>CM056592.1:20986110-22223610 GCA_029721435.1 Gymnothorax reevesii
ATAATTATAAGTAATTGCTGCCCTGCCCCAAGAGGGCTCACCTGTTGATGACTCAATTTCAGAAAACTTGAAGTTGAAATGTAAGTCATGACTCTCCTGAATTATATTTACCTTGGCAAACTATACACCTTGTTTCATATTATAAAAAACATGTCAATTATGCGCCAGTTTTGGCAGCGTATAGCTGTGTGTTTTCTGCTCCGACAATACAGACTGCATAGTTACCGCACATGTTGTCACAAAGATCTATAAATCAATGTTAAGAACACAAATCTCTTTCATTATTTCTGTTACATCATCCTATACAAACTATACAAACTATAGAACGTTTTTTCTTCTCTCCTCAGTACAGAATCACACATCAGAACTCAACGCAGACAGAAATCACGACCACGTGCCCCATTTTCAAGCTTGTATCATCAGCTACTGCTTCTTCAGTATGGGGCGCCGTTTGTAAAATAGGGTGCGTTGTTTTATGCTGTACAGTTTTTGCACATTTAGCGTCAAAAACCATAAAAGATTGTTGCCATTTTAAACTGTCTTTTTTCAGACATTAACGCACAAATATGTGTAAATTGGTGTAGAAAAGGTGATATCGTTTTTTTGTAGTATAACTTTTTGTAGATGGAATAAGAGGACATTAAATATTAAATCTAAATGTTAAATGTAAATCAAATTGCAAAATATAAATCTAAATTATATACATATATATATATAATAAAATATTTAATTATATATACAGAATTATATACAGTGTATAATTTAGGATTTAGATTTAAGATTTAGGGCCCTATCTTACGCCAGAGTCCCTAAACCCGTTATTTGGGGATTTAGCATTGCCTAAGAGGAGTTCCCCCACAGAAGTTTCTATCTTGCACGCCTGCCTATATCCCTAAAACACCTGCACTACCCATTATATTATGCATAGGCGTGTACACCAGTTAAACAAATCAGTGTGCCAGGTGCCATTGCCTTTAGGAGCCGGCTGCGCTACCCCAAATCCTCAAACTGAAATCCGTGATGGAGAGAGGAAGGTTGCCATGTTTCTCCAAAGACAAAGTTAAATTGCTTGTGCATGAGGTCAAATCCAGACAAGGGAGGATCTGTTTTTGTTAAGTTAATCATGAATTGTATTTTATTCTTCTTCTTCTTCTTCTTCTTATTATTACTATTATTATTATTACTATTATTTGACATTGACATATTGTTTAATGTTTGAAATGTAATAAAAAATAAATAAATCAAGCCTACCCCTTTTGTGATGGAAACTTCAAAAAAAGAAAAAGAAAAACTTGCGTTTCGCCATGATTGGGTCATGCCTCCAACTGAGCTGAGTGGGTGTTGGAATGACCCACTAGCATAGAAAAATAGTGCCACAGTAACCCTTACAGCAATGGGCAAGGCATGCGGACAGCTGGCAGCGGTGTCTACATCTTCTGCAACCAGGTGACATAATTCCGTCTCTGCCTGACGGGAGAGGCGCAGTTTTGTCATGCATTCTCGTTCTGTGGGAAATAATACTTGCATTGTATTATTATGATTTTAAAATACTATATATAGGCCTAGTATATATCATTAATCGATAGTACATAATAATTCTATATTATTATAACAGCGGAAAAAAATGATTGATACAAAAAGCAAACAGTATAGACTTACCTGAAAGGCCCAGGTAGCTGGTGCCCTGGCAGTACATGCGTTGTGGACGTCATCTATTATTTAACTGGCGATCAAGACGAATTTGTACTCTCTGTCATTTTCTCAGGGATTCAACTGAGGCCAAAGCAAGGTGGCCAACAAAATGAAGCTACACAGTTTGCGTACTGTCTTTCTCGATAGGGAGCTGGTTGGCTATCTAGCTGGCAAACTAAAGTGATATCGAACTGTATAATGTTATAGCTAGCGCGCCCATGTGTTTGGCTACATAGCCAATTGCCTAGCGAGCTAAAAAGGCTAGTTCACTTTCAATGACTGAACTATTATCAGAAATAATTACGCCTGCAAAATAAGGCTACAGTTTGCCTGCACTGTAATATTTACTAGCGAGCTACTTGGCTACCAAGCTAAAGTGATATCAAACTGTATATAATGATAATAACTGGTTACAGCCTTTTTTGTGTTTGACAAGTCCCTATGGTGTCCTTCTCGCAGGCTACAATTTATTTATATATTATTTTCTGAACCGTTAACACATCACAATTTCATGGACCAAGTGGGAAAAAACGTCCCCCAAAAAGAAAACACCTCCATAGTTCACATTGCTCCTGATATCCAATGTGAATAAAGCTGAGCACTACAGATTTTCATTATTGAAGAGATGATAATGATTCCCAGTGACAGTTACTGTGAATGCTCTCCTGAAATGAGGAAAGTTGGGATGTTAAGTACATTGGCATGCAAGCAATAACATAGATTTCATTGTCAGTTCATCTTGATAACTAGACAGACAAATAGCTCACTCGCAAGTATTCGATTGAAAGCAAACTGAAGCCTTTTTAGCTCGCTAACGAGTTGGCCAGGTAGGTAAATACATTGGCACGCTAGCTATAACATTATACAGTTCAACATCACTTTAGTTTGCTTGCTAGATATCCAACCAGCTCGCTAGCGAGTAAGACAGTACGGAAACTACCTTATTTTGTCGGCGTAATCAAGACGCAAACTGACGCAATTATGGGACAAAAGTGAAGTGGGGGACCATTAAGAGTAAGGAAAAAGATATCACTACCCATACACCTAAGGAAACAGCCATCTGTATGGCTGTTGTCAAATCTTGGCTTATAGCCTATCCGTCGCCATTTCTCGCCAGTGCGCTGTTGACTACTCGCTCAAGCTGTTTTAACACTTAAGTCATGTATGACCCACAGAACAGCAATGCTAAGCTGACAGTGCCATCTGCTGGTGAACAGGTTAAATCTAAACCTTAAATCTAAATCCTAAATCTATAATATATTTGAGGTCGATGTCTGTCTGTCTGTCTGTCTGTGTGTGTGTGTGTGTGTGTCTGTGTGTGTGTGAGTGTGTGTGTGTGTATGTACACGTTTTTCTCCAACATTTTTCAACTGATTATCACCAAATTTGGTGTAAATATCCACTTGGACACCAGGAAGGACTTGACGTCGCCCGATTTTTGAAAAACAGTCATGCATGCAAAAAAAAAAAAAATGGCAATTTCACTCCGGGTAGTGGGTAATAAACTTATATAACCCGATGATGCCCGTAGCAATACCCGGTTTCACCGCTAGGAGCCGCAGTGTCCTTACGAACGTGCATTGAGGTGACCTGCGAGCAGGCTATGTTTGCGATGGGTCCGAGGGAGTGATAAGACAGCCTGCACGAAAACCAGGCTTTTCAGAGGGCACCGCGTTCGTCCACGATTGCAGCATTTTGATCACTCAAACTTGACAGCTCCCAAATTCAAATTTGACATTTGAACACTCGCAGGGCTGGCGTCAGACCTGAAAATTCGGCGGCAATTATTGACAAAAATTAGTCCTGGCTGATTCTCGATGGTTTCCTTTGATTAACACGTTTTCTAATTCAAGAATAATCAAGTGGCAATTGAAGACACGGCTTCTCTCCCTCATGCAATCTAAAAGCGACAAAATAATGGGCTACAAAGCGGGTAGCAGCTAGTTATATGTGTAATTTAGCAATCTGATTTATATTTAACGTTTAGATTCAATATTTAATGTCCACTTTTTCCTTTTACAAAAAGTTATACTACTAAAAACGATATCACCTTTTCTATGCCAATTTACACATATTTGTGTGTATATGTGTGAAAAAGAGACTGTTTAAAATGGCAACAATCTTTTATCCCAGTTTTTGACGCTAAATGTGCAAAAACTGTATGGACAGTAAGTTGCTTTATTAAGATGCCTTCCCAATCATTTTAATATTTTGCTGTATGTTTGTGGTGATACGGTGACAACCCTCATATGAATCTGTATCGTTCCTCATCCCATCCAGCAACTTTTAGAGGCACTGTCTCCTTTGATTGGTTTAACCTTTTGCGAGCCTCCGCCAGCAGGTGTTATGCATTTATGATTTCCCACTATCATGTTTGTCCCATGTTGCACATATGAACCATACTTTGAGTCTGCAGAGTTGCTTGATTGTGCCTTGCTATATGTCTGCACATAACCGGTTTGTCGTCCTCAGAAATAATTTTATCTTTAATGACAGTGAGATACGGAGGTTCATTGTCTCCCAAGCCTATTTCCCTGTCTCCAGGATTGGGACCACGTTCCTGTTAACCCACCGCAACAGTTTGTTCGTCTGTTTATTAGAAACACCTCCTAAGCCTTCTGAAGTCATCAGCATTGGGACTGTGTTCCTTTAAAACTCTCCAAACCTGCCATGTTCTGCTCTGGCGAGGGTGACCTCCATCTGGCATCTGTCCCAGGACACCATTGGCCGAGCACGGACACGCCCCTTACCCAAGCTCATTAACATTTGAACTGAACCATGCAACTTCACTCTGGGCTCCTTCCCTCATATTTATTCCCATATTACTATCGATAAACTCTATTATTGAATTGTACTCTGCCTCCACATATGGTTTCTTGTCTGGATCATAACAAATTATTATTATTATTATTATTATTATTATTTTTATTATTATTATTTTTATTATTAATAAACTGAAACGGAATTTCCTTGCTATCCATGTCCATCCATTCAACATTCAAGTGTGTTTTCTTCTACGTATTACAAAGCATGTCTTTATCAATTTTTGTTTTCTAAAAGTTTTCTAAAGATAGTATAAATACTATCTAACCATTACCAACATTCTCCTCTTTGAAGTAGAGATACCCCATGACCTTTTGCCACTGGTTGTTTGGAGTTATGGCCATGGTTTTGGTTTTTTTTTTTTTTCAAAAAAGCTACTTTTCACACGGGTTTAAGTTTGCTGACCATCTAAGGTTCAGTTTTAAGACTTAGAAAAAAAATGACGCTCAATAGCCCTATAGTGTTCTACCATATTCCACCGAAGATGTTTGATATTTTAAAAAACACACTGTCCTCTTTTGGAGTATTAAACATGCATGGTGTTGTAACTCACACAGAGAAGTGGCAGGTGAGAAATTAAAAAAAAAAAATTCTAAGAAAACTACCAGGGAACATTTGATTTTTGTTTTGCTCAGAAACTGGTTCACTGGAGGTCAATGCAGCAATAAGCAATATGGTGACAATTTAGCACATTTTTCCTTTCTTTTTAGAAAAACATTGTCTACTGTTTGGTCAAGTCACAGGTTAGCACTTTTTCATAAATTTGACTGTCATTAAGAAGATATTTTTGTACCATGGCGGTAACATTACCCTGCTCACTCCTCGTGATCGGTCCCAGAAGAGAGCCTGACTTGCTGATGAGGTCTGGGAAACAGAACAGCAATTAGGACACTTTAAATAATTCTGCAAAAGTAGAGCCACCATTAAATAATTTACAGCCATTGATTTTGCCAGAACTATGCTTAAATTATTACATCACTCAGGCCAAATAGCCCAAAGCAGAATGCAGGAAAAGCATGAATACTTTTCAGTACACATCCATTACAAAGGTCTCAGAACTGTCACGTTCTTGGGTTCCACTTCTTAATTTACTCCTTAATTTTTGGCCTCAAAGTTTAAGTGTAATCTAAACCATTCTAACTTCTGTGATTCATTGTCATAAATTAAAAATTACTAAAGAAGTTTGTTCTGAAAAATGCAGCCATCGCTTTGTAGCAAAAGTTATGGCTAAATTTTCGCTAAACCATCTTTGTCACGTCCCCAACATGTGGATGAAACCGATGCATTTGCTTGAGTATATAAACAAACAACGGTAAATATTTCATGAGTGTTTGCCTTAGCGTAAAGGCACAGGAGTACGTCATTAATAAGTGAAATGTGTTCATTAGACTGCAAAATCCCATATCATATATTATACATGTCAGAAATGAACGGCTGCGCATTTATAATGCTGAGCTCTGCATATGAACCCATCTCGTAGACGTCTATTATGAAACGGGCCCGCGCATCGAATTGACCATTTGAAATTCAAGGGGCCTACATAGCAGTAATTTTTAATACGTTTTATGATAAAAGCCCCTTTCAGAGCTGTTCATTGGAACTCACATTTACCGAGAGGAAGCTGGGGGGGGTCGGGCATAGAAGGATATTGAACACGTGGTTAACAGAAGTGCCATTTGGTTAGCCCACTTCTCAGAAATGGGTTCAGTTGTGGCTTACCACCTATGACGGAGATTTGCTGCAGTCCATTACTGTTGAATGCATTATCTTCCATTGAGATACACTGCACTGCTATGATGCTAGAATTGTAATACAGTTGTCTCCTGCTCTGACTAAATGTCTATTCTATATTTATATGTTTTTTTTTTTCATTGTTTTCATTCATGCACAGTTCCCTAATGGCAAAAAGTTGAGAATGGAGGGCAGAGAATACAGGTCAGGTTTGCAAGTTTTCAAAAGACAAACTTGAAGTCATCCATTATGTTGACTAATTGTGAGTTGAAGTAAAGCTTATTTTCAACTTGATTTTACTTACCTTTAGTTGAGTTAACTCGCATTTTTAAGGGAGCCGGTAAACTATAGTTTCTAAATTTAGCCGACATGAAATGTATTCCAGTGTAAATCCAAAATATTTCACTATTAACAGCTCAGAAATGAGTCCAGTAAAGCAGGCAGCCTATGGAATGAACCCAGTCAAAATTATTGCCCATAAAAATTGTAGCGCTGTCTAAATACTTATGGATCACTGAAAAATTCTGCAGCCCGGTAATAATATGCCACAAAATATGCAGGCGTAAATAACTTTGCTCTCATTTAAATGCAATGCAGTTTGTCAAGTGCCTTGCGACAGCTCCTGTGTATAATGCTATATTTAATGAAACAAGATTTATTGATCGATTGATCTAACGCGTCACATTTGTCTCAAAGAGCTTTAATCGATGGAGAGAAAGCCGGAGAATTTGATGAACACGTATGGCTCTTTAAGGTATCGACTGGAAAGGAAAATGGCCGTAAATTGTACATTGTTGCATAAGCTAATTAGCTAGCTTGCTATTAAGCCACAAATCCATACAGCAGATGGCCAGATTAGAAAACAGATCCTCCTCTCCTGAAGCCAGCCATTGGCACCTGAACTTAAATATGATAACTATGTTCAACTTCATCTACAGTTGTGGACAGAATGAATTATGGTGAATAGTCAGTGAATGACGCTGTTTAAAGCACATATTGCAGTAATGCTGGAGGTCTGTTCTGCATTTTTGGCTTTTACCTGATTAATAGTTCAGTGAGTTCAGACCAGTGTTGCATTGTTGTATCGAGCTCCAAACATCCCATTTTGAAATCTGCTGAGCATAGCAATGAAAATCTAAGTGACGAATTTAAATCTAATTCTCCATCTGCCATTTCCATTGACGATACAGTATTTTCGCACACCTAAAATATTTCACCATTTTCATCCACCGTAATGACTTCCAGATTGCAGTATATCACACTGCATGTGACCACAGTGGTGATGACTTAAAGGAGCTGTGTCACGATTACTGCACATGCTCAGAACTTTGAAAACAAACAAGAAATCAAATGGAGTTTTCAATGGAAAAAATTTTGTGCACTTTTAGCACTTTTGGCAAAAAAATATGAATAACATAAGCTGGTTTTCCCATTGCTAGAAAACATCAGAGATCTTTGTCTTCTTCTATGATGTTTTTTGGTGGTTGGTGAACCAGCTTAGTTACATTCTTCATACCCTTAGGCTAAAGTGCAAAAATAGCGCTTTGAATCCTTTAAATCCTCAAATTTCCATCAAACACCCCATAATAAAAAAAACGTAAAGCCCGAGTTACTAAAATATTTAAATACAATGCAGAAGGATGACAGATTAGCAACAATGGAATCAGATTTTTTCTTGCAGTCAAACTAATTGACTTTGTTTGATTTCTTGTAAGCTTTCAAAGTTCCGAGCATGCACAGTAATCGTGACACAGCTCCTTTAACTGTAATAAATGCTTGAATTTATCAATGAAGCGCAGACAAATGATAACAAAACAAGCAGACATCGAGGCCCCTGAAGACCAGGAGTGAAGCTTGCAAATCTAATGGATGTTGACTTGGTTTGTTAGACAAAATATAATGAGCAGCTAAATTATGGAAATAAATATCAAACTGCCTAACATGTTCCTTCCAGCTTTCGATCAGATTATTTAATATAGCTGATTACTTGTTACAGACTGCATGCTCATATGAGTGTATTCCCTGGGATAGTATACCCTCAAGAAGGCCTGGTATATTTAGTTCTACTCAGGGCATACCTGTATGATCAATAAAAATCCAGGGCAGTGCCTATTTATATCTCATTTCTCGGAAACGTCAGCTACTGTCCAAAAGCTTTTGGGTAGTTTGCTCTATGAATTTACCTCCTCTCCAGGGAAGGCCTGGTCTAAACAAGGATTATAATATTGCGAGTTCATTGAACTCTCATTTATGTTATTTTGGATTCTAACTACAGGGGCCCACAACTGGGGGTTGTGGTTCACTATTTTTGTCATAATTGATTTTAATAATTGATTTACTGCCATTAGGACTGATTCACTGTTGCAGTAACCAAATGGTTTGGTAAATCTTTGGGAGCGGATTCACCAAATCTACTGTACCCTGTCTGCAGAACTGAGGGTTCCAGCAATATAACCTGTGAACCTATCAGCACAAACTGGGCTCTTTTGAGGAAGAAAATAATTTATGATCCTCAGGACATTGCAATCCTGTGGCTCCTGTCTTATTGACCCTTTGACGTGTCCAAAACAGCTTCCTCTCGCAGTGGCCTTGAAATATGTACACTTTCTGTCCAGTAAATACTGCCCTGCCAAACACAGACCATTTACAGCATACACTTCTGTACAAAAAAATGGCCAAGCTGGCAATATATTAACCTTTTATTAAGCTTTTAAAATATTAAGCTTTTTTGAAAGAAAGAACTATATTTCACAATGCAGTTGAACTTTGAAACATAGATAAATGCCTTGAAGTACAAAAGAAGTGCAGCTGTGTGAAAGCTTGCTTCACACAACTGCAAATTCTTTTTATGAAGGCAAAAGAAAAAAACGATGAAAAAAAATTCTGCAATTTTTTCCACAAGGCTTCAATATTTTTTTTTTAATCTAGAGGCAAAGCTATCCCACTCTACATTGACTATCATTAGTTATGACTATAATTAATCATCTATTAGTGTTCTTTGTCTTTCTTATTGTAAGTTGAAAATGTTACTTTATCTATTAGCTTAATTCTTGCTGAGTTCTTGACCAATTATTTGATGCTAAGACCATTGAAAAGCTTCATATTTTCCATTTTAGGCCAGGTAAATGTTTTGCCTCAGAGTGATCACTTGATCACAGGTTGCATGCAGCAGTACATCAAATTTTGTAGTTTTCAAGGCATCTGTACTTATTTCTGTGGAGTGGCTAGTGTGTTTGAGAGAACACTTTTCAGGAAATAAACCATTCTCTGTTTCCTTCTTTGTTTCCAGTCACAGTTGGAAAGATCATAGAAGAAGAGGCTATTTTTTTCAAGGGTGAACACCTCACAACCATAAACTGTATAAAAAGATGGACGGAGCAACCCATTGGTTTCAGCATCCCATTTAGGAAGCTTCGATTTTGGCAATTTAAATTGCGCCATTTTGTCGTTTTGAAACCAGATGTGATTCCTATTGGACAAAAGCGTGAATTGAAGATCCAGGAAGGAGCGAGGGGTGGATCTACAGGTGGATCTGACCACACCAGACGAGGACCAGAGGATAGCCATGCCCCCAAAACATACCTGGCTTTACTTTTTATTCTAGTCTATAAGGGACCATAATTTACAAAAATGAACATCATGATATATCAAAGGAGACCTGAAACTTGCAATAGATACCATAAAGTAATGAGGAAAATCATTATTGAAATGAATCAGGTGGGAAAGTAGGGTCATTTTCCCATGGACTTCTATAATATTGAACTTCTTTCTGCAACTACCAAATAGAATTCAAATTTTAGATATTTCCACATTGGCCTTAGTTTTCAGACCCGGGTGCTGCATCTTTTTATGCAGTCTATCCTCACAGCACATCTATCCTACTGGTGGGAAACTGAATTGCAAAAAATTGGTCAATCTCCTTGCCATGTTTAGTAGATCATTTATTACCTTCGCCAGCGACTTCGCTGACGAAGGTAATGTTTTGATCCCCGTGTATTTATTTGTTTGTGTGTCTGTCTGTATGTGTATCGAATAACTCAAAAAGTACCAAACGGAATTTCATAAAATTTGGTGGGTTGATTTGGCATGACCTGAGGATCAATCGATTAGATTTTGGGAGTGATCGGGTCAAAGGTCAAGGTCAAGGCCACGAAAAGGTCAAAACCGACTTTCGGCCATATCCCGGTCAATTTTTATCCGATCGGCATGAAACCAACGCCAGTGGCGAGGGATTCAGTGGCGTCGGCGAAGGTATGCACTCTACCGAGTGCCCGTTCTAGTATTGTGGATGTAGTAGTTCTGGGAGTGACTGCACGCAGTGAAACTTTGAAAATACATACATATATCTTTCAGGTAGGTAAAATATGCTCAATATTGACAACAAATCCAGTGTACTCAATTTATCTTTCATTTAAGCAAGAGTAAGCAAATATGACAAACGCTGTCTTTGTTACATGTCTAAAGTAAGAAAAATCAGTTATAGTGCATTATAACTGCATTCAAATAATGTGCTGGGCAGTATAATCAGCTCTTCAAACTCAGTATTTCTTTAATGAAGTATTAAAAAATCTGTAAAGTTGTGAAACTGGTTTATCATCATCAGAGACTTGTGAAAAATATCTGCAAATATCACACAGCTACAACTAATAAAGATGTTTCCATCAGCCCTCCAGCTTTCCAAGCCAAAAAATATGTTTGGCCAGGAAACTGAAAAGTTGAAGCACTGCTTAGTTTATGTCGGCCAGATAAATATTTTATGCTTAGCAGATTGTTTACTGTTTAGCTGTGAAAGCAATTTTACTGCGAAAAGTTGCACTGAGTTCTCTTTTATTCCTTTGCCTGTTTCAGTATTCAGAAACCAGGTCATTGTGCTTCAATTTCTCAAAAAAGATATATCTAATGTATGGCTTTTCATTTTTTTTTTTAAAGATAAAACTACACAGTAAAAAATGGAGTGTCAATATTGCAGTGTAAACCTATTTTCCCCTGGATAGAGTAGTTATAGCACTATGCAGAGTGAAATCGTCTAAATGGAAGTGTCAAAAGTGAGAGTTAATTCCCACTTCCACACAATTGTTAATTGTTAATTTTGACACAAAATAGAGCAAAATTAACTCTAAAAATCTTACACTGGCTATAGAGTAAATTTTACACTGATTTTGAGTGGGACCAAATGTTATCTGACAGAGAGTTAAATTCAACTCTTAAAGAGTAAAATTGACGCTATGATTTTTACTGTGTATTAGAAATAAAAACTGGATCATTTTGACATGACCACCTGTCCTAATGGGATCTGTAATTTTGGCTTTGACTGCAGATGATTTTGCATAGGTGACTAATTTTTCTTGGAAAATGAGATTTGCTGAGAGAATAGGTTCTGAAAACAGAATTGACAACTCATAGTATGCCAGACCCATTTGGGCCATGGCTCAGATTGTTGTTTAATATGTTTTTTATGTTTATTTGTCTTCATTCTGGCCAGTTACAAGATTTCTGTCCAAAGGGTTCCATTTATTTAAACAAAAACAAACATCCATTTGACGCATTACCAAGCTTTCAAAAACAGCAAAATGAGTCCCTGAATTTGAAACATCTGCCTTGACGTTTTCTCTGAATTGAATGGCACTGATAATGTTTTTCCAATTTCAAAAATACCTAAGAAATCTGGAAATTTGCCTCTGCAATGAGCACGTGATCGAGAAGTGGACTTGTTTGCCAAAAGTAACAACAAAAAAAATCTACAAAATCCAGAGGAATTTTGTTTACTTAACAGGCGCTGGCTGACCTGATATCTCAGTATGGTAAGCATAATTCTGTGCTCTTGGCATGTCTACCTTTCCTGAACCCTTAAACGTTAGACGTACAGGGGTCCTGTAGCCCTGCATTATATCCCTCCTCAGAGTCTAGAGCTGTGTTCTAATGGAGCACAGTTAAAGGTGACCTAATATGCTATTTTTCCAAGTTTATATTTTGGTCTTTGACTCCCCTAGAGCACTCCTTATCGCGCAAAGTAAAAAAAGGGTACTTATTTTGCTCCTACTGCCATCCTCAAAAAACCCCATTTGTAGTCCATAGTTGTCTCTGTCTGAAACGCCTCATTGGGGTGGCTCTTCCGCTATGGCCCCCACCTCCCCGTGTCCCCACTTTCTTCTGACTGGCCAGCTCTGTGGAGGGCGGATCTAGGCGGGACGAGACAGCAGAAGGCAGTTTTCCGGGTCTCAGAGTGAAACGTGAGATGCGTCTGCCATCTGAGCTAAGGAATCAGGGGGAAAATTCAACAATCAAACGCAGTGCATGTGATTAGATCTAATGAAATTAACTGTTAATAAATGTAACAGCGAAAATGGAGGAAGTTGTGCGAAAGTCTGGCAGCTCAAGCATGAATTTGCGATCGGCTGCAGTTTGCTATGGCAACAGTTGGTGAGTGCAGCGGTTTTTATACTCCTAGCTAGGATGCAGGGGAAGCTAGAATCTACCCCATATTGACACATTTGTAGAACGGGTCAACATGACTAAGTGTAGACCGGAGACCGTAGAAATTCGGTGGGTCTGAGTTTAGAGGGAAACATGGACAGTGAGGGGCAGCTAAAAGTGGACCGACAGCTTGTGGGCTGCTTCGGTGTGTATTAGGACCTGCTGGTTCGTGTGCAAAGCTGTGGTGTGTTGTTAGCGTGGAGAAAGGAACAGCTTCCGCGCTGGTATATGACAGAGGGGCGAAAGCTCCGAGCTAAACGGCCTTTTCGGAAATCGCCCGAGGTAATGGTTTACTTATTGCTTCAGAATGACCAGCTTTTCCTCGCGGAAAATGGGCGCATTATGGATAGCGTGTGAGAGCTAGACAGAGCTCCGGTTATGTCGTGAACATATTACAGCTTTCACAGTCCGTAAGTTCCGTCTGCGTGACCTGTTGCCTGTGTGGAGCTAGTGAATCGATCACTTTTACAGGAAAGTATTTAATATTCAATCGATGGCAATGCAGTGTTTGTTATATTGAACACTTTATAGCCTGTGCGCTTCCCTGTTGCTTTCACCGGTAGTATCAGAGAGCTTGCCCAGCCATTGGAGATGTATCAGGCTTACCCCGGTCATGAATAAGTGAAGTGATCATTTCATAAGCACCCAAAAATGCAGCCCAAGCTCTGCAAAATCTACGTCTGGTCTAACTGCAGCCCAACTCGGCAGACACATACAGCACCTCTCCGTTTAGCTTCAACTGTAGTGGCAACAATCAGGCAATGTTATGATGAAACTGCCGCATTGATTCTTACCGAAGCAACGCAAGCATACCCATCATAATTGCTGCATATAAGTTAACCGGGAGCATTTTTAATTAGCAGAGCTGTTAACATGCTGTAGCTGATAAGCGGTCATGACTTTAAATGTAATCTGTCATGCGAAAAATTTGTTTCGCGTCTGGTGTGAAAGCTGCTTAACGGTCCAATAAGGCCTGTATTAGCGTCTTTGCATTGACTTTGAATGTATCTAATCTGTCTCGTGAAAAATTTGTTTCATGTCCGGTGTGAAAGCTGCTTAACGCACCCCTAACGCCTGTATTCGCGTCTTTGCATTGACTTTGAATGTAGCTAATCTGTCGCGCGAAAAATTAGTTTTGCGTCCGGTGTGAAAGCGGCTTGACGTGCCCATAACGTGTATTCGCGTCTTTGCATTGACTTTGAATGTAGGCTAATCTGCCCTGCGAAAAAAATTTTTGTGTCTGATGTGAAAGCAGCTTTATGGATAGTATGCAACAGCTAGAGAGAGCTTGGTTATGTTATGAACATAATACAGGTTTTGCAGACCGTAAGTTCTGTTAACATGGAAAAGTTGCTTATGTGGATCTAGCGAATTGATCACTTCTACAGGAAAGAATTTAATCTCTGCCTTTTTCAGCTTTTTATTAGCCACAACAATTTCTAAAGGGGGATGAAATTATGTCAAGGTAGTGCTGAGAAATCATTTGTAAACCCGTAGAGCTTCTGCGTTTCACATTGCTTTCATGGTAGCACCAGAGACCTTGCTCAGACATTTGTGAAGTATCCGTCTGATCCCAGTCAGGGATAAGTGAAGTGATCACTGACTGTAGTGGCTACAATTGGGCAACGTTATGATGAATCTGCTACACTGATGCTTACCGAAGTAACACAAGCATACCGATCAGAATTACTGCATATAAGTCAACCAAGAGCATTTTTAATCAGCACAACACGCAAACTAACATGCAGTAGCTGGTTACCGAGGGGTCATAACCACAGAGACAAACCCTTGCAATTCAGGTTTTACAGACTGCAAGTTCTGTTACTGTGAACAGTTGTACCAAGCATCCAAATTACAAACAAGTATTAAAAGTAAGCTTCAAATGAGGTTTATATTCACATACCTTCTGTAGAATTTGCCCTGATATCACTCTTGCATATTTAGGACACAAACATTAGCAACAGTAACTTGGCTACGTTAGCCGCTGTGCTACAGCCACAATCAACTGGCTATCACGTCATGTTGGCTTATGCAGTAAAAGCAACTTACAGCTTCTGTGTCTGTGAGTCACGCAGGTCGCAACCGATACAGGCTTTATCTTCAGATATTTTACAAAGTCTGCGTTTGATGCCAGTTGTTAGTGCTAGCTATCGCTAGCGGTCCTGCTTGCCACCCGTAACACGTTAGCTTCTGTTACATTATTTACTGTTATATGGTTACTTACAGCTTGTGGCTATGAGCGCTTGATCGATGCAACTGCTTCAGGTTTGAGAAGCAGCTGAAACGCTTATCCTGTGTCGAACTATCCTTTATTGACAAAGCTGTCTTTATTGAAATGCTGAGCACAAGCAGCTAACGTTCCCTTTGGCCTTGGCTGTTTCCTGCCAGCAAACAAAAAAAGCTACCCACTGATTTCTGATGGCATCATCTTTTCGAAGAGAAATATTTGTTTTTCTTCCCGTCCTAAAGTAAATGGACAAGTAGCTTTGGGAGAGATACTGACAAAATTGCACCTCAAATGATCTGCGGTTCTCCTTTTGTATTTCCAAAAGTGTAGACACTACTAAGGCATAGTATGATCTGCTGTTGTTGGTGCCTGCTAGAGTAGTTCCCAGTGTGGGCAGGTCCAGCGCAGTGGTTGGCTCTGGCTAGGTCTGTACTAATTGGACGGCACAGCCTGACTTTGTGAAGATGTCGGGAGGAGCTGTTCAGAGAGGAAATAATGTTCACGAAATCACATTCTTGGATTACGGCAAAATCCTTGTATCTTATGTTTAGAAACTTTTCAGAGGCTCAGCATGGACAACCAACATTATAACATTACTAATATGTATTAAAAGAAGGATCAGCATGTTAGGTCCCCTTTAATGGTGCACCCAAAAATGGCCACATCAGGATTGTGGGGCCAAAAAGAGAAACGAAAGCATGATAGCACAACCACACTTAAAAATATGTCCGTAACTATACCACTCCTCATTCTGCCCCAGCTGTGTGGCTGAAGCTAGCAGGTGTGGGCTTGGTTAGTACCTGGATGGGGGACAACCTGGGAAAACTAAGCTGCTGCTGGAAGAGGTGTTGGGGGGCCAGTAAATTGCGATCTTCCTTCAGGTGAAATAATCCCCAACGCTGCAGTGCAGTGACTGGACACTATACTGAAGAAGACGCTGTCTTTCGGATGAGACATTAAATGGAAGTTCTGTCACAGTATGGACTTTAAAGATCCTACGACACCCTTCGATAACAGTAGGGTGTTACCCGATGTCATGGCTAAATTCCCAGCCCGGCTCTTTTAACCGGCCACCAAATCATTTCCTGATCTAACAGGCTATGAAAACTGTCCCCTCCCTCTCCACCTCAACTCCCCAGGGCTCCCTTGAAAAAGAGATTTCAAACTCAATGAAGGTAAATAAATAAAGGTAAAACAAATAAAAATATGGTTTAGAGGTGCAGGGAAGGATAATACAATTATTAGTAGTAGCAGTAGTAGTATAAGCTGTAGTAATAATGCTCATACTAATAGGAGTCATACTAATAGTAATAGCAGAGGCTATCTGCATGACTGTTGTGTGAATTAGTTCAGCTGCCCACACGACAGTACTGTTATAGGCAAATATGCCCAACTGTTGTACCAATAAATAGATTTGTCCGCCTGATTGGAACTGGAGCAGTACACGGGTGATTTTCATGTTAATATTCACACAAATGCACATATTTATTATATTTACCACACCACTGGTGTGAGAATTACCAGGGCTGCCCACACGACGGTATTCTTATAGATAAATACGCCCGATTGTCGTGCCGATAAAAAGTTTTTGTCCGCCCGCCTGTCGTGCCGATAGTCACTCTCAAACAGTAGTAGCAGTAATAGCAGTTGTGATAGCTGCAGGGATAATGGTATTAGCAGTATAGTCAAACGTGTAAAAATACAAAAGCACGTAGCTCAAATTGACTCGCGGATGCTGTTCGTTCTTTGGGGGGTTTGGGGTGGGTTATTAACATGGCTGGACAGCATGTTCACACTTGGAATCGTGAAAATATGTTCAGTCACTCAAACATTGCCAGCTTGCAGCATGAACTTGAAAAACCCGAAGAAATAAACAGCCTAAATGTGTATCTCTATGCAGATGCACCAGGCCAGCTTACCCAGCGCTCTTTTTAAATGTGACTGTTCCCTGCACCAAATCTGGAGGTTTACGACATGAATATTTGAAGAGACGTGCATTAATTTGGTTGTGATCATTCTTTATGTACACTGCCCTCCCTGCTTTATTGCCGTTGTGCACATACTATGTCACACTGACATAAGAAATTGCTCCCAGTGAAATGCACTCAAACTGGAAGGAAACTTCATTTGGTATTCAGCCTCTAATGCTCATCTCCCATTTGCCTTGATTCATGCAGTAGAGAACACACCTTCTCGAACACCAACACGCTATCACTCTACTACTCTAAATACTGCCCACTTTCCTCCAAATGAGTCATTCCTTGTGTTTCGCTAGCATTTCAGTAGAGAAATGGAGATATTGAGCGAGAGCAAATTAAGCAGATAAACTGTCTGCAGTTTAAGAAATGAAATTGTTTCCCTGTCGAAGTGCAGCTCAGGACTTGGACTCATGTAAAAGAGAAAAACAAAAACTGGGAATTTTTTTTTTCTAGATCATTCAGCATGGTGGCTGGATGCAGAGTGTTTGGGTGGGGGGGGGGGGGGGGACATTTAGGGCGACAGCCTCGGGGTTTCTGCCCCGGGGGTAAGAGGCTGCTGACAGGGAGTCAGAGAGGAGTGTGTGTGTGTGTGTGTGTGTGTGTTTGTGTGTGTGTGTTTGTGTGTGTGTGTGTGGGTGGGTGGGCTTGTGTGTGTCTGTACATGTGTGTATGTATATGAATGTGTATATGTGTGAGTCCAACCCTGATTGCTCGTGAGTGAACGGCAGATGGAGAGAAAGAGAATTTGCACACATGGGATTTGGTGTGTGTGTGTACTTGCATGTGAGTGCTTTAGAGCATGTCATTGACTGTGTGTTTGCATGAACTTGTGTTTGTGCAGTATGCCTGCATATACCTGTGTGTTCTTATGCGCATACATCTGAGTTGTTCTTTAATGAGAGTAAAGAGAGTAAAAAAGGAATCAGGATCAGAACGGACAGTAGAACTCGAGCACATGACGTTTATACCGCAGTCACGCATAGAAGTGCCCAAAAGTGTCCTTAGAGTCATGCCACGTAGCCGCACCCATCGTTAGGCCTCGCTTTGTCACCCAAACAGAGCGGGAAAGATAATCAATAGCCTTTGATAGCCACTATTAGGATTTTAATCAGCCTTTCCTCACGCTAGGCTAGGCTGATCTTTAGCGGATGGTGGAGAATCAAGGGCTTGTTTTCCTGCAATGTTGTCCGCTTCATGCTCCGCTAGCGCTCGCTAATGTCCTCACTCATTTGCTCAGCATTCACCATTTTCTCACTAAACAACAAAGCATCGCACTCTCAAAAAAGAAGAATTAATTTAGTTCCCCTCCATAAAGGACCCTTTTAAGTTCTTCTTGCAACCCACTGTCTTGTGTTTGAAATGCATAAAAGCTTGTGGAGCAATTATGCCCAATAAAGATTACACGCTAAATTCCTCAACAAATTCTCTATGAGCCTTTTTTAGCTATTTTTACATGAGGCAGAGAATTGAGAATCACAGTATTGACCACTTTTACGCTATCGTTTGAAACTTGCTGTGTTGTTGTGTTCGCACGGTTTCAAGTCAGATTTTATTTGTTATTGTGAGGAAATCTGTCAGTGGAGTTCCCAAAACGGTAATCATAATGAAAGCATACCGGCGAATTAAAGTCAAATAAGCTGTCACCGTTCTCTTTGACTGTTTAGATTCGGGTTATGCATCGTCTCGTTGTCAATCATCGCGGCTGTTTTTCCGGAGAAGGGTTTGTATATTTTGTTGCTGTGGCAGACTTGAGACTCTTGAAGTCAATTCAGGTGGTTGTGGCTCATTTTGGGGTGAGCGGTGGAACAAATTGACCTGAGATGCTCTGAAAAGCTCAAAGAAAAAATAAAAATGGCAGTTTGTTTCCCGATACAAGGCTGTGTATGAAATCACTCTCATTTACCATTCCCTACTAACTAAAAAGGGGACTCATATGTAGGTGACTATAAAGTGAGTTCAGGGGCGGAAGGAAGAAACGCTTTCAGACAATACCCGGTTCGTTATGTTGGCAGTGTTAATGGCGTCATTGCTGTCACACAACTAAGCTAATGCCGTCGGAGGCGACGGCTTAGGGTATATCCCCGAACACCTCAAATCCTCTTATTCCCCAATCCTCGAATAGATTTAATACAATATAAAGCCCCTCAGGTCATGACCTTTCATTTGAACTTGATTTGAGGTCAATCGAACAAATATTTCCAGAGATATGATAAAAACATATCTGGTTCTGAAGATATGGCCAAAATGGTAATTGTACCATATTGTAATGGTAATGGTAACAAAGCTCTACCTGGTGGCAAAATATTGAACCATACAGGTATGACGTCATCATGTGACACGATGTGAGGTCATGACCTTGCAGTTGCACATCGTTTCATGTCAATTGGACAAATGGTTCCAAAGATATAGTAAAAATGGTGACTTTTATGTGACAAAGCTCCACTTTGTGTCAAAATTTTGAGCCAAACAGGTATAATGTCATTGTGGGACACATTCTCAGGTCGTGACCTTTCATTTGCACTTGATTTGAGGTCAATCGGACAAATATTTCTAGAGATATGATAAAAACAGTGATTTTTTAGTTTTTGTTCCCTGTTGGCCCATCTAGATATTGTAAATTGTCCAAAATCAAATCAGTTCTTCCTCTTTGTGATACTTACTTATATGCAAAACATGAAATTTCTACTTGAAATTTTACTGAAGTTATCGGGTTAACACGTAGGGCGGCGCGGTGCGGCGCGGCGGCGGCGGCAGCGGTCGGACCAAAAACATAATATCCCCGAAACGCCGTTCGGCGTTCAGGGATATAGTAAGCTATGCCTAATACTTCAGCTATATATAATCTGTTTTATCATTCAAGTCATTTTTGCAATAAGGTCCCTGAAATACCCATTGTGACATGTGTCAAAACTGAGGTCAAAGGTCACCAAAAATTAAAAGTTGTTATTAGCCCCTCCCCAGGACATATTAACAGAATACATAGATTTTTCTTTCAACTTTTACTATAGTTGGGCATTTAAGGGTCAATTATTCTTCGGTTTGCGTGCAATGCATGATAGGATACATTGCTGGGTTAGAGACCATTGGTCGCTCACTACATTTTGCGTTGGATTTTGGGATGGAATGAGTTCACTATATAAGGGATAATAATTCGTATAAACAATTTGGACAGCACTACAAAATGGCGAACACACTCTATAGTGTACTATATAGGGAGTAGTGAGTGACTTCGGACACAGCCAAGAATTTTTCTCTGCGGGATTTATTCGCAGAATTTATTTTTTGCCATCCTTGTTTCAGGGTGGGCGTTGTACATCCATCTCAGCTACAGATTGGCAGCTTCCTGGATAAAAAGAGATGGGCGTGGTCCGCACCTGGCCCAGATGGCCAATCAAAACTAAAAGATGTCCATCAACCCCTTCCCCCTCCACCCCGTAATAAGTTTGCGTGGGGAAAGAATCTGAAAGCAATTTTTGGCCATTTTGTTTTATCAGAGCAGGGCCACATGTTGATGAGAAGTATGTTTGAGATTCAATGAGCACCAGCATGGTGATTCATTTGGAAGTGAGTTTGTGATTCCTTCAGGAGCAATTCTAAGATCCACTTGAGAGCGGTCTTGAGATTCATTCGGAAGTGAGCTTGCGATCATTTCATTAGCAGGTACCTGTGTGTGATTCATTTGGTAGTGGGTATGTAATTCATTCAGCAGGGATACTTGTATGTGATTCTTTTGCTGGTGGGCACGTGATTCATTCAGATCTGGACGTGTTGATAATCTCGAGTTTCACAAGAGCATGCAAGCTGCAGTATTCTTTCTGTTCCACATTAGAAAGCAGAAATGACACAGGATCTGTGTGTTCCCCATGTTTACAGTAAGAGTCATTCATTCGCCATCTGAATCCCATTCTGCATTAATATAAACATGAATCCCATTAACAAAACACCACATTTTTTGCATTTTGTTTCAAAGTCTGCAGAAAAAAAACCTTTCATACAGTGTAAAGCATTAAATATAACCTTTCAATATCCTTGCACCCTGTGCAATTGCTTTAAAAAAAATAAATCAGGAGGGCATATTACTTTCCTTATAATTTTTCTCATAAATTTCCAAAAAAAAGTAGAATATTTTCATGGACCCCTGCTGATTTTTGAGGGTTTTGACTGTCTCACACTGCCAGCTGCTGTTTTGTTTTTAGGGGGTAAAAAAAAAAAAAAAAAAACCAGGAGCCATTCACTAAATACCAAGATGTGTACCCAGTATTCCAGGGAGGTCATATATGCTCACAAAAAAAAAAAAAAAAGTTCAGCTTATCTGGTTTCAAAACGCATTCACTTGATCTTCTTCACCTTGTATGGGCATACCGACTTTATCACAATATGCTGTTTTTAGATTATGCCTGCAACGATTAGCGAGCATGTCTTTGATTCCATTAGCTCATTAGCTGCAATGAGTAAGGCTTGACGCAAGCTACTGTTGAGAGGAACAAAGTCTGGGGCTGTAAAACTTCCAAATGGCTGATACACCGCTCCACAGATACACACAAAGAAGTAAAATTCATCTGGTATTCTCATCACCTTAGTCCCTTATTCTGACACTCTCAGGGATGTGAAAATGTGAAACACATTTGTTCGTTCTCACGGCGTATGCATTACCAATTTAGAAAAAAAAAAGAGCGGAACTGGCACTAAACGCTTTCAACCCACCACCAGTAGGGGAGCTGTAACCCAAATCTAATTCGAAGCATGTGCATCTGTCAAATCATTAAAATAATTGTTCCCGTCTCGGCTATCCTCCTGCTGTTGCCAGGCTCGTTCCAAAAGCCTGAATGATCCGTGCGCTCGAAAAACATCAGCTGTGCTCCCCTCTGCTAAATTATGCTCTCACTTAGAGCGCATAACACTAATGACAATAATTAACCCAAAATGGTGCTTGAATAATTACACACTGAAGGCTGTGCGCTTTTGCAGTGGTGGAAATCCACCGTTTGCTCAAGGCCAATATTCAAGCGAGTCACAGTGCGTAGGAGTATCTGTGACAGTAATGCAATGTACTGCAGTGTGAATTAATGCAAGGTGTACCAATATCTTAATTTAAGGACGGCTCTCCATATTTTATTCGTCAATTAAGACAGATCAATATTTTAATTCCTAAAGTGGATTCAAACATGAACTTAGCTAATGAAAGCTTTTTGGGGTATTTCTCCTAAGGACTGCACGTACATTTAAAAAGGGTTATTACAGTTCAGCACATTTATGTACAAAGTAGTGCTTCGTTTGTTGCTAGCTTACACCAGCTGTCGGATGAAAAAAAATAACAGTGAGTCAATTATGGTATCACTAAATACACAAAAGAGGAACCAACAATAGAGCTTCAAGATAGAGACCTCTGATTATTACTGACACTGCTCATACATTTCCTGTAGCTTTGCACCTGTTAGAGGAGGGTGAAGGGATTTTCATTTTTGCGATGGGGGTGGGGGTGTTTTGTTTTGCACTGTGGCAGAGCCTGTGTAATATCTCCCTTATTGAATTACACTTGTACAGATAAGTAAACAAATACCACAGTGCTACAAGCAAATTGATTTTGGTGGCAAGTGCGGAGGACTTGATAAGAGGCAGCCATCCCCTGTAACACCATAACAACATTACACTGAATTAGATTAAAGACAGCCTTGTTTCCTGTGGCCTACCTGCCCGCATGGAACATACACAGTTCCTATTTAGCCATATGCTAGCCATCGGTCTTTTAATTTAATTATATTTGCCCGCTAAGATGATCTTTTGCCTGCTTTTCATCTTCACCAGAATTACCAGACCAATGTGTGTCTGCGTGTGGGTCGGTCAAATTAGAGTTTTTCTCTACGTTGCTGTCCATGTGTATTAGGACTGGGACAAACTTTTTGGCTTTTTTGGCTCTGTTCTCCAGCATGTTGGCTTTGTAAATATTTAATTTTCTTTGGATTAACCCAATAAAACCTGCAGACTAACGCGTGGGTCTTTCAGATGTAGCGGCTGTATTCAAACCCACCAAACTTCCGGCCTTTTTTAAAGGTTTAAAGCGTGTTTCCAAGGTTTCCAAAGATCCTAAATATGACCTGGTAAATTGCAGGGAAATGCGTATAAAATGATGTACAAGATCTAGATATTTTCTATTTGACGGAATGCTGTAGCCGTATAATCATACGTCTTGGGTTTGAATATTTCTTTGAATATAGTTGTGATGCAGCATCAGTGAAGCACCGCAACCAGCAGATGCAGAATATGTTTGTGACATAGTCCTACACCTTTCAGCCTACTTAGGGGAAAACTTAAATGAAAAATTCAGAGTTCAAGGAGGGAAAGTAGAGGATGTCAGCATTAATAATCTGCCATCAAAATTTTGTATGAGGCAGGTAGGAACTAGAGTCCTTTAGTTAGTACAAAATATGTCAGAACATACGAGTATACTGTACTAGTACACAATATCTCAGCAGACATACTTGTACACAATATCACAGTCCACATACTGTACTTGAACACAATATATCAGTACACATACTCCTCCGTCCTCCTCATACTCGAAATCTTTCCGGCGTTTGGTCGGCAGTTAGATCCCGCCACTGCCCCTCATTACGACGTCTCCTCTCTCTGACAGTGCGGAGTGCGTTTACCACCGCGTCCCTCGAGACGGCATCAATTTCTCCCCGTCAGATCTCATAATCGTATGAGGGATTCGGGGGAGTCGGGGGAGACGAGCGATCCGACCAAGCAGAGTCATGCAGCGAGGCAAAGTGACTCTTGTGTGCAGTCGGCATGAGGAAGCACATCAGGGTCCATTCATGTCTGAGGACGAGGACGGGATCAGCGGTAGGGACTCGCTCATAATCCCCCAGTTAAGGCAGGGATCGCTCTACAGTGATTCAAAGGTGTCAAGTTCGATCACTGCCTCTGTATATTTATTTCTGGACCAAAAATGGAAATTTGGTACGTTTCAGAGACCCACTAAATGGTCATGTTTGCACGGCTTATTAGACAGCAGACACCTCAGAATACATGCTCTTTAGGAACACTCAGTGACCCTGACCAAGGCTCTGGCTGTACAGAGACGTGATCTATAGGAACAGGACGACCAGGGCCCCTGACCAAGGCTCTGGCTGTAGAGAGACGTGATCTATAGGAACAGGATGACCAGTGCCCCTGACCAAGGCTCTGGCTGTACAGAGACATGATCTATAGGAACAGGACGACCAGGGCCCCTGACCAAGGCTCTGGCTGTAGAGAGACGTGATCTATAGGAACAGGATGACCAGTGCCCCTGACCAAGGCTCTGGCTGTACAGAGACGTGATCTATAGGAACAGGACGACCAGGGCTACTGACTAAGGCTCTGGCTGTAGAGAGACGTGATCTATAGGAACAGGACGACCATGGCCCCTGACCAAGGCTCTGGCTGTACAGAGACGTGATCTATAGGAACAGGATGACCAGGGCCCCTGACCAAGGCTCTGGCTGTACAGAGACGTGATCTATAGGAACAGGATGACCAGTGCCCCTGACTAAGGCTCTGGCTGTAGAGAGACGTGATCTATAGGAACAGGACGACCAGTGCCCCTGACCAAGGCTCTGGCTGTTCAGAGATGTGATCTATAGGAACAGGACGACCAGGGCCCCTGAGCAAGGAACTGGCTTTAGAACTGGAGTTGGTCCCCAGGTCCTGCATTGTGGCTGCCCACTGCTCTGAAGTAAATAGGATGGGTCAAATGCAGCGGACAAAATCACTTAACTGGGTTCAATAAAAGTGTATCTTGTCTTTCCTTGTCTTGTTTTATCATATCTTATCTTGTGAATCCAACTCAAGCATTCACATGGCACCTGTTGTGGGTCCAAGTCCAAAAGCTCGCTGTGTTCACGGTAAAATTACGTTTGCTCGCTAGAAAGGGATACGTGAGATGTTTCCAAAAGCGTGAGATCTGCTCCAAATGTGTGAACCTCTCACTCAATGTATAGGGCTTGAAGGGTACAGTAAGACCTGTTAGCATACGTGCAACAATGTCAATCTCTGGTTAATCTCCATACAGTGCATCCACATTCATTTGATAAGTCCCAAAACAGACCAAATCTGTATATCTCGCTAATGCTAATGTTAATGCTAACATGGGGAAGCCCCTGTAAGAGAAAAGAGACAGGAAAGATAAATGAGTAAACAGCTGGCCTTGGAAGATAAGTAGCCCTCCTGCTGTTTTGGGGTGTGTAAGTGGCCCCCAACACAAACATAAACGCAACCGCACGCACATTCCTTCGCAATGATAGATTTCAAATGATATGGTTTAACTATATCAATATAATTAACATCAGGCTCAATTGATTCTTGTCAGGAGTGGAATTATTGCCCCGAGACACAGGGAAATGTGCCAGAACCAAATCAGAGGACTGTTTTGCAAATGCGACTTGCTATTGATTAGACCAAGGAGGGGGCCCTTCTAGAAAAATATGGGTTTCAGGGCCTCTTTCAAGGGCAAAACAGCAGCTGCACTGATCTTACTGCAACTGTACTTGGGCTTAATCTACCGAGCATCTCCTTCTCAGACTCATGCTAGCTGCTAAGCTATATATCACCACTCAGCATAGGTGGTCCTGAACTTGAACAGTGCATGTATATAGCACCTTCTCATAGATTCTCAAATCGCATTGCATTCATGTGGGGTTATCCATTTTCACCACCACTAACAGGAAGCACCCAGCTTGGTGACGCAACGCAGCCGTTTTGTGCCAGAACGCTCAACACACATCAGCTGAGGTGACAAGAGAGAGGGAAATTTTCACAGCAAATTAACTCAGGGGACTATTAGCTGGCAGGTTAAAAGAGTCGTGGTGGTCATGTATGTGGATCGTGCAGTTTTACGGGGCCTCTGAGCTCACAGCAAGTCGTCCTATTAGAGTGCATTTGGGTGTAAAGAGCCTGAAAGGACCCCTGGCTTTAGGCGGTCTCTCCAGCGCCTGCTGGGAGCCTCTGGGGAATGCTGCTCAGAGCTGTGGGAAACTAGGAGGATGAAATGAGTGTGATAAAACTGGAAGTGAGGTGGGACAGCGATCTTTTTCAGCTCATCCCCCATCCCCTCGCCCCACACTCATCCTTTCTGTTCTCTGTTCATCCCCCTGTCACCGGTGAGTTGTGTTCAGACAGATGGGCTTTTCTAGGGGACATCTCTGTTCAGAGCACAAGTACCCTCCTTGTTCCTCGTTCCAGGATGGTACAGAACCACGCGGTAAATCACCTTTCCGACCCCCCCTGCTGTCAGGTTAATGGTTCAGGCCTCCTCCGTTAAGAGGAAATGGTTCCCCCCACATCTGATTGGCTGGACGACGGTACCCTCAGACTCACTCATACACTAACGGCATTCCAAGGATTGAGCAGGAACTCAGGCCTGGGAACTGAATAATTAAATGAAAACGGATGCTTACTTTTTTCCACGGCGTAATTTAAACAGGCAGTAACTTCTCCATGAGTTTCAGGTTTTAAAATATATGTATGCAATGACAGGCATGCCAAAGTACAGTGTATACCAGTCCAGCAAGAGTCCAGATATAAAAAAAAACATCTTATTCTCACCAGTTGATTTGCATATTCAGGGCGTCTAGTCATAAGATACTTTTAGTCCAGAAGCCAGCACAGTCTGCCCACTGAAAAAAGTCTAAAGGTCTCTCCTGGCAAGTGTTTTTATTTTTGCGATGAGAACAGAAGATCTCAATATACTATAAGCTTGTTTTCAGTCACTGTTTGGACAAGAAGGGGCATTTTCACACTGACAAATTTTGGATGGATTCAAACCATCTCAACGATATGACGCCACACTCAACAGGATCGTATCACTTGTCGAACACCCTCTCAGTGACCACGGCTCACACCTTATTTTTCTATGACATCGCTATTGTTGGTATTCAATCAAAACATCACCTTGATTCGTGGTTGTAATATGAAAGATTGGTTTCCTTCTCTTAAAGTGTTTGAAGCCCTTTCCAATTTTTTAAGACACAATGATTGTGCTAAAAGATAACCAATATGATCTAATATATAATATCAATATATTAAAATATTCATATAATAAATATGATATCAATATTCCATGTATGTTTCTGAATTGTTGCCTGTATTCATTTGCACAGTTATGAGTGAAGTATATCATTTTACAGAATATATACCGTCATGGATTACAATGATCTGAAGCCATTTTAAATGCTAAATTGAGCAACCATTTCATGCCCATTAGGCGTAAGACAGGCTTACAGTTCATCTGTGTTAATCAATTCTGCTCTGCATTGCCAAGAAAATACACAAACAGCGTGAGATTTTTAAAAAAGAAGAAATTGAACGCATAAAGACTGTGCTCATCCTATATTAATATGCAAAAAATGTTTTGCTGTCTTTTACAGCCGGGACAGAGAGGCTGTGAATCGCTCTGGGGGGCGATGGTGTTTGTGCAGCACAGTGTTTTGTTTGGGGACAATGGCCGGGTTCTGTTCGCCATCTCGCTGCGGAAGATGCCGGGATCGCGGCGGTTTCTTCCCTGTGCGTCTCTCTGTGAGGGGGACAGGACTCGTCGGCGGAAAGCGTATCCCCGCCGAGGTTCTCATGAATCCCCGCGAGTCGCGAAATAATCGAGCATTCAGCTCTCTCCACGACCCCCGCAGTCGCCCGAGAAAAGGACAAGAGAGAGAGAGAGAAGAGGAGAAACCTTGGGAAGACACAACCGAGAGCGTGACAGAGATGTTAGTGAGCTGACACACGTATGAACACACTCATACTCAGTCACTGAGACAGACAAACACACAGAGACACGTATATACACGCACACAGGCACACACTCAATCACATTTACTGTCTTACACACGCACTATCATTCACTCTCTCAAGCACACATACAATTATTCTCTCACTCTTGCATACTCACATGACCTCATTAAGTCTCTAACACATTCATACACATTCGCTCAATCATGCACATACATTCACACAGTCACACACATGCATGCATGTGCATAATCAGGCATAATCAATTAAAAACATGTCAGAGCTTCCGGTCATGTATTTAAATAAATCCCATAACATTTACGTGGTGAAATTTTATACAGACCAACAGGTTACAACAAGTTTATTCAGATCTTTATCACTGGCATGATTAGCGATCTGTTAACAGGGTATCGAACCTGCTCACATACCAAATTCAGGTCAAAGGTCAAATACCGAAGGAAATAACAGATCAGAAAGCAGGGCCTTTACCACTACGTAAATGCCTATCTGCTCTGCATATGAATTTGCAGCTCATGTTTATTGCTAGGAAGTTTTTTCAACGCTGATCATTTCACACAGGTTTCAACTGTCATTGTTTCATCACGATGATCTTCAGGCTTGAACAGATACACAGTCTATACACAGCAGATGCGTTGCTATCAGAACAGTTAATATACCTTGATGATCTTTCTTTGAGATCCTCTTACCAACATTAAATGAGAGCAGTGAAAATCCACACTGAAGCTGCACTGGGACAGGAGACTGCACACGGTCAGTAAATGAAGGCTCCCCTGCACAATCCTCTGTCCTCAACAATCATTCCTCCATGTCAACAGTGTTCAGAAGTGCACAGGTGAAACAGCCCAAACAGTAATAATAACTAGACACACAAGAACAAGGTCACAGGGTATTTTGGGCAAAACCCGACAAGCAAGACACAGACAGGCAGTCTAATCCAACCAGCAGACATTGTCGCAGAAGACTGGCTAATATCAGTGGGTACCGAGGAACAGGACTGACTGATAATTGAATGATTGGACTGGTGATTATAAGACTGGCGATGCTAAACTACGATTGGCTAGAGTAGGTGGGGGGGTGGTTCTGTGCGTGTGACATCATCAGGGCTAAGTGTGAAAGCCCCCAGACAAAGAATCCTTGGCTTTCTTCATTAAATGACAGGGTTCAAACACATTTTCTTGAGGGTTTAGTGCTGCGTCAGGTCCATTTGTGGCTTATAATGACCCGGGGCCCTGTACAAAACCCTGTATCAAGCACTGTTAAATCTCAGTTTGTGGGCACCATCTCCCTGCGCTGAAATGTCCAGACCTTTAATCTCTTCAAAAGGCCATATTGTGTGTTTATAGAAGGTGCCGTTGGCTTGACAGCAGGCACAGCAGAGGTGGAACAGGCGCTGATAATCTACTATAGGCCCAACATCCAAACTTCCACAGTCAATTTAGCAAACAGGCAGCAAACCCGAGCTCAGGTCAGAGGCCGGGCTTCACCTCAGTGACCACGCCCGCTTGACCATCCTCCCATCCATCAACCCATCCCTCTAAGCATTCTCTGAGCTGTTTACTCCTGTTTGGGGCTGCCAGGGTCTGGAGCTTATCCCAGCATGCATTGTGTAGAACAGCTCACTGATCCATCGAATGGCTTGCACACCCTTCACGCCAGATTGGACTTGAACCTACGACCATCTGGGTGTGAGGCACAGTATCACCCGGTTACAGCCCTAACCGGGCACCTGACCTTCAGTCTTGGTGAACTACAGGTGTGAGAAGAGGCATGAAAGAGATAAAAGTATTTGTCCAGTTGTATCTGTTCTTGTTTGCATGGACTGGGCCTTCTTCGTAAAAAAGCTGCTCAATACGTCTCACGGAGAGGAAGCATAGCATTCCTTTACACAGGTCTGTCTCCCACGGGGTGTTAGAACCGCCCTCCCCGGTGTAGAGGGGGAGGGGTGAAATGTAACAGGCCCCCCACTCAATCAGAATATCCCCTGCGCTATGAATAATTTAGCGGATCGCTTTCGTCCTCCCGTCATCTCTCTCTCTCTCTCTCTCTCTCTGTCTCTCTCCTTCTCTACAGCGGCTCCCAGCTCTCTTCTATCGCACTATCCAGGGGCAGGTCGCAGGGGAGTGTAATTTATGGACAATTGAAACCGCAGGAACGCGTCTCGGAGTGGAAGGGAGGGCTCCATGGCAACGGTCCTTGCGGGGCAGATTATTCCCCTGCTTTATGTAGTGCTAAGTGTACAATAGTACTCAGGGCTGCAGCGGTGTGGCCCCGCATTAAGGGAGAAAGCAGGCTATATAAAGAACTCATAATGGGATTAGCCTGCGGCGCAGCGCAGACAGGGGACCAAATTAAATCACCCATCAAATTGCACCCAGGAATTTTAATTTACAGGTTAATGTTGGATTGTGTAACTAATCACAGCTAACATTTTCAATGGAGCAATAAAAAAATGATGAGGGGAAAAAAGACCCAGCAGCTATACTTGCTTGCTTCTGAAGAGCCACAAATGTTCATTTGTAAATGCATGCTGTCTGAGCATGCATGTCCTAGCCAATCAGAACCTGGCTTCATTATACCCACTTCCTAAATTGGGCAAGCACTGTTTTGTTAAAAAAAAAAAAAGACTTGCAGTTTATTTTTTTAAAACAGTGAAATGGGGGGAAATACTGTTAACGAGTATATCTGCCTGACAGGCGAAGCCACTTCTACATCACCGCATATTTTCCCCGATTCCTGTCACGCATGTGATTGATTGACACCCACCCACAAATCTGACAAGTTCTGTCAACATGAAAAACATGTCACGGAAGATATGTGTCAAAAAATATTTATAGAGCGCCATGAAAGAAAATATTGAAATGTGTGATGCGTTTAACATGGAATTGATTTGATTTGTGATTGAACACGAGTGCCAAAATTGTGGGCAAAATCAAATATATTCTAATTTTTATCACGCATTGCTTTCTGTGACTTAAAATATTATTGCAAAGGCAGTGATTCCAAAACATATCCTTGCGTACTCCGAGCCAGATTACGACATTTGAAATGCTCAACCTCAGTCGTCCACTTTAGAGCATGAAATGTCAGTGTAGCAGGTGTGTTAAAAAGACACCACATCAAACACCTCAATCTAGCTGGAGATACCAGAGGAGAGGTTTTGGAACCATTGTGCTATAGTATTGCTAAGGTGATGCTAAGGTAATTCTTGGGTTCTGCTGAAGTAGTGCCAAAAAAAAGTGTTTATGCTATGACAATGTGTTGCTTTGATAGTCTACTGCTTGAGTTCTGATAAGATAATGCTAAATAACTCCTATTGTCATACAAATATATTGCTAAGGTGGTCTGATGCTTCGGTTCCGCGAAACTAATTCTAAGGTCCTGCTAATACCATGCTGATGTCCTGCAACAGTTTTCAGCCGGTGAGGTTCTGCTGAGCTAATGCTAAGGCACTGCTAATGTCATGCTAATATGTTGCTAATATACGGCTGGGAAGCAGAAAAAATGTCGCCAACTTGAGGTACTGATACGACGCCATAAATGAGGAGGTCAGTCTATATTCAGCACTAATACAGAATCAGTTACATTCTGTATTTAGCCTCACACATTCATCTCAGCCCAAACTCAAGCTCTACTGCCAAATGCAAAAGGCCAAAATTTGATTGTGCAAAAAAGTCAGTTACCTATTCTTTTCCCATTTTTGGCAAGACATTCATTAGGCACTATTGCCTCCTCCTGTTTCTCATGGGATTAGGCTGGAGCAATCTGATTTATTACTCCCTGCATACATCATCTCATGGATATCTCCTTTGCTTGTGTGTGTGTGTGTGTGTGTGCGCGCGCATGCAAGCGTGTGAAATGGAGATAGAGAGAGGTGGAAGTAGATCGTTTCTTACCTAACGGTACTCCTTCAGTAACTCTGTCATAACTCCAGTCAGCCATTTCCAATTATGATTATATTTTCAGTTCTTTGTTAGCGAGGAGGAGCCCTTCATTACCTCTCCGGGCTGTGGATTACTTTATTACAGCCATCGCTCGTTAGCCAGCGTCTCCTTAATGAAGCGGCTCTGTAATCAGGCGGAAACCTTGCTGGAGCAGGCCCGCTTCATTAGGTTGGGCTTTAATTACTAAGACATATGGCCACATGCTGCTCTGATGTCTCAAGTCACTCCCACTCTCTCATTCTCCCAATGTCCCTCGCTCTCCCACCATCTCTCAGGCCCACTAAATCTCTCAATTTCCCATAATCCTTCACTCTCCCACCATCCCTCGCTCTCCCACCATCCATTGCTCTCCCTCAATCCCTCGCTCTCCCACAATCCCTCACTCTCCAACAAACCCCTGTTCTTTCACAATCCCTCACTCTCCCACAATCCCCTGCTTTCCCTCAATCCCTCACTCTCCCAAAATCACTCAATTTCCCATAATCCCTCACTCTCCTACAGTCCCTCACTCTCCCACAATCTCCCGCGCTCCGAAAGTCTCTCAATTTCCAATAAACCCTCACTCTCCCACAATCCTTACTGGAACTGTATCCAGACAAAGACTGTGCAGTCAATCAAATCCATTTTAACTTATATCTGTTTTTTTTTTTTAATTACCCTTTCATACGTTACATATGCTAGATATTCCCAGTCTCTTCAAATAGCAAACGCCATGTCATTTTGTGGTCATAAATATTGAGCATGCATTACTGATAAAACTGACTAACTCTAACATCCAGTGCAAAAATAGTGCTCAAATATTAAGGCATTGCGAAAATGAAGTCCAGCAGCAAACCTCACTATCAACACAGCTGCATCATATATGGATATACACCCTGAGACAAACAACTTTCCATGAAAACATACTCATGACATCAGCCATCTCATTCACATGGGACCAAACTGACATCTACTGAAGTAACAGCCACATTCCTCCCACGGCACTGCAAACTACTGCTAAGGGCTGCGTGTCACAGAGTGCGGGCAGTTGCTCAGTCCATCGGTTGCTCACTTGTGAGTATTGAGTGAAAAAGGAAATCAAAATAAGATTTGATACTTCTTGTGTGTGCTGAATATTTCGTATATGACTGTATGCACGTGTGTCAGTGTGTGTGTGTGTGTGTGTGTGTGTGTGTGTGTGTGTGTGAGCACGCAGGGAAACAGTCCCTCCTACTGAACTGAACACACAGCTGCCAAAATGCAGCCTGCTCCCCCCAGTGGCATTTATCAACACTCATGTCTGTCTTTGGGGGGGGCTATTCATCGCTTTCCATTACTGGGAATACTCGGGACCAATACTCAGGGGACAAGAGAAAAACACTCACAGACATGAATGGGAATTATCAATTACCCAGCAGCACTGCAGAGAGGGGAAGGCGCAGCAGTCGAAAACCACAGAGGAAGAAGACCCGACTGAGACAGAGGTGGAAGTGGAACACAGGGCAAATGGGAAAGAGGTTCGCTCAAATCTCCCAGGATCCCCTGCAGCTGCTGAAGACTGGAGCAACACTGAGAATTGCTCACATTATTAAGTTGATTTTGGATTGGTTGTCAATACAATTTTTGGGCAGGGGGCGGGGTTTTCGCTGTCAAACAACATGGACTTAGAGTCAGCCTGCAGCTCATGAGAGGCCATTTTAGCTGACATATTTCTTAGGGCTTTTAACACACACAAAAAAAACTGACGAAAAACAACATTGCGACAAAATGACCTCAAGAAAGAAGGTCAAAAATGTAAACTGTAGTTCAATAGTAGTCCTGAAAGCATCGAGGGAGGGTCAGGTGGGTGGATGTGAGTTACTGTGGGAGGTAGTAATTTCTCAGGTTGGCAGTTTTATTATTAAAACACAGAGAGGGATGTCGAGATTGAGATCGTGCTTTACCCACTTACGTAATGACTCATAAAAGGTTCCAGTGAAGGTATAAAAAAAAAAAACACCTGCATTTCAGAGAAATACCAGCATGTAGCAGAGCACTCCAAGGACCTGAATTAAACATGAAATATTGAACACAGGCGGGAAATATTCAAAGTTTATAAAGGAGGCTGGGGATGAGGGGGGGGTCTAATTGCTCTAATGTAGTAGGGCTGATCTGAAGTGGATGTCGAGGCGAACTAAAAGTCTAATGCACCTCAGAGCCAGGCTAAGAGCACCTGGATCCAGCATTAGAGAAGACCTTATATTTTAAAAGAGCTGCGGCTGTACATTAATGGTGCAGCCATTAATTACTATTTAATCTCTCTCTGACCACGGCTTACTAATCCTGATGCCATTACCTGAGAACTCAGCGCTCAGAGTCAGACAGCGTGTTTCCACAAATAAAATCCTTTTTGTGGGGCACATTTTTACAACTACAGAGCAAGTGCATGTGTCCGTCGTGTATTAGTCTATACTACTTTTAGTGCTACAAATGTACTACGCATTTCATCCATTAAAAAGGACACTTTGTTGGAATAACACAAAGCAAGTTTTAATCTGGACATGGAAGTCAGCTAAACATTGAGTTTTTTTAAGCACATCTGTTTTGACCCTATACCACTCTTTGTTTGAGCTCTCTGTGTGAAATAAAGCATGAGATATATTTAACATTATCTTTTCAGTATTAAATATCAAGTAAATACCTGCAACCTGCTCTCTTTTAAAAGTATTAACGGCTAATTAAACCACATGCCGCCTTGTGACAGTGGGGTGACATCAGAGCTGGTCTAAGTAAATTGGCCCATAACCTGTAAAATATACACTGGGCTTAAACAACCTGCCTTTGTTATATTCTGACAGGCATTTGAAGTTCAGGTGAAAAAAATAAATAAATAGAAATAAAGAGAAAAAGAAGCTTGATCCTGAAGATGTACGAACCGATATGAGCAAAAATATAAAGCTTTCAGGGGACTGTCTTCGCTGATGTTGATAGAGAGCAGAGTCATGGTGTGTTGAGCCTCCAGGCTGGGATCAAAAACGACCTCTGACCTCCCCTATAATTTGTATGACAACCCTAATGGTCATTGGATGTTCCCTTTGGGGTAAAAGCCACATACTTCTGACAGAGAAAAAAGACACCATCAGGCCCAGGTGTGTAGCCATCTTCAGAACTGAATCTAGAGAATGGAAAAAAAACTCATCAAATGTGATATGTCATTGACCTTCGATTTACTTCACTAAACTCAGGAGGTGAAGTAGAAGTAAATCTAAGTAAATGTGTTTGAGGTGATTTTAATGTCGGACGGCAGCGCATAGTTGGATATGTGACCGTGATAGCAAGATTTTATGGATACGCGTGGAAACGTTAGAAAATTCTGTTCTGCAGAATTTTGAGGGATATTTTGAATTCCAAATCATAATGAATTATGAATGTAAATGGGATATCTCATCTCACTATAAAAGCAAAAAAAAAAAATTTGTTTTCCTGCCAAGTATTATTGTGAAAATGGTACTACGGCGCATAAAAGGTTCCAACAGCAATAACCAGGCAGTCCAAGTTAAGAATTAATTCTGATTTAATCACGAAAAGGTGTCGCTTCATGAGAAGTGCTAAACCAGTTAGAATCTCAAGGGCTCTGAACCATGAACAGGACGCAATTCGCTGAAGTCACGCCAACATTTATCAACATTTCGGTTAGATCACCACTGAAGTGGGTTAGGGTGTGGAACCACCCAGGAGATGCAGGCAGTGCCAATCACCGGGCTCGCCGCGTTATTCAGGAACAGCAGTGATTTCAGCTCTTTGCATTACACTACAGTCAGAGAAGCCAAATATTCTGTATTCTACACCATCTCTTATGCTAATGCCACACAGTCTACTTTCTTGTCCCGTAAGATTATGGAGACTCATTCACAGATACGTGACCATCTGCTTTCTAGCATGCGGCGTGCACTGAACGATGACCCTCCGGCCTACATATATCACTCAGAAGCTCGGTCACCCCCAATATTTTCATGCCAGTATTGTCCTCGAGAGCAGTGGTTCCAGTCCTCAGGACCCCCCGCCCTGCAGGCTTTGCTCCAGCTCTACTCTTTCACACCTGATCCATTTAAGGGCTTCATGCTGATTGGTTGAAAAAGATCTACCTGAACAGGGTGTGCATGAAGGTGCACTGGGCCTTAAATGGATAAGGTGTGCTAAAGTAAAGCCGCAACAAAAACCTGCCGGACAGGTGGTCCTTGAGGACTGGGTTGGGAACCACTACTCTAGACTGACAAGAGCGGAGAAGATTTGGTATCGGATGATGAGAGACTGCAAGGTCAATACATCAATACATTTCCCCAAAACCTGAGATGAAACTGATGGCTCAGGATGGTCAGACCGTGTTGGGAGGGGCAGGGAGGCCTGCTAGTAGATTGCTTGACTGGTGATTGAAGAGCTGCCGATTTAAGCTCTCAGTGGAATTGGAATTTTGACTTGCTGCCGGAGAGTTAAAGTAGAGAATAACTCTGACTGTAGACCCTTGAGCAAGGCCCTTAACCCAAAACCACTCAGATCCCCCCCCCTTATCCCCTTCTCTCTACTGCTCCGCAGTTCTATGTGGCATCACTACTTACATATCCTTGAAAAAAAAGAATAATGTACACTCAATGGACCTTATAGCTAATACAAAAATCTTCAATTCCAATATATTTTCTCCTTTCTATTGTCCTCTTACTTTCTCTTTGAACAGGTCCCTCCATTTTTTAGCATTGCCGTATATGGCGTGTTGCCTTGCCAAAGCAATGGTGATAAACAAACAAAAACAAATGAAAAGCACAGACACAATAATGAGGTAACCACATTTTACAAACCCAATTCTGAAATGGTTGGGACGAAGTGTAAATTGTGAATTAAATCAAAATGCAATGACTTTCAGATCACATGAGCCAATATGTTATTTACAATAGAACATAGATAACATTTCAAATGTTGAAACTGAGACATTTTATGTTTTTATCCACAAAAGTAGCTCATTTCAAATTTTCTGGCAACAACAGGTCTCAAAAAAGTTGGAACACAGGCAAAAAAGGGCTAAAAAAGCAATTAATATATAAAGAAAATCAGCTAAAAGAACATTTAGGAAGTAATTAAGTTAACTGGCATTAAGTGTGAAATATGATTGGCAAAAAAGGGATGTCTTAGAGAGGCTGAGTCTCTCAGAAGTTAGGATGGCCAGAGGCTCTCCAACCTGTGAAGGTTTGCGTAAAAAAAATTGTGGAATACTTTTAAAACAATGTTCCTCAACATCAAATTGTAAAGGCTTTGAAAGTCTCATCATCGACAGTACATGACTTCATCAAAAGATATAGAGAAACTGGAGGGACAAGGCCGAAGACCTTTACTGGATGCCCATGATCTTAGGGCCCTCAGATGCCACTGCATCACTCACCGGCATGATTCTGTCAGTGACATTATTAAGTGGGCCCAGGAATACTTCAAGAAACACTGTCTGTAAACAAAGTCCGCCGTGCCAACCACAGATGTCACCTAAAACTCTATCATGCAAAAAGGAAGCCATTGTTGAGCATGATCCAGAAGCACCGCCATGTTCTGTGGGCCAAGGCTTATTTAAAATGGACTGTAGCAAAGTGGCAAAGTGTCCTGTGGTCAGACGAGTTTTAATTTAACATTCTTGTTGGAAATCATGGGTGTCGTGTCCCCCGGGCTAAAGAGGAGAAAGACCAGCCCTCCTGTTATCAGCGTTCAGTTCAAAAGCCAGCATCTCTGATGGTATGGGGATGCATTAGTGCATATGGTGTGGGACACTTGCATGTTTTAAAAAGCACCATGAATGATGAAAGGTATATAAAGGTTTTAGAGCAACATATGCTCCCCTCCAGATGACATCTATTCAAAGGAAGGCCTTGTGAATTTCAGCAAGAAAATGCAAAACCACGTACTGCAGCTATTACAACAGCATGGCTTTGTAGTAGAAGAGTCCGTGTGCTGAACTGGCCTGTCTGCAGTCCTGATCTTCCACCGATTGAATACATTTGGCGCATAACAGAACGAAAAGTCTGTCAAAGGAGACCCAAAACTCTCCAGCAGCTGGAAGTCTGGGAAGAGTGGGATCAAATTCCAATGGCTAAACTCAAGAAATTTGTCTCCTCAATGCCCAGACGTCTCCACTTTGTGTTAAAAAGATGAGGGAATGTTACACCATGGTAAACAGGCCCCTGTACCAACTTTTTTGAGACCTGTAGCAGCCATCAAATTTGAAATGTGCTCATTTTGCGGGTAAAATTTCTCAGTTTCAACATTTGCTATGTTATCTCTGTTCTATTGTGATTAAAATACTGGCTGGTGTGACTTGAAAGTAATTGCGTTTTGATTTTATTCACAATTTACACTTTGTCCCAACTATTTCGGAATTGGGGTTTTACATTTCAGAAGTGAATGAGAAGGGGAGAGAGATACAGCGCCATTAAAAAGCATTTGCCCCCGTCCCGATTTCTTCTACTTTTGCATACTTGGCACATTTAAATGTTCCAGGTCATAAACTGAATTTAATGACAGACTGAGTAAACACTGAAACATTTAAGCCTGACAAATAGCCAATAGCAGAGGAACTCGGGAAAGGGACGAATGAGTTTGTAGGGAGATTAAAGAAAAATAGGGAGAGAGAGACAGATAGACAGAGAGAAAGAGAAAGATAGTGAGAGAGAGGGGGAGAGAGAGGGAGAAAGATGACATGGAGACTAAGGCCGCTTATCAGTGCTCAAAGACCTCAGGTTACTCTATCTCTTCTACGTCTTCTTCTTCTTTGTCTAATGTTCCGTTGAAGCGATTTTGTTTTTGGGGAGGTGGATCAGTGATATGTATTGATTAGCAGACTCACTGCAGAGAAAGCGCACCTGTAATGTTTAAGCTTTCATGTGCGCTTGCCTTTGTTGTTCACCAACACCACACCGAACCCTGCAAATTGATCTGTCCCCGTGTCGCCTTGTTTTGTCTCGGGTGGGGAAAAACGCCCATTATATTAGCACTGCTCTCTGATGTGTCATCCCCGCCTCATCCCCCTCTCCTTCTCGCTTTTTACCCGCCTCTTGTCGGATGGACTCAGCGCTGCTAAGCGAACCCGCCCTCCCTGAAGCCGATTAATCTCACACACGCTCTGTTGCCTCCATTGATGGGTTTGCCGTTTGATGATCTATGCAATAAACAGAGAGTTTTGATTGCGCGACCTCTGACCTCATCCCTCTCCACGCCCCTTCCTGCACTCTCCCGAACCATCTCCTTCCCTAAGGGTGATATCACAGTCGCGAACAGGGGCCTTTACAGATGCCGTCAAAGATGCTTTATTTGCTAATACGGTGAGGCACAAAACATACTACTCCAACAGAATCACAGCGCTGGTGGTGTGCGGCTAACACTTCATACGGGCAACTAACCAATGACCCCGAGAATAAGACCGCGCGCATGCTAATGCACATTACAGTTCAGGATTAATCCTGACATTAGTCTGTAATGAAGGTGCAGCACATTCAATATTTATAAAAGCCCTCGCCGGCCAATAGGCATGAGTCCACTGACGAGCCTTAAGGTCTAGCCCACACTATAACCCTCTCGTACAACTGATCTCAATCGCTGAGGCTTTACGGACAGTAATCGCTCCAGGTAAGGGCGTTTATAAATATTTGATGAAGTGTTCCTTTTATCACGGACTAATGTCATTATTAATCCGAACCTGTAATTTCCGTCAGGTGACGGAAAATCTTTTTTTGTCGAAAAAAACGGAGTATCTGAATGCAGAATGAGACAGGAGTGGGAGAATGAACGTATCACATCCATAAAATGATTTGTCTTCTTTTTTTGTAACGAGAGCCTGGTAATGGTTTTTCGACAACCATTTGTCTGTTTGTCAGGATGGTCCCACAGCAAGAGGAGCTCAGGCCTGTGGCGATGGTCCTCGTCCTTAGGATGAATTGTGTGTCTGATGGAGAAGCTGTACATCTCTCTCTCTCTCTCTCTCTCTCTCTCTCTCATTCCACAGGCCCAGACAAAAGTCTTGACAGGTCATTACACTTAGGGAACAAAATATCCCCCAATAAACATTTTCAAATAATCTAACTGCCATAGGATTGAGCATGGAGCTCAGTTCTATTTCAATGGAGTCCAATGAGGAAATTAAAATGAAATAGTTGATTGAAAAGTCTCATTTAAGGATTTTTAATTGGACTCCCAGTTCATCGGTAAGTTCATTTCCTGAATGCGTCCTTGTTCTGTTATTGTATTGGCGGGGTTGTAGTAAGTTTTGTTTGCAGGTAGGTAGCAAAAATGATTAGCTGGATAAACTGCTAAAGGACTTGGTAGGTTGTTTGACTGGAAACGGTGGAGTGGGACCTACAGTAGCGCGCTGTGATGATTATACACTGAACAAAATAAAGATAAATCAGAAACCAAGTACTATTCAAGTATTTATTACATGTAATACTGGATCATATAGATGAAAATAAGTAAACAGGTAACAGTATATATTAAAAACAAAAAATAATTATGTCTTTTTGAGAAAAAGCCATATCTAGTGTGGTCATCCTTTGCTTTGGTTACAGCATTTAATCTTTCAAGCATTGTGTTCACTTTTTTTTTCTTTTTAATTTTTTCACTTGCTAAACTATTTCATATGGTTTGAAGTTCATTCAAACAGATTTGTTACAACTGATTTGTTTAACTTTCTGCCAAGCAAATCTCAGATGATTCTTCCCAACTGAGATAATTCTAGCACAACACAGACGTGTGATTAGGATCATTATCTTGTTGAAAATATAATCCCGACCAATCAGTTTCCTTCCAGATGGCAATGTGTGCCAGTCAAGGATGCAGTTATACTTCTTTTAATCGATAATTCTGTGAATTTTTATGTGATCACTGGCTACTTCTGAGCAGACTGAACCCCAAACCATAATATTACCACCTCCATGTTTTAGTAAAAGAGTTAAACCATCATTTTTGACATGTTTACCAATTCTACAGCACATAATTAGTTCTGCGTTTGGACTTATAAATTTTGAATTTTGATTCATCAGTCAAAAGAACTTGTTACCAGTCCGTTGGTGTCCATTCCTTGAATTTCTTGGCAAACTCAAGTCTTTTTTTGATGTTGCCAGCTCTTGGCAGCAACACGGCCAACCAGACCATTTTCACACAGGCATCTGGAAATAATAGATCCTAATACTTCATCTCTTCACTTCTGGCACAACTAATTTTTTTAGTGTTTTGTTTATTACCCATTTATTTACCTCAATATACTTTTTATATTTTTATATTTTTTTTGTTCTCATTGCCTACAACAGTATTTTTCAACACATTTTCACCAAAAAAGTATAGAGAAGTAATATGTTAGGACCCCTTTAAGACAAAAGTAGTGGTGATTAATCATCACTGCACACTACTGTATGTTCTGACTCTGCCTTTGGGCCCCTCAGCAAGGCCCTGAATCCCAAAACTGCTCCAGGGGCTTTATCCCTATTTCTCTATATCCCTCCTCACTTGCAACTGCTCTGTGTATTTTTGCGTGAGCTTGTGAGTATGTGTGCATTTCCGCATTTGTGTTTGTTTATAGGTAGGTGCGAGTGTCTGTGTGTGCTCATATTTGTTTATAGGAGCATGTGTAAGTGTTTGAGTGTATTTGTTAATAGGTGCGTGTGTGTGTGTGTGTGTGTGTGTGTGCGTGTCTGTGTGTGTGTGTGTGTGTGTGTGTGCGTGTGTGCTCGTGTTTGTTGACAGGTGTGTGTATGTGTGCTTGTGTTTGTGTATAGGTGTGTGTGTGTGTGTGTGTGTGTGTGTGTTTCTGTGTGCTTGCATGTGAGCTCATGTTTGTTTATAAGAGTGTGTGTGTGTGTGTGTGTGTGTATGTGTGTGTGTGTGTGCGCTCGTGTTTGTTGACAGGTGTGTGTATGTGTGCTTGTGTTTGTTTATAGGTGTGTGTGCGTGTGTGTGTGTGTGTGTGTGTGTGTGTGTGTTTCTGTGTGCATGCGTGTGAGCTCATTTTTGTTTATAGGAGTGTGTGTGTTTGTGCATGTGTTTGTTTATAGGTGTGGGCGTGTGAGTAAGATTTAGTGTTGTTTAAAAGGCGCTCCAGATGCACCCGCCGCAGTTAAAGACCCTGCATCAGTCCAATCATCAGCTCTGCATCAGGGAGGCGTATAGGTCTCCAGTCCACATCAGGAGAAAGTGCTATATTTCCCAGAGATTGGATTTGTGTACTCCCAATTATCTGTCACCGGAGACAAATTGCCTCAATAATATATTCACATTAAGGCGGCGGATCAATTTTTAATCAACCTGAGAATTATGGAGGAAGCGTGCTAAAGCGGCCCTAGAGGAGAGGACCTCTAATTCAACGCGAGCAGCCGCCCGCATTTTCCACCAATCAAATTACCACCCCCTTAACAATGGTCTGTGATCAGGGCTCCGGAACATTCTGCTTATGAAGCCAGGCTAATAGGCTGTGCTCTACTGCCACATACAAGGATCAAAGGTCAGGGGTCGCCGACCTTATTGAGACATTTACTCCCTGTGATGAGGTGATTAGATGTTCCTCCTGGCTGCAGGTGCGAATGAATATCTTGTGGTGTCCTGTGTCTTCTTTTATTATTATTATTATTATTTTACTGACTATAGAAGCAATTTGCAGTGAAAGAGCATTCGCTTCCCTGCTCACTCTGAGGGAGCTGCCACGTAATGGAGGGACGTAAAGACAAGGATACGAGTCTGCACCAAAACACGAATACATCCGAGACAAAGGAAGTTGTTTCAACCAATGAAAATCAAATTTCAGATAATTGGCTCCGCGGGGCGTATCGCTGCAGTAAAGAACACATGGGGCATTAGGAAAGACTGTTGAGGCCTGGTGAATTCTTCTCCCAATACAAAGGGTTAAAACACTCTCTGACCTCGACACGTGTCATCGTCACTCTTTTACTGAAGCTAAAAAAGAGTGATTCATGTTACCAGCTGGAAAACATGTAAGTATACTGAAAAGGGATGGATAACTGAGACTGATGGGCAATATCATGCAAATTTTATGATTTAAACTGTTGATTTTTGTTCAAATCTGGGTCAAACTAGCAGAGACAAAACTTCAAACCAAGGCTACAGCTTCCCAACCTGCTTCACTTGTTACTTCCTGCTTCACACTTCACATCTATGGTGTTATACATTCAGGCTATCAGATTACTGCAATAACATTAGAACAGGAGTACGTGGGATTCAGGGATTCAAATCATCCATCATCCGGCTGCACACCCAATCCAGGGGTATGATTACAACATGACCAGTGAAGCGGACAATGGAAAATAATTTTCCAAAAGCAGTTGTATTTATTTGCTCGGAGCACTGTCAATCAAAACCAGTCTGAGAAAGTGGGGGGCACAGGGGTGGCCAATCAGATTGTATGGAGGGCCAGTGCCCAAGCATCTCAGTAGCCCAGCCTACAGTCCAGAACTTCCAGGTAAAACAGCCCTAGACCAATGCATGTTCATGGCACCAGGGTTTGCCTCTTAGCCTCTTAAACTGCATCCGGCTTACGTGCATCATCTGTGCCAACACGTACGAGTAAACACAATCAATCACGTCCTAATTTTCTTCTGAGAGAACTACAGAGCGTAGGTAATTGGGTCGAGCAGTTTCCTTTATAAAGACGTACAGTGCTGGCATTGATTGGTCGGGTTGTTCAGTCGGAATAAATTGAATGTCCTTTAAGAACAAGCCGAGCGTTGTGACGGCATTAATCCGGTGGAGGAAACGGGGGTCTCAGTGAGGTGGGGTTCCTTTGACTTCTTCTAATGAAGACATCGCCTGATCCGCCCTAACGACACAAGATCAATAACCTATCGCACATAGGGAAGGAAAAGTCCCCCTCGTTGCACAAAATTATTTTCAAGCTACAAAGTCAGTCTGTCTTCGGTATGTTGCTTCAATCATTTATTCACAAGTTATCTATTTCAATTCCTCTGTAGCAGGAACAATGTGTGAGTGCATGAGCGAAAAGGAGGCCTTTATTTTTTGTGGACAATGAAGGAGATATTCATCGAAATTGAGGCAGCGCTCTGTTGCCAAAATCCACTCAGTCTTACAGGGCGAATCAATAACTTTGGTGGCAGTTTATCCAGCACAACAAAAACCGACTCAACCCACAGGATGGTTGATCTCCAAGAACATGGTTGGAGAGCCCTGTGTTAGCTGTTGAATGAGGTGTGCTTAGGGGGGGGGGGGTTTAGGGTCAGGCAAGTTCAATATGGGCTGACCAAACCATTGGAAATCTTGGTCCCACTTGAGTTTTTTCCCGGTCAAGTCAGCTAAGTGCTCTTCTGGGACTCAGACAAAATGACTTCTTGTCCACAGGGTCCAAAGAGCCTCCTGTGGCGGGCGTCTCCTGAGATAAATATTCTCAGCAATGGATCAATACGTCACTCAGCAACATGTTCAATCTGCAAACCCCGACAGGCAGCGGGTTGAGCGCAACGAGAAAACAGGATATGATGGCGCAAGTCTTCATCACAAGGCTGGCAACAACACGACAAAACAGGTCCAAACGTGACTCTTCCCCTGCAGTCAGGATTTCTTCTACTTTCTTTTCCAGAATCCTGGCCAAAAAAAACCTTCCTGTCAGCATCCCCCATGTTTATTCTGACTGCTTTCCAAACCGGGTCAGAAACCCGAGCTGGATTGTTCTTGGACAGAAACCACAACAGTGAGATCTTTCCTACACTCCACCTGCTGTTTACTCATAACCCAACAGTACATTTTTTCACAGAACTCTAAGCCAACATTTTAGATGTCTGTTGTCTTCAATTTTCAGTTGCGGTCATGACAAAGGCATTAGAATTTTCACTAAGCCCCCCCCCCCCATCACATCTTTGTGATCACAGACTTTAAAAGGCTTCAATCATCAGTTACTCCACATTTGAGCAATTCTACATTGATTTGGGCTTCCTCCAAAAAATATAACACTCCTTGGAAGGACTGTGGCTCAAATTTGGGGCATGCTGGAGATATGCCCAACTCCTGCTCCCCCTAACATTTTAAACAAGAGAGAACATTGTTTGAGCCAAGACTATACATGGAGACGTAGTCCATTCGTTGTAAAAAATAAAAAGTTGAGTCAACTTAATAAAGCAAGGCTGCTAATCATTTTCAAGTTTCAAGTTCTTTGAAAAATGAGTTTGTTCAACAACTGAGGACTTGAAGTTGAACAAACTCAAAAATGATTATCAGCTGAATGCCTTGCTTTCTTGAGTTGAGTCAACTTTTTATTTTTTTTTTACAGTGTAAGTAAATTAGCACTGTGAGCTACTTTGGTTTTCTTCTTTGAAACTTCACAAAAACCACTCAAAAATATATATAGTGCAAGTATTTGCACCAGTTGAAGCAATTTTAGGCTTCCCAAACAAACCACTTCATAAGCCATTGGCAGTAAGTGAAAAAAAAACCATATGGAGCAGAATTCATTGACTTAAACAATGTCCACCACATTCTGAAGTCACGTGATCCCCGAAGTAACTCTTTCCTTGCTCTGAAATGTCGCATGTATAACCGGATATTGAACCTCAGGTCCAAATGCTCTGCCTTATCCATGACACTAGCTCAAAAGACCATATGGTCGATTTAGCACTTGTATAGCTGTGCTGTGTTTGAATTTGAGCATATTGGCGCAAGGATTCTCAGTTATAAACCGGCTTTGAAAACAACAGTTGAATTTTTTGCCGTTAACCAAAGCAAAAATACAAAAAACAAACAATTTAAGTGATTCTACTGCTGAGGTCTTCCAGTGCATAGCATAATGGCGAGAGGACTCTCAGATAGACTGGCTAAAACAATAGCAAGCGCAGATTTACCCACAAACAGCTTTTATGACAAAATATCAAAGGTAAGAAAAATTTTTGCTCATCTCTGTAGCATTTAAAGTGTATGCCTGCTGTTCTTTGAGTGTGGTGTCAATTTAAAATGACAAGGCTTATATCGTTGGAATCTGTGGACTGTTCTTTTTCATTCGAGGTATCGTTTGTATGCATATCACAATTTCAGTAGAAATGCTTGCGATAGAGCACTTATTATTTAATCTAATTAAATTTAATGTTTTGCTAGATGCTTATTTACTTGCTTGGTACTTGAATTGTGTTCGGTTTAGGTAAAAAGGGTCATTACAAACTTTTTGCCGAGTTTCTTCGCTTTAAGAGGATATTCCGCATGACAAGGTTGCTATTAAGAAACATGCTGAATTGATTATGCAAATTCACTGCCCCCGTTACAGGGGCGTTCAGGCTTAAGGTTAATATATGTATTGAATTTATATTTTCCACTGATTTCTTTAAATCTTCACATTAAAATCAGTTTTCATTGCTACAAAACCGTTGACTTACTTGTGAACTTCTGGTACGAGAAACAGCTTTTCTCAAAGTGCTCTGAGCAAAGAACTGAATGTTTTGTTGGTTTGTAAGGCTTTCCACGGTCAATTCATTTTAATTTAACAAGCCAATCTTTCAAAAGGGCTTCGTTATTTTGCGGAAAGTGATGGAAACTTATTTTGCCGTATTTTCCATACGACTGAATGGCATTATTATTGGTGCAAGAAACAGCAGCACAAGATTTCCCCATTTTCACTATGCTGCGATCAACCTCTGTGTACTTTGCTTCGGGGATCATGTGACCACCTACTTGCAACTTGCAACGACCTCATTGAGAGCTTTTCGCAATCATGCGGGATATTGACTTGAGCGTTAACTTTTCTCCGCTGCCAAAAAAAACGGTCTCGCTGGATTTGAAAGAGAGAGGGCCGTTTGTCTGGTCTCAGGTCCTCCCTTCAGAAAACATTACCGCACCTAATTTTAGTGCGGCTACTTACAGTAAACCCAAAACTTTTTGGGGATCAGCTCGCGCGGTCATCTTGCCAAGCAGTTTTGAGTTCGCGGCTTGTCCAGCCCAGCATATCCGGGAGGAGTGAGAGAATCGATCATCTCTCCATTTAACTTCCAGTGGATTTGAACATCAGAAGGGAGACGGCCAAGCAGAAAGATGTTTACTTTTTTACCTACTCTTGAAAATAAGTGGGTTGGACTAGACCTGATTAATGGATACCAGAGAGGGCTACCAAAGAGCAGACGCGATGGTGTCTGCGATCTGAGACAGTGAAATGGCCCACAGCCGTTGCCTCTGATTAGTGGGGACTGAAGGTTAGCCAATTACCACACAATTTTTTTCCCTCCCAGAGCCAAATGAAGCGACTGTTTGCGCAGCCAAAAATACCAGGCAAGCTGACAGCTTGCAGAGCATATTTTAGTGATTCTCGCAAACACACACAAACATGCACACACATGCAGGCAAACACAAGCACAGGCACACACAGACATGAACACAGTCTCACACACACACACACACACACACACAAACACACACACTCTCGCAAGTTCACATATACACACATACGAAAGTACACTCATGCATGCAGGCAAGTACATACACACACAGAGAACAAGCACAGGCCTGGATTATCCTGCTCTGAGCTCTTTGAAATATGTATAATGATGGTTGGGGGGATTTGTGAGTTTTTTCTGTGAGGCATTTGAATGCAGAAGGACTTGCAGGTAAGAGGGAGACGGACACAGCCTGGTTTTAAAAATTCATGAGGCGTTAACCCAACTACACATTGGAGAGCATTAGTGAGCACATTTCAGGAATGTTTTGTCTGTATTAGTTTTTATACATGCACAGCCCTCCTTATGAGTCTGTCCCAGGGCATTAGCACCTGTGCCATACAGTAGCAGGCGTCACTAACTACACTATGGTGGCCAACCGGTGCACAACGCTGCATTATTACAGGTCAGACATTACGTCTTCCATCCAACTGCTGTCTGACAATACAGCAGTATACTGGTGTATATAGTCCTGGCTGGATTTCACTTATGAACTCTTCTTTTAGGGTTACACAGTGGTGCCATGAGTTTGAATCTGGTCTGAGGCCTTCCTGTGTGGAGTCTGCACTCACCCCGTGTTTCTGTGGGTTTCCGGCACAGTCTAAAAAGAAGTTCATCAGGATAATTGGAGACTCTGAATTTCCTGTAGATTTGAAGAGTGAACCCCGTAACGGACTGGTGAACTGTCCAGCATGCCGCCTCTCGCTTATTTGATGTTGAGAGAGAGGCTTTGGCCAGACACGCCCAGAAATATGCAGGTTAGATAATGGATGAAAAGATTTCACAATAGACAGGGTAAATTTGCAATGTGCAAATAATTCGCTCAGCAGTTCAGTCAGGAAACTCAAACTGCAGCTACGTGGCCGAATTTAGCAACCCTGTTCCTCTCACCAATCAAAGTTGTACGCATCACACCAGGGAAACACTATGCAGTTGTTCAAGCTTTATTTGCTCTGGACTCTTGCTGCCGCAATTGCTGTGCATTCATGGCTCCAGCCTTTGCTGATCAATACTTTTTGCTCCCTGTCTGACCATTTTGCTTTGCTGCTCACCCAACACCATCCTGGCTTCTACCTGCTGCCCTGGTCTGCTTTGTGTACTCGGCGGCACTTTTGGTCATTTGAAAACTATCTTCAATGGCTTTCAACGTGCACAGTGGCTTATTTGTACTGTAATTTGCAATACGTTTGGACCCAATACATCAATTGCTGCATGTAATTTTGTAAACAAGCATATGAAACAACTTGATAGAACAGAAAGAATTAGATATCTTGGAAAATGAGAGGAAATAGTGTGATGGGGATGATGGAAGGGGTGGGGGGGGGGGGGGTTGTCGTAGAGGCAGTCAGACGAGCGCAATGTATGAGGTGTAAATAGGACCGGGGCCTTGGTGGCGCTCGCTCACCTCTCCAGACACAAAACAAAGTGGCCCAATCGCCCACCAGGCCCCGAGGTGGGGGGGTAAATCACCACACACCTCCCCAAAAACAAAAAACATGTCCCCGGACTGAGCATCAGCTGAACAAAATTCAACACCGGCCGCATATTTTACAGTACTTTCCATCTACAGTGAGCACTATATGGACCTTTTTTTTCCTGGTACTCACATTGCAAATTAAACTTGCATTGATTATGAGTCCTAGTTTGCTCTTTGAGTTAGTGCAGCCAGAAGGAATCCATTAAAGTAGTAACCCGACAAACATCACATTTTTTTTCACCTGGTGGTCAATGACTCTAATAAAATAGTCTCTGCTTTGTCTTCAACCCTCTAATTCACAAAGAAAAGCCTTTGGCAAAACATCTCCTGTTATATTTATGAACTTTCAGTTGATGGATCGACATAATGGCCCCCATAATCTAGCACCATATGACGAATAGTGGCCCACAATCCATTTTTTAAAACAAACAGACGGGGGGCAGGCTGCACTGATGCCTTTATGGTTCATGAGGCTCAGAACATTCAAGGTTCTCCATTTGTCTCCTATCAGACGAAAGTGGAAACCAAACAGACTGCAAACAAATATTAGTGATACCCCTGCGAAATGCACTGTTTACACATTCACTGTTAGCTCTGTGTTATACAAGAAAATTGTTTCATGCCATTCGATAAAATCACATCAATGGAGTTGTAGCCAATTATCCGTTTACTTTCTGATACACAGTAGTTCCCATATTTTGTAGATCCAGCAGTCCTTTTTGGAAATATATTCAATACACAAACATTGCAAACAGTTTGCGATCTGACATATTGGTTAACAGTATGTGATTTTATCATACCTACTGCCGAAAGGTTATTTTATCAGTGATCAGCAATTCCTGAACATTTTGAATTGAAATGTACATTTCAGTATAAATTTTCAGAGTTAATTATTTGAAAATGCATTTAGTAAATAAAAATGTACAGTCCCTAAAAATTAATACCATAAAAAGAATATACCCTTGGAAAATGCATACATGATAAGGAAAGTATATCCCCAATGAAAAAAAGGCAAAAAGAATATGGAGATAATGCTTCAGCAATTAAGAAAGTGACTGGACACACCAAGAATGAGATACAAGTGTCCAGGGTAGTTTTTAAAATTCTCGGCAGGTCCAAACAAAAACTTCTCCTGGAAGACGGCTTAATGGCCGCCATTTTGTCGGCACTCAAATTTATGATGTCAAAGCATGTTAAAATGGCAGCAAGAATTATTACACGAGGCCTGCGCAGCTGGCAGGAATATTTCACCCAGTTCGCTCCGAAACCATAATTGAGAAATGGCACAGCTAGCACAGGGAAGAGGGCGAGGGTCGCTAACGTGATGCATTGTGACAAAGTTAAACACACGCGCGCAGACTCTGAAAGGAACACAAATATTTACTTTGGGATTTATAGGCTGCGTTCATCATTATATCGCTGACAAAGCCATATGAGAATCTCCGGCTCGCTAAAAGGGCTGCATGACGTATTGATGGGCCTTATTTTTCACGCACTGGAATCTGAGAGGGACAGAGACTGTATAAAACCGCTTAAAGCGATGTGATTAGAATGAGCGGCCAAGCCGAGGCAACCCGTCACGACCAGCCTCAAATATATCTGACTAGGGTTGCCAGGTGCCCAATTTTAGACAGGAAAGTCTGACTTTAAAACAGTATGACTTTCATAGTTTACTTTGTGATCCTAGGCATAGTGTAACTCTCTAAACAGAGTAAATTATTACAATTTTTACATCTTTACCTCAATTCTGATCGCCACCTGCCTGCTGTTCAATTACTCTGTTTAAACAAATTCTATATCTGGCAACCCTGCTCCTAACACACTATTTTTGATGAAGCTCGAAAACATAGTTGGAGGTGGCTTTAATCAAAGCCAATGAGAAAAGCAGCACTCACTCTGCTCTATAGGAAACTAGGCCAGCAGTTTTTAAGAGTCAGGGAAAATCCACCAAAACAATGAAAACCTCCTAAATTGCCGATAAATTACAATCACAATGATTAAAACGTGGGCATGCTTTGCTGATGGTGGTAAATAATGTAGCTAAAAGATGAGCTGTCCATTAACATGCATGGTTTGGGTATGTTCAGAGTGTTTTAAATACTCCTCGCTCCTGGCTACACTTCAAAGAGCAGAGCAGAGTCTTGATGTGAGAGCGCCAATCAAAGCTGAGGTCAAAGGCACAAGCTCTCAGGTATCTCACTCAGGGAGAACAGAAACACGTCCGACTGTCACCTGCAATCTACACGTGTTCAGAAACGGAGATTCCACAATGCGGTCAGCTCATGCCTGCTAAAAGCACAACTTTAAGGCTACGTCCAATGCTAATACATTTTTGTTTTGAAACAGAGTTTTGGAACAAAGCAATCTCCATCTACACTCCAATGCAGTCCCGGAATTTTAAAACTAAAACAACGTCAGCAGCATTTTCAAAAGTCGCCACTCTAAGAGTTAAAAAAACACCGGAGTTGCGTGGACACAAGGCAAAAACATAGCAAAAGTTATGCATTTTAAAACGAAAAAGAATTAGTGCTTTCGTTTTTCGTTTTACGCGTGGGCATTTTTTATAACAAGTCCTTTGTGGACATATTTATTGAATAAAGACATTTTCTATTTGGAGTGCCTTGATCAGTGAGAGATTTTTTTCTCTTTTATTTCCTTCTAAATCTAAGATTTTTCAACTTGGACCAAAGAGCACCCAAAAACATTAATTAACTACATTTTAAGGACTGAGCATGCCACGAATTCAAAGTTTTTGAAAAAGAATCAGTGTTGACGTAGCTTCAGATGAACTGCGAAAAGGTTTTAGGTATTAGAGCGTCTATCGCCTGCCCTTCCGTGATGTCCTGCAGACACTCCTGTAGGTATGAAGTGTGATGTAACAGCAGGGTATGTCAGGGCATTGTGACCTCACAGTGCCCAGTTACTTGCTATGAACTGTAATTGAAAGACAGCCATCACATGGGAGGAATTACTTATCCCCTCAAAGTGCTGTTAAGATGATAAAATCTGCACCTTTATTCTCAATTCCCAAGGTATTTGGACAATAACACAATTTTTGCTCCTTGGCTCAGTAGTACAACTCACTGTTTCGCAAAAACAGTAAAAATTAGGTTCAGATAGATACAGTCAGCTTTAATTTTCCATTATTTAAATTTTCACGGTGTGATCCATGAAGGTATTGCAGCTTTTCATACATAGCCACCATATCAATTACCTACAGACTTCATTCTATTGAAGTGGTTTTACATAAAAATAAATCTGTTATTTCCCAAAAAAAAAAAAAGGCAGACTAGGGCTCCAGAGAGAGTAACATGGACTGCATCGGTGCACAGGATGTGATCATTGTTGCCCTGCCAGTGATATTTCATTCACACTCGTACCACAAATCACACACCTTCACTGTGTGTGATTCCCCCTGCTAAAGAGAGAGTGTGTAGCCGTGGTGTGGGGGGGCGGTTCCTTTACTCATTTATGAGGTTTAATCGTGATCGTTAGGGTTTGTGCCGACAGGCCCCACTCCATATCTTAGCAGCCATTTTCACTTCCTGACTCAGTTACGGAGCTCAAGTGTCACACAGTGTCTGTCGGGCATTATACATGTACTGTACATGTACGCACACACACACACAAACACACACATACATGGACATCCGAGCACACGCATGCACACTCACTCACAAATCATCAGAGACACTTCCATAAACGCCAGCGTAGTGATGCTCACAATGTACCATTTCTGTTGAAACTCACAGATATGTAGCGATTCAGTTCAGTTCAGTTTTTTTTGGCTGTTGCTCCATGGTTATTAGCAACAATCCAACCAAGTGTCCATTTGCCCATGTCATTGACTTGCAGTCACAGTTGCTGTTTTTGGTGTAAGCCCATGTTGTCGTAAATTTTCACACAGTTCCAAATTACCGTCTCAAATAGTTGCGCCATTTTGAGACCGACACATCTGCAATTCAGACACCTCCAACTCGGCCCATATGGAACTCTGTTAGTATCCTCGTCTTGATTAGGGGACTTACCTCACAAAGTGTTGCTGGTTAAATCTGTTTTAAGCAGAGATATGCCTCCAATTAGCATTCAAATTAATAGAAATGTTCTGTTTTGATGCCTCTGCAATTGTGGTTCACAGACTTCAAATTTAGAGCCATTTCTTCGGGGCTGCTTCCAATATTTTGTCTACTGCCTGTGTATATATTCTAAATTATGTGAGGTACAACCACGTTCGTACACAAATGGGGTAAAGGAACCCATTATTCAGTGTAAAAGTGTAAGAAATAGCATTTGGGCTAATAAGCTTGGATTGGCATTTGCATCATATCAGAACATAAAGCAAATATACAACATACTTGCAGTGTGCTGACAGTTATGTATGTTAGATGGATATATGATTTTTTTTTCTAATTTTATCATAACATTTGGCGTGATATAAGAGAAAAAAACGCGAAATGTAGATAACATCTCTGTCCAACCACACTCATGAGTTGATTAAGCCCAAACAGCCCTGGGAGCGCTAAAAAGGGCTCATAGAATGGTCAGCACCAGCGCGCACACGGAGAGAACGAGCACTACTTCAGACTCAACGCTGCGAACGATCGAAATCAGCAGATACTTCCAGCTTCACCACAAGTCCCCTACTGCCATCCAGTGGTGAATTTTGGTTAGACACCCTAAGTGGACAAGGCCCTGGAAAAAGGCCTCATGCCAGATGCAATGGCCACAATGGTCTTCACTTTGCTTTGTTGAAACAACCAATAGAATACAAATAAATTCATATTCAGAAACTTATCAAAATTTCAATGATGACATTTTCACTTAAACTCATGTTGTCTAACCTTTATGGATTTTGGTTTGATCTTTACGGATTTCAACTGAATTTGTGTTTGTCTGGTTAGTGAGGCTGAATTTGCTCTATATATTACATTTGCACATCATTGCTTGCCTGATTTTAATCAATATGAATAAATTTCAAACTTAGCCACAGCCTGTTATAAGTTAAGGTCACCATGTACCTAATGACCTCTGTCCTTTTTCATTGGCTAATATGGCGATGGGAAGTGCTGTAGAGAGGCCGGCTAATTAACAAGAGGTCAAAATGCTAAAGCGGGGCTTAGCGTCAGCTAAGGGGGGTAACCTGATACACTCAGAAATGGCTCATTCAGTTTCTCTTTGTGCTCTGAGATTGGCGCTCAGAGTGAGCTGGCAGGGTAAGTCCAAATTGCAGTGATTCTGACTTGGTACCAACTTGGTACCCCACGGGAAACTTTTATCTTCCTGAACTGAAACCCATCGTATCCCCGAGCAGCTTCTGACCTTCATCATGTCCGCACCGAGAGGACTCACCAAACTCCTAGACAGGGGTGGCCAATTCCAGTCCTGGAGGACTGGTGTGTTTGCAGGTTTTTGGTTCATTCGGTTATCCTGACCAAGTGAGCCAATTGGTTGAACACACAAATACACACGCAAATATTCGATCAAAGAAAAATGTTACATTTTAGGAGACAGACACGGTCTTTGGTGGTCATTCATGATGATTTAAAGAAATGCAGCAGAAACATCAGATTTCATGTATGGTTTGGCTGATTAAGGTAATTAACAAATTAAAGAGCAGAATTAGGTGAGAAAACCAGGGACAGATACGGCCCTCGTTGCCCACCTTTGTTCTAGGACTTTAGAACCCTGCGGCATCACAGTCTGCATCTGCTGCAGTGACCTAGTACACGATGAGCCCAGTGTTAAAAGTACTTACGTCACATTTTCACGCATCGTGAGGTAAAAATGGGAAAACGTCCTCTATAGGTACCTGTGTCCACAGCCTCGCTACTCTCAAAATGGACATTTTGTGACTGAAGCATTACTAGGACTGGAGTCTTCAAATGCTGCAGGCTAAACAGTGAAAGATCTCGATGAAGATCACTGTATGCCACAGAAAACATTTTAACATTTTATCTTGCTTTTTACTTGGAGCTCCATACCACCATTCCTTCTCTGCAAGGTACGAAGTATCTAACAGCTTCTCCTGTGTGCACTTTTCAGTCCAGATAATAAAATAAACAATACAAATACTGAAAAAAACACTTGCAGCACATCTTTTAAATTTTCAGATGACACTGACTCTCGCTGTGACAAAAATAATTGACCAGTATGTCAATTGAATGCCTTCTCTTGTAGTGATACATCAGTTCACTTTGTTGAATTTACCACACTGTTGCAATACTGTAATATTTACCGGTGTGCAATCTAATGCATGTTGCCCAATGCCCAAAACAATTTTTGGTTCTCAAGTTCCAAGCAATGTATCAAGTGATGGTTAGATCAGGATTAGAATGTTCAGTTCTGAACCATTTCAATTACGTACTAATTCCCAAACACCATAGAGGGTTATAAACTAAACTGTATCCCTCCAGTTCTCCCAACTAATTAAGAATGTATGCCGCCACATTAAAGGTTGTGAAACATTTTATTGCACAGTTTTGGAGACGGCAATGAGGTCAGCTCCTGGTTTTAGCAGCAAGGAGACCGCTCAGTTTAAGTCAAATAAATTCTATTTAAGTCACTATTCAAGTAAAATGAAATTAATGAATGAGGGGAAACAAACCTCAACATTCCTCTTAATTATTAAGAGACCTTTTGACTGAGCTCCAGAAGAGACTGAATTTGAAGGCACTTGGGCCAAAATCATTCTTTCTATGGGGAGTTTTTTTTTTCTCACCACTCTTTGAGGATTTTTCTCCTACCTGTAAGTTTTTTTTTTTTTACTCACTATGTTGAGGACTTAGGCCTAACGTCTGTCCTTCAGCTACAACATAAGGAGTCTATATGACAGTTTTTCTGTATAAAGGACCCTGCAAATACAGCAACATGAATTGAAAACAATCAATAGATATAGAAGTGACAGCAGAGAGACAGAAATGTGTTTCACTGATCTGGGATCAACCAGCATTTGCGTCTAATTTTGACTGACAAATAGATGCTAATATGGAATCTTTTTTGCAAAGAAAACTGTGTAAATATTTCTTCAGTCATTTTGATGATGGTGGGACAGTTCAAGCTTGGTGAAGAAGAATCACACGCAATTTACCAGTGGATCAAAGTTCGGGAGAAATATACCTGTTCCCCTCGGCCGGGGAAAAGTTTGGAGAAAGAGTTTGCGAACAGAGCAGCGTTTCAGATGAGAGTCCATTAGAGATGTTGAACATAGTCACAGTCATCCAATGAGCACTTTTGATGTAGCAATGTAACCAGGCGCCTAATTTATTAACAAAAATATTTCTCATTTGAACAGCACACAGCTTAACGAAATTGAGCCAGTTTTTGTCTAGTCCATGGCATATCCAAATCCAGCCCTAATTTTCTTTCCTTCCAGGCAACTAGGTGAGCAATTATTGATTGGCCAGACTGCCATCACATCTGGCTCCAAGGTTAAAGGAGGGTGGAAAACCAGCCTTTCTCAGCACTTGAGGATGTGAACTGAGGCTCAGGTGTCTGTGATCAGGGCGAGAGGAGATATTAGATTGATGAAAAACTTGTATTGAGTGTACATATTCTTGCAGGAAAAGCTATTCACCTTGCTTTTGTGTTAAAGCCACAATTGACATGGAAGGATTGTGTAAGCTAGCTCTTCCGGTATTAACTGAATACCTGAGGATTGCAAAGAGAACACAAAAGCCTGGGGTGGGATCGGTGACCTCCCAGGACCGAAGTTCCACATCCACAGGCCAAGAGTGTAAGTGACGAAGAGGTACATTATAAGAGAGTGTATTGTGTGTGAATGGTGGGGAAAGTGGTGGGAAATCAGTAAGTGCATTTCTGTATATGGTGTGTATGAAGACTAAAGTCAGGATATATTTTTCCCATTCAATGAATATGAAAATCTTCAATAGAGCAGGAGAGCCTTTGACTCGGCTTGTATGTTTATTTTTTGGACTCAGTCCGGTCCTGAAACTCTGGTCCATGCGACCAGCTACAGCTCTGACTGAAACCTGAGTAAATGCAATGACCCTCAGAACACTGGGAGTATTTCGACCACAGAAGGACGTCAGGAGTAACGTTCCCCACTGCTCCAGACCTGGATTATCCGAGCCCCAGCCCTGTTCCAAACCTCATCAGCAAACCCCCCCCCCGCACCAAGCTCCTCCCCCTGCTCCGACATCCAACAGAACCAAGCAAGGCCTCCAAAAAAGGCTTTAATAACCTTTTTAAGTCCGTAGTGACATAATTGGAGCCCTCTGCTGTCCTGGAGGATGTCCCACACGTGAGATGACATTCCCATCGTTCTGCGAAACAAGGACAGGACTCACGTTGACTGAGCACACATCACCTGGAATTACCACCACAGATCACACATTGTATTGACTTGGCTATGTAAGTCCCCAAAGAAAGATGAGGAATAGACCAAGACTGTAATGGGTAGCTGTTAATAGCTACAGTGCCTAGATAGAGCCTCAACAACCTTTGCTCATATATTTTGCGTCTTGCATGACTAAAGCAGTGATTAGCACTCTGAGGGTTCATTTTGGGGGGAAAAACAATAAATCAGCAAGCAATGGTGATGACAAGCATAAGCGCGACAAACATTTGGACAGAAATGTTTGGAGAGAAAGAGAAAACGGAAAAAGTTGTTCACTCTGAGATGGTGCTCGATAAGGTGATGGAAACAAAATGACTCCATGAGCAGATTTTCTTGAAGCATCGTGTCGCAATTTGCTCTCTCTGGGACCTCAGGCGATGACCACAGACATACAGCTGAAAATAAATCACAGCAGAATGGAATCAATTCATAGCTGCTCCGGCCTCAACAAAAACAGTATGTCATGAGCTTTTGATGGCAGTGTTTCAGAATATTTGACCTCCCACCACACATGTCTGGTTGTAGTATTACACAACATTATGCTTAAAGAATTGGTCTTATGGGCGGGAAAAAAACTTCATGAAATTGCCTTTTTACCAGTAAAAATCACAATTTCCCCTGTGAGATTAACACTTTCACTAGGTGTTTAGCTAGTGTAACGCATAATTCAGAGTGTTCAAGTCAAGTGATAATTAGTAAATTGAAGTTGGGTGAAATGTGTCATTTTACGTGATTTCAACAGGTGGTATTCTTTTAAAAGGGCAGGTGTTCCCATTTTACCCTCAAACACCCAGTGAATCACATAGTGTCGCATTAACTCTCACGGAGTATCAACGGTTCCCACTTGCATGAGGAAAATTCACCGCCTGAGCACTGTTCTCTGTGCATCCAGCCGTAGAAATAGTATTGTGTATTATGATACATGGACATTAACTAAATGTCCACACTAGCCAAAAACTTACATTTCAAGTGCTGTTACTCAATTTAAGCGATATTCTCTGTATTCTCAATGCAATCTACCTTCATATTTCGGAGGAGGTCATGACTAATCCTATAGTCAAAGTTGTTCAAGAGCAGTAAGCACTGAGTGGAAATATGCTCTAAAAAGGACGTGACATTAACAGGTTAATGAAGAGTCAGACCATTAGAGGACAGCATCTCCCTCTCTGTCAGGAAGGAAACTCCTTTAATTAATTTGTTTGATTTTTTTTTTAGCCTCGAGCCAATCCAGAAGCATCGATTAGCAGGACCTGGGCGCACTGGCCATTTCCCCCTATACAGTAAGAAACCGATTGGTACTCTGCCCTCCCATTTTGCTGTAGTGTACCTCATTAAATTGTGCTCTCATTTAACCGGTTTGCACAATTACGAATGCGCAGCGCTAAGAGTCCTGCTTTAATTTTGCTGACTCCTGGGGAAAGACAGTTTTATGTATTTACTTTGCTGAATCTTGGAGGAAATTTTAAAAAAGAAGGAAAAGAGACAGGACAACAAGTTCCTCAATTTGTACCCAGAATTTTAATGAGTTAATCTGTCTTCGCTCTGCCGGGGAATGTGTCTCGCTGGCATTTAACGAGGGAGCCGCATGCATAATGGCATCCTCCACGCCCCAGTTTATCTCAGACAGTAATTGCCTTGTTTGCAAACAGGTTTCCTTAACACAAAGGTATAAATAAAACTGCTCCTCTGCAGCAGTCAGACCGGAGAGTAATGACCTGCTGATATCGCTTTCTTTCCCATCTGGTGCATTGCCTGAGCATGGGGAAATGCTGGGGAGGAACTCTGAGCTGCAGCTAAACTTGAACGTGAGCTCAGTAAAGGTGGAGAACTGCACTCAGTTAAGCACAGAACCTTCCCAAATCTGGAATATGGACTTTAGCAAAAAGAGCTGCCTCCGATATTACGGGTCAGAGCAGTTTTACAGCAAACTCAGTATTCCTGCTCTGTGAACCAGAGCCCAGCTAACCAGCTAATACTGCTGTCATGTTCTGATTCAGTGTTTCTCAACCCTCTCCATGATTATCACATATCCTGCATGTTTTATATCTCTTCCTGTACCCACACAGGTGATTCACACCCCCAAGAGCTGATTGATAATGAGCAGATCATTTATATCACATGTACTAGAGCAGGGAGAGATCTACAGTAAAACATGCAGGACATGTGGTAATCCGGGGGCTGGTTTCACAAAGATAGACTCTGACTATGGGTTAGACACAAGCACTAGTCAGACTTCAGTTAGACGTCTAAATTCAACCTTTTCACAAAGCAATTTAGTTCTTGACTATCTTTAGTAAGACTACTGTACAATGAATTCTGGGTAAATTAAGACCTTTTTCAAATAAAAAAAATGGCCACATCTAGCCGCTCAGCTCCCTTTACCCCTGCAGAAAACTTCTGTCTCCTTGAAGAATTCTATACATATAAATAAATTTTGTATATTTCAAATGGGTTACTGTGGTCTCTAAAAACTCTTCCTCTTTTCATTGCTCTCTACATTTTGATGTTTACAAACCACAAATTATGAGCCATGTTTTTCTGTCTTTCCTTCTTGTATTCCTGTTTTTTTGTTGAGTACCACTGGTCAGAGGGTGTAACTGATTGGTTACTGTGGCAACATAGGTCTAACGCCTAAGTTAACCAGGGGGTGAGGAGTCAAATTTTTTTTGTCTTTAACTTAGTCAGTCTTTATTTTTGTGAAATGTTCTAACTTGCATTAGACTAATTTATGGGCACAGTTTAGACTGGTCTAACCCTATAGACTAGTCTGAAATATCTTTGTGAAACTTGCTCCAGGAGTGAGCTGAGAAACACTGATGTAATTGTTTCCTTCATTTTTCTCCCCCTGCCCAGCAGTCTTGCATCAGTTTGAGGGATCGTTTCTTTTTCCTGATTGATAATTGTCTCGTTTCACTCTCCGCCCCCTTGTTATCTGCTGTGTTCCTTATCCACTCTTTGTCATGTGTATTTAAGTTACTGAGTCTGTGTCAGCCTTTGCTGGATTGTTCCCCCAACTGCATCTTAGCCAGCTCTTATTCCCGAGCCTTGTGCTCTCCGGGTCTCATTCATGACACGTGAGCTGAACAAAATTGTGTGTAAACTGTTCGCAGACAGAAATTTACGTGCATCTCTGCATTCATCAATATTTTAGTAGCTCTGATCTTTTCGTAGCTACTAACAAAATCTACACATACTGCTGACCACACGTAGTGGTTGTGTAAGTTTAAGAATGCACATAAATAATTCTTGTCACTGTTGGAAATTACAGTTTTAATTCATATTGCGCTCTGTTATGTATACAATATGCAGATGCCTTTGAAAGACGTGATATAGCCTAAACATGACAAAGGATTAAAAATATAACACATTTCGTTAAATTAGTCGGCAACCGGCAGGTTTAAGATCCTGATGAGGTTCATGATTGTGAATTATCTACGTGAATTGACTCAATAAATTACATGTTCTTTTTACATGTTAAATGATGATAATAAAAAATAATAGTGGAGGTAAGTCGCTGTCTCCGTCAGGTATAATTCCTGACAGAGAGGTCTCTCCAATTATGCCTGCGATGTATCGTCTGCAGTTCACCTCCAGTTTCATGTCAAACCATTTACGCTTCTCCTCGGACATGGTTCTCTGGACTACAAAGACAACATTAACGACATCTGTCTCCTCCCTCCAGGCCTTCGCTTTTCCTGTCCCTGTCACACCACTGCTAACAGATGAAAATAAAATGTTTTTTCTTAACTCCACTTCACCCAAAATTATTTCTATCTCCGCTTTGGAAAAATTATTTTCTCTTTCTCTCTCTTTCTTTGTTTGCGCCATGACTGACAGGTCGACCGGATGCATCTACACCTCCTTATTTGGTGGTCATTGGCAATTCATGGGCGGGGATTTATGCTAATAGCTGATTACCGGGAGCGCGCTGTCACTTTACGATGGATTGGCATTCATGATCATACATAAGTGTTTACAATCAGATCTGAGTTTCCCGCAGTGTTCATGAATCTGGAGTAAGTTTTTAGTTGCATAGGCTTTTATGTGCAAATCTACGCACAAGTTTACTTACGTTTCGTGAATCAGACCCTCTGTCTTTATGTAATCTAAAAGATAGGGCCATATGCACCTTGAGCACTTTACCAGAGACAGCCTCTCCCGGCTGCTTTGCGTTGTCTGGAGCAGAGACGGACTCCTCACCTGCACAGCCCTGGATCCCCGGCGGATGCCCTGTCCTGCAGGCTCAGAAATTTGCCCTGACCACCCAGCGTCTGACCCTGAACTGTCTGTGACCGCAGCTTTGAATGCCCCCATACTGATGCTGTCAGCTGATCGCCTAAATCAGAGCTCTGCACTGCTGTCCCAGTCTGTGCCCTTGTTCCCAGTTCCCTGTGATCTAACTTTTTCTTTAGAGGCCCTAGAAGCATTTTCTGCTGATAAACGCTCTGTTGATTTGAGCAATTCATAACTGCTCAACACAGGTGACAATCTCGCACGAATTGACCCAATCAATTTACACGAGCCAATCGGGAGCCAGTCTCAGAGGACCTGCACTTCACAGAAACGCGTCCTGCATAAGGACAAAGCACCGCTCCCAGGAGAGGCCTGTGCTAGGGGCCAGATCACTGACTCATTTCAATAACACCCTTCCCCACCTCGTCAATGTTTAGAGTCAGGCCCCTGAGCGCAGACAACACCCCCCCCCCCCTCCCCGACCAGCGTCTTAATTACGTTCCAGGTCTTTCTCAACATGTCCAATATTTACTGCAAACCCAGGCCAGGGGAATATCGAAACACAGCAGAAGGTCATTCACGCCAGTCTTTAGGGAGCAGTCAATTACAGCGGATTGATAAAAGGATAGTGATTTTATGTGGGGGAGGGCAGGGGTGACGGGGGTCTGATCTCTATGGAAACCGGCAGGACTTTTATTCTTGTTGAGATGCGATTGAACCAGGGGCCCCAGGTGAAATCATTACTCTGGACTGTATCTTGAGATCTTTGACTGTCAGTCTCTACAAGCTAACACTTCACTTTGAGAGCATATACTGCTATTTTGATTACAGAAACATGACATAACCTCACAAAATATGAAAATCTCTCACAACACCCCTCTATCGTTTTTTTATCTCATATGTAGTGCAAGCTATTCAGTGGATCAGGCTCAGTTTTTGCTCATTGATATAGCACCAAGTGCTACACTGATAAAATTGTCTTGGCTGACATTTTACTGATATGTTGCAAATACATCTGAAACTGCTCGTTAAGAATTCCAGCGAAGACTAGTAAATATTTTCAACTGGTCGGCAGCTCAACAAAATCCAGGATCACAAATTCAAAGTCATCTCGGGTATTTTGATCGATTTGCTCATTAGCGCAATTTTGGAGCCAGAATGTAATATTGGGTGGATTCAGGATTGGGAGAAATACATGGTAGGGATTTGAATTTGTGACATCAGGACTCTGCAACTCTGGCTGACACAATGGGATGGGTACAGTCGGGGTGGCTGGACCAGCGATGTAAAGACCAGCGGTCAGAAAGTAATCCTCCAGCCATGTGTTTCCTCCAACCATTAAGTCAGCTCGATGATGTAACTAATAAGATCTTCTGGCCAATGAGCTGTTCTTTATTAGGAGGTTGGAATGAAATACTGGAGTGGGACTATAACTTCACGAACCTGGATTCCATTCCTTTTTGACAGATGCGCACATTCCAGTTTGCCTCAGTCTGGAGTAAATGCAGGCATCAGGGAACGGAGCGGATAACATAGACCAGCTTTCGCACTGCGCACAGATCAGGTTACCCTGGCTATTGCATCTTGCGTCCCGTGCGGCTGAAAAATTCCGAAATGAAGTGTTAAAATCCATTTCAATTCAGGGGAACATAACACAGCTTACGCAGTGGTGCAGAGATGAGTGGGCTCCATTAAAAAATGGAAAATTATCCATGTGTTTCTGATCGCTGTCTGACGCCTCTCACATACCTGACCAGCAGATGCAGGACAGTCAGTCGTCACACCTTGGCAACTCTTCCTTTATTGTTAGTCCTTGGAGTTGGTAAGCGAAAAGACATTTGATTAAAGCTGTGAAATAAAGTGATCAGGGGAAAGTCTAGTCAGCTGGTGTACTCATGGCACAAGCAGTGCCTACTGATCTCTGATCATCACAAAAAACCAAAATATAAGCCCATTTTAACAAGCATTTTATCGCCGCACTCTGTCAGAATTCAAGTTTTTTTTTTTTCTTGAATGAGATATGAAGATTAGCAATAAGGTGAATTTGCCTAAGTCAAGCCTGCAAAAAAATGTGCTATAGGAATCCTATTGGACAGTTCAATAGAATTCTACTGTATAAAACTTTAGTACCTCGAGTCCTATAGAAAACAAGTTCTATAAGAAACAGTTCCATAGAAAATCTCTATAGAACAGCTCTTGTAGAACTTTTTTTTTTTTTTCTAATTTGGCATCTTCAATCCTACCCGAATCTGGAAGGCAACAAACAAAGAAACCATGTGATATTAATCCTTCCCAGCAAACCCTTCCCTATTTGCATTCCTGTAGCGCAATGGCGAACTGTGAAGAACTCTGACCAGGACTCAAACCCAGGCACTTCTGCTCCGCAACACAGTGCTTTAACTGAGTGAGCTCTCCAGCAACTGAGAAAATGTAGATGGTTCTTGATCCTGGTCTATTTGAATTGCATTTGATTTGAATTGAATTGAATTGAACGCCATGTTAGTAATCCTGTTAGGTGATCATGATACATGAATAAAAATGGTGGGAATAAGTTTTAGCAGACCTCAAGACGGTCCTAAAGACCATCAAAGTCCTATAGAACAGGTTTTTCAACTAGTGTGTTCTATAGGAAGGTCTTATGGAACAGCAATAATCTTATAAGACTTTCTTTTCCAAAGAGGTGCTCTATAGGTTTCAAGCAAATTTCTGTAGAACACACGGAAAATCCTATAGAACATGCTGTTCTACTAAAATGTTCTATAGAGTTCCATTGATGTTCTATAGAGTTCTGTACAATTCTATAGAATTCCATAGAAGTCCTATAGAACACTTTTTGCAGGGCACTGGGGTAAGATAATTTCTCTTGCCAAATAAAAAGTGTTCTGAGAGATAAATTATATTCTCTCATATATGTCTCAACTGAGAATTTTGACTGTGCTCTATCAGTTAATAAGAGTGCTCGGAAAGCACAGCATTCCCTGTTGGAGTTGTGACCACGATATGCGTATCGTCAGTCTATCTGCAGCATATGTGCAAAGTTTCAGGGATGTCCAATGAAAACTGTTCGAGGAGTTGATTTCACCACCCAAGTAACTTCCGATACAGACGGACAGACGGACGGACGGACAGACGGACTGCCCCACGACATAATCCCCCTTCTGGGCTTTTGCCCAGTGGAGAATAGAAAAGTGAGTTTCTCAAATATTTTGATGTAATCATTACAATAATGGTCACATTCCGCAAGCCACCACTAAAATTTCACACTAGCCTCCATGCACGGAACATTGCCACTGAAATTACAGTGTATTGACTTCTTTGTGATCCCTCTTCAAAATACCACTGTAAATTTCATGAGAGAACCCATGGTCAAAAAAATTCCGACTTTATCCTGGTTTTAGGATGAAAAACTGTAGCATTCTTTTGTTCTCTCAATAAATACAGCTACCCTGAATTGCTTCAGTGCAATCACAGATGTATATATTAGTATGACATCGAAATAGATCTTCTGCATTGCCTTATAAAAGAGTGCACTCTTGAATTACCCTATTTCCATCCTGGCTGAAGGGTAGCATGATGTGAAATAATGTGAAATCTTTCCAACCAATGTTTCATCAAAGGTTTGTATTCCACTTTACAGTGCTTTTATACATGGGGTTTAAATTACCCAGAATGGCGCAATTTATTTGAGCTCCGGTAAAACCAGTTGCTGAGCTCAACTTCAGAATTTGCTACATATCCAGCCACAATGAAAGTTGTACTGTGATTTCTGCAATGGCAAGTCATCAACCTTCTCCCACACAACCACTTGCATACACACACACACACACACACACACACACTAGCCTAGCAGCCTTGAATGGCCGGCTGGAGTTAAGGACTATTGCCTTGCCTCCACCGTACCTCTAGAGACCTTATTACCAATTACAACAGGAGCCATTTTAAAGTTCAGTCTGTTCCCAGAGATTAAGACCTGGGGTATGGAGTCTTTTCCAGGGTTCATCCGTTTTACCCCTGTAACATGAGAATAGTTCTATGCAATAGGGCATTATCAGGTAAAACAAGAGCATTTATTTGGCATATCCCAAGTTTTTTAATGTTCTTGATTAGGCCATTAAAACTTTGGATTTGAGAGTTGATAAAAATTCTATGCCGCTCAGTATAATGAAATAGCTCTGTGCTAGTTCACCGGCAACACCATGACCTTTTCAGTTGCAAGGTTATTTATTCGATTTAAATCAACTTTGCTTTGTTTGACGAAAAGAAAACAGGAGAGAAGGGAAATGATGAGTGAATGGTGCACTCTCTGGTCAATGAGGAGCCCTGTGTGGCAGAGGGCATTGTGGGAAGAAGGAGGAACCAAAGTGAAGGTTGCAGGGAAGGAGAATACGGGGCAGGACAGTGAGGGTTGGGGGGGGAGAGAGGGGGCAGTTGTGTCGCCGGGCAGATTAAAGTGTCTCGGCATAAATCAGGTCTGTGCAGCGGTGGGGCGACCCAGAGGACCACAGGAGTCGGCCGTCCTGGAGGAGAGACCCTCAGACTAAACAAATCAACTCCAAACCTTCCACCCACACCCCCACCTTAGCCTCACAGCCAACCCCCTTTGAGGCCCTTGTGTTGACCAGGGGGGCCAATCCCATACAAGTGAGCCCAGGGTCAAGAGCAGCCCCATCCCTTAAACTCCTTCCCCCCACCACCGCCGCCACTGTCAGACACTCTCGGCTCAGAGTAATGGCCCTCAAACTTCGCTCCCCCACCAGCCCAGAAACCCAGATCCACCTTTTTGTGTACAGCAGCCATTTCCTGAGGAGCCCCTCACCACACACACACACACACACACAACCGTGGGAACTGAACCTCAAAATCCGTTTTCGTCAGAACCACTTTTTGCAGAAAGGGGGGAAAAGTTGCTCCTGTGCAATTATGACCTGTCCTGGAATATGATCCGACCCACTCATTTCCTCTGAAAGTCGACTGTTCTTCCCCTTGACTCATTTTCACGTTACATGTAGTCTGCAGACTGTAGAAAAACTACAGCTCAAGTCACTATGACATCAGCCGTTTACGTGCCTTGGACTTTGAAGAGCAGCTTTAGGATGCCATCATGTTCCAATATGCGGACCCGGAGGCTGTAGAGCAAAGCTGCCAAACAGAGTTGGCCTGTAAGCATGTTTGATACTATGATGTAACCTGTTTGAAATTCGTCCACAATATATTTCTCTGTTGCTTGATTTGTGTGCTAACTTAAAGGAGCTCTCTACGACTGCTGATTAAGTGTCTCAACACATCCCTAAATTTGTTGGTTTACATTCGAACATCCCTATTCTGAGCAACCGCCATGACTTATTTACAAATGTTGAATAAAATATAAGAAATAAAACAGAACTAAAGATTATGTATATCAGGGCTGGATTATCATGGCAAAGAAATTTCCTGGCTGAGGTGTCCATTTACTGAATATTTTGTAATCCAGTTGAACTCGTCTTAGTAATATATTAGTTCAGCTGTATTATTGTCCTATAAACATCAGTACTGTGAAAATGCCATTTCAGATACAGTCTATAAGGAGTCTATCAGACATTTACAGCTGCGGTATTACATAAAATGCTGCCTTAATTCAATTCTTAAGTAAGGGTGAGGTTATATCAGTGAAAATCAGATTGACCTTTTCGTTCCCATTTGACCCCAATGTGCAATTCAACCAAATATCGTGTGTGTACTGCGCGATGGATTGGCTGGAGTTCTCAGACATATTCCTGCCTCTCACCCAACGCATGATGCAATACATGTGGCAGAGGACGCTGGGACTAGACTGCAATGTGACCCTCACCAAAAATAAGCAGGTAAGACAAAGTATGAATGGACAGATGGATAGGTAGCTTAATGGATGGATGGATGAATGGATAGCTGGATAGATTGATGGATGGATGGAGTAGAATATGTAGTTACCCCCTAAACTGGTGGGACCCATCATGCAGAGGGATTTGATGGAGGATAATGAATGACAGCAGGTGTGCTGTCTCAAAGAATGTCATTATCATCTGTGTGGCAGAAAATGAAAGAGTTTCACTCCATCGGCAGAGGGCTGAGGAGTGTTACTCCATGTTACAATTCACAGCACACGGCGGTGCAAACATGGGGCACACAGCTATACAAACACAATAAAGTACAAATAAATACAGACTCATACCACAGCCCACTGCGATGAAGAAAAATATCTCAACTCTTTTTTTTTCAACTCTCACAGTGTTTGCATAAGTCTAAGGACACAGATATATCACAGTAAAATTACCTCAATATCATCATTATGCACTATTGTGTGCACTGAAATGCATTTAAATAAGTCCTATTGACTACAGTAATCTACTGACGACTGCAAGAATTTGTTGAATGAAAATCATTTATTCCATGGGCTTGATTAATTTCCTGAACAGCTGATTTGATAAGCATTATAAGCACTGAATTCCAAACAGGTTAAAATGACGAATGCAGGGTATTCTGCGCATCATTTTCCCCAACAGTGTATGTTGTGGTGTCTACAGTGTGCATCAACTCTTTAGCAACACAAACTTCCATGTTCCATTTTTCTGGAAACTCCGCAAAGTCTCAATGGAAAAATAGTGAGTAATCAAGGCTTCGCTAATGTCTTACTGCTGTCCAGGAACAAACAAATACAAACAACCTGTCCGTCAAGGGGGCCACTCCTGCCAAGCGCCGACGCATCATCAATCCAGACGGCCTCCCGCCCAGACGGCAGGCCTGCGAAGAAGCATCAGGATGCTGAGTGGAGTCGCTGAGGAGGACGGTAGGCGCTTTCTGGAGCCTGAGGTCTCTCTCTTTGTCCAATCTCAGCCCACACTCCGAACACCCTCTGGGCCTGGGGTCAGTTCAGAGGGCTCCGGAATCAGAGCCTGGTCAGCGCTCTGGACTAATTGCTCAGTAAACAGGGCCCTTGTGATAATTTGATGCTTCTGCCAAACTAAGTCTGTTGCTGATTGTTGGGATTGTTGCATCATAGCCATCTACAAACACGTGGGAGTCAGTCAACATGCGTCCCTCAACTGATTCTGTCTCCGATAACCACATAGGGTTTCCTCTTTCTTTGCAAACATAATTCTGTTCATGTCTGAGAACTACCTCTGTGACCTTTGCCATCAGGACAAGCATGCATTTTAATCCCATGCAACACTGACCCTTGACAATAAAAACTTCTTCTAAGTTCAAAAAGTGATTTGGGGCAGGAAGTGGGTGATGCAGAGATACTGATGACCTCAGACATAAGGAAAGGAACTGGACCTGGAGCAGCAGGGACCACAAGGGAGACTCTGCTATGCCTCTTACCTCAGGCTCTCTCTCTCTCTCTCTCTCCTGCGGGGGACAGGCCAGGGCTCTCTGCACTGTGTGGAGACAGGGCTCTTTGATTTGAACTCCAATTTTTTGGTAAAAAAAAAATGCTGATTAAAATTATAATTGACTATTTAATGTCACTATATTTATTTATTTTTTCAAAATTGGATCTGCTAGATATTGCAAAGGAAAGACATATTCCTCAGAAAAAATTATTGCGTGTGTGTGTATGAGTGCTTGTGTGTGTGGGGTGTGTGTGTGTCATCCGTAGGGATGTATGTTGCGTGTATTTTAAGCAGTGGCCAGTTACAGAGCAGCTCCTAGGGACCAACTCCAGCTCTAAAGCCTGAGCTTTGGTCAGGGGTATGAGTAGGAGTGCTCAAATGGAGCATGTTTTTCGTGTGTGTGTGTGTGTGTGTATGTGTGTGTGCGTGCGTGCGTGCACGTGTGTGTGTGTGCGTGCCTGTGCGCATGTGTGTGCGTGTGCGCGCGTGTGTGTGCGTCTGCGCATGTGCGTGTGTCTGTGTGTGCGCGTGCGTGTGTGTGTGTGTGTGTGTGTGTGTGTGTGTGTGTGCGTGCGTGTGTGTGTGCGTGCGTGTGTGTGTGCGCGTGCGTGTGTGTGTGTGTGTGTGTGTGTGTGTGTGTGCGCGCGCGCGCGTGTGTGTGTGTGTACCATAAGCTTCACTGTGTTCAGTGTTTTTTTCTGCTCCACAGATCAAAGTGACGGGCGGCAGTAGTCTGGTCAAAGGTGGGGGGGGGGCTCATTCATAAATGTAACACAAAGCCTGAGGGGAACCAAAAATCAGTTCATTATTTCCCGGAGGAAAACACTAGCAGGGACTCTTGTAGGAGTCCACAGCAGCAGTAAAGGGAGCCCCAGGCAAATCCCCGACCAAGGTCCCTGACCAAGGCTGCCTGTGCCAGCTGCCAGACCTGATAAACTGTGCTTGAGTGCGGCCCGACGAAACTGAGGCGACCAAAAACAAGGATCTAGGTAAACAGGTAACATTCACAAACACGTCAAACACTTATTAACGTGTATCCTCATCGGCGACACTCCACAATGCACGACTCGCCTCTGTTCAGTCAGTAGCCCCTTGAGTCGGGGGTCACCATTTTGTGTCCTAGGATTAATTTGGAGCGGTGTTTTCTACAAGTCGGTGTTTGAGAATTTTAGTGTACTCAGCTGACAGCAAGTATCGTCACATCAACATTAGAATGTTCCGTATGGAAAAGCATAATCACATATTTGTGATTTTACCCCTTAAATGTAAGAACAAGAGAATTAAATTGGAGGAGAATGTAAGGAGGGAGGATTTCAGACGATCCCTTAAGCTAAGGCCTTAAACTTTACTTACTAGTTTATCCTATGGGTAAACAACACCCACCTCAGTACGCTTTTCCTCTCAACCCGTTTCACATTATATCCAGTGTGTATAACCTGACTCCTTTCTTGGTAGGTGAAGACTGGGGGGACGGACCACTGACCTTGAGTGACAGGCCCCGTTCAGCTCCTAAGATCAGGCTCGGCTGGTTGAGCAAAGTCGAATGTCATTTCGCTTTGCTCCCTCCACACCCCATTTCTGTGAGAATCTCATCTGCCTGCAGACTTTGACGACTCTCACATTTTCATATTCTGTTATTTCCTTGAATTCCTTTCATTTAAATGCCCACTGAGTGCCTTCAGCAAGATTATGTTTTTCAGTAATATACCATCATGCAACAGTGCCATCTTATATAGAATGAAGACTGAGGGCCAGTTACATTCTGAGTGCTTTAAACAATAAACACAATAAAATTGCTCAGGTCAAATAAACTCTAACAGCATGAGATCAACTCCATTTTCCAGAAAAAAAAAAATTATTATTATTATTATTATTTTTATTATAACATTTATTTAAAGAGATCTTTTCAAGCAATACAGCACAATGGGGCATCACAAACAGCTAAGAAGACAACAAAAATGTAAATATGCGTAAAAATATAGCACAAGATGGCAAGGGTTAAGGTTATGTTTTAGAAGAGGTGGAAACCAATAATTTGACACTAAAGATTTTTCGGTGTCCACGACTGTTAATAAACAACCTGTTTCCTTGATGTGGAGTCAGTTGTGCAGACTAAGATTAAGACTAGTCTTCCACTAGATTCAATTTTGAACAGCTTCTATTTTCAAAGCTCAAAATTATAGACTGAGATTAACTGGTCTGTGCATCTGGCCTACTACGGCACAAGTGTATTCAAACCATTAACCGTATATCGAACACAAGAAAATTCACCGTTAAGAACGGGCACCTGTATTACCTGTGTATAAAGTTCAGAGCCCTGTTCCTGAAGGTCAGCTGTCCTGCATAGTTTCATTTCCTTGCTAAATAGCCAGACCTTATTCTGCAGCTCGACAAGATCTCTTGCAATTGACTGAAGTGTTCTTTACTACCTGCAGAAGATCCACAGAAGGAAGCCAGGGCATTGCTGAATTACACATTCAAAGGTTTTGGGCCCATTTCCTGCACATACAGATTCACTGTTTAACATCTCTTCCCATGAAAAAATCAGCTGTAAAAGTCAGCCATTCCAATAAAACCTGCCGAACGCTTGAAAAAAAGGACAGGGCAAAAACTTCTAACATTTTTAGCTAAGGACCTGCGACAGCCGGAATGGGGTTGACAACTACGGCCAGTTATTTTTGCTTGTTAAAAAAAGGATGGTCCGTAGTCCACTGCATTATTCGTGTTCTCAACCCACCTTCACATTTTGCTTGGGAATTTGAAAAGACCAAAGTAGCGAGCTGTCAGGTGAAATTAAAACTTAAGACCACAATTAATTCTGACGTTAACTTAACACAGACCTCGGCGTGGAGCAGGAATTTCTCCGGACACTGTAACTGCCCTGCTTCTTTGGGCTTGCTGCTTAACATGAGGACCCTTTCTAACTTCACCCCAAGGTTGGGCCTCCTGACCCCTTTGTTGAGGCAACTGCATGACAGCAGGAGAGAGGGGCCACGGCCAGAGACAGTTTATACACCTCTGTCAAACTCCATTACCAAGGCAACAAGGTAAGCATGGTTTGTGACTACATCTTTCATCTGAAACATGGTCGGCTCTCATTTGACTGAAAATGAATTTAAAACTGCAGGACTCCACCATCCTCTTGTTCGCAAGTAGACTGTGATTAGGCCTTTGGCGTGACCTAGTGGCTGCAGTGTAGAATGCAGCATGGCTGAAGTTCTGTTGATACTGCAGGACTGCTGACGTAGAATCAGTTTTGCCATTTGACGTGTCACAGATAAAACTGGGATCAGTTACGGGAAAACATGGTCTATTGTCAGTACTCTGATTCTGATATGACGTCTCAGAGCAAATCCATTCTTGCAACGGAATTTCATTTGGGAGCGGAATTATTTGAATACCTTAGCATTGCAATACCATAGAAAGAAACATACTCACTTACATTATTGAATTATTTGGCAGTAATATCCAGCAATTATTTTTCTTAATTATAATTTTTTTTCAAAATGTACTTAAATGTTTGTACTTTTGTACATCTAATGCCTTCATTTTTATTTACCAAGAACTAAAGCATTGAGTTAAAAATACATGAAAAAAGACATGCTTGCATGCACACAAACACACAGACACACACGAGTGTGCGTGCACGCAAAAACCCACATGAAAAACATGCCCAGATGGGCCACAGATATTACACGCCTGGACCACACACATTCATGCACATAGCATCAGTATAGCATTTATTTCTGGGTCAGCCTACAATCTAGTTACGAAGATGATTGATTGGCACCAAGAAGGATGGTGGTTCAAACCCCAGTGTAGCCACAGTAAAATTAGTGCAATTGTTGGGCCCTTAGCTCCCACATTGCTCTGGGGACGATTGGCCCCTGCTTAGTCTAATCAACTGTAAGTCTAACCAACTGCAATCAACTGTAACTGTAAGATGAAATGATTAGCTAAATATCTAACAGCATCATGACTGTGAGGCTCGACCAGTCTGCCTAGTTTAGTGGGGCATTACGATCAGCACAGCCCCTGTGATGTCTAAAGAACCCTGGACTTTCACCCTAGGCTTTCTGCCCCAGTCAGTCGCATATGAACTGAGATTCATCCTGGGCTATTAATGGTCCGAGCCCCATTTGACCCCAGACTCAGTCTGAACTACTGCTGCCCCCAGCCCCTTTTGCTCCATCCTTACTCAAACCCAGACCCCTGCCTTAGACTGCATCGTACCAATAATGGAGTCCAAAATATCTTGCCTTGTTTCAACTTAACTTTAATGCAGGCCAAAGACGTTGAATAAATCACCACTGGTCTATATTTGCATTTTCCATACCATCCCATTGGAAATGAGGTTGTATTTCTAAACCAAGAAATAAAATGCGCTGCGCTCTGTTTCTAAATAGGCCTTGATTGGACATGAACCTCCAATCATACGGTGATATCCAGGTCTAAGAACAAAAAATAGAAAAAGAAATCTGATTTCTCACAGCTATCACCACAGGCAGGTAGTGAAGATTCCTTGCTCACCCCTCAAACACATTTCTTGGTAAAATTTAACAAACCTTGAATAATCATTGTGAGATTCAGAGGCAAAAATAAGCGCTTATGAACTTTTGTGATGTGTTGTTTAAGGATAGGTAATTCCTCTAGTTTGGTCTATATCAAATTGGAATGTGTGTACCGTGGCCTCAGTGGTGTAGTGGAGTGTATATGCAGGTATACAGAATATTTCCACCTCCTTTTCCGTTAATTTACAGTATATTCGCCCTTCAGCCAAAAGCCATTGAAACATGTCGGGCAGTACATCCACTTTCTGCTGAGCGATCCACTCATCTATCGAACGTAGTATATCCCCTCTTCTTAAGACCATTACACCACTTTGTAACTTGCTATAGTTTTTTTTTTTTTTTTTACTTCTCTTACCAAAGGATTTAAGCCTGTCCCTCTCGAGGTGTACAGTCCTGTGGACAGGGGTGGCGAGTTCTGGGATCAGAAAGAAAACTTCCGATTGCGTGTTTTTCTACACATGAGCTAGGCCGTCTGATTACTCAAATCAGTCCTATGTACGAAAAAAAGTTATCACGGCGACGGATACCATGTATTTAGCTTGAATCCTATGTTATCAGGTAATGCGTTACTTAACCAGTAGAGAGCAGGCTTGCCTCTTTATAAAGCAGTAAACAAACTTCGAGCCACAGGTCGTAGAGGCGCCAGGCTCTGTTGGTTGCTAGGTTACACTGTTTTCCAAAAGGCTTTCTTGGACACATATGTCCAGTGTGATTGCTGTGTAGGCAGGCAACTGCATGGTAGGTCGCTATGACTGTAATCAAGCTAGTCAGACACTTAACATCTGCCTCCTCGTCTTATTTTTCAGCACGAAAAGGAATACTGTTTGCTTTTGGCCATTTATCTGACATCTCCGCTGAAAGGTAACAGGGATTCAAGAGCAAATTTCTATATCATAACCCTTTGCTTTACGTGACTTTACCGGAGGCCGAGAGTCCTGGAGCCAGATAGTGATTAGGCCTACTGCCACTTAGGCTTATTACTTCCACCCATTAACTGAGCCAACTCATTTCACAAATTTATGCTAATGCCTGGATGATTTTCTGGTGGAAAATAATTAGCTGGATTTTTGCTTTCTGAAACAGGGATTTCCACCTCTGTATATTCGGAAATGTCATCGTAGCACAAGAGATTCAGCTCTGCAATGAAGTAACAAATTTCTTGATCGCAATACAATTAATGGCCATGAGATGGCAATAAATGCCAACTTGGGCCGTTTCTCGTATGATAGAGGGACCGATACAGGAACAAATCGACATGTATTCTTTGATTTTGCTGAAGACGGTGGGAATCCAGTTGACCTGAAACAAACGAGTAAATGCATACGTACAGTTGCAATCATAATTATTTAACTTCCATTGCAATTTAGATTTATTGGCAAGGTTTACAAACTGTCAGCTGTTTGCAATAAACAGATTAAACAAGAACATTTTAAATACTCCCGTAACCTGGAAAAACCTAGTGAGTTTATCAGTGGCCAGGGTCTCGCAATTGAACTAAAACATTTTGGTTCTGGACTTCTCCTTACAGGAAAAGTAATAGCAGCTTGATTTTGACAGTTCAAATAACACTAGTAGCTAGTCCTTTAAGATTTTCACCATTCTTAATTATTGCAAATGAGGGTCAAACTCAGTTTCTACGCCAAGTGAAATATGTTCTTGGTTTTTCCAGATCACAGGAGAATAGCTCAACACATCAAATGTTTACAAGTGATTTCTCCAAATTTGACACAAAATGCCACTTAGCACAGTCTCAAAATTGTTTTACTCCCTGTAGAATCCCTCATAAGAGCATATTTGCAAATTAGGTGTTGTCTCAAGCATTGAGTGCCATTAGTTGCATCAAGTTTGCTTGAGATAGAACACATCAAATACATGGACTGGCTGAGGGTTTGTTGACAGCGACATTTGATTGCATATTAGAAATACCGCTGTCAAGAGAATTGTCCAAAAAGGTAGGAAAAGAGATTGTTGTCTGACTGGCACAAACAAGGAAAAGGATATAAAAAGATAGCAGAGGCATTGAATGTGCCTAGAGATACACTTGGAAGCACAGTTCACAAGTTCGGAGTTACAGGAACAGAGACTATGCTACCTGGACGTGCCAGAAAGAGGAAGCTATCAATGGCTGCCACCATATTCTTGAGGAAGAAAGTGGTCAAAAACCCTCAAGTGACAGCAAAAGACCAGCAGCAAAACTTGTTGACAGGAAGCACTGAAGTTTCAGTTTGCACAGTAAGGCGCATACTAAACGCTAAAGGTCTTCTTGCCCGAACGCCAAGATGTTCACTACTACTGACCCAAAAGCACAAGAAAAGTTGGCTCCAATATGCTCAAAACCATATAAATAAGCCACAGAAGTTTTGGGATACTGTTCTTTGGAGCAATTGAACAAAACTGGAACTTTTCTGACTTAAGGATCAGTGGTATGTCTGCAGGAGGAAGAAAGAAGCAGAGGCTGAAAAGAACACCCTGCCTACAGTGATGCATTGCAGGTGCTTGTTGAAGTTCTACAGCTGCTTTGATTCTTCTGGCACAGGAAACCAGCAATGTGTGGAAGGCAAGATGGATTCAATCAAGCATCAGGATATCCGAGGAGAAAATGTCATGCCGTCTGTAAGGAAGCTGAAGCTTGGGCATCATTGGACCTTCCAATGGGACAATGATCTTAAGCATACCTCAACATTCACCAAGGCTTGTACCACATTCATATCTACAAACCCAATCGCAATCCGGTGCTGCTGCGGACCGGCACTCCCGATTAAACCCATTCATATCGACCTGAAAACGCCATATAAAAGTCTTAAAATGTCCACATCTAATCAGCGAGACCCATTAATATCAAAATCTCACCACCCTATTAGTCGTGATGGTATCGTTTTCCTAAACCGAAGCATTGGCATGGGCCGGACATTCCCTTTGCGTGATCGCGCGCTGTATTGTGGGCATTGGTATAAAGAAATATATAAATATATAAAACCGATACGTTCATTAATCAAACTGAGGGCGAATGACGCTGATCCGCGGTACACACACTTCCTGGACACCTGCGCCTTGCATGAGCGGAAAACTGTTCAACGAACGCAGACCATTTCCACTCTGCTTGAGTAAATTTAATATGGTGCTGAGCAGGAGTGCAATTCATATCACACTTAATCTGGTGCTTCTCCGGCTCTCCCCGGGAGCTAAACCACCTCCAGAGGTGGTTTAAATTACTCCAGGATAAACTACGCCGCTGTAAATCAATTCACATCAAACTTTAACCCGGTGCTGCCCTGGAGCTGCTGCTGCTGCGCTGATACGGAGTGAACTGTCAATCTGAAAGGCGCATTGGGTTCAGAAGAAGTCCTGGAAGATTCTAGAGTGCCCATCACAGTTGCTTGACTTGAACCCCATAAAAAATCTCTCGTGATTTGAAGAAGGCAGTTACAGCATGCGCACCCAGGAATATTAGTGAACTGGAGGCCATTTCCTGTGAGTAATGGAGTAAGAGACCTTGGGAATGCTGCCAGAAGCTGGTGTCAGGCTATGCATCACATTTCCAGCAGGTCATATCAGCAAAAGGGTGTAATACTAAGTACCAAAGATGCTTGTCATGAAGGGGTTGAACCATTTTGAGACTGCAGTAGTCATAAAAAATGGCATTTTGTGTTGAGATTGGAGAAACAATTTGTAATTTTAGTTGTGTTTAGGGATTTAAATTGTTCTTGTTTGTTTTGTTTATTGAAAAACAGCTGAAATTTTGAAAATTTTGCTAGTAAACCTGTGTTTCATAGGGGGTTAAATCATTTTGAACTGTACATACATACATACATACAAACAGTGACAGTGTGTCCGAATTGCCCTCATTGGCACCATGGAAATAGATGTCCTGCATGTAACTTCATTCACAGGATTATTCATTATCCTACACCCAAATAGTGAATGAATTTTGCTTACCGAGTGACCGCAGAAATACGGCATAACTTCGCAACAAAGAGTGAAAGCGCTGTAATTAAAACTCAACATATAATAACTTGCAGCGAATATGATATGGAAAAAAACAAATGGGGACTAATGGGGGGAATCAATGCGAACAGGATGCCATAAGGGCAATAAGCAGGGTTCTAACAGCCCTGACTGCAGCAGTGCCTGGAGGGAAAGTGGGGCCCAAAATCCTTGGTGGTGCCTCTCATAGCAAATGTGATGCTTAAAAGCCTCATGCAACTCCGCACCTTTATCTTTTGATATACAGTGAGCTCTATAATTGCCCCTAACTGGCAATGCGCAAAAAAAAAAAAAAAAATTAAAATTATTTTTTAAAAAATACACATTTACATCTTCTAAATCACAACATGTGAGAAATATTGTTCAATATTAATGTTCCAATGGAACCAACCAAAATCATTTGCTTATCTAATTAAAAATCCATTTCCTCGCAACCAAGGTTTCATAATTAATGGCACCCTAAAAGATAGGTGCCATTCATTATACAATTAATTACAATTAATTACAATTAGATACAATTAAAGATAATCGTAATTTACAGCTACCAAAATTAACCCAATAGCACTTTATATTATATATAGATTATCTCTGTTCCCTTGAAAATCCAGGTAGTTTCCATTTTTTTGACATTGGATTATGAAGTTATACGGACTCAGAATTATTGTCAATTTCTGAATATATTTATGAAGGAAACAAGCAAGCAAATCAATAACAAATACTCTGAATATAATATGATGATAAAATATATTCTAAAAATAACATAAATTGAGCACTTTGTGCATTGATAATACAAAAATACTGAATTTAGCATTGATAACAAAAACGTCTGATACATGACTCAGAAGCATAGTTTTTGGCACAATGTAATATGGAAATTGTCTTGAGAAAATGAATGAACTTTACTAAGATTAGGCATTCTACCACTGACTGAACAATGAATAGTGAAATAGCAACCCCTATGTTTTGTCTTGAGTTTAGGTCACTGGGGAATCCCTCTTGCCAAACTGAGCCATTTCAAGCTGATGACGTAGTCCAATGTATAACCCTAGGCAATCATGTGACACGGGCGGTTTGAGGCGGTCTACGGAACAGAATTTTCAGGCGGTATCGGTCGGTCCAAGTGCTATTGGGTTAAACCAGGTATTAAACTTCACTTATTTAAGTTTTATCTATGTGTTAAGGAACTATACTGGGCTATATTACTTCCTGTTTGACTTGGGTATAAAAATGAGGTAACAAACATGCAGTATCCCTTTGTCATCCAACACCATGAAGAAAACAACAAACTGACAGTTCAAAAGAGGCAGATGGTCATAGACCTTCAGGAATCTTGTAATAGCTGCTAAAATATTCACAAACGATTGAATATGCCACTGAGCACTGTCAGGGCAATTATGAAAGAATTCCAAAGATATGGACCTGCTGTAAACCTCAAGGGTAGAGGACGCAACTGCATTTTGCTCCCAGAATACTGAGGAGGATGGTAAGTACAGCAACAAAATCCCCTAGAATCACTGTAAAGGAATTGCAGGCCTTGGTGGCATCTTGGGGTCACCAGGTTTCAAAAAGCACCATCAGGCACCACCTCCGCAACCACAGGCTCTTTGGAAGGGTTGCCATAAGAAAGCCTTGTCTGACCAGAAGACGCAGAAGCAAGCACTTTGAGTTCGCCAAACATAATTTAAGTTGTGACCGAAACACGGTGCTTTGGTCAGATGAGACCAAAATTGCATGTTTCAGTCAGATACAGCATCTGCATGTTCGGCGTCAAAACAGAAATGCATATTAGGAGAAGCACCTCATACCCACGACGAAATAAAAAAGTGGGTGAGTCATGTTTTGGGGTTGCCTTAATTTAAGAGGTCCTGGGCCACTGGATAAGATTAATGGCATAATGGATACCACCAAGTATCAGGATATTTTGGCTGACAATCTGGTTGCACTCATCAGAAGGTCGACACTAGGCCATAGGTGGACTCTCCAACAAGACAATCACCCAAAGCATACCTCAAGATCCACACAGAAATGGTTCTGTGTCTTGACATGGCGATTTTCAGCGATGTGCACTAACCAAACTCTTTCTGCCCTCCCACTACCAAGCTTTGTTTGAGGACTTGCCGAAAAACATTTCGGAAACTAGCTGCTCGGAGGACACTATGCAACTATGTTACAAAGTGACATCGGCAAGTAACGGAAGAAAAGCCAAAGGAGGCCAGGCAGTTCAGGAGCTGTGTTTTCTGTCAGAGAGCCTGACCTGCTTTAACATTTACATTTCAATGCACCAGAAAGTCATACAACACACTACTGTACAGGAAAAGGGAGAACTCAAAAATATAAGTCCTCTTCAATTAACTTACAGCTGGCAAAATAGAAAGCAAAATGAACTGAAACTCCCTTTGAAACTCTCAAAGCAAAGCACCTTTGAGAGGTCTTTCACTGTGATATTAGTTTTCTTTTTGTCAAAATGGGATACATTAGCCTACCTTAACAGCTCCCCCACAAATGAAAACTTCGTCAGTATCTAATCGCCTAAATGTCAATTCTAACGCTAGGGAAGTTTGTTAATCCATAGAATAAATTTTGAGTATACCAGCAGAACTCCAATGCTGCCTTCTCCGAAACAACTCAATTAAATGGAGACTCTGCTATTAGCATTCTTCAGAGCTTAAAAAAAAAAACAGGACCACAAAAAAATGACCATTAAATGTCTCTATACATGACGTGCAGCATAATTCAAGTCTCTTGGAGCCAGATTATCGCGTCGTGACTACTGCCACCCTGACACTTGCACGATTTTTGTTCCTGCAATGCCACGCAATACGTCATGACAATGATTAGAGTCTTCGGAACGAGCGTGAGGAGTGTGTGAAAGGTGCGGTGGTGCGTGCCGTGTCATAGAGAGAATTTCGAAATGTTCAAAAATTTGGCGCGCTTTCGGCACGCAATGTCCTTGCCATGTGTGTGCCACTTGTGTGAACCACGCATGAACACTTCACGAACACAGCGACGGTGCGTGTCAATGCGTGCCGTGTTAGGATGTTGTCACAAGTTGTTCACGTGATCATGGCACGCCCAGCTCACGCAAAAATCGCGCACGTCACGAAGCACTCGGCGTTCACGCATTGTAAGCTCATGGTTCAATTTTTTGGCTGCGCATTGCGTAGCCAGTGCGTAACTTTTTCGTCTACCGTGCGCAAACAGGGCGCAAAAAAGGCTCTGCTGTATACAAGCCTGCGGGGACAAAAATCATGCAAGTATCAGGGTGGCATATTACTCCACTATTTATCATTAATAATTTTTACCACGGATGTTATATTTTTTAAAAAGTTCACAATTCCATGCACCCATCCCGCCTTTCTGTAGCTGGGTACATGAGGAAGTGCTGGAGAGTTTTTTTCAGGCAGAGGCAGGGTGGGTGCACAAAACTTTGAACTTTTATTAAATATAACTGCTACTGTAAAAATGCAATGTTTGGCCTCAAGCTGCAGTTGGTAACTTTTGAGAAAAAAGCAAGACAGAGAGATTTTGATCATAAACAGCCCCGCCCCACCTCCCAAGCTCGTTCACGAGTTTAGCTCACCAGTGGTAGCTACATGGGAACACATGAAGAGCTCCCGTCTGTATTTTTCTGAGTTAGGAAACACTGTGATAATAACTGAAACTAAACATTAAGCATTTACTTGTTACGCGCAGACAAATGGTACACCATCTCAAATTCATTGTAATTATGCTCGGTATTCGAAGGCTAAGAGAGAAATGAGGCTGTATATCAGCTAAGCAAGTAAGCAAACTAGCATTACCTGTTCAACATTAGGATTAGCTACTGAACCTAATGAAACAAGCCTGCATATTGAAGCAAGTGCGCAAACTAAAGTTACCTACAGAACATTAGCACAAGCTACTGAACTTAGTGACTAGCCTAACATATTACAAAGGCTACAGTACCTAGTGACAAATAACATTAAACTGCTTTTATATTATCAGAGTGTACAAGATGACGGCCTTGGTTACAATGGTAACTACACTCCAGGTCCAACAGCAGGATGAGGGAAGCGGATAGAGTACGAAAAGACAAGCTAGTAGATTAACGTCTGTCTCCCAGCTGCAAGCTAGCTTCTGACTTATCTGATTTAAAGTGGACTAGTATTTTAATTGCTTCACTGGGCTAGGCTACGCAAAGCAGTATGTTACACTCGCCTATCAAACACGTTGGCACTGCTTATTAGAGGTATAATTTCCAACTATTGCATAATGTTGACTATTCTGTTATCAACGGATTGCTTTTTCATTGTTACAACTGGAGTCCAGTCGCAGAACTGCCCTACTGAAAATTCCAGCCTTGACCAGCCCAGGCTGGTTTAAGCTGTGTTTTGGACACATTTAGCTGGTCAACCAGCCCTTCACCAGCTGACTCCAGCTGAAAATACCAGCTTAACCAGCTTTAACCACCTTCATCAAGCTACAGAGACCAGCTACACCAGCTATGACCAGTTAAGAACACAGCTCAGACCATCTTAAACCAGCTTAAAATTCTAGCTGCTAGAATTCTAAGCTGGTTTAAGATGGTCTGAGCTGTGTTCTTAGCTGGTCATAGCTGGTCTAGCTGGTCTCTACAGCTTGATGAAGGCGGTCAAAGCTGGTTAAGCTGGTATTTTCAGCTGGAGTCAGCTGGTGAAGGGCTGGTTGACCAGCTAAATGTGTCCAAAACACAGCTTAAACCAGCCTGACCAGCCTGGGCTGGTCTAGGCTGGAATTTTCAGCAGGTTGAATAAATTCACAGACTAGCGCTATAAAAGAAGCAAGCTAACAAGATACTTATTACCAACAGAATTCCAGCAAATCTTCCTTGCATTTTTTGCCTGTTTTATGGTGGTTGCTATTGTATCAACCAATTCCACCACCTTCTTGGTTAACTGCTTTTCTGCTGAAGTCTTTGGTCTTTTTTCTGTTTGTATAACTTAACCATGCACTGAACTGTGGTTGATAAGGGCGGAGCTGGAAGTCTAGACAGAGGTTTGAATATTTCTGGTTTTTTTCTGTCCACGACCACCATACAGAGATCCAAATTTACTGTCAGGTCAGACCAATTCAATAGCCAAAGGGGAATTATGACATTTTTACCCAATAAGGCATAAAATAGTTACCAACTGCTACTTTAAGCTACTTCAAGGGGCTGAACAGCGTGCATGGTTGCGTTAGAAACTCCTTCTGGCTCTGATTGGTTAATTTTGCTTGGGCATTGCGGATTCTTTTAAATGTCATTAGAAGTACTGGAATGAGCCAAATGTACCCTTTTTTAACAGATCATCTGTCTCGCGCCTTTCAGCAAATATGAAATAGTTATTTTTATAAAGGAAGTGGCTATTCGCCAGCAGTTGTGTGAATTGGCGGGAAAAGGATCGGCTATCTGTCCAGGGCCGACAAGAGAAGCAGTTCTGCTATTCGCAATTTCGCACCACAGTGGGACTGATAAGGAAAGCACTTCTGCAATTCGCCCCGCAGTTGGGCCAATAAGAGATATCATTTTATAATCCGCCCCACTCTTTGATCTTTCGCGCTGAACCGCCGTGGGGCAAATAGTCTCTTCCTTTTATAAAAGTTACCAATTGCATCTTTCAAGTAGATTACGCTGCACAATCTGTAGAGTAGCCTAATTTGTTTTAGCCTAATGTTTTGGAGAAAGCCACAACGGACTTTCGCTGCCATGCTCAAAATTTGTTTTATGGATTATCAAACTCCTCTTGCGTTTCAACTAGCATTGACAGAATTTTCATTTTCGGGAGAATAGTTCCGTAAATGTCAAAGTAATTCCAGGGCACCCGGCAAAAAGTAATCCTTTTTAAACATTATCTCTGCAGCAGTAGTAGTAATTAAAGTAAGTAGTAGCAGTCGTACAATAGAAGTTGTAGTTGCAGTTGTAAAAGAAGTAACAATAGGCAAGTATCGGCAATTAAAAAAAAGAGGTGTTGCAAATGATTCGACAAAGAAGCGTTTGTAGGTTAAATAAGACTGAATTTTACTCTGCTTCGTAGTCAGCAGACAAGTTCCTAAGCTTGTTGCCGAAGCCGTTAGTGGTCCATTTGAGAAACAAAACAAGAAGTAGGAGGAACTGTGACAGCTGCCTTGTTTAAGACTCTACCGCCGACCTGATATTTTAATGCTCAGCGGTCTCGACCACTTCCACTCCCGGTCCCACACAGGCTGTAGTCAATCGAACTTGACGTCATCGCTTCTGTCCTGCCCTCAAACATACCCCCCCCCCCCCTCTCTCTCTCTCTCTCTCTCTCTCTCTCTCTCTCTCTCTCTCTCTCACACGCACACACACACACACACACAGCAGTGGCGCTGGCCGCTGCCTACAGAATCCAACATGGAGTAACAGGAGATGGGGCTCGTGCGGGGCCACCCTCAGCAACATCCGCGCACACTGGAAACCACGGGATTTTCTCAGTCGAGTTTATCCTTGCATGGCACGTTCGAACAAGCAAGAAAGAGATTTCTCAGAACCAAGGGGATTTACACTTTTTTTTCGCTGGATACACTTCTCTAAACGTTTGCAGAAACAGAAAAGAGAACAAAAAAAGAGGCTCCCTCTGAAGGGAGAGGGAACAAAGACAAACATAGGGTAAAAACTGGAGAAAAACGGTGCTTTAGTATGTGAGCGCGAATGGGTGCAGAGCACAGGCCAAGCTAAACATGAAGAGAACATCGCGTATACCCACTGTGGGAATTCATCGTAGGTGAAGCGGAAAAAATGACAGAAGAAACACACCCAGACGAGTAAGTTGCTAGACTTTTGAAGATTGTAGTTTTCACTTTTTGTCCTTCATAAATTGTACCGAATTTCTGCGTGTGCGCAACTAGATTGTTTTTGTTTTGTGGTGTCTGGAATGATGTGCGCGCTATTTCGCGCAATGTGAAACAAGTTTACTTGAGTCAGTGAGAAGTTTCCGCACAGTTTTCGGACTTCAGAAGCTTTGTTGCGATGTGCAGTTGACAGTGGACGGAGAGAGGGGGTGCGCCCCCGCCTCCTCGCCCCACAAATTCAGTCTTGAGAAGACTGTTGAGGGAGGAACCAGTGGTTCGGGTGGGGGAGGATCGGAAACATTTTGTAAAGGGATTTAAAGTGAATAGATCTTTTAAAATAAGCCCCGTATCCCTGAGCGCAAGCGACAGCGGCTGTCGTGCAGTTGGCGATATTTTCTTGCTGATTCCTGTTTTCACGCCTCGCGTATAAAATGCTTTCGCTTCGCTTGAAGCGCTGGTGTTGGATTTAGTTTGTTTTACAAGGTACGGTAGCGGGAGAAGCTCTATGTGGACGTGAATCAACTGTCATGTAGCCTAATATCCGCCATGTCGTTTCTTGAATCGTTCCAATTTGCATACCGCACTCCATTCATAAAAAACACCAACGGTGTAAACTGGAGATGTGGCGCGCGTGAAGTACAATGCTACCTATATTCCCACTGTTTAAACTCGCAGATAAGTACGCGACGTTTGGTCATCAAAGTATAAAGTGTAGGCCCCGAGTGTGAACATTTATTGGCCTGTAAAATCAGGCGATCGGAAGGCACAGTTGGGGGTCGTGGAGTATCCTAAACATCTGCAAACGCCTGCAGACACTACGTTTTGCACGCTCATTGATCTGTTTCAGAAAAGTCATAGGACATAACAAAATCCAATTAAGTCACCCTTAGAAGACTGCTTAGGTTGCATGCGACGTGTTGAAGTTGGCGAATTGTTCACGATTTAAAATACCGGAAGCTTTTCAAATATGTAGACTAGTCGGCGAGACTGTAGGCTGTATTCACTGGAACAGTTTTGTGTCTGAGTCTGAGATCATGTATTTTGGGCTATAACCAGTCTTGAACCGTGTGGTCTACAGTGACACTTGAGGAATTGGCTACCACGAATTGTTCTGACGACGCACTTGAGAATGTCGCCCTTAAGCGGCTTGATTAACACGGGGAGAAACGTGGATTCTGAATATCCTCACATGAAGATCAGTGTTACGGACTATTGGCCTAAGGATTACCTGACAAGTTAACTCTTAATGGTCTAACGATTCTTTTTTTGTTTCTCATCTGAAAATATTAATGTTTTAGAACATTTTATGTCCTCACAATGTGCAGTCGGTTGTTTTTTGTTTTTTTTTTTCTTTGTTTTTTTTCTTTGTTTTTCTCTCTCCTCAGCTGCCATGTAGGGATGGTTTCTGATTGGTTCTGGCATGTAGTGGCTACCCATGCACCAGTGTATGATTCGCATAACTAGCAATACTGTTGTGAAAAAGTATTTATCCCCCTCCCAGTTTCTTCTTTTTTTGCATATTAGTCATACTTAGATGTTTCAGATCATCAACCTAATTTTATAATTTTAATATGAGACAAAGATAACCTAAGTAAATGCAAAATGCTGTTTTAAATGATGATTTTGTATATTGATGGGAAAAGCTACTTAATTGCTTCTCCTTGTGAGAAAAGTAATTGTCCCAATGGTTTCTAAATAAATACATCAAATGAATGTAATGGTCCCCCACCGCCGCGGTAGGGAGCGAAGTGGGGGACATAGTATTCAGCTCTGTCCGTCAATCTCATCCTGTTTGTTGTGAATGCGATTGCTGTGACCTGGCGGGGGACGTGGCCACGTTTAGTGGCAACACTTGTTGATTATTGGTAATTCACCTGACACACACTGGTGTGATTACTGCCAGCTCAGTTGAATGGCAAAATCACTTAAATAGGACCTGTCTGGTAATGTGAAGAAGGAAAAAAAGCAGCACATGATGCCACGATCTAAAGAAATTCAAGAAGAGATGAGGAACAAAATAGTTAACATCAATCAGTCTGGAAAGGGGTACAAAGCCAATCCCAAAGCTCTGGGACTCCAGCAAACTACAGTAAGAGCTATTATCTTCAAATGGAGAAAAACTGGAACAGAAATGAACCATCCCGGGAGTGCCCGGGTGACAAAATTCTTCCAACAGTACATCGACAACTCATCTAGGAGGTCAAAAAAGAACCCAGACTAACTGCTGAGAACTGCTGGCCTTACTTGCCTCAGTCAAGGTCAGTTTTCACGGATCGGCAATAAGAAAGACAGTGGGGAAAAAATGCCATCCATAGGAAGGCTGCAGGGTGAAAAGCACTGCTGACCAAAAAGAACACAAAGGCTCGTCTCACATTTGCCAAAAAAAGTAATAACTCCCAAAATTTTTGGGATAATATTCTGTGGACAGGCAAGTCAAAAGTGAAATTTTTGGAAGACATGGGTCCTGTTACATCTGGGGAAAAGCTAACACAGTATTCTGCAATAAGAACATAATGCTAATAGTCAAACATGGTGGCAGTAGTTTGATGGTGTGGGCCTAATTTGCTGCTTCAGGACCACAGCGACTTATCATTAATGGACACATGAACTCTGCCGTCTGCTGTGGGAGAATACCATCAGTCCATGACCAAAAGCTCAAACTCAGTTGGGTAATGCATCAGGACAATTATTTAGAGCAGACTAGCAAGTCCACTTCGGAATGGCTCAAAAGACACAAAATAAAGATTTTGGAGTGACCTTTTGAAGTCCTGAAGTGAATCTGATTGAGATGGTGTGATATGACCTTAAACAGACAGTCCATTAAAAAAACTGACCAATGTGGCGAATTAAAACTATTCTGCTAGTAAGAGTTGGTTACACTTCCTCCACAGGGATGTAAAGAAACCCTGCCAGTTATTTGAAAGGTTTGATTGCAGTTGCTGCTGGCAAAGATAGCATGACCAGTTATTAGGTTTATGGCGACAGTTATTTTTTTCATGTGGGAGATGTAGATTTACAGTAACCCTTTAGCTTCTATAAATGAAATGATCCTTTAAAGGCTAAATTTCTTGTTTATTCATGTTTTCTTTGGGTTGCATTAAAATTGGTTGGATTATCTAAAACAATTAAGTATGATTAAAATATAAGAAATCGGGAAGGGAACAAATATGTTTTCACAGCATTGCCTTGGCTGAACCAGTCAAGGGAATAAAATGTATGTCTGTAAAATGTATGTATTATCATGACTGCAGAAAAATCCACTTGTAAACTGGACAGAATTGGACAGAGTAGATCATGGCTGCCATAACAACGCAAACCAACTCGGATGTCGGAACCAAGCGGAAGCTTCTGAATATTCCCTCTGGATATGTCGTTTGGGTACAAAACGTGTTGTGTCCTGGACTGATAGTCCTATATTTTAAGAATTTTTTTCAAAGCCAGGAAATCTACCAGGCTTTTATTTTCTAAACTAATTTGTTATCTTGTTTTGTGACTGTTTTCATTTCTAAATTCATGTTTACAAAGTGCGGAGGGGTGATTTAATTGTGCACTTTATATTTCGCCAGGTCCCTTGGCATTCGCTTCACACCCTATGTGTACACATGACTCAGTAGACTTTGAATAATGAGAATGTTATGGAGGCTGTGACATGTTTGCTTTTATTCCTAGAGTAGGAAGAAGAGGACTTTTGTGGAATGTAAGGTAGTGTATCTGTCAGGGAATTTGCCTTGTTGAACAGTTTATCAGGTAGTAAAATGGAGACACATTTGGGGTGCTTTAGGCCAGGTTGAGTGCTAAAGCGGACGCCCTGGTTTATAGTTTCTAGGTAGGCCGAAAAGGGGTGCTTATGTTTTTTGCAGGTTGATCATGAGTTGTGTGGCCCGATCTTATCACTACTGCTGGTTATATCTGCTTTTCCCACGACTTGCTTCTTGTCACTAAATTGTGCGTCTGTGTGTATGAGAGTGAGAGGGGGAGAGAGAGAGAGAGATTTTAATGGTGTGTCTGAGAGGTACAGTGAGTGAGTGTGTGTACGTGTGAGATTAATGGTGTGTCTGAGAGGGATGGGTTTATATGTGTGAGAGTGTATTCATGGTGCTGTTGCTCTGTTAGCACTATTGATCAGTGTAGTGGTGCTTCATGACCGCTGATCCCTGATTGGTCGGCACACAGGACAGCAGTGGCACAATGACATTGGGACAGGGGTCACAGCTGAGCCAACCCAGCTTCCCCAAGAGCCACACAGTCTGGGTCCATTTCCTACCGACCTGGATCCATCGGATCCGTTTCACACCGGCCCAGGCACGAGTGAGAGGGTTATTTGCCTGATTTGGAGGCCGGAGGAAGAGAGGGTAGGAACATGGAGGAGGTTTTCTGATGCGTGAGAATTTAGGCATTTTGTTGCATACACACACACACACACACACACAAACTCCGACAAACACTTGTACACATTCTCTCCACATGCTTGCGCACACACACGCACACACACATTCTCTATGCTCTCACTCATTCTCTCACTCACATACTCACACTCTTTTTCTCTACGCACACACTCAGTGTTCGGTTCTGCGGCTGTACCTGTGTAATACATGTCTGGGAGGGTCTGGACAAGCGGCGTATTGGGCAGCAGGGCTGCGCAATTCTGCGGCAGGGTTGACCCGTGAAGGATTGAGAACCCGACCACTTCAGCGACACAGGGCTCCTCAGCGGAACAGAGAACCAAGTGTGTGTACCAATGTCTACAGGGTCCTCAAACCTTGGCAGTATTTACCTGAGTTATATGTCTGTGTGTGAGGTGACCGAAAGTATTCTGTAGTGAATAGAATGTTTGTGTGTGTATGTCTGCGTGTGGATGTGTGAAGCTTAGGTGTGTGTGTGTGTGTGTGTGTGTGTGTGTGTTCGTGCATGTGTGAGAGTGCAAGCATGTGACATTTGCACACTTTCCAGTTTGATATAGAGAAATCGACAGGGCCACTGAAATCACTGTACTTGACTTGTTTTATGCAGGACATCAGAGATCAGGTCCATGAGGCTTGGGGAAGGAGGTCTGTCTGTATGTTCTCATCAGCGCTGCATTTGTTTTTTAGCACCATAGTTTTTTATTACTTTTGTCTTGGATGTTCATTTTTGGTTCTCTGCCTTACTGTTGCTGAAGATAAAAAGCACATTTGGGACCATGCTGATTAAAAAAAAAAAAAAAAACACTTTGCACAAATAAATGTTTGTATTTCATTTTAGACACTTGATACAGAAAATTAAGCCTTGAATGAACCCTGATCTCAACATAATCAAGGCTGTCTGGGATTATACCTTTAGTCAGAAACAAGAGACTGTGTGCAGAAAAAATATGTCTTCTTCTATAGTAAGTACTGAGCAACCAAAATGTCTAATGTCTCATGAAACAACAGAACTACAGCTTTTCAGGCAAAGGACAGTCACTCAAAAATTTATTTGACCTAGTTTTTATCCGTTCGTCGCTCTTTATGGTAAATTCTCCAAAACCTGATACATATCACGATTTCTGGAAGTATCTTCGCTTTACAGAATAGTTTTAAATTGAGGTGGGAATTGCCAGAGGCCCCACGATACATTATCAGGATACTTGAGTCACGATACAATATTATTGCGATATTGCAATGTTTCTCTGGTTGCACTTCACCATCTTCCGTCTCGGCTCTGGCCAACGTCAGGGTAAATCTCGTGAGAGAGACACCTTTGCTGTGCTGCTGACCATACAGTGAGCACTTGGCACCATTTTAGCGCTCATGTGGACTTAATAGTCAAATGATTTTTATCACTCTCGCACCCAAAAGTTGAGTTTGTATCTGCAACATTTATTTAGAATTTATGTAATAAAATCACAATACTTGGGGTCTCTGAATCGATACAGTTGCCCATCATCAAGCAAAATATCGCAATATTATGCTATCAATTTTCCCCCTTCCCCTAGTTTTGAATGTACCGAGAACTTTGGCGCAATATTGCAGGGTACCTCTCTCTCTCTCTCTCTCTCTCTCTCTCTCTCTCATCTCCCACTGTCCCTTTCTTCCGCTCTGCTCTCGGCCTGTTTCCCATATGGCCTGTGTTCTGCCGATGCGCAAAGTTTTCGGCGAGATATTGTAACGTACTGCTGCAGGAAGCAGTGAAGGCAGAGGGCTGTTTGACAATGCGTTTAAAAACTCTGTTGTGGAGTCTGCGGTCTGGGTCTCACCTGCTTGATCCACGGCCCGCACGTAGCGCTAAAACATTTCCCCAGGTTACTGTGGTGTTGCTTTCACACCGGACGCGAAATGAATTTTTCGCACGACGGATTACATTCAAGGTCAATGCAAAAACGCGAATATAGACCGAGCTGTAATCCGAGCATCCCGTTATTTATTTATTTATTTTTGAAGGATTGGTGTTATATCCGCGCCAAGATTCATCGCTGCGATTTCTCAGTTCCCTGTGAGCCTTTGTGCTAATTGCGTTTTAATATTTTTTTAATGCAGTTAATTTGAGACCCAGTAAGAATCTGTTCCCACCTCAAATGCGGATTAGCGATCTCCGCTCAAACGATGAAATCTTTCACAAATCGGCTTTGTCCTCCCTCCAAACATCCGGCGAGTCGTTTTCCTCCTGCAGGGGGACGATAGTCTCCAACCTTTGCCTCTAGAATCATTTTTTGCTTCTCTTGAAATGGCATTCCGTTATAAATTGAATAATATTTTTCAGTTTTAATGTTGTGTTTTGCGTAATTGAGGAAACTTGCCTCAAAAAAAGCATTTATTTTTCTGCCTAGTTTCACAAAGTTTATATGGGATGTGTGGCCCTTGCTGTTATGTCTGAGTGTATTCATTGAACTTCTACTTTTATTCTTTCGGTATTTTATCTTCTACAGTCATTTTCCTATAAATGTTTTCCATTGTCTGTGGAGTGTGGACCATGTCCATTTGAGTGACCTTGCTGTGGGAGAATGATGTTAACCTTGACCTTCACTTGATATTAGGGTGTTGTGAGCTGGCAGTGGCTCAGCGCATGGCTTTTCCCTTCTTACCCTGACAGCACAGATGTGGGCCGTTAGCGGGCGTTCATGCCCCGGGCCATTTTGTGGTTCATCCTGTCAGGAAATGGCTGGGCCGAATGGGCCCGTGATGGGCCTAATGGAGGACGGATTTCCTTTAGTTCCGCTCAATACAGCCACCCCCTGCCCCCCCCCCCCCACCCCCAACTTCCATATCGACCCCCCACCCCTCCTCATAGAGCGCCGCTAAGTTTAAGGTTTCCGCTGATGCACAGCACACAAGACCTCACAAGGTCAACAGACGTATCATAATCAGTGAGAACTACAGCTCAGCTTCTCACATCTACACAAATCAGCCTAGGGAGAGAAGCTGAAGAGTGTTAAATTGTGGACTTTGGAATAAGAAGGTGTGTGTGTGTGTGTGTGTGTGTGTGTGTGTCTCTTCTTTGCCCTCACCTGCAGGGTCATCAGCGTTTCAGAGGATTGTTGCCTTAAGTTTTTATGTCTTTTTCCGTCAATCCAAGATGCCATAAAACAGAACGATTTATTTACCTAAGCCGCCGCACTGCTGTTCACTAACCTCCGCAAACAAGGCTGTCCACATGTCCCCGGGCCTCTGTCTTGACTGAGGAGGAATGCAGTGCATTCTGGGGCTTGGGTCTGTGGTGCTCGGAGCTCCAGAACACTCTTTTCTGGGTTCTGAGATGGAGGCAGGGACTTTTGTTTCGTCTTCCTGTTTATTGCCTGTGAATTTCCTTTCTTGATTGGCCCTATGATGTCATTGTGGAATGTGAATGCGTGTGTGTTCGTCGCTGTCGCCTGTCGCTTTTATTGCAGCCCTCGTTAACCACACCTGTATCTGCCGCTGAGCAGCCTGGCAAGAAGGAATGTGTGCTCTTTAGCAATAATGTGCAACCTTACTGGAGAGTAGATCTTCAGGAGCAGGGTTGGGCAGCCTTACCATACATAATATAAATAATGAGTCAGTCAAATGGTTCAACTTCAAAATGATGTCATAAATTACTAAAAGAAAACTGTGTGGTTTATCTACTGTACACAATGAAGTCAGGTATGAGTATGGTCAAACAGAACTTGCAGATGTGTGGTCACCATCCTGTCGCCTGTTTTATTGCGGCGAGTCCATAGGTAGGCCTGTGTCAGTATAGTCGCAATGCTTGCACATTCACTACAAAGGCTAGGTACGGGTGCCCTGTTTGTGGGCCCCGTATTTGAGTCTGATCGATCTACGCCGGCTCGGTGTCTCCAGTTCTTGCCGACCATTTAATTTCCAGCTACTCTTGAGGCTTGCCGTGCTAATGGCTCTGGCGGCTAATCGTTCCAGCATGTTGCCTCAAGGATTATTCCAGTGAGAGCAGCATTAGCATTAGCCACGGCTGTGCTTCAGAGACTTAAGTAACTTTGCAGAGAGGCATGAGTGTGCTGATTCAGGACTATGATTACGGGGGGGCCGGAGCTGGGGGGGGGGCTGAGAAATCTTCTGTGGAAGGAAAGGCTGTGGGCGTTAGAGTGTATAAAGAGGCTCTATATTTGTAAAGTGTGGCCAATTTCACAAAGACTCGGGGAAATATGGTGATCTATTAAAAAAAGTTGTGTTTGGAGGACGGGGAGGTTGGCCTGCATTGACCGTTTTTAAACCGTTATAAGAGTAGTTGTATTTGGAGTGAGTTTTATTAACTTTCTGGCTGCATTCGAATTGTCTAAATGACAAAAAACCTTCTTCGCTAAATGACATAAAGCGGAAATACCCATGACAGTGTGTGTCCAAATAGTCTATTTAATGAAGGAAAGGATACAATTAGCTTCTTGGTTGCTTCCTTTCAGTAAGGAAACACAGGACCAACCTTTGAATAAAGGAAAGATTGAATATGGACCCTAATCCTTTGCAGTTGTTGTGATTGGAAACTCCATTCAGCCCCAAAGTTTGTCAATAAATTGCAAAGCATATCTTTGCTGTCAACCGACATATTGAAGGAAAGGGCATCCAATTTTTCTCAAACATGCACAGAAGGTACCTTTAAAGTCTCTCAACAACTTTCCCTTCACCCAAGGAAAAGTGTAGAGAAAAGGAAAAAGGCCACCTAAGTTGGCGTTCTAGAACTCAAAATATCAGCCATGGTCATTATGGCGGAATTGGAATGTCAAATGGCCAAAATTATTATTCTCATATTTGTGAACTCCCACTCTTAAGCTAATTCTTGTGTCTGTAGCACTGTGGTGCTTTTCTCTGGGCTTTTTTCTTTCAAAGGCTGAATCTTTCATTCAGATTTCTTGATGTTAATATTGTGAACAGGAGGGCATGTTAGCACATTTTGGATGGCCACAACCTTTACAGATTGTCATATGTGTCTCAGTTCAATTGTCCGTTAGAAGCTGCTTTTTGTAAGTATGGTAGCCTCTCGGCATGTTTCAGCAATGTTTTGGTGTTTGTTTGCTCAAGTTTTGACAGACTACGTGACGGTTCAGTTTCCTGTTTACTCCCTGCAGCTGAATCAGTGGGACTTTCTCACAGCGTTACTTTATTTCCCTAATTAAGCATTCATTCACTGTTCTCTTTCTTTTCTGTTTAGATTTATTCCTCTCTAGAAAAGCCTTATCACAGAGGAAGTGGGTTGTTGCTGTTATCAGAGTTTTGGCCACTTGGACAGATAATCTTCTTATCTCTGTGATTTTCTTTTGTGTGTGTGTGTGTGTGTGTGGGGGGGGGGTCTGGTTTTACTCAGATGTCAAAGTTAATGCAGAATACGAGTGTGGGGGAGAGGGGGGGGTTGACGGGGTAATTGGCTGCACATTTGACTTGCAATCTGGTGATGGTAATGTAAAGGCTCGGCATCAAGGACCCAGTGAAGCGTGCTCTCGTGATTATAGCGTTTGAGAAGAGCGACTTCCAAGCTTTATCTCAAATGTCTGGAATGCGTTTTTGATCCTTGTACAACCGCTTAAGTTTGTCTGCCCTCAGGGGGGGGAAGAAAAAAAAATCTCTCCACAAACATTTACAGTACAGAGTACGTTTGTAAAATGCATTACTACACGCTCTACCTGCTGAATCTGAATGAACGACCAGCTCATGCTGCAGGAGAGAAACGGTCCTGGTGTGCGAGACTGCACCCGAGACGCATTCCCCGTTTACACACGAGCTCCTGACCCCCCCCCCCACCCCACCACCCGGATTTCAGGGTCACACGCGGCTGTGACATAACCATCTACATTCACCGAGACGCGCGGCCCTGTGACATTATGGAGAAGCAGAACTCTGTCCGTGACTGAAGTCCCTGCTCGTGAACAGTGTGCTAACAAGGGCTTATGTTATTTGCGCTATGTTCTGCTGTGTAGAGACGCCTCAAAAGCCGAACTTCAGTGTCCAGAACTCACACAGAACTAAGATCTCACGCGCGCGCACACTCTCTCTCTCTCTCTCTCTCTCTCTCTCTCTCTCTCTCTCTCTCTCTCACACATACACTCCCTCTCACACTCGCATGGGTACATGCACACATACTCGTGCACGTATAAATATAAGTATGTGTGCACACACACTTTAAATTTCTCGCACACACACATACATGCATCCATACATACATACACACATACACATACATATACACACACACACACACACATGCATGCCGTTTGCTCTGAGAGGCGAATCCCTCGGCAGCGCTCAGTGTATATTTTGGGGAGGCGGGACACTGCCCAGGGAAGCGCTCCATGCCCTGGAACACTACTGCTAGCTCAGATCGCCATGGCGATGCGCTAGTACAAACCAATATGACCTGGGCAGCAAACGAATCCAGAATTTCGCCAAATTAGGGGTCCGTTTGGTTCTGAGCCGTGGTGTGCGTTGGCAAACCCTTGTAGGGTTCGATGTGATGCTGAATTGTGATTGTATGTATAGCGGTTATACAGCACTGTTTAGCGTAATGTCCCATATGGGGGTATCTTATAATGCTTCAGCGGGTAAAAATTTGAAGAAGTCTCAGATGTAGTCCCTTGTCTGCTAATGCTAGGTATGGGATACTAACCTTCTGAGCAGCAGGAGAAATAAAATGGAACTTGTGAGCCGGCCTCTGCATTTATCTAATTTGTCGGTGGTTTGGTGATTTACCGTATTCATGAGTTGTATTTAATACAGTATAAGCATTCCACTGTTCCATATTACATCTAATCCGTCAGTGGAAATGTGAACTTCGTAAGATGAAGTGTGTTTCACATTTCTGATGTCGGAATTGCGTGGTCGTGTGGAGCAGTTGTCATGGTAACTCCCACAAGCATTCTGGATCTAAAGATTGTCAGCTGTCTGATACCCTACTGTGTTTTTTATTTATATATATATATATATATATATATATATATATATATATACTTTTTTTTTTTAGAAGTGAAGCTGTTTCTTATTTTTGCATAATCCCATCACTGTTTGTGGTTATTCGGTTTAGCAGTGACGTGGGGAGTTAGCCCTAGCTAGCCCGTTGGCTAAAACTGTGAGCGCTTGCTGTATGTTAAATGGCAGATTTCCATAAACATAGCGAGGGATTTATGCCTTGTTTATAGAAATAAGGCTTTGTGTTTTATTTTGAGCACTGAACAGAAGAATTAGTGGTTTTGTATGTGCTGGGATAACGGGTCCTTCAAAGCTTTTTTATGGTTGGCGATTCTCAATCAAGGAAATTGTCAAAAGTCATTCTGTTGACGCTACTATTATTACTGTTTAGTTCCAATTTCTTGATTCAAGAGGCTTTTTTGTAAAAATTTGTTCCACTTTTCTGGAGATCTTTTGACTAGTTGTGATCAGTTTTGCCTCAATGTTGAATTCTCTTCTTTTCAACGACCCTGCTGTTGCGTTCCTGCGTCGCTGTTTGACGTCTGTAAGTTCTCAAAGCGTATCGCCTCGCCTGGGTCTCGCTCACATAAGCTCTGAGATGTTTTTTTTTTTTTTTTTCCATAAATGCTGCTGGTTATGCCGCAGCAGACATCTGTTGTTTCCATTGGGGAGCGCCGAGCGCTGCTCGTCTTTTGATGTCGGAGGCCAGGATGTGCTCCGCTCGGAAACTCTGGAAACGGCCTCGCGGTAACGTTTAATTTGGGCGATATTCGCGTCATCGCGTTTCTATATCTGGAGCGAGGTTGTTTGTCTTTCCTTTCTTTCGGAGGAAGTTCAGAAGGACGCCGTGTTGAAAAAGCCTAGCTATTTCAGATCTCCTGACCTCAAACATGGCTCCAGGATGGGGCCTACGAGCATGTAAGGCCTGCGCTCTGTCTTAACAAGCCCTCTTTCGCTCTCCGCTGGGATACCAACGTCACTATGGATACCAGAGTAGCACAGAGAGGCGACCGCACCAAACACGCTTCTGTAATGCACAGCAGTGCACGCTTAACAAGCTTATTTTGGCTGTATGAATGTACCTTCCCCCCGTCTTGTTTTTCCTGCTAAATTTGGACTCTAGTTTTCTCAGTCGCCCTTGAAACACTCAGCTGAAGATGCTCTCCTGCAGCACATTAGATTATTTAGTGCGACGCGGATCTCATATGCTAATTTTGGCTGCCAGCCACAGTCATTTAGCTCTTCTTATGGTGTGAGGTCATGACAGTGATGATGTAACAATCACTGCTGGTGCAAAAGCAATTCTGAATTGGAATTTAAAAATATATATATAAAAACACTCCAAGAAAAAAAAGCCAGGTGTGGCTAACAGTGGACAGTCCTGTTTGAGACCGGGAGAGGATTTTTGGTTTATTTTTTTTTAACCGGAGCCCAGGCCACGTGTTTTCTGGGTTTACAGTTTGAGTAATGGCCGTTAAGACACAAGCTAGCTATCTTTACTCTCAAGCATTTACGATGGATGCCATGTGTGCGCTGCAGCCTCAGGCTGTCTGTGATTTTTATCAAACAGACTAAACTTTGGTGGCAAGACACATCTGAGCGTCAGTTTCCAGTCCACAAATCCTGTGGTTTCTTTCCTCTGTCGCACATCCAAGCTGACATCATTTCCACACTCTGCTCAGAATCCAGTTTTCTATTTCTGTTTAGGTACTCTGAACGAACACTGCAAGCCCCAAAACACACTGAAACTTGCATTTACACTGTTGGCGTATACAATGAAGTCAAAAGTGGCTTAGACTGTTTCTCTGTGTTATGAATGGCTACATTTTTCAATCCTCTTGGACCAGAGCACCAGATAAGGAAATTGTGTCTTTGTCCGAGCACTTAAGAACTTTCCTTAGTATGCAGTTAATGAAGCCTCAGCTAACGATACAACTGAGCCACTGCAATGTGTCATGCTGGGGTTGAGGGGTTGGAGGGGGGATAGACTGTTGGGGGGGGGGGGGGGGGGGGGGCATTATTGATTATTTTTCTTTATTTAGATTTTTTTAAGCAGGGGGCCTGACTGAGACCGTGTCTCCTTTTCAGCGGGGCCCTGCATTACAAACAATTAAAATAACAGTTTTCTAGGACATTTGTAGAACGAGGAAAAAAAAAAGAAATTCCATTATCAAAGGGAAAACATTAACTCAAACAACGTCAATTCTCATGATAAAATGATTTTACCAGAGTTTTAAAATGTCCAAAAGGAACCAGTTCTTTCTATCTCAGTTCAGCTTGCAACTGGTTCCAGGTGTGTGGGACATTATAATAAAAAGCTGTCTTACGGAGCTCTGTCCTTACACGAAGAACATTCAGACACAATGGGTCCTGTGATCGTGTCCGATGGCAACCCACTCCCCGTGCAAGTAGATTAGCTAGATAAAGAGGGATTTTCATTAAAACACATCTATAAACAAATAAAAACCAGTGTTAGTCTCGTCCTGCTTTCAATGACCGCCACCCTAATGATTTGTATAAAACACAATGGTGTGTGCAGAAATCAAGACTAGTGATAAATCTAATAGCAGATCGATAAATACAATCTAAAGGTTTTAAGACAGAAGTAGATGCATTTCTATAAATCTTATCACCATAATCGAGCATGGGGAGTATTACTGAGTGCACAATCTTCTTTTTACTTTCGAAATTGAAACAAGCCCTATTTCTGTATAAGAAGCCTATTTTACTCCTTATCTTTTTTGTTACATTTTCAGTATGCATATTAAAAGTTAGTTTGTCATCCAGCCAAATGCCCAAGTATTTATAACGGGGGACATGTTCAATTGGGCTACCCTGCAGGGTACAAATTTGAAAATCAAGGGGGTCTTTTTTTCTAGCTTTGGTGAATACCATGAACTTGGTTTTGTCCTCATTTAAGACGAGCTTCAAATCAATTAGAGATCATTGAATAGAGTTAAAATCATGCTGCAGATTATGGCCTGTTGAACTGAAGAAGCAGCAGAGTAAATTATGGTATTGTCAGCATATAAACGCAGTTTACAATGATCCAAAGATAAGCCAATATTATTAATATACATGGTAAATCACAAAGGGCCAAGAATTGAACCTTGTGGAACTCCTCTGCTGATTTGAGCGCTTTGAGACTGAATGTTTTCTAATGAAATGTATTGAGTCCTATCCTCAAGATAAGTTTTTAAAGCAATTACAAGCAGATTTGTCAAGGCCAATGTTTGATAAAAAGAAGGGCATGATCAACAGTATCAAATGCCTTAGACAGGTCAATGAAAAGGGCTGCACAATGCCTGTCTGTTATCTAGTGCTCTTACAATGTCAATTATAAGTAAACAACTAGCAGTAACAGTGCTATGCCCAGACATGAGTTTCAATAGGTATGGATCTAACAAGTCATCCCTTAATTTACATTAATTTAATTTAGAGCTTCAAGAACCTCCTCAGTTGAGACACAACATAAAGAAAATACAGCATTATTATTCAATAAATAAGAGGTTGTATGACAGGCAGATGGATCAGAGGTGCACTGCTTATCATTGGTCTGCTGCTTGTCAACTCAAAAAGATAGCCTGCTGAAACAAAATGCTGATTAAAAGCATTACTTATTTCATCTTTACAAGTAATCAAATTTGAGTTAAAAACAACTTGCGATGGTAGAGAAGGAGAGGAACTTGAACTTTCCAGCATTTTTACAGTTTTCCAGAATTGTGTGGGATTTCTATCAGCATCTGCAAGGGATTTTAAGTAAAAGTCAGATTTTGCCTTTCTAACTGACAATGTGCATTTGTTCATAAGCTGTCTAAACTAAAGCCAATCTTGGGGTAAGTGGGTTGATCTAGCTTGAGCCCATGCTTTGTTCCTGTCTCTGAATAGATGTTAGAGCGCCACCAAATACCATGGAATCACTCTGTCCTTAATTCTCAGTGATTATAAAGGAGCATGCTTATCTGCCACAGAGTTAAATATAAAGGACAAAAATTCAAGTGCAAGCTCTGTTTCAGGAATAGCAGAAACACGATGAAAATCACAATCACAATCATACAAGTCATGGAGGAAGCCTTGAGCACCAAATTTTTTTATAATTTCTCTTTTTAACTATACAAGGATGGAACCTTTGGAGTTTTGATGTCTTATGCATGCAATAAGACAATGATCATTAAGATCACATGCAAAAACTGCATTAGCCAAATACTTGTGAGGATTATTTGTAATAATAACATCAATGAGTGAAGATTTTCCTGGATCTTTTAAGTTTGGGTGTGTGGGCTCTGAAATTAGCTGGAACAGATTTAGTTGAGTACATATATTCTTTAAATCATCTGACACAGAAGCAAGCCAGTCAAAGTTTAAATCCCCAAGAATAACTAATTCAGAATTCAGGTAGGGTACAAGTAAGTCAAATAATGCATTCACGGCAGTCTTAGATGCACATGGCAGCTGGTAGACTCCCGATATATAAAAATGTGAATTAATATTCAATATCAATTTAATGACTAAAACATCAAATTGTATCTCAACAGAATGAACGATGACACAGGTAGCCCCTGGTGTATTTTTTACGTAAATGGCTATACCACCTCCTTTTCCATTCCTATCACATCTGAAAATACTAAAACCATCCACTTTAACAGTAACATCTGAGATTGAGTTATTCATCCATGTCTCAGATACAACAAAAACATCAGGATTTGTGTCTATAACCCAAGTTCTTATCATGTCAAATTTAGAAACTAAGCTCCTCACATTTAAGTGCAATAGACCAAGCCCATTCCGTTTGTGAAAATGAAAGGAGTTTTTGACGGTAAAAATCCACTGTTAAAATTAAACACAGTATTCATCTTAATAGGGATTAAGTTCCCAGGGTAAACACTTTGGTCTTGATGGGTGTCGATTAAAACTCCTTTGCTTTTTGTTCATTGTAGAATTAAGATGCGGGGGGTGTCAAACAGTCAGTAATGATTGCCTGACTGTTTGACACCCCCTGGAGGTATGGTAGTGGTAGTCAGCCATGATTGAACAGGGCAGGACATCAAGCAGGGCAAAAGTCAACAGCACCTTCATAATTCCCTAAATACAATCCCTGAGACAACTACACTGGGTGCAAAAGATTGCCACTTTTTTAAAACTGTTTTTGATCGTGTTGTCGGCTCGGTTGGGCGTTTGGCACAGAAAATATTGACTCCAGTAACGCCACCATCATAACATACCCACCTCACGGCTGATAACCGCTCTTAGTGACTGATCTCCACCCGCTTGCACCTACAGAGCCAAAATGCCAGTCTGGTTTTTGATCATTTCCTTTGAAATGCCCTTGGATGTTAGCCAGTGGGGGCTGAAGATTGCCCCCTTTGAAAATTTAGAATTTCGATCCCTGTGCTTGAAAACCAGCAGGTGAAAGAATGGACTTGGGTGCAGAAATGGAACTGGGAGAACGGTAGATGGTAAAAAAAAAATTATCGAAGTATATGGGGGAAAATGTTTAATTTGGAATGCGTAATTTGGCTGTACACAATTGGCAGCATTTCTGGTGCGTACATTTTACTCAGAATTTCGCTGTGATTAGTATAGTTTTATTGTGGAAGGAATTTTCTGTATCTCGTAGTGCACAGTTATTGAGCTTAGCAGTGCAACTTTCTAAAAGTGGTACTGGAGAAGTTCTGGTTTAATTTTTTTTTTTTATTCTGCAGGACGAGGGGTCATGAATGGAATATGGCATTATATTTCACACACATCACAGTTTGCACTGCCACTTCACAGCAAGAAGGTGGAGGGCTCGAATCCAGCCTGGGGACTTCCTGTGTGGAGTCCTATTCGTTTTGATTGCTAGGTGCGCTCAGAAGAGTACAGTAGGAGATGTGGGATAGCTGAAAAATAGCTGAAAGAATTTTGAAACAACAAAGAAAGCAATTAAAAAATCATGACGTCGTTGTGGAAAATGTTAGGTCATGTAGTGGGAGCACAGCCTCAGGGCGTTTTTAAGACTAGCCTTGATTGATGCACTGCTAGATACCACCTAGATCATCTTTGAAATAAGAGGTAGCCTCACCTTGAAGGTATGGTATGGTCAAACTTCATCGGGCTAAATTGCCTGTTCTTATCATGTTATGTTTTTTTTTTCTTTTGAAAGCCTGATGGCTGACCCTCATCTGCCGTTGACTGTGTTTTAAAAATTTTGAGGTTAACTCTCTGGGTTAGCACCCTCCAAACACACCAGCTCTCACGGGAGAGTCTCTGTACCTCCAGAAGAGTGATGTATCTCTGACCTCAGATTACCTCTGACAGCTCCTGCGTAGGAATGAAGAACTGCCTCAGTTTTCTTACACTGGAGGGGGGCTGTACAGAGACTTCGTGTGCGTGTGTGTGTGCGTGTGCACGCGCGTGTGCGCGTGTGTGCGCGCGCACATGTGTCTATGTATGTGTACCTGCATGTGCGTCTGTGTCTTTGTTCATGTTTGCATGTGTGTAAGTGCGTGTTTTTGTCTGTGTATGTTTGTGTTGTCATGTACGTACGTTTACTTGCTGTATGTGATTGTATAATATTGCCTTGGGTTTGGAGGTTGCAAGTTTGTCTCCACGATTGTGTGAGAGAGGGAGTGTGTGCGCGTGTGTGTATGTGTGTACACATTCGTGCTTGCGTAATGGTACAGAATTGCCGGTGTTTGTGTGCATGTGCGCGTGGCTGCGTCATGATTCCTTTGTGGCATGTTGAGCAGCGCACGCGGAATCTTCTCCTGTGTGAGTAGGTACAGGAAGGTGTGGCCAGTGACTGTGTCCTCTGGTATCGAGGACTGTGAGTGTGCTATTGCTCCAGTGTTGTGCTGCCATTAGCCAGTTAAGCAACATGACACATCGCAGTATGACTGTAACAGTGTGTACAGGACAAAGATTTAGTATATCATTCTGATGCCTGTGGTGTGTACAGCTGAACAATATCTTATGTGTCACAGTGTGAAGGGGAACTGCTGTGAAGGTAAAAGAGGGTTTCTGCAGTTGTCCTCTGTATTAGCCATCAGGAAGTACATGATCTATGAATCATGGCATGTAGTTACCTTCTGGTATTCACCTCAGCCCTCGTAGCTACAGGGTGTGTCCGTTTGTGCTGTTTGGCAGGACATAATTGATCAATTAAGGAGGTTGCTAAGGTGAATCACCTCCCGGGTAAACAATGCTTTGTGTCGAAGTTTGACATCTGTGAGCAGGGCGAGCGTAACTGTGAGGTAGCTGGTGTATTTGGGAGAAAGGTTGGGTTTGCGCGTAGTGTCAGGTGTGCGGAGTGGAGGCAGACGTTTGTGTTCACTGAGTGAATGGTTGTAAGGCAAATTTCGTACAGCTAATAAGCTAGTTCTTGGTGTGAGTGTGTGGTGTGGCATTGTGGGTAATAATCTTGTGTGCGAGTCTCCTCTAGTTGACCGCGTAGGCCGTGTGTTTGTTTGTGTGGTGTGTTTGTTTGTGTGGTGTGCGTGTGTGTGCGTGTGTGTGCGGGTGTGTGCGTGTGTGTGCGTGTGTGCGCGTGTGTGCGCGTGTGTGCGCGTGTGTGTGCGCGCGTGTGTGCGCGCGTGTGTGCGCGCGTGTGTGCGCGCGTGTGTGTGCGCGTGTGTGTGCGCGTGCGCGTGCGCGTGCGTGTGCGTGTGTGTGTGTGTGCGGGTGTGCGCAGATACCAGAAAGTGAGGGGGTGAATGTTCTCAGAAAAAATAATCAGTGAGTTTTCATGTCACTGATGAATGGAGTCACTCATATTTCCTATTTTTTTTTTATTAATTTTAAGTTTGAGTAAGACTGAGAAAGTCATCAAAAGGGGAAAATGCATCCAGACCAATATGACATGCCGCGCTGGTAGCAGTGTCGCTATTTCATAAGAAATTTCTCATCTGCCCGGTTGGGAATTGATAGACACGTTTGTCCATTGACTGAAAACCTGTGTGTGTCATATCTGGGTTGAAGGGTTATTGGAAATATTTTATCTGCGAGTTGCCTGCAAATTTGCTGCGTTGTTCTTCAATTTAATGCCCATCGCACTGATGCTGAAAGACATCCTATTTTCAGGAATATTCTCGTGGATGTACCATCTCGTCCTGTTGTCTCAGAGTACTCTACCAGCTCGTCCTCGCTCCCAACAAACAGAGCTCTGTGACTGAGACCAGTAGCCTAGTGGCTCATGTGCCTCACTGGGAGTCAGAGGGTTGGTGATTCAAGCCCCAAGGTGAACACAATTAGATATTAGCAACTGTTGGGCCCTTTGTCATGGCCCTTGAACTCGCATCGCTATAGATTGGCCCTTGCTTAGACTAATGAACTATAAGTGGCTTGTGACGCTGTCAGGTAAATGGTTGAAATGCAATGCATATGGAAGGGTGCGAATGGGGTTTTCAGCTGAATGTGTGTGCTTCGAGAAAGCAAGCGCAGGGTTGAAATGTTTTATGGAGATGTGTTGTGAACAGCTCAGTCTTCTGCCTGCTGGCGTGTGATTGGATGTGTGGGCTTGTGGGTGGAGTCATGCTGGACATACAGAAAGCAGAAGGAAGCTTTTCTCAAACCTCATTGGTGTCAGGTAGATGGCCTTTACTGTGCAGTTCTTGATTGGCTGACCTGGGCGCGTCAGATCAGGAAGATATTTGAAATGTGCCGGACAGAGGTAGTCCTGGAGCAGGGTTGGTGAACACTGCTGTAAATGAATTAAAGTTTGCTCTGACATTTGTGATTAGTCTCAGTACCTGCACACCGAGCCAGTGTAGTCAGGAGCCCATTCTGTTCTTCCTCAGGTTGGGTCACGTTTACGATTCCATGGAGGCAGGGGTGCTGCATTTAAATCTTCCTTCACCATAGTGGCAGCATCTTTTGTTTCCAGTGAGCCATGGTGACTTTGGTGGCATGGTCGTGTGCCATGGAGACAAGGTTGCTATGGCAGCAAGTGCCCTCATCATAGGTCTAAGGTTGCTATGGCACCATCTCTGACCACTGAGCCACTGTTGCCAAGGCAGCATCTTCCCTCACCATAGAACCAAGGTTGTTATGGCAGCATCTTCCCACACCATGGAACCAAGGTTTCAATGGCTATGTCTTCCCTCACCGTAGAGCCAAGGTTGCTATGGCTGCATCCTCCCTCACCACAGCACCAGGGTTTCTATGGCGGCAGCAGAGCGGAATCTGGACACTGATTGAGCCGCACGCCCTGCGTGTTGTTTCAGCTGCTTGTGTAAGTGCCGGGTTAGATCCCGCCCACTCGTATCCCAAACCGGAGCCACGCTTCCGGAGCTTTCTAACAGCGCCCACCAGACGACTCACTGTGACTCGAAAGGAAAAAGCCACGCCCCTCCCCTCTCGCTCCTTGGTTAATTATTCAGCACTGAAGCCAAGTGGTCATATCTGGCCGCAACGTCCTGCCCAGGCTACAGCAGAGGGATGCAAAATCAGCTGATGAAGCCAAGAAAAACTAATTCAGCAGGGAACCGCTGTTCAGTTTTTGACTGTGTGTGTGTGAACGCCCTCAGTATGGGACTGCCCTGTTAGGTTTTTTTTTTTTTTTTTTTTTTAAAGTTGCCTCCTGTCTGGGCCTCAAACTTGGGGTGTCATCAGTGGGAAGAGGAATAGTGATGCTGAATTTTCTCACCAAGATCTTTTAGATCTCCTGAAGGTATCACCACAGAGCTTTTTTTATATTTCCGTTTGTTGGTGGATGAGGTGTAGGATTTCTGCAAGTTGTTTGAGCTTCATACATTTAGTTTGTTGTGGTTTTTGAAATTGTTGTGGTTCACCCTGCTGGAGGTGCATGGAAAAACCCTTTTTTTAATTGAGTCCTGTTGAGTTTTATTGCTGGCTGGGAACGGAAGAGAATTTGACATAATTCTGTACTCATGTCAACATGATGAAGTGTGGTGTTCTGGACTAAAATTCCGCTTTAAGGATTACGTTTTGGGCCTAAGGAAGGGTGTTGAGGGTTGTGTTGGGCCTAAGGAAGGGTGTTAAGGGTTGTGTTGGGCCTAAGGAAGGGTGTTGAGGGTTGTGTTGGGCCTAAGGAAGGGTGTTAAGGGTTGTGTTGGGCCTAAGGAAGGGTGTTAAGGGTTGTGCCTAAGCAAGGGTGTTAAGTATTTTATTCCTAGCCCTGAAATGGTGCTGTTCTGGGACCAGAGGAGGACTTCGGATCAAATCTCTCACTGTGAGGCCTAGCAGGGCAACGTCAGGGGAATATCAGTTAACCAGGGGTTTGTTTTCAAAAATGCAGAGTCACCACTCTCTCATCCCCCCCCCCCTCTCTCTCTCTCTCTCTCTGTCTTCCCCTCTCTCCTTCTCCTCTCTCTCTTTCTCTCTCCCTCCTTCAGTGACAGCTACATAGTGCGTGTAAAAGCAGTGGTGATGACCCGTGATGACTCGAGTGGAGGTTGGTTGGTCCAGGAGGGTGGAGGCCTGAGCCGGGTGGGCGTGTGCAAGGTACTGCCCAATGAGCTGATTGGCCGAAGTGACTTTCTCATCCACGGTGAGCGGCTGAAAGACAAGCAGGTAAGCCAATCAGCCACCCCAAATTCTATTAATTAAGCTGGAGCGGTCTCTACCTCGGGACTAACTCAGACATGCCGTTACAGGCAGACCCAGGATCACACTCGCGCATTCACACAGACATCAAACTCACAACCAACTTTATACTCTCAAAAACGCGCGTGCGCACACACATACACACTCATGTAGGCATAAACTCATAGCCAACTCAGACCCACCCTCTCAAACACGGACACACACACAAAATCACACACGCACAATCTCATAGGCATCAAACTCTCAACCAACTCTGACTCTCTCTCTCCAACTCAAACACCCACCCACACACACACACACACACGCACACACACACAAATACTTCTGTCTTTTTTAGCTTTGCACACGTCCTCATCTCCCTCCTCTCCTCAGGTGATTCTGAAATGCTTCCTGAAGAAAGACCTAATCTACACAAAGGCCACACCCACTTTCCACCACTGGAAGGTGGATAACAGGAAGTGTGGCCTGTCATTCCATAGCCCGGCTGACGCTCGAGCCTTCGACCGCGGTGTGAGGAAGGCGATGGAGGACCTAACGGATGGTGAGGAGACTGGGGCGTTGCGGAGCGACCGCAAGGGGCAGCCGCCATTCTGAGTCTCCTGAAGATATGATGCTCACTAGTAGAGGTGGGTCGATTCTGAATCGCGATTTTTTTAAGGCGTAGTACCACCACCTGTTGCCGTGGGGCGAACATCTGAGCTTTCCCTCTTCCTTAATGAAACCAGACGCAGCCTTGAACGAAAGTGCCAAACATCAAAGGGCGTGAGAAATGCTTCCGGAAAAAACTTGACTGACATCATTATTTTTCGGCTACGTGCTGAAAGGAGCCAAGCAAATGAAAACAGAATCATCTCCTATTAACCAATTAGGCAACTCGAAGAAAAGTAAACCTGTTCCCTACTTTGCTTGATTAGCGATCAAATGTGGATTCGTTTACTCTGTAAGTTGAATGAGTAGTGCTGTTTATTAAGACATGTTTGATTGCTGCATTTAGAAATTTAAATGGCACAGATTTGCATAAACACAATTGCCATGGCCACACCATTTCGTGCGAGTGTGATAATTCATAGCGATCTCACGTTCATGTTTCATCTGCTTTTCAGAATTTTTTCCAGCCTGTGTATTTTTTAGAATCCAGGGCGATCTTTACAAATCTGTTTTAAATTCATCTTGAATAATGTCCTAAAATGCTACAATGAGAGATGTAATTCAGAGGAAGATTTTTTTTTCTAATTATTCAAATTATTGGCATTCTTTCAATCTAACAAGCCCAGTTAGGTTTTTCTGCTTTTAGCCATCACATCTTAATCTTTATAGGCTACTGAAATTGCTTGATTGTTATTTAAACGAAGTACACGGGAGCAGATTTAGGGAAGGGCGGAGCGCCTGCAATTAGCGAAATCTAAACTCAGGCTTCTTCCCTACGGCATTTTAAATCGTTTAAGCCGCTTCAGGTGTGTGTTTCAAGAAATTACGTGTGACTGCCTACACACCCCATGACTGCAAGTGGTCTCATGACACTTTAAAAAAATCCTCGTCTTTTTAGAAGATCTATAATGTTATAATAAAAATAAAGAAATTTATTTTCAGATCGCCCTGGATTTCAAGCATCAAAAAATACACAAGGTGGAAAACATTCTGCAATGCGGATGAAACGTGAATGGGAGAAATAAATTATGAAAATCATACCACAAAATGGTATGGCAATGGCAATCGTGTTCATGCTGTGCTGTTCTATGTCCATTTAAATTTCATAATGTGGCAATCAAACATGCTGCCTTAATAAAGAGCTCTAGTCATCCAGCAAAGTAAATAAGTGAATCCCATGTTTGATTGCTAATTGAGCAAAGTAAACAGGGACATGATTAAAGTAGCCTAATTAGTGAAAAGGAGACAGTTCTGTAGTCCTTTACTTGCTCCATGCAGCAAGTTTTTTTTTTTTTCCGGAAGCACTTCTCACGCCCTTTGATGTTTGGCACCTTCGTTCAAGGCTGCGTCTGGTTCAATAAAGGTAGAGGGAAAGCTCGTATGTTCGCCCCACGGCAACAGGTGGTGGTACTACGCCTTAAAAAAATCGCGATTCAGAATCGACCCACCCCTACTCACCAGCCCCCCCACTGGCTGGCTTTAGTATAGGGCTAAAATACCCTTTTCCATGATGGGAGATTACACCGCAGTATCTAACGCGCTTATGGGACGACTCAGACTGTGTGGTGGTGCTGTTATCACATTTTTCTCATGGGATTAGTTTTCAGTCATCTGCATGGTGTTCGGTCACCAGGGAATCATCAGTGCCAGTAATTCTTGCATCTTCTCCTGCTCAATGACCCATCTGAGCAGCTCCGAAACCACATCCCAACCAAAACCACCCTCTTCTCATGGTTAAGATTAATTCATGATGCGACTGAATATTTTAGCCTTTATACAGCTTTAACGCATGTAATATTTCAGCCTCCACATTAACTTTAGCTTATAAAAAGTTATGTCTCTCACACTGACCTGCATCCAACCTTGGCGCATTTTAGTCCAAATTGTTGCTTTCTTCTAAATTTAGGCCATGGACTATTTTAACACTCATGTTAGCCTCTTTCCAACTTCAATCCAAAGGCTATTTTTTCCCCATATGTTGGCGTTCATCCAAATTTCCATGAAGGTCTTGAAGACCTGCTTTTTGACCGTGAAGCCCCTAGATAGCTCTTAATACATAGTTATTCTTTCTAGATGTGTTTTTCAGTTACTCTCTAAAGTGTTCCATCAGCAGGGAATCATTAGCCACTCAAATTCTGTCACCACCACAGTCTCCTCATTTGCTGATCTCTGAGTGTCATAGAGGCCACATTCCCGCCAAAAAAAAACCTCTCTCCTTTGGGATTTGTGGTCCTGTTCTTCATTCCGGCCTTTCTTGTCAAGCCAAAACCTCGAGGGGATCTCGTCCTGCACATCTAAATGGAAACTTTCGGGCCTCCAAAAATATGTAAATAAATAAATACTGGTACGAACCTCCCCCTACTTCCTCTGAAGTCTTTGTCTGCAGTTGAGTTTACTTCTTTGGATGAAAGCATGTTTACCAGAATTGAAATACACCCATTACAGCCCACCTCCCCCAGACCACAGTGAATGGTTTATTCTGAAGGCACTTCTGAATCATTGGATGGAGGACCAAACCACCAGCAGTAATCTCTGGGGTTAGGTTGAATGTTTGTTTCAGCTTTGCTTTTGGATTTAGGCATTTAATTGATTCCCTTATCCAATGTGTCCTGCAGAAGCGAGAAGATAAGATTTTCAGTAATGACTATAAAGTTACGTTCGTCCTGAGTATTAAGTTGTGGCCCTGAATTTTATACGGTTTTTTGATTAATCAGCTTGACTCATCTGTCTAAAGATGGCTTCCATGTGTGTGCGTTTATCGAGCGGCTGAGATGAGGCTTTGTTTTCGAGTCTCTTGCCCACATCTGTTTGAGAGACTTCGCTCACTTGGGTGTCTGTGGCTGGGTTCAGTATCGCTCACAGAGCCCATTCTCTATTCACTTCAATGGTGGAACTAAAGTAAACCTTCAAGGACGTGTTTGTGAAATGTATTATTTGTTGTAATTGGAAGTCCTTTTGTATGATTTCATAATTTTGTCAATTGTACTGTCTGTTCTGTAGGATCGACGACATCCTCTTCCACAAATCAGAATGAGGCTGAACTGGGAGACGACGACGTCTTCGCCGTAAGTCTTGGCCATCTTCTTGGAAACCGCTGACGTTGGTTCTTTCTGTATTTCCACCCAGCCGACACCATCCATGTCAGGACGTTGGTATTGAGCGTGCCCTGTCGTTCGTCCCTTTTATTACGCGGTAATCGATCACCGTTCAGATGCTCGTTCACATCCTCCATAAGTTTGGATTGAAGCAGTTTTACGAATCTGAGGAATGCGTTTACGGCAGGGAGAGTCTTTGAAGGGGGTCCCTCGTTGGAATTCACAAAGACGGACCGTTTACAGATCTGGGAAGATTTTTCAATATGTAAAAGAATTATAGGTTTCCAAATTAGAAATGTAGTTAACGTCAGTTGGTCCGTTGCATACCCCTGAGTGTGGATGGGGTGGAGGGGTTACAAGAGTCATCTTCGTTTTGGGGCCTCTTCTTCTGTGTTTATGTGGTGGAGTTTGATGTTAACCTTTTTCAATGCTGAGCTGAGTCTGAATACGCGTGACCTGCACATACCCTGAATCAGACCATCCGCGTGCCTTCAGAATATTCTGAAATGAAATGCTTGGCACAGTTTCATTATATATTGATAAATTTGCCTGCCGGTTTGTGTGTGCGTGTGTATGAGACTTTTTCTTAAATGTATTGTTGTGAAATGGTTTTTTTTTCCCCATTTAAATGGTGTTGCTCTTCATTTAATTTCCGGAAGGGTTTGGCATGGTATGCGATTTGACAGACAAGTGAAATACTAATAACAATACAACTTAAAACCAAAAAACAAAATATATGTGCACAACATTCATTGTACATTGAACTGTCTGCATCGTCTCCTGTGTTGCCACACAACTATCTCCATGGTTACACGCCTGGCATTGGTTAGATTCCTCACCGCAACATCAATCATCTTCTGCTAGCCTGGCTAAAAAATCCATCAATGCCCGCGGCAAAGATTCCATGCCCTCACTGCCACAAGTCTGCAAAAAAATACTCGAAACCACTGCATCCCTTAGAAACAGACTGTCCAATAAAACTATGGCCTCAGAATCTGTTAAAAACAACTGTCATAGAGGACTGCTGACCTCCATATTGGAGTCTTGGGTATTTTCTTACAGGAGTTTTTTCCTTCTCCTGTTTGTGTCTCTGCACTTTTTACTGGGTTATAACCCCCTCCTGCTTGAGTGTGTGTGGAGACAGTGAGGCAGTCGGGGGGTGGTGTGGAGAGATGGCCCTTTGTTTGGTGGCGATGGTCGGTGTGATAATGGGGGTGTGGCGTGTGGGGGTGTAGGTTTCCTGTGGTGGTTTAAGCAGACTCCTGTCCTCTACTCCGACCCCAGGGGGGTGGTGATTGGTTTTGTCTCCTTTTGTCACGGTGAGAGGAGATGAGCAGGAGCAGGCGAGGTCAAGAAGTCACTTCCTGCAACCCCCCCCACCCGCAGTAAAGCTATCATTAGCAAGAGCTTCCTAGCCTAACTGCTTCTGCAATTTATGGCTGTGGGGGGCCAAGGGGCTCTTGAGACCTCAGGGCTTTGGGGAAAGGAGGGGAGGGTTTATCACTGACGGAGGTGTGGGAACAGGGGCTGTGTGTGTGTGTGAGATGTAGAACTACTGTGTCTGTATGGATTAGCCGCTGCCGCTCAGAGCTGTGTTTTGATGCATTTTGTGGCCTGTTCCTCTGCACCAGAAGAGCTCTGCAGTGAACAGACAAATTGAGCTATATCTGCCCTGCCCAAGATGGCGGCCTCTATAGACTGATGATCTCGGCTGGGAATGGTCTATATACTCACCGACAGGGTGGAGGGCTGGGTGATGTGGTGCCTCTCCGCTCCAACTCCGATTTGATCTGTAGACCTGCAGTGAGTGAGATGCACACCCACACACACACGGAGACGCACTCTCTCTCACACACACACACACACGCGCGCGCGCACATATACACACACAGAAGTGACCTTTGCAGGAGTTGGCGTTGTAAGCTGGGGCTGCCGCCGACGCCATAAATGGCGGAGTGGATTTATGGCGCACTAACGACTGTAGAGTGGGCTGCACGGCCGGGCGTTTGCATTCCTCCCAAATTATTCCACCGGAGCCTGCCTTTACTTAACCCTCTCTGACTCTCGCCCCCCCACTCTTCTCTGAGCCGCGGTTAAAATACCAGGGCCCTGTCCTGATTGGACTGTGCTGCAGTTAAAATTCCAGAGCCGTGTCCTGATTGGACTGTGCTGCAGTTAAAATTCCAGAGACGTGTCCTGATTGGACTGTGCTGCATTTAAAATTCCAGAGCCCTGTCCTGATTGGACTGTGCTGCAGTTAAAATTCCAGGGCCCTGTCCTGATTGGACTGTGCTGCAGTTAAAATTCCAGGGCCCTGTCCTGATTGGACTGTGCTGCAGTAAAAATTCCAGGGCCCTGTCCTGATTGGACTGTGCTGCTGTTGAAATACCTGCTCCCTGTCCTGATTGGACTGTGCTGCAGTTAAAATTCCAGGGCCCTGTCCTGATTGGACTGTGCTGCAGTAAAAATTCCAGGGCCCTGTCCTGATTGGACTGTGCTGCTGTTGAAATACCTGCACCCTGTCCTGATTAGACTGTGCTGCATTGAAATACCCAGGCTCTGTCCAAATTGGACTGTGCTGCTGTTAAAATACCCAAGCCCTGTCCTGATTGGACTGTGTTGTTGCACCCTTCCCCGTTGTAAGTGGTCTCTCTTCCACAGCTACTGGGGTAGTGTTTGGGGGGGTGTGTGTTTGCAGTAATCACAGGTAATTTCCTAAAAAATGCCACCAATTCACCCCCCCCCTGCACTTTTTGTCAAGCACATTTCCTCCTCAGTATCCTAAATTACCTCCTCAATTGAGGACTTTGTTTGGGGAGAGTGAGTAGTAGTGTGTGTGAGGGTGTGTGTTTGTGTTTGGGGAGAGAATGTGAAGTTGTTATTGTGCGTTTGGGGAGAGTAAGATTGTGTGTGTGTTTCGCGAGAGTACAAGGTTGTGTGTGTGCGGGTGGGTGTGTGTGGGCGTGGGCGGGTGTGTGGGTAGGGAGAGGGTGAGGTTGTGTATGTGTATGTGTTTAGGGAGAGTGAGGCAGTGTGTGTGTGTTAGGGGAGAGTGTGAGGTAGTGTGTGTGGGGTGGCTGGCGGTTCGTTCCTCTGGCCTGTGGAGGGGGGTCTGGATTTGTAATCATCTCCAGCAGACCGGGGTCCCGGCTCGCTCCCCCCCATCCCCCGTAGAGCTGGCGCTGTGCTCCGGTGTTTGGCCCCGGTTGAGACGGACGCTCATATTATTTTTGGCCCAGACTGTTCCGGAAGCCCCTGCAGGCAAATGAAAGAAACCCTTCTGCCCTTACTCCCCCACCACAGTCTCCAGGACTGAGGTGAGTATTGGCTGGGGATCTCCTCCCTGATCTGGGATCAGTGAAACTGCCATTTTTTCAGTTTGAGGGTCAGGTCGGCACCAAACGCTCTCTGAGGTCTGAGATTTAATAAACTACCTTTTCCACTGTTGGTGGGGTGTGTGGAGTTATCACTGATCTGAAGTCAGTGGTATGGTTCTGTAGTTGTCAAGGGAAGTGGGTAAAATAGAGATTCAAAGGAGTCTTTGATCTTGGATTTTTACCAGCTTAAATAAGTTGGCAGGAGCTTGGTTTTCACTGTTCCGGGGTCAGTGGAAGAGAACATTTTTGCCCAGGTCTGTAGTGTCCAGTCATGCTGGCAGCAGACCAGTCCCTAAATATCCACTCCCGAGATGTACCAGCCAGACGGGGACACTAATAAAGACTTTGATAATTAGCTGGGGATCGCTCTTCACTGGACACCACACGCTCACCCCAACACCCACCCGTCTGCTGGATATATTCTGCCATTCCGCCATTCCGGCTCCTCTCGGCTCCACCTGGCACAGTCAGTCCGCACTGTCCTGAACACAGAGGGAGACGGCCTCTCCTGTGTACAACAGTGCCTCACGGTGCTCTTAAACGCACACAGCAGATCCCATGGCTTTATGGCTTCCATTTTCCATTTTGTGGTTTGTTTTTACCTGTTCTCCTTTCCCCCATAAATCCCCCCGGCTTTCCCCATAATGACTGCGAATGACAACCCTGGCCATATCGATGAAGATGACATTTGACGCCTTGGAGATGCCCCCATTTTCAATTAGGCAGTTGCTACGGGTACGGCAGTTTTCCAATGCATTTTCAATGTAAAAAGGTACAGCAGTACCCATTTTAAACCCTGCCCTACCCTAACCCTGACCCCTAACCTAACCCTTCCCTTAACCATAGTCCATAATCCTTATCCTAATCCCTTCAAATCGACTGCCATACCAATAAAAACTGCTGTATCTGTAGACACTGCGTTTCAATTAATGGGGAGGCCAGGGAAAGCTGAAGTGATATACTTATATGGGTATCATATGTAGTCATTATGGGGTAAAGAGTTAAGTGTGTATTCTTAAGGTCTTAGGTTTTTCGTGCTTCAGTTTTTTTCATAAAAGCTGAATTTGCACTTGATGTCGTCTGCGACTGTAGGGGAAGCTCTCTGGCCGGTGATGTTATCGACCACGCTCGGTTGCCTGTGCCATGGATAACCAGTTTAGTTGTGCTGGACTGATTTAGCTCCTTGTCAGTGTAACTGTGGAGCCTTTTTGCTTTTTTTGGGGGGGGGGATCCACCTCGCCTCGCCTCGCCTCGCCTCACCTCACCGCTGTCTGTCTTGCCTTGCTCCTGAAAGTTTAGGAAAAAGGGGGAGGGTACACCATACACCATCCTTTGTCTCTCTGCCCCGCCTCCAGAACGCCACCGACAGCTCGTCAAACTCCTCACAGCAGAAGGAACGCCCCGCCCCGCCGCTGCTCTCCCCGAGCGTCTGTGACCCCCGCAGGCCCCACTGCATCCTGGGTCACTACCACGACCCCTACCGGCCCTCCCACCACCACTTTGTGGATCAGGTGAGTCCTGGGTGAGAGGGGAGGGAGGGTGTGGTCCAGACGGGAATCTCTGATATTATTTTTTGTATGTGTTGAATGAAGAAGTACTCAATTTTCAGGGTCAGGATGTCTGTATGCTTAACTCACAAACAACAAGTTCCACTACATGCACCCAGGTACCCCAAAAAAACAAACAAAAAAACTGATGTTGCTGCAGTTTTGGGGCAATTTTATAACTTTGACAGAACATGCCAGTAATGTGGTTAGATCTTTTTTCTGTACTTTGGAGGAAAATGGTCTGGATGGATGGAGAGATGAATGTTACTCTCCTCAGGGAAATGTGGAGCAGGAACTCTGCACTTCCTGGGCATATCTGTGTCAGACGAACTCAGAACTGTCACATTTACCTGTGCTTTTATCAAGCAGCCTTTAAACACAGAACAGCACTGACAGAAAGTCCAGGATGACCCAACTTTCCATTTTAAATTTAGAAAATGAATAAAGGAAAATGTTGGAGTCAAGACCAAATAGCCGGTCCAAAAATAAAGAACCGTCCATCTCCTTGGCAACCGGTTGTGGGTGTGGTCAAAGCAGATCCAAACTCTGCTTTTCCTGAACAAGGGCTTATGGGAACATTAGACTCATAAAATGGCTATTCATGTGCTAATGTGTCCATGGTTAGCTTATCTGTTGACTGATTTACTGTATCTGCTACATCTGAGTATCACTGCTGTTACTGTGTCACGTCCTCATGTATCTCCCTCTGCAGTCCGTCCCCAGGTTCCCACGCCGAGTCAGCTTCCTGGACGAGGAGGAGGAGATCGTGCGGATAAACCCCCGGGAACGGACCTGGCTGAAGGGATACGAGGATTACCGTCATGCCACAGCGGCCCGCGACAAGTTCATCCGTCCCGACGAGGCCGATGCCTATGTGCAGTTCGCCAAGAGTGAGGCGCCCAAGCACGACTACACGTACCCCTACTCGCCAAGCTCGGACCTGAAACTGGGCGGAGTTGGGGGCGTGGTCAGCACCCAGCCCCGCCCCTTGCTCCTCCTGCAGGAGGCAGAGTGGCTGAAGCCACAGGTGACGGACGAGGATGGGGGCGGGGATCTAGCGCGGTGCGTGTACTGCCGCGAGGTGTTCAGCCGCGCTCAGAACGGACGGGGCCGTTGCCAGGACGCGCCGGACCCCGTGTGGACCTGCATCCGCCGCGTCAGCTGCCTGTGGTGCGCGGACAGCCTGCTCTACCACTGCATGTCGGACCCCGAAGGCGAGTACACGGACCCCTGCTCGTGCGACCGAAGCGACCCCCGCTTCTGCCTGCGCTGGCTGGCCCTCGCTAGCCTGTCGCTAATAGCACCCTGTATGTGCTGCTACCTGCCCCTCCGCGCCTGCTACCACTGCGGTGTGGCCTGTCACTGCTGCGGGGGCCGACACAAGGCCTAAAGCGAGGCCCTCGCACTGCGCCAGGGGCCCCGTACTGCACGGGGGCCAAGGAGAGGGGCTCAGCTCTCACCCTTTCATTCTTCCTCTCTCTGTTCTTCCTCTTTCCAAGTACCTGCTGGCAGTAGGTTGCCGGTTCGGCAGCCCCCCCCCCACCAATAAAATAAATCTTTCTTTTTTTATTTATTGTTTTATAAAGCCTCTCTCCTCACGCCGCCAAAGGTGGTAGTTACAGCCCCAGCCCCCCCTGGTTACGCATCGTAGAGACTAACCAATGATTATTCATTTATAAATGTATATATAACAGGTACTTTATATTTTTACACTGAGCTGTTTTAAGGACTTGAATCTTGTCTTTTTTTCCCCACCATCCTCCAATGTTACGTGTGGCTGATGTGATTATAATTATTATTATTATTATTATTATTATTAATTTGAAGGTTTGCGTAATCCTGCCATGATTTGCCTGCTCCGATCAGGCTGGTTCCCTTGTTGTTGAGTGAGGCACTTAAAATTACTGCTCTCTCCCCCAGCCATTTAAAACGCAGGATATCAGGGCATCTTATTAGGCAGATGGGATGGACGGTGGAACTGTGTGTGTGTGTGTGTGTGTGTGTGTGTGTGTGAGCTTGTGTGTCTGCGTGCTTGTGAATGTTTGAATGATCAATTGGAATCAGAGCTGTGTGTCAGGGCATAATATTCTTACTGTCCTGTAGTCAAATTTTCAAAATAAGCTGCATACAGAACTTCATCATGGTGTCTTATCTATGAACCGTGACATTTATACCTTTTTTTTTTTTTCTAGCTTGAAAACTTTTTCAGGTATTTTTGCAATCCAAAGATTCATTTTATTTTTCTTGCGAGACTGAATTAGTGGCCAAAGGGAAAGGGGTTTGTATGTCGGTGAAAATGCGCGGTCATGCTGGGGAGCGTTAGCATCGCAGCTGAACACCCTACCCAGGTCACAGCCTTAATGTGCCTATAGTGCTTCTAAACACACAATAAAGATAAAGAAAAAATATACTTTTTATATTGAACCCTGGAAAGTCTCTGGGGAATATGCCAACTTGATAGATTTTTGGTTAAGAGAAAGGAACAGAGCTGGTGAAAGTAATGTTCCTGTGTAAATGGTGCTAAATATTCCTTGCAGGGCTTTAACAAAGGATTGGGGAGGCGCTATCCTGACCTTATTGGTTACTTCAATGGTCACATTACTCTGTTGCAATGACAAAATGGAAAAGGAAGCAATTCATTTTATGCTCAATAGAAGCTTTGGACTAAAATAGAAAGGTATTTTTCTTATGTATTTGGACTGGATGTCTTTGATATGTAATGGAGGATTGGTTTTTCATTAAAAATAGCGTAAAATGCAGTAGTGATGAATCTGATTGAATAGCGTAGCACAATCTGTAAGGTGAGATCTTCGAGCTACAGGTGGGAATTCCACCTGTTGCTCCACCTGTGACTCAGTAGTGTGGCCTGAAGTCAGCCATTTTGCCTCTTAATAACCTGGCCCTGGGAACATTGTATTGGTGAGATCTTCTTCACAATGGGAGTTGTTTGATCTTGATGTTGGGTGCTCAGATTGTGGAAAAGTATGGACCAAGTCACTGTGATCTCACCGGAGTCCTTCAGAGAGCCCGTCCACTTTGACTAAATGCCATTGTACTGAAATTGACTGCAATTCACCTAGAGGGCGCTAGCGAGATGGTCCTCAATAAATGGGCGTCAGTGGGCTAAATGGCTAAAATAATTATTTTTGCCTGCATATGGATAAAAAGGGCAAAATTTTATTTTGGTTTCAGCAAACATAGAATTGATTATATGCCAGAATTGAATCGGGAAAAAAATACTGATGTCCTTTCATTTCTCTTTCAGAGTAGGTGATTTTGCCCTTAAAATGTTTGCATCCTGGTAATGTATTACTGTACAACTGGTTGCCTGCAAACGCTGTCCCTTGACTGCACCAGTAGTCATCAGCTAGCTAGCAATGTTACCTTTGTCTGGCTTGCATAGCCTACGACAATAGCATAAATATTATCACTGTCATCATGGTTTCGGCTTTTGTGTATTTAATTTTCCTAATGTATTTTCCAAACGATAACCACATTAGTTACTTGAAGTGCAGTGAAATAAAAAAAAATAGAAACTTGAATATACTTTGTGTTTTACTACGATCAAGTGGCTGCCATTAAGTGGCTTGTGGCGCGTGACGTCACTTATACTTACAAAAAGGTATTTTGTTGCAGTTGAAAACCGGTATAATATCTAAAAATGGAGCTCTATTCATTGCGTCAGCCCCTTATGTGGAAAACATAAATAAATTCCTGGTAATTTTCTTTTTCCCATGAAAATTACATTTTGGGGCAATAGCTCCATAGGCCTCTGTGCATTCTAGAAGATCTTGCTAGCGCCCCCCAGGATATGGAAAGTTCTCTGAGGAAGTTCTCCCGCATTTAGAAATTCTCTATCATCACCCATCGACTGTCTTCTGGCTCGGCGAATAAAGTTTTGGCAGACGGATGTTCGAGTTGTCCAATAAGCACGTGACCTGTTCCTTATTTGTCGACAAAATGGCTTGGTTGTCTAGAAAGCACATTCTGTTAACAAATCCACAGTTGGACAAACTGCTTGGTTATAAAGCAATACCCCGGGGACAGTGTATTTCAGAGGTTAGCCCCCTCCCCTCCACATCCCTGCTCAACCTACTGCCATGATCCATGACCCCTCCCCAGGGTCAAGCTGTCTCCACCCCCCCCCCCCCCCCCCCCCCCCCCCCCCCCACACACACACACACACACACACACACACACACACACACACACACATACCAGGGGCCAACTCCACACTGGACTCATTACAACCCTAAGGGCTTTTCATGCTGTAGGTAGCCTGCATGGGCAATGCATTCAAATGTGTGTAAATGAATGAAATGGAGGAATACTTACACTTTCGTGAGTGCATCTATTCATGTTGGTGTGTGCATATATTGGGTGGGTGTGTGCGTTACATGTCTGTGCGTTCTGTCTGTGCGTCCTGTACACTTAATTGAAACACAACTTCAGCCTTCAGGTGATAGAGGCCTGTAGAAAACACCGTAAAGCAATCGTCTCTCTCTCTCTCCCACTCTTACTGCCCCTTTCTTGTTCTCTCTTTTCTGTTTCTCACTCCCTCCCTCTCTTTCTCTCTCTCTCTCGCTGTCCCGCCCTTCGTGAGAGAATGAGTTAAGTACCGAATCGTTTTGCCGTGAAAAAGGCCCTGGGTCGCGTTACCATGCGTACGCTGGTATGTTCCCAGAATCCCGTCTCTCCCTGCTCGGAGGGGGCTGTGTCACTCCTGAAATTTTACGGTGCTTAAATGGTGCTGTGGTTAATGTTAGCAGGGTTTTGAGTCATTGACTCTAGGGGTGAAAGTTTGGCTAAAGCATACGTTTCCTCCAGTAAAGTTGCTCGAGGTCCAGTTACAAGATTAGCAGCTGCAAGGGTGGCATAGCAGAGTCCCCATAACAGGAGTAAAGAGAGCAGCTCAGTGGTGCAGTGGGTTGCGCTGTCACCTCCCAGCAACAAGGTGTCAGCCCTGAGTCCTTTCGCTGTAGAGTTAGTGCTCTCTTACTCTTAATGCAGGTTTACTCTGAGGAGTCTGGTTTCCTCCTACTGTCTTAAGACATGCATGCTAGGCTAATTGGACTCCAAATTCTCCACGGGTATGAGAGTGTGAGTGAATGGTGTGTGATTCCTGTGAAAAATGAGTGTGTGAATTCCTCCCTCTGGTTCAGTGCATGCTGGGATATACTCATGCGCTATCTTCATTGATACTGACCAGGTTAGGTAACAGCTCGGCAAGCTGGTAATAATTCACTCATTTAATGCAACAAATCTTCCCATGTCACAAAATGGACGCCTGTGAACTCATGATTTGTGGATGTTTTGCATGGTCGTTGAACTTTCACCTCTGACCCGGGTGCTCGGTGTGGGAGAAAAGTGGAGTTTTATTTTTCTGTCTGTGGTGAGGACATTTAACCAGAGGGGTTCAGTCTGTTTGGTGCACAGTCTCACTACTGCACACATTTAAACTATTAACAGCAGAAAAGTGCCTAAAACAAACTGTTCATCTGTCTCTTTCTATGCTTTACAAGTGATGAAAGATTAAAATAAACCCTGGTGTATCGATTCGTTTTGTGTTTTTTACTGCTGTTATTTTACCTCTGTAAAAGGAGTTTTACTGCAAAACAGGTTAACTCCACTGAGTCCGAATTGAGAAAAATGGCTATCTGTGTAATTACCATTTCTGTTAAACTTTAAATAATGGTCTTTTATACTATTGTGTATGAACCAAATGGTAACCAATTTGCATATTCATTTCAAATCCAGCCACAGGAATATTCTGGAAAAAAAACAAAAAATTACTGTTTTTTTGCAAAAGGAGTTAAATCCATAGCTTGCTTTTATTGCAAATGGGTTAAATCCAATTGAACAAGTGTGTTTCTTTATTGTAGTGTAGGGAAAATCTATTCATTCAATATTGCTGAATAACACAATCACACACTCACAGTCCTGTGGACATTCACACACCCCCCCACATATAAACACACACACACGACACCACCCAATGTCAGTCTTGGTTCATTGGACACACAAACACTATGGTCCCGAAACACAAGCATGCATTCATGTAAACAAAAATTCCACACAGAAAAACACAACCACGCACAAGCATGCATGCACATGTACACACATACACACACACATCACCCAACGTCAGTCTTGGTTCATTTGAGACAGAAACACCGTGGTCCTGAAACACAAACGTGAGTGCATGTCACAAAAATACTCACACACACACAGACAAGCACGCACCCAATCAAGCAAACACAAACACAAAATATTATACACTCACGCACATAAAACACTAATTCCTTGTTGTTTAGTCGTGAAACTTTTACTCTAAAGGTGGATTTAACCCGTTTTGCAAACAAACGGAGGTAGCACTTAAGCCGTTTTGCCGATTAAAAGCTCTGAATATATTTCACCTGTCAAAAATCTGATTTCACATCAACGGAAAACTATCTTTTCTCTATTGTTTGAGATAATAAACAAGCAAAATGTGGATTTGGTGGTTAACCCCTTTTGCAATCAAACTCTTCATATATATGTATATATATATACACACACACTTACACAAGCTCTTGCAATGATGTTGCCCTTACTTTGGAGAAAGAGAAGGAAAAAAAAAACTTCTGCATTGGTGTGAATCGCTGGTGAACTGGCGACAGAGGAGGCTCAAAACAATCCCTTAAAATAATGATTGGTCACAACCTGTTTTCAATCATTCATTTAAATTACCATTATAGATACTCCCATAACTCTCAACATTATCAGATGTGGGAAGTTTTCATTTATAACGCATACCGATTATGTCTCCTGACTTCTCACGCATTTCTTTAATTCAGGGATTGGAAGCAGTGCATGTGTTTCATGATCATTAAAATGAAATAAGATCATTTGAAACGTCTTAATGCAATTCCATTGACTCCAACCCCTCCAGTGCACAAGGATTTTATTCCGCATGAGAATCTCTTACATACGCGTTGATTGAATAATTGCTGACTACAGCAGAGGAACGTAAATATGCCTCTTAAAGTCATAGTGCATGCGTGAGAGTTGCTAGGTATGCATTATAAATGAAAACTAGCCACACCTGATAATGTTCAGAGATATTGGAGTTTCTGTAATGGTAATTTAAATGAATGATTGGAAACCAATCATTAATTTTAAGGGATTTTTTTGAGCTTCCCCTATCGCCAGTTCACCAGCCGCCACAGGTGCGAATGTATCATGAAGAAAAAAACCTGCCTGAAACGAGGCTTGGCCCGAGCAGTAAAGAAAGTAAAGAAATAAAGCCATGGGTCATAATTTGTGGTTTGTAAACTTGAAATGGAGATTTACAGTAGCAGCAATTTATTTTTTCTCCTTATTTGTTTTTTTTTTAGTTATTGTTAGATTCCTCATTGAATTTTCTGAGTAAAATTTTATTGATATGAATTGAATTCTTCAAGGTGACAGAAGTTTTCCCCTGGGGTAAAGGGAGCTGAGTGGCTAAATGCGGCCATTTTTTTTTTTTTTTTTGAAAAAGGTCTTAATTTACCCAGAATTCATTGTACAGTCGTCCTACTTAAGATGGCCAAGAACTAAACTGCTTGATGGAACGGCTGAATTTAGACGTCTGTCTGAAGCCTGACTAGTGCTTGTGTCTAACCCATAGTCAGAGTCTATCTTTGTGAAACCAGCCCCAAGGCAGTATGTAGTGCCTGACTGTGACCTGGGATGTATGTACTTCCTCAGCGTGTGACCTGAGCAGTATGTATGAGCAGCCTGGCTTTGTTTGGAGTTGTAGGTGAGGAGGGAGCCACAGAATCAGAGATAGGCGGAGAAAAGTGAGACTGGCGCCTGCACACGGCCCCCTTATTCCCGCCCCCGCCCCCTCACCCCTCCCCCATTTGCTGAAGTGAGTGAAGGAGGTCTCCCAGGAAACCACTGACCCGCAATACTCCCATATTTCCTGCCTCAGTGTTGCAACAAACTAATGCATACAGCATGTGTGTGTGTGTGTGTGTGTGTGTGTGTATTCGAGAGAGCGCACACCAATGCATACAGCTTGTGTGTGTGTCCAAATGCCTTCGTCAATGTATATTCATTTCAAATAATCCAAGGGCTGAGGGGTAACGCCCCCAGGGCCTGAGCTCCTCGGTTTCAGACTCAAGTCGCCGTGTGGCAGTTTGCCAGGAAGCACGGGATATAAGAAAAAAGAAGAAAAAGAAAAAAACTTTTAAAAATACGAGAGCTCCCTCCGGCATGGAAAGAGTCTGAGCTTCTGGAGTCGGTTTCTGGAGATCTGGAGCAGAGAGAGGCTTTGCTGTATTTCCTTTAACGGTTTACTCTCCCTCTCTCTCCCCTTCTCGTTTCCTCTCTCCCCCCTCTTCACCTCTCCTATTCCAAAATGGAACCTCCTTCCTTCAGACCTCAGAGGTTAGTATTGGGGTGTGTGTATGTCCAAGTATGCGTGCATGTGAAAGCTTGTGGGTGTGTGAGTGTGTCTACATGAGAGTCTACGGGTGCGTGTGTGTCTGTGTGTGTATGAGGGTGCACAGTCTAGAATATGGAGCGGGTGAATGAGTAAAGCAGAATAGCTCTTCATGCAGACATTATGTTATGCTGCACAAAGGCCTTTAAACGCATTCACACAAAATGCAGCGCAAGTCTGCCTCAGAATGTCTCCAGTGGGTCACGGAGCAAGCCCAAAATCAATCCAGACAAACTCCAACTCGCTGTCAGACAGCATTCGACATCTCATCGGTCAAGGACCGAGTGGGATGAGGCAGGATTCAGCTCTGCATAAGGTAAGTCAAGGGTACACTCAAATAACATCACACACCATACAGAGAGAAGGGAGAAGGTGCGGAGTGCTGGTTAATCGGGACTCAAAACGCCTCACACAACGGTCCATTTACGGTCAGAACCAGAGAACAGGTAGGCCCAGTCACTGCTAAGACACTGACCTTTGACAGAGGAACACCAGCCTGCTCTCCAACAGACTTTTAAAAATATACGTGTACCTCCCGAGTCCAAGAGAAATACAGATCTAGAAACCACAGCTGTGCGTACGGAAAACAGCTCTTTTTTTGGGCGATGCCGCCTCAAAAGACCTGCTCTGGCGCTCGGTTTGAATTTCGAACCATGAAATCGCCACTTTCCCAGGTCTCACCCAGTCCAGTCTGCAATTTTAGGCGGTGAGTTTTTTTACACACATTCATTTTCCTACCTTAAATAACCTTGACACACGCATTTAGAAAAACATTCTCCCGGCATCGTTGCTGCGGCCAAATTTGGTGAACCCAGCCACCTTCTCGTATGGCCTACCGCCGGTCGCCGTTACATCTCCGGAATATTCTACCGTACAATTCCCAGTGAAATCTCAATATCTGGGAAACTCATCTGCAGAGGAAGAGGCGATACAGCGTTTGCTGCCTCTAACAATTCACCAATGATAAAAAAATGCTGGTACTGTATTATCGGACGGTGAGGTGGTTTCATGTTACGCTGCAGCCAATATTATATACAGAAAAATGGCTGAGGAAATGGGAGCTCAAACTCAGTACTGAACTTAAGCAGGAAACACCATTTTAGGGTATAATTTAGTAGACGATAAAGAAAAGTGTTTAAGATAGCAAAAACTAAAAATGATTGCGGAAGCATGTTGTGCTCGGTGCACTTGTGCGTGGCGGGAACACGTTTGCATGTTTCCTGCAGGACACGGGATCTGCCGACGACGCAGGAGAGGAAGTGTGTGCAGTGAGCAGGAAACTGACAGTGTGTGTGTGTGGGGGGGGGGGTGGCATTTGATTGGGTGTCCAAATGAATACTGGCTTTTTCACCATGTACAGATAGCATCATGATTCACTGGACAGCGAAATTTTTTTATTGCTATTTTGGTTCTGGTGTCCGAGCCAATCATCGGATCAAAATTTAACTCAACATTATTTCACATACCAAGAGACTGAAGACAAAAAGTCCCTAAAACAAGCAGGAACTGAAGATGGCTGCAGATATATTGAGCAGCTTAGAGGTTCTGACCCAAAAAAGAGGCATAACAGACAGACAGATAGACAATTCAAAGGACAACACTCATTCCTATGTCCCCATCCACTTCATGGCAGGGCAATAATGTTATCTCTTCCAAAGTAACAAGAAATCCAGTCTGTGGTGAGTGGAAAGAGGGTCGTTTGGTCCTTCGACTTTTTTTTGTTTAAGTAAAAAGAGACAGAGAACTTATGGAGGGAAACAGAAAACGTGAATCTCCTCTAATGAGCTACGTCCCCCCGAAATCAATAGGGGAGCAAAGCCAAGCAACATTTTAAAAAGTAGATTTTTATCAATTAAAATAATGCATTCTATTCATCATAAACAAGGAAAAGAAATTAATGGTAACATTAGCAGTACCATGTTAACATATTTACTATAGTTTTAGCACCAAGACACGCCATCTTGTATAAGTATTTCAGCACATAAATATAAGCATGCAAGTACAAGATGTAAGTATTAGCTTTTGCATGTTCGCATTAGCAACCAATTGTTAGCATTAGCATGTTCAATTATGAACAACAGCATTAACATTTTAGCATATTTACTTTGATTTTCGTGTTATGGCATACCAATATTTATTTGCAGTTGCAGGCAAAAATAACCATGCTTATGACTGGATATTAGCATTCACCGTAGCATGTTAGCATTAGACTATCAGCATTAGCCGACAACACATTAGTATTTTCAAGTTATTTCTAATGATTTCTAGTTTTGGCATGCCAACTTGTCTTTGCATTTTTTCCAGCAAATACAAGCATGCCTGTGACCAGATATTAGCATTAAAATTAGCATGGTAGCATTCGCATTTTAATATTAGCATTACCAAGTTAGCTTATTTACAATGATTTTAGCACTGTTGAATGCCAACTTTTGACTAGATATTATCATTACCAGTAGCAAGTTAGCATTATATTAAGCGAATTAGCATTAGTAAGCCAACATTAACATTACCATACTAGCATATTTATTTTTATGTTAGCATTGCGGTATGCTATATTGTATTAGCATTACAGTGGGCAAATATAAGCATGCTGATGACCAAATAGTTGCATTAGCATGTCAACATTAACATTAGCAAGTTTGCTTGCGAACATAAGCAGTACCATTTTAGCATATATACTTTGATTTTAGCACCATGGCACACAAGTAAGTTTTCACACTTTTGCAAGCAAATATAAGAATGCTTGTGAACAGATATTAGCATTTACATTAGCATGTTAACATTACTATTAGCATATTAGCATTGGGATAATCATGTTAGTGATTAAGTCAAAGCTAATATGCTGTGTCATCTTAGCCTTTATTCATATTTTTGCAGGCAAATATAAGCATGCTTGTGACCAGATATTAGCAACAACCTTAGCATTTTAGCAATACCATTTAAATAATAGCATTAGCAACAACAGGCAAACATTTGCATTACTTAACTTTTTTTCAATAATTTTAACTCTTTGATTAGTAAACCAGTATAGCATTGGAATTATCATGTTAGCATGCTGATATTAGCAATACTAGCAAGTAATGCAAGTCAGCTTTCTGAGAATGATTTTAGCTCTGTGGCATTCTAACAATCATTTGCCTTTTTGGCGGGCAAGTATAATCAGGCTTGTGCAAGATTTTAGCATTAACCATGGCAGGTTAGCATTATCAGTAGTATATGATCATGAACAATAGGAGGCTAACTTAAGCATTACTATGTTAGTATATTTACTTCGATTTTAGCAGTAAGACGTTATCTTATATTAGCAGTTGATCAGACAAATATAAGCATGCTCGTTCCAGCTATTCCCATTGGCATTTGCATAATAGAATTTGCATTAGCAAGCTAATAATCTCACACTCAACATAGCCAAAACCAAAGAGCTCATAGTGGACTTCAGGAGAAAGGCAGGCCAGCACACCCCCATATCCATCAATGGCCAGGTAGTGGAGTGGGTTGATTCTCTTCATTTTTTAGGCTCCACCATACATCAATCCCTGTCATGGAACCTGAACACCAGTCTCATCATCTCTAAAGCCCACCAAAGACTGCACTTCCTCCGACAGCTGAGGAAATTTGGGGTCAGTCGAGCAGGCATGATCCACTTCTACCATGCCGCAATTGAAAGCGTACTCACCTTCTCCATCCTGGTCTGGTATGGCAACACCACCAGCCAGGATAAACAACAGCTGGAGAAGGTGGTACGCAGGGCCTCTAAAATCATCGACCACAGTCTTCCCACCTTAGCCTCACATTACACCACCAGAATTGCCAGGAAAGCCAAGAACATCACCTCTGACCCCACTCATCACTCATCCAGCACACCATCTTTTCACACTCCTACCATCAGGCAGAAGGTACCGCAGCTTCCCATGCAAAACCACACGTTTCAGGGACAGCACCTACCCACAAGCCATCCGTCACTTAAATATGAACTAGCGCTTTACAGTCACTTCACTACCTGGCCTCCTACCTCGTTTTTTTTTTTTGCTTATTTTGCACAAACTATTTTCTGTAAGCCAATGCACTTTTAATGTCCTCAATGCACTTCTCAATGTTTTTGTACTGTATGTGTCATTTTCTGTTATTTATAAGCCCCCTTGGTTTCTGTCATGCCCCCCCTCCCCTTGTTCTTTTTTCTGTTCTGTCTAGTTGTGTTGTTGAGTTTGTGAGCAGACCAAAGTACATTAGCACTAGCAAAGTACTAGCAACTGTATTTTATACTGTTGAGATGGCTAAATAAACTTGAACTTGAAAAACTTGAAGCTAGGTTCAGCTTTACCATGCAAGGTTGCGAACATTAGCATTACTATTAGTGACTTTGATTTTATCTCTATGGTATGGCACTTGTTAATCACAATTGCAATGAAATATAAGTGTGCTTATGATCAGATATTAGCATTAGCATGTTATCACTAGCATGACTGCATTTTAGCATCAGAATTGGAAAGCTCACATAAGCAGTAGCGTGTAAGCACTTTATCAGGCAACCTTGTCAGTGACGAGATATTAGCATCAACATTGGCATGTTAACATTACCAGCATCATGTTAACATGCAAACTTTGCCATTAACAAGTTTGCCAATTTAAAATTATTTTTGCAGTGTGGCATACTAACTTGGATTCACATTTTTGCAGGCAAATATAAGAATGATTCTGATCAGATTTTAGCTATATTTTTTTAAATTAGCACGCTAACATTAGTATTACCAAGTTAGCTTGTTTCTATTCATTTTAACACTTTGGCATGCCAACTTGCATCTGCAATTTCGCAAGCAAAAATAAGGATACGAGTTCCAGCTATTAGCATAGCATTCACATGTTAGCATTTGCATTAGCAAGCGAATTTAGCATTGAGTAACACGCAACCATTATTTGCAATTGCAGGCAAACCCAAGTATGCTTATGACCATATATTAGCATTAGCAGTAGTAAATTAGCATTAGCGTATTAGCATCAGCACATTTGCACTTTAGCATCAGCATAAGCATGCAAACATTAGTAGTGATGCCTTAGCGTTTCAGCTGGCAAGTATAAGCATGTTAGCAACAAGATATCAGCCAGATATCAGCCGGGCGACGCAAATCAGGAGGGAAATGCTGCGCAATGCGAATGGTGCACGCACATGGCAGGAATACACAAAATTCGTATTTCGCTCTACCTCAAAATATTCATGTCGAGCAAAAAAGTTCATGCAAGGAGAGCAATGTCCAGCAACATTGACTAGTGAGGCTACCTAGCTACATATTCAAACTGCAGTTAGCTGCATTGCTTTGCATTTTTATGAATATTATCATTATTTTCAAGCAGTTGCAATGTTCATAAAGTGAAACGTTTGTGACGTTAGAATAGCAACATTACTGTTGCCATCTTTTTGATGAAACCCATCTCGCATTTCTGTTGGTCGGTGGTATAACTTTGTGTGTCAATCCTCCACCAAGTTGTTCTCCCATAGAAGTGAGTGTAGTCTTGGCTTAACCCGGCAGGAAATCTTCAAAGCTAAAAAATAAAAATGATCTTGCAGTCAAACTCCCGCGAATAAAGCAAGGATAAATTTTGTTTCTCGTTCCGTGGAATTGCAGAATTCAAGCCAGAGCTGCCTCTTATGATGCAGGAGATGCCCTCACAGAGAGAGAAAGAGAGAGAGCGAGCTCAGGGCCAAGTCTGTCGCCCACCCACCCGGATCCCCACTGAGTTCAAAGGGCCGTTTACCCCCCTTGCCGCAAAACTGAGAGGTCTCACTCTCGCTCAAGCACATCCTCCCACATACACCTCTGCCCTCCGTCTCACACACGCACACACACCCCCAAACAAGTACACAGAAAAACACACAAATATAGAAAAACACACTCACGCACTTAAGTGCATCCTCCAGCCCTACACCTCCGCCCTTTCTCACTCACACTCACACTCACACTCACACTCACACTCACACTCACACTCACACTCACCAGCCTGAATTTGACACGAAAACGTTCAGCTCCACTCCTGATGAGTATGATTGTAATAAAGACCCTGTTAAGAAAGTCAGGGGTGAAGAGATGTGTGCACAATCACACCACCCGCTACCTGCAGTTTCTTCATCTGTGTGTTTTGGACTGTTGTCACGGGAACGGCAGACAGGAAGAATTCAGTTCGGTTCTGCACTGATGGTTTGCATCAAAAGCCACGCAGCGACAGTGTTCTGCAACATCTACTCCCAAAACGCCAGGGTCCCCTTTGACGAACGGCTGCTTATCGCGGGCCTTCTCCACGCACACGCACACGCACTATCACAAACACACCCCCACTTGCTCTCACACACAAATCCATCCATGTTAATCTGCTTAGTTATAAATCACTGTTTTATACTGGTCACTTAAAAATCAATTCATTTCATACTGGCAACTTCCATTTTCCATTATTTCACAAGCAATCACTTCCAGTTACTTATAAATCACTTCTGTTTTAAAACAGTTACTTATAAATCACTTCTGTTTTAAACTGGTTACCTATAAATCACTTCTGTTTTAAACCGATTACTTATAAAGCACTAAATCATTTCTGTTTAAGCCGGTTACTTAAATTACTTCTGCTTCAACTGGTTACTTATAAATCACTTCAGTTTTAGACTGGTTATTTATAAATCGCTTCCGTTTTAAACCGGTTAGTAATAAATCACTTCTGTGTAAACCGGTTACTTATAAATCACTTCTGTTTAAATCAATTACTAATACATCACTTCTGTTTGAAAAGAAGTTGCTTTTAAATCACTTCAGAAATAAATCAGTTACGGATAAATCACTTCAGTTTAAACCAGTCACTAGTTAATCACCTGTTTTAATTACGCAGATATAGAGGCCGGAGTCCATAAATTCCGAAATTTAATTCCTGAATAATTCTGTAATTGAATTTTCAAATGTCTTGCTTCACTGGAATAATTGTCCAGAGTCTCTGTGACACAAATAGATAGTAAATAGTTAAAAAGCCTAAATAGGCTCATGCATAACAGGAAAAATGTAGCATTATTTGTATTATGCGCAAATGGGTTAAACCAGTCACTTATTAACTCACTCTGCTTCACACCAGGTACTTATAAATCACTTGTTTTATTTAAATCCATGTTAGGCAGTTTTGCTATGGACATAATCAAAACAAAAAAACAAAAAAAAAACAGTTAAACAAAAAGAAGCAAAAAAAATGATCCAGTTGTTTTTCTTTTCTTTTTTTTTTTTTTTTAAACAATAACAGCTCTTGGCACTGGATGGACATTCATGGGAAAAAAAATATACATACAGACCATGAAGTGACGCCAATATACAGATGAGCCAAAAACTTCACATTCTAGCTTTTACTTCACCTCCTTACCAAATTATTCCTTATTTAGATCACAAGCACTTATCCCCTCACCTTAAAAACGAACCTCACTAAGGTTAAGGGAGGAAACCCACCCTGTTTTCATTTGTGGTGATCAAGTCTCCACGATACATTATGATTTTTCATGAACTGTGTGTGTAGAGAGGTGCTTATTGGTCATGGGCATATTCTTCAGTACATAATAATGAAGTAATGTACTGCAAAAAATGTACAAAATAAAAGTACAAAAAATGAAAAAAAAAAAATTATTAAAAAAAAACTTTCAACATCTGATAGAAAGCAAACTGCCAATTTTCAAAAAAAAAAAAAAAAAAAATTTAAGATGCTCAGCAGAACTGAATGCCACTTAGACTCCCCACCAATGGAATGAAATGCTTTTCCTCTTAATGTTTTCATTTATTGGTTTAAATCGGGAGGGGAATCTTGAGTACTCCGGTGATATAAATTCCAATCAATTTAGAGTGGAGGAGCCGTCAGTAGGCTCTGAACCGAGGGGAGGAGAAACTGCGTACCATGTGACCAGAGTGGGCCAAGGCCACGCCCACTCACCCTCAGACCCCCAACAACACAAACAAACCCCACCCCCCCACACTGTCCCCCCCCAACAAACATCAATGTAGGAAAGTGAGGCACTTGTTCTACAGAGCCTCACAGCGACATACTACACAAACATCATCCTATAAAAAGCACAGGAACAGGGTAAAGGAGGGAGAGAGAGAAAAACCACAGAACAGTCTTCGCCTGAATTTACTTCCATATCTCTTCTAATTCTTAATTCTTTAAGTTTCGTTGGCATTTAGATGTGGTAGGGACAGAAAATAAGAACTTCCCCATGCGAAAAGTTTTAAAATAACCGTTAATCATGGCAACACCAGCCCACAGACCACACCCCCAATGCACAATCTAAAACCCCACCTCACGAGCACCTTTCTCCATCTCACTTTCTCTCTCCATCCCTTACTCTTCATCTCCCCTCCCCCTCTCCACCTTCTCCTTCCTTCTCTCTATCCCTCCTTGCGGTAAATGAGTGGTTCTCCACAGTAAAATGCCCAGAGTAAATTCAACACTTGCAGAGCTCCTGTGGCCCATACAGGCGATAAACAGTCTGTAAGAGTTGAATTGTAATTAAATGTTGTGTGTAATATTTATGGAGAGAGTGAGAGGAGAGAAGAAAGGAGAACAGAAGAGGCGGGAGATGGAGGGAGGGGGGGAGGGGGACGGGCGGAGGAGGCCGCGGCGGGGGGGTTTATCTGACGGTCACCCCAAGCTTCTCCAGCACACGCACACCCTTCTCCTCATACTCCTCGCGCGTCAGCCAGAAGTTCTCCTTGTCCTTCATGATGTCAGCCAGAACGGCTCCGCCCAGGAACACCATGTGTTTGCGTCGGGGCGGGTCCTCGATGCGGATCTTGAATTTCTGCGAGATGGACAACAAGATCAGGGGGTGAGAGTCGCGGGTTGGGGTGAGGACGGGGGATCACCAAACCGAGCCCTCAAATCCAGATCCAGCCCTGGTTTTTATGTTCTTTACTTTCAGTGCTCCTGACTGGTCAGACAGGCTTCTCACCGCAGTCCTAAGTACAGAAAGTTTGACGAACCAGCATTCCTTGGAGGCTGGTTGATCCCTAGTTTACAAACTACAATGAATCGCCACCAAACACTCCTAGCAAAACCACTTTGTGTCCAACTAGTTCTTAGCCTACACAGTGAAGAGGTAGCCAACACAAGATGTTCTCACAATGTTGCTCTTGGGCCTCCATGAAGGTTAATCGGGAAAGTTGTGCCTTTGATCCGTATCTGATTATGCCAATTCAGCACTGTGACAACCAAACCGACTCCAGTGAGGTTTTCCGGGCTGGAGCCCAGATTACAAACATCAAACTGCAAACCCCACCGGCCCCCGTGGCGAGTGGGCACGTGTGTCCAATCCGCAGTGCACTAAACGCTCAGTTTGGGCTCTGGAGAGCACGTGTACCACAGACCCCAACATTACAGACTGGAGAAATGAAGTTCTGTCGCCATCCGGTGGCTGCTCAATGTAACTCCAGGGCTAGGTTGGATTCCATTTCAACACACTTCCTTCCTTGAGTAAACCATTTCGCAACATTTTCACAAGCCGCAAACTCACTTTACAGGTTCTCAGCAATAGCAAAAAGACCACGATGAATCCAAAAACGGAACTAAAACACCTTTGTGGATAACATAGGAAAAGGGACTCCACCGCCTGTAATCTCACCTTCAAGCGCAAGCTTTTTTCACTACCGTAGGATGACTTTAGACTGATGTTAGCCCACGGCTTACTGTTGTGTGGGTCATTTCAGCTTCACACGAAACTTAAGCTTTATGTAAAAAGTCAGTGTGTTAATATCCCTCTCAAGCGAATGATCTCAGAGTGTAAATTGCCTGCTCTGTATCAGTAGTCTCAGTGTGCAAATAGCCTGCTCTGTATGAATATTCTCAGTGTGTACGTAAATTGCCTGCTCTGTATGAAAATTCTGTGTGTAAATTGCATGCTCTGTATGAAAAGTCTCAGAGTGTAAATAGCCTGCTCTGTGTCAGTAGTCTCAGAGTGTAAATAGCCTGCTCTCTTTGAATAATCACAGTGTGGAAATAGCCTGCTCTGTATGAATGGTCTCAGTGTGTAAATGCCCTGCTCTGTATGAATAGCCTCACTGTGTAAATTTCCTGCTCTGTATGAATGGTCTCAGTGTGTAAATGTCCTGCTCTGTATGAATGTTCTCAGTGTGTAAATACCCTGCTCTGTATGAATAGTGTCAGTGTGTAAATAGCCTCCTCTGAATGAATAGTCTCAGTGGGTAAATTGTCTGCTCTGTATGAATAATCTCGGTATGAAAATAGCCTGCTCTGTGAATAGTCTCAGTGTTTGCACACCCTGTTGTGTGAGGGTAGTCTCAGTATGGGAACGGTGCTGGTCTCAGTTAGGTCTCACTCGCTCACCGACAGCTTGTCTACATCGCCCTTCAGCACTCGCTCCAGGTACAGCTGCTTCAGCTCTCTCTCCAGTCGCGAGGGCAGGCCGGGGTACATGGTGGAGCCTCCTGACAGCACGATGTGTTTGTAGAACTCCGCCCTGCGGGGAAGGAGAAGGTGATTGGGTACATCCGTCATTACATCCATCCATACATACATCATCTTACAGGCAAGAGCCCAGCCCAACAGCCACTGAGCAACAGGCAAAAACACACTGCAGATAATTCCACAATCTACTGCAAGAATTACACACCTTCCACTCACACAGTCACTGCAGTGAGCCACTCAAGAGTTTCAGTGCTCCCAGCATGCATGGTGTGTGTGTATGTGTGTGTGTGGTCTGTGTTTACCTACCCTTCTGGGCACAAAATGTCCCCATAAGACATGGAATTCCAGATTTCTTTATCCTTATAGGAATATTTTCTGGTCTTCATGAGGAATTTGAGTTATTTTAGGGTTAAAGGTTAGGGTTAGAGTTTGGTTAAGGTTAAGGTAAGGGAAAGGGGTTAGGGAATGAATACAAGTGTATGGAAAGTACCTGCAAGACATGAAAACCCAACATGTGTGTGTACGAATGTAAGTGTGTCGGTGTGGCAGGGAGGTGAGCGTTACCTGGTGTCGATGTCAGCCGCCTGAATGGTGTTGAAGAGCAGCTCGGCCACGCCCACCCCCTCCACGTTGATGAGGTGCGGCTGAAACAGGGCTTCAGGGGCCTCGAACCTCTCTCCCCCGACCTTAATCACTCTGCCGTCCGGGAGCTGGGGGGGGGGGGGGGTGATGTGGGGGGTGGGGAGAGGTCAGTGGTTTGACGCGTGTCTCACGCCTCCAGTGGGCATTGGGCTTTAGTGTGCTAAACGCAGCTATTATTGCACAAGGATGCAAGATATCAAAATCAAAGCTGTTGAAAACCTATCATGCAAGTTCCCGCGTTTCAATTCAGCGCTCTAAAGGTTAAGAACGTTCCATCACATATGATAGAAGTCACCAAACATTAAACACGATTCTCCCAGAAAAATAAACCTATTTAAAATCAAAAATGGTGATGCGACATTACTAGCTACATGCATTTAATTTTGCAGATGATCTGATCTAGACCTGCCAGCACAGTAAACCAGCAGCTGAATCCAATGCAAACACCATCCAGACCTGGCCAACAGCATCCTTACACCAGACGGCTGTGCGCATCATTACAGTGGTAACGTTACAAACGCCATTCCTTAACCTAATATTTTATCCAAAGTGGCAAACGACAAAACAGGGGCCAATTCCACCATGGAGTAATAATGAATTTAGAGACTTATTCAGGGGCCCAAACAGTGGCCCTGATCTTCACCTGGCTACACTGGGGCTGTACCACTGCGTCTGCAACAATAAGACCTTGACTTGAGGTTTGAGTTTTAGACAAGCACTGGACCAGCAAGGCTTTGGGCCGCTACAGCTGACTGTGCCAAATGCCTGCTAGCAACGCTAATGCTAACCACAAATCAAAACAAATGCTCTGGCCGACAGATGTGTGACACACATGCCTCCCCCTAGCCAAAAATGGTGTGTGTGTGAGAATGAGAGAGCGAGAGAGAGAGATTGAATAAAAGGTCCCATTGACTGCAGTGCTCTGCAGCTCAAAACCGGACAAGTGAGACAAGATGGCGTGTGGATGGAGGAAATGATGTCACAGGCCCCAAGAGCTTGTAGTGTCTGCTAGCCACAGAGCTGGCCCTATATGCTGGTGCGGCCGACTTTACCGCCAAAAAACGTTTTGGAAAAGAGAGATAAAAACCACGATGGAATACTCGGAATATTCCGCCGACATCTTGGCCAATCATGGCACCCGCTCCCATCAGAAGGGGAGGACAATTCAGAAGTCAGGAAGTAAAACCCCAGCCATGTTTTTGCTGCACCCATGAGCTCAGCCAACTGATTCCACCAACTAGTTCAGTCTCCCTCCTGAGGAACTGGGCCATGACTGGAGGAACACACTGGAAATGACTCAAAGAAAGTCAGGCTGGTTTTTCCACATCCGGTGGTCTGCAAGCCTCACAATCAGCTCCTCCCACTCTGAGGTGGGGGGAATGGCAGAGGCGGGCTGCGCGACCACACGACCAGTGGCCTGTGAGCAACTTAAGAAGCAGAAGCCGAGTATGTTACGCTGAACTGAAACCTCTGCTAAGCTGCACTCATAAATCCGACTGTATTACCGCTAAAGCTGAGTGGCAAACTCCAGCGTGAGGCCTCATGCGGTTCCATTCAAGCCCACTGGGGGGCAGCATTTCCCCATAAACACAAATACAGGTTTATTCTCATTTACCATCTGGAGTTCCAGCTGAGTCAGAACAACAGGAAACGCGTTTGCGGTTATTTTAAGAACAGAGGTAAGTTAACATCAGATCTCTAACGTATTCGCGTGTTAGTTTATTACAGCAGCGCAAGGAAGTCTCCACCAGGATGGTGTGTGTGTGTGTGTGTGTGTGTGTGTGTGTGTGTGTGTGTGAGTGTGTGTGTGAGTGTGAGTGTGAGTGTGTGTGTGTGTGTGTGTGTGTGTGTGTGTGTGTGTGTGTGTGTGTGTGTGTGTGTGTGTGTGAGTGTGAGTGTGAGTGTGTGTGTGTGTGTGTGTGTGTGTGTGTGTGTGTGTGTGTGCGCGCGCGCGCGCGCGCGCGCGTGAACATGACTCACCGTGTAAGACTCAACCAGCACAGTGGTCTCCAGTGCCAGTTTCTGTTCCTGCTCTATGTTGTATCCCACGTAACACAGCTTCTCCTTCATCATGCGGACCGTCTCAAAATCCGCCGAGTGATTGAAGGCATAACCCCTCAGCAACAGCAGCTGCAATACACACACACGCGCACACGCACACACACACACGCGCGCACGCACGCACACACACACGCGCATGCACACACATATACACGCACACATACGAACACACACACACACACACACACACACACAGTTACAGAGTTGAATGGCCCATATGAGGTAAAGAATCTGCTACAGCAGTGAAATCCAATCACAGCTGGAATAAAGAGATTAATATGCTCCATAGTTTCGTCTCACAAAGGAAGATTACGACAGTGAGCTGGGCCCCGTCTCAGAAAGCAGGATTACCAAGTTATTTGTGCTCTGCAGTTACCAGTGCTCTGTAATAAAGAACAGTCCCAAGTTTTACTCAGCGCGGTTATCCAGCTCACTCTGTAATCAACTTTATGAAATAACCCTGGTTTAGTTTGAAAACAAGAAAACACCCAAGTGGCGCTTTATGTCGGCATTCTGCCTTATGTTTACATAGTGGTTTTTTTGTTTGCCTATCCTTAAAATGCACAACAATGCACAGATTTTCTCCTTTTAGCAAATGATTTTGTATAATCTCATTGACAAATCTCTGTAACACACTGCTCGGGCAGCTGAAATGAAAGATTTCCCCGGTGTTTGAGGACTGGTTCTGCATTAGAATCCCCTGTACATCCCGCGCTGAAATCCCTGCTCTCTCTCCGTTCAGTAGCGAGGCCACAGACAGGATTACCTTGATGAGGTAGCGGGTGATGTCTCTCCCGGCGATGTCCAGCCGCCGCGTCAGGTGAGGGAGGGAGAAGCCCTCGTACACGGGGCAGATGTGGGTCACGCCATCGCCCGAATCCACAACCACACCCGTCAACAGACCTGCACGTAATCGGCCAATCAGCAGTTTAATATGCGCTATATACACTTAATCAGCCAATCAGCATCTCATCATGCATTATACACACACATACCACCCACCAATCAGCACCAAGAGGACATAACATTTAATAACATAACATGCGGTTATACCATCTTCATTAGAATTACATCTCTAAACATTGTGGGTCATCTAATGACCACTACATATCTCTATGAACACGGAGGGTCATCGTTATAAACGCTACATAACATCTTTATTAACACTAGGGGGGGGGTCTTCTTTATAAACACCACATAGTAATATCAGTTTGGATATTCTAGACAAGACGACCATCCGTCTTTCGGATGCAACGTTAAACTGAGGTCCTGACTCACAGTGGTCATTAAAGATCCTATGACACTCTTCGATAAGATAGGGGGTTCCCCGGTGTCATGGCTAAAGTCCCAACCTGGCTCTTTCGACCTGCCACCTAATCAATCCCCTGATCTCATTGGCTGTGCAATTTGTCCTCTCCCTCACCACCTCAACCCCCAGGGCTCCCTTGAAAAAGAGATTTCAATCTCAACGGGACTTCCCTGGTTAAATAAGGGATAAATAAATAAATAAATAGAAGAATCTCTTAATGGGGCTCCGGCATCCTGGTCGAGAGGCAATGGTTTGATCCTGAGCCTGTTTTCAGGATAACCTTCCGGTCACAAGAACATTAATCAAAAACCCCTACAAGTTTTCTCAGGGAGGAACCCAAAAGAAGTGTAGCAGTTATGGGGCACCACTAGGGTCTGCCATTCGAGTTAAGGCTCAAAAATTTACACAAAGCTCCATTTAAGCAGAAGACCACTAGGCGGAGCAGTTTGCCTTTCGAAATGTCGCACAATCTGACTTTATATTGAGATGTAACGCGATACAGGTGGCTCTTTAATTCCCGATAATACTCTCAGTTACTTATACGGCTGATAGCACACATGAGAATGAGCCATCCTGGTGTCAGTGTACAAGTGACACTGCAAAAAAGTGCAAAGTAGGAAGCTGTAACCCAAAAACAGATGTCTCCCCACGCCACCCCCAACACCGCCCTTTCCTGGAGAGCCGGCTCAGATATCGGGAACATTTCAGTGAATCTCTCTAAGTGAGCAGAACCCCGACGACAGGTGACCTACCTTGTGCGTAGAGTGTAAGCACGGCCTGGATAGCGATGTACAGCCCAGAGAATTGATACGTCTCAAACATGACCTGGAGAGGAGGAGTGGTTAGTGCATGTGAACAGTAAAATATCCAGCCATAACTCCACTATAACAGAGAACAACAAAGCCATATGTACGCACGTGCAGGAGTCAGCAGTCTACCATTTACCCAGCTCATATAGCAGCTCAAAAACACAGTAAATATGTAATGGGATTTACAAAACAAATAACACAGCATTATTCAGGAGTCATTCTGCTTGCTAAACGTGGGCTTATAAACAGATTACCAAACAGGAAATTCAGCCCAGATATTCTGAAGTCTCTCTCTCATACAAAGAGAGGTCACAGTGTGGATTAGCTCTCCAGGTGATGTAGCAGAGGCAGAATCTCAGGGGGTTTTCATGACCAGACTTGCAGCAGACCTAGAAACAGTCTGTAGATTATTTTTAGTAATATAAAAACCCAGATGATGAGAGGCTCCATTCAGAGTGAGCTCTGTATGTGGCTAAATTAGTCAAAGAGGAATTAATATGCCATCAGTGCAATATACTGTAAAGTTGTAAACTATTGGTACAGTTCATTCAATTCTGAGCATTGCACTGTTTGCAGGAGTGTGCGTACAAATCTAAGTGTCTACGTGCACAAGTGGGTGTGCACATCTTTAAGTAAGAGTGTTCATGTATGTGTGTGAGTGTGTGCATGTGTAAGTGTGTATTTGTTTAAGTGCAAGTGTATACACGTTGAATTGTACAAGTGTTTGAATGGATAACTGTGTGTGTGAATAAATTTGCAAATGTGCATGGAAGTGTGTAAGTATGCACATATGTAAGCAAGTGTGTAAGTGACTGGGCAAGAAAATGTGAATGTGTGCATGTATGTGCGTGTGTAATTATGCATATGTGCAAGTAAGTGTGGAAGTGTATGAGCGTGCGTGTGTGTGTGTGTGTCTGTGTGTGTAAGTAAACGTGAAAGTGTGCGTATGTATGTGCAAGTATGCATACGTGAATATGTGCATATGTGCGTGCGCGCGTTAGTAAATGTGCAAGTGTGCGTATGTGTATGTGTGTAAGCATGCACATGTGTCAGTGTCTGTGCGCTTGTGTCTGTGTACGTGTAAGTTAGTGTGAAAGTGTGCATATGTGTAAGTGTGCAAGTGTCCATCTTCAGGCCCATATTTGCCAGTGTCCTCAGTGTGATGCCTGAACCGCAACGGCGCAGGAGAGCAATTATCACTGCACTAGAGCCCTATGACATCACAGTTCAGCCGTGTGACTCCAATGATGTAAGCAGAGGGGCATGTCTGGTCAGGCAGTGCAGAGAGGGGCGTGGACGTGCCAGGAATGCGAGATTTCCAGGCAATCGGGTTCTGCGAATTCAGCCGTGCTCACTGATTAATCATTCGAGACACATTCACACAGGTGAAGGTTTCGAGTGTTTAAAGGAAACTAAACAAGAGAGTGATAATGAGTGTCAGGGATTACAGAACAAATTAGCGTGTGGGATGACTAATAAACACCCTGAGTCATGTGGTAGCTCATGACAGCAGCGGGGGAGGGGCCACAGACAGTGATATTGGTCACACACAAGCGGTCGTTTCATTTCGCCGCCTGCACCAGAGCGTAGCCAATACATTTCAGAGCACACCCTTGCAGATCGTATCGGTGAACCCCGCTTGTCGCACAAGGCAGCGATTGTGGCATCTCGCTGAAACGGCAACGGCTGGCAACCTCCGTCCACCTGCCTGAGCCGGGCCGATTTAATGCTTCAATGTCATGAGAATAGTAATGAATGGGCTCTTATTGGCCGGCACGTGCTGCTGTGGGCATGGCTCAGTTTGCATGCCAGAATGGAGGACTGTAATGAAGCAGGATTACGGAGCCGTCGCGACACAATGGCTCCGAGAAGCCATGGAACAGCGCTATTTGACTCCAGACCACGCCCTGGTTTACACTGCAGTTAGGGCTCTAAGGAGCATGCCCGTAGTGTTACTGCAAGAGATTATTTGGCCATTTTGGCTGCAACGTTCTGCTACATCCTGCCGGACTGGTTGGCCACTGAATTTACAGAGTTAGCTAAAAAAAACTCCACCGTAGCTTTGGAGCAGCATATTTTCACTGCAGTCCATAATCCAGACTTTGTCGAGATCCAGGAATAACCGAGCACAGTTACCCAGCTAAGTCCGTAATCCTGCTTCGTGAAACAGGGCACGGGATCATGATTTATCCACAGGTAAATGTGTTTGGGTGTCACAACACCGTTTCTGGCTCTGCTTTCCCATCGGCCAAATTACTAGGATATCTTTGATAACAGTAACCGGGGTCATCCAGGGTCATGTTCATGCTTCAGATGGGCCTATTCCGTGTGTGCAGTCATCTAAAGCCAGGAATCAGCATTCCGTAATCAGTTTCTCCAGGGAAACATGTCCACCTGCCCAGAATGAGCTGACAGGCTTAACTGAACCCAGATCAGCAATGCTACTGCTTAAGGCAACAGGACCGCATTTGCCCGATAATGAACCCTGTGTGTCTAGTACATGACAATGGCGAGGTCTGTAGGGTGGAATGGCCAGTCGTCCCAACTATAATGTTACATAGTACCCTGTAGTAATGGACCCAGGTGCAATTTAATAGTGCTGTGAGCTGATCCCTGTTAAACCTCATTTAGCTTCTTTTACAACAAAACTGACTCTCTCTTTGAATCTCGCATATCATCATTACCGGTTTTCATAACACTAAAAATAACCCACCACCCCACCCCCAAATCCGAAACTCCCTTCAACACACGGACATCCTCGGCGACCCGGCCAGCTCGGACGCACGCACCTCGATGATCTTCTCGCGGTTCTTTGTGGGGTTCATGGGCGGCTCGGTGAGCAGGATCTTGCAGCTGCGGGAGTCGATGTTGAGCTTCTCCGGGCCGAAGGTGTAGTCCCATAGGTGCTTCATGTCATCCCAGTTCCGCACGATGCCGTTCTCCATGGGGTAGTTCACCTCCAGCATGGAGCGCAGCTCGCTCGCCTCGTCCCCCACCATCAGGTCCTGAGGGGTCACAGGTCAAAGGTTAACACCACCAACAGGTCGTGAGGGGCCACCATCAGGAACAAACAGAGTCCCACAAAAGATCGCCAAGCCTTGGCCAATCCACACTGGGCTGATAAGATCTAATAAAATGGCAGACATCAATAAACATCAACAGCAGTGCTCTGAGCAGGATGAGCGGATTGTTAAACTAAAAATGCTGGCTAGGCAGAAACAACATTTAGCCAGACTTGTCAACTCCAGGTTCAGGAAATAAAATCTTCTCCAGTATTTTGCACTGGTATTAGTATATTAACTCAGGCAGAGGGGAGACCTATCCGAGGGCATGTTTCCCAAAAGCGTAGCTGCTAACCAAGTTAGCAACTCACATAGTTCATCCATTCACAATAAGCCCAACTACGTAAGTTAGCATCTGTGATGTTGGGAAATGCACCCCAGGTAAATTTCCCAATCTTTTCACCAGGTGAACAGCCAATCATCCATTACAAGGAATTTCAAAATCTGTTCCTTTGTGATATCATCACAAGTGGTTGGCTGATGTCTTTCTTGCCACTGAGTGATCATGTCACTATATGATGTCACAAATAAACAGATTTTGAATGTTTTTTTAAATGGCTAATTGGCCATTCATCTAGGGATATGATAGGGGACCTTTAAATCAGCCCACAGAGTACATGGGGGACAAGACTCATTGCAGAACTTAAGCCTTCTGACCCCTGTCCTTTACAACTTTCCATTATGCCCACAGCTCAAATTCATTATGAAAAGCAAGTTACCTTTGACTTAATCAGCAAAGCAGTCCAGGATTTTGAGAAGTTGATAAAGAATTTCAAAAGGAAAAAAATGCCAACAATATTTCATTGCACATTTGTTACGAACACATACCGGCTGAATCCAGGCCACTGATCATAGAGCTGCCCAAAGGATTAAGGGAGAATCTTGCAAAGGAGGGCATGTTTACAGATAGGTATGGGGAGTGTGTAATCACCGGTGCCTTAGTTGGTCGTAGGTGGCCTATCACAGTCAACACCACCAGAACATGCATCACCAAACTCAAACACTGGGTCAATTTTGAGGATCATGGGGCAGAGAGAACTGGGGACTTGAGAATGAATTCCCAACGGGAAAGTCGGAATGCCGGAGAGATTTTAGATCAGACTTTGGAACTTCAGGAACATGCGGGATAAAAAAGGTTCACCGTCCCGACGACACGAGCACTGGCTTCCCCTCGCGTCAGCGAAGAAACACAAAAGCGGAGAGATCCAGCCACGTTCTGCGAGACACAGCGAGGTCTGACAGCACTTGAACAAAGATGGTGTTTTAAAGACCTGCAGGCTCTACATGCTCAGCTCTGTATGGATGTGTATATCAGATTAGTGTGAACACTTCGCTTTAATGCAAGTGTATCTACAGTCATGATACTCTCACAGGTAAGCTGACTCAAAAGCCAAAAGGCCAGAATATATATTCACCCTCACCTGAAACATGTAGGACTTCTAGGTTTCGAAAAGGTGCTGCTATCCAAATACTTACAGAAGTGTCTGTATAGCACTCGTGATGCAGGTTTAAGAAATGACATTTTCATTCTGGTGTCGTAAAGCACTAATATGAATGTTTTTGAAGGGGAGGAGGTGTCTAAAACCGTAACGGTTAACTGAAATTACACAATCGCAAAAACCACACTCAAGTTCAAACAGCAGCAGCAGTCAGGTCAAAGACAGGCATCAAAGTCAACCGCAGGATATGTACACACTTCCCCGGCCCTGTTACACTAACTCTACAGCGAGTCGAGAGGTCTTTATCAAGCACTGGCAGAGTATTAAGCTGATGGGTGTCCATTATGGCTTCACAGTGGAGACAGACAGGGCAGACAGACCAGCTGACTCAGCAATTTCCCAGCATGCAATGGAGCCAGGAAGCCTCCGTGCATTGTGTTATGCCAATAACAGACACTGTAAAGGTCTGAGGATGTTTAGCAACAAGATGCAATGCGGTCACTTTTTTTCTCCTCTGAAAATGAAATTCTTGAGTTTACACACCTTGCAGAAAATGTGCTTATTGTGCAGGTATAATTAGTGACCATAAATAAAGACCATAACATAAAAACAAACAAAATTTTGCAGTAAAATATCTGAAATGTGTCTCTCTAAGTGAAAACTTGGTGGGGCCAGAAATACCTGATAATAAAAAAAAAAAAAGAGGTGTGATTTCCTCTCAATTCAGTCAATTAAACCTCTTGATCCAGCTGACAAAATGAATGGAAATCCTCATAGTACAAAAGCACTTACAAATTCAGACGTGATATGAATGCTTTTCAGTGAGTGAGCTGAACTATGGAAAACTGAAAGTAAGAGAGTAGGCCCCCCAAGCCTGAGCTAGATTTCGAACCAGATACTACAGAGTGCATTAATAAAAACACACACTGCAGTGTGCAAGTGTATAATAACCTCCTGCATTATAACCCCCACCAGCCTCCATCCAGATATTACAGCAAGATGTCAATTCAGAGAACGTTCAGAATTACACACAGCGGGAGAGCAAAGAAATGTAAATGCGACTGAGGTTTAGGCAGAGTACAAGTCACAGATTACAACCATCTGGCAGCCAATCAGCCGTTATCAAACCCTGCCAGGGTGTGGCTACAATAATAATTAACCAGCTGAGGATAAGGCGACAGAAACACACAAAAACAGCACGGAGAAAATGGTGTGGGACAAAACTTAAATCAAGCCTGTTCTGAATTTCTGCCAACTTCAGACGACGGGAACCTTTCTTAATATAGCTACGGCCTCTTCGCTGGAGCTATATAAAACCGCGAATAGTTCCTTTTTTCATCCCAGCTTCAATTCATCAGAGACGGTGGAAACTTAAACCCAGAACAGACACAGACACATTTCGCCAAGAAAATCAGGGCAAACTCCATAACTGCCCGCTATGTGAAGTAGGCTGATAAGAAAGGGAGATATCGTACATTGAGCCCAGATAAACTCTGCCAAACACCCCAACCAATGCAAGCAACATTTCAATACAAAGAATCAAGACTACGGACATGATCGAAAACAAACAGCGTTCACAAGGAAACAGTTTAGCTAATAAAAAAAATCTGAGAGCAATTTTTTTTTTTAAGTTACAGGTATGAATATTTTTATTTTACCACTTCACAGGATACAGCTATGATTATTGATGCAGTTACTGAGAGGCCATTTTCTTGTTCATTGGACTTTGGAGCCTAAAATTAACAAAAGGATAACTAACAGGAATAGAGGTATCCATTTATTCATACCATACTTCCTGTGTGTCCTTACAATTATTCGGCTACTCCGTGACAAGATGACGGCCTTTGTTCAGTGTGCAGGTGAACAAGCGAAACCGTTCCCAGTGAAGACCGGTGTTAAACAAGGCTGCGTAATAACTCCCACATTGTTTGCTCTATACATGGGTGCCCTCCTGCAGTTGGCAGAGAGGGACTCAACTGAGAAATTATGGAGTTAAAATTGAATATCGGTACGATGACAACATGTTCAACCAACGTCGGCAACAGGCCAAAACAAAGGTATCCACAACGTGGGTTATACAACTCCAGTAAGTTGATGATGTTGCAGTCTACCCAACATCTATAGAGTCACAGACGCCTTCGCGGCAGCCTAGAACAAACTTGGTCGATCATTAAATTGCACTAAAACGGAAATGATGCGTCAACCTGCCTATGGTGTCACCACGTCAAACGACTCTCAGCTTCACCGTGAAAGGAACTGTTCTTAAGGCAGTTCTGCAATTTAAGTATCTTGCCTGCCATGTAGCCTGTGATGTTATGCTTGACTTTGTGATCAACTACAGGATTACTACAGCTGCAGCAGCGTATGGCAAACTACGTAACCCAGTGTTTGACTATCACACGTTGGAGTTGGACATGAAGATACCAAATCTACCAGGCCACCATTATACCAATGCTCCTGTATGGCTCTGAAACGTGGACCACATACCAATACCAGGAGAAACAACCTGAGAAATTCCACCAAAAGCACTGGCGCTCTTTCTTGAATATTAAATGGTGTGATTGTGTCAACAATCCAGAGGTTCTTGACCGCTGTACTCTGACAAGTATTGAGGCAAAGTTACAGCAGAATAGACCGAGATCATACAGACGTGATCGGAACGGATGCACAAACAGCTAAACAGCTTCTGTTTCATCTGCTATCTTCTGGAACTGGAAGCATTGGTGCTCCTCAAAAGGGCCTTCAAAGACTGCAACATTGACAACTGGACATCTGCCCCAGTAGTAGATGGAGTAGCTTGGAGGTTAACAGTTTGCGATGGTGTCAAGACCTGGGTGTCAAGAAAATAACAGGCAGGCAGCCGAGGCACAGAGACAAGCATTCCTCCAACTGCAATACCCTCACTTACTTGATATAGTGATAGATACTGTCCAGGTATTTAACACTCTCAGTGTATGGCAGACTTTGGAAAGAAAATGGCTGAATGACCTGATCTCACCTCAGGAACACGGTATGTTAAGTTATTACAGAAACACCACTTATAATGCAAACCAGAGAAGAAGAACTCTGGGTAAGCCAGGCAACAAAAGCATAAAAATAATCATACAAAAAATTTACACAGTGGTCAAAGTCAGCAGGAAACAGATGGGCAAACAGGAGAAAAGATTACGAACGACGAAATAAAAACCCAATGCAAATGAGAGGAGAAAAGGATGCTTTAGTACTGAAAGAGCAGGCACCACTCCACTCTCCTTAGGACAGGCACGAAAGGGGAGGGGGGCAAACGTCACACGCTGATTCGGCCCCGTCCCACACTTACCATCTTCCTGTGAGTCTACTTCCACAGAAGAGAGAGGGACAGAGAGGGGAGAGAGCAGATGGTGAGAAAGGGAGCCCAGCCCCAGGGCATGCTGGGTAACCATGAAGCACCGCACCACTGCAGTCTGTGTGAGTCAAAAAGCATGTTGCGTTCACACGCACGCGCTCGCTCACACATGCACACACACACTCTTGCGCACACTTCTCATCCTTAAGTCGCTTCAGCTTGACACAACAGGCAATAAACTCTGGAAAGAGTCGAGGTGAGTGTGTTTGTACGCGTCAGAAAGCGTGCTGTGTTCAAACGTACGCGCACACGCACAGACACACACACGCTCGCATGCACACACACACTTCTCATCCCTGAGGCACTTCAGCTTGAAACTATAGGCAATACACTCTGGAAAGAGTCGAGGTGTTGTCCCAATATCCATACAGGTTTAGTAAACAGCAGGCGAGACTCTGTCATGAAATTCACAGCATTTTTGAATCCTCTGCATAAATGGTGTACAATATTTGGCTGAATTCTGCTGTTTGTGACCAGTGGTCACTGTGCTACGCCATAAGGTCATATGATGCTAGTGCTGTACAGGCTACCTTGACAGTTGAGTAGTAGGTATCAATAAAAATTTTATACAGATGCAATACAGGTATTCAGACGCGCCCCAGATCTCTTTGAACGTTTCTCCATAATTCAAAGCCAGTGTTCTCGACCTCAGTTACCCGTAGTCATGGTTACATCAGCACTAGAATGTTCAGCTCAGTACCGAATCACGAGAGGAATATGGACCAAACCCACTGTGACATCACGCTCTGAATTTCCTAAGGCTCAGTGAAGTCATTAATTGAAATCACAAATGCGGGGTCTTGCACCTAAAGGGATCAATGACAATGGCCCAATCAACCAAACTGTAAAAAATGAAAAGTTGACTCAACTTAAGGGGCAAAACACCACAAAACACTTTGAGTCTTCTCAACTTCATGTCCCAGTGGTCTCACAAACTCATTTTTGAAAGAACTAGAAACTTGAAATTGAGCCAACTCAAAAACATTTTGCAGCCGGTTGTCTTACTTTTTAAGCGGAGTCAACTTTTTATTTTTGCAGTGCACTTACCCACCCCTGGAGAGACCGTTTAATCAAGGTTTCTTTTTTTTTGAGGCACCTATATATTTAAAGTACATTTAAGAACTAAACAAAGCCATTTCTTCAGTAAGAAGAATGGTTGACTTCTATAAGCACACATTATACCACAACATTGTAAAAGTCAGTTAGAGCTGAGAATCATAAGCGACAACAGTAGAAATAAAAGGTGCTGATTAATAATTCATTTAATCTGCAATGGATCCTGAATACAGGAGGCAGCAGGAAAAACACTTGAAGCAAGACCAACAAAGCCTCACGAAATCAACAGCATTTCCCCTGAGCCATTAACTGTGGACATAATAATGCCAAATAATCACATGTAAACATGGAGCAGTGAGATAATCACTTCCTGTCCACCCTCTGCAAATAACACCTGCCTCCAATGCTGATTTCTTCACTTTTAAAATACGCTAAACTAAAGGAAAAAGAGAAAAATTGGTATGAAATGTTGCGGCACCAATTCCCGTCGCCAGAGGAAGAGGAGAAATGACTCTGAACATCACGGCTCCTACAAGGGTTCCTTACATCTTCTCAGCAAGCCAGGCTTTGAAAGGCTAACGTTCGCTAACGGAAAAGGACAATGACCGTGAGATGGTCAGAGCAGGCAGGAAGAAATGGGGGAACAGTTTAGCTGCCAGCGCGGTGCCCCAGCCTCGGTGCGGACTGAAGGGAAGATGGCGGTATGGAAGTGGGGGGGGTTAGGCTTACCTTGATCTCGATGTTGCCCACTTTAGCAGTGGAGCGGATAATGGGCCGGCCCACCAGCGCGGGGAAGATGTGCTCCGGGAAGTTGGATCCTGCATAGCCACACTTCACAAACTGAGGAGGGAAGAGAGACTGGGAGTCAGTCAAGGTCGAGCCACAGAGATTGAGATTGAGATTACAAATTTGTAACTCTGTTATCAACCAGTTTTTTGGCGTTTTCACCCAAAAGAAATCAAATGAACAAAATTTGCTATTTTGTTGTTTGAAGTACAAGGGAAGACCTACACAAGGCCATTTAAACTGTAACTCTTACTTAGTTTTGGAGCTATGATACAAAATACACCAATTTAGTAACTCCGTTACCGCGTGACCTGGCCCATATATGTGTCCAGTGGTAGCGGAGATATGACACTGAGGTAAGACATTCCACTTGCCGTGAATGTTTTGATTAAAAAGAAAACTAATGGCACAAATGAATGCCGCCCTATCAGCGCGGCTGGTCTGTGCTCCCACTCAATCTGATGAAAACAGAGGCAGACAAAACAGAGTTACTCTGGACCCCATTTAAAGTACTGCAGTGCCAACACTAATGTAATACAACCCTGCACACAAATCAAAACAGGCCTGTTCAGAAAACAGGCCGTCGACTGCAGCAGTCTGGTGCACATCCTGTTTGAAATCATTCACAGAAATTATTAAACTGCTCTCAGTTGCATAGTCAGGAGAGAAAAAAGGCCATTCCTTGACAAAGCACACTCTCAGGCCATCAAAACTCAAAATCTAGGCCAGCACTTCATAAAAACATCTAGCATTGACCCACTATGTTTTAACCAGGTATAGTCATCTCTGGAAAGCAATTATTTCAACCAACAAGATAGGGATTTGTAGGGATTTAATTACCACAGTGCAGCCCGACATGACCACTGACACTGCTTAACACAGGAGTAAATCACAAAACTCCCTTGAAAATCAACAAAGAATACAGAATTTAAAAAAATGCTAAAGAAAAACACCCTTTGCCAAAAAATAAAATATTTTACCGGCCCCGAATGGAAATCTCTATAACGGTCTTACTCAGAGCTCCTAACCACTTAAAAACTAAACCTAGTTTCACAAAGCCGGATAACAGAGTTAGCAAATTGCACGGAGTACAACCTGAAACTCTCCCAATTCTGAAACACGGACTGCAGTAAAGAGAACTGTTCCAACTCCGTAACACTGCTTTCTCAGAAAAAGGTGCACTTTCTCGGTTTTTAGGTGCTACTAGTAAATACCACACATCTGGTATTCTGAACATACCACTCATCACAGTTTAAGCATATGGCCATGACACACCAGGGTAGACACTGGAACATATCCCAACAAGGAAAAGTTCAACCAGACACATCAGACAGAGAAGACTGAGCAGAAATCTGTTGGTTATGGCCTGTTTGAGTAGGTTGTAAGCCAAGGACTTTGTGAAGAGGTGATTCTTGTGGTCACACTGGTTTTTAAAGCATAAAGTCTTCCTGTGATTCTCTCCAAAAGGCCTAGGGCATTTGTGCCCTAAAAGGCACCTGGTGTCTTCAAAGACATGAAGCCACAACTTTGAAATAAGACAGGGGAACTACACTCAAATTCCTATCCCTAGCTCCACAAAGATTAAGCTTAAACACGGAGCAACAGTTTCTACCTCTTCCACTCTTCATATTCATGATGTACAGCGATCTGTCAATCTATGTTGTTAGACAGCGCTGAAATAGAACACAGAAATTGCGGCTTAAACAAAATCGGTCGGAAGGTTGCTTGGGGCCCTGTTAACCGGTTTTTGCAAACGTGTTCCCAAACGTTTCATTCAGGGGACATGGGAGGAGCTCCTGGTCACCAGTTTTAAATTCGGAAACATTTTACGCACGTACGCCCTACTTTTCTTACTTTTCTGTGATGGTTCTGAAGGCTCCTGATTTGGGCGGTGAACTCACTTCCTCTACTGACTCATCGCCAAAGCTCTGGTGACTTTTCTGCCGCTTAAGCACAACTAAACATCCTTCGGTATGCTTGCCTCAACCTCCCTCTCCTTGCAAGGTTAAGTCTACAGTTCAAAAGGGGAAAGTTACTGAGATTGCAAAAAGCCTGTAACGCACGAAAAAAACCTTACTGCAGTATCTGCTTCTGTTTACGCTATTCATTCTGAGCAAGATCGCTCGCCCAGGCGCTCAGGCTCTATGGATTAATGGTGTAGGATCACCATATGCATGAGGCTGCATCACTTGAAATCAGACAGGCTGCGATTAACGGAGTGATATGTTAACCGGTGCGTTTGAAGCAGCAGGTGTGCATGCGGCGACATACCAGCGAAGAGAAAGTCGTAATCCCGACCTTTATTAAATCGCAACAGAACACAATCAGAGGTGGAAAATACTGTAGACATGGAGGGCGGGGGCATTTGCAGGCGAACTAAAACTCCCCATTACCGGTAAACTAATGGCACCTCTGGCAGGTGGCTCATTAAACGTATTTAAGCCCTCTGACAAGCCGGTGCCCTGTATGAAATAGAGTCGCCTTTGGAATAAATATATATCCTTTTTAACAATCAAATATGCCATTCGTCGTTTTGCAGGGCAGTCACAGTATCAACAGAACGAGAGTCAATTGCTCAGCGAACTGGCTAACAAAGCACCATCAGTAACGTTGCACGTCGGAACTACTTGGAGTTTTCACTTGAAAATGCTGCAGTTTCACCACAGCTCACTGTGACAAGGGCACGTTTGAACTTCATAAGAGCGACGCCTCAGATCGCTCGCTATATTCATTCAACAGCAGAATTGCTGTTAGCCAGCTTCAGCTAATGTTACATACTAAAGTGACAATGCCAACATGAGTTCATCCAATACAGCGACGTTTCAGTGTCATTGAGCAGAAACCTACACTGATAATTCAATCAGCTTTGCTGAACATCCGAAATGTAATGCACTATACGCCATTCAATTCAGTTCCTGCACGGCAGCATCAGACCCAATGGCTAATGAACACCTAACGTTAATTGACAGTATGACAGATACACATTCCATTGCCTACCCACCCATTAGCCTGCTAGCTAGCTGGTAGCACTAGCTACTTCCTGTTTCTGATAATGTGTTTTACATCAGCATTATATGCACCCAAGGAAAAAAACGGGACGGACGACAAACTGTGAATTTGTGCATTCCGTCCTCAAACCTACCCCGGTTCCATTGTCACAAACCACCACCTTCCTTCCTTGACTGTCCATTTTTCGGGTATCCAAAACCTGCAGACCTCTCCTACTCAACTTTCCTCAACAAGCCGGAAATCGCTAGCCCGGCTCCCGGAAAGGGTTTCTTCCGGTATGTCTGACACGTGACCTTCGGTTCTCCATTAAGCACCGCACCTCCGACAATGTAGACAAGCAGTATGACCAATCGAGAGGCAAGAGGCCTTCAACGGTTGTTTCTATTTGACAGCTGCAAAATATGACAGAGAAGTTCATCCAATCGCAATACCTGATTTACAATAGATTTGAAACCTCGGAAGCCTCTGTTGCTCTTTATTGAACGACTGAAACTAGGGTCCTCCGACGTGGACTATAAAGGGCGTGAGAGGCTTTCAGTCAAAGTTACAAGAATAGCTCGAAAATAGGGTAATTAGAATGGAAATAGTCTCAGCAGTTTTAGCAGAAAGCTCATGATGACTCGACGTCGGTTTACTTTATACACTCTGCGGGTAGACTTCCTCCTGTAAAGAATGTACACCACAGCGCTGTCAATCTAGAATCTTATTCATAGTCTATTTTCTTTATTCTTCAGGGAGGGGGTCGTGCACGGTAATTTTTTAGGCTAATTCAAACGATTCTGTTGCTTTTCTGTGCCCATTTCTGATTTCTAAGCAAAATTAAAACCACCAATAATAATAATAATAATAATTATTATTATTATTATTATTATCAGTAGTAGTTGTTGTAGTAGTAGTAGTAGAGGAATTTATCATTGAAGACATTATAAGTTCTACAGTGCCCTCTTGTGTCAGAAATCAATCACCACAGCATCTTTTTGTGATTTAGTTGATTGAATGGCTACGTATCACGCACATTTTTCAAAATTAATTTCTCTTGCAGTCAAATTATTTAATTTCCTATGATATGGCGGGGCTATACCGACAGTATGTCAACAGGTGGGCACAGGTGATGGATGCTGCCTATCAGTTGACAGTCCCTGAGAGGTGGTGTATTATGCATGAAAGGGGAACAGGTTGTACGAGTCAATCCATGTTTACGCGCATGCTGGCCCTGCTGCCTGTAACAGTGCGGTTTTGAATCCTGGTTTTGAAGGCCAGCCCATCTGTGAACCTTTCAAGAGTGTTATGTGTTGGTGGGGACTGGACTGGAGCCTATCCCAGCATCCGATTAACAAGAGGCAGAAACGCATCATCCTCAATTTTTCAGTCTCTCACCGGCCATGCACACCATTCTGAGTGATTTAGAGTTGCCAACGAGACAGTTTAGAGTCTGCAATTTATGCTCGTCTGAACTGTGGGAGAGAACTGGTGTACTTGAGGGAGGTACCGCTAAGAAGGTTCAACATTAGCCAGCCTATCTTTGCGTGAGCTATCTCGACAAATCCTAAACTCACAATAAGTGATACCAAAAGTTACCATGGCAGGTTGAAAAAGAGCCTCCTTTGTGTTTCTGAAAATCCTGGTTTGAGGCTCAGCATACCTCGCTAACCCACTAATCTCGCTTTGTAGTTCACCCCCCTAAAGAAAATCCATGCAAACACAGTGAGAGCACACAAGTTTGGCACAGAACCCCCCATTTAGAATACAAAGATGCTCCCTCCAATATGGCAGAGCTGCTCTTACACTGTAGTTTGACTCTCAGCTTGTGAATACATTTACACCTAAGGCAGAGCTGAAGGAGCTTAAACGAAAGGTGAATTATGAGTGGATAAAATGAGCTTACTGTTACTTCTAAACAGTTTTAATTATTAATTAATCTTTCTGAGGACTGATAAGTTTTTGATTTTTTTTTTTTTGCATTTCTTATCTCTATCGCACTGGGGCTGTCCGAGTAGTTTTTCTCCAGGCAGGAATTATATGTGGTTGATACTACTTTTTTGTCTTTGTAATCTAGCTCACTCCTCTCCAACACTCTTTTCTTTTCAATCCACTCTTACCAGTGCGGCTAATCTGGACCTCTTCCCATTGTCACCCTGAACCTGCTGTCTGCCCTGCAAAAAACGTTCTATAGGACTTCTATGGAATTCTGTAGAATTCTACAGAACTCCATAGAACATCAATGGAACTTTGTAGAACATTTCAGTAGAACAACATGTTCTATAGGATTTTCAGTGTGTTCTATAGGAATTTGCTAGAAACCCATAGAGCACCTCTGTGGAAAAGAAAGTCCTATAAGATTATTGCTGTTCTATAAGACCTTCCTATAGAACACCCTAGTTGAAAAACCTGTTCTATCAGAATTTGATGGTCTTTAGGACCTTCTAGTAGAACAAAAGTTTAATGGGAAATACGTCTTAAATAAGGGTTAAACAAAAAAATAAATAAATCTTATGAATCCTTGCAATGCTCTGTCGAGGGGTCAATTTATCTTATGTGTACTTGGGTTCAAGAAGTGAGAAACCGGACTAATGGTATGAAAATGCAATATGTAGTGATATCCAGGCTAAAGAAGTAGCAACGAAATTGTGTCCCTTTTAACTTTAAGGCGTGCTTAAGCACATGGGGTACCAGGCACATACCTACTCATTGATTCTCTGATCAGACGATTGATTGACTGACTGAACGCACAACTTAGCAGTATTTCAGTTACGGTATATGAAGACCTCTTACCATTTCTTCAGCAGCAATTCAAAAATATAAGTGTAAGGCATTGCAACTTTATTATGCTAAAATGGAAAACTCGTGTTCCTCTTTTGCTTACGAAGACAGAATTACATTGAAAGTTTGACCTTTTGAACTTTTCCCTTAATTTTAAAAATTCAATCAAATTATGCCTTTCTATTCACATAATAATAATATTATAAATTAACAAGGCAATCAGAGATAGCAGACCTGGCCCCAGCCACGGGCTGACAGACAGACTGACAGACGCACACACACACACACACACACACACACACACACACAGACATGATCATTGCTTAACCTGGCTTCCTAGGGGGGGGCAGGTAATAATAATAATATGATGATGAATAATAATGTACTGAATAATAATATTATCATTATAATTGGGCGGCATGGTGGCATGGGTGGTATGGTGGCATAGTGGTTAGCGGTTAGCACTCTTACCTCACAGCAAGAAGGTTGTGGGTTCGAGTCTGGTCTGATATCCTTCTGTGTGGAGTCTGCATGTACTCCCTGTGTTCATGTGGGTTTTTTCCAGGTCCTCTGGTTTCCCCCACCCATAAAAAAACATGCATCATAGGAACACTCTAACCAGTACCCATGACCAAGGAACTGGAGTTGGATGCTGTTCTGTGGCTGCCCACTGTTCCTACGTATAGAATGGGTCAAATGCAGAGGACAAATCACCCCATGGGGTTCAATAAAATGTATTATATTATAAAAGTCAATCAAATTATGCCTTTCCATTCACATGCATGTGATTGCAGATTATATACAGATTTAGAATTAATTAGAATACAATTTGAGGTCTGCTGAGGCTTATTCCCACCATCTTTATACATCTATAGGTTATTTCTAACCATTACTGTATGTTTCTGAAGGGCTCACTTGATTAAAGCACTGTATTGTAGCGCAGAAGTGTCTGGGTTTGAATCCCGGTCAGAGAAACACACGAGTGGTCATTGTGCTACAGGGATACAAGTTGGTAAAGGATTGCTCGGAAATGTCATATGAAATGGTTGCTTTGTTTGTGGTTGCCTTCCAAATTTGGGATAGATGATGCCAAACTGAAAAAAAGTCTTCCAGGGATTTTCTACGAAATTTTTTTTTTCTATGGGACTTGAGGCACTAAAGTTCTATACAATTGTATTGGATTCCTATAGCACATTTATAGGAATTCCTATAGCACATTTTTTGCAGGGTGACCTCAGTGTGTCCACAGCTCTTGTGTTTTACTGCTGCAAATAAGAATAGATGCAGTCAGGACACCATTAAATATGATGGCCTTGAAAATGGAAATAATCTCCATCCTGATAGGAAGTGAGTCTGAAGGAAATTCTTAAGGGTGAAAGAGCAGCTGTGGGCCAAGACTGGTCTACGGAGGAGAACGGCACGGCTAAACGAACAAAGTCCCATACACGCAGACACGGTCTCCCACACTTACATACACATGCACACATCCATGTGGTCAATGTCTTCAACAGACATTCTCAGGAAACTGGTATTTTTATGGCCACGACAATGGGGAAAATTAGCAATATCATCACTTCTGCTCTACAGTATGTCATGTGATAGCGACAGCCCTTTGGTGAGTACAAACAAAAATGCAACAGCTTGTTCAGCATATTGTGATTCTTTTCAGAGCTGAGGCTCATTAACTGAGGTGAAAATGCAGTCAGATCTGAATACAAGATGAAGACACAACACCACTGAGAACTCTCTCTGTTGAAAGCACAAGTGCAAGAGAGTATGTGGGATGGAAGTTTCAATGTTATGCCGAGTTTATCCTCATATATGGCATTCAACGTAGTGAGCAGTTTTGGTATAGCCAATATGGCGCATCTCCAGGGTGATAATTAGGTCATGACATTGCAATAATCTTCCCCATGCCATTTATCTGAACAATATAGATAAGTTTGTTTCAATGTGTTTCCTCACTCTCTGGCTTAGATTCAAAAGGACCATGTAAGTTCAGCTTGTAATAGGTATAATGCACTAAAGCTCTTTAAATTTTCCCAGCTAACAATAATGAGTTGAATTATGTCCTGAGTTATCTTTATTGTTTTTCCTGTGACACTGCTGTCCTTGCCAGTTTTCCCCTATGTTTTCCCTAATTAGTTCTCATTATTCAATTACTGTCCCATGCATTGCCTTCCTCTTTGTGCTCCTACTCCCGCCTGTTTCCGATTCTTAATTATTGTTGCGTGTATTTAAGTTCCCGGTCGGCATTCATTCCTTGTTGGATTGTTTCCCCTCACCAGTTTAGCTTTGAGCTTACTTCCCTCTTTTATTGCACACAATAGGAATCTAGTGACCATTTTATGAGGGATATCTCCCTTTGCAGTTCTGTGCTGTGTGGCAAGTTGTTGTTTGAGAGTGGGCATCGTCCATCGTGTCCTGTGGATCCAGATTGCCATCCTGGTACTGACCTCAGAATTGACCCTGACCACAGCTCGCTTGATCTCGATGATCTCTTCACCCGTCAGCCAACCCAGTGTCTGTTCCTTACTATCCTTTAGCTCTGAACTGTTTTATTTTTTTTTCTCCTGTTTGTGCTAATTGCAGCTTTTAATCCTCATTAATTCTAGTTCTAGTGGCTTTTGTGGTTCTGCGTCAGGTTCCATCACAGCTGTAATGAACATAATAGTTCAGAAAAAATAACTAAAGATCGGTGTTTCCTTGTTTTATACAAAATGAAACATGCAATGTGCTGCCACAAGGTTTGTTTTTTTCTGGTAACAGTTTAGTAAGGCAGCTGGAATTTGTGAACTTAGCCCATAATTTGTGAGCACCGTTGTACAACCTCCATGTTCCACTGATACTGCTTGGACTTCTAGACACAGTGAGTCTTAACAAGGTTTAGTGTCCATGAGCCTACCGGTGTCCTTGGATTTTTTTTTTGTTAAGTAATTGTTCACAGTTTGCTTATGTTAATACTAGATTGACTAAAGATAATTACCTTGCTGTTTATTTTTATTTTTCCATCTCTGTGATAAGTACCTTGTTTTTTTCTGAGTAAGAAAAGCCCAGATTGTTCGATGATTACACCCTATTGAGCTTTATTGTTCATTGAGAATAGGGCCGAGCCGTCTATTGTGCATGATTATACACATTTGAACATGTGAATAATTTTTTCAAATAAAGATGAAGTACTCGACTGCAGAGAACTTAAGCCACACTGTCACAACACTCGTTGCCCGTGCCTCTGCCACGTCTCACTGATGACGTAATCCTTTTTGACAGTGGGCATGGTAGCGCACCGAGGACGGCGAACCAAGTTGAAAAAAATAATGTGATGTATTGCGCATGCTTAGCGTCTGCGCGGTTTTTGGTAACTGTAGTTTCACTCTGCAGTTCACAATAAGAAAACAAACCCCAGTTCTTACTATGAGACTACAAGTTCCGACTAGCACCCACAGCAGTTAGCTTACGCTAGTGTAGAAACTCGAACTGAAGGAGCAGCTATTTCCTGGTTGGACTTGACAGCCATTTTGGATAGTGGACGACTAGCCGTTAGGTTTTTTTGGGGAAGGAGTTAGCCACTTTTTTAATTTAACATAAATTTAAGATAGTCACTTCAAGTTTTTCATTAGAAAGGATAGCGCTGCTTTGTAAGAAGAGTGGGCTTACCGTGACATGTCAACGATGAATCCAGAATAGTAAGTAAAAAATGACAGTGATCTAGCTTGCTAGGTTTCGGATTGTTTGCTGTCTGACTGGTCAGATGGCCAATTGTCTAGCTAATCAGGTAGCTATGTAACGTTAGCTGGTATAATGGCTTGTTAGCTAGACTCATCAGTGACACGTATTGCTTGCTGGAGTAACTGTGACTGTTAAACCGAAACGTGAAAAATTGGTTAGCCGGTCGAAAGCCCCAGACTATCGGGTGAGCTATCCAACCACCCGTGATCATCCACATCTAGTTAGTAAGCTAGCTAGTTAATGTGAATTCGTAGCTGATTAGCCGGCTTCGTCTGTAGGCTGCTCTGTGAACTTGGTAGCGCTGCCGTTGACGTTATAGCGATATTTCATTGTTTTGTGTGACTGGTAATATCGCTGTTATTAATGTAACTAAACTAGCTTGCTAACTAGCAGAAAGTTATAAGTTCGCCTGGGAGATGGACTTGACTAGTCACCTTGCCGCCCTGCCTGATTACCGATGCTAGCTGGTCAAATTTTAATTTGTGAATAGAGTGAAAACTGTTGGGACGGTGAATGTGCGTTTGGTTTGGAAACGAGAGCCGGGAAGCGGTCGTTACTGCTCGGCGAGCCGTACAGTTTGACCAGGCCCTGCCTCAGCTGAAGTGGACTTGCTAGCTAACTGGTATTTTTCACATAATTCAGTACGAGCAATTTTGCCAACCTTAGCCCTCCAACTTGCCAATGTTGGTTGGTCGACTATCATGCTAGCTAGCTAGCTAGCTGGATAGTGTGTTTGGGTAGGGCTAATCTGCTGAAAAACTACAACCATCTGTGCTTTCCTTCACAATTTCTTATTGATAGACATACATCTCGAGAATAACTGATGAAAGATTCATCACAATGTGTTACAAAATAAAGGAAATAATGAAGGAAAGTATAGATGGTTGTATTTCTTCCAGCAGATTAGCCCTACCCGTAACAGACCAACCCAACGAATGATACCCTATTAAATATTTAACTCGGCTACTCCGAAGAGAAACCTAAGACAGAAACATATGGACGAAGATTAGACCACGGTCTTCATGTGTTTGTCAGCTGTTTTGAAGTTACTGAAGCAACTATAATTTGAATGCGAGAAGACGCCACCATGCCCTCAGGCCCGAAATTTGATGATGAACGCATTACCTATAATGCGCAGTAACGTAATATTTGTAATGTCACCAAACTTTAGTCCTCAGATATATGATGGATCGACACAAGTTGGTCCATGGCAACAATGCTAGAGAATAACATCAACAACTTGTGTAAAATTATGCCCATCAACAAGTCTGAAGCCAAGATAGACGCTCATCCTCCCTGGACGGCCAGTCATGCGTAGGTCACATGGCTTCTTGCGACACTTACTTGGTTCAGTTATTAAGCAATTCTTTTAAGGGGGGTTCGCCAGCGGTAGTTGCACAGGATTATGTGGATTTAAGATGTAGAATGAATAATGATCAGCTCGGCCTTCCGCTGTTTCCAGAAAGTGGGACTAACTTGATGTCCTCGCATACTGAGAAATGTGACGCTGTCCATTAATGGAAACTTCCGGTATTCCGTTTTTCGTTGTTTCAGAAAATTGAGTCAATTGTAAATTGATGAGTGAGTAGCGACGCGAGCAGTGTGGATGATCCAGTGGAGTAGGCTTGTGTTAAATGTAAGGTCGCGGAAGTGCTGTTTTGCATTCATTTGCCTACACATCAGTCACCCTGTTTTCACCTTGCGTTGGGTAGATTGCTGACACTCCGGAGGCCTTGTCAACCCTATAATATGTGAGAGAGAGATTTGGAATACTTCATATGAAAGGAGTATGTTCTTTCATTTGAATAGCACTTTTTAGGTGCGCTCAAATGTAAACATCATATACAGCATCTGCTATGGCAGGGAAATGTGTGTGCATATTCGTTGCACTTTGCACAAATGGTGACATTTAAGGTTATTTTTCAGCAATTTGACATGACGGATGTTTTGCTGAACCCAAGGATGTTTAACTGACACCAGGAAAGTTGGAATGTGCGAGGAAATGTAAAAAAAAAAATGCTGACATCCTAAAAGGCCAGGAAGTCTTGCACATCCTTATTCCTTTGGAGCTGCGGACCGGTAACTGCTCACAGTGGTGTTTCTTCTGAGTAAACAGCCAGACCTCACGGGCCTCTTTGTACATGCAGGCATGGCAGTAAGCATTTTTCCCCTGAATGCTGTTGATATTGCCGTAAGAACTTTGAATTAGAATGTAGGCGTGTCTCGGTGAGCCAGGTGCTTTCTGCCGAAGTGGTCATTAATAAGACGACTAAATTATCCTTAGCAGCTAGACTATTACAATTTTCAAGGTGCGCATATAATTTGTTATGCCAAGTTTATCTGCATGGCACATTTCAAGTTCTGTGTCTGCCAGGTTAATATCTCAAAAAGACTGACCCAAAGCCGGGTTTTTTTTTTTTTTTTTTGCTTAACATGATATGTCCATATCCGGGGAATGTCCATTCATTGACGCCATTGTCTGACTTTCTATTTTGGGTTGGAGTCTGCGAGGGTGGCCTCTTGTGAAGTTAGACAGAATGCACTAATTACCTTCCGCTCCTGTTCTTGTGATGTTGTTCCCTCATTGTGATGTTATAACGTAGGCTGCATTTTAAAAGAACAACAGCCTATGTGGTATGCGAATAGGAAGCCGTTCGGTAGGAAGTCGCGTCAGTCTGTTGCCATGAAAAATTCCCTTCAGAATTATTTCCACATTATGGTGTTTCAGCTCAGCATAGTGTTAATTTCACACTCTGTTAAAAAAAATTAATTAATTAATTTCCCACTAGACAACTTGTGTGTCACTGAGTCGTGGACAAAATTATCGGTCATTCAGACATTTCACTCCAATTGTCTGGGTCTACTTTCTTGCCTGGCGTTGGGAAATGACCCCACACCGTATGTACCATTGTTAAAATGCAGATACAACCGGAGATGTTATAATGTGTTGATTGGCTCATTTCTGTGGCTGTGTGCTCATGAGGGGACCTGTCATTCTTCCGTAAGGTCCTGGGGTATCAAGACAGTGCTGTTATATCTCCTTCAGCCTGCCTGAAGATACCCCCTCTCCACTGTGTGGCTCTGCACAGGATCTTGGTGAAAAATGTCCTGTATTGCCCGGACAATAGGTCTGTGTTTTCTCTGGCCTCTGGCGAGGGCTGTTCACTCCCAAATTCCATCCAGCTTTTCTCTCCGGTTGGTATTTTCTCATTGGCTCCAGTTTGAAATCCCTGTCTCGTTACCAAACCTTTTCATTTATGCTTGTTCCTCCTTATTCTGTGCGCATTTCCTCAGCAGCTTACTCCGTCACTTATGAGCTGCTAGTGTGTACACTGCCGGTTTTCTCAGTGCAACTACTGCACACTTCCTCTGTGAATCGGATGTGGTGGAGCACCGCTCGGTTTGGCGCGGTCTGTGACGGTTTGGATTGCAAGTTCTGCAGCAACATTGCTCTTATCAGCTGTGAAACATCTCGGACTACATGCATTTCTGAAAGCACAGGTAGTTGTGACTTGAGGCACAGGAAGTGTTTCAGAGGAAACTTCTGTAAATGAGTTTTGCCATGTTTTTCACTGAAGGCAAAGCCTGAGATTTCAAAACTCAGTTATCCTGTGGTTCTCAAATCCTTAACGGCAGGTCCCTCCTTTGTGAAATGAGTTACATGGTAAAGACACAGTTTAGTTAACAATGAACGGAGACACTGCGCTTTTGAGTTAATAACAAATGAAAGAGGCTATTTAGCTGGAACTACTAACTAGTCGAATTTCAGGACAGTTAACCCACAATTGCAGTGTGGAATTTGATTCGTCAGCCTCTCACTGTTTTACTACTAAGTCACTCTTTTCTAGTTCTGTCTGACTTATTCTCTGACTAATCACAATTCATGTGTGCCCGCTAAAGATGTGAATGAATAAATTATTTTTTTATTTATCATAGCTACTCAAAGCGCTTTACAGTTGTGTGTAGGAATCTCATCTCGACAACTCCAACATGTAGCACCCTCCTGAGTGATGAAATGGCGGCCATTTTGCACCAGAACACTCAGCACATATCAGCTGAGGTGGGGAAGGATGGGACAAATAGCCAATGAAATCGGGGCATGATCAGGTTGCAGGTTGAAAGAGCCGGGTTGGGAATGTACCCCGTACACTGTGAACTCCCTGCTTTTGTCAATGAGTGTCAGGATCTTTTAATGACCTCAGAGAATCGGAACCTCAGTTTAACTTCTCATCCAAATGATGGCGTCACCTACAGTGCAGTGGTCCCCATCATTGGTGATTATTTCATTAGGGGGAAGAGTACCACCTGCTGGCCCTCTGACACCTCTTCCAGCTGTAACTTGGTTTTCCCAGGTGGTCTGGTCTTCCATTTGAGTACTAACCTAGCCCACGCCTGCTTATCTTCAGCCTTTTAGCCAGAGCAGATTAAATGAAGGTATGGCTCCGAGCTAAACGATATAACCTACAGTATTTTCCACTAGTCATGTCACACAGCCATGGTTACAGAACTTAGAAGTGTAGGAATAAAGAAATAGGGGGAGCAAAGATGAGCGTATGAGGTTTTGAGACAACGGTGCATCCGCATTTGGGTAAGAGCTGTGAAAGATTGCTTTCACCACTGTTAAGCCCGGGCTGTGAATGGGTCAGTATGCACTCCAAGCCCATGGGCCGTCCCTGGTGAGGAGTTCTGTATCCTGTACACTTCCTTCATTACCATAGATGGCTGCTGAGAGCAGGGTTGAGAGACGGGTAGTAAGTAAGTAATTGCAGGCCCCCGGACGAAGTCGGGCGGAAACTATGGATTCGTGTGTGTCGTCTCTGCCGTCGCGTCCATAGAGACTTCCTTGTGGACGCTCTACAGGCTGTTATTTTTTTGACCAATTACTTTCGTATTCGGCTTGGACATGGGCCAGGTCACACGGTAGTGGAGCTACAAAATGTATTTTGTATTATACCTCCCAAAACTAAGTAAGATGGTTACAATTTCAATGTGTTTGTGTAGGTCTTCCTTTGTCCTTCACGCAACAAAATGGCTCATTTTGTTCATTTGATTTATTTTGGGTGAAAACGACAAAAAACTGGTTGGTAACGGAGTTTGTAAATTGTAACTATATCTTGCTTCGTTTTGGAGCTACGATGCAAAATTAGCCAATTTTGTAACTCTGTTACCGCCTGACCTGGCCCACATGTCGTATCTCACTTCTGACACCTATCGATTTTGGTAGCCATGGCAACAGTATTGGCCAAATAATTCACTACAAAGGGGAGAATCTGTCTTTCGGGTGCTACTCCCTCCCATGCTGACATGGTCGACCAGACTGTCTAGTCGGTTCATTAGCTTTTGCTTCATCAAGGTGTCATTGCGTCAGGATTTCTCTGTTGTGCCTGTAATGATCTGGAAGGCCGTTGGAAGGATAACGGAATCATTTGGTTATTGTTGTGGTGGAATTTTGAGTGTTTGTCCTCTTAAAAGCCTGTGTGATCTTGAATTTTGGAGACCCTGGGTCTTGACAGAAGGCCTACGCTCAAAAGTCATCCCCACTCGAATATGTACACAGGCAGGGGTCCCAGGTGACAGCTGTGTGTTGTGTCGCAATGAACTGCTCCGGGAGTAAAGAGTTTGCTATTTTTATATCACGGGTTCGAGGTACACCAGCCATATAGTGTTGCCTGTGGATGGAGCCCTCCAGTTTGTTTTGATAGGTAACAGCCTTTCTTTATGTTGAAACCCTGCCGAGACCCTTTAGCTAGCTAATGTCAAAACAGCCGATTCTGGACTGGACTTGTAATGAAAACTGTAGAATAAATTAAGCTGATTTTCCATTATTTAGGGCAGTTTGTCAGCTTTGAGCTCTTCACAAACAGTGTTCCTTCTGTTTTCAGGGCTTAAATTAGCGCTGTCATGTAATGTGTCTCTCAGTCTCGTCTTTGAGCAGTGTTTTCGCTCTGAGCTTGTCGGGCCGTCTCTCTACTCCAGAGTCTCCTTTCATCCAAAATGTCGGCTTTTTGGCAGCTTTCTTGTAGCTGGTACATCTCAGTTGTCCCTGTACTCAATCACACCTCGCCTCTGTCGTGGTAAAAGAGGATGTACGTCATTGGCTGTGTGTGTTCCTTGCTCTGTGTTCTGGGCTGTTCGAATTGACACGGCAGACTTTTGGAATTGGATTAATTCACACCAGCTAACCTCATTGGGTCATGTCGTGCGTGGGTACAGATATGGGTTCCGTCTCTGAGCTGCAGGCCGAAGCGTCCCTCCTGCTTGTCCGCTTTAAATACGCCTGTATTCAAAGTGACCTTTATGTTCTCTCACTGTGTGTTGGTTTACTCGCCTCGTTACGTGTTGGAATTTTCCTGAAGGGGGAAGTTGATGGCCTTTGTGCCGAGGCTCCGAGTGGCTGGGCGCAAATTCCCCAATCAGCAGGGATTCAGCTTTGTGATTAATGCCTCTTTAGGATAAACACAGCTCCTAAATTACCCAGAGATGCCTTTGTGTGAGGAGCTGCACTAGGGAACGTGTGGGTGCAGTATTCTTGGAGCTGTCGGAGTTTTCAGCTGTGCCTCTGAAGAGGAGGTGGGGGAAAAAAAAAACCTGTATTATGGGAAACGGTCTTTCCCAGGACAGTGGTTTACAGTGGTCCCCACGCCTGGGAATGGCTGTACTGGCCCAGGGCTGTGTTTTAGCTGATGGCGCCAGTAGGGTTGCAGATGGCACCATGTGGCTAAGGTGTAGCAGTTTCTGTGATCAGGGACACAGGGCTTGTGTGCTGCCTGTATCAGATGTGAGATCTTTTTGGACCAGCGTTATTTTAAATATCCCCTAGTATTCAGGCCTACTTAAGAAAATGGCCCAGCTGCAAGCAAAGTTTTTCAGATGTCTACCTTTTTTAAAAAAAAAACAAACAGAAAAAAAAAACAGCAACACACAATTGAAAACCCATTTGGTGAGATTTATTTGTTTATTTTTAGTTTGGTTCTGGTGAAAATGTATCAACTTCAAAGTGTTGTGGTGCGAAGTTTAGCGGGAATGTGGCATGTTTTCGATTTTATGTTGCTGGTTATTTGAAAAAGGTAAACATCTGACAAACTTGTCACAGCTTACGGCCGTTTTCTTTGGTCGGCCTGCTATTTGGTTTTCTGTAGTGTTGTGTTTTTAACGTGGTGGAGAGAGATGGGTGGAGTCAGTCCTGTTTGTCGCAGTTTCTGCTGTTCGGCAGTATCAGAAATGGTTAGATATTTGGTGCTGAACACTCACTCACTCTCTCTGTCATTCTTTTTCTCTCTCGCGCACAGCATGAGAGGGCCTCGCGGGGCGTTTGTATAAGGATAAGAGGGTGTGTTTATTTTGTGCCGTCTCAGACTGACGTGGCAGTTCTCCCCTCGAACAGGAAGCGTCAGGAACAGATACTTCCTGTCGATTGGGAGTGTCAGCGTGTGTGTCAGCACTGATAATCATTCACCCTCATCTTCCCCTTTGGCTAGGTAATGCTAATACCCGTGCCTCTTTATGCAAGCAGCAGGTAGTTGGATTCACTACCAGCCAGACTTCATTAGTATAATGTCTGGCTCTGTGCATTTGCACTGTACACGTTTCACCATGGCCAATCTTTAGAGACAGAATCCATTACTGTAGATTGTGAATATGATTTTCTTTGTTTCTATAGCCTGTATGAGCCACAGAGGTTAGAGCTGCTTGTTGCCCATTGTGGTCATGAATCTGTATTCAACGAATGAAATGCATCCCCCCTCCAATATACTGAACTCCATTGTTGCACCCAAAACCTTAATTACTCTACACCGGATTGAAATCCGTGAGTAACCTTGTAGTATTAAAGGATTCATCTGTAGTTTGCTACAAGTGACCATCCTTTTACAGTCGTTCCTCTTTATTTTTTTTAACCCTCAGCCCTAAAGGCTGACGGGGTATTGCTATCCTTCCTGCGGTTGGGCGGGCGGGCGAGCGGCGGGCAGGCGGGCGTCTCCAAAAACTTCGACATCGGGCTGAGGGGTATTCCGTTCATTGCACACCTATTTTTTTTATTTTGTTGCTAATGGGTTGTGGATATTGATTTAGCGTTACAAACTGATGCCTGTTTTTACATTTGTGTTTATTTTTCATTCACTTTCTGTCTGTTGGTCATTTTGAGTCTGTTTCTTGTAAGACAGGCCGGCAGGAATCCCTGATAATCCAATAATTTCTCTGTGCCCCGTCAGCAGATCTGGCTCAAATTGATTACATTGCCACTGCATTGGTAGGGGGTTGCCATATTGGTGTCAGTTAAGCAGGGCTTGCAAAATTCTAAAATGGACGGTAGCCCGTCGGGCAAGTGAATTCCGGGGTGCCAGAAACCTCGCCGAATTCAGCCTTAATGCCTCTTTTCCACTATGTGGCGCCGTACACCACCCGCCTTGGTACTGGGTACTTTTCTGGGGGGTCGTTTTCCATTAGAGGTTAGTAGCCTACTGCCTCAGCGTAGCTGGTCATCATAGCGATGCAACACCAAACAATTTAAAATATCTGTATGCCCCTTTTTGGATCCGGAGAAGTCTTTTTTTGCAAGTCCAAGTCAAGTCTCAAGTCTTTGGTCACGAGTCCAAGTCAAGTCTCAAGTCTCTAAAAAATAAAAGTCTCATGTCTCTTCTAGTTGTAATGAGCCTTCCATCATCTGCTGCCATTAGCATTAAGTATCAGTACTGATTAGTTGTTATATGATCACTTTTAACCAGGTACTGCAATGCAATATGAAGAAAACGCACAATTATTTCCTTTAAAGGAAACTGTATTCTGCCAACATGAACATACAGTTACAATATATCTTGCCCCTTATTGTGCAGGCTCTGTGGGACCATAATAAGTACAAATATAGAAAAAGTTACACCTCACCCAGTCAAAGGCATTGTAGGCTAATTAACATCCTTCTAATTAGTGAAACCACATGTTTCTGAGAGAAGAACTGGTTCAAAGCTAATGTTGCAGGCTATAACAATCTTTTATTTCTGAATAGAGAGGGTTGCTAAAAATGACATAGACTATCTCAGGATAGCAGGAAAATATTGCAATAACAACTAATCATCCAATCACAGTTACAGTAGGCTGCATCTGCTGGACAGAAAATTAACACCATTCAAATGCTAGTAAATTATGCAAGTGGCAGGGACTGTACGCTGCACTCACCAGTCAAAATAACAATGGTAATCTACTGAGTGCCTGGTAAAATTTAAACTTTCACTATGCTAGATATTGGCTAGTGGGGAAAAAAGTTTGAAGTTAAAAGTTTGCATTCTGCAGCCATATTGCACATGGGCCTCTAATGACATGTTTTAATTTATAGTAGACTTAAAAGATTCCTCTATCCTCTCACTCAAACCCAGTGTAATGGTAACCTGGTAAGCCTGTAACATTAACGTTACTTGGTCAACAATTAACCTGTAACCTGCCTGTAAACCAACAGTGTAACTATGTATTTTTATTTCCCCGAACACCAAATGGCGTTCCGGGGATATTATGTTTTTGGTCTGGCCACCGCCGCATTACATGTTTATGCGATAACTTAAAATTTCAATCAGAAATGTCAAGTTTTGCATATAAGTAAGTATCATAAAGAGGAAGAACTGATTCGATTTTGGATAATTTACGATTTCTAGATTGGCCACCAGGGGCCAAAAACTGAAAAAAAAATCACTGTTTTTATCATATCTCTGGAAATATTAGTTGGATTGACCTCAAATCAAGTGCAAATGAAAGGTCATGACCTGAGGATGTGTCCCACGATGACATTATACCTGTTTGGTTCAAAATTTTCACACAAGGTGGAGCTTTGTCCCTAAAAATTCACCTTTTTTGCCGTATTTTTGGAACTATTTGTCCAATTGACATGAAGCTATGCGCAACTGCAAGGTCATGACCTCACAACGTGTCACACATTGACATCATACCTGTATGGTTCAATATTTTGCCACCAGGTGGTGCTTTGTGATGGAAAATTACCATTTTGGCTGTATTTTCAGAACCATTTGTCCGATTGACCTGAACTTAAGTTCAAATGAAAGGTCATGACCTGAGGGGCTTTATATTGTATTGGGTCTATTCAAGGATTGGGGAATTGGAGGATGGGGGCATTTGGGGATATACCCCAAGCCGTCGCCTCTGATGGCATAAGCCTAGCTCTACATTTAATGTTAGCCAGTAGACGGTGGCAACGGAACGCAGATGAATAATGTTACCCAACTTTTTTTTTAAACGTCATGTTCACGCCACTCCATGCAAACTAGTGTGGCAAGCAAACTAACATTCACTCATCTATTCAAATGTTCAGTTACAAAGCTGGTAGCAAGCTAAGTAAAACAAAGCTGATGCTGAGCTAAACATGTTTGCTAACTGTCCATAGGCACTAATGTCACTGACACATCTGGGTGAGTTTTCAGGTGCCTGATAAAATTTGATGTGGTTGATCCAGTGTCCTTAATCTTGGTACTGCAGACTTTGCAGTCAGCGCTTCTTTAGTTGGTGAAGTTTTTATAACCAAACGTAATTACTAAGGGTACAGCAACAGCTGCAGGTGTGTTGGTTGCCATAGTGTCATCTGAGGTACTAGTGCGTGAGGTCGCAAGGCGCACCCTATGTGTAATATGGTTACCATGTCAAAAAGGATGGAATGACATTAAGGTCGTCAGACGTTTCAGAGTTTCCCCAATGTTAATATGCCCCCCCCCCCAAAAAAAAAGAAAAGAAAGGAAAAAAAGAAAACATAATGATTGTTCATGAGTCCCAAAACAGGAGTCCGAGTCGAGTCTGAAGTCTTCTGAGCACGAGTCCAAGTCAAGTCTAAAGTCTCTGAGTGTGCGACTTAAGTGCGACCTCAAGTCCCCATCTCTGGATGCGGTTGATTCTTTACCACTCAGACAAATGTGCCATGCCATCAGTCATTTTTTGAAGTGGTGTTTCCCACATTACGTTAATGGTAGTCATCATGCGTTTGTGTGCGCTATGAGCTTCAGCAACCATGTAACCAACATACCAGTTACCGTTTTGAAAAGGTTTTACAACTTTTTCTGTTCATTACGCACGGAGAAAAATAATCATCATCCCCACAAATCATTTATGTAAGCGGCATTTTCATCAAGGAAATTTGCACTACGATGTATATTCATCAACACTAACAAACGTGCATTATTACCATACATTCTTTCACACCACGGAACATTCATTTATTTAAATAGAATTTTAACCCCTTTCTGCAGATGTAGACGCTCGCGTCTATAGACATGCAAATGTAAACACTTAAGTTACAGTACTCGACCACAAGATGGCACCCCCGGATCAGCTATTGGATATTCACAAGCAGGCAGAGCTGAAACGCGATTTATAGTATGGAGAAGTTCCCTCCAATCCCTGTTTTTCAGGAGTAGCATGGATTAAACTCCTCAGCTAAGCCTGATGTGCAAACTGGTCAATAACCTTGCCCATAGTATCGATCCAGTAGTTTTAAAAAATTATCACTTGCGACAGAAAAAAAACGTACTACTCTGTAGCAACCATTTTAGCTACAGTGAGCCAACAGTATTCCAATTAGTGGTTAAAAAAATACGTTTTGTGAAGAAAAAAATCCAACATAGTATTGCTTCTCTCACATTCTACTGTCAGTTACAATCATCACACACAAAATATTCGTAGTTCCCTCCCATGGATTAACGCTTAGATTCCTCCATCGACAAATTCAGCGCTCCCTTCTATCCACCGAAGTACTGGTGTCGATAGCCAGTCACTCAATGATATACTCAGATTCATCTGCGTAACTCTACAGTTATAGTTCACGTCCTCGTGAAGCTTCCCCGGTAACGATGTGTTGACAGACTCGTTTCTTATCCCATTCCCCAGTGTCTTAACTTTCCTCTATAACTGAAATACATTGATCGGACAATAACAATGGGATACAAAGCTAAGCGTAAAAGTAAGGTCGGTTGTATTCTTCGAATGTTGGCCGCGGTTGCGCAGCTGAAAATGATGCGATATCAAAGAAATAAAGACACTCGAGACCGTTCTGAAGTGTTCAGTTTCATTTACGAGATTTAAATGTTGTATGCACGCGGTCAACGGGAATTATTCCGAATGAAACAGAACTGGAACGTTCCTTCTACCCGATACATCTGTCTCTGGAGGGGGGCATCAATGAAGAAAACAGGTTATACTTCTACTCGGTTTGCATTTTGCTTAATTTGGCTTTTTGCTGTAGAATCTATACCGCGTTTAAAGACATCGAATGCCGAGGTTTTCGTTTCTCCAAATGCATACATCCCACGCAGGTCGGTAGATCCCTCGGTACGTTCATTACACCACTCTGATGAATATGGAGGCATATGTCGTTGTATTTTTTTCCTGAAAGTGAAATTTCTGTTCTGTTAAAATAAGGTGTATTTCAGAATTCAGATATTACTGAGTTAGTGAGTTTTCACCCTTATAAGGTGTAAGGTTATGAGCTTGGATGTGAGAGCGGTTAGCTTTTTATTCATATCATGTTTGGTCTTGCGCGAATGTTATAGCTGTTAAATCTGCACTTCATTTAATGCTTGGGGTACTTCGAAGAGAAATGGACAATATTGTTAACTTTATTATGGAGAAAAGGCATGTTTTGAGAGGTTACTGGTGACCAATGATGTTCCACTGCACTGATATTGATTAATTCATGCAAAACACAACCAGAAAATCATTAGTTCATGCCGAATTTCAAGCCCCAAAAGTTTATTTGTGTTAAATATATGATTCATGTTTGATTTGACAGTTAAAAATGTTGATGGATGTCAGACTTTGGAGAGACACCTGGATAGCTGTCTAATTTGTCTCATAGCAAGCGGGTAATCTAAAATGGAATGTTAAAGATGAATTGTACTTGTGGTCAAGAAGTTTATGATCCCAGAAATGTATAGTTTTAGGCCCCAGCAGTTTTTCAATTGTCAGCATCATTTTTTTTTCTATTTCAATGGTGAATTCTCATGAAGATTTTTTATGTTTGCAGCCCCTTTTCTCCAACAAAATCATAAAAATAAACTATAATTTGATGGGAGTCTAAATGCTTCAAGTGTCTAGACTCAATTGAGCCAAAGTTTTCCTGTCTGTAAAGCTGCAATCTTAAATTATAAAGCCTTAAATCCGGTAACACCTAAAAAGCCAGATTTGGCTTCTGCGCAAAGGGGTTAATAATAATATGTAGGCCTACATGTAATGCACGAAATAAGGCGTTTAATGACTTCTCCCTACTCCCTTTTATTTATTTGAACATTGTTCAGCTTCTAAGGTGCTCTTGTTATTGGTTGAAAGTGGTTGTTTTTTTCTTAAAATAATTTACAACCTTATGGCTTTCCATTTTGTTTGTTTTGGAATGCCATTTAAAATACATTTCTTAATTAGGTCGTTGGAGACACCCACATACGTTAGTCTCTTGACTCTCGATGAAGAAGAAAAAAAAAAACAATTATGGATGCTTCATAATCCCTTTTGATCGACAATAAGTGGTATGATAAGCGGCTCGTATATATTCAACTCCATAAACAAAATCGGATATATTTTGGCGCCCGGATTGTAGCGATTTAGGTGTTATATTTAGGAAAGCTACATTTAACTCTTAATGAATGAATGAGCACCAGGCGCGCAATCGGGGGTGCACAGTGAGTGGTTTAAACCAGCACCCCTAAGTCCTCGGACTCATTTCATATAGTAAAATGACAACGAAGCTTTACGGGTTGTCTTGATTTGCTAGATATTTTGACGTGGTGGTTGTTCTCTAACGAACATGAACAACTACCATATAATATTTATTAAGTAATCAGTCATTGAAGTGTTTATCGAAGTGTTTTACTATTCCACATTAATTCGGTCTCTGGTTCCAATGTCTCATTTTGAAAATTGTATGTTGCTCTGACAGTGGCCGATTAGCTTCCTCAAGTGCAACATCACAACATATTCTTGCTTGTGATAGTGTTGCTGGTTTTAATGGAAAACGCGCCCTCGTATAGCCGTAAGATTGCTGGGTAGAGAGTTTAAATGCTCGCATTCATAGTCCCGCAGACACTGCTCGGCCACCCCCTCTGTCCATGTGGCCGCCACTGCAAAACTGAAATAAATTGTGGAAAGTTGTGTTAATTATCCTTCTCTTCCCCTTGTAACATCAGGCCTGTCGTTTCGGCTCTGAGGGGACTGAAACGAAACGCAATATGGGGAAAGATGCGAGAACACTGCTTTAGATAAACATTTTCACGTTGCCGTGGGCATTTTTAAACAACAACAACACACAAAAGCAACAACAAATGTCTATGAAAGTTTTGCTTCTCTCACTCAAGCATTATATTATTACCGTGTTCTGAGAGGTTTTCTGAGTGACAGTTCAGTGGAATGGCTGTCCGGCGTGATTCCCAGCACCAGCTGCACGCATGTATGCCTTTATTCCCCTGTTTGATGGTTAGGAGTCAAGTCATTGCTTATGCCTGCACTAATCAAACTAGACCACGGCGGATCAAAATCCCGCTATTTGGCTTGGCTACTATTTGGCTACTTGGCAACCAGTGATTGGAATTTTGTGACAGTCACGCCTAAAATATGGTGAAATAGGCCATAGGTTTTCAGCAACAAATTTTGTTTCAAATTAATTTAGCGGCCACATTGGTACAGTGAATAAAACGTTTAGGTCTGAAATAAATAACTGCCATGAAATTTTCAGCCAGCCCTTCGGGCAAGCGCCTCTAAACGTCTGCTTGTCCGACAAATTTTTACTTGTCCCGGGTGCTCAGAACAGCAATTTCGCGAGCCCTGGTTAAGGCAGCATGATTTGTCTCAGGTTGGCATTAGTTACTGCTCAATGGTTTGCTTCAGGTTAGTATTAGTTACTGCAGAATGGTTTGCTTCAGGTTAGTATTAGTCACTGCGCAAATGGTTTGCTTCAGGTTAGCATTAGGTCACTGCAGAAAGGTTTGCTTCAGGTTGGCATTAGTTACTGCAGAAAGGGTTGCTTCAGGTTAGCATTAGTTACTGCAGAAGGGTTTGCTTCAGGTTAGCATTAGTTACTGCAGAAAGGTTTGCTTCAGGTTAGCATTATTTACTGCAGAAAGGTTTGCTTCAGGTTAGCATTAGTTACTGCAGAAGGGTTTGCTTCCGGTTAGCATTAGTTACTGCAGAAGGGTTTGCTTCAGGTTAGCATTAGTTACTGCAGAAGGGTTTGCTTCAGGTTGGCATTAGTTACTGCAGAAAGGTTTGCTTCAGGTTGGCATTAGTTACTGCAGAAGGGTTTGCTTCAGGTTAGCATTAGTTACTGCAGAAGGGTTTGCTTCAGGTTAGCATTAGTTACTACAGAAAGGTTTGCTTCAGGTTAGCATTATTTACTGCAGAAAGGTTTGCTTCAGGTTAGCATTAGTTACTGCAGAAGGGTTTGCTTCAGGTTAGCATTAGTTACTGCAGAAGGGTTTGCGTCAGGTTAGCATTAGTTTCTGCAGAAGGGTTTGCTTCAGGTTAGCATTAGGCCACTGCGGAAAGGTTTGCTTCAGGTTAGCATTAGGTCACTGCAGAACGGTTTGCTTCAGGTTAGCATTAGGTCACTGCAGAACGGTTTGCTTCAGGTTGGCATTAGTTACTGCAGAAAGGTTTGCTTCAGGTTAGCATTAGTTACTGCAGAAGGTTTTGCTTCAGGTTAGCATTAGTTACTGCAGAAGGGTTTGCTTCAGGTTAGCATTAGTTACTGCAGAAAGGTTTGCTTCAGGTTAGCATTAGTTACTGCAGAAGGGTTTGCTTCAGGTTAGCATTAGTTACTGCAGAAGGTTTTGCTTCAGGTTAGCATTAGTTACTGCAGAAGGGTTTGCTTCAGGTTAGCATTAGTTACTGCAGAAGGGTTTGCTTCAGGTTAGCATTAGTTACTGCAGAAGGGTTTGCTTCAGGTTAGCATTAGTTACTGCAGAAGGGTTTGCTTCAGGTTAGCATTAGTTACTGCAGAAGGGTTTGCTTCAGGTTGGCATTAGTTACTGCAGAAGGGTTTGCTTCAGGTTGGCATTAGTTACTGCAGAAAGGTTTGCTTCAGGTTGGCATTAGTTACTGCAGAAGGGTTTGCTTCAGGTTAGCATTAGTTACTGCAGAAGGGTTTGCTTCAGGTTAGCATTAGTTCCTGCAGAAGGGTTTGCTTCAGGTTAGCATTAGTTACTGCAGAAGGGCTTGCTTCAGGTTGGCATTAGTTACTGCAGAAAGGTTTGCTTCAGGTTGGCATTAGTTACTGCAGAAAGGTTTGCTTCAGGTTAGCATTAGTTACTGCAGAAGGGTTTGCTTCAGGTTAGCATTAGTTACTGCAGAAGGGTTTGCTTCAGGTTAGCATTAGTTACTGCAGAAGGGTTTGCTTCAGGTTAGCATTAGTTGCTGCAGAAGGGTTTGCTTCAGGTTAGCATTAGGCCACTGCGGTAAGGTTTGCTTCAGGTTGGCATTAGTTACTGCAGAAAGGTTTGCTTCAGGTTAGCATTAGTTACTGCAGGGGGGTTTGCTTCAGGTTAGCATTAGGTCACTGCAGAAGGGTTTGCTTCAGGTTAGCATTAGTTACTGCAGAAGGGTTTGCTTCAGGTTAGCATTAGTTACTGCAGAAGGGTTTGCTTCAGGTTAGCATTAGTTACTGCAGAAGGGTTTGCTTCAGGTTAGCATTAGTTACTGCAGAAGGGTTTGCTTCAGGTTAGCATTAGTTACTGCAGAAGGGTTTGCTTCAGGTTAGCATTAGTTACTGCAGAAGGGTTTGCTTCAGGTTAGCATTAGTTACTGCAGAAGGGTTTGCTTCAGGTTAGCATTAGTCACTGCTGGGCAGGAGTAGTATAGTGGCAAATAAAAAAAATGGCATTTCAGTGTTGTAGGAAGCCAGAAAGTAGCAGCTCATAATGGGAATCATCCCAGTGAAACCAAGAGGCAACTTTTTCCGCAGCTGTTCTTTAACCGTTCTCACTTAAGACAACATTTTCTGTGATGAATGGCCAGCATTTAACATAAATGACAATGCATTTGTAATTTAAATACTAAAGTAAAGAAAGGAACTGGTTATAGTTTTTTGGGAAATTTTGAGATTTGAAAGCATCTTTGGCCTTTTGTTCTGCATTTCCTGCTGTGTGTGAACTGGAGACAGAGCTGTGTTCTGTGACAAACTGTCTAACCCTCACCCCCCCCCTTCCTCTTCAGTGATTATTTATTCAAGCTGCTTCTGATTGGTGACTCTGGTGTTGGGAAGTCCTGCCTCCTCCTTCGATTTGCTGTAAGTGCCTATATGCTCTGATTCTGGTCATGAGGGAAGGTTAGATCTGCGTGTGTGTGCGTGCATGTTTTTCAGCAAATATAAATGTGTTTTTTAGATCTGCCAGATTGTGGTGTTGTAAAGTATAGTGTATGAAATAATGAATGAATAGACGGATGAATGGAGCATGAGTGGCTGAGCACTGGTTGTGGAATTTTTCTGGTAGCATTTTGCGTCTATATTTGGCTTGTCTTTATGCTCAAATTTTTCTTGAATTTCAGGACGACACATATACAGAAAGCTACATTAGTACTATTGGAGTGGACTTCAAAATAAGGACTATAGAATTAGATGGAAAGACGATTAAACTTCAGATCGTAAGTATGGCGTCGATTTTCAATTGAGTGTCATTAATATGTTCATTTTGAAAGAGAGTTGTAGTAAACCTGGAAAATGTCAACACTATGATTTAAAGGCTATGAAAACTCTTTGTACAGTGGATACCTAGTAAAAGTATACTACCCTGTCTATTCAAATATATTTTTTGGTAATTTAAAAAAAAAATTTTAACGGCTGAATTGGCTTGAAGATCAGATAAACACGTTTTTGGCAGACCATTTGTTGGAATTGGGGTAGCTTGCCATGTCACCCCGATACCAGAACTCTTTTATGGGCTGAAGTTAAGAATGAAATGAAGCCTGGCTAGTGTAAGCGAGAGCTTGTCCGGTGAATCTTTTGGGAATGATGTTCAGCTGCAGCAAAGTAGAAATGGGATTAAGGGGTATCAATTCGAGCTCCATCTGTCAGCACTGAGTGCCCCAGTGATTTGTCATTAGAAAGGTTCTGTTACATGTAAAATTCCAGTTGAACTGAATACATTACAAGTGGATAATAAGTTACAAGCTGGTTCATTCACTCAAAATAGAAAAAGTGAAAATTCACTGACCGTTGAGAACTCTTGTACCAGTATGCATCATGTTTATGATAAATATTGTTTTTAACATTGCCGAGTGTTGCAGTACTAGTTTCTACATTCTGGGGTGAAGGGCCTATATCATAGTCATTGGTATAACAACGATGACAAATTATAAGTGGACATAAGATTTGGAGAGCCTGCCAGCTCTGTCTGTAACTGATGCTGTGGTTTCTCCAGCCTTGCTTAAGTTGACAGGTGCTTTAAGTTGACAGGTTTGGGGCCCTGCCGGTAACTGAATTCCGTTGGCACCGCATCATTTTAAAAAAATCTTTTGATATTTATTGTGAGATTTAATTTCATAATTTGCATAAATGTGCCCCTTGAAACAACTGGGTAAAAAGTGTGCAGAACACAATCTGTGACTCTTCGTTGTGACGAAGTCCGCTCGGCTGATGTTGTGCAACCACTGTCATAACATGTCAGTCTTCGCCAAGGAAAGCTTTGCAAGCTTATACCCTGGTGTTGGTCTGAGTTTCCTGTTTTGTTGGAGCAACCTACAGCAGCATGCAGCAGTATTATGTATTATGACTGATTTTGTCGCACAGGTTCTTATAATGATGGGTAATGATCAAACCTTGACCTTTCTGTGTACAATTCAGCTGCAACATGAGTGATTAATCAGGACTAATTTGTGTACACTTTATGTAGATTAGCTGATTTCTTGGTGACCGTTCGCGTCATAACATCCGGGACATTGCCATGGGAAGTATTTTTTGATTGGCTAAAATATACTCGGAATACTAGTGTACTAGGATTTATGAACTTGTTCAAATTGGTAGTATTTCAGGGATTTGACGTTTGATTACTTTGTGCACAAATATTGCAAAAATTAGCTAAAAATATTAATGGAATGAGAAACGTGCATTTAAATTCGGTAAAAGCTGAAGCTAATGTTTGCGTTTCCCTGTCATGGGGTGTTGCATTGCAATGACTCACTGCTGTCCCAGGTCAGTGGAAATTCTTATGGATGATATGAAAGTTCACCTCATCTGCAACAGATTAGTATTACTCATTATTTTTTGCCATTTTTTTGGAAACATTTTACCTTAGCAGTATAAATAAAGTCCTATTCTGAAGTGGTTTGGTAATTATTATCCCCCGCCGCGGTTTTAGCGCGAAGCGGGGATATAGCGGGGGATATAGTATTCAGAACCGTCCGTCCGTCCTGAACATTGTCAGCGCGATATCTCAAGAAGGAGTCAACCTATTTCAATTCTTTTTGGTACCAACTTTCCTACTGGGAATGCGCAGACACCAGTCGGTTTTGGTGACCTAACGGCGAGGGATATAGTCACTTTAGTGACAAACTCTTGTTGTACAGTAGGAGTGTATTATAGCTACTGCATCCCATATCCTGATTATACTCCATGTTTTCAGTTTTCTGTTGTACCACCCGTGCTCAACAGAATCTGCTCTAGCATCTCACTTGCACTACAGGCCAGAAGTTTGGAAGCAAAGCCAATACAGGTCGAAAATATGGAAGCTACTTCAAGTTTCTGTTCACAATGCCTTTCTTAAAAACCAGTATGAAATCTATGGATGTTGGGATGCATTTACTGCATGATTGGATTTTTCTTTCATTGATATGCACCATTTTCCTCTATTTACCTGTAGGTACTGTATACATTGATGTTAAAACACCATTACTGAATTAATGTTAACAAAAGAAAGGAGGGGATTAGTTTTTAAGTTGAGAAGATTTGCAAGAGTCTAAACTTCAGTGAAAAAGTAAAAAACAAATCACAGTTGGTGTTATTCACTTTATGCCATGGTTTACAGCCCACCGGATGCCAACGGCAATTGTGCGGGCACGCGGACCATGGGCCTGGTAATATTGGCCTGATAATTTGAGTAAAAATGTCTTCTGAGAAGTGCCTCTATATGTAATAATCATGCTTATTTTGTTGCAGAGTATGCCAATGAAACTATGATATTTTCTTTTTTTGAACAAATTTGATCTTGCTTCCCAACTTTTGGCCTGTAGTGTATGTTTCTAAACTGCGCTTCTGTGCACATGCATGTATGCAGTGCCGTGTCCATCCCCCATCTCCCCTCCTCTGAAATGTGGCCCCTGTTTCCTCGGTCCCATTTATCCCCTCCCTCCTCCTGTCCTCTCCTCCTTCTCCTCATGTCTCTCCTTCTGGGTGTGTTTGCTGGCTTTGCATTCACTAACTGAATCACGGAGTGTGTAGTCACCAGTGGCAGCATGAGTCTGCTAAACCTGGGCCACAGTTGGACCTGGTCATGACACTATAGCGCCGTAATGGCGCTGGGGCTCTGTACTATATCACTATATCCTCCGTGGTTCTCATCTCCGTTTAATGTGAGCAGAAACTCACTGCAACGCCCCCTGTCTTCTGCAGTGGGACACGGCGGGCCAGGAGCGCTTTCGCACCATCACATCCAGCTACTACAGGGGAGCGCACGGCATTATCGTAGTTTATGACGTTACGGACCAGGTGAGTCCAGCCCTCATTTTTAAAAGGTTGGGAATCTTGCCTCAGCCATCATTACTGGGTGCAGAATATTGGCCATATTGTGTCAGAAAGCTTGTTGTAGAGTGGCTGGGGTGGGAATGGGGCAGGGCTAAGCCAATTAAAGGTGCACTATGCAAGTTTGTTTATTCTCTGTGTGATTTATATTTTTGTCTCAATTCTCCAACATCTCTCCACGATCCGCCAGCTGCCTGCCCCTGAATTCACTCTTTAAAAAAAAAAAAAAAGACCTCTGGAGACCGCAGAGGTGTCACAAACTGTAAATAACGCAAGGGGCACAGGCTGTGCCCCATAACATAAAACGTGCCGGCCAATCACCGACTAGAGTTGACCGTTACGGAAGTATGGGAAGGAGGGAACTATGTGAGGGAGTGCGAGCTACCTCTGTTTTGTTTGAATTCGTATGTCAACAGATGTGATGTCAACAAACTTGCATTGTGCACCTTTAAATTAGGGATTGATTAACAACCTAGTGGTTTAGGACACCTTGCTACCTAAATCATGATTATAATTACGCAATAATATGATAACTGTGTAATTACTCCAAATTTTTTGTTTACTCTGAATCTTACAGGGAATTTACTGTATATCTGTCCTCTCGTCTGTTTTCAGGAGTCATTTAATAATGTCAAGCAGTGGCTACAAGAGATCGACCGATACGCCAGCGAAAACGTTAACAAGCTGCTGGTAGGAAACAAGTGTGACCTGACGACGAAGAAGGTTGTGGATTACACAACAGCGAAGGTACAGCTTTGCAGTGTTTAGGAAGGAGAATATGGTCAGATACTGCTTTCTGCTGTTGATGTACTGGGCTTTCGTGGCACAAGTGTGTAGTTTTAGTAACCATGACAACAGCATTACAGGAGGGTGGTCTTGTTCAAAGCATTCGCCGGATCGGAACTTTGATGTTTGGCCATAATGACTCAGATTTCACTCAATCCTGTATAGATTATGTGGCATGTACTAAATGGAGTGTAGTATGTACTAAATTGAGTGTAATGTTTACCAAATTTACTGGAGCATGTATGAAATTGAGTGCAGTATGCGATCTCCATTTTGTCTACATTTCTCATAAGCACCGGTGCAATGCGGGGGATGCTTTGGAATTTGTACGAAGTGAAGTCTAGTATGTACTAAAGTGTAGAATGTACTAAATTGAGTATAATGTACTAAATCACTCCGATTTCCTCTCACAGTCCAAAGACATGCATATCAGATGAATTGGCGACTCAAAATTGCCTCTAGGTGTGGTTGTGTGTGAATGGTGTGTGCGCCCTGTGATGGATTGGGGAGGTGTCCAGGGTGGGTCCCTGCCTTTCGCCCGTAGTCAGCTGTGATAGGCTGAAGCTCCCCCCATGACTATTTAGGAAGAAGCGGGCATAGAGAATGGATGGATGGGTGGATGTACTAAATTCACTGTAGTGTGAACTAAAAGGAGCGTAGTATATAGGAGTTGGCGATATTATCACAGTATTTTTTTTTTTTTTGAAGTGACTGTATCATATCACGGTATTACAGAAAGGATACGGTACTCAAAGCATCCTATCTCTTTTCACTCTACCGGCAATGTAGCAGAACTTACGATAAGAAAGAGCCATTTAGCAGTTTTTATTGGCTAATTTGTCTCTGAATTAAATAAATAATAGGCCTACTAGCTGCTTCCCGCTTTGTAGCCCATTATTTTGTCGCTTTTAGATCGCATGAGGGAGAGAAGCTGTGTCTTCAATTGCCACTTGATTATTCTTGAATTGGAAAACGTGTTAATCAAGGGAAACCATCTAGAATCAGCCAGGGCTAATTTTTGTCAATAATTGCCGCCGAATTTTCAGGTTTAACGCCAGCCCTGCAAGTGTTCAACTGTCAAATCTGAATTTGGGAGCTGTCAAGTTCGACTAATCAGAATGCTGCATTCGTGGATGAACGCGGTGCCCCGTCAAAAGCCTGGCTTTTGTGCAGGCTCTGTTATCGCTCCCTCGGCCCCATCGCAAACAGTAGCCTGCTCACAGGTTACCTCAACGCACGTTCGTTAGGACGCTGCGGCTCCTAGCGGTGCAACCGGATATTGCTACGCGCATCAGGTTATATAAGTTTACCTGCTACCTGGAGTGAAATTGCCATTTTTTTCAAAAATCGGGCGACGTCAAGTCCTTCCTGGTGTCCAAGTGGATTTTCACACCAAATTTGGTGATAATCGGTTGTGAAATGTAGGAGAAAAACGTGTACATACACACACAGACAGGCAGACATCGACCTCAAATATATAATAGATGTCTTTCAAGAGGAATTGTCTGCCCCCTGATATAAGACAATTAGTAAATTTTGTGATTCATTCATTCAGTCTTAAATACCAGCCATGCTGCTCTTTTTAGTTGAACGAACTCTATTGCTGAGCAACCTGGATCTGATAAACAAAGAATATTAGTTTATGTAGCTCGTTGCTTTCAGCAGTCAGTTGGGCAGGTGGTTGTGCATTAGATGGTTAGGTGGTGAGACAGATAGATGGTAGCTATGTTTTTCTGTCTTTACTGTCAAGTCTAAAAATATGGATGGCTGAAGAAGTAGCTAGTTGGTTATAAAACTACTCAATGAGTAGGGCCCTATTAAATCCGTTTTATTTTTTTTCCAAATTCAGTTTTTTTTCCCATTTTCCATCAGAACAAGTGCTGCATAATAACGCAATATAACATTGCACTGTGATAATTTTTTTTAACCTAAAATAATACACTTCCTTTAATGAGACCAATTTTATTTTGTAGTAAGCTACAGTGAAAAAGGCAGACAACGGCCGTACTGACATATTATTCTGACTGCCCCTTTTTAATCGTTTGTAGTCTTATTGTATATATGGTGTGTGTGTGTATATGTATGTATGTGTGTGTATGTATGTGTATATATATATATATATATATATATATAAATATATATATAAAATATATATATATATATATATAAAATATATATATATATATATATATATATATATATATATATATAAAATATATATTTTTATATATATATATATATATGTATATATATATATGTATATATATATATATATACACACGCATATACACTGCTCAAAAAAATAAAGGGAACACTACAATAACACATCCTAGTTCTGAATGAATGGAATATTCTAATTAAATATTTAATTCTTTACATCGTTGAATGTGCTGACAACAAAATCACACAAAAATTTTCAATGGAAATCAAATTTATTAACCCACATGTGCTCAGTGTGAACCTGCTTTCATCTGTGCACAATTCGCCAGTGGCAAATTTGCCAATCTTGGTGTTCTCTGGCAAATGCCAAAGGTCCTGCACAGTGTTGGGCTGTAAGCACAACCCCCACCTGTGGACGTCGGGCCCTCATACCATCCTCATGGAGTCGGTTTCTGACCGTTTGAGCAGACACGTGCACATTTGTGGCCTGCTAAAGGTCATTTTGCAGGGCTCTGGCAGTGCTCCTCCTGTTCCTCCTTGCACAAAGGCGGAGGTAGCGGTCCTGCTGCTGGGTTGTTGCCCTCCTACGGCCTCCTCCATGTCTCCTGATGTACTGGCCTGTCTCCTGGTTGCGCCTCCATGCTCTGGACACTACGCTGACGGACACAGCAAACCTTCTTGCCACAGTTCGCATTGATGTGTCTTCCTGGATGAGCTGCACTACCTGAGCCACTTGTGTGGGTTGTTGAGTCCGTCTCATGCTACCACTAGAGCGAAAGCACCGCCAGCATTCAAAAGTGACCAAAATATCAGCCAGCAAGCATAGGAACTGAGAAGTGGTCTGTGGTCACCACCTGCAGAACCACTCCTTTATTGGGGTGTCTTGCTAATTGCCTATAATTTCCACCTGTTGTCTATTCTATTTGCACAACAGCATGTGAAATTGATTGTCAATCAATGTTGCTTCCTGAGTGGACATTTTGATTTCCCAAAAATGTGATTGACTTCGAGTTACATTGTTGTTTAAAAGTGTTCCCTTTATTTTTTGGAGGTGTGTGAGTATATGAATGTATGAGGGCAGTAGTAATGACACTCCCCCCACAAATCAACGGTTGTCTGATTCCGATGCATCAGCTACATTTAATTTATTTTTAAGAAACTTTTGTTCAGTCATCCCAATACTGTGTATCCCATCCTTGGACAAAATGTTCTACAGTAATGATTATACATGAACAAACTGACACAAAGATGCATCAGCTATTATTTCACGACAAGGGGGATGGCGTTATGTCATAATTTTCATGCACACAATTCACTAAGTAGAATGCGAAAAGAAGTATTGTTGGCTATTTAACGGTTATATAAGTTGTTTAGCAAACAAAAGATGACAAATGACGATGTTAAGTACCCTGCAATCCCTGGCATCACTGGTCTCGTCTACAAAAACTTCTTCTCACAGATCTTCTGTAGCACCGTAGAGATGTTGCTCGAACACTCGGAGCAGGTGAATTTGACAAAGGCTGCTCACATTTTTGCGTGCATTTGCGCCTTTACACTGACTTTAAATGTAATCTGGACACGCAAATATTTTGTTTGGCGTTGGGTGGAAACATGGCTTTACGAATGGCATTTCAGTAAAATTATGCAGATTCCCGCGTAATTCCGTGTTTATCAATAGTTTAGGTTTTTATTGGCCGATTCCGTGATCACGGAAATCATGGGGCCCGAAATGGGTATGGAAAAGTCACGTCCACTGGCCAAGCAAGGGCAGCAATTACATTCATAAAGAAATTTGACAGGCATTCACATATTTGAAATTCAGTCTCTAGCATTAAAATTGATCCTTGGCTACTATCTGCATGGTAGCAAACGTTAGATAGCCAAAATTCAATTTATTGGGATGGCGGCACTGTTCTACCGAACTGAATTCAGTGAATCAATTTGTTTCTGTCAACAGGTCCCCTTCATTACCTCTGACTAAACAACATAGGTCAGCTTGGTTAAAACCAAGCTGGGACATGGGTGGACATTAATATTATCGCGATTGCGATGCTAAGTTCTGCAAGCAGCTTAATGGCAATGTAATGGTTAGCAGGACACCGAAAGGAATATGAACTATTGTGCTAATAAAATCTGAATGAAGTTGCCGTGATTCCTGTTTTGTATGGCTATTGATGCAACTAAATGAACTCGCCGTTATTCCTCTTTAATTGCCATTTTTTGGTTGTTTTTTTTTCTGCAGGAATTTGCAGACTCTTTAGGCATCCCCTTCTTGGAAACGAGTGCCAAGAACGCCACCAACGTAGAGCAGGCCTTCATGACCATGGCGGCAGAGATCAAGAAGAGGATGGGCCCCGGGGCCACAGCTGGGGGGGCCGAGAAGTCTAATGTGAAGATTCAGAGCACTCCGGTGAAACCCTCCTCCGGGGGTTGCTGCTGAGGCCTTAACCACCCCGAACAGCCCCTCCTGTACCCCTCAAACAGCCCCTCCTCTACCCCTCAAACAGCCCCTCCTGTACCCCTCGAACCCCCTTCACCCCCCCCCCCCCCCCCCATTCTCTGAGCTCCATTGACATCCTACACACTTAATGAGAGAAAGAGAGAGAGAGACATGAACTGAGAGAGAGAGAGAGGGAGCAGGAGAGAGGAAAATATTAGTTTCCTGAATTGTACTGTAAGCAGCCGCACTACCGGAGACGCTCCCCAGATAAATGATCGAGGCGTAAACTCACACAAACGAAGGACAGGTCAGTGATATATGGGGACGCCCTCCGCCCTCTTCGCATCTCTCTGTCACCCCACCCCCCCTCCTCCTTTCCCCCTCGTCTTGTGCTGCTTTACCCCCCCCTCCTCCCTACACAGCCACACCCTCTCCTGACCCCCCCCCACTTACACAGAACAGAGCTCTCAAAATTCGGTCCTCTCTGCAGGTTTATAGAATCACCAGAGAATAATGTGCACCAGTCTGGCTGCATTCCCACTGCAGGCCTGGTCTGTGGTCGCTGTCATCACTTTTTATTCCTTTTCCTCTTTTTAAAAAAAAAAAAATTTCAGTTTTTTTTGTCTCTTTTTCATTTTTTCATTTCCTGATTCCTCAATTTATTTGCTGTTTATATTGTTCCATTTCTGTTTTCTGCAGATGAAGTTTTTTTTGTCAATGTTTGTCATCCAACTGCACAAACACAGTTTCACTGTCCAGCGTCAAGGAAGTCAAGTGAAATATGTATGTTAAATATATAAATATATATGTAAGATCTGATTTGCTAGTCCTTTTAGAGGAGGTAAGTGGAATTAATTGACATTATTTGATGAGTAGTCTAGCTTCATAATCTGCATTTAATTTGTGGCTCAAGGCTATTGTAATTTTGTTGCACAATATCTTACATTAAAAAAAATGGAAGAAATGTTTAATAAACATTGTACTTACTGGAATTCCTGCTAGACTTTATGAGACACACAATGGTTTTCCATTCTTAGTGGTGTATGTAGAATACATTTTGTGTTTTAATTATTTATTCTACATTTATTTGGCAGGTGTACTGTACTGATTACGGTACTGTTTGCCGCATTGGCCATCTCCTGTGAAATATTCTGGTTACAAATGACAATGTCAAAACCCCCTATTTCAAACACTATGTTCTTTTTTTTCATAATAAAGGCAACTGAATGCAGTTTTAAATGCGCTGGGTAATTCTAGTGAAAGATTTCCTTACTCGGTGACGCAGGACTGACTCATCCACAAATTGCTCGAGTCTCTCCCCCCAAAGGGAGGGGAGACGTATTGGTTTTGTCTGGTTTCCTGTGCGCATTCGCGTTGGCATTCCCGCCATTTTCTGGACCATAACTCAGAAACATTTTGATATCATTAAATTTTGCACACATTTGCATCAGGTCGTGCAGGTATGCCTTTTGCCATTTTGAGGTGAACTTTTCCAGTTTCTTCCTAAATGTCTATGAACATCAATGAGGGGCGGCTGCATTTGCATTTTTTTCCCTTAAAAATAATCTAGTTTATCTCTGTGGCAACCAATCATATGCCATTCTACCATCCTGCCCGTTTTTACTCCAACTCTAACATGGCACACACCTCATTCAACAGCTAGAGCAGGGCTGCCCAACCCTGTTCTTAGGAGGTCCACCACCCTACAGGTTTTCTCTCCAACCTTAAAGCACACCTCATTCAACAACTGGAGATTTTGGGTGGCTGATTTTGATTCGGTAATCGCGTGTGCCAAAGTAGGATAGGAGCCAAATCAGAGAAATGGGTTTGGTTTCCAGTGATCTCTCTGCTCTAGGTTTTCGGACATGCACCTCTAGATTTCATAGAATTTTTTTAATGACTTAAACTAGGGCAGTTTGATTGGGATCTAAAAAGTATTTGTATTGAGAAGTGCATGTAAATTAACACCAGTGAAATTTGATGACACTGGTCATGTTTTCTGTTGACCCTGGTGTCGCTGACATCCTTGGGTAAAGTGGGAGCTTTACCTTTAGCTGTTGCCTGCTACCAACAAAAGCAGGGGACAATTGCCTTTGAAAGTTTTTTTTTTTTTCTTTTTTTTTTTCCCCGCCCCAGCCAATTTGGAACGGAACCCTTTATTTGTGAAGTCATGTTTCTGTTGTGTTAATGAATTGGGAGTGAGTGAAATGGAGTAGCTTTCTGTAGGTTGATTGACCTGAGGCATGTTGTGTGTCTTTATCAGCAGTAAAAATATTTATGTTATGCGTGTTTAAGGATGAAAAAGATTGTGACTGTTAGAAGGGTTGTGAGTTAAAAAATATTTAAAGAAGGTGCACAAGAAGTGCAATGGTTATCTCGCGCCCACCATGAAGTGGAAGAGGCATATAGGGGTGAATGCTGTCTTTCCGCATATCTGTCCGCCCATCTGTCTCTGTGCCCATCCGTCATGCTACTTCACCAGGCCAGAACCTCTAAACCGGTCAGTATTTTTCCCAAATTTAACGTAAAGATGCATCTTAATGTGTAGATGTGCCTTTTCGCACTTCCGCCTGTCCCTCCCTCAAGTTTCGTTTCCAAGCCAGAACGCCAAGATGGTGGCCGAGGATCTGTTTAAAGGGCCTTTAAATGGTAAAAGACTATTTTTATCTTGCTTTTCAGGTCGGTACAGAAATGGCCGTGTGTGTGTCACTGAAACTGTACTTCTAGCAGCTTGGTTGTAATTTGCAGCTCATTTGAAAATCAGTCAAAAGCTCACTGTGCCCTCATGAATTTACCTGGTGAAACACTTTGGTTTTATTACACACTGAAATAAAGGGATGAACGAATGTGCTGAATACCGTAACCATTCAGATGTTTCCCAATGAGTCACTGCTGAGGCAGTTACTGAGGAAATCGTTTGTGCGATTACACTCTGCCTCCCCACAGACAGCACTGTCTAAACTTGCCTAATTTCACACAGGACGTGCTGCACCACCTTATGCTTTTACGAATGAAAGTACAATGACTGCTGCTTGTGGCTGTCGCTTCACTGCAGTGAAAGAGTGCTTTTCCTTCCTGTGGGGGTGAAATGCAGTCCCGTGATTGGCTCGCAGTGGCTAACCCGGCGTAACAACTGTCCAGCAACAGCTGAAGTGCACTTTGCTCCTGTTTTTGGTACACCTTTAGTGAAGTTTAAGCAGTTTTAAAAGGCACCAAGTAAGATTTTAATTCACTGCACAGGGGCATAATTAAAAAAAAAAAACCTTTGAAATGGCAAGACTAGGTCAAAATTTAGGGTGTGGCTGAACCGTTATGGTCAATTTGCAAAATTGTGGACAATTGGCAACGGCCTATGGCCCTGTTCTTCAAATCACAGTTCTTAAGGTCTGAGGATGCTGATTTTCCAATGTACACTAATCTGGGAGACGGGTGTGAAGCCAGTTTAGCCAATTAGGATTGTTAATTACCTGGGAGGAAAGGAAACCAGGGCTGTATCGGGATTGCTTTGAGCACCCCTGGCCGATGGGGGGAGAACACTTCACTGGTTGCCCAATGGTGTTACTTCATCACTTGCTCAGCCAGGGACTTGGGCAAACCAAGGGCCAGACCATGCCTGCTCGCAAAAGGTTAACTTGGGCAAAAATATACATTTAAAATTTCCTTTTTCTGACAAGTGCAATAGTGCGAGTTTAGGAACTTAAAACAGCTTTTTTTGGAAGGATTTAACGTTCATGTATTCTAAATATAAATATTTCTTCTACATTACCATTGTGAGCGTGCATTTCTTGGTAATGGCAATGCAAAAACCGCCAGGTAGCCGTACAGTTCAACATCGCGCTGCCAGAAGTGATTGATTCGCTACACACTGTTCTTGCAGAGATCTGTATTCCGATACTGTAATGCTTGGACCCTTACTATACAAGCCTAGTTTTAGCGAGGAGATCTCTTGCTGTTGAATGAGGTGCGTTTTGTTTGTATTGTAATGAGAACCAACAAGAAGGCTGATCGTCGGGAACGGTTGGGAACCACTGTTCTGGAGGTATGGAGTCGGTCAGCAAACCATGTCATGAAAAGGCTGTAGCGTTTGTACACGGAACTGGCTCCGTTTGTTTAAACAGTTTCCCTAAAAGTTGTCTTACCCCGAGAAAATGGTCAGGATACACACACGACGAGCATTAAAAATACCCTCCTATGTTGGAATTGTTGATTCGTGGCGCTTTCTGGAGGATCCGAACACTTGCGTAACCACTCTCTGCGGAGTAAATAACATGCGCTGCAATAGCGCACTCTGGTGGATACCTAGTGTACACGTTATCGATGTTGAGAAAAACAAGTGAATGGCGTGGTCCAACCGCTTATTACAGCCCTCAATTATTACACAGCAGCCACTGGTATTAACCCTCTCCAGGCTCATGTTGCAAATTTGCAACAATAAATCAATTGATGACTGATAATAAAATATAAAGACCACATGGGAAATGGTTTGATAAAGTTACCCTTCCAGCTCAATATTGCAAAAATACTTTGTTCGTTCCACTTGCAGCCACTAGTGTATAAGAACATTTCTCCATGAATGAAAGATTTTTCATATCTCAAAATAATAAATTGGGCTGGAGAGGGTTAAATCTGCATATGAATATGGCTCCATCTCACCCACGCCGGCTGCGGCTAATGAACTTGGCTAATGGCCTTGTCGGACAGATTCAGTCTACCTGGAGAAGGCTGTGTTCTATGCTCTGTTTCCCCCCGAGAACCAGACTGTCCAGCTACAACATTCCACCACACAGAACCTCCAGCCTGTCCCAGTCATCCACTGTCTCTTTTCTGCCCTATTTATCTTCTTAAGCTTAACTCGCAACATCCCAATATCTGAACCGACAAATGTGAAGTGGATATTGGGATCAGTATGCCAAGAGTGAGAGAAAAAAGGCCATAAGTAGATTGAGAACTGGACTCCTCCGGTGACCAAAAGATTCCTTTCTTTGATGACGCGGGAATTTTAACTCTCTTGCTCGCCCTCTCCCTTGTCCTCAGCAGAGGGTACGGTATGTGTGTTCATCTGTTCAGCATGTGCCTGCGCTGTACTGGGCCCATATCCAGAGCTGCCCTCAGGGAAGTCTCATAGAGCAGGAATGCACAAGTATCTGCAGATAGTTCAGTCTTCATTCAACAACCCCAGTCCGCCTCCCAGCTATCAAACTATTTCATTCAACTATTTCATTCACTAAATGCATATCAGCCGAATTCTTAACAACCAGTAAAGAGGCTGTAACCTGATTCAAATCTGGAAACTTGAGAGCCTTATTTATATTCACCTAAGAAAAGAAAAAAATAGATGATAAATGATGATTTAAAATATTATATATAATCAACCAGTGTAACATATTTGTTACAATAAGTTACATATGTGTATATGTATCGGAGTTTACCAAAGCAATAAATTTAGTGGTGCTCGGATATAATGTTTCAACCTATTTGGCAAGCTTTAAATCCTGAGTTATTAAATCTATTGTGTTCACCCTTTTCATTGTCATTCCACATCGCTCAACAGTTGCTATGCTTTCACTATCCTTCGGTGCTGACCGTGAGCTTGATTTCATTAATAAGTGGCAGAGCCCCTATAGTCTAAAACAGGGCTCTCCAAATCTGGCCCTCAAATCCAAATACAGTCCGGGTTTTCCTTTCTTCCAGGCAATTAAGTGAACAGTTAATGCTGCTGATTGTCCAGATTGTCCTCTCACCTGACTCCCAGGTAAAGGGAGAGTGCCAAAACCAGCAGTTCTCAGCCCTCAAGGACTATGGCTGGAGGAGCCCTCCTCCATGTGGTTCCCCACTCTTCTTCTCCTGTGTGAAACTGAGAGGAAACTGGCAGCATGGGACACACCCACAGTCTCTCTCCTTACCTGCAATGATCACTACTGGCACAGTGGAGAGTGGACTGAAATAGTTGCTGCAGACAGACCACAGTGCCCCCTGATGAGAGGGGGTGGAATTGCAGCTGCAGAGACATACAGGCGGGTCGATGTTTATTGCGCTGGGGGACGGAGGGACTGCAGGGACCTGCTCCAATCGCTTACTTTTTCTTTTTCTTTCCGTCCATCCTTGAGCCTTATCTAGAAATCAATCAGGGCAGTTGAACTGAAAACACTGAAGAAACAGTAATCCTGTAAAGGGGTCGGAAATTAGGAGCGAGGGTTTCTCTGGGAAATACTGAGCGATGACAGATGCACAAGCATGTTATTTTCCAGAATGCGAGGCGTATAAATAATTGACCTGCGAATGCACCTTCAGATGTATCTGCCGCTCCTGTACCTGTCGCTGACTGACGTCGCTTTGAACTGAGCACAGCAGTTCATTCTCTTTTATTGCTGTTGGTGCTCTGTTACCATGGAAACAGAGGCAGACAGCCCTGTTGATGGTGGGGGGTGGGGGGTGCGCTGGGCCTTTCAGGGCATCAGATGTTATGACTGGGCGGATGTGCATCCCTGTGTGTGCGCTTTTGTTCAATATTTATGCATGCATTTGCGTGTGTGTGTGTGTGTGTGTGTGTGTGTGTGTGTGTCTGTTTTTGCATCCGTATGTCTGTAACATTGTACGTATATATGCGATGAGTGTATGTGTGCCTATGATATGAATGGTATGTATTATTGAATGTAAGAAATGTTATCCAAACACCCTTCCAGTCTAACAAGAAAGGGAAAAAACATTAATTAGTCATAAACACATGAATCAATGTGAAGCCCACAAGCAATTTTATCAGGCCAATTAGTCTTTGCTGAAGTGTATTAAGTTGGTATTACTCAAATTAAAGGAGTTAGATTGAAATGTATTTTTTCCTCATAACACTCGTAACTCTCAGTGCCCAATGAAATCGCGCACCAATGAGTCCCGTGATCCTCACAAGCATGAGACAGGAGGAACCTCAATGCTAAAAGCTCAAATACTTAAACAAATTGAGTTGCCTAAATTAAATGGCCCATCTGAAGACAGTCTGCTTCCTCAAACCAACCTGTAATTTTTCACTGAAGGCTTAGGTGAGGGTTGATGGGAGTAGATTAAGTATTTGTCTTAAAAAATAATCTACAACCAAAGTGAATGAAATTGAAAGTACTTCAGTGGTTTTCCTCTGTGCCACTTTTAACTGATTTCTGGTTGATTTGAGGCATTTTATAAACCCCGTAGTATCACAGAGCTGTAATTAAATGGTCCATTTAAAGATAAATTAATGTAAACACCCTGAACAGCAGTGTTTGCATATGAAGGCTCCTCTCTTACCAACTACATAAAACATTATTTTGCGGGGTCATTTGGACGGAGAGTTTTTATAACATTTTATAGCTTCATATTAACGGCTGGGCGCGATTAACGAACCGCTCTGGTTTCTAATTACCTGGGGAAAAATATGCAGCCCATTTCATAAGCACTGATTTCATTTCAAAGCATAATATTTTCTATATGAAATGGACCAGATCATTATAACCTGCTAAGCTGAGAGTTTTATGTACAGTTTATGGAGATGCTGAACCAAACAGTTAGTCACTGCATTCATATTGATGCTGGATATGTGGAGGGGTTTTTACCAATGGTTGATGCATTAAAACCCACTCAAGGGGCATTGAGCTGACCTTTAAAAAAATTCAAAGGTCGTCCAAACCAGGTGGACAAAGAGAAGCTTCTTTCCAACTGAAATTGAGAACAGATAGTCATTTTATCAATATGTCTGTGAGGATGTTCTCAGAAAACAAATTTAACTTAACTTGACCAAAATTTCAAACTAACATTTTACGAAGCCACAAATTAAAAAGACGCCGCTGGAAAGATTAAATATTGTGTGGCTCTGAGGCGTTAATTGAGGATAAATTGTTCATTAAAATCAGGACCATGATTTTGACTTGTTATCTGCCCTTCAGCTGCTAGTCGCTGAAAATATTTCCTCTGTTGAATGAGTTTGCTGAAAGAGTTGAATGGTGTACTGCATACACCAATGTCCTGAAACATGGACCGTTATCTCCCAATTTATTTTGGTTTGTTTTTTAGCTTAGCCTCAGGGAGTGAAAATGATATTTCAACCACCTTGATGATTTGTAGTTTATGGTCTAAAGGTGAGGTGAATCAGCAGTGCGATGTTAAATTTCAGTAATGTCATTCACATTTGTCGATTGCATATATTTGGACAAATGAAAAAGAATAGTAATTTTGCAATTTTACTGTTGTACTGATCAAAGAAGATTCCTCAGTTACAGAAATGATAAAACACCCATGCCAGAGACTACAAGCAGAAAAAAACACAGGATTTTCTGAACATTTTGGCGAGAAAGCAATTGACATTAGCAGGTGAATTATTATGGAAAAATATACATAAACAAATATAATTAGGCCTGAACAATATAGTAAACATAATTTGTCACTTAGTACAGTAAATTGAGGAACATATGTAAGTCTGGCCACATTTAAACTCAGTAGAGGAGCAGATATTTATGTTATGGGGTTTTTTTCCTGAAGTCAATTTTATTCTATTCAATTCTTTCATGGAGTACTTACTTATAATCTGCACATTTTAAGAAATTCAACAGGAATGATCTATGGACTTACATTTTGATCCAGTTGTTACATTCAAATGCTCACAAATGAAAAGATAAGAAAACTATGTAGCGGTGGTTTCCAACCCCTTTTTTTATTATTAAATTTGAGATTCTGTATTTTGCTGTCAACTAAAAATATTAGTATTTCAGGTTTAATATTATACGTCTGCTTCTCAATGTAGGCCCCACCACCCTGTAAACTCATGGGCTGAGAATTAACTGGACCCATCTCCACATTTTACTAAATGAACAAAATGGGATGTGAAACTTTGCAGCATCATAATTTCTCATTCCGAGTATACTTTTCAGATATTTATACGAGGGGAGTTATTTGGACTGAAAGGTATAATATCAAGCCGTTATACCTTTAGTAGAATGATTTTAAATAGAGGATCTAGGAAAATGTAAATGGAGATATACCTGTGTATTTTTCAAAATGTCATAAATTTTGCAGGTATATGGTTCTATCTCCCAGGTAGCTTCTTGTATTTCCAGAAATGTTTAGCCACAAAGTTCTGTCTTGCCTTTTGTTTTTTAAAAAAAGAACACAACAATGTGACTCCACCAAAATCTGCAAATTACACATTCCTGGTAAAAAGTAATACAGAATATGAAAGAAAAACAGAGTATCTGACAATAATAATCACAGAAAATGGGCTGCCACGTCCTGTCTGAAAATAAATCGGAAACAAACCTTGTAACACTGAAATGAGCTGTGGAGTCTCGAGGGTGTTCAGTGTCAACTGCTCCTATCTCTATAGCCAGTACAAGTTCATCTGAGTACATTTAATGCAGACATGATGCACACTACATAGTAAACAAACTCTGGCCTTGGGCTTAGTTTCAATGAGTACCATGTCCATATTGTACTTGTTCATCTGCATACAAATGCATCTTGCAATGCATTTAATATAAGACTGAAAATCAAGTAGTACTATCTTAAATGGCCCCCCGGAAAAAGCCAACCCTGATGAAAAATTGCCACAAAATACTACAGTAAAAATTCTATAGTTTTCTATAGTAACTGTGGTATTTTTGCAGAATTACTGTAGATATACTATAGATATTCAAGCGCACCCAGGTACCTTTGTTGCGCTCCGGATGGAACGGGTCTAATCTCCTGAATACCGACTATGGGAACTCGAGAAGAAGTTTGTGAGCCACAGATCTTAATTCAAAGAGCACTCTCCATGGCATCCTTGTCCTCCATCGCGTCAGGGGGACCGTCGCGAGGTTGGTTGGCTTCCAAGTGGGCGACAAGGGGTGTCGTTTCCCCCCCACTCTGTGTGTTAGCCGACACCTCCACCCTGACCTCCGTCAGCTCTTCCTGCTCCTGCTTCAGTCTCTGCAGCTCCTGCTGGTTGATGTGGTGAAGGATTCCGGCCCCCAGCGCGTCCCCTTCCACGTTCACCACCGTGGTCGTACGGTCCCTGTGGACACACACGCATCGCAGTCCCCGGAATTAAACCTTCGAGGCTGTTTCAGGTCTTTCTGGCATCGCGTGAGTTAGAAACTTGGTGCATCAATTCCACCCTGGTCTCCAGAAGAGCGGCGGGATCTGCAGGTTTTAATCGTTACTCCGCAAAACGGCAATAAAGCCCCTGAATGCATTGTCAGCTCACCTTGTCTGGTTCTTAATGCCTGGACTGGATGTTGATTTTGAAGTGAACACAAAAACTAACAGACCCCATAATCCTGCAGACCTGACCAGAAAAACCTGCTGTAGCTAATGAGTGTACCGTACAAAACGGCGACTGTAACCAGGAATGAATTGACTAGCTAATAGATGGGACATAATAAAGTAGTAATTTCATCCAGGTGTGGTGATGCCAGCGGAGAAACTCACACAATCCAATCCACAGCCAGCATGAGCGACAGGTCTTTAGTAGGCAGCCCAACTGCCTCCAGGATGATGGCGATTGTGATGATTCCTCCAACAGGTATCCCTGCAGCCCCCACACTGGATGCTGTGGCGGTAACACTGTGGCATAACAAAGTCGCTTTAACACTGACCTGGCCTATAACCATTACAGGAATATCTACCACTCTCATGTAAGCCTGTGGAAATGGCATCCCCACTGCAAATTCCGACTAAGCTCACCTAAAGCAAGTCAGGCTAGCTTAAGCTGCGCTTTCAACATTCCCAGCTGGTTTCAACTGCCAAACCAGCTTAAACCAGCCTTGACTAGTCATTGACAAGTAGAAAGCAACAATAGACCAGCTTCAACTGGCCTCAGGCCAGCTAATACCAACCTTCAACCAGCCACACCTGTTGGCAGAGGAGCAATGACGAACTAGGAAACCAATGGTTTCCTCTCCAGGCTAACCTTTACAGGGAATTTCCTGCAGGAATTACTCAGAGCAGAACTGACCCCAACACTGAAAGACTGCATCATACGTACATTATGGTGAAGATCTGACCGGCATTGAGCTCAATGTCATTGAGCTGAGCGATAAAGACAGCGGCCATGCACTGGAAGATGGCGGCCCCATCCATGTTGACGGTGGCTCCGATGGGCAGGATGAAGCGGCAGATGCGCTTGTCGACGTGATTGTTCTCTTCCACGCACTTCATCAAGGATGGCAGAGTGGCTGAGCTATTGAGAAGAGAGATAGTTCACGGCAACACCCAATGACCTTTTAAATTAACCCTGTAAAGCATTGGTCATCAACCCTGCCCCTGGAGATGTACTTCCAGTCAGTTTTCACTCCAACTTCAGCAAAGCAGACCTCACACAAAAGCTAGACACCCTGTTTTGCAGGCAATTAGTAATGTCAGGTGTGCCAGATTGAGATTGCAATGAAAACCTACAAGATGGTACACCTCTGGGAACAGGGTTGGTGAGGACTTCCTGCGAGGCACTCGACAAAATTATTCAGGCTTTGCTGGCAAAGAGCATTAGCTTGCTTTAACCCATTAACTGTCGCTGGGCCCTAATTAGGGCCCTATGGAATTTTCAAACAAATTTTGAATCTTTCATTTGAGCATTTGAAATGTGGTATACCAATCCAGGCTAAATGTGAGAAAATGCAGGCTGCCAGGTTAAGTCATGTTACCCTCATTGAGTGAATATGTCTTTCCCCAATGACACATTTTGAGTAGAGTCACTTTCTCACTTCCTTGGTTCACTTAATGAGCAATTTATCTGGTACTATAGATAGACCTCCAGATCTCGGGCTAAATGTAAGACCAAAAATGTTTTTTTCTTTTATATTCTTTAACACAGTGTGGAGAACCTTTGCAGTGTAGTTCCGTAGCGTTGACTGAGACTGAGGCCAACTACTGAACCAGCTCTTCCTCTGGTTTGAAAGCTATAGAGCTCCGGTGGCTGACATCACGCAATCCCAGCATTACCACATTGACAGGAAGGTGCGCGGTTAAAAGCGCTGCCAGGCATACGGCGAGTGGCTAACTTTGACGACTATAGGCTCATGAGGAAAAGTGAATAATTTTGTGTATGAGGTGATGCCTTTAAACATTCATTCAAACTATGATAATGTGGTGACACAAGCTAGTTAACATACAAGTTAAGCACAGCAAATAGCTAGTTAGGTCATTCTACCCTGTTGCTAATGCTAACATAACTCTGATGAAGTGATACTTCAGGCCAGTGTCCAGAGGCAGCACTTTCAGAGCTGGAAGTGCCAATGACCTCATTTTCAGAGTGCTTCCCTCTAGCACTGATTTTTGCTAAGTTACAAAATCCATCCTAGCATTTCCACCAAGCATCATTGTAGATGTCAAGATTTGCTAATACAGTGAAAAGAAATTGTGATTAATTTTAGCAACTAAGCTAAGGAATGTTGATTTCCCAAAAGCAAAATTGTAACAGAAATAAACCAATGGTTTGAACTATGTAGCCAAGTAGCTAAAATAGCTTGCAACCATGCTTTGGGAAACATAGCCACCCAGATAAAATTAAGTGGGAACCTGAGTGATCATAGAGTACCAAGCTACATCTGTTGGGCACTACAGTAATAGTAAACATTAATTAAACCTTAACTGATGATAGTTAATTGATTAGAAACACAACTGTGGCAGCAGGAAAAGTTTCTCTGATTGGTGTTGATATTATAAGTCCCTCCCAATATTTGATTTTGAGTTGTCATTGAGAAAGAAGTGACACTGATGAGCCCAGTGCTGTACAAAAAGTTGAACTATTTCCAGTTGAGAGCACCGTGGGAAAAAGGTGTGTGCTGAGAGTGTTTTGTGCACCGAAGACGTTGAGCGCTGTCAATGCTTAAATTCATACTAAATGCATGAAAAATTAACCCAGCCAGCACAAAAAAAACACTTCCTGTGGACACAGGCTCTATTTATCACGAAGCGAGATTGCGTCCATTTGTATCCTCCAGGCTCTTGTAGGCTTTTGTGAGACTCTCCAGAGTTGGACGAGGGAAAGTTGATCAGGTAATTGTCGATGTCTGGATCCTGCAGGTATGGAACACTGTACGATCTGGCAGCTCAATATTTGTGAAAAGCACACCTGAGGCATTATGAATATCAATAAAGTTTAACCTATGAAGTTTTGAATTATACAGCTCAATTTCTTTGGTTGTAAAGTTTGCAGTGAACTCTGATGGCTTGAAATCGGCGCTGGTGCCAGTCATGTTCGCTCAGGCTTTTCCTATCAAAATGGCAGCGTAAACAAAATAAGTCGCTTGACGTCCAGAGCTCTATTGGCCTTGTGCTGTGGAACTACTCCAGGTAATGGGTGATCTACATCACAGTCAGGTGACCAAACTACACTGAGTCAGAAAGGGAGACAGAGAGCACATTTAAAGTCTTATGCCAATAGAGGTAGCAATGTGTCCCTGCAGGCAATGTAGACAGAAGTTTAATGCCAGCCATGACACAAACAAATCATTGCTGGCACATTGTAAATACCAACAATATGAAGATCTTTACATGCTGTTTTTATTGAGTCAGGTTCAAATATCGATGGATTCAATAAAAAGAGGTGACCTTTTAAGTCGTAGTTTTAGCGTTATAACATATGTGGTAACTATCCAACCAGGTGTTCTTGTGTCCATGTCGGGGAGAATTTCACTTCCGGCCAGTTATTCTTTGTATTTTTTTACTGTTTATTGGAGTTTAGCATGTTGTCATACATGAGACACAGCTTCCTCTGCTCCTCTAAAACACTGTTATTATTCTCATGTTGCTTTGTTCCAATGACACTTACATACAGTCGTGTGCAAATAAATTTGATGAAGGTGCTTGTCGATTGAATGAGCTGAATGGAGTGCAGATAGCCATGCCAAGAGATGAATGCCTGAAATAACCACCTCAAAGATCACTGTAAAGTACCTTTATGCACATTTCATTAATTTCCTTGACTTGTATGAATCCCAATGAGAATCTCTGGTCCATCACAAAGTCAAGGCTGCGCCACAAAAGCCAAAGTCATCGATGCAGTTGTCCAGGTGTGACATCACTACAAAGATAACCAAGGCAACTTACAAAAACCTGGTCAGCTCCCTGCCAAAACAGGTGGAACAGCTTATCAAGAACGGTGGAGGCCACATCTCGTACTGAGTGCTGAATGTAGATGCTATTACAGTAATAAAAGCCTGAAAACCTTTGTTGTTTGGTTTTTCCCACTCCAGCCTGCTTTATCCAATTAATTTGCACAAGGCTGTAGCTGTGCAGCTGGATAGAACTCTTTTAAGTGGACCCAAGCAAATAATTACCATTCAAAAGAATGGGAATCAACTCTATAGATGCTTTTGTTAATGTGATTCACACACTTCAAGTTGAAGTCATTACTCAAGGGTACTTGTGATGTTTTGTATTGTACGGTGACCAAAAAAAATCCCACGTAGAAAACATGACGTCTCACAGTGAGTCAACTCGCTAGATAAGTGATGTTACTTTAATATTAGTGCTTTAAACTTGGGGGGCGCAAGCAGACTTATCAAAACAATTTGGGATGCATTGAATTCAAGGAACACTCCATGCTACATGCCAGCCTTGTGATGACTATGCATTGAAGTCAATGGACAACGGGCTAATTAGCTTTTTTAGCATTGGTCCATTGACTTTCATTGATTGTCATCACAAAGTTGGCAAGGTGTGTCCCTTTAGCTTATTGACTTTGAAGAGTGTAGGCAATAAGAGTGTAGGAAGAGTGTAGGGTACCTGGAACAGGTGGCGAAGGCAGTGGCAAAGGCAGTGATGAGACCAGACAGGAAGCTGAAGGGGTTCTTCCGGGTGAACCCGAAATATATGAGGGGGAGAACGATGCCCCCATGGATGATGTGGCCCAATATGGAGGCCAGGATGTACTTTCCCAAACTGGTGACCAGCAGGACGACATTTGGCATCTCCAGAATCTTACTGCCGACCAGGAACATGATGCCAATGGGCACATACCTGTAAGAGGGCACAGGGAGACGACTCATCAAAGGCTGGAGAAAAGTCTGGAACAAGGTATTCACAGCCACTGGCCTGATCAGAGCTTTCAGGTAATGTACATTATCACTGAATAACTGTGGACCTGTCATTGTGCCATTAGGAAAGGAGAGGACAATCACAGGTCTACAAAGCTGCTTTAGTGGGCTACTTCTTACATTCATAATTGGCAAAAGTGCAAATGTTGTTCAGGGAATACCAGAGATTTCTGAGGAAAACCATCAAGTTGTTTTTTTTGCCACTGTAAACACAAAGAGCAACAAAATGTCCCTGATCAACCACGGATTTCGAATGCACTCGACGAACTTCAGAAGGGCAAACAATCCATTACAGATTAGCCAGTGTTTTAACAGCACACTGGCACTGGGCCGGCTTCTTCCAAAGGTCAACTAATCACAAAAAAAGAAGGAGGAAAAAATAAAAAATGAGGAGTCCTAACATAAATATTGTGGTGCAACCCTGACCTCTGAAGAGCCAGCAATTCATTCTTCTCTCCAGCTGCAATGTACCTTGACTGTCTCAAGAACCATATCTTATAGTGGACAGTGTTGGAACCTACAGCGGATACAACACCCAATAAAAATGAACTATTTCAATAAAAAATTTTCATCGGCGGGTCTTAGTCACCCAAGATACCTGCATTGCATAGAAAACACAAATACTTCGACTTGTTTTTCTGCCTCATCGCAGGAGGACAAGATCCACTCAAGTGAACCAGTTTTTGTGTTTTGTTGTGTGAGCGAAAAAACCTTTTAATTTGGATCAAGCTATGCAAAATGTTGACGGCGAATTATAACCGCTTCAAAGATGTCCTAAGTTTCATTCCTCCATTACTTTAACACTCAATAAAAATAGTTTTTTTCAAAAAGATGAACCTTCCAATTACACCATGGTACCCCATCAGGCTCAAGTTCTTAGACAAAAAGATTCAGCTTTAAAACTTTGAACACCAGTGAAAAAAGGTTCCACAAAAACATAAAATGGGTTCCTCGAGAGTTCCAAACAGAAGCTCTGTGTGGGCGTGCAAGTGCCTCACCACATGATCCAGGTGACGAGCACCATTGTGGCTTCGTTGAAGGAGTTGAAGAAGCTGATAAGCCCCTCCCCCTCAGGGCCGAGCTTCCTCAAAGCCACGCCGAATGCCATGGCGAAGAGCACCAGGCCCAGAATGTTCATGCCCTCTGTTTCCTTGCCAACCGGAACCTGCGGCCCAGACCAACCAACTGAAAAGTCATCAAAGGTATCATTCCACATTAAAACACTAATGTCACAAAATGCTGTATGTTCACAAGTATTTGCACATAACTTTAGCTAGTCAGAGAAATCTTGGCTCTAAATTTTTCGGTGTCTAGAAGGAGAATCTTCCAAACCATATTCATATAAACTCAATCGGATTCTCACTTCCAGGCATAGAGATATCTACCAAACTGTCTTATGTCCTGTATTTGTAATGCACTGTTGGACGGCAGCAACGTACAGCCAATGACAACACACAGAGTCCGATTTCACTCAGCCTCCCAAAAATAGAAGAAATCGCATACCAGGCCAGATTATATGCAGAAGAGGAAAACGTAATGTTCAGCATTTAAAAGAGACATTATTAGCAATAGCCCCCAGTTCTCATGGTCAACCTCCCCTTCCTGTGCCAATCTCTGTTAACTGTGTGGACATGGCTGACTAATGAAGGAATCTGCCCATAACCAGGCCTGTTATGCATGCTTTTTGGAGGTGTTGAGGTGAATTGGACTCAGTGTGCAATAATTGCCAAGCATTGTGAGGATAACTGCAGTTGTTGGGCCCTTGAGCAAGGCCCTTCACCCCACATTGCTTCAGTGGGGAATGGTCCCCACTGAGTCTGATAAACAATAGGTTACTTAAGTTAAAATGCATCAGCACAGAAAAAAAGAAATAATAATAAAAAAAATGATTAGTTATTAGGACTAATAATTTGTAGTTTTAGCATCAGGATTTTTCTGTTGATAAGTGTGGTTTTATGTGTCCCAGTCAGGGCTCTACGGTCTGGAGTACAGTCCAATGCTCATCTTACACACAGAATGAATACTGAGTCTGGAGAGGATTGTAAAGTGTAAAATGCATCTTTTACAGATTTAATACCAAAGGCTGACTCAGTTCATTCAGATTGAATTGGAGGCAGAGAGACTGCAAGACAAAATTCAGGCTATTTTTGGCCTACTACTTAGGATAATGTTTTGTAATGCCAGAAAATTTTCCTTTGGAAACTCATAATAACAAGCTAGTTTTGTAGCTGCTACACTCATCTACCTGTGTTTGAGAAGAAAATATAAGTTATTAATGACTGATTCTCAGCCAGTTTGTCCAGTATAGGGAAAGGTCAAGGGTAGCAATGAGGGCATAGAGTTAGTGGACCCGTGCAAAGTGAAATATTTGCTGCATGTTACCAAACAGCTTCTCATCTAGTCTGTTTGCTCTTAATGTTCCACTCTGACAATATTTACATGGTAAAGGGCGATACTCCCCACTTTTCCCTTAATTCGTGGAAATTACTTGAGTGGAAAATTGTCAAATACTTTAACATGTAAATAAATAACTGCAAACTTCAGTCAAGAGTAGAAAATGGAATCACTGTTCAAAAGCAATTAAAACTAATTTTATTGTTGTGTACTGACATTTCTTTTGCAGAAATAAAATACTTAACCAATCTCCCTGCTCAAATTAATTAATCAGTTCTAGTAATAAAGTCATAAAGCTAGAGCAGTACAACGAAACTCAATTTTTGTGCCACGCAAGTGTGAAAGAATAAATACTGAGATTAGGATTTAATATCTGATGTTCCATCTGGAATCAAATAGTTCCAGAGCTTCTTGAGGTGAAGGATATCGCTGAGAAAAGGAATATTTTTTCTCTTTCTTTTTAAAGGTAGTATTACCGCTCCGCAGCTGAATTTTTGTATCTTATTTTCCTGCCTAATGTTCTCTAATGTCCTGCCTAAGATTCATGCAATCTTTGCTCTCTCTCTCTCTCACATACAGCTGCACAGTGGTAATTCGAAATGTGAAACTTGAAAGTAGTTATATGGAAGTCCCTTAATAGATCTATGAGAATCATTCAATTATCCATTCAATTATATTGTGAAGCACTTTGTGCTGTATTGCTGGAAAGGTGCTATATAAATAAATCTATTATTATCCAATGAAATTAAAATTGTATTCATGCAAGCCCTGGTCTGGTCACAAACCTGGTCCTCAAACTGAACTCTCAGTCTTGTGAGAATGAGTGGGTTTTTTTGAGAGTATGTGCACTTAACTGAACTCAGACTGTACTTATATACACCGCACGGCATTTTTTGGCACCGTGCAAATTTTTCAGCCGGGCCCCAGCATCCGAGGCAACGAATCCTGGTTCCCATTTACTTTTGTGATATTGCCCTACGTGCATCACTTTGGCAGAAATTTCATTGGCTGAGATTGTGGGAGGAAAAAAATTGCCCTGCGTTACATCACACATTTAATATTTTCTGGGCTGAGGATTAACTGGACCTATCTCCACTTTACATGAAAAATTATGTTCTACAATAGAAATGAAGAGTTCGTTTCCAAAACACAATATATCCATTTTACACATTTTGAGTACATCAGCTTTTTCTAAGTTGGCACCCATTGCATTTTATAGAAAAATACAAACTTTGGTCATGAAAAAACACACGTTATCGTATGAATTCCTAAAAACAGATTATTGCACCATGTGAAAGAAGCAGAGGACTACCGGTCTATGGCATTATCTCACATTTTGTAATTTTGGCACTTATTGCGTTTTGGAACCAAACTCTTCAAATATTCTCAGTATTAACAGGTACTATATCCTGATGTAGTTTTTTCAATCATAGGTGGCAGCTGGGAGAAACATCCAGAAAGTGCATAGTACTTTGTATGAATTTTCAGTCCACTTCAGTTTAAAAAGTTCTGTGTCCACATTGTCCAATCAGGGAGCTGGATATAGGGTCACCTGATCAGGATGACAAGATCGCTGAGCAAAGGTCTACTCTACCATTTCAAAGAAAAATCCCTCTAATATACCAAATAGAAGGTTGTAAAATGATGAAATCTGGGACATTTTAGATAGGTAGGTACTACTGCATTTGAATGAAGTGTCTGTGTTTAAAACCCTTAATTTCCCTCACAAAAATTTACTATAGTTAACTGTAGTTTACTACAGTAAAATTGATGTAAACTATAGTAAACTGCACTTTACTACAGTAAACTATAGTTTGTTGCAAATATACTGTAGTAATTGAATATCATTGCTATAGTCTACTATAGTAGAGTTTGACTTTTGTGGTTTACTTTAGCATCACCATATACTTAAGCATCAGATAGTAAACTAGAGTTACTATAGTATATCTATAGTAATTCCAGGGGGCCATTTAAGATAGTACTACTTTATTTTCAATCATAAATTTTATGCATTGCAAGATGCATTTGTATGCACATGAACAAGTACAATATAGACATCGTACTTGAAACTAAGCCCAAGGCCAGAATTTGTTTACTATGTAGTGTGCATCATGTCTGCATTAAATGTACTCAGATGAACTTGTACTGGCGATAGAGATAGCAGCAATCGACACTGAACACCTGCGAGACTCCATAGCTCATTTCAGTGTTACTAGGTTTGTTTCCGATTTATTTTCAAACAGGACGTGGCTGCCCATTTTCTGTGATTATTATTATCAGATACTCTGTTTTTCTTTCAAATTCCATATTACCTTTTACCATGAAAATGTAATTTGCAGATTTCGGTGGAGTCACATTGTATTCTTTTTTAAAAAAAACACAAGGCAATGTTGTGGCAGTTGAGGCCAAACATTTCTGGAAATACAAGGAGCTATCTAGGAGATAGAACCATATACCTCCAAAATTTATGACATTTTGAAAATCACAAAGGTATATCTCCATTTACATTTTCCTAGATCAGGGGTGGGCAATCACGGTCCTGGAGGGCCGGTGTGTATGCAGGTTTTTATTCCTATCAATTACCCTGACTAATTGAGTTAATTGATTGCATGCACAAATATAGATTTTCGCAATGATTCGATCAAAGGAAAATGTTTTATGAAGGGAGACAAGACTAGTCTTTGTAGTTTCATGATAATTTAAAGAAATGCGCATGAAACGTCAGATTTCATAAATGGTTTGGCTAATTGAGACGATCAACTAATTAAAGACCAGACGTTGGTGTGAAAACCAGGGACAGATACGGCCCTCGCTGCCCACCTCTGTCCTAGATCCCCTATCTAAAATCATTCTACTTAAGGTATAACAGCATGATATTATACCTTTCAGTCCAAATAACTCCCCTGAATATAAATATCTGAAAAGTATACTTGGAGTGAGAAATTATGATGCAGCAAAATTTCACATCCCATTTTCTTCATTTAGTAAAAAGTGGAGATAGGTCCAGTTAATTCTCAGCCCACGATTTAGCCAAACTCAATACCAAGCGCAACGTTGGTTAAATTGGTATGGCTCAGCGCTGTTGCGAGCTAGCTAAGTGCCACTCACATAACTAAGTTAAAGCTGCTTTGCTAGCTTGCTACTGTGCATGCAGTTCTTTTTCATAACCATTATGTAACAGTAGTTTGTTAGCTAACCACTCTTAGTGGACTACTACTACTCACTGGACTATATTTACAATCCGTTGCCAGTTTAAATGCAAATGCCTGTGAAAAAAGGGGTCACCGCGCATCTTACCCCAAAAGACGGCTGAATCAGGTGCTAAACAGCTTAAGCACAGCAGATATCAAAAGGGACAAAGGAGACTAGAGCACTCTGATAAATTAACAGTCCTGATGTAGACACAGTAGTGTTGAAACGTTAGTCTGTTTGCACTATAAAGGCTGTTAATTTATCAGTGTGCTCCAGTTAGCTAATGTTTGGGACTCACTGACCAAGTAAGCAAAACGATGGATTTAAGTTAATGCTAATATATAATGGGCGCCAACTGAAATTTAATTTGTTTTCCATGTAACTATGTGATTCAGTAACATGATTAACCAAATCTCATACTCTTGGTCATGTCATAAGAAAGTTATGAAACTTGCTGAGTAAATTTTTGGTTTCAACATTTACTCAACTCATTTCATAACTTTCATATGACGCGCCAACTATATCCTCTATATTTGGGAGGTCCGATCGCTGGACGTCGTCCCCCAGATCGACGTAGTACCGTCTGATAGACCAGGCTTCCATTGGTGAAGTTTCCCACGCTGATGGTCTTGTATTCTGTGGCGTACTACGGAAAACAAACACACACAAAAACAAAAGGAAAGAGTTTCACCACCAACAGGCCTGGAGGCTACTCTTTTTCAGTTCTGTCAATCCTTGGGTATTCATTTTCATTTAAATGAATAAAATCAGAAATGTTGCTCTATTCAAATATTCCAAATAATAATACCATTTCAATTATTTTTTTTCAAAGTGCCAGAATTGAAATGGATTAGACCCAAACCTTGTTTGTCTTTGTTAAATTGGCAACATCCAACCATTTTCTCAAATACGGGTCATTTTTTTATTGATGGTTTGCTGTGTACCATGGGCAACTAAGTTTTCATTTAGCTGTCTGCTGAGCTGATTAACAGTGGATAAAATACAGCCAAGTAAATATCAGCAGGGCTCAACACTGTAGTCACACACAGACACAGCTTGGAAATTCCATATCTCAGTCACCAGCCACGGCTACTCAGATCTCACCAGGGGAGAATGTTTACTTCCATCAGAAAAAAATGGTTAGTGAGTTTTGCTTCCTTGGTAACATTTCTAACTGACTTAAACTTCATTATTTGAATTTCTGTTCGACACAAGTTGGCATTGTGAGGCCTTATTAATTCTGTTGACTTCTGTAGCCATTCCTGAATTTCCTATCAATTTTTTATACAGATTTAACGTACACTACATGTAACTACTGATCATTTATCTGAGTTTGTGTGAAGATGAATCAGGGAATTGATGTGTGAGAGCTTCCATGCTCTGCCAATCTAACTGGTTTAAATAAATATTAAATGTAACATACAGTATGTCACATAAATGACAATATGCAATATGCATTTAAGGTATGTATGTTTAATTGTTGTATGGAATAATTTAATTGCATGAGGAAAGTAATTCATGATTGCATCTTAATTTTTTATGTATCTAAATATTTCACTCTTTGGTGAGTGTTACATAGAAAACACCTGCAGGCCAGTTCAGGTGCAGTTAATCCTCTGTACGTGATTGTCACAACAATCAAAGCCGCAGCACTTCTCTGAAAATTTACTGCATTTAATTACTTCTATTGGAGAGAGACACTGGGGGAAACGCAGTCCCGTTCTTCCTGTAAAAGGAGTTGGGAGGCCCTCAGCAGCACCCAAAGAGACCAAAAAGGACTGTGGGTTTGGGTGGTTACCGTGGGTTACAGGAGGTTCCTTTATGGGGTGGCAGCACGGAGGAACAAATTCAGCATTTTCAAGAGAAAATGGGCTCCGAGGAGATGGAGAAACAGACAGTGTGTCCCCCTGCCCACCCCTAAACCCCTAGTTTAGAATCCAGTAAGCATTCTGCTCTATACTGGTATAGTTTAAACTCCAGTGAGCATTGTGCTCTATTCTAGTATAATTTAGACTCCAGTAAGCATTCTGCTTAATACTGGAGTAGTATGGACTTTTATGGCCATCCATTATCTAATTATCTTGATGGGGTCATGAGGGGAATGGAGCATCGCCAAACACCCAATAGCTGAGAGACGGGAATTAAACCCAACCCACTGCAGAGAGCACAAATTCATATGACAATACTCTCTCACAGGAAATCGTAAGTCAACTGTCCCAAAATTCATGTCTTTGGACTGTGGGAGGAAACCACTGAGAATGCAGAGGGAATGTGCGAATCTCGCAGAGAATAGCCCCAGGCTGGATTCAAACCCGCTGTCTTCCTGTGAGGTAACATTATTACCCACCGTGTCATGTTTTAAAGCAAAACTATGTGGTACATCAAGCAGTCTTGCTTAAACACCAAGTAGCCTTTGTTACATTACATTGAGGAACTGAAGTAAACTTTTTTGCATTGCATTCTGGGACTCTCAATAGGCTTTCTGGCATTGGACTGTGGAACTCCCATGCACCTTTGTTGCATTGTAGGATTATGAGCAGAACAGAGCCCAAGGAGGGCGGCCTTGAATGGCGTGCATAGACTCCCACCAACGGTTGGCCTCCTGCATCGCACCGGGGTCGCGTTTTGCTACATTGCATTGTGGGTATTGGAGAAGAGTTACAAGTAGACAGATGGCCTAAAAGAACGGAGAGTAAGCGAGGGCGCACTCACCGAGCGAAAGGCCGCCGAGACCAAGTTTGCTGGAAATAAGTTCCTGAACGGGAAAAACAAAATATACAAAACAGCGCTGTTGTTACCACAATGACCCAGCCATCCTTTACAATAAACAATATCTCATACTGAGTCCATTCGATGAGGGGGTCCGCAGGGTTTGGACTCTTATTTTCAGGGACACACATATTCAAGAATTTTGCACATTTAATAGTCAGCATAGTTCCTTTTACTTGCCTTTGCCAAATAAGACTTTTAAGGTTTTGGTTAAATTGAAAATTATTCACTAACAGTGACAATTTAGTCACAGTCCTCAGCTTGACAGAAATAAAATAACATTTTAACTTCTAATCACATTGTAAAAAAGAAAAGGAAAACCTGTGTGTTACCTTCCTATATCTACTTACTGAAATTAACACACAAATTTAACCAAAAGTGACACCGAGAGTAAATCAGTAAACAAGTTTGAGAATCAGTAAAATTGACGTTTCTGCTGGACTTCGATTTCTCCCGCACTGAAACTGGCAGCTGTCCTAACTGGGTCACGTTAGCGTCGCGGGCCAGGATGATGTCAAGTGATGACCTCACACACAGTGACCTCACTGTGACCCCACTGGGTGCACCAACAGTTTACATTGTCCTAACCTCTGACTTCTGAGCTTAACTAAGATACTGTGACCTTGTTTTATACACTTTATAACTGTGACAGGCATTTTACCGGTGAGTAATCAATTATCCAGATGCACTCGAGAGAGGGAAAGCTTTATAAAAATAATAATTTAAACATGATGCAAATATTTGGGGTGATACAGCACACTGTCTTTAATATTCTGCTTGTATTATTTTACTGAATTACTGTCCTAGAGAAATAATGTTTGTAGATTTACATCAAAATATGCATATTAAACTAAGGATAGTGCCGTCTGTATAATTAGAACTGTATAGTCATTCCAATATGTATTACCATATCTGCTTTTTGAAGCCAAAAGTTTCCACTTAAACATCATACCCAAAACTTTCAAATCCGTTTTCCTGAACAGCTGAGCTAAACAGCGATAATTGTGTCCACTTAATCATGGACAACATTACATAACATTAGGTGGAGCATAGTGCACAGGTTGGCGTTCGTTTCCGTGCTGGGTCTATGAAAGGCATTTGAGAGGTTCAGCAGTTAGCCTGACTCAAGAAATCTGCTGAAGAATGAAATTTACTTCTCTCCCACAAAATAAAACTCCCACAGATTTTTAAGCCACACGCAACACTCCTTCTGCATCTCACATGATCACCTGATCATATCACATGACATAGCAGAGTGGGAATAACACTGCAAGATTATTATGTGTAGAGTAAGACTGTGGAGTGATTTTTAGAATTTGGTTCGTATAATCACATTTCATTTATATATTTTTTAAAAAGCTAAACGATGGAGCTCACCACCTAATTACAGACCTGTCTGTACATTAAACAGCTGCAATCACAAGAAAGCCAGCCAGCCATATGGATAATTGACTAATATTTTACCCTGAGCCAGTCGGCACAAGTCTCCCCTCAGTTGGCTGCCTGAGTAAAGGCCAGTCCACCGGTAAATGTAATTTAATATGGGAACTTAATAACTATTAAACCATAGAATATATAAAAAGCATTTAAAGGAGCAATTTTAACTGAATATCCCAAGCAAAATATAGCCCACACAGGCAGCATCTCAAAAATATCAGTTTCCAAACATATTCCGCCACACTTTTGTTTAAGATTTGATTTTTAAGATCAGAACAACTTCTGTCCACAGATCATTCAAAATTGAGAGTAAATTTAATACCTACATGGAGGTAAATAACTACAATCAGGGGCACAGTATGGGGTGGTACTGGAATGATGTGCAAGGTCCTGTCGGACAGCAATTGTGTGTGAAGAATGAGGTTATGGAGTCCATCCATTAGGACACCTACCTGCGGGGCCAAAACTCCCTGGCAGGATCTCTGGTAAGTTAGAACTATATTCTGCATTGGTTCATTTAATTTAAAGGAAATCAGCACGAACATGTGTTTACTGGTCCAGACACTTTGGTAGTTCCTTGCATTGTACGATTATCTCGCAGGGGTGCGTGTAGTTTTAACCCCGGGCCCTCGAGCAAACAAAAAATACACTTGAAGCTTGTGCAATAATGGCGCCGACCTTCTCCCTCAAACGCTACCCAGCTGGTGCGGCTCACACAGTGAGAAAACATTTAAAGGGCCAAAATTTCGCCAAGAATTTATCTGCAGTGATAACTACGATATTATTTGATGCACCCAAAATAACCGTGATAACGAAATACTATATGTCTCCGGCTTAATGTAGCATTTCACAGTGGGCGTCTGCTACAAGTGCAGTTGAAGACCCTAGTGCTAAGAGTACTGAAGTCACAAAATTTCCATTTTGAGAAAATTGACTTTGGAAACTGTGAAAAACATTTTCTCATCCTTACTAAGGGTGAGTGAAAATGTAACTTCAGTACTTTTAGCCCTAGGCTCTTCAATCTGTAAGATCCACGAAGTCACCTCTGATTGTAGGCTATCCATTTGCGTTTTCAAATTCGGCTATATTTCAAACGATTTTCACACATTCAGTTCAAATTGATAACTGAGCCATCTAAGGGGCCCGCTCTTTTACGAATTAATCACTGCCGTAGCCAGCCTTAAAACAGCGCACGAAATTACGCATGAATTATCAAGCTTAAGAGAGCAAGCGCACACCTTGTGTCCGCGCACGAGTTACGCAAATTGCTTATAAAGCCTATTTCCTTATCACAGAAGAGCATCTCATCACAAACACGGCTTAAGAACAGAAACGTTACCTGGTGAGATCCAAAAACGAGTCAGTGGTATGTTTGTTGGTGGAGATTTTTTCCAGACCCAAGGTACTGGTACTGAGCTCCCCAGCACCAACACCTGGCTTGATAATCAAACCAAGTGCAACGGCGATGGCTGATGCGATGACGGTGGTCACGAAAAAGTAAGACACGGCAATTCCGCCCAGTTTGCCTAAAGACCGGGTGTCAAGACTAGCTGCCCCGGAGACCAGACTGCAAACCACCAAAGGAAGCATAACCATTTTCAGCATCCTCAGTAACATCTCCCCGGGGAAGGCAAAGTATACCATCTCTGCCCGAGTAAGGTGCAAATTCTTGACCACCATACCGAGTCCCGCGCCCACCAAAACTCCGGACACGGTCAATATCACCAATAAATTCCTTTTTAAAAACCCCCAAAACTTTGTTGTGAATGTTTTCCGTTCGTTTGCGGATGGAGGCTTAGGAGCTATGGTAGAACCTGAGCACTCCGTCATAGAGTTTCCGTTCATTCCGTTTTTCCCCTCCATCTCCACTGGCGTAAAAGCGCGAGCCGCTATTATTGAAGGTATGGAAGGGGAGTCTAACCGCCGGTTGAGTGACTGAACCTCTTCCGGCGTTTTCCCAAAGCTGAAAGTTTTGTTAGTCCTGCGGGACTACTATCCACCAGTTGGACGCGCGCGAAACGGTCCCTGGAGCATGCGCCTAAATTCCGAGTCGAGCCTCTGATCTCCCTCCTAAAATTGCGCAACAAATCGATAATGCGTCTGAACAGCATTTCAGGAATCTGCGCGACAAATCTACTTTGGAATTTGCTTGCCTGGTTTTGTCATATTGGCGTTATGAAACTTTATTTCAGTCCATTGATTCTTCGGCAACAGACTAAGAATATACCTAGATATCATGGAGCTCGTGCCTCAAAGTAAATTAAGGTTCGTGAGAGGAAGAGCATTTTCCTTCAGTCTCTCTCAAATCAGGACAGCGGTTCAGAAAAAGCTCAATTTAGGTTTTATGACGCTGTTCTTAAATATTGCTGTCAGTTTTAACTGTGACTTTATTCAGTGTTATTTTAATCGATCATATTTTATTGTACAAATTTTTTTTACTATGCCCCTTTATCAAGCTTTGGTAGACCACTTGTAAAATCCTGCCTTGAAGGTGCATTATGGGTGAGTAGAGCGGGGATTAGGCTACTGATGGGACCTTGTTGCCTAGAAGTGATTTAGGATTGTGCCTAGATTTGGAAGTGAAATCAGTTGTGTCAGAACGTTATGTAAGATTGTGCAGTAGATGATGTGTCCAGTGGATGCGCAAGCTTTAAAATACAACCCCATTTTCAATGAAGTTGTGATAATATGGAAAATGCAAATTAAAAAAAGGAAACATTGATTTATGAATCACCCTTGACCTGAAAACAGTGCAAAGAAAAGACATTGTTTTTTCCCCCTTTTTTAGGCCTTCCTTATCATGATTTTCAATCAATTTTGAAAAGAAGCACTCATTTGGAAGGTGCAGTGCATAAGCGTTCTTTTCGTGTCTGCAATACAGTCCAGAAAGGTTGGAACATGGATGCGTTTACCTCTGTGTTTCAACACCCTTCAGCAGCACTCTGGATACATAACATTCCTGGTGCCCAGAAGTGTAATAAGGGCACCAGTAGAGTGAAAAAGAGTGAAGGACCCAAGTGTAAGGATGTGGAATTTATTAAATAAAAACCTCAAACAGGAACAGAGGGAATAAAACAAAACAGACCGGTGTGCTCAAAGCTAAAATGTTACTATGTGAGGCTATCTGCCTGTGAAGGGAAAACCCAGGGTATACGAGGGAGTTACTTAACTTAATTAAAACCAGGTGATTACATGAGCAAGGAGAGAGCTGGGGATACTTGAATAATTAGGAAAGGTAGGTAGCCACCAGGGATGAGTTTAATTACAGTGCATAACTAAAACAACAACAACAACAACAACAACAAGTCAAGAAAAGAGAAATACGAGGCAAAGTTAACCGATAAAATATTTCTAAATTCAGAAAACTGCAAAGGTCTGCTCAGCCAAAATGCAAACTAAAGACAGAGGGAGACAGGTGGCTTATATAGAGGGAGTGAAATAGGTGCAGGTGCTGGAGATTAACAATAATGAGAGTAATATGCCAAACATGGAGTGGAATGTCTACTGGAAAACTTGGTTGAGACATGACACCAAATTTTGGCCCAACTCGTTCATAACTTTTTGAGTTATCCTGTTAACAGGCAGACAGATGGACAGACAAACAGACAGAGGTGAAAACATAACCTCCTTGGCGGGGGTAAAAATGTCCCTTCTCTCAACCCTTCTCATTAGACCCCACGACCATTTTGTGCACTTCATTTGCAGGATACATAACAAGAGTGAAAATTTAGACAGAAAAAAAAATTCTATGAATTAAAAGTGTTTATTTGTAAATAATTCCATTGGCAGGGATTCATTCTCATGAAACTACTTTTTAGCAACAGCGTTGGAGTCAAAAAGAGGTCTGTTTGAGTCAAAATGCAAATGAGTTAATTGACTCAAAACTAGCAGAGTGCCAGCTGTTTTCATTGGCACCCCAGCTAATGTGCAGTTCAACCTATTCTGGCACAAGTGCTTTTTTGCAGACTATGAAGCTACCAAACAAGAAGGTAATAAATTTTTTATTTGAAACAGAAAAATAGTGAATGTCATCACCATCACATGCATTTGCAATTGCTGAGGCACAAAACTAGAACCCTCAGTTTAAAAGCAAGACTAGATTTGGTAATAACTTGGCTTAGATGCGTCCAACATAGCAGACGAGTCTGGCCCGGATCCGACGTCAAGCCAGCACTGCTGGGTAACTGCTGGTATGGCAAGTGGTATGTTGACCAGATGTGGGCCAGGTCTGGCAATGATGGCACTGTTTCCGTGATGGCATGCCACATGTGGGCCGATTGTATGCGAGCTGGCCCTGTGTTGGCCCATATGTGGGCCAGCTCTGGCAAACCAGATCTGGGCCACAACAGGGCCATCATTCTTTATGTATGTGGGCCAGAATTGGGCCGTAAAAAAGTGCATTATTTGGGCCAGACCAATTTTGCTATGTGGGTTGGACATAAACTAATGCTGTTAATATAGTTTTCTTCAGTCATTTATGCAGGCACCAGTTCTTTTTTTAGTCCATTTAAAATTGTCTTTGCATTCATTAATAAACAAAAACTTTTGAACATGACAATAAACGTGGTTCATATATTATGTTGTCTCAGTGAATGTACAAACAGATTGTACTTTGAATTCCTGACCAATACTGTACACCACTTTAAATGTTCAATGGTTGGAGTAAAACATCCAGTACATGGGACACCCTTTGTGCCTGTTCGTAGCTTTGAAATTTATACATCAAAATTTCTGTTGCTGATTGCTTTGCATTCTGCACATTTTCATGAGCAAGAAATCAAAAGCATCTTTCATCACCTGTCACACTTTTGTTTTTAAACTTTTGAAGAAAAAAATGATGACCTAGCATGCAGTATTGCTTGGAACTGTGGGAAAATCAATCCCATGGTGCACTGAATTCGTTGGCTCTGACGGAGGCCTGAAAATCTGATATTTCCCGCACAGACTAACAATCCTTTATTTCAGGTAACTGACCGGGCCTGAAGAGGCATCCATTCTTCTGAAAAGAGACTGCTCCTCATTCTGTGTTTCACCCCAAACTTGAGTGGTGGCGGCTGCGTCTGTATGTCACTTTATTCTGTGGATACCCTGGAACCTGAACAGACATGTAGACCATGGCCAATTTAATCTCAGGCCACAATGCCATTGAACTTCAAAGCCACATCTAATCCAGCTAATGTTCCAGGTGCAAGAGGAGTCATGGGGAGTTTGAATATTTGGACACATATACATTCACGGCACATACATGCTTTTATACGCAAGCACGCACACACCAGGTTTAGTGCTAATTCACGTACAGCGATGAGTTTAAGTTTCATAGCTTTGGCGGTCGCAGCTCCGAGAGAGCAGAAAAATTTTGGCTGGATTTTCAAAAAAAAAAAAAAAAGAGGGCTCAATAGTCCGCTCCTGTAGTGGGACCCTAAAAGCTGTGGACATAAGACACAATAATAGTATACAGCGCAGGAAAGCAAATATATTTCTAGGACGTGACGTGAATATCGATAAGTGCTGCTAAGAATGGTACACGGGGATCCTTAAAAAACAAATAATTTGTTAAAATCAGATATTGTTCGAATTTTTCTGCTTAGTTAAGCACTTCTAACCTATTTATCATGAATGGCAATGAGCTTTTTGAAAAAAAAAAAAAAAAAGTATCCGGAATTGTACAGCGCCAAGTTGAGCGGCCCAAATTGTTTCGCCACTAGAGAGCATCCTATCTACAGTAAAACTGCGCTGAAAAAAAAAATCACGGGGAAACGTATTAGATTCCATTTCTACCGTGTTCCATTGGTTAAAATTAATTTAATGTTTTAGTTCCGATGTTAATATTTGTAACCTTATATTATACTGTCTCTTGTATTACAGTAAAGGCTAATTTATTCGTCCGTTTCTATTTGCAAACCTAATGTTTTTCACTAAAGAGCCTCCGTTCTGTAGAACGATATTGAACAAGCTATTGAACAATGACAGGCGAGTGCTATGCTGACGTTGAACAGAGGAGGACGCAAAGTAGCCTACTGATGCTTTACCCAGGGGTTAGTAAAGATCGTTCATAGCATTAAGGCAACTTGCCTTTGTTTTAAAAAAAAAAAAATTATATCCACAAAATCACATTATTGCAATGAACACAATCCGCCGACCGCAGCACGAAATGTTCCTGTCTAACGTTACTGTATTTGACAGGGTTACTGAATTGCGTTTTCAGACAATCAAATAAACGTCAACTCAATGTTTCTTCTTCTTTCTCTATTCTCTAATCGTGCTTTACTCATGGAGCAAGGCCCCTAAGCATGCCAAGGGCTACACTACAGCGACAAATCTTGCAGTCACTATGAGAAACCATACAGTCCATGTGAGTAACCTCAAGTTAGTTATACTGCTTCCCGGGTAAATATTTCAGTATTTCAGTCCGACTGCTTTGCACTGATTAGCCGGAAACATCGTAATAAAATGGATTGTTATGTTCAGTTGTTTTGTCGACTAGGCTGCCATGAGCGCGCATTCATTTTTCTGTCGCGTCACGCGAATAGCCGAAGGCCATTCTGTCTGGATTTCATGCCAACATTTACTGAAAATCACTTAATCAACTATAGTTAATCCTTTAACTGTCACGCTTAGTTAATTCATACACCTTTGAAAGACAACTGTTGTTGCTAATTTATCGCCATCAATTTAAACAGATAAATCGCTGTCCAACTGAACCAGGGGTTTGTAGCCTACCATAAAGCAGGATTTCGGCTTAGCGAGATAACTTCAGGGTTAGCCCTTGGTTTACTGTACCAGGAAGGCGGTTTACTTTTTAGCGGGGTACGTTGCTGTGGTAACATACGCTGAACACCTAACCTGCTCCGGAGCAGGTTAAGTTCAGGATAAGAGCTCAGCAGGTATAAAAGCCCCACCTACTGACCTATCATTTCTCTTAGAAAATGGCCGGCACATTTGATGAGAACCCAGTGGATATAGGTGCACAACTTGCGCGAAGAGCGCTGGGGTTGCATCTGAAATAATAAGGCTAAATTAATCACATGCCAAAATGACAAATTTCATAAACACATAAATTTATGGAACACACAAATGTTACTGTTGTCAGATCTACTCCTGCCGTCGTGGTGGGGAAGTAATATTATAATCAGTGAAACCGGGGGGTGGAAAACATCTCCAGAGTACCTGGTAGAAACACCTTGCTTTGGCAACATTACAGTTGGCTGACATTATGTCAGTCTTAACTGTTCTAATGAACCTGTACTGGAGTGACACAGAGTGGATTGCAAGAGCACCAAAGTCATCAACTCATACCTGACAGTCGCTCTTTTGTACCATGAGATTGCTTTGATGCAATGACACATGTTGATGTGTTCATGTTCCTGATTAGTGCAATTTCATGTTTATGAGCTGGTATCGTTTTTTGGCTTTGTGTTGGAAATATGCTTCAGTACTGCAGGGCACTCAGTACATCACCTTGAAATCAGCTGTCATGGGAGCAGTGAAATGATTGCTCATTTTGCCTGTTTCCACACCCTGTCAGTTCACACATTCTTTCAGCTACGCTAGCTCACACACACACACACGCATACGCTCAATCAAGTTACTCTGTTTCACACACGCACACGCATATACACTTACATGCGATATCAGCACAACAACATCTGTAAACTTCACCCCAGTTGCACAGTCAGTGCATCACTAAATAATAACTGGCCTACAGAAAAAAAAAACATCCAATAATTATTTTTCGAAAAAAAATTTTGTGCACCCCGACAGGTAAGTTTGAGTTTTATATCTAACATTTTACATAATGTTACCCTTGTGTACTAGCCTATATAAGTGAATTTCCGTTTCCAGCTTTTTCCCAAACAGTTCACCACAGCAGAAGGTAACAAGCAAATGGTAACATGGAAAGTGTCAGGAGTGTATTTGTTGAATTCTCCCTCATTTCTGGACCAATGATTTGTCAGATGGCTGAAAGCTTTAAATTTAGCCATTTTGGGCTTGACTCTTTTTTCCCAGGAGTGCATGCCCAGCGCCTCAGTACTCTCTTTGAACCTTGATACCTGTTGAATGAATGAATGAAAGAAACATGAAGAAATAATCCTCTATCTCTCATTTTTGTATGTGTGATTATTTTATAGATCTGCATTACCTCTGGTTTTGGGAGTTCAGCAGGTGGGATGATTCGCACTGAGGATTCTGAGGATGCACAGTATGAATTATAAAAGTGGTTTACAGAAAGCTATTCTCCCACGTGGCTGTAATTACAATCTGTGCTCCCAAACAGGCTCGCTCATTCTCTAAACATGTGACCAGGCCAGCAAGTGAGGATTATGGACGCATAGGCATAAACCGAATTCAACTGGTACTTAGTCGCAACCTGTTGGGAGCCACTTAAATCTCCTGGATCTTATCAAACCGTTTTACAAAAGACAAGAACAAGGGCACAGCAGTGGTCGCACAAGCAATTTGAAAAAGGCTGAGGGCTTACTGTGAGCCAGCATGTAATTTTCTATGTAATCACAAGTCCTGATTGATTTACCAAAGTTTGCATCTACACATGCAAGAGGGAAGAGCAAATTTCCGAGGGAACGGTCTGGATTCAATTGGCCTGAGAGCAGGGGTCAAGATCCAGCACTGGTTTTCTTATCTGCCAGGTAATTAGTTGAACAGCTGATTGGTCAGACTGTCTGTGGACATGAAGGGAGGTTGGAAAACCAGCAGTTCTATGCCCTTACAGATTGTGATTTAATGATCATGCAAGAGACTTGTGTACACACCACCACATTTCAGGAGCACTTCAAATTTTTATATCCCTTGTCACGAAGTGGAAGTAGATATAGGATTCAGTCCATCTCAGTCCATCTCTCCGTCACATTTCGTTTCAGAGCCAGAATGCCAAAACCGGGCCGGGGATCTATTTCTTGGTCGTTTATGTTTTGGAATGAATAGGAACATTATGATTCATCTCAATTGTAAATCGACAATGTCTTCGTAGACGCTGTCTATCTTTTACATGAGGCTACTTTTTTACTTAGCCTTATATTGGAATTATCAAGCAATTTCTCCCAGTGTCACGACGATCCGGCCAGCCTACATAGCAACGTCCCGATTTAGTCATTTTGCCTGGATCGCTCTCTCGCCCTCCCACAGGCGTCAACGTCGAAATGAGCTGGATATGTGTCGTCTAAATGGTGCTTCGTTTTTTTTTTTTGTCTTATGCCTTAATATATTCACAACAAATTAGCACGTGCTCTTATTATTTCAACTAAAGGCTACCGTATGTTTCCCGGGTGTAACCAGGTGTCGCGGTGGATCCTGTATGTAGAAGTGCTGAGCGCGGCTCTGGGGTTTTTAGCTGTCAGAGGTAGCTGTGCATTTATTTCACGAGGCTCGCATATGCTCGCGACTGTAAATACGGTATCAGTGGCTCACGATTCGATTTGCCGGTGACTCGAGAGTGGGCGGGACTCGACACCGTGAGTCAACCTGGACTCTACGCACGACCCATCAATCAAGTTAAATGCTTGGTCGTACAGCCAGGGGTCTGCCGCCGTCGACTCGTCGGCTGCACCGTGGTTGTGTTTGAGAGCATTTTGTAAGGACTTGTTACTTTGTGACTCGCTCTGGCGGCGGACTAGTTGAAGGAATTTTATTTTAAAGTGTCAAGTGGAAGCAGTTTACTGTGACCAATGAGTTCTTCGCCGCTAATGTCGATTGACAGCCTAAGTTGCTTTTTTAGACTTTGTTTCATTTTAACGTTCTCTGTGTAATTAACTGCATCGGATATAGACTGGCCGGACTGGACAGCTCTCTACAAGGGTGAGTGTTCCCATCGGTGTTACACAAAACTAGACGGTGGCTTCGATGGGACGGTTCAGACAGTCCGAGGCTAGCCCTGTCGCCTGCTAGCCGTTGTTCGTGGTTTGATTTGTACACAGTTGGCTGCTGATCATAAACTTAAATAGCCTACTTCTGAAGAAGCACGCCGCTTCAACAACATGCAGGAGGCTGGATTGCTGAGGATGTCTACAGCCTTGCACAAAATCATTCAGACCCGTATCCGATATTATTTTAGTTTTGCACAACGAACACAAAGTGCACAAAGATAGGCTACTTCGTTGTCTACATGTTGTAAATTGTGTACTTCGATAACTGTCAAAATGACCTGGGTGGCATAAATTCTATTTTTGGTTTCAGTCGCTTAGTTTTTTCCTTTACTAATGGCAATTGCGTCTTGTTTATCGGTTTTTTTCCGCCAACAACTAACTGTAGTGTCCCATATTTTTGCCGTTCTTGCCCATCAATACTTTGACATCATCAACAGGGAACATGCGTCGTTGCTACTGCATGCGCGAATCTTGAATAGTGTGTGATTACAAGGGAATTTTCGTGCTCACATGGCCATTGGCATCTGTTTTGGACAATGATCGCTGTATGTGTCACAACGTTCATTTCCGAACTCATGGCTCGAAACAGTGTATGTCAAGATCTAATCGGCAGTTTCTTAATTTGCTAATTTAATCCTTTGGTGTGTGTGGTGTGTTTCCATATATAATTTAAAGCTATTGTTTGGTATATAATTCTAAATGTTCATTCATTCTCCTCCATTGTCAGGAACTAGGTCCATTTGTTGATGCTTCCTTGTTTTAATATATATATATATATATATATATAGATCTTTGCTCAGATGGTTGGTTCAATTTTAAATTACTGTGTGAGTGATAGCCACATTGATGTTGTGCATATCAGGTATGTCTTTGGTGTGTCCCAGGTTTGCGTATCTCTTGTCACTGGGGCCATTTCAGTTCCCGACCCCAAATTCCCACAGAAAATAAATGAAAGTGCGGCTTTGCAGGCAAGCAGTGTCTCCCCCCCCCCCCCCCCCAAACCCCACTCTGTTCAGGTACAGTAGGTGGGTGTACAACCTACAGTCAATGGTTTTTGGTTGAGTGGATTTTTCTGTGGCCAGTCAATGTAGGATTAGACGGGCACTTCTAATTTTGCTGTTAATCCAGATTAACGGTTTGTGTGTGTGGTTTGTGAGATGCTGTGGTAAAGAGACGACATCTCAGTTTACACTTTCAATAACGCCATGGACGGCCAGTGTTTCAGTCTCTGAAACTGCAATGGCTTAATACTGCCAGAGACCCTGATGAGCCAAAGCATTGTGACCGCTCGCAGATGAAGAGAATGATGGTGATTATTTTTGAACAACGGAGCATGTACAGGTCTGGGATGCATTAGGAAGTAATTGAACAGTTGGTTGTTGATGTCTGTGTGTTGAATGTTGGGAGAAATTGGACCTGAGCAACTTCGATGAGAGCCTAAATGTTATGGCCAAATGACTGGGTCGGAGAATCTTTAAAGCAGCAAAGGCCACCTCGTCTGGTCCAAACTGACAGAAGGGTTACTGTGGCTGAAGAATGATAGCCAAGGGAGAAATGTGTCACTACACACTGCATGGCGCGATGCAGCTTTTTTGGTATATATTGGCCAAGGAATGTGTTTTTGATCACTACACAGGAAGTCTCATTGAGGAAAAAAAATGTAACTTTCAAGAGCTGTCTTAGCATAACTTTATTCTGACCACATCGTAGCAGCACAACAATGTGTATAAAAACACTGAGAAAAAATGACTTCGCACGTCACATGTTCAACATATTGCACCATGCAACTCCTACAGGTGCCGAGTGCACACATCACATTAGCCTGATGCTCTTGTTGAAGTTGAAATTCATTTAATTGCTCCAAAAAGAATGCAAAAATGGCCATTGACATCTTCATTTGTCAGTCCTCATTCTGGGGTGGTAGTGATGGTTTCCACTGCCTTTCATGAACATTATGAAGACCACAAAAAAAAACCGAGTCCAAATTTTGCATTTTTGTATATTTTATATATTATTATTATAATAATATATAGTTGGGTCATTCCTTGTCAAATCATCAGATGTACAAAACATTTGTCACCATGTAGTCATAGATTGCTTCCATATAGGCATGGGCAATACAAATGTATAAAATGACAACATTTCTCGAGTTGCTGAGAACAAAGTTTTTATTATTTTCTAATGATTTTTTGCAGGCAAGTACAGAAGACACAGACGAAGAGTTTGCCACAAGTCCAACACCTTTACAGGAAAGGGTCTCAGAGCCACAGGCTCCCAAAAATGGCTGATTTCGGCATTTTTAAACAAAACCCATTGTGAAATTTGGGGGGTGAAGCCTTAGGGCAATAAAAATACAGTCTATTCAGAAATCTACAAGGCCAAATCATCCATTATGGTACCCTAACAGAAATGATTGACGCTAAAGTCATCTACCCCTTTTCTGAAGTGCAGCAGCGTCCCCTTTTTAAAGGGAAAATGCATTGAATTTCACCCAATTATGTTCAACAAACATTAGGTTTTACATTGATATTAAAACATGGTATGAATGGCATGCCTGTGAACTTTTTTTTTTTTGGATCAATGGCCTGCTAAATGTCTAAATTATCGGCGGGGGTCAAACATTAACGTTACTCGCCCATTACTATATAAAATGCAGTGAAGTCACTGATGCCGACAGTTGTTTGCCCTCTCACTGCTACGAAATGAATCAAACGTTCCCCCTTCAATAACCTGTGGTGATTTAAAAAAAAAAAAAACTTTGCACTGTTCTTTACTATGTCCATATACCCTTCTCCCATGATGGTTTCAATAAGCTACTTTGAATAATTCATAGTAAAACACAGTGACGTGTGGTCGGAGGTTAGTTTGGTGAGGCAGGAACCTCCCTTTTGCTTGATTGGCAATCAGACGATTAACTAGTTTAGTAAGACTATTCGGCAGAATGAAGGGCCAGTTTAAGTTTCCGCGGCGTTATTACGGAGTACATCAAACCTGGAATGCTCACTAGACAGCAGATTTGCATGTACGTGCTTCCAGGAAGTCGAAGCAAAGTCATCAACAGATATTAAAAAGTTTGACTTATGCAGAGTTCAATGCTTAATCAATATACAATGTATTCTCCTGTAAATGCGCGCTTTTACTCCCAAACAAAAAGCAGGTGCTTATTTTCAGTCTTCTTTCATAATCCGATTAACAAAATGTTTAAACGATATATTACTGAGAGCTGAGAATTTTTCCTAATTGATTATTCAGATTTCCATCCTTGCAGTCTTGAATTGAAGCGTATATGTGATGGAATCTTGTGACCGGTGGGCTTCATCATGGTACTCATATATTTGTCTGGTTTTTTTTTTGTTTTATTTTTTACCCCAGAAAGATTACCCAAATGCACATGATGTTGCCACTGTTGCCTGTACAATTGACCCCACTGAGGTGAAGTGCAGTTCTGTTGTTTAACAGGACCCTGCTGTATCACCAGAGAGACGGAGGTGGCTGTGTCTCTGTCGCCACACAGACTCCTAGTTATAATTGGCTAATGACACAGTGGAGACATCGTGCAGGAAAGGATTGACTGGAAGGTCGTCTATGGTCATAGAGCCTCTGGTTTCGCTTCCAGAGTTGGAGTTTAATGAGAAGATGGTGTAGAGGATGTTACAATTCTAATGGCCTTTTTTGGGTGGGGGTGTACTTACTATTGATTAGTTACTGCACTCAAAGGACTCTGATCGTTCCAAAAAAAAATAAACATAGGACTCAAAAGTGTCTCGATGACTTGCCACAAACGATTTAAGTCCAGGCGAAATTTGCAAGTACGAGGCAACGGCTGCACATTCTTAAAAGCATACTTTTGGGTGGAAGACAATTGGTAGGTTTTTGAATCAGTTGCTTATCAAGGAATTATGGTTGTCGATACTGAATATGAATGGTGTATTACACTTCCACTGCAAAACCCCCATGTTTAAGAAGCTCCCCTTGTGTGTCTCAGCAGTGAGTATTTACATGCAATCCACTTGTACCCAAGGTGACTCTAGCATTTCTATGTATTCTCAGGGTCCAAGTAGATGGTTACAGGTTTGCTGCTGAGCTGCATTACTGACACCCATTTTTGTCCAAAATTCTGAGTCACTGTTCTAGATTCTAGAACTCTGAAGCTTCCATTGGCCAGCTGTAATTGTTACATCAGCAAAGAATTTTCTATTAAGAGTATTCCAGTCACACCTTTGTGACCTCTCACTATTGAGAGTTAGAAGGTTAAGAACTTGCAGGAGTCTGGCTGCTTGTATTAGCCGTTACATTGCATGTATTTTTCAGAAAATTTTACAGCTGACTTGCTGTTGAGTAGGCTTAACAGGGGGATATCTGCCCACATCGCTCAAGGGCAGATCCGCACTGAACGCATTGCGGCTGCACTGGGACTCGAATAGCTCTAACCTTCGCCGCTAAACACCTGAGCCACAAGGCAAAAAGCTTCCCCGAAGCTACGACTGAGCCACCTGTAAAGTGGGTCAGCGAAGACACAGCAGTTAGTTTAAAAGTCTGGGAACTAATATTTAAGAGGCCAGCTTTGGGAGAGATCTGCAATTTTGTGCACCTTGTTTACTGCACCTAAAATTATGTGCTTTTATTCTTTTCTTGCTCTATTTTCAGGGGCAATTTTCCTGTCTTTTCCATTTGAGTGAAAGAAGTGCTGTAGTGCAGTTAAAAGGTATATAAATCTATGCAAACCCCATTGTCATTAGATGACAATTATTTGGATTTTATTCTGAATTACTTTAGATTTTTGGCAAGATGGAGCTTGCTGGTTTATTTTGCCTGGGGTCTTGGAGAAGCATGTCAAAATTTTATCCAGCTGCCTGTTGCTTGAGTTAAAGTCTGGAAAAATGGGTTCTTTACCTCTTGAATGGAATCCTTCTCTTGTGACATATTTTCCAATGAAGAAATCTTTTAAAAAATTTTAGTGAAGTTATCAAAATGACTTGAAATTAAATATCTGAAACTGCAGAGATGACTGGTTTCTGATCGCAGTGCTTGCAGAAAGATCCCGTTTTTACATCATCAGGGATACCCATATATGCCTAGTTATAATCATAAATCTAATTTCCGTCAATGTTGCAAATGCAGACTTGCTCTTATGCATACACAGAAACACATTCACAGAAGCTCTTGCACTAACACACTCACAAACTAACACACACACTCTCGCGCATACACTCTGTGAGTCACTCTCAAAAGCGCATGCACTGAGCAATATGCACGCGCTCAAACATACAAACACACACTGAGTAACACACATACATACACACACACACACACACACACACACACTAATGTAAATGCGCTCTAACATGCACACGCGCATGTACACACATGCATACTCGGCCTCAAGCCCAGCAGCTAGATTGTTAGATTGGAACCCGGGAGGTTGGCGATCTAAGCCCCATGTGTAGCCACGGTAAGGCCACCTGTTGGGCCCTTGAGCAGAGCCCTTAACCCCACAAATACACCAGTGGGGTCGGCCACTGTATGATGCAGATGCATTTGGATAAGAGCATCATCTGAATAAACAATCTAAGGTATTGGAGTAATTTATGGATTTAAATCCTGTGCTATTTTGGCGCGTTTTTCTCAGGTACACTGAGGTGCTCAGCGGTCCTCGCTCAAAATCATTACAACTGCCATTACACCAGAAGCACCCGTATGTGCTTAGTTAGGCTGTTGAAACTAACCCACATCTTTGCGGGTTCCATATACAACCATGCACCTGATCCATTATGCATGTAGTTCTATGAAGGCCCTGGATATTTCCTGAGAGAAAAATTTCAGGTTGAGATTTTCTGAAATTGCTATTAAAAAAAAAAAGAAGATTGATATTTAATGAGTATTAACTTATTCTGAAATAATATTGTTGTAAGTCAAATAATCTATGCCCCCTTCTTTATGGGGGCCTGTCATCTTAGGAGCGACAATGGATTGGCTAGCTGTCCAGGAAGTATTCCTACCTCTTGCCCATTGGATGCTGGGATCGGCTCCAACTAATATCCCTTTGGGGTGTGTTCCCCAAAAGCATGGTTGCCAACTAAGTTAGCAACTCACATAATTCGCCCTTTCACAGTCAAAGGTCCCAACTATGTAAGTTAGCATCCAATGTAATGCACCCCTGGTTAGAAATAAGCAGATTAGATGGTGGATAGATGGACGTTTGTACTTTGTATGACCGGTAGGGATGAATGCTGCTGTATTGGACCAGGGTTGCTTGACCTTATGGTAGCCTGTAGTATAAGACCTGGGCGCTTCGCAGCATTAGCCCGGAAGTTTCTGCTGGAGTTTGGGTGGCTCACTCAGTGGCCGCACTGACCAAACAAATTTATTTTATATATTCTCATTTTTGTTTGGCTGCTGAACTTCTGCAGAAAGTATTTGTTTTTTAAAGTGAACATTTATGCCAAATTGAAGACCGCTTATGTACGTTTGGCATTCATTTAGGAACTGGAAATGTACCAGAAAATTGGTATTCGTATTGAATTTTGGAGATTTTGAACAGAAGCCCAACTGCATTGGTCTCATATTGGTTAGTAGGAGATGGCTGACCACAAGCTTGCATGGATGCAGGGGCTGATGCTAATGCTACAGACCCAGATATTGTGTCTGTACACATGCTCCTGCAGAGCCAGATATTGTACCTGCGCACATGGTATTGCTACAGACTCAGATATTGAGCCTTCACTCATGCTAATGCTACAGACTCAGAGATTGAGCCTTTGCATATGCTAAAGCTATAGATGCAGGGATTGTATCTGCTTACATGCTAATGCTACAGACTTAGATATTGCTTGCATATGCTTTTGACCCAGAGACTGAGCCTTCACATATGTTCATGGTACAGACCCAGGGATTGTACCTGCTCACATTCTAAAGCTACAGACCTAGAGATGGAGCCTTTATGCTTGCTGATGATATAGACCAAAGCACAGGGCGCACTGCTTCACACTATCTCTGTGTTGTACCTCTCGGCGGGAAAGGGAGGGAGAGAGGGAGGACAGAGAGAGAGAGAGAGAGAGGGAGCGCTCAGTTCAATTGAATTGAGAAGGAGGGAGAGCTGATGGGGGGGGGGAGAGAAATGGTGATGTACAAAGAGAGAAGGAAGGGACAAGAGGGAGGTAGAGATGGAAGGATGGAGCGATGGGGAGTAGATCAGGTATCTGTGCATCAGTGTTGGCGATCCTGCAGGCCTGTCTCTCTCCAGTGCAGACCCAGTCTCTACATCTGCATTAATATTTCACACAGACACCTTCTACTGAGAGCGAGAGCGAGAGAGCGAGAGCGAGAGAGAGAGAGAGAGAGAGAGAGAGAGAGAGAGAGAGAGAGAGACTGATTCTTCAGTGAGTCTCCATTCTTTTTCTGAGGTCCTTGGGGAATACTCACAGATTGCAGAACCACACATTCACACACACACACGTGCATCCATAGATGCACACACATGCAACATCACACACACACAGACCTACTCACAGACACACACATAGTCTTCCGTGTGTACATATAAATCATGCTTACATACGCTCTAACATACATATTCACACTCACACACACACACAGAATGAATCCAGCAGTGCACCTCTCCCTGTCAGTATATCTGCAGGCTCAGGGTTTAACTCCTGGGGCTGGAGAGCGCCCCCTGGTGCAGCAGTATGGTTTCTCAGGGTGATTTAACTTGCGTTTCTCAGTGTTTCATCAGACTCCTGTCTGCCCTGCCTGCTCGCAGGGCACATCCTGCTGCCCCTTCCCCGGAATCCAACTGCCCCTCCCCAATCACATTCCCCACGGAAGTGGAAGAGTTTTTTCCGTCTCGTCGGGAATTCAGGCAGCAGCATTGCAGGTTGAGCCAGCCCAGTTGCGGGGGAGGTGGACAGGAAGCGGACAACAGGAAGTGCGTGTCGGCTCCGGTGTGGGCCTTTTCCGCAGATCAGGGAGGATTGTTGGGTAGAAGAGGGCTGAATTTGTTTTGGCACCGTGAATTGAGCTTGGGGTGCGTGGGGGATTTATCATGGCCGTGACTCCTGTCTTGCGTTCACTGGCCCTTTTGATATGAAAAATCACAAATGTGTGACAATATTTCAATATTATGAACTAAACGGTCTCATCCTCGTTTAGGACTCACCAATGGGGATTTGAATGGAGTGGTGTTCTGGAACACAAACTCACAAATAGAGCAGGTTTCTAGAACTGTTTTTGTTTCTCTTCTTTAAAAATTGTAGATGAGAGTTCTGGAACTCCACAGCTATTATTGCTGGCATTGACTGTGATCAGAGTTCTGGAACTCCAGGACTATTATTGCTGATGTGACATCAGCATTAGAGTCTTTTGGTGGAAGAAATGGCCGAGGCTATTTGTGATCTGAGGCCTTGAAGATTTAGCAGAATGACCCCTGCGAGCGACCCAGAGGGCGTGGAGGTCGAGGTCGGGAGCGTGAGCAGCTGCGCTGCTGGTCAGGTGGTGCGGAGAGGGGGAGGGGCCTGGTTGTGTAGTAGGACTGTGGGCCGTTAGCCCTGATACTGCGCAGCTGAGGCTTCCTGCTGCTGTTCAGTCATAGTCTCTGAACAGCTCAGCTAAACGATTTTATTACACCCCCTGCCGCCCTCACTTGGGTTTTGTCAGGTGTTAAGTTTATTTATTTTTAAGATAAGTGAATAAGTAATTAAATAAAAATACTGCATGTGTTCATTGTTGGGTGGCATTGTGGAGATCACTGTTAACTCGCAGTAGAAATGGGTTTGATTCCAGTCTTGGGGGCATTCGGGATAGTTTTCTGGGTCTCCACTGGGCTTTTACCACAGCCCTTAAGGTGCAGTCACTTAGTTAAAAAGTGCAGGTAAAAGAAAAGCTTCTTTGGATGAAAAAATTTTGCCCCTTTTTGTAATCCTGCGTTCTACTGTGTCGCAATTTCACTCACAAATTTGCGTGACTCTGTGATACTCGTCCAATATGTGAGGAGAGGGTGGAGTTGACCCCCTGACCCGCTTATTTCAACATGGAGAAGACGCTGATATTGGCTGCGTTTCCACCAATTGCAGTGGAGTTTATGTGAATTTATTAAAAACTTTGTTAAAATTGTCCCCTTTCTATGGATTAATTTTGTGGAAATGCTCATGTGATCCCACCAAGCTAACAGAAAACACAAATTCTACCACTTTTGTCATGTTTCTGTCATGTATTATAAATGTTATAGCATCAAAAAAAATGTTCCACTGCAAGAAGAACACTTGAGCCTATAGCTGAAGCTTGATTGGCAGAGTTGATGACCTTAACCTGTAAGAGTTAGGGCAGGTTAGAGCTCACTCCCACACACTTGGGCCTTGCTCCTCGACGCTCTGTGGGCCTCCGGAGTCCCACTGCGAAGAGAGGCACCGGCCTTAATTAATCATTAATTAATGAGTGCTCAGGCTGTCAGGGACGAGACTGCCCTCTTCTCACCTGACAGCGTGTGAGAGCTGGCGATCAGGACAAAGGTTGCATTGATAAGGGTTGTAGTGTTGAGTAATTAAGCTGAAGCAATGGGCTCGCGGGTGGACTTTCTACTGCTTTTGAATGGAGGGTGCGGGGGGCTGTTGAAATGGAGTGTGTAGCTGACTCTGGCAGATGACTCAGTCTTTAGCTCTGTGATGCATCCTGAGCTTTTAGATGAATCTACTGGGGGCTTTTAAAAAATTGGCTACTTGTGTGGGAACTTCACTGTAGCGTAAAGGTGCTAACACAAAAAGTTACGGCAAAGGCTCTCTATCAATCTGAAACATTTCTGAACTATTGTAGCTGGAATGGTCATGTATTGGCCTACATAAAGCGAAATTCTTACTCAATTTTGTCCCAATTTGTATGGAAAAAGTGTAACAAATTACATTTCTGGAAGTATGTTTTTCTTGAAGTATTTCTTATTGATTATAATTATTATTTGGAATTAAATGACTTGGAAGAAATTGGCGGACTTACCTGGGTATAGTGACAATCAGTTGATGGTTTTTTGGGGGGGGGGGCAGGGATACTTGGTTGTTTCCTTAAAAGTTTAGTGAGTGCATGCCTTTATTCCATCCGAGCAGTTACACTCATGGTGTTACTAATCAAGGTCTTAAGCAAAGATGGTTGGGGTTGATTTGCTAAGTCGCGTGTCTGTTTGATTAGAACGAAATATCACCGCTATGTCAGGCCTCTCTGGATCAGCGTAGAATACCTCTGCCTTAAACAGTGATCCCTCTCCGAAATAAATCTGATTTTATTTTCAAACTGTCTGTGATGCCGAGTCAAGGGCGACACTTTCACGACCTGGGGTTTTGCTTAAACGAAGCAGGACCTTTATTTTTAGCTTTACGTCATTGGAGAGTGTGGTTTGGTATACTGTTACGGCCTTCGCACTGTACAATGTGCGCATTCCCGTGCCTTTCACCAGCGAACTAGCTGCGTTGACCCTCCCCACTATCAGTCGTGCTAATACTTTAAACTTTTAATGCTCCTTGCCGCTTACCTCCAGTTCACTGCCCCGCGCCACAGCGGAACCGGGCCCGCATTCCGAGACTCCTGCCGCTAAATATAAACTGTGATCTCACCGCTTCAGTCTATCGATCCGCGTCCTGCGCGGGGAGACTCTCCGCTGGTTATTTGTACGACGAACACCTCGGTCTGATAATTTGGCCCGCTCTGTGTCTTCAAAAATAAAACATGTTTATTTTATGGATACATTCGCAGAGGTTAGTTTTTTAAGTTTGCTGATCTCTGTATGAGGGTTTCGTATGACCGTAATTTTGGGATCCTATATTTTCATAAGAAGGACATAACCGAACTGTGAGCTTGAACTTCAGTACACATTTATTTTAAAATTGAATGATTGTGCATCTCAGGTTTAAGCTTTTTTACGGACGCATTCGTATATATATAAAAAAAATCTTCCAAGACCAAATTTGTTGTTATTAGCAGGGTGCTAAAGATTTTTCGCGCAGTACTGTATGGTCGCATGTATGCAAACATTATGGGTCTGAGAGACGATTATGTTCGCAAGATTTTACTAGTAGTAGGTTCTACTGCTTGTCTCTCACTTTTGTCCTCTCCCTTTGTCTTTCTCTCCATCTCCTCTTCCCCTTTCCCCTATTTACCCCCATCACCCTCTCTTGCTCTTCTCTCTCTCTTTCACCTTCTCAATACCGCTCTCTCTCTCTCTGTATCTCTCTCTCTCTGTATCTCTCTCGCTCACTCCCTCTCCCTCCCTCTGTAGCAGTGTGCTAAGACACAAGCAGCGAGTTTGCCTTTGTGTCATAGAGTCCTGGAGCACTCACTGTGTTATAGGCATTTTCAGGGCTTGCCGCTCACACTATACCTGCAGTAACACCCCTGGGCACCAGAGGGCACACTGCTGGGTAAAGTCTCGCTGCGGGCTGTGCAGTCTGGCTTTCCTCACGCAGATGGACCTGCCTCTCCTGATCTACTGGCTGCTGATCCAGCGCCCATTGTGAGCCCGGTTCCTCGACATCTGGGTTCCCTGCCTGGCGTTGCAGAGTCTGGCTGGACACCAGCGGTGCCGTGCCCGCTGCAATGGGCGCGTGCCAGCCTCGGCAAAACAGAGACCCTCTCAGTTTTGGGATCGTCCCAGAAGAAAGGGTACATTCTTCAGAGCTTGGCCTGCTCTGCTCCCCCCAAAACCACCCCCCCCTCCAAAATTATATCAATGGACTGTAGCAAACGGGCCCCCGCCCTCATCGTAATGCCCTCTGGTGCCACACTGCCATAACCTGCCTCCTAAATGTCAGCTTTCAACACAATTGCTCTCGCTTACTGACAAGCTGTTTTACAGAAAAGGTCACATCTTTTGACTTTTTAATGGCTTTATTTTTTATTGACTTGTTTTTCACTCTGTCACTTTTTTTCCCCAAAGAAGGACAGGAGATATGTTTTGCAGTGCAAAAAAGTCAAGTCTTGTATTTTCAAGTTCTGCCAGTGGGATGGGATAATTTGACTCGTCTAACAAAACCAGCTAGAATTATTTCGCTGTGATTCCTGGGTTCTGTGATTGGCCTCGTTCTCTTTGGTTCTGTGATTTGTCTTCTTCTCTGCTTCTGCGATTGGCCTTAATTTCACTGGTCCTGGAAGTGGATTTAGGTTTAGTTGGAGGACGTGTGATGGCAGAGAGCCAGATCGTCTCATTCACACTCAGATTTGTTGCTGGCTTGGCAGAGGCCAGTCTGATCACCTGAAATGCTCTCTCTCTCTCCAGCCCTGTCCTAATATCTGTGCTAATTCTTGAATTGGAAGAGCCCCTGGTGTGTGTGTGGGTGTGTGTGGAAGTGCATAGGACAGGGCTGGCGAAGTGTGTGTGTGCGCGTGTGTGTTATACTGAGTGGGTGTGTGTAGTACTGATTGGAGGGTATGTTTGTGTGTGTGGGTGTGCATAGTACAGGTATGACGAAGTGTGTGTGTGTGTGTGCGCGTGTGTGTTGTACCGAGTGGGTGTGTGAAGTACTGATTTTAGGGTGTGTTTGTGTGTGTAGTACTGATTTGAGGGTGTGTTTGTGTGTATAGTACTGATTTGAGGGTGTGTTTGTGTGTATAGTACTGAGTGGTGGGTGTGTTTGTGTGTGTCTGTGGGAGGGAGGTGGGACAGTGGCGCTCAGGGTGTGTCGTGTTTGATGGGAGGGACTGATGTTGGGCATGTTCCCTGACTTTATTGTTCTCTGTTGCCTGGGCAATTGGAGGTGGGGGTGCAAATGGGGGTTTTAGGGGTTTAAGCTTGGGTAACAGCTGTGCAGGCCACAGATTTTTACCTCCTCTGTTCAAAAAGGCCCTGGAGCTAGAGAGGGAGGGAGAGGGGGATGGGGAGAAAGAAAGAGAGAGAGGGAGAGATTCTGCTGTGAAGTTCAGTGAAGGAAACTGGGAGAAGGAGAGGGGGGGATGGGGGGGGATCAGGGACTCCTTGAGGATGAGCAATCACCAAATAATTTTGTTTAAGGTTCACTTTTTATTTATTTATTGGTTATTAGTTTATGAACTGTGTCACTACTGGGGTTTACTACACAAGTCTCCGAAGACCAGAGCTCAAAGCTCCTTTTCTCGTGTTCAGCATTAAATGACTGTCACAAACGGCATTACAGGCATTGTTTTTAATGCTAATTGGTTGCTAATTACTCTCACAGATACTTTGGCCCTTCCAGGACTGGAGTTAAACCTGCAGACTCTGCAGCCCCCCGGGAATCTCTTCATCTGATAGTGTAGGCTCCCAAATTATTGGCCAACCTACAGGAAGTGAACTTCCAAATACCATTTAAAATATGAATAAAACCTTTATAAGCAATAAACTCTAAATGGCAACATGTGAGAAAAAAAAATTTCATTAAGGTTCCGATTGAACTAACCAAAATTTTTTTTTTTAAAATTTAAGACTGTGTGGGAAAAGTGCTTTAATGACATTCTGAAAAAATGAGCTGACACCAGTATTAAAAGCAACAATGGCCAGAGCATCATCTGATGCCTAAGATTTCTCAGAGGGAGTACTCAAGTCCTGTGAGTTGGTGCGTTGCTGTTGTCAAATTCACTAAACTTTAGTGCAAGAAATCCCATAAAAAAAGTCCATAAAAGTTCATGACTGTCCAGTCAAAATCATGTGTCACCTGACTAGCTGTGAAAATGGGGACCTTGGAGGCTGGAAAGTTGGCTTCATCTGTTAAAAGTTCTCAAGTCCAGTTATTTATTGGTAAATGTACTTAAGTCCAGGTATTTAACAGAAAAATACTTAAGTCCAAAACTAATTTTCTTATTTACTTCATAATACATGAGTGTTTTTCTACAAAAAGGGTTTGTCAGCTCTCAGTAACCCCTGGGAACAGTAATTGGCTCCATATTATGCTACCATTAAAAACTATCTGTTTTGAAAACTTTGACCCAAAATAAGTGTTGTTTTGTGACTCTGGTACATCTTGCGCACAGGTCTTCAATTTAATTAAACCTCAGTGTCATTCAAATCACGGTTTCTCTATTCCTGGCACCCCTGAAGATATTTGCCGAAACAGGGAAGATAAAAAAGATTTCTATCGCTACAAGATGAGTGCCAAGCCCTATCACCACCAGGAAAAGTCTGAATGGAAGAATATAGGCTCTGTAAAGGGCTCATCCAGAGACTTTTCCAAATATTGCTCTTTCATAGCCTGCCCCAACAGCACGAGCGTTCGTTTGCATCCATACAGGGCCGATGTGGTGCAGGCTTTCACTCCAGCCATGCTGCCGCACTCGAACACCCTGATTTTTAGGGTTCAAACTCCGGTTGATGATGGTTTCAGGAAGTATCCCATGTAGATGGTGAACAAATCCTGAGGACACAATCCTTGCATTAGGTTCCGTTTCCATCATATTGCGTCTTAAAGATGTATGAAAACAAAATGGAACCAACCTGTGTGGACATGCCCCCTTTTTGGAGCCCCCATAATGATTTCCCTGGAAGGAGATAATACGCTGAAGTGGATGCTCTTCTTCATCAGGCGTACACTGACTGAATTATTAAAATTTGAGGCAATTCTGTGACCCCGTCCTGAGGAGTGACAGTGAATTCACTCGGCATGACCGAATGACACTGACAGTCCGGGGGAAGATGGGCTCCCCCACCACAACGGTGTTTCTTTCCACATTTCTGCCCAATGGTTTTTCACAGCACTTTTTTAGGGTTTTTATTACCCCTTTTAGGTTTTTTCTCACCCCTTTTTTTGGGGTTTTTCTCCTTTGCTATTTGAGGCTTTAGGTTGGCTTTCAATTCTTCTCGTGGTTTGTAAAGTGTCTTTGATGCAGTACCTTTGTGTAAAAAAAAAAAACAAAAAAAAACTGGCAAAACAAAATTGAACTTCATTAGTAGGCTGCACAGAGGGTTGACTTGTCTGATAGAAGATGTACAGGGAATCTGACTGGCTCACATACAGACATGCAGACACACAGAAACGTGCACACAAACACACACACACACATGCATGCACACACACACACTCAGCCTGTTCCCAACAGAATCAGATTTCTTTGCCATAAAACGAGGCACAAGGACGTCAGCTGACCGCGCACATAAATAACTGGGGACGGTCGGCCACAAAGTACCAAAACAAAAAGGACGTGAAGAATGAGGACATGATTAAAAAAATGGCCCTGAGCCGCAGTTATGGGAACACCAGAAGCGTTTTCAGAGAGCGAGGGCGGCTGGAGGCGTCCAGGAATGAGAAAGAAACATCGAGAGAGTCGGCCATTTTTAGCTTGTGTCCTGCAGCACCGGTGCTTTTTTTTCTGTTCTACACGATGAGGTCTTGCTCACTAAATACACTTGCATAGACCCAACCATTTTCTTGCCACAGACAAGGAGTATTTGTTTTTCTGTCTTAATTCACTATTATATCACATTATTATGATATGTTGGGGACTCGGGGCCCTACTCAGTTTTACAGCACCTTTTGGATAAATGCAATAACAAAATGGCTCTTATGTAACGCATCACTTCATGCGGATATTGGTATATTCGGGAATTGTAAGCGACGCATTGGTGGCAGCCCATGGTGGTAAATGCTCGGCGTGATTTCCGCCCCAGAGGACCCGCCACGGTCTGCACCGCCTGTCAAACTCCGCCCATCCCATCACTATCATGACTCAGAAAAAACGGAATATCCGGTATAATCCATGCTCCAGCAGCAGACAGCGCCGGTACTGTGTACCTCAGAGAGTTTGACTGTTTTATTGTTGTAGTGTAGCCACAATAAAATCTGTGCAACTGTTAGGCCCTTGTGTGAGGCCCTTGACCTCACATGGCTCCAATGGGACGGGCCCCTGTTAAGGCAATCAACTGTTTGTCATTGCAGAATAAAGTGACAATGTAAAGCAATAAATGTAGCTGCTTGATTTAAAAAATGCTAAGATGAGACGGGTGGTCTTTGCTCTAGGATTCTTCGTCCCTGGACTTTTCGTCCCAGGAATTTCCGTCCCCATGAACTTTTCATCTGGGGACCGACAAGTCCTCAGGGACAAAAAGTCCTCGGGGATGGAGAGTCCAGGGACAAAAATCCACGGGGACAAAGAGTCCGTGGATGAAAAGTCAGTGGGGACGAGGCATTCGAGGACTGAAAGTCCGGGGACAAAAAGTCCATGGGGACGAAATGTCTGGTGATGAAAAGTCCACGGACGAAAAGTTCTGTAACTGGTGGACGTAAATAGCCACCCCTGTTAAATTACCATCTCATTATAAATATTAAAAAATCCTCAGTTCTTCTATGCGGAGAGGGGGATGTTTGGTCTCCCTCGGTCCCTGAAGACAAACGGAGGTGTTTTTTGCCAAGCCCCTCACACGGAGTGAGCGAGTGAGGAGGGTGGAATGGGGTCGGGTAAGGGGGTGGAGTCTGGAAGCATCAAAACTGAAAAACAAAGATGGTGGAGGTGGGAGGGAGGGAGAGGAGGTGGGTGGCAAAAACAAAAGGAAAATGATAGTGGCAGCATATTTTTACGGGCGTAGCAGCGCTGCAACAGCAAGTTATTTTTGTTCTGCTGCTGGCCAAGGCTTCCGGTCTCGGTGACGGACCGTTCTGCCTGGGCAGGGAGTACTGGCCTATCACTGAAAGACGCTCTGGTGCTGGTACCAACTCCAGACCAGAGCTGGGCCCACACAAAGCCCAGTTTTTTTTCCAAAACATTTTGCCCTGTTGTCATGGTTGTTAAACAGAAACCCAATCTAAAAAGTGGACTAACCACCAAAGCTGGCCGTCCCTTTCAAAAGACCCCCATCTGCTCCCCTTTTACGACCTTCAAAAACACTCCCAAACCCTGGCCCGGGACCAACAGGGCTCGTGGCGGCGGATTTGGACGCTGACTCCCGAGTATGACAGCCATCCCTCAATCACTGAAATTTTGCTTTTTTTCCCTCCAGAGAGTTTCCTGTCTGGCCGTCTGCTCTTAATAAGAGGCCTGCTTTTACCAGAACACATTTAATCTGGAATTTGTTGAAGGGGAGACCAGGGAACTGACTCGTTCTCCTACACAAGTGTCAGAAATGGGACCGAAGGACGCATGCAATCCATACCCTCTGTCCTTTTGTGAGCTATTTTCAATCAGTGTTAAGTGTGCTTTATATTTTCATTTTTCATGTCTTGCACATTGTGTCTCAGATTTTAATGAAATGAGCCATATTAATATACCCCGACTGACAGAAATTCAGTCAGAACTCGAGAGGCACTCATAGAGTGCAAACCTCCGCCAAGGCAGCACAATCCAAATGTGCATGAGTGAAAGCAAAGTTGAGTTATCACGTGTGACAGGATTTTAAGATGGCTGCTGTGGCGGCCATATTGTTTCACTGATTGTGGTCAAAATCAACAGGCTCCATCCTTGATGTAATGGCTATCCACCCACAAAATTTCAGACAAATCCGTGCATTACTTTTTGAGTTATGTTGTTCACAAACAGACAAACAAACAAACAAATGGGTGAAAACATAACCTCCACTGCATCTTCATCGGCGGAGGTAATGAATGAAACAGGCCCTAATCACCATTTACAGCCCACTGCAGTGGGAGTACCACTGTTCTCAGGATGGAGGGAAGGGTGTATTTTTTTTATTGGGAGTAGGGGATGTATGAGTTGGTTTTTAGGGGGGAAACTACGTTAATAAATCGTGCGGAAGTGCTGTCACTTCACTCTGCAACTGGAACCAAACTATGCTTAACTCTCACCTCAACCTAACCCTAACTAACTGTATCCCTAACTATGACCAATTAGCTATAATCCTTTGCAATTATACCACCCAAAATGTCACAATATTGTGGTTTCTGACGTTGGTCCTCACAAGTTGTGAAATGAATGAGTGAGGAGGAGATGAGGTGTGAGCAGGAGGATGGGGAAGGCTGAAGATGGTTAGACGTGTGCAGGAGCAGGTTATGCAGCGTCTGTGTGTAGGGAGCGGGGGGGAGTCTGAATTGGCTTCCATTCGAATTTGATATCCACTGAGGCTGTGTGGAGAAGTGGGGTGGAGTGGTCGTTTAGTTTTTTTTTTTTTTTGAGTCATACAGTTTGCAGCAGGGACACTATAGAAGTCCTCTGCATGAAAAAAGATCCAGAACAACGAGCAGAATGGTGATGTGTGTCATCTAGCTTATGTGCGTCATGTGATGAATGACTCATGTGACTTCCACTTGGGATTTCTTCGAAGGTTGAGGAAGCCCCGCCCCGAGAGGGAGTTCTGTTGCAAATCGCATACCTTTCTTAAACCGGTTTGGTGATCTTAAACTGGTTTAATATGCGTTTTCAGCTCAGATGGTTGGATTAGCCACTTGAGCAGGTATTCACTAGCTGAGCATCTTATCACAGCTGGCAATTCTACCACTTCAGACATCAGCATACTGTCCCAGTTCACTCAACTAGTTTAACCAGCTTAAGGAGCAACATATCGGCCACATGCGTTGCGAGAAGCACTAGCTGGTCTTGGGTGACATTTAAGCATGCTTTGGCCTTGAGTCTTGAGTCCTATAAACTCCTTTGTAGTTTTCTTTTTTTGGTTTATGTTGTTCACTGGGATGGGTTCTGTTTTCATTTATTAGTTTCAGTAGTTTTGGTGTTATTTTTAATCTATATTTTATTTGTATCTGCTATGAAAATTCTCTTTCTTTTGATTAATTTTGTCTTAATCTTTCTTGGATTTTGATTAAGTTTCAGTCATGACTCATACACGGGTAATTTTGTTCATGGTTGTTGGGTTGTATTAAAGTAATTTCACTTTGTACACCCAGCTTTCTTGAAATGATTAGGTACTTTTGGTGCTTCTCTTTTAGTGTTTTTAATGTTTTTTAGACCACCATCATATTAGAAGATTGATCTGCATTATGTTTGTTGTCTTATTTAAGATGGATACTTTTTGGAAAGAATGTTATGCACCAAATACAGTTACTCTTGGCCTAAGTTGAGGGCCGTTACCAGTGCGTCTCTGTAGCCACGATACTTCTCATATTTATTTCAACTGCTTTCTCCACAAGCCATTTCCTGTTATTCCCTTGTCAAATTCTTTATTTAGACTTACCTTTGAGTAGCCCTTGACGCGAGCTACAGTTAGCTGCTAACTTTCGTTATAAGGGCGAGGGGAGCAATCGCATATTAGGCAGGGAGAAAACCACCAGCAAATCCTGGAGACTGCTTCAAACTCATATCTTTATAATTCCCCCTCTTTTGCGAGTAATGAAAACGACTCTCGAGGTGGTGATTGCCTGGAAGTGCGTTTGATTGAGTTTGAGTATAGTGCTCAAAAACGTGCTGGCCGGTTTTAGTGTGGAGAGCACTGAAAGAGGGCAGCCTGTGGTGTAGCGGCTAAGATGCTTGTGTGAGATCTGCTGGTTCAAGTCGAGGAAGCGGGAATCCCCACAGCATTTTGAATTCGCCTCTCTCTCTCATTGAACTACTACAGGCGGCTTTTGATTGCTCATTTGCAACCATTTCTAGGCATCAGGGAGCAGGCATACTGGAGATTCCCACACTTCCCACACTTAACGTCTGAGTCGGGTGTTTGGTTAAGCTGAATTTGAAGCAGTTTTCCTCAGTGTCCATTTTTACTCCTGAGTATTCCAGTTCAATTTAATCTATTCAATTGACTTGCTCCAGAAACAAAGCCTTCAGCCAATTTCCATACTGTACTGTATGGTCTACCGCTCCACTAACTACACCACTGAGACACCCAGCGAATGGTTTATTGAATGGTAAAATAGCGCAATGGGCCTCTGTGTGGTCTGCTGCCTCACTGTTCCATAGGGTTCTGTGGGGAATCTGCTGCCATCGGTCAGTGGGGTTCCATATAAGAACACAAGGCATCAGTTCTTGCCGTCTGATTGGCCTTCACTTCAAGCTGCCCTAACTGGCATGAGCTCCAGTTGAGACCATGCCAAACCTAGTGGTTGGTCAAACAAGATCTTGCTGAACCCTGTGATTGGTGGGATGAGATCTTGCTGAGCCCAGCGATTAGTCAGATGAGACCTTTCCGACACTATATGATTATTTGGTTGACACCTTGCTGTGATTAGTCAGATGGGACCTTGACAAACTGGGTGGTTGGCCTGATAAGAAGTGATCCCATCCTTTGATTAGTCAGATGAGATCTTGCTAAACCCAGTGATTAGTCGGATGAAACCTTGTCAAACTCTGATATTGGACAGATGAGACCTTGCCGAACCCTGTGATAAGTAGGACGAGACCTTTCGAAACCCTTTAATTGGTTTGATGAAACTTTGCCGAACCCTGAGAAGCTTTGTAAGCAGAAGGGTTTTTACTATGCAAATGAGACCCCTCCTGACATCAAGAGGGACCCAGAATCATAAGTGGTTATTTAAGCTCGTGATTTATGTGGAAGGGCTCTATAACAACAGCATCATAAGGATTTGGTTTCAGTTTTTGTCTGGTGTTCGGTTGAATATAAATGTAAAATTTAAAGGCAAGGAAAACATGATTTCCATAATTTGGGTAATTTCCACACCTAGATTTTTGGCCTCTGATGCACACTGTATGCCAGAGCCGGGTCTTGCACAGAACGCTGTGGTAGGGGTGTGTATGTTGCCATGGCAGGGCATACTAAAATGGATTAATTAGTCAGGCATCAGCTGCTATTAGTTGTGATTATGTTGTCCTATTATTTTTTTCTGTACACCATCTGGCCACAGGTTTTTTTTTTTTTTTTTTCCTGGCCCATGTGACCCAGGGTTAACGACGGACATCGATGAGCAGATGTCCATGAAAGATGCGAGGTGATTTGCGCTGGCCATTTTTTTACCCCCACAATGCTCTAACACACTCCCACTGTAAAGCAGAGAATGGTCAGCACTAGTAGATACAGGGACGACCAACATGGATGTTCACTGTCTTCTGCAAGTATTGGCATATCGAAATAAAATTGGCCCCATGAGTTCAGTACATCTGCACAGTGAGAAGAAAATGGCTCAAATGTGGGCAATATGAGGGCAAAGTAGACACTGTCAGCTTTATTAAAAGGATATTTACTGGTACATTTGTATCATGCAAATACTTTCGGAATTTGTGGCTTGTTTGTCGTGTCACTGTCCAAATACTTATACACTGCAGATTATTTACCTGGCTAAATTATAGGTTGTTAGCTGGCTAATTATGCCTGGAAGGTCATTAGTAAGCGCTGACGTTCCGCAGTTCCCTGCGCAGCCACACATTGGATGTTACCCTCAAGAAAACGCTGTGCTTGCCAGTGTTGCGGTCAGTTAGGAACAATATCCCATTCACTGGGATCACATTCTGCATCGGAGCAGAAAACAATTTGGAAAACCCGTCCCAGATTACACGTGATAATGCGGTTTGTGGACTTCTCGAAAAAAATGAAGAGAAACAAACAAACCGAAGGCCAAACTAGCAGCCTTGCAAGAACAAGGTATACATTCAGTCCTTGATTTCGCACTTGAACTTCATTCTTGTGGTGACCAATCTTGCTTCTGGAAATGTAGTCCTGTTGGTTTCCCTCCAAACCTAACAAGGCCCACTTCATTCAAGTTTGGGAATCGGGGGGGAAAAAAAAAACCTACAGCACTCAGTAATGTGTTGGTCCAGGGAGTTTGAATTTTTTTTTTTTTTTTTTTGGTTCTGTTTGCCGAGACAATCACTAGATCTGAACCTAACTGAACGTGTATTTTACGTGCTGAAGAGGAGACTGAGGGTGAGGAGTCCCTGAGAACTGAAGATGACCGCAGTACAGGCCTGGCAGAGCATCACCAGGGAAGATATCCAGCATCTGGTGATGTCCATGTGTCACATACCAGTCAGTAATTGACACAAAGGGTATGGAACCAAATGTTAAAGTGCAAATTCATTGAGTTTTTTCAAATAAAAACTAATCTGGGATACATTGGACCAAACAGTTAGTGAACAGTGTCCTGCTAATTTAATGCCCCAAATTTGCCGCTTTTTCTGGAAAATTAGCATTTTATTGAGGTACGAGTGAAGATTTCTGAAAACAAAATGAAGATTGACCCAAATTTGCCAATTAATGAATGCGGCGTAACTGGAGGTGTTCCTTACTCAGAAGCCAAGCTGAAAACCATAAGGAAACAGGATGTTGTCCAAGAATGTTACTTCCAGAAATTGATGAAAGCAATTACTTTTTCACATCAGAGGGGGATAAGGAACAATGTGTCAATCAGCTTGTTGTCATGGTTACTACCAAAACTACTTGCTGAGAGTTTTATTTGGCACGACAAGGAATGGTATCTGCCAATAGGTAGCCTACGTACATAATGACAACAAGAGACCTTCGAGTCTTTTAACTGTGATTCCGCAGTGCACACTCGACAAATAACATGGCCCGTGCAGGTCAAATGAGACCCTGTTTGCACAGCTGGGATGCGTTCTCCAAAATCACAGATTCTAACTTGCATAGTTGGAACCATTGTTTGAATGGACAAACTATGTAAGTTGCTAACTTGCTTATCAACTGGGAAATGCACCCCTGGCTGGCTAGAATGCTTAGGCTTTTCGTAATAAAAATATTAAGCTACATGTGTAACAGTTGTCGTAGAAACTTGAATTTATTAATTTAATTGCGAAAAGCGTTGACATGCTAGCTGGTGAATTATTCATCCCATTGACTAGAACAGACAAGAAGCTTACGCTTTTTTCATTCTCCAATTGCAACCCCTGGTCTCGTTCCGGCTTTGCTATCATGGTAGAAGTTTCGATTTTACTCAAGGTCTAGTGGTGGAAGATGGAATTAGTTTCGTTTTGAGTAATTTTTTGCATAAAATAGTTTCTACACTCATTTTAAGATTGGCTTATTAAGCGGCATCCAGGGCTTATTAACCGGCTTCTCTGAGTATGGAATAGATGGAGAAACTTGGGGGACTGGGGCAGTTTGGGCCCGACTTATGAACAGCTGGCTTATTAAACGGTGATTTCAAAAACTACTAATCCACTGTGTTATCCAGACTTTTCCCGTGACTCAGGATCTGGCTGATAAAAGTAGTCATCAGTGAAGTGTTTAGAGCGGATCACCGATCCTGATCCGAGCTCTGTGAAATCCGCTCATTTCCCCTTCACAAAATCCACCAATGCCTTTCAAATAGCTTTTTTTTTTTGGAATTTGTGGACCATGATGCCTCTGCTTGCATCAGCCTTATTCCTGCAGCCATAAAAAAGGCAGATATTTGGCATTTTACCAAGGGAATAATCCACAATTACGAATCACTGAGTCCAGTGACATTGACAATGTGTTTTCTGCCACTGGCTCGATACCTCCCATGACGCCATCGGCAAAGATGGCCGAAGATAAATTCTTTCATAGATGATCGCGATTTGCCGTGATTAAAATGCAAATACATTTGTAATGGCTGATTACAATTTAAAATGACCGGTGCACAAAGGATGTATTTATATTGAAGATTTTGTGGTACAAATCTTATTTTTGGATGAAACCACTTTAAAAATTATGAATTTGTTATTTGTCAGGTTGACCAGTTCAATATATTTGGGGGGGACTTTGTATGGAAGGTGATGTTATTTACAAAGATTCTCTCCCGTTAGGTCTTAGTGGGGCTAGCCTTACGCTAAAAAGCAGTGCCTGACAATGGATCTTCAGAAATGGGGTTCGGCAGCTCTGCTCTCATTGCTGAATGGGGTTTGCACCAAAGTTAAATTAAAATTTTGCTCTAGCTCTGACTGAGTAAGGTTTATTTGGCCAAAACGCACTCGGCCTAAATTTTAAAAAAGCCTGAGTAGGAATGCTGTCCTTCTTAATGACTTGTCAGTTTTGAAATGTTCATCTAAAGGATGTTAAATATCCAAGAACAGAGTCAGTTAGCACTGCTGTGTTACTCTATGCTTCCAAAAGTTGCTGTTGGCTAGTAGTGGGTTTCCATGGAGACAGGAAGCCTTTAGGAAGCCTCTGAGTCATGTGATCATAGTTCTGTTGTCCTTCAGTCAATGTGCTCTGTTTCTGCCAAAGGAGGCTTCCGGTTCATTCTAATCCTCAGAAGAGTCACCTGAGGGATGCTCCTTACCTCAAGTGAGTTAGAGAGGGTTAAGACGGGGAACACGCTTGCATACAACACTTTGCTCAGAGTGCCGTACATTTGAATGCCTGTGTTCAAGAAGATCCAGGGTGCTCATAGCCAACTGGCCCGGCCTGTTTCTTCCTCTCTGTGTGAAAAATGGTAGTCAATGTAAGCATGTGCGAGTTGCCCTGGAAGTCTGCATTTGGAAAGGTTATACAGCCTGGGAAAGTTTTATTTTTAAAGCACTGACAAGAGTCAAGAAGTGGCTGTGGTGAACTGGATGGCTTGTCTCATGTTTAGATCACAAGTTTCTGAAATCCGAATGTGTGACACAGGCTATTTGTTGCAGTGAAGTGGGAGCAAGTGTAAAGTAATCAGAGGTGGAGTGGGAGTAGACTTGGACATTTTTTTTTTAAATTATACACAATTTTGTTCTTCTGTACTTCTGCAATGCCAGCTTGTGTGTTTTTACTGAAATGTGTGAGATTTTTGACGTGAGAGCATCAACATTTTCCTCAGGACTTGAGAAGCTGTGGAAGACTCAAAAACAGATTCCCCCCCCCCCAAGGAAATCGTTTTACTGCACACATTATAGATGCAGAAGATAAAAAGACAACAAAAAATGGGAATTGGCTTCAAATGACATTGGTTGCTATGGCAATGCCATCCTCTCAGAAATCCTCCTTCTTGCTCTCCTGGTCACAATTTTATGGAAACTTGAGATAAATTTTTAAATGTTGCTGAAATGGATTCCAAAAAAGTGGTGGAAGGATTTCAAGATTCTCTTCTTCAGGTGTTACTTGGAGTTTTTGAATGTAGTCCTTTGTTTTTATGGTGTCAAATGGCACTCTGCTGAAAATAATAGAAAACCTGGAATATTCAAAATTTAGACCAAGCTTTAGTTTTAATGGTCTAGTCATATTTTAGGTATTTTCAGAGTTTTCTCTATCCTTAAACCATACCTGATGAGCGAGTCATCTGGCCTATATTCAGAGATGGCTCCTTTTGGTTTTTGCCTTTACTGCCATCCAGTGAAAAACCATGGGATTCTGGACACAAAATTTCACAGGTCTTGCGTTCATGAAAGGCTCACTCATTGCTGAACAGCAGTTATTTCAACCATCTTTGTTATTGTAGTCTACTTTATACAATCATGATGGTATAAAGATCAAAACACCAGAGTATTATTTGCTTATGAGTATGGCCTCGCATCTGGGAGTTATGTTTCATAGCATTTTTCCCTTAATTGATTCAATGAACTGTTTGGCCTTATTTCTTGTGTTATGGCCCCAATTTGTTATTACATTTATAACACAACAGCAACAGCAAGGGATGACAGACACAGTTTTAAAAACCTCAACACATTTAATTAACAAACACCATAACAACTAACTAACCTAAAGACCAAGATTGAATTATGTACAAAACATAAATATTTACAATCCCTTTTCGTGGGGGTGGCTTGGTGATGTCCTGGATGATGAAAATGCTCAAACACAGGCAAAGAAATTCACAAAAGAAACGTCACAGGTCTTGAACAGAATGGCAGGTCTGGTCATCTTCTTGCAATTTCTCCTACTACTTTACTGTCTCAATTCTTTTCTTTATATACTCTTTTGCAGACCCCACCCACATTTAGACCTCTTTTTTTAAATTTTCTGAGACTTGCCCCAGACATGTCCAGGACATGTCTAAACATGAATCCAGTCTGAGCTTAACAAAAAAAGGTAAATACTGCCATCTAGTGGCCTATATTCACATTACACCTCCATTCCAAAAGGGAAAAATTTTGACTCATAAAGGCAAAATTTTTCTTTTCAATACAAAATGGTAAAGTGAACACTTGTCTATATATACATATCATACACATTCAAACACGGGATAAGCAATCAGCAATTACATTGTCTGTACCCTTCACATGCTTAATTTCCAAGTCAAACTCCTGTAAAATCAAACTCCAATTCAACAATCTCCGATTCTTGTTTTTCATCTTACTCAAAAACATTAACGGATTGTGGTCAGTGTACACAATCATTGGCTTTTGTCCTGTACAAACATAAACCTCAAAGTGTTGTAAAGAAAGGACCAGAGCCAACAGTTCCTTCTCTATTGTGGAATAGTTCCTTTGGTGGCGATTGAACTTCCTGGAGAAGTATGCCACGGGATGCTCAATGTCATCAGAGTCACTTCTCTGTAGGAGCACAGATCCACAAGCTTGGTCGCTAGCATCGACCGCGATGGAGAACGGTTTGTTGAAGTCAGGAGATTTGAGCACGGGGAAGTGACACAGCAGAGACTTCAGGCGATCGAAGGCTCTCTGGCATGCATCATCCCAAGTGAACTTTACGCCTTTCTTCAGTTGGTTAGTTAGACTGAGAGCAATCTCAGCAAAGTTCTTGCAGAACTTGCGGTAGTACCCGATCATTCCAAGGAAGCGGCGCAAAGCTTTTTTGTTGCCAGGAACTGGAAAGTCCATGATGGCTTGGACTTAAGCATTTATGGGTGCCACCTTACCCTGGCCTATGACGTAGCCAAGATAGGTGACAGTAGCACAACCAAAGTCACTCTTGCTCAGGTTAACAGTCAGGTTAGCCTGGGTCAGGCACTGGAACAACGTCTCTACATCTTTTAGATGTTCTTCCCAGGAGTCACTCCATGTGATCAGGTCATCGATGTACGCACACGTGTGTGGCAATCCGGCAATTGTAGACTGTATCATCCTTTGGAACGTGGCTGGGGCATTTTTCATGCTAAAGGGTAGGACTTCATACTGGTACAATCCAGATGGTGTGGCAAAAGCAGAGATGCTCTTGGCCCTCTCAGTTAAAGGCACACACCAATAACCCTTCAATAAATCAATCTTGGTCAGAAACTTTGCTTGCCCTACACTATCAATACAATCATCAATCCTAGGTATTGGAAACACATCAGTTCTAGTTACAGCATTGACTTTGCGATAATCTGTACAGAATCTAGTACTTCCATCAGGTTTTGGAACTAGCACACAGGGTGAACTCCAATCGGAGTTGGAGGGTCTGATAATATCATGTTTTAACATGTACTCAACCTCTTTCTCAGCAATCTTTCTCTTTTCAGGATTCATCCGGTATGGATGCTGTTTTATTGGTTTGGCATCACCAACATCTACATCATGAGAGGCTATAGTAACTCTCTTTGGAACATCAGGAAACAAATCCTCATATTTCTTGATCAACCTTTCAAACTGATCTCTCTGTGAGGGTTCTAAGTGCTGGAGTTTTACATCAAGATTTTGCAACACTTCAGTGTTTGACAATTTACATGAAAGAACTTCAGCTTTAATTCTTGGTTCATCATCTTGAAAGTCCCCCTCATCTTCACACGTTTCGACCATTGGAGAATCTGAAGTGACAGCTGCAACCCTAGCATTTCTGTCATGATAAGGCTTTAGCATGTTAATATGACACAATTGTTTTGGTTTTCTCCTATCTGGAGTCTTCACAATGTAATTGAGATCATTGAGTTTTGTCAGAATTTCATAAGGACCATGAAATCTTGCCTGCATTGGATTGGACTGCAAGGGAAACAACACAAGGACCTTGTCTCCTGGTTTAAACTCACGGCTTCTAGCCTTATGATCATACCAAGTTTTCATTTTTCCCTGACTTGATTTCAAGTTCTCTTTGGCAAGGTCACAAGCTGCATGCAATCTGTCCTTGAACTTGCTAACATAGTCTAACAGACTGATATGCGGCTCTTTCTCTTGCCATTGTTCACTCAATAATAGCAAAGGTCCTCTCACTTCATGACCAAACACTAGCTCAAATGGACTGAATCCAGTAGACTCCTGCACTGCTTCTCTAGCTGCAAACAACAGGAAATGAACCCCTTCATCCCAGTCTTTCTCATGGTCATAACAATAAGTCCTCATCATTGTCTTAAGAGTGGAATGAAACCACTCTAAGGCACCCTGACTTTCTGGATGATAGGCACTAGAAAGAATCTGCTTTGCACCTAGTTCATACACAACCTGCTGAAACAATCCTGAAGTGAAATTGCTACCCTGGTCTGACTGAATTTCCCTGGGAAGGCCAAACAACGTGAAGAACTTTATCAAAGCCTTCGAGATTGCAGTTGCCTTGATGTTACGTAGAGGTATGGCTTCGGGGAATCTGGTAGATGCACACATGATTGTCAACAAGTACTGATTTCCAGATCTAGTCTTGGGTAATGGACCAACGCAATCAACAATGACCCTAGAGAATGGCTCCCCAAATGCTGGGATAGGCTGCAACGGAGCTACAGGTGGGTCTAACTGGTGATTTCCAACTACCTGACAAGTGTGACAGGTTTTGCAAAAGTTGGAAACGTCTTTCCGAAGCCCAGGCCAAAAGAAGTGTTTCATGATCTTATCAACAGTCTTGTTAACACCAAGATGACCTCCTAAAGGTAAACTATGAGCCATTGTTAAGATCTCATTCCTGTAGACCTTCGGAACAACAATTTGCCTGACCACTGCCCAATCTGCATTGGCAGGGATATCAGGAGGGCGCCACTTCCGCATCAACACACCATCCTTGAGATAATACCCAACTGGAACTGCGTCTATTTCTTTATCAGGAAGGGCTCTCCTCCTTAGTGCACAAATTTCAGGATCATTAGTTTGCTCCTCAATCAACCGCTTTCTGGACAGAGACAAGTCTCCAGACACATCAGAATCACCAGACCCTTCCGGCTGGCTGAATAGAGAACTGATAAAAGTCCTCAAACGGAGAAACCATAGTAGGCCAATCAGAGTCATGAGGCGAACCACCTGAGTCCTGACTATTCAATGTGCTGGATGGCACCACATCATCTTCTTCTTTAGCCTTCTTGGCCATAGCACGAGTCACTGCGCAAGAAGGATACAGAGATGGGTCCTCATCCCCATCTTCAGTGCTCGGCTGTGAAGTAAGATGAACAGGGGGAACTACTTTGCCCCCAGCCAGGTCATTGCCTAGCAACAGAGAAACACCCTTTATAGGTAGACTTGACATAAGTCCCACCTTTACCTGTCCTGTAACTAAATCTGACTTCAAGAATATAGAGCGCAGGGGTACAGATACAGTCCTCCCTTCAATACCTTGTACAAGTATGAAATCCCCTGAAGCGGTGTCATCACGTAACTCCAAGGAGTCCATCAACAAAAGTGATTGAGAAGCTCCGGTATCCCTTAGGATATATATGGGGACAGGAGTAGTATGCTCATTCAGAGCCACAAATCCCTCTGACACAAATGGAAGAAATTCCTCCCTCACGAAGTCAGCTGTATCAGGCTTTTTAGCCCCACAAGAAGCAGGCAATTTAGCAGATTGGTTATCTACTACAGGGGTTTCTAACCTTGTTTTCACAAAGGCATTTGGTTTGGTATCCTTTTCTTTTTCTTTCTTAGCTTTAAGGAACCAACAGTTAGTTGTAACATGAACAGATTTCTTGCAATAACTGCAAACTAGACCACTTTTGTCACTGTCAGCTTTCACACTTTGATCAGACCTGTTACTGGATTTCTGAGCACCATCACCAGATTTGTCTTTGTCTTTGGGTGAGGAATCTTGGGTATCACCGTAACCCTTTTTCTGAAATTGGGACCATCTATTATTACTGCTAGACTGAAATTTGGACTTATGTGTGAGAACATATTCATCTGCAAATTTGGCAGCTGATTGCAAATTCAGTGCTTGCTTCTCATTAAGGTAGGTCTTAACATCATCTTTAACACAGTCCTTGAATTCTTCAACTAACACCATCTCTTTTAGTGAGTTGAAATCATCCTTGACCTCCATAGAAGTACACCAGCGCTCAAAGCAAACCTGCTTTTCATTAGCAAATTCAACATAAGTCTGATTTTCAGATTTCTTCAGACCTCTGAATTTCTGTCGGTAACCCTCTGGAACCAACTCATGAGCTCTCAAAATAACCTTTTTGACAACCTCATAATCAGAGGAATCATCTGCAGACAAAGCCGAATAGGCTTGTTGAGCTTTACCCTTGAGGACAGTTTGCAACATCAGAGGCCAGTGTTCCTTTGGCCACTAGCAACTCTTTGCTACCTTTTCAAAACACTGGAAATAGTTGTCAACATCCTTTTCCGAAAATGGAGGCACCAGTTTTACCTCCTGACTGGCACAAAATTTATTTTTAGTTTCAATTTTAATTTTTAGTTGCTCCATTTGGAGTCTTTCTTCTCTATCGAATTTCTCTAATTCAAAATCTCTCTGTCTTGCAAATTTTTCTAACTCAAATTCTCTTTGTTTTTCTTTTTCCTCCCATTCTATTTTCTCTTCTCTTGCTAATTTTTCTAACTCAAACTGCCTTTGTTTTTCTTTTTCTTCCCTTTCTTTCTCTCTTTCTTCCCTCTCAAATTCTCTTTGCTTTTCTTTTTCCTCCCTTTCTTTTTCTCTTTCCTCTCTTTCAATCTCTAGCATTTTTAATATAAGTTCCATTTCTATATTTGGATTTTCCACTGGAAACTGTTCCAGATCTCCGGGTGCAAACACATTTTCATCAATGTAATATTCAACTATCTCTCGAGCCAGTCTTGCTTTTCGCATGGCTGGTTTCATCTCTGTCAGCTCTAAATGTCTGCAAATTTCTAGCAGTTCTGTCTTTTTAAAAGACTTCAAAACCCCTACGGTTGGTGATGCCAAGAAATCATCCATTGCTGTTGTCAATATATATGTATTCAATTAAAAAAAATCAATTTTACAATTTGAAATGTTAGATTTTCAATAAATTACTCACAAAATGGTCTATCCCGGACCTTGAGCCCCCAATTTGTTATTACATTTATAACACAACAGCAACAGCAAGGGATGACAGACATGGTTTTAAAAACCTCAACACATTTAATTAACAAACACCATAACGACTAACTAACCTAAAGACCAAGATTGAATTATGTACAAAACATAAATATTTACAATCCCTTTTCGTGGGGGTGGCTTGGTGATGTCCTGGATGATGAAAATGCTCAAACACAGGCAAAGAAATCCACAAAAGAAACGTCACAGGTCTTGAACAGAATGGCAGGTCTGGTCATCTTCTTGCAATTTCTCCTACTACTTTACTGTCTCAATTCTTTTCCTTATATACTCTTTTGCAGACCCCACCCACATTTAGACCTCTTTTTTTAAATTTTCTGAGACTTGCCCCAGACATGTCCAGGACATGTCTAAACATGACTCCAGTCTGAGCTTATCAAAAAAAGGTAAATACTGCCATCTAGTGGCCTATATTCACATTACACTTGCATCTTAATGCATTCAGCGAATGCCATGCATTTATCGGACTCATGCCGGCTTCCCCCCCTCTTGATAATAGCAATTGCATAAAGATTCACGGCACGCCACCCTGTTTTCTGGGGCTAGATTCTCTTAGATTTGTGCATTTGTGTTTCATCTACCTACATGTACGCATTCAATTAATATGCTGAAAGAAATTAATGTGAACGTTGTAATTCAAAACTACCTTTGATCTATTATCTGTCGGTCTCGTGACGTGGTATTGGTCAAAATATCCGCAAGCCTGCAGGTGAGGGGTGCTGTGATTTAAGAGTGCGTTTTCGCATTTCAACTCATTTTGTACCAAACTGCTGTATGGTTTGTTTTGGTTTTCTAACGGAACAAGGCCAAGCAGAACGCATTCAGTTCCCAGAGGATGTTTGGAATGAAAAAGCTAGATTATTATTAAATGGCTGAATTTCAGGTGATAGAGTCAAGAAGTGAAATTAAATGTTTTATTTAAATATTATTTTGGATGACCATTTAATTTATGGCCATCTCCAAGCGACTATGAAAGATTTTACGCATATAAGCTGCAGATCTTACACTTATAAGATTGAGCTGCAAGTCATTGTTCGTTGTAACTGATTGAAATATTACAAAAGGGTTTATCACATAAAGGCCAAAGCAAACAGTCGGCGGTTATATTACCGTTATTGGTACGTGCTGCCAAACTGTTGTTTCGACAAAAAAAAAAATGATGAGGTGTCTGCTCCTTAAGCGAATAAAAAGTTTAGTGCGCGTTACTTCCTTGGATGCATGAGCATATTGCCTTCTTCGTGAAGCAGAGGGGAGCGACTACAAACAGTTGAATAACTTGAATGCCTTAAATACTTGCGGTTTCTCGCGCTCAGCGGGGTTGTGAGTCCGGAGCTAGTGGATGCGCAAGGCTGCGTTTTTTATGTCGCGCAGCCCCTGTAATGTAAATACGCTTTCTTTCTAAATGTATTCCAGTTTCCCAGCGCGCACTCCGTTTACACAATCCTGATATTGCGTAGTCTATTTGGCACCGGCACTACAGTTATTTTATTAGCGTTTTTTTTTTTTTTGCCATAATGGCTCATGCAAGTGCCGTGAGAGAGCCGAGGCGCGGATCGCCGGTAGTCCTACATCTGATTGGATACTTATCTGAGGCAGGAACATATCCTCACTCGCTGGCGTTAGCAACTGCTTAGTCCCAGCTGCGTAGTGGGGAAGGAGGGAAGGGGGGGGGATGAGGGAGGGAGGGCGAGAGCAGTGTGCGCGTGTGCCTGTGAGTGCGCGAGGGGCGGACCTCGCTGGAGCGAGACACAGGCGGTTCGCGGCGTACCAGAAGCTGTACTTTACGTCATTCCTTTTCAGGGACAACACTGCTGTTGGAACCGAGGTAGCCGTGTCTCGGCTTTTCTAGTGCTGGGTAGCAGTGGTCGGGTCTCCGACACGCCATTGTGCGGGAGTTCTCTTGTAGCCGATTGGAAACCGCCGAACAGGATAAAAGTGCGGAGGAACGATGTGAGGAGTTTGGTTCATGCCGTCTGCGAGACAAAAAAAAAACTAGCACCAGTCTAGTACTACAGTGACCCGATGTTTTATTTAAAACCTCAGGTGGACGTAGATGTGGTGAGTAGCCGAACGTTAGATCTTCATTTAACGGTTAACCTGCTGAGCGTTGTTCAATGTGCGTTTGTAACGACTGATTGCGACGCGTGAACGGGAATTAGAACTGGAGTTGATGTTGAGTGTAATTAAAGTAAAGTCGGTCTCGTGTGTCTCTTGTTAAAATTATCCATTCACCAGACGAGCACGAGAAACCGAAACAAAAGCTGTTTAAGCTTGAGTGAAGGCGGCCGCTTTCCATCCGTCTAGGTCAGGGGTGGGCAATTCCGGTCCTGGAGGGCCGGTGTGTATGCAGGTTTTTATTTCTATCAATTACCCTGACTAATTGAGTTGATTATTTGTATACACAAATATAAATTTGTGCAAAGATGAGATCAAAGAAAAAAATTTGTGGGGAGATGACAACAGTCTTTTTGGCCATTCATTTTAGTATATAGAAATGCGTCTGAAATGTCAGATTTCAGAAATAGTTTGGCTAATTTAGATTATCAACTAATTAAAGGCCAGAAGTTAGTGTGAGAACCAGGGACAGATACTTCCCCCGCTGCCCACCTCTGGTCTAGGTAGCCTAGCCTACTCAATTTCCCTTGCGCATATCGGCTTTAAGTGTGGACAACTAGCCAGACATCCGGCGAACATACCGGCCGAACTTGATTCGGTGTTGCGTGAAGAGGGGTTTCGAGCAATTTTCCCCCCGTTAAGCCCTCGCATTCACAGTGTGCTAAGTTTTAGCTGCATGCAAGTCAGTGGCTGTTGACTTCAGCTCTTACGTGCGTCTCAGCGTTCTCGCTCTTTGGCATTTGGCTTCCGAGAGAAAGTCTGAATCATTATTTTCTGTAATGGTGATTAATGATGTTCTCTGCACCATTATTAATCATTCTTAAGGTGGGAATGTATTTGTCATTTGTGTCTACTGTGCGGGCACGGTAGGCTCAGTTTGTAAAATCACCAGCAGTCTGAATTGCGAAGTATTGAGACCTCGTAAGCCGGGTTTCTTGGTTTTTAATTGCTGTTCAAGTAACGTTAGCCCACGATCAGCAGCGCGTCGTGAAGTTTCCCCGTGACATTTAACTGTGGTGGTTGTGGGAGGAGCGCGTCAGAGCGGATAGGCTACAGTGTGTTCACTACTGGCAAATTACGTGATCAGTTCTGTTACCGTAAATATCATATGACAGTCGTGGTTCAAGTTTGATCAGCGGTCATAAAAATAGGATCGCTGGTCTGTCGTTGGACTGCTCTTATGTTGTACATTTTTAATGTTGGAAGTACGAAGTTTTCAATACATAGGCTATTACCACGGTTGACATCCGAGCTTGACTAGACCCTCTTATTACAACACTGCAGGTTATTATTTTTTGCGATCTTGCAATATTTTGCGGATTGAAGCCCGCTGCCAGAAATGAGTTTTCACTAATGACGGTGGACTGCCCAGGCGGTGACACACTTTTTTTTTTTTTTTTTTTTGGGAAAAACTCGTGCTGATGGTGGCAAGCGCGGGGTCCGTATTTATAGGCAAAACTATCAGAGGAGCGCAGGTCTACCGTGTCTGGCCTATCCTGCCCTAATTCTTAGCGCCGACCACTTTTGAGAAAAACCGTAGTCATGGAACACTCCTCCACCCCCATACAGAGGTTTCGAAATTGATGAAGGATCATGCTTGAATAGGATTAGTGGTCCCAAAGATCTTGTATCTGTTACCTTTTAATGTGAAAGGCTGATATTAGACGCCGAAAATTATTATCATAGACGATTCATTTTTTCCCTCTCTTTTTATGTTTTAGTACTTACATAGACTCCAGGTTTTTCACTTGTTTGTATCTGATGGCTATTCCTCTCCGATATGCGTCTCGGGCTCGTTGGAGCGGAGTCGCTACGCAGGAATGTCGTACGCAAATCGTTCTGTCGAAGTTGACGTTCTCATTCAGTGCACCCTTCCTGCGTTGGTGTTGGAAAATACCCTAGGTTAGCTTCCTTTCCGTTGCAGCCTACATGCATGTTGTGGTGATTGGTTGGATTTAAAAAAAATGCAGCCATTGTTGCATGTTTAATGTTTGTTGATGCCTGTGATCCACTTACGCTTTTAAGGCTTCCGCACGCAAGCAATCGTGGCCAGTCGGAAGCTTTTGGAAGCGCCGGGAAATGATTGGGGACAAAATTTCATCTCACTATCACACACGCGAGCACTCGGATTGATTTTTGCCAGTAACAACAGTAAAGATGGCGGTTGTATTTGTAAACGGTTTCTAATTGGCTAATTGCAGTGGAAATATTCGCCACCTAGTTTGCACTTGAAGAACAGCTACTCCTGCGTCCTACCGACAACTCATACCTTCCGGCAAAATCAAACCGGTTTGATTTTGTCGGTAGGGGGCTGCCAAGCTGTCACGGAATTACAGTCCCACTACATTTTGGGTTGTAACTCTACAACTAAATAAGATAAAATCAAGTATGGTGTGCCATATTGAAGGTATTAACTTGTTCTTTAATAATATTTAGTGAAAATATATTTTTTGAGAAATTTTCATAGAAGAAACAAGCAAAAACTACTCCGTCACGGAATTACGCAAAATTGACGTGGTTTTTTTAATGTTGTGTTTAACTATTCAGAAAATGATGTTCCTGTCATAGTTAAGTTATGAAACTTCAATATGTTCATCTTTAAGGTGTTTTTTGTTAATACTGTAAGTTATAGAAACAAAAATTGACTTTAACCCTGCTTTATGGGCAAGAAATTTCAAAAAGTCAATGTCACGGAATTACAAGAGGAAAATTGTCACGGAATGACAGCAATAGTATTAATTAGTTTCAATGTACTTATTTCAATATATTATACATATATACATAATTATTTACATTTTTACAGTTAAGCAATATATTACAATGAGTTTTCCACTTATAATGACCAATCATAACACATACTTCAATTTTTATTTTTTTTATTCTCCATGTCAACATTGGCTTGGTGGCCCCCGAAAGGGGCACCGATGTAATCTGATCCAGTCGGAACCTCTCTTATTCAAGCGGAACGGTCGGTACAGGTCGGAAGTCATGATCCACCTATGTCTTGCGCGTAACAGAAATTTACACTTGCAGTAGCTCGTAACTGGTTGGAAGGGGAGAATTGGGACAATCGGAGACCTTACAAGCGTAAGTGGATCAGGGGCTTGAGTGGTTAGGCCTACTTTCACTGGTGGTGAAGGACACTGTGCCGGAGACCAAATGTTTATTTAACGGGGACATTTAAAGGGCAAACCAGGTCTCTGTCTGGTACAGTAAATAAAATATAGGAGTGTTTAGAGTCATGCCACAGTGCTGTAATCCTGTTCTTTTTAGGGGCCATTCTCTTGCCATGCGCCCGGTTTTTCCGGAGAGATGCAAATACCTGGGAGTTTTAACCCTTTAAAGGGCTTTTTGGAATGTTTCCAAGTTGGTATTCTAGACTTCCGCTGCTTTCAGTCATTGTGGTGATCATTGTGTCATCATTGAAATGTTCAGTTTAGAATTAACACCGTAAAGGGGAGATCCAAGGTTTGAGACCTTACACATTTAAAGGATATTAGATCCAGCACTAGTACCGGTGAAGGTTTAATTAATAATTCCACTAACGGCCGTGAGACATGTCAAGCAAAGCTGATCAGAATGCTGATCTTCTAAAAGCATACATTCACAGAGGTTTTAGAAAATGGCATTGACTAATGTTGAACTGGGCAGTTATGCCTAGTCTCCTGTTGGCTGTTCGTGTTAAAGCACCACATTATGTTGGAAAAGTGAACAGTGAATCGCAGTTGAAGAGTTGTGCATGTAAAGAGCCGCAATTCCTACAGAGATCTGTGATGAGGTTTTGAATGCCGTCAAATAAGAGCGGACTGCCCGCTCTTTGACCTCCTATTTGATTTGTGGTGTTGAGAGCAGAAACGATGACTTCTGCCACTGTTCAAGTGTCGACGCACTGCTGTGTAAGTAGTATCCTTATGCACTGGTCAGTTACAGGTGTTGTGTTCACCCCTCTATCTGCCTGAGCCCTGCAGCTGGGAGGGTTTCGCAGAGGGGCAGCTGGGGGAACAGAGACTCCCAGCTGATGGTGGGCTGAGGAACACCAGAATGAGGCGTCTGCTGTAGTACATCACGCATCAGTCATTTAGCTGAGGCTTGCGGCTTAAGAGACTTACAGATGGTGAGGACAAGCAGGGGCCAATCACACACCCCCCGAGTAGTGTGGGGTTAAGGAACTTGCTAAGGGCTGGACTACTGCAGTGACCTAACACTTCTTATCGTTGATTAATCAGCCACTTATTTTCACGATTAATCAATTAATCGTTTAACCTGTACAACACCAAAAACATTGCCCGAAGTGTACATCGGTGGGATGTTGAGATGATCTACACAGGAAGAGACGAACTGGGTTGTCCGTGACACTGTAGGGTGGTGACTCACCGAGCTTACTGCTACCCCAGCTCCCCTAAACAAATAGCACAGCTGCTCTTGTATTACCTATTCATTACCTCTGCCAGGAAAGTTTGGCTGAGATTATGTCCACCCCCTCCCCCGCCCACCAGCCCCCCAGCCCCCCATTTGTCTGCCCATTTGTAACTAGGTTTATGGAAACAGTTCTGGACCACTTTTGATGAAACTATATACAAAAGTTATGCCGTATGTGATCATAGTAAGCGATGATTCAATTTTCACTGAATGAGGTACATCACAGAAAAGGTAAAAAAAAACAAAGGGGCAGGTGGAGGTGTGCACTCTACTGACTGCCGTTGCAATTTATGACCATTACCCTCATCATCCCCACCACGACATGAAGTGGAGCCAGGGAGATTGCAATGGAGCTTGTCTGTCCTTCCATCCGTATAAGTGGGGACAAGTTTTTTTCAGAAACTACTAAGATGAGTGAAATTTTGTGTTTGTATGCTTCCAGTCATGACTGACCTTGATTGGGTTTGAAAATGGGATTCCATGGTGATGGGGGATCTTGATGACGGTGTTGTCTTCTTGTTGTTGTTGTTTTTGTTGTTATAGCAATTTTTATGCTTCACACGCACAGGGTTGGAGGCATGCTGTTTTCTGGTTGTCTGGCCATTAGTCGGTCTGTCAATCTATCCGTCATGTTATCTTGTCAGCTGCTTTAAGATCATGCACACAAGTTATGACCAAATCAGACATGGTTACACCCCCTAGAGCAGGGATCCTCTCATCTGGACCTCAAATCCAAATCTCGCCCAGGTTTTCTGTTATCCTAGGCAAGTAAATAAAAAGTTAGTGCCTCTGATTGGCCAGACTGTGTTAACACCTGACTCCCAGGCAAAGGGAGGGTGGAAAACCAACATTTTGCGGACCTCGTAGGATGTGATTTGTGGACCAGGGCCCTAGAGGATAACTGAACTTTGTAGGTTTTGGAGGTCATTGGGTCAAAGGTCAAGGTCACATGAGGTCATCTGTGTGGGCACTGAAGATTCGCTTTTTGGCCGTATGCAACCATGACAGGTGGAGGCATGCCATTCAATGCTTGAATTTTATCGTGTTATTAGTATTTTTATTTCATTTCTCTTGAAATAAGTAATGCAGTGAATGATGTGTGCTTGTGACCATGTTTGTGCTCAGTACTCTAACTGCCTGGACTTCTGCAGGTGAAGCTCTTGATATTGGGGCTGAAGGTGGAGCTCCTGATATTGGGTGTTATTTATGCGAATAGTATGTACAGCATTGTATATCATTTGTACATGGAGATTTATTACATGCTGTTTTGCTGCCTTGCTGGTCAGCTATATAGTTCATCAGCACCCTCTGGTGGTGTGTCTGTCGCCAAACATGATCTGATGTAATCTCATTTGTAATAGACTAGTGTTTTCTCGAAGCTTCTGGCACCTACCTACGTGGAGGGGGTGGGATTACCAAGGAATCCTGTAGATCTTTCCAGAATGTTGCTAGTCTATATAAATGCTGTGATTTTGGTCACCAAGGGCAGAGCGGAGGCAGAGTTTTTGTTTTGGCCTTAAAGTGTTATTGTAAGATTACACCGTGGATTCTTTGTAGAACTTTTTTATTATTCAGTGAAGAATAAGTTTGTTTAAGTTGTCATTGTTGGTTTTCTTTGTCGTGATTTTCAAGTCATAACATGGGGCTGCAGGTGGAGCTCCTGATATTGGTGCTGTGGGTGCAGCTGCTGATATTGCTGCAGGTTGCTCTCCATTTTGCTGCATATTCATGATTTTAATAAGTGGACATTAAAATGAGCAAATAAAAAACATTCCTCTGAAATGCAATTATATGTGTTTAATGCTTAGAAATGGTTGTTGGAGGTACTTGATAAAAATTTTTCTCCATTGTAAGTCGAGCCTCGCACAGTTTATCTGGATTGACATTTTACCAATCGTGTACTCACAGGGGCATGCGTGCGTGTTTGTGCATTACTGTAGAGCGTTTATCGAGTGACTTGGTGTCCATGCATTCTCCTTGTACAAAAAATTTGGTGATAGTTGGACAGGGATTTGATTAAATGATGATAAATCTTGTTCTCATGTACGATCTATAAGGTGATACAGCAGTGTATTGTACTCTGACACAGAGGGAGGGGGAGAGAATCTGAGGTGTTTTTGGGTTTCAGTTTCCAGGCTGCACCTGCCAGAAATCCCCCCCCCTCCCAAAAAAAAAACATACAACCTTACTTTGCAGAGACTTGAAAGTGTGTGATGACACCTGCTCCTTGCCGTGGAGTTTAACTAGTGAGAATGGCCAAATTGAGTGCTGATGTGCTGAATGCAGTGGCTGTCTACCGACATGAAGTACTGATGTTCGTCATAATATACAGCGCTGTTCTTCAGCAGCTGAAATTTGTGCATAATTCACATTATATATGCAAAATCCCTGCAAATTAACAGCTTGTTTCCTGTATATTTACATTACCGCAACTCACGCCTGCCCGGGCTGCGTTCCAATCCGAAAAAATGCTTGCTTTGTCGTGTTCACTCGCCCTCCAATCTAGGGGGGAATCCCCCAAAAATCCCGGATGTAAGATGGCTGCCACTTGTAGGGTCGTTCCAATCCAGGGCGCATTTTCATTTGCTCAAGTCCTCGATTATCCTCCCTCAAACGTAGCCAACAACGAACATCCCTCCCAGCTTTGATATTGCCCAGAATGGTTTGCTCGCTCTCCCTCGATCAAAATTTCGCGTCCGCCATTTTTTTTCTGCTGGCAAAAGGGGGAATTGTAGTAGGAAAAGTACCATACAAATTTAAGAATTGTGTACGAGTAGTGTTAAATTTATGACAGAGTTATATGCAAATAGCGAAGTTTGGGGGTGTGGGGCATCGGCTTCACATTTTTTTAAGCCTTTGACTTTACCTTCGTTTTTGCTGCAGCTAGCCTGTAGCATCCGCGAGGACTGTTGCGGAGCTAAAAACCACTTTCATATTGGACGCGAAACAAACTTTTCGCGTGACAGATTACATTCAAAGTCAATGCAAAGACGCGAATGCACATGAAACACTTGTATTCGCGTCTTTGCATTGACTTTAGATGCAATATGTTGTGCGAAAAATTCGTTTCGCGTCTGGTGTGAAAGCAGATATTTTCCCACATAACAGTCACAGTTGCCACAGTAATCAAACAAGCACACCGTCTTCTACTTGCCATTAACATGTATTTATGAAAAAGCATTTAAAGTTTATGAAAAATGTATAAATGAGGAGATTAACCCCTGGTGGCCATGCAATAATTGACCAAAAAGCAGAAATCTGCCGAACCGTTCCTAAAATAAGCCGAATTCATGCTGAATTTAAACCAACATGACTCCTGATTTGCCGAATGAAATTTGGCAGTGTGATGGCACCTACAAAGGGCCAAGAGTTTCTCCATATCCTCATTGGGAGTGGCCCAGTATTAACCCCTTTCCGGTTAATTTTGCCGGACACGCCCACTTGGCCCCTGCTTTTCAGCAAGTGGGTTCACTTTGGTATTTGATGTCTTCGTCTTAAATGAAAGGACTTGAGTAAGTCAAATTTAACCCAATGCCAACTTCTAACTAGGTGACCCAATGGGAAAACAAGGGCACTTTTTATGGGTAATTTTCAGTTACTGAACCTTGTCAAAATGTACATGACAATGTATGTAAATGTACAGAAGGTATAGGATATTCTTTGGTATATTGATGGAATACTCTCAGAAGTTACCAAATGTCATTTATTTTCACTTAAAGTGATGTTTTATGATGAAGTAACTTTGGTAAGCAGCAAATTCTGTACACCAAACATATGAAAATAGCTGTGGCCTTAGTTGAAAGCCAGTGCAAGGCCCCTAAAACACTCTTAGATATTTTCTCTTTTGCCCGGTTGAATGGTGCAACTCCTACTGATGCCAGTCGTCATAGGAGCATCAATTCCTAACAAAATATGATGAAGTGGGACCCAGCAAACATCTTGCCTAGCAGGCCATTGAAATTTGGAGGCTGGGCCATTTGGATGCATAAAAGAGGCTTTAACATCTTGGTTTTCATACGACACGTCTAAGATGTTCGCCAGCCACCACTGGCCATCATACAGGCAGGCCACACAGTGCCCTGGGATGCAGGCAGCCAGTTGGCTGGGCTCAGGCACAGGGGCGCCACACTCAAAGCCAAGAACCTCTTCACCCGACGCACGTTTAACTAGAATGGTTCCATTCTTTGTAACGGAGAAGCAGAGGTTGTCCCTGGTGCCTGGATTGTCTTAGCCTCTTCGAACCGCTTCTGCAGCAACTTGGAATGCTTCTGCACATCCTCGCTTGGAACAAATATTGTTTCAATACCCTTGATGTTTGAATGAGCTCACTAAAATAAGTCAAGAGGAGTGAGATGTGACCAGAGGTGATAGCTTTCAATCTATGCCCTGCTGCTTCCTGCTTGATGGTACCACCTATTCCATCACTAGGACTCTCCCACCTTTTAAGAAAATTTAAAAAAAAAACAAGATGTCACTGAAAGGGGGAGCTTCGGTTCCACTTGTTTGGCTGGTGTAGCACAGAAAAGGGTTAAAATGGAACCAAAGGTAATTTAACTGCTTATTATCCCCCCCAACACGGTGTCAGGGGGATATAGGTTTCGCCGTCTGTCCGTGCGTCTGTCCGTCCGTCCGTCCGTCCGAGAGAAGGGGGATGACTTCTCTCAGAATCTATTACAGATGGGACAACCAAATTTGGTGTGTACCTTCAGACCATAAATGCCTTGATGGAGTTCGAAAATAAGATGCACACGATTGGTGGGGGATGTTGTAGACCATGTCGACTTGTTTCACTTCAAAGCATCACTAGAAGTGATATTAAATGACATTTGGTAACTTCTGAGAGTATTCCATTGATATTTCAAAGAATATCCTATACCTTCTGTACATTTACATACATTGTCATGTACATTTTGACAAGGTTCAGTAACTGAAAATTACCCAAAAAGCGGGCCCTTGTTTTCCCACCAGGCCACCTAGTTAGAAGTTGACATTGGGTTTAATTTGAAGTACTCATAAAGTCCTTTCATTTAAGACGAAGAAATCAAATGCCAAAGTATGCTCACATGCTCAAAAGAGGGCGCCAAATGGGCATGTCTGGCGAAATTGACCGGAAAGGGGTTAATACTGGGCTACTCCCAATGAAGATATGAAGCAACTCTTGGATTCCCTAAGAAGCCTTTTTTGGGTGCTATCACACTGCCAAATTTCTTTTGGCAAATCATGAGGCATGTCTGTAAAAATGCAGCAAGGCCTATTTTAGGAACCTATCGGCAGATTTCTGGTTTTTGGCCAATTATTGCATGGCCACCAGGGGGTAAATCTTCTCAATTATACATTTTTCATAAACTTCAAGATGGGATAAATTAGTTCTGTAAAAATGAAGCAGCTTCCTATCTTAGTTTTTGATTGCTAGCCATGTAAAGAGGCTACAAATGGCACACAGAGGGTTAACGCGGACACAACCCCTTTTCCAAACCCCTCTGAAATCAAAACGGATTAAGATTTTGACTTGAAACCAATTGCATTTTACTTCTATCACCACAGGCTACAAAATGTATCAAAATCAAGCAATTATTCCACCATCAGGGGAGCTCTGGTGATTTCAAATGGATTGACCCATAGTTTTTTATATTAGAAATATGTACGTTTTCATGTGGATGGCTCATTAACAAATCAGACACTGAAAACCATTTCAATATCTTTGACTGTCTTCTCAAAATTTAGATTTGAATTTTGTAATATTTTTCAGCACCAGGACAAGGATCAAAGGTTATTTTTCCAAAGCTGACAACTCCTAAAAGATATTTAGCTATTTCCTGGTATTAACTGTATTTCCATACACTGGTAGCCAAAGTATTTGATACTTTAAGTCATTGCAGGAAATTGAAACATACGATTCCAGTGGCTCATCGTTAAATTTGTCACTTTTCAACGTAATTCCATTACTGAAATTGCAGTATAGTTCTCTTCATCTTATTTCTGCATTTATTTTATTATTATTAAGAATTCTCTTCCCGATGTCTATACTGAATTTCAGACATTAACCTCTCTAATACTTAGCTGTAATCCTGGAAAATTTGTGGTAACGGAATTACATGGTAACAGAATTACACCAGCAATGGAATTACAGAATTATTCTGAAAGCCAGTGAAAAACAGAAGATGGTGGCATGAGGACTTTATGAGCATAGTGGTTCATTGTTTTGGACATCTGTAGTGTTTCTTCTTGTGAGTTAAGTTTCCATAACCAGCGCATGAATTATACCACGGCCTAGTGGCAATTGCCGTGGTTGCCCCCCTGTGTGGTGGTCATGGCCAACAATCCAAACAGCCAGTTTGGCTTGCCCTTTTTTCAAGTGGCCGTGGTGCCCAAAAATGACTCAAAGTGGCGATTTTTCGATGCAGTGACTGAGCTGTGCAGCTCCCGTCGTTACACTGCGCTGGACCTCTGAGCACAAAGAGCCACAGATGGATAAAAGGGACAGTATTACATTTGTATAAACTGTGTTTGTCTTCTGCCAATAATGGATAATACGTATGGTTCATATGGTAGTGTTTAATGTTAACATGTTCGTTTTGAGCTCTGCAAGTTTCAGGAGTTGAGTATTTGATATTTTATATATTTTTCTTTTGTGTGAAGTGACTCTCATGACTGAGAAAAGTTAGAAAGGATATAGAAATTGCAAGCAAGGACACATTTGAGATTTGCATAGTGCTTTTGACGTTGCCTGATTTGCCGTAATTCCGTTAACAATTTCATTACTCACAATATTTACCCATTGAATGATTCTGGGACACTGTTACAAAGTAAAAACAAATGTTTCAGGATCCAGTCAGTGTAAGAACAAAAATTTTCATGCATATGACCTCTGATATTCATAAGCACACATTTTGGTTCAGAAATGAGTTATTTTCGTCAATATCGTGTATTGCCTTCCTTTTGCCCAGTCTTGATCAACATTTTGGTTCAACAGGAGGTCAGCAACACAAACATTTATGATGAGTATAATAAATTTAGTAGATTATCAGAAAATGTAATTCCGTTACCATTTTGTAATTCCGTTACTGCTTTCTCTTTCTCATAAATTGCATCCTGCAAAATATCTGTGAACATTCCAGTCAATATAAACTAACCATGGCCTGGTCAACATCCTAGGCCACCAACGTAAGCTTAAACCTACTGGCTATCATTGCCAGTCAAAGTAAGGGCAAAAATAATGGCATTTTTTCTGCTGTAATTCTGTAACCATCACTTTCACCTTCGTATAGCCTTCTACAAAATGGATTACCCCAAACTTTGTGAAATACAGCTCAGTAGGCATACCAGTGGTACTGATAAAAGTGCAGGTAAGTAGCTACTGCATTAGAGTAATAGATGGCCAGTAAAAATGACATGAAAATTACTCTTGATCATAATTCCATCACCGTGGCATTACCCATATATTTTGAGTCGCGTAAATTTAGAAGTATTTAATTCCTAACTTTGGATTGGTCCATTTCTTATTTATTGTTTGTCAGGGACATGCATGTACACTGAGCGAGCATGATGCTCTGATGTGCACCGTAGCATTCTCGCTTTGCAGTGTTCTTCCTCGCGTGGACCACTCGAAAAGCCGCGCACAACACACATAGCAGTTAAGGACGCATGAATTGACTGCAGTATACAGGGATTAAAAATGGACAGAAATACTGGCAATATGGTCAGATGGTTGCAAATGGCCAGGTACTAAATTGACATGTTTTAATCTTGGTATCAACATTTGGATGTTGTGAGCTGTTTTGGGCATGCAGCCCTGAATGAAATGTTACCATCCTGATACTTGTGGACCACACTGCACCTGCTGAATTAGCGATAGCGGTGGGTAATATCTGCAGTGATTTATGCCAGCGTGAGCTGGAGGAACGTGCCGTGCGCAAGCGAGGGCTGCTTCGTATCGGCCCTGCGTTGCTCGCTGCTGCCTGCCGAAGCGGATGTGCGGTTATATTTGCTCTCTCCCTGGAGGCCGTGCGGAGCTCTGCAGGGTTCGGGCTCGTATCACCGTCCGGATACACAGGCGTGTTAAACTGCTGTACAGTACAGGCTGTTATGCCCCTCACCTGCACTGCAGTCTATAAGTGTTAGGACAACAGTAGTGGGCGATATTTTCGAAGGAACCCAATGCCACATGAAAAATGTGACACTGAATTTGCTTACACGACCGATACTGGCTGAGAAAACATGTTATGTTTACATTGTAGTGTCAGTGCAAAGGTTTTTGCGTGGAAAACATCTGGAAATGAAGGCAGACCTCTGGCTCGGGGATGCTGTGCCGTTGGTCCAGGCTAGGAAATTGATCTGTCCTCTGCCTGTCTGTCTCAATGGGCAGTAATTCTTTGTATGGATCTTAATGCCCTGACATTGAACAGCCTGTCTGCGCTTTAATCTGCCATTTCGCTATTTTAATTATGAAGTAAATTGGAGTAAATGGAGTGAACCATGTAGGAATTGAAGCCCTGTGAAATTTTTTTTGTCTAAATATTTACGGCCCTTACCGCTGCAAGGACTGAGTTCCCTCTGTATACACAGATGAAGCAAAACATGATGAGCTGCCTCATTCTGAGAAAATAAGTTTGAATGCCTTATAAAAATAATACACGTCAAAGTCTGAAAACAGATCTTAGATGGTGAAAAAACAGTCGATTCTTGTCGCTGACAGATTGGACGTAGAAAAAAAAAAGGAATTCAGTGACTGCGGCCCAGGCTTAGTAGTTATGTCCAGATGAGTGGGTCAGAGCTTCAAAGTGGCGAAGCTCCTGGGGTGATCCCTGGCAGCTTTGGTCACCACCTACCGCCAGGGGTCCAAGGAAAGGCAAACCATCAACCGGTGATTGGGTGTTAGGCACCCAAGGCTCATCGATGCCACAAAGGCTACCTCATCTGGCCTAAAATGACAGGAGGGCTACTGCGGAGCAAGTTGGGGATAAATTTTTGTCTGTTAGGGGAGGAATGTGTCACAACACACAACACATCACACCCTGACAAATGCCCATTCTAACCCCAATCCACTATTGAAACTGCCTAAGATAGACATGTAGGATCTGGACCCTGGAGGTATGGAAGAAGTTTGCCTGGTCTGATGACTCCTTTTTTTGTTTATAAACCCAAGGCTAGTACTAAGGAGAGGAAACCCTAAGCCTATTGGCATGTGCTACAAGTGCCTGCGCTTGCTCATCCTAAAGAGGATAAATCCTTAGAGTATTGGTATGTGTTACAGGTGACTTCATGGCTAAGGAGGATAAACCCTCGGCATATTAGCTTGTGTTACAGATTGTGACTGCATTGCTAATCCTAAAGAGGATAAACCCTTGGTGTATTAGCGTGTGCTACAGGTAACTGCATGACTAAAGACGATAAACCCTTCGCATATTACCCTGTGACTGCTGGGCTAAGGCTAGGATGAGCCCTTTGTGTCTTGGTGTGCGTTACTGGTGGCTGCTTGGCTAAGGCTGAGGGATAAACCCTTAGCGGATTAGCTTGTGCTACAGGTGACTGCACAGCAAAGGAGGATAAACCCTTAATGTATTGGCGTGTGTTACAGATGACTGCAGAGCTAAGGCTAAGGAGGATGAATCCTTAATTAGCATGTGCTACAGGTGACTACAGGGCTAAGGTAAAGGAGGACAAACCCTTAGCATATTACTGTGTGCTACAGGTGACTGCAGCGCCAAGCCTAAAGAGGATAAACCCTTAGCGGATTACCGTGTGCTACAGGTGACTGCAGGGCTAAGGTAAAGGTGCACAAACCCTTAGCGGATTACCGTGTGCTACAGGTGACTGCAGGGCTTAGGGGAAGAGGCAGGGTGATGGGTGTGTCACAGCTGACAGAGAAGGAGTGCTATGCTGGAGGGTCTGGGGCTCTTCTGGTGCTCTGGGTGTCATAACGGACCCTGGAAGGTGTATGTGTGCACGTGCGCGTGTTAGCGCTGAGCTGTGTTTAGGCTCATGCTCCTCTCTGCTGCTATTTTTACACCGTCCCTCAGTGGGAGATTCTGTGTGAAAAGCAGAGCTTTGCGGAGGCTTGTGTGTCGTGTGTAAGGATAGGGTTACTGTGTGTGCGGTGGGTTTGATGGAGGGAGACACTGTAACTGAGAGAGTGAATGTGAGAGTGTGTGTTTGTGCGCGTTCGTGAGGTACAGATGTTTGTATGTGCCGGAGGGCAAGGGGAAACGAGTGCTCACATTCAGCAGTGCAACAGGAGAGTGTGATTGTTAGTGTGTGTGTGTGTGTGTGTGTGTGTGTGTGTGTGTTTTCAGAGTATGAATTTGTGTCTGTGTGTGTCTGTGTGCTGGCTGCCGCTGACCGTGTATTATTTATTTATTTTTTTTTAAATTTTTGCCCCTCCCTCTCTTCCCCGTGGAAACAGCCTGTGATGTCATCACTGAGGACTTTGGCACACTTTCTGCTTGTAGCAGCTCCGGTTTCATCTGGAGCACTGCTGAGCACGCTCACAACGCCTGCCTCAGCTGCCCCAGGCATGAGCACAGGGTTACCCAAAATCCAGTTCAGTTCTCTGCAGTTCAGTTCTGCTCCTCTTCTACTACCTGCAGTTCTGTTCGTTTCAATCCAGTTTTGTTCAGTATTATAATCTCATGAATTTAACAGAGCTGTACTCCTGAAGCCATAGTTCGAAGGATGATCTGTAGACCAGTCACTTTATACATACAGCAAGAGTGCATATCTTCGACTGGCTTTGGAAAGGCTGTTCTGAAACATGCTTGTATAGTCATTAATGGTAACTGTATTATAGGTCCAAGTGATAATATTTCAGTGCACTGGCTGATAGGTATTTTGATCAACAGGTCACTCGTCACAAGTAATCACGGGTGCAGCACATGTCTGCAAAATTTAACTGGCTTGTCTGCAGGATGGATAGTTGCATTTATGAATGCGATCTGTTATACAGTGTGGTGTGCAAATATTTGGACAATTATGACATTTGTTACGTTTGAGCTCCATACTCCAGCAGATGGAAACTATGGATGGCACAGGACCACTTTACTGTCTTTGATACTGATATCAGAACCTTTAGTATCTACCGATTCTGATACCGATGCCACCCAATAACACTCCCACCCCCTTCCAACAACTATTACACTGTTAATAAGTATGGATGTGCTTTGATTAATACAGCCATCGAAAAACATTTGCAAACTGCAAAACAAACAGGCCTACTCAGCTCTCCCAAAGAAGACATGTGGAGCCCAGAATATGACTCAGTTATATAACACTGCTGCCGCTTTTTATGTTGGATAACTTTCTCGTTGCCAGCAGTATCATTCAAACATTAAACCAAATACAGAAATGTATCTTCATGTCAGTTTGTGCAAAATTTTTAAAAACTCAAATATTAAAAAAAAAAAAAAGGAATTAAACATTCCAGCATCAACGAACCTCAGTGATCACTTAAATATCCTTTCCAGGCAGTTAAACTGCACTTAGTTATGAAATGCACCCAAATATGATGAATTAACCGCTTGTTAAAATCCTATGACTGCGATTGTGGGGACCCAGGGACTGACGTAGGGGGCCACTGAGCCAGGCTATGTGATCGCGGTGCTAAAGCAAGCCTCAGTTAATGTAGGCATTTTGTTGGAAGACAAAACTGAATCTTAAACGACTATGGTTTTAAATGGAGTAGACGTGATAGACACATTTTGATGGTGTTTGATGAATACACAAGGTTCAAACCAGTTCCATTCCTTCGTTAACGACTGCTTAGGGGACGTCTTAGGGGACGAAGTGTCTCCGCTTGACTGCAAGTCATAATCAGATTCTGTTGCTGCCAATCCATCTTCATTTTGCATTGTGTTTATATATGTATCTCGGGCATTTTGCTTTTTTAATTTGGGCGTTTTCTATGGAAATTTGCGAATTAAAAGTGCTATTTTAGCTTGTTAGCCGAAGGCTATGAGGAAAGTAAATAGGTTTGCTGTTGGCAATAGTCATAGAAGAAGAAATGCACCACTCGATGCTGGGCAACCAATTTACATTCTTCATATCCTTCAGTTAAAGGTCTAAAATGGCACTTTGAATCCTCAAATTTCCAAGCAAAACTCTGCTTGAGTTACGAACATGTATCAACACACTACAAAATGAAGACGAAATGGCTGCAATAGAATCCGATTGTGACTCGTAGTCGAGCGGATTTACTTTGTTCAAAGTTGTGAGCATGCACAGCAATCGTGGCACAGCTCCTTTAACGTTTGCAGCTCACTATTGGCCAGTATTTGTAAAAGAATGCACTGTTTTCATGCGCAAGTAGGCAACAAATGAACACGCTAAAGAAAGTATGTGATTTGCTTTGGATGTGGGCAAAAAATAATGATGCGCACAGGAACAGGACAGAGAGCGGGAAGGATCCTTGCCGAAGTGGGCAGGTGCCGGAGTGCAGAAATCCCTTCCGTAAAGTCCTGTATCTCAGTGCTCCTGCAAGTATTTGCAGAACGCAGGGAAATCCAGGACAATCAGGCCAGATTTTCCTGTTCAATATTCGATCCACTGAATAAAAGTGTGAAGGTGCATCCATATCATGGGACATTTTGAGGCATTGTGACCATTTTTATGTTGGGTCAGTGTCCAGCTACATGTAGCCCGAGCTGTTTGTGTCTGTGTGGTGTGAGCTCGTGTGCCAGAGGGAATGAAATTGTCCTCGTGTCTGTCTCTCTCTCTCTCTCTCTCTCTCTCTCACTCTCACTGCTTCTCTCTATCTTTCCCACTTTCTCTCCCTCTCTCTCTCTCCTCCACACTTCATGCCCTGCAGCATCCTGCTGTTCTTGTCTGACTGGTTTTGGCACGCGTACCCCCCCAGTTCTCTCTCGTCCCAGCACCGCTCTCGCTGTAAGCGAGTCAGTCTTCACCCTGTCCTGCCAGAGTATCTTACTGTTTAAATCACCACAGGAAGGAAGACTCTCATTACATGACAGTGTTTCAGGACTACATATCCCACAATGCAGTGTTGCAGTTGTAGTTCTTTGGTTTATTTTTCCTGACTTGCTGTTGCTTGCTTTTGATTTTCATTGCCTTATGCAAGGTTTATTTTCCCTTTGACTTGAGGTAGGTTTTTTGCCAAAGAATGCATCATCTTGTGGTTTTCCTTGCTTGAAAAGAGCAGCAGTTTTACAACTGGCATTTGTTTTGCTGGATTTTATTTAGCCACTCCTCGATGGAGTATTGATGCACTTGGAAGTGTATTTTAGACTTGAATGGGTGCATCTGTCGATGGGTGCGTAAGCTCTCAAACAAATCCAAGGTAACCACAAACTGCATCAGGAAAGGATTGCCGCAATGTTTGTTTCTGTGTCTCTGTGTGCAGTATGAGAGGGGGTGGAGCTGACTGCAGGAGCGTGCTCAGTAGGGATCTCGAGGGACGGTGTGACGCAGAAATGGGTACCTACAGTGTACCTGTCAGTCGCTCCACACTACACACTCTGATGCACAAAATCTGCCTGACTGTGTCAGCATTTTCCATTCCATCTCTTGAGCTGGGACATGTTTTCAAAAGTTGATTGCACTAGGACTCCTTATTTTTGGCAAATTTTGGAAACCGTTTGAAATGGGAGTTCGTTGTGCTGTCTGCAGTATGTGATTGACTGATTACGGAAATAATTATTAATCCCCTGCCGCCACATGAAGTGGAGTGGGGGACATTGCAGTGGAGCTCGTCTGTCCATCCATCTGTCTGTCTGGATACATGAAGTTTATTTTCAGGTTCTGCTCTCCCTAGATGAATTAAATTTTGTGTGTGTTATAACCTTGATTGGGCAGGAAAACAGGATTGGTGGGGTATATTGATAGACAGGGTCTTCTTGTATACATTGCGAGGCCCCAGCATGCTGCTACATGTTTGCTCACTGGGCTGTGCTTCATTTCTTGCGCCTAATGTTTGCACCATTTCTGATCAGTCTTACAGTTAAATGGCCTCCCTGTTGTATTTTTTTTGTTGGTTTTAACTTTGGAGCTGCCTGATTTTTTTTTTTTTTTTTTTTTTTGGGAAACTGGGGCTGAGGCGGGAGTGTTTCTTTTTGAGGACAAGGTTGCCTTTAGTGGGTTTAGGCTGCTAGATTAACCACATCTGAGAACTGCTCCTCACCCTCCAGACCTGTAGCCCTCCGCCTGCTTAGCTAATGGCTCCTATTACCCCCCATAGCTCCTATAACCTTTTCACGTCACTGTGAGACATTGCTGGAGCCTGGCATTGCTCAGTTCTGTGACATCACAGGAGCCTGGCATTGCTCAGCTCTGTGACATCACAGGAGCCTGGCATTGCTCAGCTCTGTGACATCACAGGAGCCTGGCATTGCTCAGCTCTGTGACATCACAGGAGCCTGGCATTGCTCAGCTCTGTGACATCACAGGAGCCTGGCATTGCTCAGCTCTGTGACATCACAGGAGCCTGGCATTGCTCAGCTCTGTGACATCACAGGAGCCTGGCATAACTTGGGTCTGTGACATCACAAGAGGCTGGTATTGCCCTGCTCTGTTACATCACAAGAGGCCGGTATTGCCCTGCTCTGTGACATTACTGGAGGCCGGTATTGATCTGCGCTGTGACATCACGGGATCCTGGAATAACTCTATTCTCTGATTGTACTTTTGGTGCTTTTCTTAAAGACCACAGGAGGAAAATTTTTCACAAATTGACTTTGAATGGCCTGTTGAAGGAATAATTTTAACAAACTGAATTCATTACAGTTCCAGTCTACGTCCTGAAGACCTTCCTTTTGTTTATTTTCCCTTCGGTTGGGGGTATTTTCTCAGAGTGGAGTGGAAGGGCCCTGTGGGGGGTGGGGTGAGTGTATTACTACCCCAGACGCTGCCACTCTTTGGACCTGCTCATTTCAGGAGCAGTGTCACGCTGAATTTGCACTGTGTGCGCATGTGCGTGTACATGTGTTTGTGTGTGTGTGTGTGTGTGTGTGTGTGTGTGTGTGTGTGTGCGCGTGTGCGCGCGTGTGTGCATGCGGGCCCCTAGGACTTAAAATAGCACAGCTTGTATGGGCAGAGGGGGAACGACACAGGAGTGGAAACAGGGATATCCAGTTACTCCGCCAGACCTCTGTCCTCTCTCACTCCCTTTCTTGCTATCCCTCGCTCTCTCTCGCTCTTGTTCTCTTTCTCTCCCCTTTTTCCCTCCCTCCTCCTGCTCGCTCTCTCTCTCTCTCTCTCTCTCTCTCTCTCAGCTGTAAACCTTATGGCAGCTTCAGTCATCCCTCTTAACCCTTAAATGCTCCCTGTGACAAATTTGTCTCACGATTTTGGGGGACCCCGCATAAATTTCGCAAGCTAATGCCCACAGTGACATATATTTAGACCATCAGTGCTGCCATCTGATGCATAAAAGTGGAACTGTCACTACACTGGCTGCACCAGCTAACCTTTCCAATATGGCCACCCCCCTGGTGGAATCCACACGATAGATCAGCACCCATTCATCACTGGATAAAGTAGACAAACGGGTAAGCTAATGAAAGATAAGCTATGCCTAATACTTCAGCTATATGTCAACTGTTTTATCATTTAAATCATTTTAGCAATAAGGTCCCCGAAATGCCCATTGTGACACGTCGCAAAACAAAAATGAGGTCAAAGGTCACCAAAAATTAAAAATTGCCATTGGGTTGTTATTAGCCCCTCCCCAGGACATATTAACGGAATACTTAAGTTTTTCTCTAAACTATTACTATGGTTGGGCATTTAAGGGTTAATGGGCTCCTCTCTGACACCATTGATGGAAGACCCCAGTAGCCCTGCTGTTCCGTACCAGAGCCGGGGCCCCGTGTGTGAGGCAGACACCTGTGGCTTCATTCCGCCATTGCGTTGTATATAAGCGTGTGCTCAAAACCGGCTGCAGGAATCCCTGTCTCTCCGGCTTGTCTCTGGAGGCTGTGGCGAGAGGGTCTGGCGTCAGTCCCTCGCTGTGCGCTGCTGGGCTGCGCTCTGCTTCTATAAGCACTGGGCTGTACGGTGGCTGGTTGCCAGGTCTGCCGCTGGATCCCTGCAGGCGGTGGGAGGGAGTATAAATAGAGCAGAGAGCCTTACTGCACTGCTGTCCTGGCAGCCCCAGACCAGGGAGTGAGTGCCTGATGCGTGTCTGTGTTACGCCGAGGCTGATTGGCCAGCTCTGGGGGGTCCACAGCCCCAGATTGGCCTGCTGCGAGTTCCACAGCTCCAGATTGGCCAGCTGTGGGTTCCATTGCACCAGATTGGCCGAACAGCATCTCTTGCTTCTTGGACCCTTGATGTTATGGTTGTCCCCATTGGTCAGTTATTTCAAACTGCTGAAGAAATAAGCCGACTGCTCTAGCTTTGACGTTTACAAATGAACTTGCACACGCGTGTCTGCAAAATAGGGAGGGAATGAGATACAGGAAGGAGGGGAACATGATCCTGATCTAGTCTTCTGTCTCTGTGCCATGTGATTCATGAAAAAGCCTGGCAGGGGAGAGCGAGAGAGAGGGAGGGAGAGATGGTGAGAGAGAGTGGGATAGAGAGAGACTATTAGTAGTGGTGAAGGAATGTTCAGGGTTGGGCGAAGTGGCATCAGTCACTGTTGTAGTGCGTGTTAAGAGACACGCTGATGCACGCGCGCACACACACACACACACACACACACGCATGCACTGAGGAGGACAGGACGTGGGCGGAGATTCAGAAGGAAGTCGCGTCAGAAACTGAATTTCCAATTTCCTTTTTTTTGTGCGTGTGTGTGTGTGTGTGTGTGTGTGTGTGTGAGAGAGAGAGAGAACTCATTTCCCTCCGATGAGTTTTTAATGTGCCCTATTAATATGGCTTATTTTCCTCCACAACAAACTGGCTGGTTAGTCACGCTTCACATTCTCATAGTGAATGAGGAGCCATTTCATGCATGATGCATCACATTTCTTATTCATCTGCCCTGAAGATGAGCTGAACTGCGAAGCCAAAACCAAAGGTGCTTTCTGAAGGGTGAGGTAGGTGAGTGAGGTGAGGTAGGTGAGTGAGTGAGTGAAGTAGGTGAGTAGGTGGGTGAGAGGTAGGTGAGTGAGGAAGGTAAGTGAGTGAGGTGAGGTAGGTGAGTGAGTGAGTGAGTGAGTGAAGTAGGTGAGTGAGTGGGTGAGAGGTAGGTGAGTGAGTGAGGGAGGTGAGTGAGTGAAGTAGGTGAGTGAGTGAGGTGAGGTAGGTGAGTGAGTGAAGTAGGTGAGTGAGTGAGGTGAGGTAGGTGAGTGAGTGAGGTGACGTAGGTGAGTGAGTGAGAGTGAGGTAGGTGAGTGAGTGAGGTAGGTGAGTGAGTGAGGTAGGTGAGTGAGTGAAGTAGGTGAGTGAGTGAGGTAGGTGAGTGAGTGAGTGAATTAATTGTGTTTCTTGAATGAGGCGAAGAAGTTCCCAGGATATATTGGCAGTGGTTCAAGAAGTCGTTCACTCTGGCCGTCCGGCACTTGTTGAAAACCTGGCCTTGACTAAAATATAGCCGCTATTGGGGCTGAAAACCTCAATACCGCCCCCATTTTGGGGGAAAAAATTAAAAATCTTGTCTTATCAAGGAAACCATGGAGCCCAGCAGAGCACTGGACTGATATTCTCCTGTTTTTCACATCTCCTCTGAGACTTGAGCCCTGATACATGGCAGATTCATAACTGTAGATGGAAGACTTTTGGTGTGTCCTGAATTTACCATGGGGGTAATGGTGTATGGATATATTGATGTACACAAGCTGCTGTTCCAGTCAACAGACACCTCTGAGGTCTTCTGCTGCCAGTCTGGGCACCTCTAACACCTGAACCTGGTTTTTAACTATTCTGTCTCCGCTTAAGGGATTTTTGTTCTTTGCTTCTTGTGGAAATGAAGCTGCCTATTTGTCTAAAAGTGTATTTAACATTAGCTCTGTTACCTCTGTCCCTTTTAGTCATGGAACATAAAACATGTAGAGCGTCTTCGTGTGTGTGTGTGTGTGTGTGTGTGTGTGTGTGTGTGTGTGTGTGTGTGTGTGTGTGTGTTGTGAGAAACAAAACTTAAACCAAAAAAAACTGTCAGAGTTATGGTTGTGGAACACTGCTGCACTGTAAGTCATGTGACCTCAGTAAAAGCCTGCTCGTTTTCTTGCTTCTCCCTGATTGGCTGCAGAGTTGCTTGGCTGTGTTGTGTGCTTCTGTGGAACAGTGAGTCATTGTAACAGCATGAAGCTGCCTCAAAACGACAGTCAAAACGAGTCAGAGAGCAGCCATCTTTGAACTACCATCAGGACAGTCCCAATGAGCACTCGGCGCAGTCTTGATTTGTGTTTGTTTATGCGTAGAGGGCGTGTGTGTGTAGGTGCGCACGTGTGTGTGTGTACGTGTCTTATGAGCTCTCCTGCCACACGTAACATCCCAGTGACGTACATTTCACCACTGTACTGCGAGGAAGTCCTCTCTCTTTCAGGAAATGTGTCTACATGTGACGTCTTACACCCAAGCCTACTGAGTTATGTATGCGCACTGCTCAGTTATGCCTACTTGAACAGTATGGTGATATTCATACTGAAACCTTCCTGAATTAGCCTTGCCCAAACTTTCCTGTGCTGTCCATACCTTTTATTGAACTTTTATTAGCTGTAATAGCTGTGTTGCTGTATCACAGACTCTCTCGAGATTTCACCTTTTGGGTTTGCCCCCACATTTGGTGCTTTAAATTGTGAGGTCACAATGCCAGGCCTACCAAAGAAAACGTAGCCTCAGCACACAAAAACTTTGCAATGCCTACATTAATCGCGGAAATAGCAACAGAAAAATAATACCCCGCTACCGAAACTGCAAAAACCGCAACATAAACTGTTGACTCGTTGCATAAGACTATGAAACTGCAACATCTTCATTCGCATCCGTCTTTGCCATTTACTGCGCTTGCGCGTACCGGCCCAGGCTGCTTTCAGAGATAGCGGAATCAGGCGTGTCTCCTTCGGTTGGTAAGTAGACCTTCCAAATATGACGTTATTGTTAATGCAGATGTTTAACAATGAATTGTAAGACGTAGCTGTTACATCCACATTCTCGTAAATTCGCTTATTTTAGCATGTCAGCCTGCCGAAAATGAACGATGCACTGTCGATTTCGCTAAAGTCTTAGAGTTGCCAACTTGACGACTTTCTCGCTTAATCTGGCGACTTTCCAAATCGGGATTGTTTGTCCACTCAAGGCGTATGTATACGTCTTGAGAAAGTTGGCAAGTTGGCAACTCTAAGACTATAGCGAAATCGACAGTGCATCGTTCATTTTCGGCAGGGTGACATGCTAAAATAAGCGAATTTACGAGAATGTGGATGTAACAGCTACGTCTTACAATTCATTGTTAAACATCTGCATTAACAATAACGTCATATTTGGAAGGTCTACTTACCAACCGAAGGAGACACGCCTGATTCCGCTATCTCTGAAAGCAGCCTGGGCCGGTACGCGCAAGCGCAGTAAATGGCAAAGACGGATGCGATAGAAGATGTTGCAGTTTCATAGTCTTATGCTACGAGTCAACAGTTTATGTTGCGGTTTTTGCAGTTTCGGTAGCGGGGTATTATTTTTCCGTTGCTATTTCCGCGATTAATGTAGGCATTGCAAAGTTTTTGTGTGCTGAGGCTACGTTTTCTTTGGTAGGCCTGAATGCGAGTGCTCTGAACTGAATGATCTTGTGCTGATGCCACAATGACTGCTGAACTGCAGCAGAGTTCTAGAAGGCGGGAAATATTGAAAACATTCTGCTTTACTGGGAGTTGGGAGCACAGAGATGTAAGAACTAGAGTGGACGACGTGTGGGCTGGACCAAAGCGGAAACGGCAGAATAGCTACGCCATTTTGTGTGTGTATAAATGTCCAATGAGTTACATATAAACAGTAGGCTGAACATGGGTGTTGACAACTTAGAGACTTGTCTTCTGTGTTCTTTTTTTATATTTTTGTACTTAAAATGGACACAAATGGAATTATAATCAAACAACAAAATTTTATTGAATAAAATTTTTTTTTAAATCTGTGTATTCGATGTTCATTTAATTGGGAGACATTACAGAGAAATCAGAACTTCAGCTGTTGCCCCGCATGCGCGAGTTTTAGATTTTTTTCGAGCACGGTTTAGGCCAGTTATACTGCATTTTCCATTGAATGTCTGCCCTGATATACATGCACAAGATGGCGGCGGCGTGCTGCCACGGAAACGACGGGATTGTCCGCTCTAGTTTTCTTATCTCTGTGGTTGGGAGGCCCTGGTATCATCTTAACTGATGCGCTGCTAGTGCTAAACTGTTTTGAGCTTAGCTAGTGCGTAGCGTGTTTGTCCTGTCCCTGTGTCTGCTGCATCAGATCGTCTGTGTGTCTGCACATGGGATTAGAGCTGTGCCGGGGTCATGTTTAAAGAATGTGTTGTTGTAGAGAGGATGGGATTAGGCTGGTTTAGGCGGGGCAGATGTACAGGATGATGCTGCTGGTACCAGGGGAGTTTCCCGTTGACCTGGGCTGGAGTGAGAACACACTGATGATGGAAACACTCTGCTCTGATTGGTGCAGTGAGCAAAGGCAATGTCTGTTTCAGTGATTACATTCATCTCAATTTATCCAAACTCAACCTTAAATTTGGTCTGTAATGGGCTATTGGGTCTACAAGCTACCAGAACTACTGAATCTTTACACTTTTTAGTGGAGGACAAGATCTCTGTGTGCGTGTCTGTATTTGTGCGTCTGTATCTGCATGTGTGTGTCTGTGCGTGTCAGTGTATCTGTGAGTCTGTCTGTGAGTCTCTGTGTGTGTCTGAGTCTGCATTTCTGTGTGCGTGTGTGCATGTATCTGCATCTGCATGTGTTTGTGCGTATGTTTGTCCGTGTGTCTGTGTCAGTAGGCCTGTAATTATCGGAGTTTGTGTGTTTCCATATGAAGTCTGTTTGTCTCTGTGGAATCTGCTCTCCCTGTGCCCACATGATGCCAATCATTCCCGATCTTATTTCCTGTGCACCAGGACACACAGAGGAGCTATCGCTCCAACACAGTGTTCGCAGCGCCATTTCAGAACCCAAACTTAGGGGCCTGACATCTTACATTATTTCTGCTTATTTCCACTCTACAGAGTCCGACTGCAGCCGAAATAACAGGCTGTGGCCGCAGAGGAGGAACCGTACCTTACGGCTAAAGATGAGCTCAGATCAGTTCGATATTCTCACCAGAGCCAGACTGGCTATGAACTGTTTCAGGAGATCAGGACCGCAGTGTCTTGACTGTCTCGCGGTAAACGACCGCAAAGGCAGGGTGTGCAGAGCCATCAGACACACACTGGGGCTTTTTTAAATCAGTGAAATGAGAGAATCTGGTCCAAAAATCCTGGGCTTTGAGCCAGGAATGAGAGGCATCCCCCCCTCCCCCGTCAACTGCACTTAAGTTCTGAAAACTTTTTTTAGTTAAAGTTTCTGGGCTCTGTAAGAATGCTCATATTATATCATCTATGGTTATTGATAATATGTGCATGTTTTGTGTCTCTGTGCAGATATGTTATTTATTAACATGCATGTTTTTTTTGTCCCTGCACAAGATGTTATATTTATTATTAATAATATGAGTGTTTTGTTTCCCTGTGCAGATAAACGTATATTATTAATAATATGTGAATTTTGTCTCTCTGCACAGGTTTTTTTATTTATTTATTTTATTTAAATATACTGTGGGTGTGTTTTGTGTCCCTGCGCAGATATATGTTGGGTAAAGGTGCGAAGCGGAAGCTGGATGAGGATGAAGACGGGCTGGAAGGAAAAGCGTTGGCGGGATTGGCGATGGGCTTGTCGGACGGGCCGTCGAAGGCGTCGTACACGCTGCAGCGGCAGACCATCTTCAACATCTCGCTGATGAAGCTGTACAGCCAGCGGGCGGCGGCCGAGCCCAGTCTGGAACGTCGCGTGCTCATCAGCAACATGCTGCGCCGCATCCAGGACGAGCTCAAGCAAGAGGGCGGGCCCCGCCCACTCTTCTTCCCCGCCTCGCCACCGCCGCCCGATGACGACCCCGTCGACGAGGGCTTCCGTGAGGCCCAGCCTGCTTTCGGGGTCCTGACTCCGCCCCTTCACCCACAAATCCTGCCCCTTCCTCCACACACCCCACCCCCTCCCCCCCCCGACCCCTCCCCTCCCCCAGACTCCTGCCTCACCCCCGCCTCCTTACTGGAGGATGATGCCTCCTTATTTTGCACTTCTCCACCCCCTCAGCAGGGGGCGCCCCGGCCACCCCTCTCCGCGGCAAAGGACAGCTTCTCCTCTGCGCTGGAGGAGATTGAGGAGCTGTGTACGACCGTGACGGCGACCATGACTACTACCTCCTCCCCATCGTGTCCGGGGTCCCCCCCCGTCATGCCCCTCCTGCTCCCCCTCGCGGGGCTGGACTGGAAAGACCACCTAAAAAAGCCAGTGGGGTTGGCCTCGCCATCGCTAGAAGGCCGGGTTGCCACGGCAGCAGCAGATTCCAGGCCATCAGCCTCCGCCCCTTCCCCTCCCGCACCACCCAGCAGCCTGGACGTAAGCTCCACCCCCTCCTCTTCCTGCTCCTCCTCCTCCTCGTCTTCGGCGTTCCTCACGGACCTGGCCTTGGACGATATACTTTTCGCCGACATAGACACCTCCATGTATGACTTTGATGCCTGCACCTCGGCCTCGGGGACAGCTGCCTCCTCTAAAATGGCGCCCATGGTAACGGCAGACGAACTCGTTAAAACCTTGTCCCCCTACGGAGCTGGGACGTCCTCCCCCGTCGCCTCGAGTCAACCTTTCAAAATGGACCTGGCCGAACTGGACCACATCATGGAGGTTCTGGTCGGCTCTTGATTTTTAAACAACAAAGGAAATCAAAACTTAATACAAGAACAAACCTAAAACTCCATTCTTTTATGATGCATTTTTTGTACAGTTTTTTTTTTTTTTTTTTTTTTTTTTAACTCTGAAGATATCTGCAAATTGTAAGAAAATAGACGGTGCCTGATGACACCCCGGACTACTTCACAACACTGTGCATGCATTTTCGCTTGCCTTTCCAAGATACGAAAAGGAGCGCAAACACCCGGCTTCTAGCAGACATCAGTGCCTTCATCTGCGTTTCACCACGTTGTAAATCCTCCATGTTTTTTTGTTATTTTATATTGTAAAGGTCATCTCTGAACAGGCGTGATTACCTGTGGAAGACCAGCTGATCATCCTTCATGGTGCTGAGAACCCAGGTTTCTCATTGTCACGCACAAGGATGTAAAAGGAGGGAACCCATCACGTTACATTAGCCTGTTCTGTTCAGTGGTTTTCATTCAGAAATGTACAGGAAGTGTTATCCGCCTCTTTCAGTTTGCTCCCGTCCAATCAATTCGCCCATGTCCACACTGACATCACGTATTAATGTCATTCACTTTACAGACCTCGACTATTTCCAAAATGGCAACCTAAGCTCACATTTACATCTCCTCTGGTTTGATGTTTTCTTTAAGATACGAGAGCTACGCTTAGTACTTCTAAATGACCTTCTTGAAAAGTTGGGGTGTCCTTTGCTTTTATATGAATAGTGCGTGCATTTGTTCAGAAACACATAATGCTATATATGGGGATCTAAAGCTTTACGACACAACTCTACTCGCAGTCAGCTGTATTAGGAAATCAATAGGGTGTGCTTTTTTTAAAAAATAATAATTTGTATCCTGATCAGCAAGGGAATACTTTTTTGGCTTATGCTGTAAATTTTCTGTCGGACAGTTTGTTGTCAGAAAGGTGCTGAAGTTTTAAATGTAACGCCTCCGGGCTCTTCGCCTCTGAGGCTTTTAGGGTCTGAAAAATGCGTATTTCTGTGTATTAACTGATTTAATCGATTGGTGAGGAGGAAATTCATATGCCTCTTAAGTTCGAGTCCCTCTGGTGTCCAGCAGGGGGCGCCAGGCAATAACGGCTCCCTCAGACGCCCACTGTGATTCTCCAGCCTCAGTACCATGATGTCAGACTCCTCCTTTTTATAAGAAAACAATTCTATTTAAAGAGTTAAAATAATCATGACATAAGCAGCAGGGGACTATTGGAGTAAGGTCACATGATCTGTTTCCCTTCTGAAATAAGAGCCATACGATCATAAGCCACATCATGTGATCAAGTTATTTTTGTTGTCGTTTCCCTAAAATGACCGTCCGAGTCTTGAGAGAGTAGAATTTTATGGGATGTCAATAGAAACTGTCAGGTATTCTGCTTACACTGATTTTTTTGCCTGTATAAACGAGAGTGTACTTTTTCTCTAAAGGAACTGAGCATTTACAGCCGAACTGTACAGACCTCTGACACACTGGGGTCGGGGGTCAGTACCTGCCTGTTTAAAATGGGAGAGGTCAGGAGGCCAGCAGTTAGAGTCGAGCTTCCTGGACCCAACATTAAATTGAGCTGTTACTGAGTGTCAGTCAACTAGCTTGAACCAATCAGGTGCATTATCTATGTCCATGAGGTTTCATGATTGGTTACATCAGCTAGAATGTGAACGCCCCACCCAGTTTGGGCACAGTAAAGTCTTGACTCTGCCATCAGTAATGGAAGGAGAAGGTCACTAGACTCTGCCCTTAAACCCTTTATAGCATGGGTGACCCTGGCTGGACCGCGCCCATGTCGTGGATGTGGTGATATGGAGCGGGTCACATGATCAAGCTCCAAATCACGCGCTGTGTGTTTCTATGCATGCTCTGTCTCACATGTAAACTCTCCAGCTCCCTACTGCACCAAAAAACCTACAGAATAATTGTAATTGTAATAATAATAAGCCTCCAGCCTGCTACTGTAATGGTACTTATGCAGACACCATGTGCAAGAATGCAACCTGTTATCATTTAAAATGAAACCAAGCTTCTGCTGGTCTGTACCTTTTACATATATTAATTTATTAATTTTTGTAATTTCATGCAGCAGTGTTGAAGTAGCTCGTGCTCGTGTCGGGTCTCCTTGTCACTGCGGGCTATGCGGTGAGTGTAAGTGACGCAAGATGCGTCTTTTATTGGTTACGAATGTTTTCCCGCTGAAACGCATTCTGCTACGAGTTGGCGACCAGAAAAACCAAAAACATGCATCAGGAACTTTAAACTGGGACGATAAGTGGGGGCGGGGGCTCGCCTAGGCTGGGCCCTCGCGCAAGTGATTGCGACGCGTCGCTGGTGTCAGACCTGACACTGAGAAAATGCGCCATGGCGAAAGTGTGAGGTCAGTCTGCTGAGGGACCAGCTTCAGGTTCGGAACAGAAGGCTGAACATGCCGCGGTTCGGCGGTATCGTCCATTCTGAGAAGGGCAGTGCGAGGGTTCAGCGCCAGTATGAACTGAAGAAGCAGCCTGTGACGCCCCGCGTTTATCCACAGGAAATAAGCCAGCTAGATGCACATATATCTTCTCACAATCATTTGATGTAGATGATGGAATTAGCCCACCTGTTTGTACTAAAAACATCTTTGAGTGTTACAAGTCACTCTACACTTGTCAGGACAGTGAGATTGCGTGCGTGCGTGCGTGCGTGTGTGTGCGTGTGCGTGTGTGTGTGTGTGTGTGTGTGTGTGTGTGTGTGGATTGGACTGTTGTGTGTGCTTTCAGTATTTGCTTAGTCATTGTGACTAAACAGTTCCCTTTACAACCCAGATGTATAAAATCACTTCTGGGGAAAAGTGAAGTAAGCGGTGTGATTGTGTGCGCATGTGTGTACCACTGAGTGACAAGGAGACTCATAGCTGATGTACTGATTCAGATTTAATTCTTTTATTTTTTTTGGTTTTGAAGTGATTTTGTTTTTGTCTTATTTATTTTTCATCTCCGGTGTAAATATATTTATTTTAATGTGACGCTAACACCTGGATTGTAATGTGTACAGAATGTATGGTAGGGATGTGATGTTAGGAATGTATTTTGTAGGGAAATGGGTGGAAGCCATGTTTATAACTTTATTTCATTTTGTGTTTCACCTTCTCACTGGGACACGGGGGAAGGGGCTCGTGGGGGGGGGGGGGGGGGGGGGCGAACCTGGTCAGACCTGACCCCCCAGGCTTTGTGTGTGCGTGTGTCTGTATGCGTATGCGCATATCTGCTTCCATGGATGCGGTTTTGTGTGTGTGTTTGTGTGTGGGTGTGTGTGTGTGTTTCTGTCTCTGTGGACATTGTTTGCGTGTGCATTTGTGTGCATGTGTTTTTGTGCACATGTATGTGCGTTTGTGTCCACCTGTGCACTTGTACGTGAATCGTTTTTGTGTATGTTTGTCTCTGCGTCCGCTTGCGTGTGCGGAGCGTCTGTACATGCATGCTTGTCTGTGGATGTGCGTGTGTGTCCATGTGGATCTGAGTCTGTGCGTGTTTGGGAATGGTTGGTGCAGCAAACTGTTTCCTCCACAAATTTGGTGAGACGTTTGTGACATGTTTACGCCCCAAAGCTTACAGAAACGGAGCTCCCTCCGCAAGACTGTGATGCCAAATTGTTCAGAAGCGCAGATCCCAAACATGCTTTTCCTCTGCGCCTCGAGTCTGTATCAAGCCCCCTATACAAACATGGCGGTCTGCGGTTTAAAGAGTGTCTGACCGCTACGCTAAGCTACTCTGTGTGTGTCCTGTTCGGGGTGGGATTTGTGTTTTCAAAAGGCTGTATTTTTCCCGAAGGGCCTTTTTGCTGTGCCTTTTCTATGCAATATTACCGACATACTCATCATCAGAACTGATTACTGTATTCGCATCAAGGTATGGACTGATATATGAATATATAAATATATATAAATATAAAAAAGGAGATGTGTATATGAATTTGAAGCAGTCTTACTTTTGTAGTTTTATATTATACAATAAACTATAAAAATGATGTCAATCACTTGGATTTGTTTTGTGTTCTTGCTCTATGGATTTGTCTGTTCGCTCCATCTGTGGTGGAAAAACGCAACACTAAGATAAACGTGTGATCTCTGAAACGAGCGGCGTGGACAAAGCTTAATCCTGTACTGACACTGGAGTGCGAGTCTGTCTCTGGTTTTTTTCTCTCCATCCAAACCTATTGCTGGATTGTTTTTAATTTGGGTTTCATGAATGCATTTGACCAGGTGCTGAGAATCTCCTCCAGTTTTTCAGGTTCAGAATATTCTGGAATTTGTGTTAAGACTATTAGTCACCCAGGCCACTGGTCTACATTGAGGAAAATGCCTCTACTGCCGTCAGGCTCAAATAAAGCAATGAGGGATTGATAGATTTTAATTACACCCTTGTTCTATGGTTCAGTCCACCTACGCATTAACGATCTTAATTCCTCCTCATGCTAACCCAGGAGGGATTGATTGCTTGCAACCCTGCTCTGCATCCTTTCAGGGTTTAGTCCAGTGCGGTGGTCTCCAGCTCCAGATCTGTTCCTAGAGAGCTACCATCCTGTAGGATTTTAATCCAGCCCTAATTCAGATAATTTGACTGGCTAATTCACAGCTCATTAAGATCTCTTACAGGGAAATGAGGGGAGTTGCTTTGGGTAGGAGTGAAATCCCTCAGGAGGGTAGATCTCCCAGAACAGGTGGAGACCGCTGGTCTAGAATGAGAAATATCACCGCAAGAAGGGGAATAATGTGAATTTTTATCCCCCGCCAACACAAAGTGGGAGGAGGATATAGGTTTGACCTCCATCCGTCCGTGTGTGCGTCCGTCCGTCTGTCCGAGAGAAAGGGGACAACTTTTCTCAGAAACTATTACAGATAGGACAACCAAATTTGGTGTGTAGCTTCAGACCATAAAGGCCTTGATAAAGTTCGAAAATAAGAAGCACGTGATTGGCGGGGGATGTTAATGACCATGTCGACTTAATTTTGGGGTGAGCTGCTCAAGTCTCCTCTTTAGCTTCTCTCCCTCACTCTCCTATCACTGGCTCCATTTTAGCAATTATTTTTCTTATCTCAAACATCATCAGTGTTCTAGAACTCTGGCGATAATCCGTTACTCCCGGCGATTGTGACATCAGCATTGGAACCTTATCTTGCCAACATTCTGATGACATGATTGTATTCGCCTACCTCTTAAAGGGTTAATCCTGACCCAGAAAAAGGCGAGCACATGCTGCTTACTGGGCATGCTCAGACGGTCTCGGTCTGTCACCTGCACACAATGTACAGAGAGGAGGAGCAGGCATTTCTCTCTGGTGTTCTGGGAACGCTGACGACAAGTCTGTGGGATGTGGTTAGCCTGAGCATGACCTGGAACACTCCATCACACACTCATTAGCCCAGAGCTCATATCGCACGTGTGTGGAAAAGCAATGTTCATTCCCCTGACCAACCAACATTTTGCTAATAAGATGGCTATGGCTATTAATGCCCTCAGAAAAACTTCTATCCTTTTGTCTCTCCTAATGAGTGCTTTAGGGCACCTGGGGTTACATGGCAACCTGAGGGCGACTGGCTTTTTCTCTCTGGAAACTCTAGAAAAGTGTGATCTGGTCTCCTGATGTGTTGTTATGCTCTCTGTGGGTGCAATAGCTGATCATGTTGAGGTAAGTGCATTAGAGTGATATAAATGGCAGATCTGGGCCATCTGTATGTGTGCTGTTGCAAAGGATCGACCTCCCTCTTATCAATTTACTATTCTTTTTTCACATGGAAATAAATTGCTCCCATCTTTCAGGAGCCTCACGATCTCTGTCCTCTATCCCTCTCACCACCTCTCTCTCCCTCTATGCCCCCCCCTCTCTCTCTCTCTCTCTTTCTGCCTCCCCACCCCCATTCTGTCAGCTTCATAAACAGCCTTCACCAAGGAGCTGCACTGGGGCCACAGACATTAACAAGCAAATAAAGCAACCATGTTTTTATTCTTCACCATAGTCTGATTGCTGATTGGTGGTCTAGCTGCCACCAATCTAGCAGGGAATAAGAGCAGTGCAAAATTTGTCAGCCAATCAGTGATCCCTTTTTCCAAAAGAGTTCAGCAACCATGATCAAACACCGGTGCATTTAAGATGAGATGGGAAATGAGTTTTAAGGAATATACAACAAATGAGCAATTTATGCGTAATTTAATTTTATCATTCACATGTTTGGGCTGATGTGTATTTCCACTGTATCTAACAACACTGAGTACACCCCTGTACCATATCACTAAAAGGGCATAAATAATTCAAAATTGTATCATTTTGCAATAATTGTTTTTTGTATAAGTTGAAGTGCAGGGTATTTGAGTTGATGAATCATTAAAACTGAACATGATAAATTGGCACCATTGAAAATATGGACCCCAAAGTACAAGTTCATTGCCTCAAAAGTGATTACACCTGCGATTACTAATTCGAGCTAATTTAATGACCATTTTTAGAGATAGGCTGTGAACATCACGATGCATTCAGTTTTGCGCTAGCTTGTGTGTATTGCAATATGGCTCCACATTGTAAAGAATTGCCACTGCAAACACTGAACTGTATTGTGAGACTTTGTAAAGATGGGAGACGGCACCAGAGCCTTAATGAGCCAGTTGTGGTTCAGAGGTACAGATGTACAGGAATAACCAAACCGCCAATCACAATTCGCTATGCGGGCAACTTTGCATCGTGAAAACTGACGGTTTATTGCTTCCAACTAGCACAAAGATTATCTGTAGGAACTGCTGTTTCAGTGGCTGCTCAAACTGAGGACATCAATGAAGTCAACCGTTATGGACAGCGTCCAAGAAGAAACCCAATGCTTACAAAACGGCTCAAAACTACAAGATCAAACTTATCCAAAATACATGAGAAAACACCTGCTAAATATTAGAAGCAAATTCTCTGATTAGAGGAAAGAAAAATACATTTGTTTGGATCAGATTGAGTCCAGCATGACTTGGACCAGAACATGACGACCGCAGACACTGTAAAATGCAGACCATGAAATAGAGGTGGGAGGAACGCAGAAAATGGTGTTAAATGGACAGGGTTTGTAATTACTTAACATTTTGGTGAGATCGACCCAGGGGTTCCTCACTTAAGTAAAAACATTGTGTTTGGCCTCTCCTCCTGTAATAGACTAATGCTGATGTCACAATCTCTGCTGGCAACTGAAGGTAGTCTCTTTTATGTCAGAGAAATGGAGGGCAATGCAAATGTGGTTAACCTGGACTCAACATGGAATTTTTAAAATACTAAAAAATACAGTTAGAATTTGGTTTCGGAAAATTACAGCTCCGGTCCATCAAAATACCTTGATCTTATAGGCACCAAATCTGATCCCAATCCTTACGCACAGTTCTTGAATGACACCGGAGATTTCAGTCTGCACTTTTAGTGACAACTGGAAGCGTGAAGCGAGTGATTTTCCTTGCAGATAAGTGGAGTGGTCGGCCTATATTCCTCTTGCACAGGAGTGCAAAACAACCTTCAGGCATCTGTGCCAAATTCTGCAATTAACCACTTAACATCTGGAGCCATGACTTGACAGACATCAGGATCACCATCAAACTCTGAACTGGCCAGTACTTCTGGATTTCCAGCAGTTTCTCTAGATCCAGTGTTCTTAATGGACTCAGGGCAATGGAAGCGTTTAGATAGAGTGAGGGAGATATGTATAAATTTTTGAGTGGAATTACCGCACTAATGCGGTATTCGCACTCTATTCGCTGTTGGCACGCGTGGTCCTCGGACGTGCTAACATCTCTCACACTTTCCCATCGCCTAATTCCACCACTGTCCCTCCCTCTCCCCCTCATCTCCTCCTCCTCGCAGACCCTCGCTCTGTCAGGTTGGTGTTGCGCAGCTGCCACGCTTTGCGCGACCCTTCTTTTCTTTTAAGACGGCGGCGACGACTGGAAGCGGAGCAACGAGCCATCGCAACCGCCAACCCCCACGCCCACCCTCAAGCCCACGAGGATTGCCCGCAGATTCAGTGCTCAAAGAACGCACAAGCCACGCGCTTACGTAATCCCCAGCTCTGACTCACGACTGCCCCCGCTGGATTGTAGGACCGCCTAGGATAATAATCTAATTCTGCGTCACAACCTCAGAGCTCCAGAGCGTCGTATTTTAGTTCATGAAGGCATTGCCTTATATTTAACCGATGCCAATTTCAATTACATATGCATGTCTCTTATGTCAAGGTCAATTAGTGGTGGCTAACCAAAATAACGATTATCTTTTGAAAGGGTTAACGAAACAGGGGTGCTGAAAATAATAGGCCTCTATGGTCATATTTTTAAATATCAAGGCTTAGCCACCCGTTGCCGACTGTAGTAAGACCTTATACAAATGGACTGGCAGGATGCATTTAGCAGGCTGTCGGAATGACAATGTCATTCTTAACAACACAAAACTAAACTTAGGAGAGAGTAATTACCCCAAGCTGCCGTTCAGCACATCATCAGCAGACACAAGCGTATATGAGGCACCTGACGCACAAGCTGACACTTGACAAGTACATAAATTGAAAGGGACCACGTTGCAGCAACAATTTAAGGCAAATAGGGCAGTCTCTTCGGACCACGCTTAAGTTCGGCCAAGTGATCATTCAACAGAATGAGGAAATGCGCGCTGAGTGCCACGTCGCTTTGATCCAACCGACTGCAATATTCGTGAGCGTGCATGTGTGACGTGATCTAGCCTACAACTGACGTCAATCTGATTGATACGCATATCTGGGGTAATATATTAAGCTTTAGTGTCCAGTAGTCTGTGTATTCAAAAAGACCTACTCCCCACTTGGCTTTCACGCCAGGATAAAAGTACAGGTTTCTGAAAAGACTGTTGTTTTATCATTTCAGCTGTTTTTTGGTACATGGCATGCTCGAGCGATAGAACGTGAAATACTGCTTTAAAGTCGAGCACTGAAGTGGTAGCCTGAAGGCAAATAAATGTGATATTCGAGTCAGAGACACTGTTGAGCTTTGTTCCTTTTCAGCTCGTCAGAAATGAACTATTCGTACCCAAAAGAGAATGTTATTGTGCATCAAGGAAACATGGCAAATTTGCTCCCCAGAGGTCCCGCCATTCTCCCAGAATTTCAGGAAGTGCACAAATTCGTGAGCTGGACAGTGCAGAAATTTCTAGAATCTGGCGGAATCGAGCTGAGGTATGCAGAATAAGAGGAAGGCAGAGAGGAGGTGTAATTGCGCAGGAGAAGCAAACTTGCTATAAAAAACTACATAAACACCGTGTTGTCAGGCAGAAAAACCGAAGTTTCCGCCGGGACCTTTTTACCATGTATGAACGCAGAAAAAGAGGGGACGAGTGCAATAAAAAACAACAACAAAAAAATAAAAATAAACCTTGTAGTTAAAACTGTCACTGTAAAGCCAGACGGCAGCAGGGCGAGACAGATTCATAAAATAACGCTGACCGCAATAGAGGAATATGTCTCGTCCCCATAAGCTCCCTCTTTCTATGTAACTTTCCGGCAAATTCATGGGACGCGGTACCGAAGGCTTTAAGGCGATTCTGTGTACTGACATCTAGATACGTTAACAGAGTTTATTTGGCCGCTGTCTACAAAGTGCTATCGTTCTAGCTTGATAGTTCCCTAAAGCGTTGTGTGAGTATGTGTGTGGATGGATGAGTTGTTCCTGCCTATAAATAATGGAATAACAGACTTCTTCATCTCTATGGGGTCATTTTGGCCCCTATTTGATAAATGTGCTATTTTGGAGTTTGGGGTTAAGGTTAGGGTTAAGTTAAGGTTCGGGTCAGGATAGGGTTAGGGTTAGGCACGTAATGTTTACTGTCAAGGACAGGATATGGCATTACGGAATTAATGTAAGCCTTAGGAATGTCCTCAAAAAAACATTAAACACAATGTATGTGAGTGAGTGTGTGTGCTTGCAGTTAATATTTCTGCTGTCACTGGGCCTCCTAAATTTACCTTCTTGTTGAACATTGTGCTTTTTGTCTTTTGTGTGTGTGTGTCTGTGTGTGTGTGTGTGTGTGTGTGTGTGTACATGGGGAAGGGCCACTAGTCAAGCGTGGCAGGGGGAGAGACTCCATAAAATGTATTTCACTTTAAGAAATAGGGGGATGGGAGTTTGGGTTCAAGATGCCCCTGGTTGAGGCACAGCCAAGTACAGCACAGTACCTTGGTTTAACTCTGTAGAATTCACAGAGTGAATGAGTGCCACACTGTTACAAATTCAATGAATTTGACTGTTAAATTAATGCATTGTGTATTTGTTATTTTAACTGTAAGTAGAGTCTTGCGCACATTTAACTGTTTTTACAGTTACCATACACGGAACCTCTGTTATAAACTGATTGTAAAATTCCTAGTTGAAATAACTGGCAAAAAAGTGCCAGTTTATAACAGTGTAGCACTAGCATACCATCTGATTCTATTGGGCTCCTGGCTTTGGCTATGGGGTGCGATAGAACTCATGTCTGAACTTCAGAACATGGCCCTCTGGTTAAACATCCAGATTTATGCGCTTTATAAACTAGGAAAGCAGCTGTTGGGACTACAAGTTCTGATGTCCTCTGACTGGAAGTAATGAGGTTTTCAAATAAGCAGTCAAATTCATTCTTTATGAGCGGAAAATACATTTGGCTAATAACAAGCTGGTAGTAAAATAAAATTATTGTTCAGCAGGTTAAAAATAACTGCTGCCAGGACCTGTATTTTCATGAATTTCTGTGAGACTCTCCACGAAGAGCAAATGCAAGGTCAGGGTGCATAAGCCAGTTTGTACTGAAAAAGATGTTTTTTTTCCCCATCCCCACATGGTTTTCGGCAGCACTTAGCACGGGACTGCGTACAGATGCTATAAGCGAGTCATTCCCCTCAAGTCCAGTTTCACGCTTCCAAAAAAAAAAAAACATTTACAGTTGCGAGTACAGTTCCGAATACGCACCAGGCGGAGACGCTGTCGAGCTTTCGAGTCCCTTTGTCCTCACATGAACCGTGCGACTCACTTCTCTGCTGAAGAATGTTTTCCATTGACTCGTCAGAAGCAAACTCCTGATAAATCTCCCTCTGCCGTGGCTCAAAAAATATTTTACCATGTTTTATGTTGATAGCTGACAATCAGAAAGTGTCTGTGACAATCGCGCCTTCGCAGGAATCGTATTAGCAATCAGGACAGATTATGTCACGATCGCAAAGGCCAGCGAATGTGTTCATAGCCGCCACACTCTTTCTGTCGACAATCGATTTATGTCGGGCGGTGGACTGAAAACTGGTCTCAAGGCAGGAGCATTATTTCCCTAAACATTAAAAACATGTCGAACCCTCTGCTTTCATGTAGCCTGCTGTTCCTGGTACGTGCGCTTTTGCTGTTCAGCATTGAATGCACTGACATCCAAGCACCTTTACTTACTAATTGCTGATTGGGTCCTGGATTTATAGAATCGGTACATAGGAATAAAACTCATTGGTGAGTTATATCCGTGATGTTCTGATGGCAAATGGCATAATTAAGCGCCTTTCAATGCTAACTTCGACCAATGTATGAGCGTGTGTGTATATCGCCAACAGAAACGTATACATAACGAAAGCGCAGAGGGCACCATGTAACGCTGGTAGTACCAGTGCACCCGACAGCTCTCGGGAGTAGAGGTAAAACCTCGCGCGACCTGTTATCTGCCTGCATCGCCTCTGCTGAGCTACTGCACCGTTTCTCAACCTCCGGCTTGCGTATGAATATTTCAAGCGACGTTCCGGGACTCGCCTGACACCGATCCCTACTACTTCGGGGGGACGACAGGAGAGGCGCTGCCAATTACAAACCGTGGGGATAGCCCATAGCCCGCCAGGATAAGGTTTTTCACGAGCACTCCGAACTTTTGCGATTTAAACCCACTAGGTTTAATAAGATCAGTGCAGCTGTTCGGGTCTTGAGCTAGATCCTTAACCCCAGTCAGCGCCAGGGGGTACTGGCAAGTGAAGTCATCTCACCGATCAGTTGTACTGAAATAGAGGAGTCAGCCAAACGCCACTGAAATGAACCAAATTGGAGGCCAGTTTGACCTTAATCCCAGTGTATCCAGGCTATCGAAACAAATTAATGCGCTGTACCAGGAACCTGATAAGTCAAACGTTTCAGGCCCTTCAAATCTTCCAGGAATTTATGCAGGCCCAGACAACATAGAAAATGGCATCCCGCAAAATCTGACACACACAATTACAGCAGGGTTTCTGGGTAACTAACCAACCATTTCCCCCCTCCCAAGCCTCTGCACGACAAATATCACCATTATCGTGACATGAAATGCCGGGATAAGTGCATGGGCCTTCGGAAAGGATGTTTTGGAGGAGTTCGCTTTCATAAGAAAACGCATTTGCACTGATTGAAACCAATCAGGAAAATTAATTCTGACGCAACACTTCGATGTTGGTGTATTTCTGCATTCGGGTAACAAAGTGGTCACATAAGTTATTAGTGGACCGTGTGTAGACAGCATTTCACATTTTACATTTGGGATAAAAAAAAATAAATCAACAGCAGCTTTTCTCTTAAATTATTTTAATTTCTTGTGTACACTAAAAGTAAATTTACACACTTAAGTCTGAAAAGAACCAAGGCATGCATATTAACCTTTGTACAGGCTCTTCAAGTCCTCTTTCCATAGGAATTCTCCCATACATTTTACAGCCCATAGCATTACTGTTCACAGTCAGAAGCCACAGCGAACTAGGATTACATCCATTTCATCTTTACAATGTGCAAAATCCTCCTTAAAACAGGTTTACAGTGGCTAAACTGAAGAATAAATGAGAGAAACTAACACAGAAAATCAAAAAGGTGGACAGCAAGCGAAGGGAAAGCACAAAGTAACAGGAAATATGGATGCAGGTATTGGTCCCTCTTTCCTTGCGATTTAAGCTGATTATCACCATTGAAAGCTCCCTCTTAAGGAAAATACTCCTAACTTACTCAGTCAGTGATTTGAAGTGTAGTGGTTCCCATCCTCCTCGAATAAAGAAAAGACAACCAAAAAAAAACACACACACACACACACACACACACACACACACACACACACACACACACCAGTCGGTGCCCAACAAACACCATCACAGCCCCAGGTTGGGTCGTTTGTTACTTACAAATCAATCCCACATTCCTGCGAACAAAAAAAAAAAAACAAGACAAAACACAAAGATGGAACATTCAACGCATAATGAAATTAAGTTTTGGGGTAAAATCTACTGAGTAAAACAAGTTATTTAAAACTAAGGTAATTAACACGACAGGAAACAGTCCGCTGGATTATGCAGGCAGTGTGGTTGTAGGAATTTATAGACTCTTTCAAATGGACCATTTGTACTGGTGCCTTGCAAAGACTGAAACTGGATTTATCTCATAAGTATAAACATGTACAACCCCCAGCACAGAGGAAATAAAGTAACAATCTTCCAAAAAAATAACTTGAAGCTCATCCCTGATTATTTACAGATTAATATAAACAAGACTTACTTCAGAGGACTTCGGTCTATAAATAAATATATGCTTTTATTTTATTCATACTCAGTGTTATTACACCATCAGTTCATGGACAGACAGACAGTAGGACAGACAGGCTGCCCGAGCCTTCTTCATTAAGGGCAATGGGTAAATGGGCGAAAAAACCTTCATTAAAATAATATCAGACATTAAAATAAAGAGAATTAGGCCGGGAAACTGAAGAGTGCTAAAAATGATTGAACAAATGGGTGCTGGAGGTGAGGGGGCGGGGCCAGGCTGTCAGTCAGGCGAGGGGGCGGAGCATCCCAGTGGTGTGAGTGTGGCAGGGAACATCAGAACCTTGGCCTGCATGAAGGACAGGTCTGGCAACCCTGCGATCACCTTAGAGGCCTCTGCACTTAAATTCTCCTCTCTCCTGGGCTTCCTGTGGGAGGAAGAGACAAAGACAGGGAAAGAGAGGAGGAGGGAGAGAGAATGGGAGAGAGGGGGAAGGAGGAGGAGGTGAGAGAGAGTGAGCAAGCGAGGGTGGGTGGGCATGAGACAAAGACACAGAAGAAGGTGTAAGAGAGAGAGACTATACACAGCCCTCACCCCTCCTAAACAGCAGCTCTGCCCCCTCCCTCCCTGTCCCTACCTCCCTTCCCCTCTCCCTCCATCTCTCCTCTTCTCTCTCCCTCTCTTTCCAGTTCCCACGGGCTCCATGGTGACCAGAGACCCACACCCCTGTCACCCCCCCAAACCCTTCCTGGCTCTGTCCTGATCTCACCCTGATCGCCACAGCATCTGAATCAACAAACAGTCCCCCTCACACAGAAGGGTGCACACTGTCCTGGTATCTGGCTCCCTCTAGTGGCCGCCAATCAGGCTCCATATTCTCGGTCACAGCAAGGCCAGGCCCCATCACCGCGTTACCAGGATACCAGCCGTTCCGCTTCATATCAAACCTCATTCACCCAACCAGAGACAAACGATTAGTCAGGAGATCTCCAGCTGTTGAATTAGGTTTACTTAGTTAGGGTTGAAGGGTAAACCTACAGGATGGGAGATCTCCAGGCACAGGGTTGGGCAGCCCTGCTGTATATAGATCTGGACATCGGGAAACGTAGAGCCTAACTCTCCGTAACCAGTTGTCCAATGACCGGAGAAAACATTCATGTATTTAAAAAAAAAAAAAAATGTACTGAGCAAATATGGACCAAACTGATTATTAATCATCAGAGAGCTGATATGTGCAGCAATTATTACCAAGATTCCCTCACATGAAAACCATCCTAAAGGTCATGTAAGGGACGGGTACCATTAGGATTTTTTTGTTGCATGATTATTGGCGGATCATTACTTTCATTAAAATAAATCCAGAATTTCCTGTATGCTTCAAGAGTTCCATACAAGATGAGCTCCATAATTCATCGGACATTAGCATTAGAATCCGCTGCAGTCGTGAGTGCGCCGAGCGAGACACTGACCTGGTGGAGGTGTGGTGAGTGCAGATGGGGACACTGACCTGGTGGAGGTGCTGGTTTTCTCCATCGTGGACATTAGGCGGGCGAAGGCATCGGCGATGCGGCTGCTGGTGCTGCTGGCGTCCATCTTAGCAGTGGTCAGCTCGTAAAGCTCGGGATCCACGCCTTCGACAGGCCATGGAAATGAGCAGTCAGTGATGCAGACAAACTCCATAGCAAACGGCTGTTTTCAGACATACTATGCAGGATTGTCTTTCCTCAATGATCCAACGGTATCTTTAGCAAACCCAGCAACCGCATTTCTTCCCAGCCCTTTCCTCGTTAACACATGCATATCAGATAAAGCACACAGGTACACAGGGGTCACTCCCACAAACATTATTTAGACTGACAGAAAAACGGATCGACAAGCAAGGTGCGAGCCAGAGGTGAGCACAGACAGGGGATGCCAGTAGATCACATGAATGGCAGAACACAAGTTTTTGTTTGCAAACTGGAAATAATCCTGCATAGTACTCCATTACTGGCTCAGCAAACTGTTCAATACGCATCCTAAAATCCCAATTTATGGCGGTCAGACTCATCACAGAATATCACCAGCCTGCTGACCCACATCCAGCATCAGTCGGACTCCCAAATGCAGCACACACACCAGTAAGCAGAACGCACTCCACCCCATTCCACAAAGCAAAACACACACTCCACCCTCACCCTCATGCCATGGGTAACACACAGCCAAGGGAGAACATCTATAACTGCACGACCTCTGCCAAGGAGGTTGTTTTTTTTGGCATTGGTTTGTCTGTCTGTTCTGTGTACAAGATAACTCAAAAAGTAACAAACAGATATTTCTGGAATTTTGTGGGTGGGTTGCCATTACATCAGGGATGGACCCTATCGATTCTGACCACAATCTGTAGAACAATATGGCCGCCACGGCAGCCATCTTGCAACACTATGACGCAATAACTGAACTTCGCTCGCAGTGATATTACCCAAATTTTGTGACTTGATTGGTTCCATCCCTGATGTGAGACCAATCTTCAAATTTCTAAAGAGCCATGTTCACTCAGCAAGATTTCGACTGTGCTGCCTAGGCGGAGCATTGCACTCTCAGCGTGCCTCTGGTTTATTTTTAACATCTTTCAAAATTAAATGTTTTTATACAGCTAACTTAACAGATTACACTATGACAACTTCGTGCAGTACATGCGTTATCTCTCAAAAGCAAATACAATTTCATTACATTTTGAAAGCTCTAAAATAACGCTGACACCAAGTCAAAGGCTGTTGTAGCACTGCTTGGCTTAGAGCCACAGACAAGTCTGCTACCATATCGGAATGCTTCATACATGAGAAGTTCTCCCTCCCTATGCAAGTTTTATTGTCGCTCTAAATTAATAACAAAACTACTAATTGACCTGTTTTTCTTAGCATTCGTAGCAGTGGAGATTTTGGAAGTGCTCAACGGTTTTAAGGAAGTAGTCAGTGAGCGAACGAGGAGCCGTTCACGGGGTGCAATATTAGCAATCTGTTTGCGTAAGAAAGACCACATGACACACAGGATGTGCATTAAATCCCAGCAGTGCCATTCCATCAGCACATCAGTATATACAGATACTTTTTTTAGCAGATCAGTGAATGCAATTACAGCAGTTTTACTCGACAACAGGGAAAGACCAAAGAAGGAAAACTCAGTTAATCTCACTGCATGCCCTCCATCTAGATTTGGTTCATACATTCTGAACTTTCACAGAGAGCTGCCTTCACGTGAGACGGGTGTCGTGCAAGTCTCTACACCGCAAAAATCAAGAAGAGAAACAAAACTATGGCACCTCCATCAACCTGTCAAACAAACACACATCATGCCCAATGCAATCTTCACAGTTCCCTTTGACTGAACCACTTCAAAATACCTTAACAGGCAATTTTTTTTCGAACAGATCATTCGGGCAGCTTTGCTATGACTGGATATAAGGCTAAATCACACTCATCGCAAGAGGAACCATATATACAGTGATTAGCCACATTAAAAGCTTGACACATTAAATCGTTCTTCTTCATAGACAATCGGACTTAAAAGATGGCAACCGGGTGATCGGAGTGCATTAGACTAAAGAAAAGACAGCCAAGATGAGGCGGACGGTGACATCGCTTTCTGTAGAATAATGCTGCATTCTAGGCAACTGAGAATTTGTGGGAGATATTCTCAGAGTGAAATTCTGCCATCTCACTGCTTCCATACTGTTTAAACAGAGACATGAAATTAAATTAAATTTAAAAAAAAAATGGCCTGCAGGAATCATTTCATCTGGGAAGGTTTATATTAAATATTTACCGCAGGTAAGCTTCAAGCCCAATGTTTTTAAGAACACAAGGCTTGAATTACGCATAGCAAATTTTATTGATAGAAAATGTATTCAGATATTCAGCCGATGTACCTGAGCTGGTTATTGAAAATACACATTTGCTATGATACATGCAAAAAGCGTTTGGTACCAGCTCATATTAATGATTCATCTGCCCAAATATGTATTAGAGTATAAAAGTCGGGGCATAAACACTTTTCCTGCCTTATCACAACATACGAATGCTGGCATTTTCACCCATTTTTACTCCCAGGGACATCAAATTGGACACTTCCAAGCACCGCAGAAATTTAAAACTTGTAATTTGTTTGATTTTTTTTCCCCCACAAGTCTGGGTTTTTTTAAAAAATATTTGTCTCAAACAAGTTCTGAGTTGTCCTGAAAGCAGCATAAGGAAGACAGCAAAGATGGGACAGACGGTGACATCACTTCCTGTGACCTCCATGACCTCCCACTGCAGCGCAACAGTTCAAATCATTTCCAGTGATAAAAGCCAAGCGAGTGAGCTTCTCACACAAAATTAAAAATAAAAGTCTGACAAGGTCTTAAGCGGGAGAATACATGATGGTTTTTCTAACTGTAGTAAGGAATGCATCAACAAGCAGGATAGCTCTACTGCCTGCAGAGGCAGCCATTTTAATGGCCCTCAGAGGACAGGAAGTGACAGACTGGAAGTGGGGGTGGGGGGGTGGGGGCACACAATTTGCTGACCTGGGATAGAAGTGGCACTGCAAGAGCTAGAGTCGTCCACAGGTCCAAAGAAATCGAGGTTCAGCAGACAGGAGCCACCACTGGCTGGAAAGAGCAGCGACGGTGCGGGAGGGAAGGTGGGTGGGGGTTAGGCGGGGAGAGAGATGCACTTTAACCATGCAGCTCTTCTGGTTAGTACAGGAAGTGACACAAGAACCAGCAAACGACCAAGAGAGACAAGAACTGACCAGTGGGTTTAACAGGAAGAGAAGATAACTCTACTGAGCAGAAGAATCAGTTAGTTCTACAAGACAGATTTTCCTACAATAGGCTTTTACAGACAGAGATGTATCACCATTCACTTCTGAAGATTTTTTGATTATTGTTATAAAAATTCAGATTTTTCACAATGTTTTTGAAGCAGTGGAAAACTAGACCAGGAAACTGTGCCGAACAAAAACGTAAAATGGACATGGTATTGGTCAAGCAGATATCATCATACAAAGACCAGAAACGGTGTTTTAATGTGTGGGGGGGCAGCAACACAAGGACCCAGCCTTTCCCTGATATACCATCGCCTTTACAGCCATAACCCTGAGGAAATGGTGAATGTGTAATCACATACAGAACAGTTACGTCACACCAGCACTTAAATGTGGAAACAGAGTTTATCACACCTTACACAAGTCACAACTCTGAATCCAGAAAAATCAAATACTTCTCAGGCCAAGTGTCCAACCAGCACAGAAAAACCGTGCAATTTGAACCATTCAAAACAGAGCCAAAAACCACAGAATCTGGATTTAACTTCAGGGATGGCTCTTAAATTGCCCGGGCATAACAGAGTCAGAATTTCACTTTTTTTCCCCCCATTCGAAAGTGGCTGTTACATGCTATTGAAAATGACCAATGAATAGATTAGTTCCCATACATCTCAATAATATCTTAAGCTGTTGAATGAGGTGTGCTTTGTTTGGGGGGGGGGGCAATAAAATCCTACAGGTTGGTATATGTCGGGGAACGTGGTTAGACAACCCTGCTCTAATGGTTGAATGAGCTATACTTTTTATGGTTTGGAGGGCAAACAGTAAATGTCCAGGATTAAGGCAGCCCTTCTCTAAGGTGGGTTTTCACATGGTGTTGAGAGACAAGCCTGGGTCTGCCGTAGAGGGACATACCATCGAGAGGGTTGGTAAGGCCACTGCTGCTCCAGTCAAACTGGACGGGCGGGAGCGCCTCCTAGTGGGGAGAGACAAACAACAGAAAATGTGAGACCCAACAGGCAAGGCCTTCATCTGCCAGACAGAGTCAGTTAAATACAAAGTTGCCTTATAAGAGGACAGCATCCCATTGGCCAACATGCTTCGCCAAGATCTGGATGGATGGTGCCTCCAGCACCAGTGTAGTCACAATAGGATAAGTGCAGCTGTTAGGCCCTTTAGTAAGGCAATCGTCCGAGATGTCAAGAAATGGCAATCACACAATCGTCTGAGATGTCAAAAAATTGGTCAGGACAATAAATGATTTTTATTTATTGTCGAAATATTCATCCATCTGGTACCTACAAAATGACCCAAGAGGTGAAGTCATTCAGTTCTGACACTCAAATGACTGACCGTTCTGAGCTCACACACAACCAACTGGACAGTCGCGAGTGTTCAGGGCAAGAGGTGCACAAGTCACGAGACGCTCACTGGTTTCTGACACAGAGGGATCAACTAGACCAGACCATCACCAGACCAAGTAAATGTAGCAAAGTCTTCACATTCAAATTGTTGGCTTTGTCAAGTAATTTCAACTAACTCCTAACCATTCCTGTCAGTGTTTTATCATATCTAGCCATTATATTTCATTCATATCTTTCTTGGCTTAGCTGCAGGGCTAGCAGACCAATGTTAGCACAATGAAACCTCAACAAAATGTAGTAAGCCATCCGGATACGTTTGCAGTCGCAATTTTTCCCCCAGTTATTGTGGACTGCACAGTTTACAGTAAAGTAACCTTGTATGTGTGACCTTCACAGAATCGGTCAACAATGTAATTCCAAAGGTTTAGAAGTCGAGATAGCAAGACTTCAAATTAGCGAGGGGACAAGGCGAATACCCTGCAAGTTAATGTTAGTCCCCTGATGCGGTCATGAAGTTAAATTCCCATCTGTCATTTAACGCTTTCTGTAATTTTGGTAGCCTCCTAAAAACGGCCATGTCAAGTTGTTAAAAACACAGATGGGCTACTAGTGGTCAACAGATTACCATTGTGAATCGTTTCAGCGCAAAGTTATCAATAAACTTTCAGATATGGCTATAAGTTGCACCATAAAGAGAGGAAGAGAGAGACTCATTATGTACAGACAGCTCAAAGCCTCACATCGTCTGTAACAGTCACTCATACAGAGTAGCACGTATTGTGACAAAATCAGGATGAGTAACTTTCAGTAAGGGCAGGTAACTTCATGAAGATATTCGCCCACTGGGCATGTATGATTTCATCAAGATCCCTGCTACTCTAATCAATTGCTAGTCACTTGGGCAATTAAGCTGTAAAACTGACAAAATAAATCACACAGGTGGTGTAGGCTGGGGCAGAATCATAACTCTGGCTCATCCTCGACGGTGTGAATGTAAAACAGACAAAGCACTAAAATGAACAAGCAGGGCTCAACAGGGCAGCCATTTTGGCAGCATTCACACCAAGAAAATGTATGGTTGTTAATGGTGAGAATAATTAAGGAGCAGAATTATTCACAGCAATACATTATATGCTTGACAGCTTAGAGGCACATGAGTTTCATGAAAAAAGTCCCCGCATCTCGTACATCAGCAAGTCAGTAAGGGACATCGGCTGGTATAGGCCAACTCGTATAGGGCGAGTTAAATCCTGGTCTCGATCCCTGTGTGTCCACCAAACAGTGTAAAGAAAATGTGCAACTGCAATACCCAGAGGGCAAAGAATGTTCTCACAATGTTTCTGGAATACTTTGCAAAGGTTTTACCATGAGGAGAGTTGTGTCTTCAGACATGCGAGAAAGAGAGAGACAAAAAGGGAGAGACGCCCACCTGGCCGGGGTCCGGCGAGCACGCGGTCATCTCCGTGGAGACGGGCGGGGGGGCTTGTGCTATGGAAGCGATCTTCTCCGCCGCCGAGACTGGCTTCACCGGCTCTTTCGTGGGCTCCAGCATACCCTACATCGAACACAGAAGAGAGCGGGAGGGCGGGAGAGGAGGATTGACAGAGTCAGAGATGGAGGGGGAGAGAACAGGGGGCAAATACTGCACTGATACAGGAGACATCCCTACAGTACACCTCACACACACTCACTGGTGAGTTAGAGGCAATGAGAGTCTGTCATCTCTACAGTACACCCCACACACACTCACTGGTGAGTTAGAGGCAATGAGAGTCTGTCATCTCTACAGTACACCCCACACACACTCACTGGTGAGTTAGAGGCAATGAGAGCCTGCCATCCCTACAGTACACCCCACACACACTCACTGGTGAGTTAGAGGCAATGAGAGTCTGTCATCTCTACAGTACACCCCACACACACTCACTGGTGAGTTAGAGGCAATGAGAGTCTGTCATCTCTACAGTACACCCCACACACACTCACTGGTGAGTTAGAGGCAATGAGAGTCTGTCATCTCTACAGTACACCCCACACACACTCACTGGTGAGTTAGAGGCAATGAGAGCCTGCCATCCCTACAGTACACCCCACACACACTCACTGGTGAGTTAGAGGCAATGAGAGTCTGTCATCTCTACAGTACACCCCACACACACTCACTGGTGAGTTAGAGGCAATGAGAGCCTGCCATCCCTACAGTGCACCCCACACACACTCACTGGTGAGTTAGAGGCAATGAGAGTCTGTCGTCTCTACAGTACACCCCACACACACTCACTGGTGAGTTAGAGGCAATGAGAGCCTGCCATCCCTACAGTACACCCCACACACACTCACTGGTGAGTTAGAGGCAATGAGAGCCTGCCATCCCTACAGTACACCCCACACACACTCACTGGTGAGTTAGAGGCAATGAGAGCCTCCCATCCCTACAGTACACCCCACACACACTCACTGGTGAGTTAGAGGCAATGAGAGTCTGTCATCTCTACAGTACACCCCACACACACTCACTGGTGAGTTAGAGGCAATGAGAGCCAGCCATCCCTACAATACACCCCACACACACTCACTGGTGAGTTAGAGGCAATGAGAGCCTGCCATCCCTACAGTACATCCCACACACACTCACTGGTGAGTTAGAGGCAATGAGAGTCTGTCATCTCTACAGTACACCCCACACACACTCACTGGTGAGTTAGAGGCAATGAGAGTCTGTTATCTCTACAGTACAACCCACATACACTCACCAAGCCAGCAGCATACATGGGTACTATGACCGGCAACTTCTTCTGCCCTGAGAACAGCTGTGAGAGACAAAAAGAGAGAGCGAGAGAGTGTGTGTGAGAGAGAGAGAGGAAAAAAAAAAGGAGCGACAACTCAGTTAAGACCTCATTCACTTTATTGACTTAAGGCAATGAACACAGTTTGGTCTCATTTGATCCTCTTTAAAAAGCGGGGTGAAAGTGAGACTCACTTTTGGCCCCTGATTAAGTTTTACGCTGACTTAAGCTCCCTGACCCTGGGAGGGATTAACTCACGATGTTCCGGGTGTCGATGCCCAGTGAGCAGAGGAGGGCCTTGTTGCTATGGGACCCGCCCCACTGGTACCGCAGCCCCAGTGCATCATGGATCTCCAGCAGCTGCCTCCACACCCCGCCCAGGTCCCTGCACCAATCACAACACAGCCAACCATTCACATCACCCAATGGTCACCTGGGCAACACTTCCTGGCCTGAGCTCTTACAGACAGCCAAGTATCTTAAGGTGTTCAACTGATTCACAGGCATACCTTTATTGCTGCAAGGACAGCAACCACCAGAGAGTGAAATTTAACACTGCCACCACAAGCACAACTGCAGCAGCATTTCAAAGGGAATGGAGGTCAATCATCAAATAATATGGGGGCATTGTAGTTAGCAAGGAAAAAATAATAATTAAACTACGACGGAGTATTCAGTGTGGCTATGCAGTGCATGGGAATAACTGCTGATTCCAATTTTATTTTCCAGCTTTGAGATAACGGACAACTTAAGTTATTTTTCTTCTTCAAGGAAACTGGAAATCCCAGGGGACCAGAATATACTGGGCTGGACTTTTACTTCCTGAACCTGAGTCCAACTCCTCAGACCAGCCTAATGACCTTAGGGGGTGCAACTCCACAGCGGCTACATTAGCATGTCTCCTGGGCTCTCTCCCAGCATGGTCACACAGGGTGCACTCACTCCAGGGGTGCTGGGTGGGCCCCTTCCTCCTCCTCCTCAGGGCTTTTGGGGGGATCCAGGAGGACTCTCAAAGGGAACACCTCCACCCTGCACTCTGAAATAGGCGTTTCGGGGAAAAAGGTGCGGAAGAGTCTGTCTAGCCGGCTCGCCAGCGCCACCTAGGGTAGTGGGGGAGAAACAGGGGCCAGAAGGTGAGGGTGGACACCATTCGCTTCATTCAAAACATTTTACACACAACGCATTTGCTCATAAGTCAGAGCAAATTTAACTTGGAAAAAAATCAAAATAGTAAACACTGTACCACTGAGAAAATATGTGCTTATTTTGTCATAATCTGAAGTCTTTAAATTGGAATTTGAGGCTCTGAATAGTTTATCCCAGGCCCGAAGGCACAATCTGGCAGATTTTTACTGGGAAAAATATTACAAAACATTTGCAGCAGCATTTCTAATCCATGATGAAGCACATGTATCAGAAATTTAAACAAAAAAAAAAGGCCAAGGATGACACTTAAAAACCTCAGCAAGATTTAGAATACCACACCACATGCCTTTACTCCTCTCAATCCAAGCACTGGTCTCAGTTTAGTCCAATCAACTGCGTCAATCTGCGTCAGTGAAATGACGGTGAGCTAAGGTAATGTACCGTTACACCCCCGGTAAACCTCAGATGAACTTAGCAGCTTGTCCCTGCACGCATGGGATGGGGGGGTATATCAGCTACTGCCAAAATGAAATTTAGGCTGAGTCTCACACAGATTAGACCAGGACTAAATTAAAACCTGAATGGAGATTCTAAGCACAAAACTGAATTTAGTCCATGACTTGGTTTAATCTGCGCCATAATCTGTCATGGTTTAAAGGTTACTTATGATGGTCACTGTAACGGAGGGAAGGGGAGGGAAGCAAATGAGCCGTGAGATTGGTGGATATACTGCCCCTCCAACCAATCAGAATTTAGAGTTCAGCCAGGTCACCCTATAACCAGATATTCAACAGTGAGAAGTACGTCAGCAGGATACAGATATAAAGGCCAACAACGCAATGGAATTCAGCAGCGCTGTCTGAGTGTGGATGGAACACCGAGATTATGCACTGCGTTCTCCTGCTGTGAAACCATTCAGTGCCAAGAGTAAATTATGTCAAAATGGCTCATTTTTAAGCTGGATATATATTATCTGTCATGTCTCATGATTCACTGTACATTACAGCGGAAGATTTGTTTTTACAAGGATAAAATGAAATTACAGGAATAAAAGATTTATAGTCATTGCCATCAGGCTGACGCCCATAATGAAGTTCCCAAAAGGGATTTGGTTTAAATTTTCCAGCCAGTAATGGGCTGAGGGCTGAGCACTTTTCCAGCATCAATACTCATCATTCATAGCACGGCCATTCAGGAATGGAATACTTGCAAATGAGCGCTACGATTCATTTCCATTACAGCAAACGCTCATCACTGAAGCGTCTCATAATCAGGGGGCAGGAATTTACAATGAGAGGACAGTACAGACAGGTGAATCCCCCATAATTCCCTGGGACTGGCACAGACCGCTGATGCACAGCAGAACACAACAGACCTTATCAATGTTTTCACCTTCCTCTTGGCTCCTTTTTCTATCAAAGTTCAGCCGCAGAGAAAGTAGCAGTTGCTGTTCAGTCATGTGCTTATCAGCACAGCTAATGTTGTAGACAGCAGTCAGAAGGGCAGGCTCTCCTGCTGCCACACCATACACGATAACCAGCACCGGGCCTCGGGACGCAAAGTGTCTCGTGACTAATATTCTACTTAACCAAACAAAACCACCAACTCACGTGAGCTTGGGATAAAAATTAAAAAAAAAAAACCTGTATTAAAGCAAAACAATCGCAGAACTGATAAAAATGTGTTGTTTTTAGGTGAGAATCGCCTGTCAAGTCGAAAAATATATATTAATAGCATATATTTAAGCTACTTGAATAGCTTTTATACAAGATTAAGATAAGATATAATTTTTACATTCGAGGCCAGTTGGGACAGCAGGCAGACCAGTCCAGCACCCATACAAGACAAAGCAAAACCACATTCTATCTGCATGCATCAAAAAGAAAAGGACGCAAGAGAAGGAGTAGGTGCTTGCCAGCGGTAAAAGCAACAAAATTAATGTGGTGAAACATAAAATAATATGCTATAGCCCTGTTTTCAACTAATCACCGCTTCAGTTGTAATCTTCGTTTAAACAGTTCCAACTTTTAATGATTTGGGGTTGTATGTTATTCTACGTTATGTCATGTTATGCTGTGACATGTCATGTTATGCTGTGACATGCCATGTTCTGCCATTTTGCCATTTCATGGCTTCACATTTTTAACTTTAAGTAGTGATACACCACATTATGCCATTATTCCATGTGCAGCCATGCTATTTAGTCATATTCTAGGCAAAGTTATTGTACGTTATTTCAATCCATGTCATGCTTTGTCGTGCTACGTCATGATTCGTCACGTTTTGCTACATACATCGCTGCACAGGAAACTGCTTAAGAGGGGCATAAAGCTAAAATCAGCCGTTTAGCAGGGTCTTATCTTCATAACCCCCCTGATGGAAGCAGTAGGAAGAAAATGAGGCCTGGAGCACTTCAGCAGTCGGTGCAAGAATAGACTCTGTCCCAGCCCCTCTCTATCCTTACTGAAAGGAAAAGATGCCTGCAGGAAATGGAGGCAAGAGAAACACAGGACTGCATTTCCCACAGCCCCTCGGTCTAAAAACAGAGTAAGTGCTACCCTCCCTTTGACACCCAGCCCAGGCCTGTAATGTGGAGGCAGCCACCTCAGCCAAGTAAGTATGTTCCCCTTAGCGCTGCCGCCAACGGGCCCCAGAGAGAGAGGCTCACGTGCCCCAGAGAGCCCCTGCTTATTGACGGCTTTGCAGCTAGCTTTTAATTAGCTGCCGTTAGGGAAAACGTCATACAAAACCCAGCAACCAATTTACAGGGCAGCCATACACCTATTCACAGGGCTGCCAGAATTCGATGCAATTGCACTGTGGGCTATTAAAGGAAATGGACAGCACACTTTTCACTCAGGCACAAATTTGAAATGAATAATGACAAAAGTCACTAATAAGTTGCTTGAGCAAATGACAGTTTGTAAACAATTATAAAAATTACACACACAATTATATGGTCATTCTGAAAGAAAATTTGATATAAAAATGATATGACCATTGTTTTTACCAAAAAAAGGTGTGGTTATCCTGTTTCCTATTAAGTTCATGCACCGGGTGTACTTTAGAACATTGTAGAACCAGCTGCCTCAGGTGGGGGACTCATTACGGCTCAGGGCCTAGACTACAAGCGTAAGGAAACCCCGCGTTTGTTTACTCAAGAAGCAGTGCCCGTCTGCCTTTTGTCACGTAGAGCCCAGTCAGTGCACATTCCTCAGCCCCAGCAACACATGGCGACACTCGCATTTGTGCAGAGCCGAGAGGACAGGAGATAGCATTACAGCCTTCAGAGCACCATTCTCACCTTTGTAAAGACGCCCTCAGTTAGCACATTCCACAGAAGCGTGAATTTCTGCAACTAAATTAAACAGAACTTACCAACCCAGAGTCTCTCCTGCAGCTCTGAGAGGTACCAGAGGGGGGCAGTGCGGCTGTGACGGGAGCGTCGTCCTGCAGCGGGGTTTGGCCCTCTGAGCTCGTGACGCTCTGCTCCTCGCCGAATGCGGCCCAGGAGGAGTCGCCCTCACCTGCACCCTGGTCCTCAAATGCGCTCCACCCACTCCCCGAGTCAAAACCGTTGTCCGCGGGGGCCGCAGCGAAATCCGCAAAGCTGTCGCTACCAGGAAAATCCACAAACGAACCCCCTTCACCTCCAGGCCCTCCCTCATCCGCCTCCTGACGGGCACCAAAGTCCCCAAATTCACCCTCATCATCCCCTGAATCCTTCACCGAATCTGCCAACTCGCCAGGCTGCTCAGACTCAGTCCGGTCGAATTCGGCGAACCCCTTGCTGCTGAACGAGCTGGCCTCACCGAAGTCACCAAAATCCTCGCCATCCTCCTCTGTGGGCCAGCTGGGCTCGGCTGGGGTAACCGTCCCTTCCTCGGGGCAGGCGGAAGGGGCCACGCCCGGGGCACTGAAGTCCCCAAAATCCTCCTCCCCATCTGGAGAGACCGCCTGGCAGAAGGACGCAAAGCTCTCGCTGACCGACACGCCCGCCCCGGTCTCCGCCCCCTTCCCGACCCCGCTCACCCCTCCGCCATCACCGTAGTCTCTGTCGTATTCACCCAAATCACCCGCCCCTTGCATGACGCCATTTTGGACAACTACTTCCCCACTGCGGCCGACCTCCACAGCGTACATTTGGGCACTACAAGAGTCTGTCTCCCTCAGATCAGAGTCCTCGTCTGTGAGCGAGGCCCTTTCTCCATTACTCAGGGCTTCCGTTACAATAGTAGGGTGATCGGAAGCGCCCGACTGCAACGAGTGAAAGTCTCTGACACCGTTTTCCTCGATGATAACCTCCGCAACCCCCGGGTCCGACAGTTCAGCACTGACGCAGTCAGCCAATCGCTTCCCTGCAATCGTCCGCTCCTCACCCTCTCTTGTGCCCATCGCCAGTTCAGAGTCATCATCTCCCAGTGCTTCCACGCCGCCAAAGGCGGAAAAGTCGTTGTGATCATCCTCGCTGTCGGACGGGGAGCGCTCGAGAATGGGATCAATGTTCCCTTTGTTTGCAGGGTGGTCAGGCGAAGGGTGTGAGGATCCGCTCTCCCCATCAAAAGCCCCAAACCCATTTGTGAGGACCTCACCTACAGCGAAGCCACCATTGCAGCTATGGGTCCCGGCCTCCGTCCGGCCATTTAAAGCCTCTGGCTCAGTCGAGTTCAAGTGAGTGCAGAGCTGAGTTTGGTCTAGTGGCTTTCTCTGCTCATCAGCACTGAGGGTTTTTACAGGGACACCGCTGGAGTCTGCCCCCTGGTGGTCCGAGTCAGAAAGCACCACAACGTCCACTGAGGGGCTCTTAACCAGAGGCCCGGAGCCGAGCTCGGGGAAGTGGCCAGGGGGCGAAGTGTCGGCAGCCGTCGCTGTTTGAGCCTGTCCGAAAACGGCCGGGGTGTCAAACTCCGTGAAGCTGACGCTGGCGGGCACGCCGGAGAACGCTCCAAAATCGCCAAAGTCGTCATCGTCCTCCTCGGCCCCGTCATCCAGGGGGGGCGGGGAGGAAGAGTACAGGCGGATGACGTCGGGCTCCATGGTCCTGCGACGGTCTCTCCCAGCCTCGCGCTCACACCTAGAGGAGAACAACACATGTGTCAGTCAAACTGCGACCCATGACCTTTACAGTCACCTCCCAAACCAGCAATAGGGTAACTTATGTTTGGAGCAGTCAGAGAAGGTCCATTTTTAAATTTATTCGCATTCATACAAATCTTAACAATCAAAAAAAGTATATGTATGAATACATTTTGATAACTTCAAACAAAGGATGAACTTTTCAATCATCATACTATAATTTGAGGAACGTTTGTCTGTCTGTCGGTCTGTCTGTCTGTCTGTCTGTCTGTCTGTTTGTTCTCCTACTCCTCCGAGGTCCTCTGACGGATCTTCACCAAACTTGGTGGGTCTATGTAGGTTGTCCCTGGAATAGTCCTTGAGGGGTTAGTTTTTTGAAAGGTCAAGGTCACTGAGGTCAAAGGTCAATTTTTCGCATCTCCCATCTCCCTGGACAGATTTTCATGAAAGTTGGTATGTGGACGTAGGTCGTCACAAGAAATGACCGCGAGAGGTCCGTTCCGTCAAAGGTCAAGGTCACGAGTGTCAAAGGTCAAACCGTAGGTCGTCACGAGAAATCAAGGTCACTGGGGTCAAAAGTCAATGGACAATTTCCTGACAAACAAGGCACATACACAGACAATGTTGTCTACAGAGAAATCCTCAACTAACCAGTAAGCTCCAACCAAACCATTCTACTTTGGACACTCCACCACCCCCATGCCAGACAAAACTCCCCTTCCTCTTGGGGATAAGGGTGTGGCATAGCCCTTTACAAATGTAACTGCTGTATTTCCATCTCGATGCTCGCACAGTCAAAATTATTCTCGCCACGGGTAATTTACTAGTATACAATAACTTCAATCGGCCATGAAGAGTTGTAATTCAAAGTAAAGTAGTGCGTATACGGGGAAGACAATACTGGCTGGGAAGACAATACTGGCTATGAACCAAAGCCAACAGAAGTGTATGCAGTGGCCTTGAGTTCAAATTATGAGAGAACCATTTGACTCTTGAGATCTGCCAAGCTTGGCTATACGTTTCAACTGGTCACCCAAATGTCACTTATTACAAGAAATATCCGAAATCATCTGGACAAAGTGAAATTACTCAAAATTCATGTTATTAGTGTGATCTAAATCACCTCAGCCACCATTCAACATTTTTTTTTTGCGAAACAAGTACAGTTCTGATTGTGGAAACTTATACTTCATTAACTCCAAACAAGACCAATCGTGTCTATAAAGTACAAGGAGTGGACTAAAGTGACTTAGCAGGCACAACTTGTGCAGTGAGCCCCAGATACAGGAAATATGGGCTGAAATCTGTTCCGCGACATTAGTCAGGGCTCAGAGATGGTATCTGCCATAAACGTCAATCTAGAACTAATCAAATCACAGACCTTATACGACACCACGGTGCAAAATCTTAGCCCTTCGAAAAGCATGACATCATCATCAGGATGTTCGGCAGCAGACAATCTAATCAGGTGTTTGTGACCTCACACTTGACAGGCTTCAAACAGGAGGAACACACATTATTTTACATGCAAAACTTGTCTTGCTCCCCCTTCTATCAAAAGGACCCATAATATGGAAAACACTCCTCCCCAGTTCAGTCCACCCATACAGTGGTGTCCACAGTATCCAACAGCGAACAGCCCGTAGAAGGATAAATTCACTAGAAGATCTCCTAGCTTATCAACTGAAAGCCTTTCACTTCAGAAAGCCTGAACTTTTTTGTTGAAATACACCATCTATTCATACCACTGAGTATTTCCAGAGGTGTCTGAAGATCAAGTTGAGAGAACTGCGTAAATCCTGATAAAACTCGAGAATGAAGTCTATGCTGAACAAAAAAAAACCTCATCGCTGTAATAAAATGAGGGAAAAGACAAGATAAAGATGAGCACAGGAGGGGAGGGAATGAGACCTGCACCTCATGAGGGTCGTAATGACACATCAATCCATATAAGACCTTTAAAATACACCCTGGCCGCCATTCCTGGAGTGACCTTTTATTTTCTACTGAGCTGACAAATGAGTAACTGGCTTCTCCGTGAACAATAGCCGGGATCTTTATTAATGAAGAAGCCAAAACCCTGAAGAACCCAGGAAAGTTCAACCATGTTCTACAGAGAGGTTCACGTTACAGGCTTGTTCATCGTAAATTAGACTTGTTCTTTATGGTACTGTACTCTCAGGCTGAGGATTAGGGTAGACTAAGTATTAAGTGGACCTTGGCACCATCATCCGAGGAAGGCCAGTATCAGATAAATAACTGGGATTAATGCAAAATCCCTGCGAGACCGAACCTCAATAGAGGTGATGAAACTACCCAGTTTTCTTTACTTCATCCCAGAGACTTTGTAAAGTCAATTAAAAGCCCTGATCCCCTCCAGACCAAGGGAATAGATGTACTATTTTCCGTTAGAGAGTAATTAAGTGATAATGGGGGAGTTCTGTCACGTAGTGATAACACCAGAGGATGCAGCCAGATACACCGGGGGCGAAGCAAAGGTCTGTGGGAGAAAAAGCAGCCGAAGACCAATCAGAGCAGGGGCTTCTTCAATGCAGCAAGGTGGAGGGTCATCATACACCTAGAGTGTAAATAGTGAGTGAGTGTGAGTGAGTGAGTGAGTGAGTGTGTGTGTGTGTGTGTGTGTGTGTGTGAGGGGGGTCACACCTGATCTCCTCTCATCCTGCTCCCAGCCAATCAACAACAGAGTAGTGTCACCAAAACTTTCCAGAAAATTAACATAATCACCACCAACCCTGTGATTATTTCTCTGCGTGCAACCTGCACCTACACAATACTCTGGTCTTTCAATACTGTATATCATCCCATCACTGTCTTATGGACGATTTTTAATATAGCAAGAAGTCCTCTGGAGAGAGGGAGAAAGAGACAGAGAGAGACCGAGAGAAAGATCATTTCACTGAACTGTGCATACCCAACAGGCCTAGAAACCCTAAGGCACTGATGCAAACCGAGGCACAGGCCATTACTTCACATTACATTATAGTCACTTAAGCAGATCGCCCTTTCTTAGTGAAGATTATATCCTGATGCAGCATCCCTAAACAGCTTTAAATGCACATCCACACAGACAACAAAAAACAACCAGACCAAACACAAGCACTTCCTGACCACTGTTTAGACCTTGTGTTACTGCAAAATAATCATTTGCCAAAAGAATGCGTAGCCTAAATATCGCACCGTAAGAGGTCGGCTAAGGGTCATCTTTCAGCTCCATAAATGCTAATCCTTTCAGCTACTCCATTCGCAAAACTGACCTTGCACATTAATTCTTATTAAAGGATAAAAAATGGTGAGTCATTCATGATACACACAGGGTTTAAAAAAACCCTTTTATTCCACCAAGTTAATTCAATTAACGTCTTGTATCTATTCTACAACTTTGATTGGCTGGAACCACGAAACAAACTGGTTACCAGGAGGTGTGCTGCACATGTTGGAGCTGGGACTGATGTTACACCTGAGTTGTCCTGGAACGCGGTCTAGTCAGAAAGCCAAGATGGTTTCATGGGGTGGGGGTAGGGGTAAGGCAGGAGTAGTGTTTGCTCAAGCCAGGTCAGCCACTTTTAGCAATTTCAGTTGATCAGGGCACATTATGCAGAATTTTGCACATGCTAGTAATGTAGCGATATATCCACAGACAGACGTTGGACAGTGCTGTATATGACAGACATAATGAGACATAAATAGGACAGCAGTGCTCATAAACAGTATATCACAACAGCTTTGAGTATGTTGATGTATAGACCAGCCATCTTGGACTTTGAGGTCAGGGTTAGCAAGTTTCTCCCAACTTTCCAAGCCAGATATCCGACTTCAGAGGGCATTTCAGCCGAAATTTCTGACTCAGAAATTCCAACCTCCCAGTCCAAACAGAACGCAAGATAAACTGGGAGATGCGTTACTCTATGGTAAAACGGCATGGCTGGTGAGGGTGTAGCATACTTCACTTTACAAGTGTAATGTCTTCAGTCCAAGTATTTGGAAGCCCAGCACTAATGGATGACTACATGTTTCCAGGGAGACCCCTAGCGTGCCGGCTTTTCTTCCAGAACAAAGGGAAAACTCAGGACGTGATTTTGCTCTAAACTAGGTGCTTTCAGTGTAGGATAACTAAAAGTCCTGAATCAGATTCTGTCAGAAACGTCAATGGATGTCGTGACACAGTGTATACAGAGCTTGTGGGTCAATATTGCAAATAACGCTTACATTTTCACATGCATACATTTTTTTTTTTTACTTGAAAAAAAAGACATAAATTACCCTTAACTGTTCTAAATATAGACTCAGCAACTTCTAATTGGTGAGAAAAAGGACACCGGGTCATCAAGACTAAACACTGAGATGATGAATAATAATTCATATGAAAATGAGGTAAATCTGCAATTTGTTGAGTGAAAAAATGGGAGCTAAATTAGCTTGTATTCTCCAGCGAGGTCAGGGGCCCATTAACTTCAGTCTCATTTGTCATCCTTACCACATTGCAACATGAACAAGAGCATTTTATTAATTGTAGCATAGCATGAGCCATTTCTGGAATTAATATAATTAAGAAATCAAATAATCTCTCGAAACTAAAAAAAAGGCACTCAGATTGCAGACTGAGCTTTAAATGAAAACCATCGTTCACACGGGTCCCTGAGGACCGAGTTAGGGAACCACTGCTCTACAAAGACAGCCTTTGTGAAAACAAGATTAAAGAAGCGCGCCTTCAGTGCACCTGCCAAGGTGTGTCCCGGCGTCTCAACGAGTTCAACCCGGCCGAACCCGAGAGACTACATGTGCAAATAAACCCGAGAAGTGCTGTTTGTAGACTTCCCTCCGCGAGTAGTTAGTTAACAATGACTTCTTAATTCCAGAGTGGTTTAATATTTCCCAAATTTGGTATTTTACTTCATTTTTGTTATACATGCAGGTCAATTTAAATAACGAAAAATGTACAAGTATGAGGAAAAGCAGGCCCTTCATCCAGTCAAAAAGCGAACTCAAACGTTTCCATAGCCACCATACAGTATACACCCAGATAACAGGGGAAGTAAAATTACTACATATATTTGGCTACCAACAAAAATAAGTTTGGAACCAAACAAATGGCATTCATACAGCAGGCGAGACTGCAGACATGCAGCAGAATCGAGCAAGTTTGATCGATTATTTCAGTGCACGAATTTATAACTGTAACATTACTTCACTCAGGTTTTGCTATATAAAATGACAGTATTGCCACTTCAGGTGCTTGCCAGAATAATGCAAAATAGCAGTTTTGAATGCGTTCTGACGCATGGGAACACGCCGCTGACATCAAATATATCCTGAGTTGTTACCTCAGAGGCCTAAATTATTAAACCCATTGGTTTCGCTTTAACCCTCCTGTTGCGTTCCGGGTTAACATACTTTCAGCTATATTATTTCCCAAATTTTACAAGTGAAACATGAATTTAACGGAAAAAATACATATATTTTGCGTTCTGTCAACACGTTAAGTGCATCGATGTTGGTTGGGTCATTTTGACCCCAGGATCAATTATTACATTAAACCATCGTGTTGATCTGGTTTTTGTACTGTTGCCCATGACTGAGGGCACGTTCAAATTAATCTCTCATTCATCTCAGTTTTGGTTTCATTCATTCTGCTCTAATCATGTAAAATCGATGCTTGACGTATAGGAGGAGTCTTGTTTTATTTACTTGGCCATGAAAATGGCCATTAAAAAGTCAGAAGAAAAGCATAAATAAGCCGAGAGGAGATTGGGTAACAGTTTCAATCACAAACATCTTCAGCAGTTTCTCATAGTGGGAACCAAAGTGACCACAAACCAAAAATGGTTTCTTAACTCGAACATAATAGGAGGGTTAAACAGCTTTCTTTTGGGCAAACTGTTTGCGTGAAACAACTTATCTTTGTAACTTTGTTTCAGGCACCCACTTGTTAGCATGTTCGGCGAATTCGGTTAGTGAGCCAACTCGCCAGTTTGCGACACATCACATCTGGAAACTAGCTGGTTAGCTAGTAAGCTAAGCAGCAACGCAAGTTGGCCAAGTTAGACTGATGGCTTGCGCGTTAACCTATGCGCCAAAGGCTGGACCACGACGTGTCAGCGATTACAAAGTCTGTTTCATAACATCCATTCGGCGGATGCCCAACTAGTCGACAAACTAGCGAACCTGGGGACGAAAAGCAGTGATGTCACGACTGATCTCGACTCGGTGACAGCTGTCAGACGGTAACATATCGCAGTCTTCACGCGAGTTGAACTCCATGTCGCGATACAATAAAAAGACAAATGTTAGAATTGTGGACGTATTGGAAACTGGTTTGGCCTAACCTCAGAAAACTACGAACTGGAAAGAATAAAAAAAAAACAAAACACACAGAAAAGCGGAAGCAGGTGCTTCTTGAGCCGCTTTCACGCTGGACGCTAAACGAATTTTTTCGCACGACAGATTACATTCAAAGTCGATGCGCATTGCCTTTGAATGAAATCTGTCGTGCGAAAAAATTCGTTTCGCGTGCGGTGTGTAAGCAGCTTTAGACTGGCTCGTAGCTAGCGTTACCGTTAGCAATACTGGAACAGGCCCTGGATGGGGAAATTAAAGACACAAATTTAGCGTGCAGAAATACGCCACTTAAGGCAGGAGAGCACATTAATGGAAAGCCAGAGCTGACCATATGACCAGAGCGAACAGGAAATATAAACTCCGAACAGAGAAGGATGTCTTTCATTTTTTATGAGATACTTAAGGTCCGATTTCGCTGAAGACAACTCCGTCTACAAACAGCAGCCACTGCTCGATACCTCTCCGTCAGCTATCGCAGCTCGTTGACTAGCTGGCTACCCTGCCCAGGTTGACAGCACACAAAGGAACATTTCAGCTCACCTTCAAACCCAGGATGTAAAGTCTCATTGTTCAGGCAAAGGCCACATTCGTCAAAGTCAGCAGTGGACAAAAGGGGAACCGCGACTTAACTCCAATCGAGTTAAGTCGCGATAAACGAAGGTTAAGTCAACCGGCTTGAATTCGCAGTTCGCCCAGTATCGGAGCCTCCGTCCTTTACCCAACATGCAACACTAGCAAAAAAAGAAGAAAAAAAAAAAGCGATCGAATCACTCCAGGATATGCCCAACGTCACTTCCTGCAGGAACAAGTTGTTGTTTACCATTCGCTCCGGGACAACAGAGACGTGCTGTCGACTGGGGTGGCATCAGTTAATTAAACAACTTCTAATTTCACTCGAATGTAGCTAAACATCTAATATAAAATATCGCATCACAGACGTGCCAGGAACTGCATTTCCAAGCCACCATTTCTAAGTCTTCATCGCAAAGTACATGCTTATGCAGAGTTAAACAGGCTTCACCTTTGTGAAGGTCAGTCATGAAAACATTTGAACAAATATCTCAGTATCTGAAAGGCACAGATTATTTGCATCTAGTAAAATCTTATGTACAATATTAAGAATACATATTATACATGTTCTCTTCCCATTGACTTAATGCGCCGAAAATTAATTTTTTATAGTTGACTTCTAATGATGATCATATTCCGTAGTCTGTCACGTTTATTCTAATTTAAACCAGCACTGGCCAAAAGCCTGTTTAATAAAATTTGAATAAAAGGCAACTGGAGAAATTGGCAGTACCGCAGGAATAAGGAACAAACAAATATTGTACTGGGTGTTTCAAACAGATCCACATCTAGCCAGAGGCTAAAGAGAGCAAATGAGATGGTATTCATGTGATCAATAGCAGTGCAGCATGAGGATCTTATTCCCCTCATATATTCAGCGCAGGCCTGAGTTTCCCAAGCACTCAGTGAAGAAAATAATGAATTCAGCCAGACTAGCCGTCGGAAACAAAATGGTAGACAAGTAGCAGTATCAAAGGAGAACATTCCAGACATTCTTGTCAACAAGTTCTTGCCATTCACTCTACCATTAATATAACTGGAAGAGTGGATTGGATTGTTCAGTGAAACAAAGGAATCTTTATGAGCACAGAAGTATAGCACTGGAAACAAGATGGAGAATGACACAATAACTTGTGAGGGGAAAACAAAGCACGAGTAGTAATGTTTTAAAATGAAGGCTTTGTTGACAATGAGTTTAAAAGAGCGCAGAATATTTAAAAAGAGTGTTACAAACTCTACTCTATGGCGATGTAAAGCAATGGAGTCCCTGGTTTTTGCAACTGGCCAAGTAAGTTCTGTGTCCCACAATCATGCCTTTTTGTTACTTTATTTTTCTGATTGATTGTTTTTTGGCCATCAAATTCAGTTCGTTTTTCCATCTCAGAATAACTTTATCGACATCCCAAACCACCGCTCTTACTTGCCTCTGTGGAAACAGCATTTCTTAACTGCCTTCATTCTTGCTACTTCAAAAATAGTGTTTATTTTTGCCCCATAAATAGTTATGTCATCCACCATGGCCAGCATTGATTGATGTCAGATTGCTTGGTGGCATGTTTCCTCCAGTCAACGTCAAGTGTGGTTTCTGTTAAGTTTACCCTCTCCACTACTGAATATGTCTGCAAATCTGCATCCATACATGACCATCACAACTCCTGCATGTGCTCAGACCACTCCTCATTTGAGAGCACTGTAACATCATGTTTCTGAATACAGAAGAAAAGTTGTCATAACCTAACTAATGTTTTGCCAATGTTGTGTTCTTTCCTACTAATGGCTACAATGAAGAATATTTTATGTGTGCAGTATTATGTCCTTGAGAGTTTCCAGAGAACACAATCTGCATCATCTCAAGGCGACATTTGTTGTGCATCAATTTTAAGATGACAGAGCCAATGTTCACCCCTGCAAACATTCAGAACTGCAGCAATACAAAGACTATGTGCAAGTGTAAATGTGAGTGCAATCTTTCAGATTTCTAAGCCAGAAACTGAGAATCATTAGGAGCCTTTGTTCAAAAGCAGAACAGTCACAAGACCAGGGACACGTCAGGGAAACCGATGTTGTACATAGGAGGTACTTCATGTGAACACCCCCTACAGGCGTAACAATTACTGTGGCTGGAATCAGATGAAAAAGGTTTTGTTTATATTCTGGGAGATTTTTACATTTTGCCTGTAAAAATCTGTATGCTTCTTTTTGTTTAACTTATGTCCTTTTTCACATTTGGAACAGTAACTGTATATTTTGTCTGAAATAAACATAAAAATAAAATAAATAAAATAAAAATAAAATAAAATGAACAACCTTAAAAACTACATGTTGGGTGAGACAGATTTACAGTCAAACACAAAAAAATAGTTTCACAAATTTGCACTTTATTGAGGAGATATGACAGAATTAAAAAAACAAAAACAAATAGAAACTAAACAGGGATAATAGCACCTCTATGGTCCACTCACTCTGTCCTGCTACAAATGAAAATCGAGTCTATGTACATAAAGGCTATTTGTACAGAAAGCATAGTTGCACTACTGTGACACAATGCAAGGTAATTCAATACATTAGAGGAAATTATGCACCACCAAATTGGAGTCAACCTATCCTTCAGTTTAGAATTTATTGGAGACAAACAAGCAAATATCGAAGCGCTTGTGAGCCGATTACAGCTTGGAAGTTCCTCCAGTGAAGCTTGTTGTTTGGAGATTTGTTTATAAACAAATGTATTGAATAGCCTTTCTTGCATTGTGTCATCTTTTATCATGCTTATTGTACCAACTCATAGATAAACAACCATTCAATGAGAGAGAGAGAGAGAAACGATTATACAACAATTTAGAAACGCAATTGAGTATTGACCAACCCAGTGACATTCATTCGAATTCCTGAAGCCTGATTCTGAGGCCATTTTCAATGTAATGTTAAAATAATACAATATTTATTTGAAACCGAAGGGAACCAAGAGGCCTCATGCACAATTTGGGCAACAGTCCTTGCTACAATACAGTTATTCCAACATAGTAATATTCCTGCATTATCCTGCTACCACACCAACCACATCACTGAGTTACAAAGCGAGTATAGCAGTAAATGTCAACATATGTACATTTCAGTTATTTTTTCATCGCTTACAATGTCCAACATTGTTTTTTTATTGGTAAAAAAAATCTCAGCTGTAGCTCTTCAACCTAATTTGCTCATCTAAGTACATTAAAAAAAAAAAAAAAAAAAAAAAACCTTTTCTGCTGCTTTCTCATTCTAGCCAGTGTTCTTCAATGCTTGTGCGCTGCCACTGAATTCCGACAAGCCGCATGGCGATTCAATCCAACTGGTCCGTCAAAAGGATGATCAGAAACAGTCCATAAAAATTAAAAGCAAAGCCTTCCTCCCCTTATCCCAGTCAGAGGCATCAGGGGACAAACCCCACCCTCAAATGAGCACATGATCAGGTCAACATCACTGCAGACGCATTCAGATTATGTGCCAAATTTGCACACAAAAAATCCACAAAACTCCACAGTTTCCAAAACATCAGCCTCGACTGCCCTCATGAACAAGTTAGAGGATGTCTTCTGAGTCACACCCATAGACTGTATGAAAAGATGAACGAAGCAACCAGGACGTCACCTATTGGTTTCAGCATACCATTTAGGAAGCCTCGACTTTGGCAATTTGAACAGCGCCATTTAGTCGATTTTAAACTGGATGTGATTCCCATTGGATGAGAGCATGAATTGAAGATCCAGGGAGAAGCAAGGGGTGGATATACAAGTGGACAGTGGATCTGACAAGGACCAGAGGATAGTCACGCCCCTAAAGCATATCCTGGCTTTATCCTTTATTCTAGTCTATTTGGGACCATAATTTACAAAAATTAACATCATGACATCAAAGGAGACTTTAAAACTAGCAGTAGATACCATAAAACAATGCAGAAAATTATTATTGAAAAAATAAATCACTGGGGAAAGTAGGGTAATTTTCCTCATAGACTTCTATAGCATTGAAATTCTTTCTACAACCACCGACATCGCCATCTGCTGGTCATTAAATAGAATGCAATTTTTAGAGATTTCCACATTGGCCTCAGTTTTCAGACCCAAGTGCTGTGTCCATCTTTGTGTACAGTCTATGTTTGCACCTAATGAAAAGCAGCTTTTTGCATTTCAATAAAATGTTATGACATTTTATTTTTCAACTCTATACAGAAGCTGGCATTAGTCTTGTCCAAAATAACTTTCACAACCCAACACATCCCCCTTTTGTGACTCTCAATTTGTGGCTGCTAACACTGTAGCAGCGTGTGTTCGGCGAGCTCATTGTTGGTACTCTCTGGTGTTTTCACAACCATTAAGAAAGCCCTGTGAGGTGGACCAGACTGCTCTAACAACACAACTATTAAAAAGTCAGACTATCTGACCCACACTGACTCCAAAACACCAACGATCCAGTCTCTCGGGCCAAGCCAATCATCTCTTTACTCGCAGGAGTAAAATATTCAGCCTCTCACTCACGCAGGTACTCCATGTGAACAGTGAGAGGGGAGAAGATGAAACTTCTCTTCATCCAAATCCTTGGCTTTTAAACCTTCCTCTCCATATAGCTCTACCTCTTGCACTTAGAGCCCTGTGTGTCCGCAAGCATATCTATAAACCTTGTGGAACTTCTGTATTATTAACTGGTACCCTCAGGCATGCAGATTGAAGTCAGACTAAAACAGAAAACTTTAGATGCAGGAAAAAAATTATGAAGAAAAAGAGCTCCACATCCTAGTGGATTAGCAGCTGAACAAGAGATTTCATTAGAAAAAAAAAATGTAATTAAAATCTATTAAAATTAATCATTTCATCCAGGTGAGGCACACGTGAGCACAAACTAAACAGATAGCTGCTCCCAACTCAAACTGTGTATCCGGCTCAAGCATCAACTAGACCTCACAAAACAAAAACTACCCAGGGAATGAATGCATTTTCAATCCAACGCAACAACAAGATCAGAAGCCCTGCTGCCATGGATTTCTATAATTCAAAAATCATCAAAAAAAATAAATAAATAAAAGGTTTTTTTAAAGCTGAACTGCTCCCATTGGAAAAGAACTGGTCAAATGTTTGATTTGAAAAGCGAAACTATAGACAGCGTGGTGGACCAAACAATGGCCACATAGAGCAGCAGAAAACCCCCCACTGCATCTCCGGTTACATGTGCATGAATGAAGAGGAGGTGCTAGGAGTGTACAGCAGCTTGGTCGGCCGCTTAACCACACGGACAATGCTTCCTGCTGCTCTGTGCAATCAGTTTACTCACAAAAACAACCACATCTGCAGCTGTGAACGATGAGGTTGCCAACGGCAAGATAATCACATCAGCAGCAAACAGTGTGGTTGCCAATGACAACAGTCACATCTGCAGCAGTGAATGACTAGATTGCTAACAGCAACACAGTTACATCTGCAGCTGAGAGTGGTAAGGCAGCTAACAGCAGCATAGTCACAACTGTAGCTGTTAAGGACATGGTTGCAAACAGCAATATAGTCAAATCTGCAGCTGTGAACGACATGGTTGCTAACGAATATAATCACATTAGCAATGAGGGATCGTGCTGCTAACAGCAACACAGTCAGACAGGAGCATTTAAATGAGCAAAAACAGGAACGGTGCAAAGCCAGAGTACATGTTTCAGACTCCATTTTAGTGTTTGATCCATCCATTTCAACGTTTTTCCAAAGAAAATTTTCCAGAACATCACAAAATAAAAATAATTAGTGTACTACATGGAGACTCTCGGCAGGAATTTTCATTCTGATAACGGCTCTGCAGCTGCTCCATGAAGAATGCTAACAGTGGCACATCACCAGGTCAGCACATGCGCTCAATATGAAGAAAAGGCGCAAACGCCTCACATCCGGTAAGGTCACATGTTTCTGGTAGCATCAGGCGAAACAACATAGCTGCTGGGCCCCTGAGCAAGGCCCTTGACCCCACAATGTCCCAGAGGGAATTGGCCCATGCCTCTCATCAACATTAAATCACTTTGGATCAAGGCGTCAGCTACAAATGTGATGGAATGCACAGAATTACAGCCTGTTTCTCAGGCTAAACAAATGAAGACACATTAACAATGAGATTTATGAGCTACACTACCGCACTGAATCATAATAATATGGATGTTTTTGTCATTTTTACATCATAAATAAAAAGAGGAAAGCAAGACATTATTCCCCTGTAACAACAGCACAATTCCAACCTGCTTTACCTCAATGACAGGTTAAGAAGAAACATTCAATATACACACGAGGGTTGGGTAAAGTTAGTTTTTTCAATTACAATTACAGTAATTACTTTCAATTACTTTCGTAATTGTAATTTAATTCCAATTGATTTTTTAAATCGAAAAGTAATTGTGATTGTAAATGAACATTCTGTCCAGAAAGTAATTGTAATTACAACTACAATCAACTGTAATTGAAAAAAGTAATTGAACCTAACCCTGATACACGCAACCCTGTATCTCAACTTCTTAAACTAACACAATCACAACCCGCTACTGGAACTGCTGGTAAACTTCCAAAGAAGGAAACACATGTTTACTATTAAAATTAATTAACACTGTTACTTTCATTATTTCTATTGATTTGCTGTTCTTGTCACGACATTGCTGTTATATAGGGACAGTTATTGTATAAAATGCTAGCTTCATTCATTGTGGGTACATACACAATTAAACCTGGGACGCAACGGCTAAATATGCCAATTGCTGGAGGTCTTATTTTTATATATCCTTGTGTAGAATACAACATTCAATTATACATTCAGGCTACTTCGCAAGGCAAATAACAGTCAGCAGATGGCAAGATGGGGGAAGTGAACCTTCTAATTGCATATTTAATCCTGTTATTAGTTACAAATCCTTACCCAATACTAATACGTTACAAAGACGTAGGAGGGCACAGGAGCTCCAGTTTGCCATTCTTCATTAATGGGCAAGTCGGTCCTTTCATCCTCAAATCTGGACCTTTTGACTCCCAGGTAAAGGGAGAGTGGAAAACCAGCAGTCGAGGACTGTAATTTGAGGAACAGGGATATAGGTTTTCCAAACCAATCAAAAGAAACATTCTATTCACCATTAACATCACTCTGTATACAACTCAACTGACATGAACACCCTACAATACACCTTAGTACAGGAAATAAATGTTTGCCAAGAGCCAAAAAAAGGGTACTGATATGTGCAAATGATTCCTATTATTTCTAGAGGACTAAAAAACAAAAACAGGAACTAATTGATCAGAGACTTCAGAATATAACTACAGTGCTGATTCAAATGTCCCGTTAGCCTTTAAAAGAATTTCTATTGTGGCTTTTCATCTTGAAATACAATTCGCAAGGTTTGTTGTCATATAACCACATTTTACATTGCAATTACAAGCAGATACTGATTCATTATTTGTCAAATGCTCAACCATCGTCTTCAGCATCATTGACCCCATTCATAAATACATCCAGGCAAATAAATACTATTTATAGATATGTTATTCCTGAGAACCTACACAGTAACATGTTGCCTCAAATCAGCTCTAAAGCCTACATGGTCCCTACTGGACCAATGTGTACTCAGTCAGACCTCAATTAACATCACACATTTTGTTGTGTACGCTTTTCATTAATACAAAAATGTTTTCAATAAGTTCTTTTTCAGAAATTGAACCGTCCTGGTAGTGTTGACTGGTCCAGCATATGCAAGTTACATTGTGTGGTCCCTGATAAAATAAACTCAGAAACACATTTAACATTTTTCGTCATGACTAAGACCAGCAACTGCAAAATCCAACCGCTTATCCCCAAGACTAGATGCAGGTGACGTGCCCAGATGTGATATGCACAGACAGGTCAGGCAGTAGATCGTGTAGCAGAAGAGATGGCGCGTGAGTAAGAAGATGAGGATGTGAGATGAACAGTGATGTCATCATGCGTGTTATCTTTCGGCTTGTATTGCAGCGTTGGACGAAGTGTCCAGGGACCGTTACCATTCTTCGCCTGGATGAAACGTCCCGCTCAGCAGTGCTAAAACCACGCTCAGCCCAGTTTGGTGAGCTGCAAACTGCCGTTTATCCTTATCGTATCGATGGTGGGCAGAGACACCACGCGGTGATAAAAGTCAAAGAGCTGGTGTCCGTCCACGAATATCCGGAAGCGCTGGTGTTCGCAGTGGATCTCGATCTGCTCGGGGTAAAAAGTGGGGGGAATGAAAACACTGTTCGTTTGTAAAGAGGACATAAGTCTGCAAACAAAGTGACCATTACTCTGAATCATAAGACCAACTGATCAGCCTTCCATATTCACAGTATCCAAGCCTGCGCCTAATCTGATTACAGTATTTTACTGTGGCCCCTAAGTTGCGTCCCATTCTGACCACTACAGAAGCGGGGTAGATGTCAAAATTGGATTGGCAGATGAACATATATCTACCAGAAACATACAAAACAAGTGTTGTCACTAAGGTGACATCTTCCCCCGCCGCAAATTATCAATTCAAAATGAAAGAGTTATGAAGTGATGGTGATAGGTTTAGATGAAGCTAAATGTCAACAGACACATGATCCAGTAACATCCGTTGATATTTTGCACTGTGGTTGTTGAAATGCAAAAATATTTTCAAGACTTACTGTGACCTTGACATGAATGTCACAGTGTATGAAAAGTTAAAATGGTAATAAAGAAACTGCGCATCAATAAACATTCAACAGAATTCAATTGGTGTCAAATATGAAGAACATCCAGTGAATGTTTCTTGAGATCTCGCTGACAAGGGAAAAATGTCCAAAAAAAAAAAAACTTAGTGACCTTGTGACCTCACCTTGTGAAATATTCAATGTGTCGCCGTGACCTTGCAATTCATGCCAAGGTGACCAAAATTGACTGGGCCCTGTGTCTTTACTAGATGAAACTTGGCGTCAAATATGAAGAAAATCCAGTGAAGCTTTCTTGAGATATCTCGCTGACAAGGGTAAAATGTCAGGGGTGCAAGCTGAAATGTAGTCCCAAACTAGCTTACATGCTAAAGATGTCACAAACTAAGTTTTATCCGATTTGATCAATATTTGTGACCCTCCAGAGGTTACGGGTTGAATCGTCTGCGCATGACGGACAACGGGAGACTGAGTTCACGTCATCTTAACTCAGCTGGTTGAGTTAAAAATCATTATTATCGTACCCAGTGCTCTAAATAATGAACAGATGGACAGTTTCCTAATAATAATAATGATGATAGGCATTATCTTTTTAGGGCCCATCCAGCACTCAGTCGCTTTTCAAGAAACAAAGAGGCAAAACAAAACAAAAAAATGGTGATACACACATTACATGAGAGAACAGAACAAGCATCATAAATAAACCAATATGATAAAATGACACCCATGAAATTTATAAGGCCCAGGAAGTGAGACAATATTGTCTACAAAGGTGGGTTGTCAGTTGTTTTTGGAATTCATAAATGGAAGAGACTGCAAAGGGTGTTTTTGGTAGAGTTGAAGTCTGGGAACTGTAACTATAGCCTGTCAGCCATTTTGAGGGTCAGCAGAGGATGAGCATTACCCGGAAAGGCTGATCCTCGATGAAGGGGAAGTAGGGAATGGGTCTCTCGGGCTCAACCCAGGCCCCAGCAACGCAGGCCTTGCGCAGGAACTGCCGATCCTCGAACCTCGCGCTCAGCTCCAGCGCCACATCCTCTGGGGGCTTCTCTGCTGACCCACAGCCACACGTCAAGCTGATGTCGAAACTGGGAGGGGGCAACATAAATGACATAAAATAATAGTTATTTAGCTGACACAACATACAGTGGATAAGTGACAAACAGACGATTTGAGCGAGCCTGATTCAATCCTGCTGGAAGCAATATGGGGGTTCAGGCCTCGCTCCCTCCACTACCGAAGAGTTCAGTGCCAAACATATATCTTCAACCAAAGCGCAACAGTAGAGACATTTGGTGTGGGTCCGCACGCATGCACACACACACGCACGTGCATGAACACTTCAAGCTCAGAGCAGTAAAACCTTCACGAGACGTCAGTTGCCCATGTCAGAGCCTTTGACCCCCCCAGAGGGTGAGGATGGCACTGATCTCAGACCGAGCAGCTCCAGACACAACCATCTCCCTAAGGCACAATGAACACAACAGGGCAATACAAAAAAAAATCCTGCGTTCCTAGTTACTCGACACAAACACAACAGCCCTAAAGTTTTTACATCATTGTTAAATGGTGGTGGCTGGGGAACTGAAAATTGAGGAGGCACAGAATATCCCTTGAAACTAACAATTGGTCTTGAACTGCTTTCAATCGTTTTTTAAATTACCATTAACCAGAAGGCCTTCGAGTGGCTCGTAGCTATGTTCATCCGGTAGCCCTGTGGTCGAGTGATAGAATCCCAACCAGGCCATTACCAGCTATGGCTGGAGATCCACATGGCTGAAGCAATAATTGGTGCAGCCTCATTGGGGTCAATAGGGTTTAAACCAGTTAAAATTGTAAGTTCATTGCACCGTACTGACCACTTCTGGTTGGTCAGCTGCATGCAGCAGTATCAGCTAAATTGTACCTTGAGTGGTGCTACTGTATAGTGTAAAGAAGCAAGGGTGAGTCATCACATGAGTCAAAGAAATCACATGACACGGCATCTTCCTCCTAAGTCAATGACAGTAGGTCACTTTGCGGCAGGCCAAACAATTTGAAAATGTTCAGGGTGGGGAAAAGGGGGGAAAAATCCAAGAAAAAAAAAAATTACATTAAGCAAACTCCAGAAACTCCCAAAATTACCATGTTTAGTCAGTTTTACTCGTTAAGGTAACACAAGAAATAAAATGTGTAATTCGGATTTGAAACTGCATTTCAATCAACGTTATTTAGTTGTGAATACTTGTAGCCATTTCTTGTTTTCTTTGCCGCCTTTAAATAACTATGAAACGAAGGTTAAATTGTGCCGGATGTGCTTGAAGCTAACACGGATGTCAACGTAGAAGTTAATCTTTTCTGTAAGGTGAATAAAACATTTCTCTGAATTGAATTTTCTATTTAAAAACTACATCATTAAACTAAGAAAGAAGCTGTGAATAACTGCCAATGGCTTATTCACGTCATTGGAAAACTTGTTAATTGAAGTAAATGATTCAAAACAGGTTAAGACTGGCCGAGTTCCCATAACCTACCTTAAGGAGGAGAACTGGCAACATCTGATGTTGCTGAGTGTGAATGTTTTTATGGAGTTCACATGATGTGAATTTAAATAAACAATGGTAAACAGGACAAGTCCAATCATTAGTTTCAAGGGATGTTCTGTGCCTCTTCCGTTTTCAGTTCATCAGCCGACACAATTGCCGTGACTACACAAAAACTATAGGGCCAGCCAGTTAGAGTCAGGTAGCTGAAACAAAGGAATTTTTTTGGGGGGCAATCTTCACGCATCAGCCAGACCACAGTCTTACAAGTCAGCCGTTCTCAGACTTGAACATCTATGAAAAAGTTCTATTACACTGAACAGGGCCCCCGGTTACCCACCTCACCCCACCCTGTGATGATATTGACCAAGAGGCGCAACTCAACAATTTTTGATAAAAAGCCACACTAAAAATTTAGCCAGCCAAAATACATTTTTACTCCCCAACAAATGTGCCATGTAATTTCATTTTATGTCCTGACCTGCTGTTTACTAAAAATAAAAACAAGTATTGAATAATGGACACTATAAAAATTACACAACGCATGTATACATCCTCCAAGAGTGTGCTGTTGTATTAATACGACTAGAGCAGTGTTTGCCGCTTTCTCAAGCAGCAGCCAGCCAAATAACTTCAAACTCAGGATCGCACTTCCTTGGGTCCTGGGCAATACACTCGCCAAGTTTGAAGAAAATTGGATGAATGGCTGTGGATATATGCGAAGAAAACACATGAACACACATGCGCACAAGCACGCACAAACATACGCTCACGCTCGCACTCACGCACGTGCATACACACAGACACACACACCTTGATGATATCAATCTTTCGCACAACTAGCCTAACAAAAGCAATCTATGCTGCAAACTGTGCAAACAGGAGTACAGTGGAATGAAATGCTCAAAGCAGCAATCAAATCAAGTATAAATGCTCTCAGAAAAAAGATGGCCGATCCCAGCGGCCAATGGATCGGCTGTTTTTTGTTTCCCCTGAAAACACAACACCATTTTAGACCCAGAAGCTAGGTGAGGCCAGCTGACCGTGTGATAAGCTCTGTGTCACAACAAAACAAACTAACTGAGACACTTTTGGAGCTGGGTTTGTTTGCTCAACATTGCAGCGTAATGTGTTTCACAAAACTTCAGTCAAAATGCGCTTTGTAGATACCCTTAGTCCGTTACAAGCCCATAATACCATGTCCGGGGTGATTGTGGTAAGCAATCATATCTCTGAAGAAACCTCCTGAGCAAGCAGAGAAAATCCATCTTTCTCTGAACCAGTCAACAGAGAGAAAACCGAGGTAACAAAGTCCTCCCCAATATTTTATTCTGAATCAACTGGAGTTTCTATTTAGCGTAGTTCTTCAGTCAGGAGAAAGTCAGCTGATTTGATCGATTAGTTTTGAGTTCAGGAGTAGAAGAAAGACAAAAACAAAATTCCCAAATCACTTTCCACCTGCACAGCCAACAGTGACCAACAGGACTGAACAACGCCACTAATGACATTACAGCATAACAGCCCCTGTACAAGCAAGCAGGTACCACCATTGCAGAGAGAAAGATTCAGCATTCAATAATAATTTGCTGGAACACGTTGCTCAAATGCCAAAGTGAAAACTGTAAAACACCTTTAACCAACCGTTCTCCTCAGAGATGGTATTGAGAGATCTTCACATGATGCCCACAGACTGAATATCACCAAAATCAGAATGTGTGAGACTACAGACTAGCAATACTCCCTGAAAAAATGCTTCTCACAAAACCGCAGCTAGATCAGTATCTGGAGCCATTCGGCAACCCAGCAGATGCGACTGCGATTTGTATCATTCAAATATTTTCTTTCCCCCCAAGGATGAATAGGAAGCTTCATACTTTGTATACTCACACTAAACTGACTGCATAGTAATAAACGCCTATATTGGCTTAAAATATACAATCATATGGCATATGGCCATATGACAGTTCGATAACATTGGTTGACAGGGAACTGATCGACCCAGATCCACATGTGACAGGAAGAACCAAGACCGAAATCCAAGAAAGATCAGATTAAAAGTCCCCCGATACAAGTCAACACGACAAACCCAAAACTGGGCAGATCGCCAGAGAATATGCTAAACTGTTCTAATAATATGTGGTTATCGTCGTTCTAAACGATAACACGATCAAACAGTGCCGGAGATCTTAAACAGATATATGGTTTTTCACCGCAACTGATGCGTGCACCAGGATAAAGTATGCGTTTAGTGGGCGTGGGCTTTCTAAACACGAACAGGTTGAACGATTTAGGACTTCATACTTTACATACATGCATTCCACGCAAAACTGGCAGGCCAACCACACAAGAAACATTATTTGATGCGGCAGAATCCAAACGAAAGCGCATCTGAGAAATGGACATGGCCAACATTAGTTCGATCCCGACTCAAAATTCACTGCAGAAATGTTGAGCCTACCTCTCGGGCTCGGAATCAACAATCCCCATCACGATGATCTTCTTCCCCGGTCTCATACCGCCTCTGATACGGCCACTGAAAGGCACTGCCTGGGCAAATCAGACAGCAAGAATTTCCTATAGCAGACTGAGATCACAAAGGCTAATACGTAGCCTACATGAGCACAATAACACAGAAAGAATTCATAAATTATACAAATAAATTACATAAGTGACATTACCAGCTGCCGTGCATCTTCTTTGTCCGGAGATATCAGCCCGGGGTTCCCGAATGGACTGCTCAGTCGGTCATTTTCAGTGTTCTTCAAATATAAATGAACACACAAAGGAAAGCGGATTAACAGCAACGGTACCCAGGCAAAACTGAGCTGAGGGCCTCCATACAGAGAAGTAACGACTAATGATTATTTGCCTATATTGAAATAAGCTCGAGTGGCCAACGTGGGAGAAGTTGTGAATGAGACGCAGACCTGCCGACTTACCTTCGAAGCCAACAGGAACGACATCGCCCGCCGGACAAGTGTCAAACATCTGTCATGTCAAAGGCTGCACGCAGCCCCCTATAGAGGCTTAATTCGGCGCTATTGCGAAACGATGTTGACAGCATTTCGCAATGGCTTAGTTCAAAGTAGCCCAAACTCAAAAGCAACCCCGCTCAGAAACGATCTTGCATTTAAGCAAGAATGGAAGCGTCCAGCAAATACGACTGGATAAATAGGTGGCTATTTTACCACCTGACTGATCCACATGCTGCCGCTTATCTCTGCTGCAGCAAAAGCATTAGCCTGCAAAAAGACGGATGCAACACAAAAGGATGATGTACCGCGACCGCAATAGCCAACCTGCCCAATGACAAAATATTTCAGAATAAAGGAGCCGTTTGTGAATCGTTACCACTTGAATTTAGTTTACTTACAATATCGTCCTTTTCCGTAGCCGCCACCGCCATTTTGTGCGCTGAAAACCATAGGCGATCGATCAGCTGAGCTCGCAGGCATTCACCGGCTCAGGAATGTGACAGGGCGTCTCGGAAGTGAGCCTGGATGCCAACGCACGGTGGCTGATGTATATTCAGATGGCAGGGATAGTGCAGTCGTGTCTGTGGCCTACACGGTATCACAGAAGACGCCCTACTTCCTCCAAGACAGTCTCGCCCACTCGAGTGTGAGGCGAAATGCTGACGTGCGTTTCACAAAAACATAATCCCCGTCGAGTCCGAACCCCTGAATTACAGACTTGTCTCCGTTCAGTCACATCGTGGTGTGATGCAAAAAACATGACATTTTAGGGCACGTTTCGGAGAACTATAGGTGAAATTATGCGCGCTGCAGCTGGTGGAGCAAATGTTCAGACAGAATATGCAAGAGTCGGCAGAGAATACACATGGGTCCAAATGATTTCCTCCCTGAATAAATGGGGCAAATTGGGTGGGGGGGTGTCAGCCTGGAAGTCACTACAGTAGTTTCCAAATTAGAGTTCTATTGAATTGCAAGGTAATTTCAACTCTCAATCTTTTCTCAAAATGATTTGAAAGTTTCTATTTTAGTTCTCACAAATAACATAAGAATATCACAATTTATGAAGTCAGTTATTTACAATGTCGATTATTGAGAAAAGTCTTAACGTGCTTTAATTTTACTCACCCTGCTGGTTTCACTATTTATTCCCCCCAGTTGAAGAATTCAACTAGTTTGCAAGTCCAGATGGTTGGAACTAAATACTGGAGCGAACTTTCACTTTCTGAATCTGGATTACCTACCACTGTCGGCAGAGTGATATAGAAGTAGCAGTACTGCACTATGAATTTAGGTGTACATTTTGATCAGTGGACTCTGAAGCATGCAAACTGAATGTCGTAGCGTTTGAGCTGGAATTGCGGATTTCCTGAAAGCTTGCACCAGTACTCGCGGCAAGCAATGTACCTAATGTCAACACAAAGTTATTTGTGTGAAGAAGTGAACCAGGAAGAAAAAAAAAAAACATTCACTCACTTGGCACAATCTTTGAAGGGGCACTGTCACGGCCGAGCATGCTTAGTAAACATGATAATTTGGCAAAAATTTTTTACAGTTCGTCACTGGCCGAAAATGCAAATTTAACCTTTGATTGCGGTTCATTATAGTTGCAAATCATACCTGTCCATTCCGAAAACAAAGAATTAACCTTGGACAGGATTCATAGCATAATTTACTTCAGTTTCTTAAAAATCCGTTTTGCTAGTGAGTTTGGGTGCTACTATATGAGGAAACTGATATTCGAAAGAAACTTACCGTCGTGGAATCACTACTGAAAAACCCGCCCATAACGGAATGTTAAACATAAACAAAAGCGAAACCAAAACTTAAAAAAAGCTGGTTTTCGGAGGCTTTATATTCTCAGTTGAAATGAAAACTAAAACAAAGATCTCAGGCCGCTGAACAATCTGATAACCTATGCGCATGGCAACAAATGACAGCGCATATTTAATTCTCATGCGGCACGCAACTCGGATTCTCTAACGGAAGATTTTCCGCTCAAATTCTTCAGCTGTAGAAAGCTATGCGCAGGCGCTCTCCAGCAGGATGGTCTCGAGTGCAAGCAAATATACAAACCCCAATTTCCATGAAGTTGGGACGTTGTGGAAAGCGTGAATAAAAACAGAATACAATGATTTGTAAATCCTTTTCGACCTATATTCAATTGAGTACACTACTAAGACAAGATATATAATGTTCAAACTGACAAAATTTACATGTTTATTTATTTTTTTATTTTTGGGGAATATTCACTCATTTTGAATTTGCTGCCTGCAACACGTTCAACAAAAGCTGGGACAGGGGCAACAAAAGACCGGGAAAGTTGAGGAATGCTTAAAAAAAAAACACCTGTTTGGAACATTCAACAGGTGAACAGGTTAATTGGAAACAGGTGAGTGTCATGATTAGTTATAAAAAGAGCATCCCTGAAAGACTCAGTCGTTCACAAGCAAGATGGGGGGTGAGGTTCACCACTTGGTGAACAACTGCGTGAGCAAATAGTCCAGCAGTTTAAGAGCAATGTTTCTCAACATGCAATTGCATGGAATTTAAGGATTTCATCATCTACAGCCCATAATATCAGCAAAAAGTTCAGAGAATCCGGAGAAATTTCTACACATAAGCGACAAGGTGGAAAACCAACACTGAATGCCCGTGACTGTCGGTCCCTCTGGCAGCACTGCATTAAAAACCGACATTCTGTAAAGGATATTACCATATGGGTTCAGGAACACTTCAAAAAAACCTTTGTCAGTTAACACAGTTCGTCGCTATATCTACAAGTGCAAGTTAAAACTCTACCAAGCAAAGCAAAAGCCATACATCAACAACAACCAGAAACACCACCGGCTTCTCTGGGCCTGAGATCATCTGAGATGGACTGATGCAAAGTGGAAAAGTGTGCTCTTGTACTTTCTGTCCAAAAAGTTGCACACTTAAGTATTTTGTCGGGCCAACCCTAGCTTTGAGCGCACATTAGTATGGTTCTCACAATGTTATACAATGTAACAACATTCATTTCCAACCAGACTTGCATTGTTTTTTGGCCAAAATATTGTATTGAAGATGGGTGAGTCAAACTATTCTGCTAAGCCTCCTCCAGCACATCCCTAAGACTGTCAACTGGTTAAGCTCTGACTCTGAGGTGACCAATTTGTGAAAATGATTTGTTATGCTTGATGTGCCACTCTTTTTTGCAATTTGAGTCTGAGGAATTTTGGCATTGTCATCCTGGAATATGTCTGTGCCAGCAGGGATTTAAAAAGTCCATTTATGGGTTACTGGTCATTCAGTATATTCACATAGTCTGCTAAATTTTATTGCTGCAAAACAGTGCTGAGCTGAGACCTGACCACCTGAAGCAACCCCAGATCATAACACTGCCTTCAGAAGATTGTACAGTGGGCGCTATGCATGACACTTCATGGGCTTCCTTTCTTACCCTGATGAGCCCATCACTCCAGAATAGGGTAAATCTGGACTCACCAAACCACATGACCTTTCTTTATTGCTTCTCAGTCCTATCTTTATGCTCCGCTGCAAATTAAACTAATATATATATATATATATATATACCCATATCTTTCTCCCCCCCCCCCCCCCCCCAAATTAATCTCACTAACAAGTGGCTTTTTGTGGCCATGTACCTGTTTTGTGTCAATCCTCAAAGTTATTGTTGCATTGTGCGGGTGGAAATGCTCCTACCTAATATACCTACATAATCAAACATAGCCACGAGTTCTACTGCTGGTTTATTATTATTATAAATTTATTAATGATGAAACCTTACCAAGCATTTAAGTGATCTCCAATCAGGATCAGTTATTTTTCTCCAGCCCATTTCTTCCATAAAGTTAACAGCTCGCCACTATCCTTCCAGGTTTTGATAAATTGTTTGACAGTTCATGACCCCATTCTAGTTATTTCTCCGTTGCTGTTTTCTTTGCATGCAGCTGGCTAATAGTTTGCCCCTCTTGAAACACAACATCTTTTCAACAATAATGAGATGTCTTCCAATATGGTTGTTTAAACAATGAGAAGTTTCTCACTGAATTTTTTAGGATTCAAAGAATTATTGCCAGCTGAGATATATTCATCATTGAGATAATAATATGATCATGATTACCCCTTGAATATTTCCTTAATTCTAAACTCAGACTTTTTTTTATTTGACGGTCTGTGTATATTCTAATTAAACCACGTAGTGTCAGGCATTTGCATAGATTACTCCAGTGACCTTAGGAGGAAATCATCAACCTCGGTGATAATTGCTTCATTCTCTGACAAAGCAAGTCTGTTACTTTGCTTACCGGAGCAAATTAGAGAAAATACCCACACGTGCACTCGCATGCATATACCGCAGGCAAGCATCCAAGAAAACGCACTCGCACAAACGCGGGCGCGCGTTTGTTTTCATGTTTTGTAGGGAAATTACACAGACTTCCATTCAATCCCTAACCCCTTTTCCTGACCTGAACCCTCAATAGTACGTTCCTATCCTTAGCCATAACCCTAACCCTATCCTTATCTCAACCTTAATCTTAACCCTCAAATCTGAGATAGCTCAATTTTTTGTGGGGCCTGCAATTGTCCCCACAAGTACAAAGAAATCTGGAATTCCATGTCCTGTAACAACATGTGGTCCCCATAACGGTAAGTAAACGTAATACACACACGCACAAAACACTCATACTAACACATACTAACACATATATACACTCACAAATACACACACACAAACGTACACGCTCACTCATATGCCTTCCACAAGTTAAAATGTACACACCCACACAGTTGTCTGTTTGCATAACTAGAACAAACAAGAGAGCACGTGTTTGGTCGGTCAGCTTGTGATAATCAGGCATGACCCACCTTAACACAGATAAGCATTCAACCAGGTGTCAGAAGCAGGGCACACTGTTTTAGTAAAGTTGTTTAATCTATGCTCTCTGCACATATTTTTGCCTCATTCACTGAAATAATATCCATAACATTTGAAATAGAATATTTTGAATTCTAAAATTTAGCTATGCCCTGAGATGGTTACATCATTTAAAAAATCATGAATTCAGTGAGTCTAATTTGTGCCCAGTGGGTCCATGTGTGATATTATTTATGGAATCTGATTTAACCAAGACATACTGTAAAGTCATATACTTGCTTTTCTTACAAGTGTCCCAAAAGAAAGAGTGAGAGAGAGCGAGAGAGAGAGAGAGAGAGAGAGAGTAAGAGGGAGTGTCACAGTGAAAAACGAGTGTATGGGGAGAAAGGGACTGTTGAAAGATTGCGACGGAGTGACCCAGATTCTTTGCTTTTTTGCCTGCCACCACTCTGACATCACCACCTCAAGCTGCTGCTCAGATACTGTGGAGATGGCCTGGTCTAGGAACAGTCTTCATTCCCAGTTTGCTCCCAAAGGAAGTTCAATGTGCCATTTTACTCATAATTGAAGATCTTAGTGCCAAAAGTACTTAAGTCGCAAAATGCCCATTTAGAGAAAATTGACTTACCGGTCGGTAACTATAGAGGACATTTTCCCATTCTTACTTCACAGTGTGTGAAAATCTAACTGAAGTACTTCTTGCATTAGGGTCTATAATTCCGTCAATGCATAACGAGATAATGGGGAAAACAGCAGGATGTCCTCTGATTACAATAGGAAATAATATTGTCTTTACAAACAAGAATATAACATTCAAAAACCTTGTCACATTTTTTTTTATCAGCATAACAGAGTACGGCAGGAACAGGGAAATAAGCTTGTATTTATCCAATTCTGCCTTTGTTACAAATGGGTATATATATGTTGCTGCTTCCTCTGATAAGCCTTACGCAGGAACACAGCCTTTCATGACTCTAGAGCTAGCAGCTCTGGGAAGGGGGGGTGTTAGCGCTACTATAATCAAACATTAATGCCCCTTCTGGACTTTGTCCTCACGCACACGTAAGCATTCATGCACACAAAAAAAAACACAAATACACACACACACACACACACACACACACACCATACATGTACACGCACATATACCACACACTCACAAACACACACACAAAAAAATCATACACACAAATACGCACGTATACTACATGCATACACACACATACCACATTCTCAAATAAAAACAGATAAGCAAGTGCACTTTTTCTGGGGTCAGCCGTTGACCTCCACACATGACTCTACTTACTAGGTAAGCATTATATTCGGTGTCAGGGACAAAGCATGATGTTTTTGTTAAAGTCTTATATATGATGCCCCACTCTCTCACAAACTGCTGTATTTCAGCCACTTTCATCGATACAACGTCCATACCAGCAGTGTACGTGTGTCCACATTATTAGAACATCAATTTTGATTTTTTAATTTCTTCTGGCAATTTTCTGACACTACAGCAAAAGGAATTCGCAATGCTCTTTGCGGCCACTTTATATAGAACAACCTAATTATTTTGAGGCATGGATTAAAAAACCTGCCTGAAACATTCTTATGAGATTCTGGTCAATTTTTGCATGATGATGTATATGGTAGGTAGTTGCTGCAGATTTGTTGGCTGCACATTATTGCATCAAATCTCCGCTTTCACCGCTTTATAATGGTGCTCTGTTGGATTGAGACTGGGTGAGTGTAGAGGCCATTGGAGTATAATGATCTCATTGCCATGTTCATAGAAACAGCTTGAGAAAACAAGTACATTGTTGCATGGCACATTATTCAACTTAAGGCAGTCATTTGGAGATATATACAACCCAAAATCAGAAGTTAGGATGGTTTATTAACCCCTTCAGACCCTGTGTCCATTACAATGGACGTCACATGACAACTGTTTTTTTTTGCAACATTTAACACCACCTAAGTCCTCAAGACCATTTGAGTGGACATTTAGCAACCAATCTAACAGCAGTATAGGTATGTTTGTGGCCATTTTTAAAAAATACACTGAAGAGAGGCATGGCAGAACTTCACTCCACACGACGAAGTAAGGACTATTTTCAACAGTTTTATTCACATTTATAGATATTTGGGCAAAGATATCCTACTTTTAAAACAGTATTGACAGATGGAATGTTTGAATTAAAGCATAATATCAAATGTTTAACCGCAAGTTTTTACTCAGGATTTTTTCAAATGTTGCTTTCCATTTGAATGGACAGTGGGTCTGAAACTATGTCATTGAACTCAATTCTACACTAGGGAAGAATGAATTTGTCACTATAAAAATAGCACATCATATCTAGTTGGGAAAAAAGGGATTGCTATATTTTTCACAACCTTGGAACATAATTCAGGTCTGAAGGGGTTAAATTAAATTACAAAGTGAAAGCAGTTATTTGCGCATTATGTTTGACCTGCAGTACATTGGGGGGAAAAAAACAAAACAGCACTACACATTCTATGTTGGGAAAGGACAGGACTACAGGCAGGCCAGTCCAATGCTTGCACCCTCTTATCAAGGAGTTTTGCCTTTGTAATGTGCACAGAATGCTGTTTTTCATTGTCTGGTTGCAAATATTCATAGGCACACCAGGAAAACATATTGTCTGGAAGGTTACTTGTGCTGATCTAAAATTTCCGTCTACTTCTCAGGATTAACGTTGCTTTCATGGAAGTACAGCTTACCCCTGCTAAGGCTACTGACGCAACCCCATATGATGACAGACCATGGCTTTTGGACTTGTTGCTGGTAATAGTCTGGATGGTTCTTTTCTCTGTTTCTCTGAAGCACAATGCACCGACTTCTTCCAAAATGATATTAATTATTGAGTCGTAAGATCTCTATACGCGTTTCCACTGTGTGATGGCTAAATGTTTACCCTACCATCTGCATGTTCCTGCAGAAATCAAGATTTGTCAGATCAGGATACGTTTCTCCCGATCATCTACTTTCTGGTTTTGAAGAGCCACCAGCTCACTGTAGCCTCAGTGTCCCGTTCTTAGCAGATGGGAGTGGACAACTGAGTCTCTTGATCATGTCTGTGTACTTTGATGCATTAAGTTGCTGTCGTGATGTTCAGGTGTAACTAGAAAAGTAGCCACTGAACCTCATTGCAATTTTATAGCCCCTTTCATGCATGTCAACGAGGGACCATTGTACACTGAGGCGACTGTGGACGGTTTTGTGTTTCTGAGGCATTAACGCCCCCTAGTGACGGCTCAGGCACACGCCGGTTACGTACTGACTGGTCGGCCTGCAAGCAATAGTTCTTCTCCTGAAGACGGTATGGCTCTGCAGAAAGTTAATAATCACTCGCTTATAGGCATGTATACGAACAGATTGCAAGTACGCAAATGGAGTATTCATTGTGTGGGCTTGTGGGTGGTTTTGCAGTGGCATCTGAGAGAGGGTGAGCTGTAGCTTACTGGCTAATGTGCTTAAAGGTTCCCTATCATGCCACCAGGTGCACAGCTGCTTTGCCATCACAAGCTATTTCAAAATTAGATTCTTTATGAAATGACCAGGGGGAGGGGCCACGCAGTCCGAAGGCAGGCTGATTAACTTCAGCCAACTAGTTAATCAGTGCTGTCATTGTTCTGGGGGGCCTCTCCCCCTTGTGATGTCATGAAGGTCAGATGTTGGAATGGTTTGTATAGCTAATTGGCTGTGCCAGTGCTGCTGATGACACAATAAGGGTTAACAAGGACTGATAAGATGTTTAACTATGGGTATTGGTTCAAGCTCCAGTGAAACTGCTGTAAGATTATTTCAGCTGTTGGGTTATTCCATTAGGCCCACAACCCAACACCCCTTCCAGGGGGACCTAGGACCTGCCTTGTCTAATCAACATTTTGGTTAAAGCGGCAACTAAATAGCAATAATGTAATGAAAGAACGGGACAGAAAACTATGTGTGCATTTGAGATTTTACCATTTCAAATTCAATGTGCTTGAGGATTGAACCGAAACCAGCTAAATCTGTGCCGCTATAGCATTGCTCAGTACATCAAGCTGCTATTATACCATGTGTGCATGGCTGTCAGTCTCAAACATGGCTTTATACCCTTACTACAGTCATGCATGTTTTATTTCAATAGCTCTAAGGAATGAGCGCAAATACCAAAAAAACTCATGGAACAATGTGAGGAGCCCATGTGCTTTTGATTTTAGTGGAGTGTCCTTTGATGTTGAAAGTTATTTAAAACCATATGAATATTATTTTACACTGCCTCTTGTGTTCCCTCAAAGCGGAACCAACCCATTCAATATGTAAATTAATGGACTGCACTCTTTTTTCAACTTAATAAGAACATGTAGTCAGTTCCATATGTAATTTAAACGTGAGGAAATTTTTTATCATTTCGTATCAGTACCACAATGGATTGAAATTGATTCAGAAAATATACCTGCTCGATGACTGGACTTTCCAGCCTTAATTTCAAGGGTTTGTAAAAAGTATTGTACGAACCTTGTAAGAATTACAACCATTTTTATACACGGTCCCTCTCCCCTCAAAAGGCCTTTCTTAAGTGCCTTATTTGTTCCAATATATTATGACAATATCCTAATGACATAAATTGTTTAAAATTACATCATGATGCTTTCTTCATTACTAGTCCTAAATTGCCCCATCCCAATTTTTTTGGAATGCACTGAGGGCCTGAATGGCAGGAATGGATATATTTTTTTTAAATAAAATGAAGTTGACCAGACAAAACACTAAATATGTTGTCTTCATAATTTCTGCTATAAAATACACGTCAAACTAAACACTGATTTCACTGCTTTCCGCTTTCAAGGTGCATTTTCCACACTGTCCCAACTTTTGCGGGATTGTTATTACATCAACAAAAGTCAGTTAAAAATTTTCTGAGCAAAATGGAAGTTTTATCGAAATATTTTCCAGAAGTGCTGTCAACTTCTCAGGGTTTGGAGGCATCTGCGATGGACCATGACACAGTAGAAACATGTTCTGTGGTCAGACGAATCAGTATTTTATGTCTTTCTCGGAGGAATGGACGCCGAGTGCCCCAAACCAAAGGGAAAAAAAGGACCATCCGCATTGTTACCAGCAAGAAATTCAAAAACCATGGCCTGTAATGATATGGGATTTGTCAGATCCTTGGGAAGGGAAATTTGCACTTTTGTGAAGGCACAATTAATGCTGAAAAGTACATGTAAATTCTGGAGCAACATATACTCAAAGGCAACGAAAACACAACTCTCTAAATTCTGGTTTATTTTTGCTCAGGACTTGTAGTCCAATTTGACTTCTTAAGTGACCATTGGGGTCACAATGTGTACCTCGTTATACATGAATGATCATCATGTAACTCAACAGTGTGAGTTGGACTCTCATCAATCCATATTGAGTACAACAAATGGGATTTGGAGTTGTGCAAGTACAGTGGTTGAAATGAAGGAGGGGTTGTCTTCCCTATATAAAGGCATGATAAAAGCCACACAAAAAACATTTTTAAGCGTCATAATGCCACGTCTGTTGACTGAACAACGGAACAGGGCCCTGGGTATGCTAGAGGCGGGTGTAAGTGCCCGGCAAGTGGCTCACCGTTTTGGGTGTAGTACGTCCCGCATCAGTACATCTTGGGTGAAGTACATCCAAATGGGATGTGCTCTTTCATCAAGAGAATCCAGACCTCAAACCAGCAGCAACTCCAGAATGCACTACAGGCAGAGTGGTGACAACTTCCCCAAGACAACCTAAGAGGCTTAGTCAGGTCCATGAGGAGACGTTGTACTGCCTGTGTGGATGTTCGTGGGGGTCACACCCGATTCTGTCTGTTCTTTAGAGTTCATTTTTAAATGCGTGTTCCGTTCAGTCTTATTGTGATTTTTCAATTTCAACTTGTGCTCGTTATGTTTAATGTATCTGTTTATTATTGTCCAAATCGACCCATAAAGACATTTAATTAATCAAAGTCAACCCACTCAACATACAGGTATTTGAATTGTTAAAATAAGAAAATAAATTTGAGTCACAAAATTATTTGAGTCCAAACTGGTGTTGCGTTTTCATGGCCTCTGAGTACATAAGCTGACTCCAAGTCAAAACCTCTTCCTGAGACGTCCAAGCGTGTTTTAACATCACTATACAAAACTGTGTTTGCATGAATTACAAAGGTAAAGCTGATAAAAACAGGGTGAGGGTGCTAGACTGGCAAGCTTGCAGTCCCGACTTTTACTCAATAAAGACCATATGGCACATTATGAAATGCAAAATGCAATAATGAAGACCCTGCACTGTTGTACATCTTAAGATTTGTTTGCTGATGAAAAGTGAAAAAGTAACACCTGAAACATTTGATCATTTGGTGTCTTCAGTCCCGAGACATTTATTAATGTTGTGGAAAGGATTTGCTACATTCCAAAGTGGTGAATACCTTCACTGTCCTGACTTTGTTTGAAATACAATACAAGAATTAGAATTGAAAAGGTTTTTAAAAAAAAAAAAAACCAATAAAACTCATGTAGTGAAATTTCAAATAATTTGCAGTTGTAGAGTTTTCAAATACAAGTCAGAGATAATGATTAAATCTCTGCTTTATGTTTTCATTTTAATTTGACTGACCATCCCAACTTTTCCTAATTTGGGGTCTCCCTAACCGAGTGCATCAGCGTTTGTTTCTCAGTAGAATTTTCATCATGAAACATAAAACAGTCCTTTGTTAAGTTGTGAGGATTCACCAAAAAAGAGAAAAAAAGAGACCCAATTCAATGAGAAACAAATGAGAAAGATCCTTGCCCTGACAAACGGAAACCATCTCCTAGAGGTAGAACAATTTGTCTGCCAGAGCACTCACACCACAAAATGCTGAAATTATAGAATGTAGCTGTTAGCACCAAATTACGGGAGAACTTTGGGGTAAGTGCTGAATTTTCAGTTGGGCTCATGCCAGAAAGCACTGTCAGAAGAAAAGTCAAAAGGGTGGTCACATTAGGTGACTGATCCACAAACTATGAGATTTCACACTGTACTGTTCTAACGGGGCGTTACTGAGCTGCTCTGAAAATGAGAGGCAAAATGGCATCATAATAAAACACGGTCTCCTCATGCAGCCTGGAAGAGAATCTTTGTCAAGCCACATACTTGAGCAAATAATGCTTCTCAGCTAAAAAGTCATGAAAATGCACAATATTTTCTAAAACTTCTCAGGTGCAGTCCAACAAAAGACAACATACTCCAAGGTTCGAATACCTCAAAGCCTGGGCCTGTATGAAGGAGCAGCATTAGAGTTAGCCAGTTCAGTCTCTTTATAATTCAGTCCATGATCCAGATTTGGGAGGTTTCTGTCTGTTACTCAAGGCAGTTATGAGGTTAAACTGGTCTGGTAATCCTGTGATATCTATAAGGCCGCTGATTGATTCTAGCATTACGTAAATCAGAGAATTTGGGTCATCAACAAAGCACATCCCTCGAACTTCCTGGTTAAGGTTGGGATGGAGTCCCATAAGGCCAATATACAGCAGCCTTCTCTGCATTGTGCATGGGTACATTTTAATGAAGGAGAGACTCAGATTTTTCACAAATTAAATGCAAAAACTGGTGGGAAAATGTTATAGATAAATGTCAAAAGTTGTATTTAGATGTGTCCAAATACAAGTTTTAATATACTCATATGAATTTTTTATTATACGCAATATTAAGTACCCCATGAATCATACATCTAGTGTAGAGTTCAGATTGCCTGTTTCCAACGTAATTATACAGTAGCATTCAGACAAAATGAATACACATGGCCATCATTATTTGAAACTTTGCAACGACTTAAATGGCAGCTCCAAACCAAACGTAACAACGAGTCGGAGGTTTTATTCATTAATTTTTTTCCCCTGCCATGACTTAGACGATCTCAGTGGGATATTTGAAGAACGCGCTTACATGTACTATGCTAAAATGACCCATAATTATTTTCTGAATCAGACGCATTGTAGCCACTAGGGGGCATCTGATGCTAAGACGTAGAATTATGAACCTCGGACACGATTATGAGGAGAAGCCAACCCTTATTTAATACAAATTACAATGTTTTTTAAGGCACGTTAGTGTTATAAGCGAATTGGAAAAAATATCTTCATTGGCGTGATTTTCTAGAAATTATTTGCGGTTCAGGAGTAAACATGAGTAAGGCGCCACTTGTCAGATAGGGTATATTGTATAATTTAGCAGTAGAACACTCATTGCGTTGAATGCGACCGATAAACATAGCGCCGCGCTGTCTATGAGATTAAAAAGCTGGCCAGTGGGCGCGAGGTTTCTGCGTTTGAATCGCTGTCACGCCGTTAGCAACACCTCCTGGTGTTCACATTTTCAGTGTTACCTCAAATGGTACTCGGCATCTTACATTAGCACGTCACACGCCTACGCATCAAGGCATCAAAAAATACCCTTACGCGCTCCGTTAATGGTGCCTCCTACTGGTATTAGCGGTTAGGGGCCCAAGTGTGCAACATCTCATATTAGCATGCACACACAGTTACCCATTCTGGCCACAGGCACATATCCATACAAACTCACATTTATATATACATTCACAAGGATCTCTAAACACAGGCACACACTCATACACAAGCAGACTGGAACATTATATACATGGATACTTACATGCATACAGTGCAAACACATGTGAACGTGATTACATGTGGGAGCAAGTGTGTGTGTTTATGCTCACATATAAACTGGCATGCACACAAAGACTCACACACACACACACACACACACAGCATTGGACCCATTGAATTCTTTACTTCCAGGAACTCTTCTACCTTGAACCAACACCAGAAGAGGCAGAGGTGTTACCTTACACTTGGCTTACATCAGGAGATAAAGACAGAGAAAGAGAGAAGGAGAGAAAAAGCAAAGAGAGAGAGGAAGGGAGAGGGTGTGAAATATAGAGGAAGGGCTGTACTAAGGATAGAGCGAGTGAGACTGCAGAAAAAAAGAAGGAAGCAGAGGGAAGGAGAGAGGCAGTAATGAAATCCTGATGGAACAGGACTGGGATATTCACTCCAGCTAGAAATCCGCTCACTTGAGCAAAAGGGACTCTCCAGACAGGAAGTGCCGGAGACATGATCATGCGATCTTCCATTAAACTGTTAGGGTTGTTAATTTCAGGAATCTGTTCAGTTAAACAAAACTAGCCCAAGACTGGGATGTTTACCAGCTGAACAGAATGTGTCTCCCCATGCTTCTACCTCATTGGCTGACAGTGTTCTAGAACTGCTGTTCACTGGGTCACCAAGACCAACAGCAGTATCAATTTGTCAGTCACATGTCCCAAACCAAAGACCCCATTTTACCTGCGCTCCACCTGTCCTCCTGCTCAGTGCAAGCAAACTGAGTCCAATTACATTTCTCATCAAATATTTACCCATCCTGCCGAGCTGTGGGTTCAAAGGTCACATCTAGCATGTACTCATTGCACACTGCGTTGATGTGTAGGAGGGCCTGTGTTAATGTGTTTTTAATTATTGCTGTGCACACAGAACACCCCTGTAAGATGGAATGCACACGTACGTATACAGAAGCAGCATGAATGGTCAGATAAAAGCAATTTAACGAACAAGTTTTCATATATTCAGTGTAAAACTGAATTGAAGGTCAAAGTAAAATCACTTTGTTTAACTTCCCTAAATGCACTTGTCATTGTTTATATTTGACAGAAGGGATTACACTGACTGAACTTCACACAGATCGGTTAGGGTTGTTCTCTGTCCACCCAAACTAAGAGAGCAGGGCCGTGTCTTTCCTTGCCTGTGGGATACCATTAAAATAGAAGCACCGGGACAGTACACTTCAGTTTCGCACCCAATTATTTATGAGGCGTGCCCTCCCAGTTTCACTCAACAAGGCTTCCCATCCTCTGCCTTTCATGAATGGGGGGAGGAGGAGCCAAAATGGCACCTGAGGGTGAGCCCAAATGGAGGAAGTTCCACAGGTAAGGCTTGGTCTCCCCTTATATCCTGTCCTGGTATATAAACATCCCTGGTATGAATAAGGTGGATTTCAGGGAGGCCTTTGGTCGGACATGCATGGATATTGATCCCCCATCATTTTCATGCCAGAATATCCCTGAGGGGGTCGGATTGAATTGGCCCCACCCTGAGAGTGATGTTACTGGCACCGCATTCTGTCTCCATCCCAAACACCACAGACATTAGCCGCACTCTCAACTTGATCTCAGTCTTTACAACGAGTCAGTCACACGATCGTGATAAAAATTTGAACAGGAAGCTCGTAGCAGGATGATCACTCCATTAAAGCATTTTTCTACTTCTTCTTTTTTGAATGAGATCCTGAGAGCGTTTAAGACTGTGGATCGATTCTGGACATCCTACCTACCTGATCAGACTAGGGCCATATGAGGACCACAGTCTACATCAGTCATTGCAGAAACACAGTATACAGTGCATTTGTTTATTTAATTCATAATTCATAGAATTTTAATCAAACTATTCTTATAATAAACATAAAATATAGCAATATATATTTCACAACTATATGTTATGAATACACATGTATTTCTAATGTTATGATCATTATATCCCCGAACGCCAAATGGCGTATCGGGTATGATATGTTTTTGGTCCGACCGCCGCCGCCGCGCCACCCTACGTGTTAACGCGATAACTTCAGTAATATTTCAATTAGAAATTTCATGTTTTGCATATAAGTAAGTATCATAGAGAGCAAGAACTGATTCAATTTTGGACAATTTACAATTTCTAGATTTGCCACCAGGGGCCAAAAACTGAAAAATCACTGTTTTTATCATATCTCTAGAAATATTTGTATGATTGACCTCAAATCAAGTGCAAATGAAAGGTCATGACCTGAGGATGTGTCCTACGATGACATTATACCTGTTTGGTTCAAAATTCAGACACAGGGTGGAGCTTTGTCACATAAAATTCACAATTTTTGCCATATCTTTGGAACCATTTGTCCAGTTGACATGAAACTATATGCAACTGCAAGGTCATGACCTCACAACGTGTCACATGATGACATCATACCTGTATGGTTCAATATTTTCCCACCAGGTGGCGCTTTGTGATGGAAAATTACCATATTGGCCATATCTTCAGAACCATTTGTTCGATTGACCTAAAATTAAGTTCAAATGAAAGTCTATTCAAGGTCTATTCAAGGATTGGGGAATTGGAGGATTGGGGGTGTTTGGGGATATACCCCAAGCCGTTGCCTCCGACCGCATAAGCCTAGTTTAAAATGTAACGTCCTCTATCTCAGATAGGCTGACCGTTTAGATAAATGTTAAATGATGAATATAAATCAGTAAATAAAAAAAAGATGTGTCCACTGCTGAGAGTTAGTCTGGTGAAAGTTTGATTCACTGAGTAAATAAGAGGTAAGTAAATTAAAAATTAAGTATGCTGAAGATTTGAAGGTATTCCAATTTATATTAATTGTGACAAATTCGCAGTGTAGTGCACTATTTTGTTTCCTGAAGAGAATGCGCAATCTTGTATTGTATATCTGATGGTGGAAATTATTCATTGTGCATATACGCTGATGTGTGTGAATTGGTTTGAATGCAATGATCATTTATTTCATGCAAAACCTCAATTTGAAAAAAGTTGAACATCGTCAGCCAACAACACTCGCCGCTGCATCCACAGATGGAAGTTATAGCTTTATTATGCAAAACAAAAAGCCATACATCAACACTGTCCAAAACCACCATCCTCTTCTCTGTACTTTGTGTCATCTGAGATGCCCAACAGAACAGTTGAACTGTGTTTTGTATTATGATGAGTCCAAATTTTGAAAGGTGCTTAGGAATAACATCCACTATGTTCTTTGGACTAATGAGGACGAGGATAACCTAAGCTGTTATCAATGCCAGATCCGAAAGCCAACGTCTGTCTTGGTATGTGGGTGTGTCAGTGCAGATTTAACACGTGACTTGCACATCAGCAAGGGGATCATTCTTGCGGAGACATGTATTTAAATTTTGGAACAACATATGCTGTCTTCTGAACATTGTCCCAGCAACTTCATAGTATTTTCCAGCAGTACAATGAAAACCATATCGTGCACAAATTATAAGAGCATGACTGCGAAGGCAGTGAGTACGGGTGCTAGATTGGCCTTCCAGCTGTCCAAATTTGTCTCCAAGTGAAAATGTACGGCACATTATAAAGCAAAATATCAGGCACGGAAGCTGCCAAGGATCAGCACATTTGAGGACTGGGGGAAAAATTAAGTAAATAGACCAGACATACTCGTGTCTTCAGTGCCCAAACACTTAACGAGTGTGATTTAAAGATATGGTGATATTATACAGTGGTGAACAGTTAACTGTACCAACTTTTTTGGAGTCTGGTACAGTCATCACATTGCATATGTTCAATAAGCAATTCAATTCACATTAGATTTCAAATAATGTGTTGTATTGTTTTCAATATAGTAGAGGGTGAAAGCATGTTTGAAATTAATACTCTATGATTTTATTTGCATTTTTCATGATGTGCCAACTTTTTTGGAGCTGGGGTTATATATATATAGTTACAATACAGTCTATTGCCTGAAGTAGCTGGTGTGCTGGCTTTGTTAATAACTGTTAATGACCAACTAAGCTAGAAAACGGATAATACTGTTCATTGATGTACCACATTTATCAAGCATTCTCCAAAGAGAGCAGATTTAGACTCCTTTCACACTAACACCATACTGTAGGAAAGCATTGTAATTTATTTGCTTCCAAATTAGCTCACTAGAATGAGCTACGTGGAATTTGAGAAGGAAAGCAGTAATCAATATCTGCACAGAAAAAAATAAACGTGATGTAACCATTGCATAACATTGTCTCACGTACAGGTTTCACATGTACAAATTCAAACAGTCTGTTGGCCCTGAGAAGATGAGAACCAAACTGTTATTAACAGGTTCTTACAGCTGCTGTTGCTCAAAGGCAGGACATGAACAGAAATACTTGAGTGCAAGTGTATCTATTGTGCTGTTAAATGTGCTCGAAGCTCATCAGAAAAGCTGGCACTTTTAGCAAAAAATCACAGGATATCAGCAGGGGTTGGTATGATTTTCACCGTCAGGGTTGAGAACTGAAAACTTGCACCTTGTACAGTTCAGACGAGGATCCAAACATTAGACATGCACTGTATGGTGGGATTCACCACCCAGTTGTTGGATTTCCCTGAAGAAATAGACTTACATGATAGCCATAAACCTGGGAGACACAATAGCGCAGTGGTCATGTAGGCTTGATCATAAGGTCCTGAGTTCAAGCCCCAGCCACAAGCTTGGCAATGTGTTCTTGAGCAAAACACTTCACTCCTATGCTCCACCCAAGTGTATAAATGGGTACCAGCAAATAGCCAGGGTTAACTTGACTAACAGCTGGGGGAGTTCCTGTGATGGACTGGCATCCCACCCAGGGTGTGTAGCACTCCTAGTCGCCTCATGCCATGGAAGTGGCCCACCTTATGAGCCTCTAGGCTCGTAACAGGCTTATTCTCTACTCTTTCTTAAACCTGGCTAGTGCACACCCTGAGAAAACGAACGTAGCGCACAGTACATAACTAAAGGCATGCTAACTATGTGCGCTAACAGCACAAAGTGTTCTGTGCCGCGGCATGTGATGCTGAACTTTATACCTCCTGGTTCACTGCTGTCCCTGAATTAGTGCTGATAAAGTTTAAGGTGAGGTTCCAGCGTTCAGAACAGGATGTGCAGAATTGAGGCTCAGGAGGTAAAATCCTCTCCAGGATGCTGTTCCAACAGTCTGGCCTTAAGACGGATGCACTTGATATGGCTATAACACATTTTTTTTGGCTTTGTTGGCCAAATCAATCACCAGACCTGAAAAAAAGTCAATACATATTTTACAAGCTCAAGAGGAGATTGAAGGCCAAAGTCCCCAAACAAGCAGGAACTGAAGATGGCAGCATCCATGCAGGCCTGGCAGAGCGTCACCAGGGAAGATACCCAGCGTCTGGTTATATCTGTGCATCACACACTTCACTGAGTCCTTGCATGCATAGGATAGGAGACAAAATATTAAAAATGATTATTTTACATTGTGTTAAACTGTCCAGTATTTTTTATGTGCCAGTAAATGGTGGGAACTCTACAAAAAATGCCATCACTTCTAAATGATTTGTCTGTTAGGGATGAAAATGCCATCAAATTAAAGCTGACAGTCTGCTATTCAACTTTGTCATCAGTTTAATCCTTCCAGACTACAAGTTTTGGGGCACAGAACCAAAATAAAAACTGTGTCTGTGTCTCTGTGCAATGAATTATGGTTCTCACTGAAATCAGTGGGCTGAGTTCACAGTGAAATGTTGTAATACATAGTTGCACTTTAACTTTCTAAGACCTTATTTAGCGTAGATTTGCAGTAAATTACTGAAAGGTATGTTTAGTAACACGCAGCGCCTCCCCCTGTCCTCCCACAGGAAATGCATATGGCGGCAGAATGAGCAAACATATGGAGCAGCTTTTCAAAGTGAGCATGAGTGTTTTTCATCAGGGAAACGCTCTTTCTCTTGGCACGTGCTGCTCTCTTTCACTGTTTGAGAGACGGCAAGCCCATGCCTGCCATTTCACAGTCCCAAATTTACGGCCTCTCGACGAAGAGAGCCCCAAATCGGTCTGGTGCAATCCTCTGAAGGAACCATCATTGTGTGTTCATTAGTCAGCAGAATTCTACTAGTTCTATAATTATATCAATTTAAGGAAATAAGAATTACAAAAATTTGAATTGAGATTATCATTGACTATTCCGCTAATTCTCTTCGGTCGAGTGTCTGCTGAGATCTGAGGGCTCCAGTGCTCCCCCTCAAGCCAGATTGTGCCACTGCAACAGTAACAGCAGATGTGCAAAATGTACTTCAGAAACGCAGAGGTCTACTTCAATTAAATGATTGCCCTTCTGCAAGTACTTGTACCGCTTGGACAGATTGAATAGGTGTGTGTGTGTGTGTGTGTGTGTGTGTGTGTGTGCGCGCGCACGTGGATGCGTGTTTGTCTGTGTCTGAGCACTTGCAGATACACGAGTGAATGATTTAAACACCACTTATGAAATATCTCATGACTATGGCTCTACCATTGAATGACCCACAGTACACATATGTTAGGAATCATGATTCAGAGAAGGCAGCAGGCAGATCACAGTACAAACTGTGCCCAAAATAATGGCCTGTACCCTTTCCTTGTGTGCACTAATGGAATGGTAAACTCATCCTGTCCCTTCTGTCAGCCCTCCCTTTCCTGCAGGGTAGGATGCGGTGTGACATTTGCATGTGTGGTGGAGTAATTAAGTGCTCTGACCCTCTGTTTGCCAGAGACTCAGGTATCTGCACGTTTGCCATGTGACTGCCGACTCCCAGGGAGTGACACATACCTCAGTGGTGATTGGACAGAGCCAGCATTCCATAAGAACATTGTGATGCCACACTGCTCCAAGCATGGCTCTGCCTCCTTGTGATGTCACACAGCCACAGCTTCGCGGATGATTTTTAAAAAAAATGTTTTTTATTTATTTTATTTCAGCATGATTGTGAATCATGTCATGACAATTTCAACACGACACAACATGTATCATGACTGTAAGGGTCGCGGGAGAAGCGAAATCGCTTATCAGAGTCCCGCCCCTAGCTTCCAGAAAAAACAATTTGGTAATGGTTAAAATATCATAAGGATTATAAATCACAGCAGAGTTAATGTCCATGTTCGCTACGTTTCAACGTCAGAAAGTAAGATCATGAAAATTTATGAATATCATAAGAATTATAATTGCTGATTAAGTGAGTGTTCATATAACTTAGATTCAAATGCCACTCTTGATCCAAAGCGACATTATCCCGAAACCCCATTCTTGATCATTTGATTTGTTCCAGCTAATTTGGAGTAGATGAGAGGAAACACATTCCATCTTATTGTGATGTCAGACTGCTCCAAGCACATAGCATTTAGCCCAGTGGTCTCTACCCCCATTCCTGGAGTGCTGCCATCCAGTAAGATTATACTCTAATTCTAGTTCAACATACCTCACTCAGCTAATCAGCAGCTCATCAGTATCTCCAACTTGGGAAATGAGGTGTGCTTCGCTTCGCTTGATTGGAGTGAAAGCCTTCAGGATGGAAGCTCTCTAGTAATGTGGTTGGCAACCACTGATTTAGCCAGTGCCCAACTCTACATAGCAAGAAAATTAGCCTTTGGTCAGTGACGTGTAACATCTATTATTTGATCTGTTGGATGCAGCCAGTGGTCAGTAATATTAAGCATGTGACCCGTAGTCTGTAACATGTAGCAGGTTGCCTGTACCATGGCCATGCTCTGTGGGGCAGCTCAACCCCCAATCATGAGCAGGAGGTGTGGAGGTCTGGTAGGTGTTCCATCCTGTACCGACCTGTAGCTCCCACGCCACCACAGCTGGAAGAGGGGTGGGGGGCTGGTGGGTTGCAACTGAGGAGCACAAATTCCAAACCCTAAAAAACTCATCAGTTCACTGTTAATTCCATTAATGCTAGTAATGGAGGATGTACAATTCTAGACACACTACATGTATGCTGTAGTAAAGGGTTGGTGGGGTGCACCTTCTTCAAGAGTTTCGACTTAAATCTACCCTCCTCCCATCTTAAATGAACAAGCACTCTGATTCTACCTGTGCTCCGAATCAGTGGCAGGGCCAAAAGCCCCCCCCCAAATTCCCCCAACAGTCACCACTGCAACTGCACACTCACCAATCCCCAATAAGAGGTGTCAGATCGGTTCCTTACTGAAGAGAGCCAAAGTCCGGGGCTCGTGAATAACAGTTTTGTTTTATTGCAATGATTGGTTCAAAACTAGTGAAGTAAAATAATAAGCGAATGGATAGAAGAAATATGCCCCCACTCCTCTGTGCACAGCCTGTTATACCCCTGAGACCCACCCCACGAGGGGGGACCGCTCCTCTGGGGCCACAAGACTCAATAACAGCTCAGCAGTTTTGAAAGTTTAAGTCAATGAAAAGAATCCATTTTACTGCTGTGTTTCCTTATATGTGAGGGCACACACAGCTCAAACTAACAAATATTCCTGATTGTTTCTGGCCTCATCTGGTTAACCCCTGACATCTCTCTAAACTTAAACAAAGTGGGATGGGAATACCAAACATATTACAAAATTTTGAGGCACTTTAAAAAGTTCAACCGGGATAAGTGATCACACGCTCAGAGTTGGAGTGTAAAGTCCATTATTTCCAGCGCCACAAGAGGCACTTTTGCACTTCAAAAACAATGCTTCATGACACTCAGCGCATTTCCCAGGCTTAGTTTATCCAGTCCTATTAGCTTGGCTACTTCACTAAAAGTGTAGGGAAGAGCTGAGTCCCTACAGTGGAATCGGCTTCACATACTGTTCTCTCTGCTGATATGTTGGACTGGACTACCACACAGGAGTCAGTTAGAGGCCAGAGACTAACTTTTAGCACCAACCTCAGACTCTGCACACCAAGCTTTCACTCACTGCTTTCACAGGAATGAGAAGTCCTTCATAAAAAGACAATTTCAAAAAATTTTATGGCGTCATTTTGATGTTTTTGAGTCTGCCTGTCATCCTTTCCATCCCCAACCACTAGAAGGGCTCTAGTTTGATATTCTCAATCCAAATAAATCCAAAGTTATAAACTAAAATGTGTTTTAGACCTTTTTTTCTGACCTTGACCTTGAAGCGAGGAACATGTAAAAGTTTTGAGTTCTAGCCAGAACGTGACCAAACAAAGTGGTTGGAGAAAGAATGTGATAAAATGGTATTCAGATGCAATAAAATATGCAAAAAATAGACAAGCACACAAAAAACATACCAAAAAAACAAACAGACAAACTACCTGAACCAATAAACATACTCACCGGAATGTACGTGACAATCCCATTAACGCTGGCAGTAAAGACGAGGAAGAGGGGGATTAGCACCATATCATCTAGGTTACTCCACGGTGATCTCCCACAGTTACAGGTTTGAGATTAACCCAATCTAGACTGGGCTTTTCGGGGCTTCCTGGGGCTTTTTAAGCCCCTCCCGCCAAAACTCGTAAATGACATGGCGTATGACCACCAAATTTGCAAGGGATGATGTACACGTAAAACTAAATCACTACAATCATTTTGGGATTATTATGACCTATTATGACGTCATTATGACATAATGTTTGGATTTTTATTACCCAGAATACTTTGCTTATTTTTTCCCATAATGCATCAGCTCTTCTTCTTCTTCTTTTTCTTCATCTGAAAACAGGCAGACTGTACAACGTGCGGCGAAATGCTGCCCTCCACAGCTCATTACAAGACACTATTCAAATCTTCCCACCATTCACTCTCACACTCATACCATAATTGGCAATTTAGTGTCTCCAACTAACCTAACATGCATGTCTTTGGACTGTGGGAGGAGACCGGGGTACCCAGAGAAAACCCCCGCTGACATGGGAGAACATGCAAACTCCACACAGAAAGGCCCCAGGCTGGATGCACCAGCTCTGAGAGGCCATAAAAAAGACAAAATTCCATTTATGTTCGGTGAGAATTGTTTTTCATTAATTCAGAATAGAAATCAGATAGAAATAATTCCGATAGAAATTAAAGTAGACTTCAGGTTTGCATAAGCAAAACTTGCTCTGTTCTTATCGCCAACTTCTTTTTGTTTAGTATATTGATTTCAATATAGAGCCTAAAGACCACCTTAATTATGGGGAAAAAAAAAATAATTATTTATTGGTAGTAGAAGCTTTCATCATGGGAAAATAAAAAATTCAATGATTCCACTTAACAAAGCTGACATTAAATTATGTAAGATTTTATAAATATAATGGAATAAGTGCATGTTAAAAAGAAAAATCTGGAAACTAAATTGATGAAACTGAAAATGGCAATTTTTTGTCAGACATACCTGTTAGAAAACCATTGCCATGGAAACTGCGAAGCTGGTGGACTTGACTTCCTGGTATAAAATTGTTCCCAGACAAGTTTTAGCGGAAGTCCCCAAGTTTGGTAGTCCTAGCTCAAGCCGTTCAGAAATTATACGACGTGAAAATTGGCGGGGCATAAAAAGCCCCCGCCCTCCCAGTCTAGATAGGGTTAAAAGGTGGGGAGAGTGGTGGATGATTTTCACAGGAAACCGTGGAGGTTAAATCAGTAGCCCAAGAGACAGGTCAGGAGAGAATCACAGAAGACAGGGCTGAGAGGCAGTGATCTCGCAACTCTGAAAATGTCACCGGTTTCCCTGCTAAACAATGGAGCAAATCCTCCCAATTTCACAACTAGGACTGGTTGCAACACATTCTGTGTCTAAGGAGAACTTGATGCCATAATTCAACCTACGGGATAGCTGACTATTTTGAACTAGGGCTAATATCATGGTCACAGTTCCGAAAGCATAGTTTGATCCAGTGGTTATCATCTTCTAAGAATAAGGGGCAGTTTGCTGCAGCTGACATGTAGGTCTACAGCATCCCGCAGTTGCGCCCCTTTAGCGGCACGCGACGTCACTGCCATAGTTTCTCTTCCCATGTGGCACGGCATAACGTGACTTGCACCCTGAATACCAAAGTAAAAGGAAATCAGGAAAATGTCACCTCCTTCCTCCGTGCTGGAAGAGTGCGGTTGGAGATCATACCGCGTTAGAGCTTATCATACGTTTTCCCGGGTGCTTGCAAGGGTCTGCTTGTCTGTGGATCTCTCTCTCTCTCTCTGCGTGTGTGTGTGTGTGTGTGTGTGTGTGTGTGTGCGCGTCTGTGTGTGTGCAGGTGTGTGTGCTTGCGTGAACATGTCACATCTCCACGCTGGTTTCTTCATGTTCTCCACAGCCCATGATTTAAATTTCACACGTAACTGGAGAAGCACACAATCGACACTTTGCAAATGAGAAGAAACATCTTTTCATAATACATAATTAATGTAATTACACGCATCTTCTCCCCATCCTTTTGGGCCAAAAAGAAATGAAAATACCAAGCATTGCTCTTTTCCAGAGCATGCCTGAAAATTTAGATGAGTCTAATTTCTTGTGATGCGCTATATGCACAGACATTTAAACGCCTTAAATAAGATTCGAAGAGATGAACAGCTTAGGTCAGTATGGAAATGGAAAACTGCGGCAAGAGACATTTATAATTTTGTCTTTCTACTTTCAGTTCATCCAAGTAAAGTCGTGGGAAGTCTCCGTTGTGCTTTCAACAGAACATTCTATTTGAACTGCTCTAGTGCTGCTGTGCAAGGCCACATCCCCTCTGAACCGTGCTCTGAACATGACGACGGAGCAAAATGACCATGTTCGCCTATGTAATTAACTGCCTCGTTTCTATAAATACCTCTTTATTTCACACAGTGCACTTATGGAGCATCGGTAGTGGAGAACGCGTCACAGGAACTCTATCGTAAGACACATCTCCCTTATGTCCCTCCATGAATGCCATGGGCAAATTTTGACCTAGAGTGCCAAAATGGTCGGGGGAACGGATCCCCCGGTTTTCCACATTGATTCTGCCTCGTCTGGTTGCAGTAGAAGGTGCTTAATAGCTTGCAAATCTGACCCACCAAGATGTGCGCGTTATGAATCCAAGCCTATCATAGACTAATCTAAAGTGCTTGCCAATACTGGAGCGCAGTCAACACCAATGGAATTTAGCCAAGTGGTCTTTTGTTTCCCTCAGGTTTGTGATATTTGAACCATTCTGTATCATGTCTGTGTACATGGTTACTGTCTCCATGGCAGCCGAACAACAAGCAGACAGGCCGGCTTACTAGCATGAAGCAGTTAGGGAAACGTAATATTTGGTTTAGCGCGAGCATGATATTTTTATTATGCAATCCCATGACACCGGGACAGGCTGCCCTCAACAGTCTTTCTTCATACATACACTTGCCACTTTGCACTTGAGGACTCGCCCTGGTCTGTTGCTATGTTTTTGTGTTTGTTTTACAATGGCAACTGCTAAAGTGCCAGCGCACCATGAGAATGAGCTTGTCTCAGCTTGGCTCTGACACTCTATGCATCCCCTGAAAGTATGGGGTTGGTGTTTTCTCCAAATTTTGGAGTAATTATTCTGGAACATTTTTTGGGAGCTGGAGTCTATCCATAATTTCTGTCAGACAAACTGACCACTTGGACAGGGCTGGGGCACAATGTTCTCTGCAAGAGTGAAGGGAGAGCAGTGGACTCTCTTTGATTATCAGAGAGATTGTTCAGCTGTTCCCAATCTTGGTTTTGTACTTGTCATTATTTTTTTATATTATTTATTGATATTTTGCAATATAGCTTAGGATGTAATGCCTTGGAATACCTGCATGTTATGATCCTGACCAGGAACCGAATGTGGAGTCAAAGACCAACGGTCGGTTAATTGATAGTAATACAATATTGACAGAGGGACAGAGCTCAGAGCAGAACTGCACAGTTCAGTTCAGATGGTACAGGCTTGGCTCCGGGGCTGTATCTGTGCCCGGTCAGCAGCAATCCAGCACAGCTACCAGATGGAGTGTACATTTTGCCATAGCTGAACTGTGAGATGGCAGGGTCATGAAGTTTCGCAGGAACTCGGTCCCAGTCCTTGAGATCGACAGTAGGCTTTGGGAGTTCATTCCTATTAATAAAACTAGGGAGAGAACTTCCATATTTTACTACCATTAAAGATTATGAATAATTTCTGAAGATGATACGCTTTAATAAGTAGGTACTGACTGATTGCTTAAGGCCATATAGCAAATGACAATCCAGCCCCTTGCAAACACAAAGTAAGGCGTATAAATACACAAACGCACATGTAAGGGAAAGGGAACACGAATGGTGCACAGCTGGTGAGGAAAGCATGCAGGACATTAACCAATCACAGAAGACAATCTATCTAAAAGACATGCAAGCTTCTGGATGGAGAGAAAGTCAAAAAGCATTCACACAAGGGTTGAGACACCCATGATTTTTAACGTTTTGACTCTCAAACATACAGCATGTCATCCAATATTATGTACAGTGAAGTCAGTAGAGATTTCACAAGGGTTCAATTATTGCTGGTGTCCATGGCCAGACATAGCACCGCACAAACTCAAGGTTCGCGCCAGCAAAATGGATGTTAAAAAAACTAAAATAAAATATAGGCCCACTGCGAGTCCTGTCCAAAAGTAAATAATTCATTTTTGGAAAGCAGTGATTAACAGCAATGATTACGCGCAATTTAACATTAAACTAGCAATTTCCTACAGCTTATCCCGGCATGCTAAGGACTAGAGGCAGGAACCCATGCTGGACAATTTCCAAAACATTTCAGGGATCACTGACCATTCACTCACACTCTCATACCGATGGGCAACTTAGGGTTCTTTTTATTATGCTTCCTTATCCTTCCTCGCGTACTCTCTCTCTTTCCATGACCCAGAGGTGGTTCTTCTCCACCGTCATGGAGGATCTTCTAATCCCTTAAATGCACCTTGAGGGGACGTGCAGTGAGGATTGTGGAGGCTTTCAGAGGAGCTTAAAGTGAGGAAACAGGTGAATCCCACACAGAGGCCTTTATCTCCTGGCGTGTCGTTTAAATGCTGCACTTCCTCATGGGACTCTGCTAAATGGAATGAAGGATTTTTCATTTCTCAGCTTTCGGCTCCTCTGTCCTTCGTCGCTTCCTCGCATCTCTCTCTCAATTCCTCGCTGGGAGGAGCTGGGATGCGATGAAGAGACGAGAGTGAGGGAAGCTAGGAGACAGTTTAGCATAATGAAAAGCACCCTTGGAGACTCTAGCTTCGCTAACATGCATGTCTTAGGACTGTGAGAGGCCCCTGGACAGACCCACATCCAAAGACCACTCTGCTGTGTGGCAACAGCTCTTCCTACTGCACCTCCATACTGCTTCCCCACATCCCACTCTTTATGCCAACAGATATTGAGGCTGATGGCTGATCTCCTCAGCTCATTCCTCTTAATGCTGTGTCACCTCCATTCTCTTGAGCAGCTCTCCTGGTCGAGAGTTGTGCCCCCTTGCCTCATCAGGCGAGGACATGAATCAGGCAATGCCATTACAGATGGGAGTTGTTATGGAGACTGTGGAAACACCATCCTGAAATTAGTGAAGAAGACTGCGGTGTTTAAATAGATATTTTAAGTTAGATCCAATGGCACTCAAGTTTAGATAAAATTGGTCCTGCACTTATAAAAAGTCAGTAATATAGGGCTGTTCAACATTGAAAATACACTAACATGTATGGCCTATAGGCCATGTTGTTTTGTAAAAATAGGGTTTGAATCAGTATCACTGGGTAGGAATGCAAGATATTTTTATATAATTGTACATATGATTTATGTGAAGTCAAGAAAAAGATTGTTCGGAAAAATTGAATGAAAAGTGCTGCTTTACAGGCCTGACACCTTAGCTCCTCTGTGCATAATAGACACCAGCATCCTCAAAATTCCGAAATTTGAATGCTGAATACTTCTGTAATTGAATTTCCAAATGAGACAAGTGTCTTGTATAATTTCGATAATTTTATTTTAGTGTCTCTGTGTTACCGATTCTGAGTCATAAAGCCTTAAACAGGGTCAGGAGCACCAGGCAACGATTGGAATCATATGGAATATGCATTGAGGGGTTAAAACTGCTTTGCAAACACTTTGTACTTTTTGAGTGCATCAGGAGTTTATCCTGGTTGACAGGAAGAGCGCTGCGACGTCCTCCGTTGATGTACTTGTATAACCAAACCCTGGCCGGAATCTTTATATTTGCATTAGATGACATTTACTAAGTTCAGCACATTGTCAAACAGTTTAGAATTTGCATTGCCTTACTGCTGGTCCCTCATCCAAGTGTTTAAAACCTGTTCTGAGTCCTGTGGGCACACATCAACGCTAGTCAGCCAGCTGCTGATCTGCCCAATGTTTGTGAGGCCAGTTCAAACTGGAGGAGAATTATCAAGTGCTCACTGTTAGCCCAACCCAAGGCATAAGGTAACAACAAGCAGATGCATTGTAGCAGTCAGGGAAATAAGAAATCCGGGAGAATGCAAGGGGTGAACTTTAATGCAAAGAATATCTGTGATTTGCTGCTTTGTTATTGCAAACCTGTGGACTTCTGACTAGTGAGATACACGGTGCACTATTAACTTTCATATTTTTGAAACTGTCTAAAATTATAGAGCTTTTTATAAGGGAATTCTCTACAACAACTTATTCAGGAGCTAAGAACTGCCTGCTGCCACTTGGCACTTGGTTCCTATTAACAGGTCACAAGACCTGCTGGTATTTTGACAACTAATTCTTTCACCATTTTTATTTGAGAGGATAGTGGAGAGACAAGATGACATGGGTATGAGAGAGGAAGAACAAACAACAGAGCGTGATTGCTGCATTTCAACCACCATCAAGCCAGCTTGTACAATGAGCTTGTGGCTGCTTCTCTGTATGCGCCCCTGAAACACCCAGACAGTAAATTTAAATAAAAAAAAAAAGAATGAATGTGAAAAATATTCATAAAATGTCTCATGCATTTGCAGAAATTTCCACATTTTTATCGACCATATTATCACATCATCATGCATTAGTGACATTAGAGGCAACACTGATGAATCGTGATCACATAGAGACACATGGAGAAATTGCTCCGGTTTTTGATCTGGAAAACATCTCAGTTACGATGCGGTTATATAAGGTTGAGAATAACAATTTTCCCCTGGTTCCCTGCTGAGATATTTGCTTTGTAGGAGGAGTGTTGTGTTATATCAACAAATGCAAAACCGCGCAGATTTTGATCACGGTTCGCCAGTTGGACGGACTCGAAGCACTTGCATCCGATCCGAGTTAATTCACCTGCAGACTGAAAAATGAAATATGCACTATGTGCAATTTGATTCCCTGGAGTTGCTCACACTGATATTGCTTCTGATGTGTTATTCAATTAACTTTCGTTTATCTGAACTTTCAAACGACCCTGAAGTAAAGTTCTCGTGAAGTGCTTGCTTTTGCATTTCCTGGATGGTGGGACCATGCATTACTGCAAATACCTATGCACTTTTGTATTTTCCTTTATTTTTTTCTCCAGATAAATGCGGAAAAATAGTCTGCAGATCACCACTTTATTGCAGTCTAATACAACACGGTACAGCGTAAAGTTCAATTTAAACAGTAACATTGATAAAAGTTAGTTTGATACTCCTGATAAATTTTCACTGCGTAAATGTGCATTATTATTATTATTAGGCCTATTATTATGTTTATTATTATTATTATTATTATTATTATTATTAGTGGTGGTAGTAGTCGTAGCAATTAATTTTTTATTATTATTTATTATTATTCCTATTATTATTATTTACATTTTCCCCCCCAAAACGACCAGTCAGTAGTTTGGTTTTCATGTGTTTTATGATTGGAAGATGAAAATAAAACTCCCCGTCAAAAACGAACATGGACTACAAGGTCCAGAATCCCGTTCGAGCTATATAGTACGTAGAAGTGTTTTCTATCGAGTAAAAGGGTCAGACCAGTCAGAACGTTGCTGGAATTCTCAGCTTAATCGTGTCACCGTGTCGTCCAGCTGTGTTATAGACCCATTTTGAAGGGAAGCATACTGTAATAAATGAAGACAAAGACCGTTGACGAACGTGTACAATTTATTTGATCGTGCCTGTTTTAATGAAAACTGGGGACCAATTTCCCCTCACTTGCCTTTGTTCCGACAAGTAGCTACGGGTAAGAGCGGTTGATTGTCTTTAGCTAGCCAGGTACCTCGCTGGCTGTAGCCCGTTTGTGCGCACCATTGCTAGCCGGCTAACTTTGTCAAGTGAGTGAACGTATAGAAAACAGGCTGGGGAACGGCAAACCACGACTCGTTACCAGCTGATTTACCGGTGAGTAACCTAATTCTCGAAGCATTTAAAGTAGAACCATGGCTAACTATATTAAGATTAGGCTTTGCTGTGTTCTTATTGTTTAGCTGTGCTTAGATTAGCTCGCTAACTTGGCTGGATAATTGGCCATGTTTGGCCAAACTCTTAGAGGTGAAATACACAGAGCAGGTAACTAACGTCAGAAAGCTGCAATCTCTGCTGTGTATGTGTAGCACAAATGCGTGATATATTTATCTTACGTGCATAATGCACTTTTTGGCACCGTACGCAGCTAACCACTGCTCATAGTCAAGTAACGTAGCTGAGTTGGCTGCCTACCTTATAGTCTAACGTTAGTCTTGTTAACTTGACACTGCCAAAGACACATTGTATACGTTATTGTAACCAGCTAGCTGGCTGATCATTTTGCCATTAAGTTAGTTTGCTCGCCAGTCTAATGCGTTAACTACTCGTCTGTATTGTTTGCTTGCAACGCTACACGTCTGTGCCACTGACTTCGCGGGTGGGTCTTATCTTCTGAAAACACTCTGCTGAAAAACTACAACCATCTGTGCTTTCATTCATGATTTCTTATTGATAGACATGCATCTCAAGAATAACTGGCGAACGTTTCATCACAATATATCAAGAAATAAAGAAATTATGAAGGAAAGTATAACGTTAGATGGTTGTACCTTTCAGCAGATTAGCCCTGCCCTGACTCGGTCGCTTTCGTGGCTCTTATTTCTCCAAGCCAGTGCAACTGTTTTCGAAATGAATAACCGGTCAGCTGATAATCGAAGTTGGTCAGCTTGCTAGTTAATGCAGTCAGAATGGGGGAAAAAAACTAGCAGTCCGTCTGTTGAGGTAAATTAAATGAATTAGGCTTTGAGATCATTTGGACATGGCTGTGCGTACGCATTGATGCTTGTGATGTCGGATAGTTGGCTTATCACGTTTGTCTCCCCTAAGTTATGTGGTAAATCTGCGAGCATAGCTGACTAAATCAAATAATATGAATCTTCCATGCATAGTGGTCAGCTTCCTCGGATACCACGTAATGCATCATCAAACGTGAAGCAGAAATCTTGATGCTCTCGAAACATTTCTGAGCGAGATGTCATGCAAGATGAATGTTTTATCTCATGCCAGGTGCCAGCAAGGACCGGTTGTTGCTCTTACGTTACATCATTGACTGAGAAGACTGAAGTAAGTTAAATGGTTGCTAGTTGACTTTAATCTGAGTTGGCAAGATAATATTTTATCGTTATCGCTGGCTATATACAATCTCCGCTATCTTGCTAACTTTTCCTTTGTTTGAACGTTGAAGGAGCCCGACTGGGACTCAGTGTAGTACTACTGAGACCACAATGGGAAAAAAGCGCTTATTTGAGAGCTTTATTGTGTTATCCTGGCAATTTTCCTGTGTGTATGTTCGGTCGTTTCTATTTAATTGTCACACATTATATTATGCTTTAGCTTTCCTAATCTGATATAATACTAAAGCTGCTTTCACACCGGAAACGTCTTTGCATTGACCGACTGTAATCTGTCGTGCGAAAATTTCGTTTCGCGTGTAGTGTGAAAGCGACTTTTTAGTCTCCACTGCGTTTTGGGTTGTGCGTTTGCTAACGTTAGCTTGTATTGTGACTTGCATGTTCGCTTGGGGGCTACTCGGTGCACCAGCAGGAGCTGCTGCTGAAGTGAGTCATTGTTTATGAAAATGGCTAGCAAGTTAGCTACATGGCGTATTGTGTACCCCCGAGCGCTGTCGTGGTCTACTGCTGGCGACTTGAGCATGCAGGCTGCCAAATATGGTTGTCATGTCAGTTTAACGCTGAAAAAGTCCAGCTGGAGGCTTTTGTTTGGGTATGTGAGGGGTCATTGTTCCAGGAGCATAAAGTGATTTACATGCATAATTCCGTATGAGCATCTGGCGACGAGTCATTCTTGTCCCAAGATAATTTGAATCACTTTTGTTTCGTCGTCACCGATCGCCCCTCAGCTGGCCGAGCTGGCTTTGCATGTCGAAGCTCTATAGAGCCTCATTTTGGTTGTCAGTTGATATGTTAGTCAAGAACGTGACGTCTGAGAAATTTAAACTATCCCTTACACCCGAGGTGGGCAATGAGGGCCGAATCTGCCCCTGGTTTTCGCACCAACTGATGGCCTTTAATTAGTTCATTATCTAAATTAGCCAAACTATTAATGAAATCTGACATTTCAGGCGCATTTTTTTTTAATCATCATTCTGACCAAAGACTGCTCGTCTCCCTACATTAAACATTTTTCTTTGATTGAATCTTTGCACAAACCTATATTTGCATTTGCAACAAATTAGTTCAATGAGTCAGGGTCATTGATAGAGATAAAAACCTGCATAACACCGGCCCTGCAGGACCAGGATTGCCCTCCCCTGCCTTACACAGTATTATCCGAACTGACAGGGAGTGTTCTGTGCATCTGAAATTAGCTCTTGTTTAGCAGTGAAATATTAAACTAAGGGTAGGAGGAAAATCGTGTGTATGAATGCTGTTAGAAGGTGTATAAATAACCGCATTAGAACGCTCAGACCTCAACTCTTTCCATTCCCGAAATGGTATTCCTGTTTTCGTTATTTAATCGCGTCTACCCCCGATGCGTTGTGCTCTGTGTTGGCAACAGGCGTTCCTCTGATCCCAACTTCTTGTGCCAATGTATTTATTTTTTTCAGAATGTGAATGTATCCAAGACGATGGTTGTGTGAGGCCAAGCATGATTCATGAATAAAATAATTCGCAGTCCCTACCTGTTAGTGTAGACAGAAAAGCGTGACTTGGATTTGGTGTTTATTGCCGATCAAGAGCAGATTACTGGATACACAAACATCATGCGGCCGGCAAATTATGCTTGGCACAGTCTTGGCCATGTTACATAGTTTACACACTTAAAATTCTTTTGTTCGGTGGCTGGACTCCAGGGTATCCGCATAGGCGCATTGTTTGTGTTGGGGAATAGAGGATGGCATGAATTGTTATATTTATTATCCCCCGCCAACACGAAGTGGGAGAGGGATATGGGTTTGACCGTCCGTCCGTCCGAGATAAAGGGGACAGCTTTACTCAGAAACTACTACAGATACAGTATCCAAATTTGGTGTGTAGCTTCAGACCATAAAGGCCTTGATTGAGTTCGAAAATGAGAAGTGCACGATTGGCAGGGGATTTTGTTGACCATGTCGACTTGTTCTTAATGTTATACTCTACTGTTTCTCTCTTTAGTGTGATGATTGTTTGGGTTGATATTGGTTTCTTGCCGGACAGACTGACAAAGTGACGACAACATCTTCAGGACGCCTTTATCGTGCAATGTCGTCGTTTCTGCTCATCGTCTCAAGCGTAGGTCTCAAGCTGACACTACTGCTTTGTTCCCACAACCAAGGCTAGTTGTGATCGCTAAATGCCGGCGCCGTACATTGGGAGGCGGTGCTGGCTGACAGCGCAGATGTGCTGGTTTGGTAGAATGATGGGGCTGATTGTCTTTGCTGTGATAATCTATGGACCCACGAGTAAGTGACCACGGACACTGTCTCTTTCATTGTTGAGTGTCAGAATGAAACTGGTTGCACTCTTTGCCTTTTCTTGGGAGGTTTATGAATAACTGAATTCAGACAACAACTAATTTTTTTTCCCCAAATTAATATGGCAGTCTCCGCTGTTTAATCATGTGGGTATATTTTAATATGTGGTACAGTGCTTTGTATCGCCTGGAAGGTAAATTCCCTCCTGTTACTGATGGAAATGATTCTGTCTTCAGTCATTTTGTGTACTCCATATGCAAAAAACATTCAAGGTATTTTTGAATTTGGAGAGTCCCATCAGTTAACGCTTGATACTTTCTGGACTGCCTGGCCCATATAGAGTTGGACTACATGGAAAATTAAGGTGCATGGTAGAGTACTGAGGATCGCTCTGAATTTTGTCCTGGGTCTTATTGTCTAATGTGTGTGGGCAGGCAGTGGCTGGTGTGATGGTTAAAATAGCCTTAGTGACTCTGGGTTTGCTCCTCTGGATTTTATAAGCATCTTGTAACCTGTCAGCTGAGCTTACGGACTGAAGAAAAGGAATATGGCGCCTGGGATGTTGCGAGGAGTCAGGTGCCTGTCTCGCCTGATCTCTGACTGAACACTCTCTCAGGTTTGAAGCTGTATTCCTCAGCAGTGCTGGTGCACTTTTAGGGCCACTAATGCATCCTTGTGCTGGGCTGGTTTTGTCAGTAGGTAATATTTGTCAATGGGATGTACAGATGCTTTTGGGGAATCCTCATTGGGGTTTAGCGGAAATATCTGCAACATTACTTCAGGAAATCAGACCAAATGAGGTTGAATTCTGTGGACTACCGACTGTAAAAACAGGTAACTAATGTTAATAAATCGGCCGCCATGACACAAAGTGGAGCAGGTGGTATTGCAATGGAGCTCCTCTTTCCGCCGTAGAAGTAGGGAGAACTTTTCTTCGAAACTACTTTTCCTAGATGAATAAATTATTGTATCTTAACAGGGTCATTACTTTGATTGGGTCCAAAAATGGAATACTGATGACAGTCATCTTGTTTTATTGTGCACATAATCAGAGACTCAAGAAATTTTTTTTTTTAGATTTCCTAAACCGATGTCCCGACCCTCACAGTTTTAACATGCAGGACACCCATCCACTTCTGATGGACATTTATGTTGTTGGGGCTAGCGTGGGGAAGGTGTGATATCCAGGTTGATCTGATGATCTGCTTGTGCTCTGTTGTCAGGAGACTGTATCTGAAGTCTTATCACTGTCATTTGGTGGAAAGGCTGTATCCTGTCTAGTTTTTGGCCAGTCATGAAAGTGGAAGGTCGATATACTGTTATGTCCAAAACAGACTGGAGGCCCATAAAAACAGGAAAAAAACCCTAATGTGACCTAATTTTCATGGTCATTACCTCACAGTACTTTTTATAGTGGTTGATTTATGTTGTTGCTTGAATGGGGGTTTTTTTTTTTTTTTTTGGAGTGTATATTTCTGTATGCATTTGTGGTATTAGAATGCTGAATGGCGTAATGAATAGAAAAACAGTTTGTGCCAGCTGTTTCTATACAGTGGCTCAGGGCCAGGTGTTTATATGGATTGTGTTGAAGACTCCTCTCTTAGCTTGTCGGGGTAAGTGGTGAATAGAAAGTTACTCCCTGCCTCTAAAGTGGGAATTGGCGGTCGAGATCTGGAGGTATTTCCACAGAGATGAGACAAAGCGTGTTTTGCAGTTGTTTTTTTCTTCCAAAGTTCCCAGTCTGGCTTCTAGAACTCTGTAAATCTTCATCACCATTAGTATTTGTTTAGTTCTCTTTGAATTTTTCTTGTAAGAACATCTGAACTGCATATTTTTAGGCTTGAGACGTACGAAAGAATGTTGTCACAAAACTGATGCATATGTAGTTGTGCTGCATAAATTTGAAAAAATTGGCTAATTTTTTGCTACTTTTTGGCCAGTGGAAATTGCTTTTTATATTGTGGTTTGTCAAAGCCATCCCCACACTGTTCTTAAAAAAATTATTTACTTAAGGCAGGAACTATAATATATTTTAGTTAATTTTTTTTTTGAATATTCATTTTGCCAGCCCTAAATTTGAGACACTTGTGTGCTGCTATGTCGGGCCTGGCAGCCTTTGTCCTGGAAGCAGTTGAAGGCGACTGCATGTCTCAAAAAAGGACTGAAACAACATTTGGCAAATAGGACGCTAATATATCACTCACACACTTCATACTCTTCGTGGGTTGCTGCCATGATTAAGTTTGGCTGCACACATGACTTGAATTTTGCGAGCATCTACTTTCATTTGAAAAATCTCTCTGAACCCATGAGCTTCCTCTACACGAGCTTGGCCATGACAGTGCTCTTTTAATATGTTTATCTGGGTGGTCTCGATTACACTTCTCCACTCTGTGTTTTTTCCCAGAGGATTCTATACTGCCTCTCGTCTGTGTCCTTTTCTTCAGTAGGGACAGGATGGAGAGAGGGTTTGTCTGTAATCTCCATCACCCTCTACACCTTGTCGAGAGATGCTCCTGTCTCCGTGTCTTCGTTCCCTCCGAGTCTCGAAATACTTAACAGCTCTTCCTTTGATCTCAAATGATGTTATTCTGCCACAAAGTAACCGTAGGAGCTCTTAAAGCAGCGGAACATGCAGTTTGTTTTTGAAGGAGACTAGAGCATTCCTCATTGGTGCTTAAAGAAAAGTTGTGTTATAGATCTCTTAAGTACCAGTGTATTATTTAGTTGTAGGACACGAATGTAGAGTTTTGAAAGCATTCTAAAACCGGTACTCGTCCTAAGATCTGATTCATTAACTGTTCAAGATGGTATGTAGATGCGTGAACTTGGAGCCTTAGGAATCCATTGACAATTTGGATAACTAATTGATTTTATGAAATATTCTAAAGTATTGAAGATATAAAAAGTAGGTGATGGGTGAACGTCGAACAGGTGTGTGAGAGGCTTTGTAAAACATGTTTTGGTCCCCAGCGAATCATTAGTGTGTCTGGCAATCGGAGAATACTTGCTGATGGGTCTGTTGTGGCGAATAAGCTATGCATTTCTTCCATAAAGTAGGTCAGACAGTGGAAACTAAACACACTCGACGGTCGCAGTGGAAAAAGATGAAAAGCCTTTGAAAAGTAGCTGGAGTTAAGCATCCTCTATCCTAATGTATCCTTGTACTGGGTCCTTTCATACGTTAGTGGCTGAGCTAGTGCAGTCCTGCGCTGCGGAGTTGGCGTGGCCCTAAAAATAAAAAAAAAATTTAAAAAATGAACACAGCTAATGCTCTGGCTTTCACCTGAAGAACTTTAACACTGTCGGTTGAAAAAAAAAAAAAAAAAAATGAAATTGACTCGACTTAATTTGCATAGAGCTGAGTGAAATGAGCAAAATCCAAGATGCTTTGCTTGGAAATTGATAGAAAATTGGTGTAAAGATTCCTGAAAATGGATGAATGGTGGTAAAAACTCTTAATTGGTGGAAAAACCACCAGATGGGGAGAAATCTGTGGAGGAAGCAGTCCATACCGGAGCCCATCCTCCTACATCTGGCCAGGTGGGGAGAAGAGGAGGGCTGAAAGAAGTTTGAATGTTTTGAAGAGCCAATCGGAGCATTACACTCAGGTCGCACATGTTACTATTGAGGTATTAACTGATCTGGGTGAAGTAAATTCTCCTTCAACCCCAACCTAATTCTTTTGAGCGAAGAAAGTGCCAACATCCATCGTTTTTTAGTGAAACCCCAAACACCAGACCTCTTCATGTTGTTTATCCATTAATATGGCTTCATTGTAGCCCCAGAGAAGTTCTAACACGCAGTGGCTGTGAAGCTGCCTGGCCAGCGACACTGGCTGCCAACATGAAGTCCCGCCCCTGAGGCAGTCAGTGACCTTCACCTCTGCCCTCAAACCCAACACCCCTGTCCCTGTGCTGGCAGCCCGAAGGGGTGTCCCTACCATCACTGATTTTCATTTCCTAAATTCCCAGGCCCCGCCCCACCTCTCTCCCTCTGTCCCCGCCCCTTATTTATCATAACGGAGTGAAGCAGTGTCTCTGACAGGCCTTTACTGCTGGCCAGGGACCTCTCACTGCTCTTCTCCCACTTAGTGCTGATTCCACCGAGCCCCCCCCATTTCCTGTTCTGGCATTTTAGGACCCCTGGTTCTCTCAGCAGGCCACCGGGTCTCCGTTGCGTCACTATAGGAAAGATGAAAAAGGTTTCCTCCCCTCCGCATCTCGAGTCGCCTGGCTTTCCTCCTACACTTCCCCTTTGTCCCGCTCTCCGCTCGCCTCCGTTGGATGCTGGGAAGTCTCGGCGGCTCGGCGGGGGCAGATAAGGCCGTGGCCAGGGGGAAGGGAAGCGAGAGGCGAGGCAGTCAGGAAGTGGGAAGCGGAATACAGGGAACAGGCCCGGGCCCGTTCCTGGAACAGGGCGCCTGTTTGCTTTGCCTCGGCTCGGCCGTGTCTGTGTCGAACTGAATAATTGAAAAGTCTGAAACACGACCTGCCTCTCCCATCTGCTGCAGCTGGCTGCTCCTGGACTTGCGGGGACGGCTGGGGTAATTGTTTTTCATGTTTTCGACATGGCAGTGTAAGCACAAGCCTGTTTGTTTGCCCGCTGTGAATTCGCGAGTTCCTGCATGTGGTGGCGTTGTTTGGTCTTCGTAAAAAATGTACAATTATAAATAAAAACTCTCCCCTGCCTTTCAAAGTGCTGAGAAGATGAAGGCTTTTTTTCCCCTGTGGTGTTACCGTTTTAGACTTTGACTTCACCCTATGTTCACATACACTTTCTCACCCTCTCTTGTTCTTTCTCTCTCTGTCTAAAAATATCTGACGCGTTCTTTGGAAAGGTGAGGTTTTGCTTCTTGTCGGAGGTTGGCGGTTAATAAAAGCCTGCACTTTAAAGGATTGTTGGGCACTCGTGAGTTCATGTACGCCACGGGAAGCTCTCAACATACCATCAGCCCTGAATAAACCTTTTCCTATTCGCCGTCCAATTGAGCATCGCTCTTCGACGGCAGCTGGAAGGCATTTGGCCAGGAATCTTGCAAACTCATGAATCATGATCCGTGCGCTGGGTGTTATGAGTGTTTTACCCAAAGAGCTTAGAAATGAGCCTCCTGGAGCCTCCTTACAACTGGACTAGGAGTGGGGAGCTGTGGCTAATTAAAGCGTCATAAAAGCCCCAAAGATCGATATTTACCCCGAGACCTTGTGGTCTATCTATGCTTCTCAATCTCGATGCCTTATATGACTGGGGCCATACAGGCATCCCTGGTGACAGTCGCCATGGGAACGGCATTTTCCCCTCGTTAACCCCCACTGGCTCTTTGTCTCGTTTCACTTCCTGTGGTGGCAGTATGGTTGGAGCATTCCAGGCTGTCTATGCCTAGTGCATTATCTTTGTCAGACAAGATGTTCATTGAATTTTAATTTAGTAACTTTTCTGTGGGGGTGTACTTGGCTAAGACTTGGAAGGATGTGGCAGCAGAGTATAATCGTGCTCATCCTGTCCTCGAGTGCGATCATCGATCGCCTCTTTTTCTGATCAGTTCACTCGACTGAGCCGCAGTTGAAGTGAGGACAATGAGTATGCCCTCGGGCGTTGTCATTTCTCCATTCAAAATGGGGCATTTCAGTCAGAGGTGGAGCGATGCTCCTCTTCCAAGTACTACTCTTCTCTTGTTTTTATGTTTTTGTTCGCTCCAGGAATCTCTGGTGACCAGTGTATTCTTCACAATCGCGGATCTTACTTTGATAAGTTTAGGAGCTCATTAGGACGAGGATTAGGGATACAGGCCGTCCCGAGTGGATTTCTGTCTTGGATGAGTGTTTGCGTTTTGTCTCATCTCAAGAAACGTTTGATAAAGAACTTTTCTCAATTAAAAAGATGCATTTATTTTAGATTGGGTATAGTTCATACTGTGGAATATTGGCAACTCTGGAGTGTAATTGTGTGTGTCTGTGGCATTGCTGGTGTGGAGACTTGGCTCTATTGGCTGCGTGCGAATGTTTGGTGGTGGTCGGAGGGGCCGTTGGCACATACTGGCAGCCACACTTCTGTCAGCCTGCCCCAGGGCAGCTGTGGCTACAAAAACGTAGTTTTTCACCACCAGAGCGTGAATGTGTGAGTGAATGAATAATGTATCCATTGTGAAGCGCCTTTGAGTGCCAGAAAAGCGTGATATAAAAGTGATGCATTATTATTATTATTATTATTGTGAAGAAGTGGTGTTATTCTTACTGTGGAGTGGGAATGGAGCTGTGTGTTCAGGAATGAGGTGCAGGCTAAATGTCCAGAGAGATGAACCAGACAGCAGACTGTGTGTGAGCAGACAGGCTTTAGCCATCTCCTGATACGGAGCATGCTCTGTGTTTCCCATCTGTCCATCTCGACCCTCAGTCAACCTCTTCTGCAGCTCGCGTCTTGAGATTCTAATACTCCGGGCTCAAGGTAATTTGATTACACACCCCTCTTTTAAAATTCAGAATTCATCAGGGAGATGGGCTCTACAGTCACGATGAAGCTATGCGGCTAGCGCAAGAGACTCCTGGCTTTAGCACTGATCGCTTGCTGGCTAACGCAGGAGACTCCTGGCTTCAGCACTGATCGCTTGGCGGCTAACGCAGGAGGCCCCTGGCTTTAAGCACTGATCACTTTGCTTTCTGGCTAATGCAGTACACATCTCTGGCTTTAGCACAGATCGCTTAGCGGCTAACACTGGAGGCCCCCTGGCTCTAGCGCAGATCGCTTAGTGGCTAACGGAGGAGGCCCCTGGCTTTAAGCACTGATCACTGCTTTGAGGCTAACACTGGTGGCATTTCTGGCTTTAGCACTGATCGCGAAGCGGCTAGTGCAGGAGGCCCCTGTCTGTAGCGCCGATCGCTTAGCTTAGTTTGCAGCTAAAGCAGGAGACCTTTCTGGCGTACAGATGGAAAAGTGTAGGGGGCATTTGTAAACTTATCAGTGGGCAGCGAAACAGCCCTAGTCTCTGTAACAGGGATTTAAATACGGCTCATTGGGGAGGGCATTGGGTTTGGTTTTATTTTTTTTTATTTTTCCACTGTGGAGGTGGTGCACAGAAGTGGTCTTGTTAGCGGGGAAGTGAGGTCATAATAAAGGCCCTGTTCTCAGATCAGTCTCCCAGCCGTCCCATTGTCCATTTACAGGGCAGCTCTGAATGGGCCTCTGGTCTCTGAGGTGGAGTTTATTCCCCCGGGGTAATGAACAGGGGTGCGACACAGGCTGATTCACCCCCACTCCCCCCAGTGACACTGGCTCACTCAACATACAATCGCTTTCCGCTGAAAATATTGACTCAGCCTCCACACCCATCGCAGTGCCTTTAAGGGGAAATATTAACCTTGTATCCTTAATAAAGACCCCTTATCCTTTATTCACATGTGAACAGACTTTAGCGGAAGGGTATATTTCCGGGCTTGTGCTCAATGTCTATATGTGTTACCCCGGTGTTGAGTTTACTCGTGCTGCTTTTTAGGGGGACACTTTTGATGACGTGTAAATGGAAAAGTTGGGAGTTGAATGAACCCCCTTAAAAAGCCCATCTGCTCATGGAGGTGATTTATTCCTGCTTATTGTCTGCCCTTTGTGTTGGAGGAGTGTTTGGGAAGTTCAGGTTTGTGCTGATAAGGCTTGTGAGCTTGAAGAAGCACTGTAACCAAAAACAAAGAGTAAAAAAAAAAAAAAATAGCTGGCTGTTTCTGTGACTATAACAGCAGTTGAGTGATTTGTTTTTGGACATAAGAATTTGCATGAGAAGACGACTGCTGTTATTCTTTTTCATACACTGAGCAGAGTTTCTCCCGATTAACGACTTGACGATGTTATCACCAGCTTGTTGACTTTGTGATTTTGACCAGAGCCTTACAGCTAAGTTTCTAGCCGAGTTGCTTCTATGTTGGGGTCCTTTGGGAATATGATCCACACTTTGTGGTTGGTATGACAGATCCAGATGGGAGGTGTGAGAATGTGGGGTGGGCAAAGTTGGTAATTTTTTTTTTTGGGAAGAGTGGAATGTTCTTACCCTCACATTCTAAGTCTATGTTCTAGAACTCCACTGGCCAGTAGCGCTTGTAACTTCAGCGATAGAATGTTCTGGGCATTTAATAGCTTACTAATGAACAATGCAGTGTGGCCTTGCTCTATCTGATGTGCGTAAGGCGTCTGATAATTGGGTCCAGTTGGTTCCCAGAGATAATGGACTAGTGCCCTTTACTTCTTACTGAGTCAGTTTGTTTCTGCTTGACTCGAGCCTCTGAAGATCACTACAGGTTTTCCATGTTGAAATTCCATCTTGTGCTCAGTTCTCTGGCTGGTTGACAGTCAGGCTTCCTGAAGGCAGTCAGTTTGTCCAAATGTTTCCCGACACAACCAGCCTAATCAGCCTTGGTCAGGTGGAAATGTGGTAACCCAGCATAAACCATTGTAAAATCCCAGCAGCGTTCGCAGGTCCCCTCTCCAGAAAGTGGTGGAGTTCAGATGCTGACTTGCCATCTGTCTGTGTGCATGTGGCCCTCAATGCGCGAGCAATAAAGCGGGTTGGAAAATGGGATGGTTGACCAGATATCCACTGTCCAGAAGGTTTTCACCTTGACCTGTAAAAGGCACACCTCAACCAACTGCTAGAGGTCCTGGGGTATGTTTCCTAAGTTTGCAAACTATGTTAGCAACTTGCATACTTTTTGTGTCGCCTGCAAAGCATAGCGGCACATAGGGATCACTTTGTCCGGCTTCTGTCTGTCCGTCCGTCTGTCTGTCTGTCCGGTAGTCACACTTTCAGTTGGTAGTCAGACTTTCACATAAGCTTCGCAGGCGAGAACGTGTTCACCTGAACACTCTAGTCTTTATAAGGCTCTGGTTCTGGCTATGTTATTTGCGATCAGTTAGCATCTATGCTTTTGGGAAACACATCCTTGTTTGGGCTGCTGTGTGGTGGCACACAGGTTTGTGAAATTAGAGCTGGTGTGAAAACATACTGGATGAATAATCTTCAGTACTGGGATGGAAAACCAGGGCTCTCACGCATTCTAGCTAATCATTCACGGGTGTTAGTATAGAGACCAAGTCTTATTTTTTCCAAAGTCTTCTTCTCTGGGTCGTGCCTGCTGTTCCTGTGTGGTTATGGTGTGTATGCGTGTTCGTCCTGTGACGTGGTCATGACTGGGTGTGTCAGGTTGTTCTTTTTTGCTATTTGAAATCCCTGGATGCCTGCATTTAGAAGTATTTCTCTTAAAATCTGGAGAGGATGTCTATTTTCAGGGTCCTCCTCATTGAAGGCCTGTACTGTAAAGTGTAATCCTGCACTGACTCCTGGCTCGTCACCACAGTCGGTGACCCTGTGGCGGTCTCTCTGCTGCGGCGAGATTAACACTCACAGGTCTGACACGGGGAAGTTCAGGCAAACCGGTTTTATCGGGTCACGCGGATCGGCGGCGTACTTTATGAGTTTGTTTTGCTTTGTGTTTTTCTCCCAGAGAGACAGTGAGGTTGTGAAATGTGGTGCTAATGAGTAATGATCAAAGGCAGGGGGGGTGGAACTAACCTGTTCCGTGTTCCAGGGTTGCTAGGCAAAAAAATTCTTAATTCCAAACATCCCTCCAAGCCCCAGTTTATGGCGGTGGGGGAGGGGAGGCAGTGAGGGTGGAGGGGGACGCAGCTGGTATTAAGCTGCACATCTTTGGATGCAGCTGCTGGGCTTGGCTCATGCGCGATGCTCTTTCCTACCGAAAATTGCCCAGTTGGGTTCTCTCGCCCACCCCATGTGACTGTGCATTACTCTGGCATCGCAAAGACCTGCATTTTTTAATTTAAAAAATTAAACTTGACCCCATCGAACCAAAATATTTTATGTGCCCTCTTTGCCCCAGGCCCCAAAGTAATGCATTCCTGAGTCTTGGGGTATTTCTGGGTAAAGTGGAGCAGGTGTCCAGTTGGAGGGCCCGACAGTATGAGAAGTGTCCTTACTGTGTTTGTGTGTGGGCCCATCTGTGTGCGCACGCCTGTGTGTACATTTGTGTGCGTGTGTGTGCGTGTTCGAGTGCATGACAGCCTCTTACACCATGCATACAGATGTGTGAAACCGTTTGTGTGGTTAGGGTTGGGGAGCGCAGGGAAGTCCTGATTTGTTTTTGTCCTGGAGAGTGAGAATTGGAGTCAGTGGAGGAAGTGGGGGCTGGGCAGTTGGGCCCTGGTGAATTATTGGGGGAGTATTGAGTCACACATTTGGACGGCACGTGTTATCGCCCCATTACAGCAGCTGGAGGAGTCTGTGTCCTTCACTCAAACGCCCCGCTCGGGGTGTGGCTGGTTTGTTGGGGGCTGAGAGAGGGTGTGGGGTACGGTCGAAGATAAGCCCATACATTCTGTATGCGAGGCAGGGCTTGATGTGGGTCACAATTGTCCGATGAGGTACGTGGTACAGCCTGTTTGTTTCAACCTAACCTTATTCTGATTGGATACTCCAGTTTTCAGTTTCTCCTGGGTCTGACTGTGATATTACAGTGTAACCGCTGGGTGCTTATGACATCACAGTGAACAGCAGCTTGTGCCTTTTTTTACATTTTGGGTTGTAAAATATGAAGTGTATGTTTCCCCAACCATTTTCTTTGTCTGACTCTAATTCTGATTGGTTATTCTAATGTGCTGTTTCTATTTCCCAAACTGTGGCATCACAGTAGTAAGTGGGCTATTGTGACATCACAGTAAATGGCAGGACATGCTCAGACTGAGTTAGGGGTGCAGAAATCCTGTAGCCACTGTATAGTACAGTAATGCTACTGTACTATAGTGGTGCAGCTCTCTACTGTTGTGCTGCTCCTCTGCATGTCTATTCCTACCCTTATTGTTTCAAAGTTTGTCTGTTTAATGATTTTATTTATTACATTTTATAAAATTATAATGACTTTGTTTGCATTCTTCTCCTAAGCTGTACTTTGGCTTGTTTCCGGAAGTCATTGATTTCCTACTCGCTTCAGCGCCACTGGAAATGATAGACTGAGGGAAGAAAACACAATTATTCTTCATGACTCAGAGGGGCATCGTGACATGGCCCTTTGTTAAAGGAACACTGCCGAGCTGGAAATATTGCAAACATGTTATGGAGGTGACTTCCTGTGTTAGTGCAGCGCCACTTGTGGATATCGCGTGAATATCCAGGTGTGAAGGGTTAACGGACCAGACCTCACTTCCTCTGCCTGGTCATTTGAGGGGGGGGAGGGAATCAGCCCCACTGAATAATTCTGCCATTAGAATGGTTTTGTTGCTTTGAGTTGGGTGTTTTGGAAGTGTAGCATAAGGATGTAATGGTTTTGATCGCCATTTTTGTAAAGCAAAATAAAACCAGTAGCCTTCATGGGGTGCGAAAGCAATCTAGCCCCTTTTTTTTTTAATTTATTTTTTTTTTTTTTGCAACATACTTGAAACTGTCTCTTACAAACAGCAACCAAATGTTAAAGGCCAGGCGAAATGCTTCTGGGGAAAAAAACTTCACTGGTATTAGAGCCGATCAGTGACCTGCTGATTAAAGGGAATGCATTAGAGTGATTATAATCCTCACCTTTAAACCAACAAACAAAATCCACTTTCAGCCTTTCCCCAGGACTAAGTGGTCAGCTGGCCAACTAATATTTAGATGGCAGTACTGCTGGTTGCTTTGTGAATGTTAAATGCTCATGAAATGGTACAAATGTGTTTGCATGGCTTAGAGTACATTTAACAATTTTTGGCAAATATAGTTCATATATTACAGAATGTTTTTCTATTGATGTATGTTTATGAACACTTTAAACTCAATCGAAGAGCCACCTTAAAGTGCATAAATTAATTGATGTTTCATCATTTCTCCTGAAAAAGTGCCACAATGGGAGATGCAGAAATTCTTAAGATTTTTTTTTTTTTCCCCCCCTCACATTTTTGCTCTTGACTGTCTCACATCGTGGCCTAGATTGGCCTGTCTGCTTCTCGGTATCACTTCAAAGGTTTACGTATAGCAGTCTATTTGTCAGTTAATAAAAAGCTCGAGTGTTATTCAGGCCAAGTACACAGTTAACAGGTGGTGTGTAATCATGCCCTAAAAGTTGAGGTGCCCTAACTGTTTATTAGCTCACTTCTCAGCAGTTTTTTCCCATAAGCATTTCACTTGGCCTCTGACTCTGTTTCTGTTTGTTTTTGATTGCTTCAGGTAGAGAAGTATGTTTGCAGGAAAAGAAGAGGTGCATGATTTCCAACCTTGGTGGTAGTTGGTCTTCTTAGGCTTAAAAAAAGTAGCAGTTGACATCGTCATACTCCTAGTGTAGAGTCCTTTTGAATTTCGAATATTTCCCCCCCCCCCCAATTTGTCATTTTTACCTCCGCCGATGAAGTTGGGGCGGAGGTTATGTTTTCGGACGTTTGTTTGTTTGTCTGTTTGTCTATCTGTCTGTTTGTGAACAATATAACTCAAGACGTAATGCACGGATTTTGCTGAAATTTTGTGGGTGCATTGCTAATACATCAAGAATGGAACCTATTGATTTTCACCGCAATCAGTGAAACAATATCGCTGCAACGGCAGCCATCTTGAAATCGTATGACACTCAACTTTGCTCCCACTCGTGAAGATTTGGATTGTGCTGCCTTGGCGGAGGTTTGCACTCTAGGAGTGCCTCTCGTTAGTCCAGTGACTGGTCAATTCTACTGCCATTTTTTAGTTATTACAATTTAAAAAAAACTTTCAGAAGATAATTTTTCTGACACTCTACGCCACTGTACTGCTCTATATTGAAGGGTTAAAAAGCATCTCTTCATTGTGTTTCATGGTCCTGTTTTACTTAAAAAAAAAAAAAAACTGAAAGAATTCAGTGTTGTATGGAGTGAGAGCTCTACTCGGTATTAATTTGCATGTGTTTTTCCATTTTGCCCATCCTGTGACTGGCTTTATATGCAGGCATGAAGTCTATACCTCCAGGGTTTCCACCATTACGTCAAATGATGTGGGAGCGAAATATTTGGAGTCTTTAGTGTAAGAAGAAAGGTGCTTGTGCTCAAAATCTATCTATAAAAAAGCAAGATAAAACCTTTGTCGCAAACACTTGCTTTTTTTTTTTATTTGGTTGTAATTGCAGTCTCGATCCCTGTAAAATGTGCTCTGTTGGAATGGTATTCAGAGGAGGCATCAGAGGTTAGAAGGCGGTTATTTTCGTCTTTTCAGGTCTAGTGCTAGTGGAAGTCTGCACTCATCTATACTCAGGAACGGCTCATTGTGATTTGATTCTTTTTGTGGTTGTAAGGTTAGAAATCCAAAGTGTGGCCTTCATTTCATCACACTGAACTTGTTTGCGCTTGTTTTTTTTTTTTTGTTTTTTTTTTGCGCCACAAGCCAAGAGCAAAAATCATCGATTAGAGGGTTACATCACAATGGAGTTTGTGGTCTGGGAATGTGCTGCAGCATTCGCACTGCTTCTTCCCTCGCTATTCTTTTAGTGTTTGGCCAACAAGCTGCACTAATGGTGGAGCACTAATGCCATTGCGCTAAAACTAATACACTAACGCCATTACGCTAACACCAAAAGGCTAACGCCGCAACGCTAATTCCATTATGCTATCACCAGTACGGTAATGGTGTTATGAATGCTATTGTGCTAAGGCAATTACGCTTATTCTAAAACGCTAATATCGCTACGCTAATGCCATTTCACTCGAACTATATCATGTAATAGTAAACTCCTGCTGTTCTGGAGCTGAGGCTTCTAACTTTTTCTGCTCATAGCACTGGTGCTACAGAGGTTCATTGTCTTGTAGCACAAGGAAAAGACTTGTAGCACAGTAAACACATCTGTTACATCTCTAAAATCAACCACAAGTAGTGCAGTTTATCATTTAAAGACAAATAAATAATAATCTTTGTAAACTGAAGTACTTTCAAGGTCTCGGAATTCTTTAAATTCATACAATTTTTAGTAATTTCCGGATTTTGTCAAGCAGTCTTGACACAAAAAACTTACACTTCAAATATAATGCAGGCACATTACTCACAGAAATATAAAGAGCCACTTATAAGAGACGTTATCTCTCTTCAAAATTTTGTTTCCTAAAACATATGGATAATCGCTTTTTTTTCTGGAGCCTCCGTGCACTATTTGCAGAACAACAACTGACCTCTCTCATTGAAAAGGACCGAAGGAAAATTTTCCGGGTTGTACTTGCATACTTTCCCTTTTGCGTTCGTATTTACGTGACTTGCATCTTCGTCGTCATCAGTTTGTACTTGTAACTTTGTGTCGGATTTCTCCTCGCGGGCCCATTTGGAACCGGTTTTATTCAAAACTGTAGTTTATTTTTTCATGTTCTGTTATCACTTTCATCAACCTGAGCCAGCCCAGCTGAACGCATGTTTCAGGGTTTCCTCTTGGATTTTTTTCAGCAGCGGGGGCCGAGGGTTTTTTTTTGTGTGTGTGTGTACCCTGGATGGTGTGCCCGTGTGCATATCAATCAGCAATTTAAAAAGTTGAAAAAAGACGCTTGACTGCAAATCAAGCTTTAGAACATATTTATCAATACCATTTATATTATATAAATTTGTACAAATACTTATTTGTGTATTATACATTTTTTTTAATGCATTTTATAATATAGATTTGTACATATTGTAACAGATTTACTTGTACATATACTATTAAATATTTATTTTTTATTTTTAAAAAATATATTTGTACATATATTTAATTATTTATCCTGGTTTCTAAAATAAGGATATGGTGTTGCACAAACGCAAAAACAGGATTCTCCAAAAACCCGGCCATATCTGGGATACTGAAGTCCGTGTTACTAACACTGATCTATATATAAGAACTGGATAGCTGATGACTTCATAATTTTGAAGTAACCGTACTGCCATATTGGTATGCCCAACTATAATCTCTCAGAACATTGCTCACATTGAACACGTTGCAGCCAACGATAAAATTAATTGAGAAGATATCTTTTCACAGACAAGGAAGAGGCGGTATTTTATGTTTCCTCCTCAGATCGACCTGACTGTACGAAAAATGCTTCTAGGACCGCAGATTTGACTATAGTAGGCAGCACTTGTACGTGCCTTCTCTGCCATAGAATACGATATAACGGTTGCTTACTTCCGGGCATAGTAAAATGGCCACTTCCGCTTGCTTCAACCTCCCAACGCAGTTCTCTATCACGTCAGCAATCCAGTTATTCTATATAGATCAGTGGTTACTAAAGGCACTCATAGAGAATACATTGCTAATGCTCATTTACTGTAACGTCAGCAGCATTCTTCTTAGAGAGGACGTGTCATACGAAAGTTAAAGCCTGCAACATTTTTTTAAATCTAGTACTACAGTTATGTGATTAAGTTCAATCTATTTTAACGTTATCTATCTATAATAACATATACCTTTTTTCTTGTTTTTCAGCTCCGGTAACGTTAATGTAAGGTGCTCTAATCTCATTCGAAAATTCTGCAAAATGATAAGACAGTGATCGCACTGTGGTGGTTGTCATGACATCAGGAGTGTTTCACATTCTGGCAGTATTCCATTCACTCGCGCTTGTAGACAGAGCGGTGGCCATTCGTTGACTTGGAGTGGAAAAAAAAAATCCAATTCTGAAGTAGTGGTGGGAATAATACAGCGGCGGCGGGGCGCCGCTACTAAATGAATATAGCCGAAATTGAAAGGCGCTGAAAGCGGAGGAATTGTGGGAAATGGTGTTGGGTAGGCAGGTGGGATCGTGTCTCTTGATCATATGACAGACTACAACTACCAAGTACATTAGCGAAGTGGCATTGTTTCATGTCTCGCTCTAGCACACGCCACATGTCTCTCATCGCACCGGTGCCACAACAGTTGTTCATTCATCGCTCGGACCAATTTTCATATGCGACATATGTAGCACTGTACAGCCCTGGAACACAATGTCTATATTTGTGAAAATGTAAAAAACTTCAACAATTATCGCCCCGATTTTCTGTTCTGTAATTGAGAGGTGATGTTGTTCTGTTATTTGGTGAAATCCCAACCTCCCATGTTATTCCTCTGCGGTGAGTTGGTGAATGCAGTAGAAATGGATGCCGTGCACTGATTGGTTAGGCAGGTCAGGGTGAAGGTCGCGGTGGCAGAACAGAAATGGCGTTTTCCTCCCTAACCAAGCCCCCACCCGCCGCCCCCCCCCCACCCTCGGGGAAGCTTGGCTCTCTGCGTTGGCATGGCAGCACCTTGGCATTGCATGGAATCTTTCCTCTGTTTCCAGACGCTCATTATTCATTGATCTGGTGACCCACTTACCGAGATACCACTCTCCACGCTCGCTTGCATTTTCTGGGTCAGGAAAGGCTGTGACGGCTTGGCTCGTGCGAAACCGCCCGTTCGCTGACGTGGGCCAGGTCACGTTTACGGGCCTCTCGTTCTGCCTCCAACCTGCCGCTTTCAAACGCCCCCGTTGTTGTTGGCGGAAAGCTTTTTCATGAAGGAAGCTGATAGAAGCAGCTATGTACATCTCTTCAGTCAAGTTTCCCCTTGAAGTCAGGAAGTGTTTCCAGCCACCCCTCCCCCGTTATTACTCCAGAACTCCAGTTCAGTGGTGTTTCTCAAAGCAGGACTATTATGCTGGTCAAAATTTAAAACTGGAAACGGCTCAGTTTACTTCAGTTCACGTTCCAGATTTTGGAGGTTTCTGGCTTAATCTCCGTAGAGGCCTTGTCCGTCGAGTAAGGTCTCGGTCATTTACAGTAGTCGAGTTTCCATCTCATGTCAAGCAAAATTTGAGCGAATTTTAGAAAATTCGCCTATAAGAAATTTTGAATTGGCAGCATTTCTATCAACAGGCTTGGAGCAAATAAGCTCTATTAAAGTGGGCTAGTTTTGCCTCAAGATGGCGATAGATGGCAATTGTAACATTTGTAACATCAGAAGAAGAAGTCACAACTCGTAAGAGAAACAAACTGAAGCAAAACAACCAGAAAAAAAACAACCAGTCTGAAGGAGAAGCGAGACGCTGTTAAGATGGAGATGGGTTTACTGGAGTTGCATGCAATTCAGCAGATCGTCCTAGAGCTCTCTTTAATGACTGAAATGTTTGATGCTGTCTGGAGACGAAGACGGGGTCGAATGCTTATGCATGCAGCTGCAGCATGGTAGCCACGTCAAAGTCTGTTAAAGCCGCTTCCCATATAATGCATATTAACTCTATATCGCATAAGGCAAAACCACCTCAAGCGAGTGTATAAATTTTATGTGACTTAGAGGAAGTTTATTATCCCCTCGTCGACGAATTAGTCGGAGGGGGATATAGTTACGCTGTCTGTCCCTTCTGTAACAAATCTGGTTTCCGTTCAATAACTTTAGTAATGTTTGACGGATTTTCATGAAATTTGATGTGAAGGTACTTTATATCAGAATACAGGCCAAGTTCCATTTCAGAGTATGTAGGTCAAAGGTCATAGCTGATTAAATATGCAAAAATGGTTGCCAGAAGATTTAAGAGTATAACGAGATGCTTCTTTATCACATCCAAGATTTCTTTAATGCCATTAGACTGTTTCAAATATTATACAGTACTAACCTTTGAAAGTTCAAGGATAAGTTCATATTATGTTTTAACTTTTCACTCTAATTTTGTCACCACCTCATATATGCTTTAATCTTCTTCTTTAAATCCCTGATTTTATTCACATTCTTTTATTAAATCTTCATACCAATTAACATAAAGTTTATTTTCAGATCTTCTCATGGGCCATTCCATGAAGTAGCAAACTTTCTTTACATCCAATCCCCGGATATTAATAACTTCCTTGCCTAGTAATATAGTATAGTCTACTGTAAGTTACTTCTTCTGACGTGTATATATACATGTACACGTACTACATTTGTACCTGGCGAAGGGATGCTACGTTTTGCGTTGCCCTTGTTGGCATTTTTCTGTTTCCTTCTGCTTTTTCCATTGTGAATTTTCAAAATGCACATTCGAATAGTCAGATGGACATGCAACTAGTTACAAGTGCATTCTGATTGGCTACGTCACAGGTTTCAGCGCGATTCACTCCTCACTTCGTCGATTTATTTAAAAAAAAAAAAAAAAAAGTAAGTTGCTGGGAAACTTTGGACGAACAGAAATAATTCACCAACACTGTATCGCACTGTAATTTCATGTGGTCTCTGAAAAATTTATTCTAACTGTAACTAAACTCAAACCTTGCCTCTCCCCTTCTCCAGGGCTGTTTTTATCCCCCGCAAACACGAAGTTTGACCTCCGTCCGTTCGTGCGTGCGTACGTCCGTCCTAGAGAATGGGGACAACTTTTCTCAGAAAATATTACAGATGGGACAACCAAATTTGTCGTGTAGCTTCAGACCATAAAGGCCTTGATGGAGTTTGAAAATAAGAAGCGCACGATTAGTGGGCGATGTTGTAGACCATGTCGACTTGGTTTTAGTTTTTATTCACATTTTCCCAGGCTGTTGGGTAGGCAGATGTTCTGAAACTGCTGGCTTTATTGTAGCCATCTAATCCGCACATCTGTATCGTTTAAGAGTGCCAGAAGGCGTGTTTTCTATTAACCCTTGATGCATCACAAAGACATGATGACAGTATTCTGATATGGGCATTCTAATGCTGATGGAACTATCATGATTGGTGATTGAAAACAACAGATGATAAAGAGCCGTGGGATTCCTAAAAACTGATCTCCAAAGGGTTACTGTGTCAGCTGGGTCAGGCTTACCTTTGGTTATTGAACCAAATCTTGAGAGCTGTGGTTGGTGTCATTCCTTTGAATTCTACCCGCGGTCTCTAGTCATTTGTCTTCAGTTTAGTATGGGGCACTCTGCTGTCTCATTCTAGAAGCTGTTAATGGTTTTAAACGGCTTGTCCACCTGCCTCCCGGGGCCATATATTTCCCCATTTCCTTTTATGTCATCACTCTGGGAAATGATATGGTGGCTTTTACGACTTAAAATCGAAGAATACTGTGAAAGGAACAGGGGCTTGCAGGAGAATAAGACTCGTAAAGAGGAAATGTTAAACGGAGCTGTGTTGAAGGGCTCTCAGTAGCTGGGAGGTAGGCGGTGCATTCCAGCAAATTTGCTGAGACTGCACTATGACTTCGGCCATGGCACAGTGACTGTATTCTCTACGAGAAACACTGGGAATCTTGGCAGCATAATGCAGGTTATTGTTGTTGTTAAAATATGTGATGTGGAATGTTATTTCTGTCCTCCGCTGCTGTGGAAGGGGAGAGAGGAATGAGTGTTGTCCGTTTGCGCATTCGTCCCTCCGTCCATCTATCACTCTTCTCTCACAGGCCAAAGCTCCAAACCTGTTCAAGACTTTTCGACAAAATTTTATGTGTGGATTCATCTTATCGTGTAGATGTGCCTTTTCATACTTCTGTCTGCCCCTTCATCATTATTTTGGCCATCCTGTTCTTTTCTGGGCGAGACCTCCGAAACCATTCACCATTCCTCTACAGAATTTAATGTATGGCTACAACTTATTTTGTAGATGTACTTCCGTCCAGCCTCCTCTCCGGCCGTCCATCCGTCCTTCTGTCGCGTGTTTTGTTTCCAGGCCAGACGTCAGCTATCCTGTGGCGGGAGATCTGAGCATTTCATGCTCGTTTTAAAATGGGGGCAGTCTTTGCCCTCAGCTACCTGGCTTTAAAAAAAACACGAGTTGGTAAACATGCATTGTGGCTCTGTCTATAGAGTTTAATCGCTGCTGTGGGTTTTTTTAGCGCAATAAAGATTTTGCCACAGCAGCTCTTAATCTGGAACAGGTGGCTATAGCGGAATTGTTCTCTGCTTGGTCTGGATGACTGGTTGTCTGCGGGAGCTGGTTCTGCATTAAATTTGTGCGTCTCGATCTGTTCCGCTGATGATCTGTTGAGGTCGGTTCTGCTTCCCGTTAGCGGCTCCAGAAGAGCAGGTACAGATCAGAACATGCTCCTCGTTCGAGGACCTTTTTGAAGCTTTAGCCTGCTTCAATATCAGAGGTGGGGCAGGTTAAATGTGGTCTGTGCCTGGCTTTCTTTAGACTGTGATGTTGGGGGAGGTGTCTGATGAGCAGGCCGTCTGATCTGAGCGCGCTTTTCATGGGTCAAATACACTGGACTGAATATGTGGTGGCCAGTATCAGTGAGTCTTCGGTGCTAATTACTACCAGTACTATTTATTATTTATTTAAACTTGCGCTGGCTAAACCTGTCCTTGCAGACCTATTTTCTTATAGGTTTTTCATTTCTCCCCTAATTTAGCACACCTGACTGTATTTTTCAGCAGCTTAGCAGGACCTCGCTAGCTGTTAAAGATCAAGGGTTATTGTTGTCATATATCGTAGAAGGAATGTGATCGCTCGGAAGCAGCTTTTAACACTGACAGGAACCCTTGCTGTGTAATTGGCTAGCGAGTGAATATACAATCGCCCACATTAAACCCTCGATCTGGAGAGAGGAACTAAATGCACTTCTCTGCTTTGTGGGTTTGTATTATCTTGGATCCAGTTGAGAGGGTAGGCGGCGAATCGCTCTTCTGGTTTTTATCTCTGAATTGGGCCTTTGATCTTAACCCTCTCGGATTCAGCGTCTCTTGTCAAGAGGCTCGATTATGATCTCTGACAATCAGGCCTCCTTTACAATCAGTTTTTTCTCAAACTGGAGTTTTTGGTGTGAAGAAAAGATGGTGGTTGATGTTGGCGGTGCAGCTGCCTGTAGCGAAGCGGTTAGCTGTGCGGCAGAGATGCCGTTAGCTGTGCACTGATGTGGGATTCTGTGCTCACGTGAATATACACACACAGACACACGCTTTTGGCAAATACTTGCTTCTTGTATCTCACACCACACTAGCCGTGCGTCAGATCCCTTGCGCCCCACTAAAGTACGAAGAATAATGCAGCAGCTCTGCTCAGTATTACATTACAAGGCATTCTTGGCTATACGGCGCATTAACTGCAGCGAAAGCGGTACGATGCATGATGCTTGGAACGCAGGGATTAGCAGGGAAAGTTCACAATGATGCTCTTCATGTGGATCTGAAGACGCTGAATTAGCTCTATGACCTGATATAGTTCAGGCGGCGAGTCTGGCTGCAGAGGGAAGGCGCTGTGAAGGACTCTCACAGGGTTTTACCTGATCACACACCTCAGAGAATTAGACCTGATCTGTAATGGTGCCTGTTTTGGATTGAAACACTTTTCTGTGCTCGGCTCATCTTGCCTGACGAATTTTAGCCTTCTTGGAGGCAAATTTGTGAACAGTAAGACTGCAGAGGAAGGTCCCACCTTGATCATGGCCTGAAAGAATATCATCAGTTGTCCGAACACCTTACACTAACCTTTACCAACCCTCAAAGAATCAGCTGGAGACTAACGTGTTCGGACAACCAATGAAATTCGGTCAGGACATTGTCAAGGCAGGACTGGACTGCTGTCTTAGGGTTTGCAAATGAGCTTCTTGGAGGAGCAGATGGGCGGGGTTTGCATATTATTTTCTTAGATATACCAGGCACAGCTATTCAAATGCAGAAGAGAGACCATCACTAGTACAGGGCAGTGGGTGAGTGGGTGTGGTAGGTAAGGCCTCAGGCTTTGGCTCAAATGGAGTTTGCTTCAATTTCAAATACTTTTCTGGAGCGAATGAAATTATCCCGAAAGCACAGGCCTCGCCAATCTCCTGTCCCTCGTCAGCTGAAGTGTACGAGATAAGATCAGCGGAGTGCAGGAAAGTGTTTTAATTCAAAACAAACTCTTGGAAGTGCGAAGCAGAGAGGACATGTTGGGCTGGGTGGCTGCGGAACCGCACCCCAAAATATGCGATGTATGTGCAGTAAGGTCCGCTAGTGGTTGTATAGTATTTGGAAATGACGACGCTTAAGAAAAAGACCAGTGTTTCTTTCCTGATTTGCATGATATGGGTAGATGTCGGTACCCAGAAATTAAAGGCGATCTTCATTTTAATGTCATGCTCTTTGTTTTCAGATGCATTGCGCTGAAGCGCAGAGGATAAAACCGAGAAATTGTGTAGCTGAACAAAGACTAAAGGGTTCATTTAATACTGAATCTGCATGTATTTTCCTCCCTCTGTTTTTCACTCAGCGTTGGCGGAGGACGAGGAGCCGCGGCGCACTGGCGGGAAGCATGAGAATCCACTGAAACGCGCCACTGACGAGCTTTCGACAGGGAAGCCCCGCCCCCTCCCCTCAGCCGCTCTAATGTTCTCGCCTGACCAGGAAAACATCTCCACCTCCTCCACCAAAGCACCAGTCAAGTACGGGGAGCTCATCGTCCTGGGGTGAGTGTCCGAGAGGGGGAGGGCCTTACAGACTGAGCTGTGGACATCTGTACTTTAATCCTGTTTCACAAAGCAGGATTACGGAGTTAACTGGGCCCTGTTTCATGAACTGGGAGCAGTGATGTAGCTGGGCCCTGTTTCACGAAATAGGATTAGAGTCAACTAGAGCCTGTTTTATATAGCAGGAATCGGTAATCAGTAATTTAGCTTCATGTATGCAGTCTAATTGAGTGCCAACAGTGGAGATGGAAATGGTTCTGGTAAAAGCTGCCAAAAGCAAGCACTGAAAAACAACTATCCCTGCTTTGCAGATCAACCATTTTAGTTTCAGTTTTTTTTTTTTTTTTTAAAGACTGGGAGCAAATTAAAAGAAGAAAGGCGCATTAATATGTGAACGAACATTACAAATACAGATGCTTCTGCTCATTTTGCCGGCATAGTTTGGGTCCAGTCATCCCCTTAAAGGTGGAAGGGTCTCTGCAAATCGCCCCAGAGTTATTCTGTGCGATCACCTTCATATCCAATGAGCACTCATTCCTGCAATGATGGGAGGGGTCTCTTCGAGGATGACAGTGGCCCAAACCCTACAGGGCACAAGGAGGCACTGAATGGTTTTATGAGTATGAAAATGATCCTGAGTGTACACCACTGCCTTCAGTCACCAGATCTCAAACCAACTGTACTCATGGGAGATTTTAGGAGAATGTGTTTGACAGCTTTTTGTCGCCATCATTTACATCAAATGATGTATCTTGTATGAAAGGTCCTCCATCCCTCCAGGAAATTTTTACACTTGTAGACTCTATACCAAGGCGTGTCAAAGCTGATATGGCAGCTTGGGGAGACTTCACTGTATTATGTCTGTTTGTTCTGGATCCTTATTGGTTGCAGTCATCATTCGTAAAATTTACATCAGCATTAGAATGTTCAACTGCGAGTATTGTGATCTCTTGTTTGTGATCTGACACCTTTACACGCCTGACACCAGGAATGGCTGGGTCCACATGTTCATGAGTTTGCAAGGCCTCGCGGAAGTTCTTTGTTATGTCTGGCGCAGTCTGAATTCTTCTTTGATGCTTCTGGCCGCGTTTTGTCTCGGAGTCTGTGAAACACCGAGGGAGTTTCCAGCGGGGCGTGTCCTTTTGTTTGGGTTTGGTTTTTTTTTATTTTTTTTGCTGCCACGCATTTATGACTCTTATATTTTATTTTTTTTATCTAGGCCCCAAGTTAAAAGCATAACTGGCAGAAACTCCAACATCTGACGAACATGAATAATGTAGGTTAACTCAGAGGAGGAGGGGGAACAAATTTGATTTGGCTCGGAGAGACAGCGGTTGTTGTGGTTTTTACAAAGCTATGTATTCTCTCGGTGACACGCAAAATGCTGAGCAGTATCTTTGAGTCCCAGTGATGGATGGAGAGTATTATTGTAAATCAGAGGGGAAAATGAACTGGCGGGCGGAATATTTCGAGACTATGACCACACTTAAATTTGTTACATGGCTTCACTGATTCATAGCCATTGCGGAGTCGGGTCTTTGTGTTCTTTCAGTGTGTCCCAGCTGGGGTAGGGAGAAAAAAATTGATGCAGCCTCATATCGCGATATTTTGTGTGGCAATATTGTATTTATTCAGAGACCCCAAGTATTGCAATTTTATTACATAAATTCTTAATAAATGTTGCAAATACAAACACGCCTTTTGTGTAGCAAAATGATCAAAATCATTTCAGTCCAGATGAGTGCTGAGATGGTGCTAAGTGCTCACTGTGTGGTCAGGCCAACACAGCAAAGGTGTGCCAACAGGGACCTTGAAGGACATGCTAGTTAAATGAAACGGCGACTGTTAATTGATTTATTATTGTCCCTCCGGCATATATTGCAGGTGGATATAGTCATGGGTGCAGTTGTCTGTCTGTGTCTGCCCGTCTGTCTGTGAACATTTCGTATCCGGAGCATAACTCGAATCAGAATCAGACGACTTTATTTGTCCTAAAAAGGCAATTCAGTTTCTCCAGTCTACCGGGGAAGGTAGGCTGCAGCGGGTCGCTCACTGAGAAGCGCCCCAGAAACTTTTCCTTCGAAAATTAAGGTTACAGATGCAGACAGTTAACACAGAAGATGACATCAGACATAATAATACACATCAGGTCATAACACGACACGCGGGAAATGCGTTGGAATTTTTTCAGGGGAATGGGGAAGGAGAGAGGCGGGGGAAGAAGGGATTAAATGCAGGAGAGCAGCCAGAGTCCAGAGTCCTTGTCAGGCAGAATGTTCTGTCCTTGTCCGAGGGATAAGAAATATGTTGACATTCCGTGTGAGACTGAGGCAGACAGAGGGGAGACGCGGATTTGGGGGGGGGGGTTGGAACAAGCAATTTTGATTGATCCGCTATTCATTTTGGAAATTTAGTAAATTTTTTACTTCACGCTTCAGGGCCACCAGTTCTCCCATCCTCTCGTCCAGTCTCCTGCCCAAATTCAGAGTGAAACGCACAAACTCCCCACACTGACTCAAAACAGCGTCCGTCTTTCTGTGCATTTCTGCAGATGATCCCAGAGTCTTTTTGAGCAACTCGCCATTCTCCGATATTCCACTGAAGCGCTCCGTGATTATTTTAGTGCAGGGCAGCGCATGGGCCATTTTTCTCGCTCCCAGTTCGCGTACTTGGGGGTAGATCAGAGCAACTCCCATGCCAATTAGGAGAAATCCCATCACCATAAATCCAAAAGATAAACATCCTCCACGTCTTCAAGGGATAGTGCCGCCAGACAAAGAACTTGCCATCTCGACCACGCGTCCCGAACGTAGCCAGCAGCAAAAGTTCCATCCGGGCAGCGCGGTTCACCAGGTGCTCCGCTTCTTGGTGAAAATATTTTGTCAATTGCAATCAGGGACCAGCTAATTAATTCCATCTTTACTTGAAGAGCCTCAGAAGCAGACGGAAGGTCCAAAAAAAGGAAAGAGGGGGTAACAGGACAAAACAGGACAAAGAAAAAAGACGCAGGCAGGAGCAGAGATAGAGTGCGACTGCTCTCCTCAGAAGCCAGAAGGCAGAAAACCGTTCAATATTTTTTAACAGAACTTAATTTATCACGTGGTGCCTTTTTCTAATCTGAAGTTGATGAATTTTGTATTTGATCTGGTTTCCATGGAAACATTTTGAACTTTGAATTTTAGGGGGTATGGTTTGTTTCCGGAGCAGGAAGCATTTTCATTCTTTGAGTTTGTGGAGGCGGGGGAATACGCCGTCTCCTGATGGCTCTTGTTGATCTTAATCCATCTACGCTGAGTTCTTCAGTTTTAATTTATTGGTGATATTTTCATGAATTTATTTTTTAAGGTGATGCCTGCGGCTTTCTTCGTTGTAGGTTGGTGGTGGTGGCGGAGGGGGGGGTAGGGCTCTTCATTTTGGCGCCTCCCCCAAACTATAACGCTCTGGGGTTTTGGGTTTCTCTCCCCCCTCCCAGCTAGAGTGACAGAGGAATTCAAACAAGGAGGAACATGTCATAAAGAAGGCTCCGGAGAAATTCCCTTGTCTCTCCTAGCTGACGTTTCTCTTACAACAAGGCATATTTGAGCTGCGCCTGGTTTAGCAGGGGAAATCACACCTCAGGCACGTGAGCTGTGCTCTGTTTAACAGGTGAAAACAACAATTCTGTGACATGTTCTGCCTGCAGGGGATGTTTTTTGGGCACTGAACACCCCTTAGTCTGGGTCTGAACCTCAAAAACAAAGCAATGAACTCCCCCTATTCAGTGTATAAACTCCATAAATACAACAATAAACTCCCCAGTCAAATCTTCTCTGGCTGCAGTTTTCTCTCTAAATCAGAATACAGGAAATGTGAAGTTTAAGAGCTGTACTTTCGCCTGAAGCTGTTTTGATTATCATTTTGGATCGCTTTCTCTCCTGCAGGTACAATGGCTCCCTGCCCAACGGGGACCGCGGTAGGCGCAAAAGCCGCTTCGCTCTATGCAAGAGACCGAAAGCCAACGGGGTGAAACCTAGCACTGTGCACGTAGCATGCACGCCGCAGGCCGCTAAGGTAAGAGCCCTCTAGAGTTACACTGACCCAGGATCAGCTTTCTCTGCTCCACACACGGTCTCCCATTCTGAAGAGTAAGGTTTTGTGGAGTTTTTTTCCTCCTAAACACTGCTTTTCACTTTCTAGCATTGGAATGTTATGTTCAGAGTACTTGAGCCATGCATTTGAGTTTACACTTTAGACGGCTTGTGTATGGGCACCAAAGGGATGAACTGATCTGAGACCAGTAGATTAACCACTGGCATTGCAGTTTGCGCTCCAAGCCTGGCTGCACCTGTATAGGGTGTGGTTTTGGAATGTCATGCATTTTGACATGATGGGTGGTTTCTGTAGGAACTGGACAGGCTGGTTCTCCTTTCAGTCTGAGAACTTGAATCCCTTTGAAAGGGAAGTGCAAAGGCACGGACTGAGGGAGTTTAGCATCAGTTTGTACTGATGTTTCCAATTTACACCTCATGGTTTATGATTCTTCTAATGATGTATTGGCCGTTGTGGATGGGCTCTTGATCTTCATTGGCTGTTGGGGATGGGGGCTGTATCTTCATTGGCTGTTGGGGACGGGGGCTGTATGTTCATTGGCTGTTGGGGATGGGGACTGTATGTTTATTGGCTGTGGGGGTTGGGGGCTGTATCCTCATTGGCTGTTGGGGATTGGGACTGTTAGTTTATTGGCTGTCAGGGATGGGGAATGTATCTTCATTGGCTGTTGGGGATGGGGGCTGTATGTTCATTGGCTTTTGGGGATGGGGACTGTATGTTCATTGGCTGTCGGGGATGGGGGCCTGTATCTTCATTGGCTGTTGGGGATGTTTCTCTGACTTGTTGTCGAGGAAAGCGCACACAGAATGTATGCAAGTGGGTTAAGGGACATGGAGGATGTCAGGCAAGATGCTTGATTTTAGTTCCAGCTGGCCTGAGTGCTTTAATTCCTGACGCTGATGATCGGCTGGTGTCTCCCGCAGGCCATCAGTAACCGGGATCAGCACAGCATCTCCTTCACACTGTCCCGGGCGCAGACGGTGGTGGTGGAGTACACACATGACAGCAATACGGACATGTTCCAGGTACTGAAACCTACAAACCACACCTTGAATGACTGCGTCTCTCTACGCGCCCTGATCAAACTCTGCTCTCTACACACCCTGACTGAACTCCGCTTTCACTTAACACCTTAATTAAACATCACTCTCTACACTCCCTGACCAAACATCAGTCTCTACAGACTGTGACCAAACACTGCTCTCACGACACACCCTGACAAAACACTGCTCTCTACACACCCTAACCGAACGCCGCTCTCTCCACACACCCTGACCAAACGGCTCTTTCTCTGCACACCCTGGTCAGACAGCGCTCTCATTACACACCCTGACCAAATGTTGCTCACTCTTGACATCCTGACCAAACACCACTTTCTCTGTATGCCCTGACAAAACGCTACTCTGACAACACACCTTTTATCTTCTGGTGATGACTGCAGCAGTGGTGTTAATCTGTGTTTTTGGCTTTTGTCTCTGTTGGTCTCCCTTTCTCTCTCTCTCAGATCGGTCGCTCCACAGAGAGCCCTATAGACTTCGTGGTGACGGACACAGTCCCAGGCAGTCAGAGTAACGGGGACACGCAGACGGTGCAGAGCACGATCTCGCGATTCGCCTGCCGCATCATGTGCCAGCGCAGCCCCCCCCATACCGCACGCATTTACGCTGCCGGGTTCGACTCCTCCAAGAATATCTTCCTGGGGGTGAGTCTGAGCCAGCCCCAAAAATGGGGATCATCTAGTCGGAGAGCTCTCATACTCCCTAAAACTGGGATCATCTAATGAGAGCTCTTGTACTCCCATAAAACTGGTATCATCTAATCACAGGGCTGTTGTACACCCATAAAACTGGGATCATCTAATCACAGGGCTGTTGTACGCCCATAAAACTAGGATCATCTAATCGCAGAGCTCTCGTACTCCCATAAAACTGGGATCATCTAATCACAGGGCTGTTGTACACCCATAAAACTTGGATCATCTAATCACAGAGCTCTCGTACTCCTATAAAACTGGGATCATCTAATCGCAGAGCTCTCGTGCACCCATAAAACTGGGATCATCTAATCACAGTGCTTATGGACTGACGACTGCTGCTGCTTTCGTGTACCGTGTGTTTTTGACTGAGAGTCAAGTGTGAAGACAGTCCGACCAATCAGCTGCTCGCATATTCATAATTAACTGCTTGATAAGAAAACCAGGGCTGGATGGGGATTTGAGTTCCAGATTTTATGAGCCCTGCCCTGAACTCATAAAAGACTGAGTGCCTGTATGTCTCTGTGGGAGTTTGTGTCTGTCTGTGCTTGTGTGATGTGCAGATTAATGTAATGATTAACCTTGTACCCCTACATTCCACTCAATGAGTGTGCATTCACTTGTGTGTAATTAATATAGTCTTCAGCTGTATTCCTGTACTTTTGATAGTTTAAGATGTGTGTTGGAGATGGGGAGGAGTGTTTGAATCCTGGGCTGATGGCTGGAGAGTAAAAGATTAGAGAACTGTGCCAGTGTAACGCTCCACTGACAGGAGTTGATCCCATAGTCTGTGAGCTTTTACACTTTTCTGCCTCCCTGACCATCTCCCTTCCCACCCCCCCCCCTCTCCCTCCTCCTCCCTTTCTCTCCCTCTCTCTCTCACAGGAGAAGGCTGCTAAGTGGAAGACGGCAGACGCTCAGATGGACGGTTTGACGACGAACGGCGTTCTGGTGATGCACCCGCGGCACGGCTTCACGGAGGACTCCAAACCGGGCGTGTGGAGGGAAATCTCCGTGTGCGGCAACGTCTTCACCCTAAGAGAGACACGCTCGGCCCAGCAGAGGGGCAAGATGGTGAGGCCCCCCTTAGGTCTAGACCCACCCCCGACACACACGCTTTGACGCCATTGGCCTGACACTCCCCTTAAGTCTATGCCTCTACCCACAGTCAAGGTACAGTCATCTGTAGTTCCCCAAGGGGCAAATTGTTGCACCGCCAATTTTAAATAAGTACAATCATAAACTCACTCTAACAAACTCTCAAAATAATTACACAACAGTCATAGAATTACATGATTTTGTTGAAGAAGCCAGTGGTAGGAGGGGCAGATAAGGGTTTAAAGCCCATATGTCCACACCTGGATACGAACGGCTTTCCATCTTGGCTCCTACGCAAATGTCTCCATTCTGAAACAGACACCCTTCTCTGTCCAGACACAAGCTGCCCTTTATCTACTCTCCAACATCTACACCCCAACACGAACACCCTAGAACTACACCCCAACATTGACACCCAAAGCCTACTCCCCAACACAAATACTCAATGCCTACACCTCTAAACTAACCCCAAAAACCTACACCCTAACACAAACATCCAAAACTAACTAATACCCAAGACCTACACTCTAACCCAAACACCCAAAAACTACACTCCAACACAGACATTCAGAAACTACACCGTAACACAAAGATCCAAAGCCAACACTCCAACATGAACACTCATAACCTACTCCACTACTCAAACCCCCTTAAAAAAACACCCTAGCATGAACACCTAAAACCTTTGGCCCAACACAAATGCCCGAGTCTACACTCCAAGATGGCTTCCCAAATTAGTGTAGTGTCCACACACTGCTGACTGAGTGAGACCTGCTGGGGCTGAGAGCTGCAGGACTGGGCAAACACACTATAATCTCCAGCTTCCCCCCTGATCTTCCACACATCTCTGTGCGTCTTTCACTGAAACATTACCCTGTGTCTGTCTGATGTGACAGTATTAGAATGCCTCATTTGCATTCCAGAGCAGGGCCTTCTGGTCTGTGTAGTTCTAGCTGGTGCCATGTTCTTACTTTTAAATACCCTCACCTCAGCCTGTAACCGTTCAGTATTAGATCAGTACATCGCATCAGTGTTCAATTAACAGTTACTGCAGTCCCTAACGCTCCGCTCAGGCTTTCTCTTTCGAACAGTAATTACATACTCGCTCTGACACACTTCATTTGGAGAGGAAAGCACTGTCCTCGTTTGACTCTAAGAGACAGGACAGGTGCAGCCATACTCATTCAGGCCTCTATGGGAACGGTTTTCTTAGCAATACCAGAACAACAGTGCTGCCCCCCTCTCTCTCTCTCTCGCGCACTCATTCTCTCCCTTTCTCTCTCCCCCTCTTTCTCTCTCCCTCTCTCACACTTTTTCCTTCCTATTTTAGCTGGTTACCGCACCTCAGTCACACCTGCCCTGCATCCTCTGCTTTCTGCCTGCTAATTGAGTGGGTCACATGACATTGAGAAACAGATGTGATGCTGATGCTTGCTGGAGTTTTCATGCTGTCTCTACTTGCAGTAAAAGAAGTATCTTTAGCATACGCCCAGGATGAGCAGATCACTCTAAATTGGGTGGTGGTGTAGGGTGTGTACAGCGCTAGGGTGGTCCGCGTGCAGCACTGTTGCGGGACGGTAATACGATCCCCTTTCCCGCAGGACGCAGTAGTGCATCAAACTTTGCTATGCTCCTCTCCCAAAAGCTGCTGCATTGCGGTCTATTGTTTAGTCCTCTGTATGTCGAGTGACGCCTCTGTGCGTTTGGCTCTCAGGCTTCGGTTAGAACTGCGGCTCCAGGGCTCTGAGTTGTTTAAGGAAACTAAACGGACTTCTGTCTCTGTGAGGCCCCTCACCCTTTTAACTGGCGTATCTCTCTCTCTCTCTCTCTCTCTCTCTCACCCCCCTTCTACTGCTCTACCTCTCACCTATCCCTCCATCTCACCTCCTGTTCCCTCTCCCTCCCTCCCTCTTTCCCCCTGTTCTTTCTCTCTCACTTTCACTCCTCCCCCTTCACACCCTCCCTCCCCCTTTCCTCTTGTTCCCTCTCTCCTCTCCCGCCCTCTTCTCTTTCTCATCGCTTTACGCGGATCTGCCGTCCCGTGTTCAGTGTGAGGGAGCCGGTCCCTGTTGCCCCAGCGCGGCGCCTCTCTAGTGCTGAAAGTAAAGGTGTGATGTGAGCACCTTACAGGAAGTACCACAGACCTCGCTGAGCAAGCGTTCTGTACAGCGGGTTATTTTGTTTGTTTAAAGGACTAATGGTACATTTGTCACTATAGAGGGTACTCGTGACTGACACTTAACTGTGCCCATGAGTGTTTCTGATTGGCGTACCCTTTAATAGCCCTCTACGCAAAAAACATGTTATGTTTCGTGGTTGTTAGTACTTAATTGGCCGATTTCCTGGCCTGACATTGACTCTATGCGCCATTTTCTCTATGCACTTGCTCTGTTTTTGGAGTTGCTGTTCTCAGGTCAGGGGAAGACTGCTCAGTTTTTCACGAGCTGGACCCGACATTCTAGGAATTCTTTTCCACGAAGGTGTTAGCTGATGACATCGCACTGATAACACGCTCCTGAAAATGGCTATGGCTTAAGCTGATGTCATCAGCTCACACCACACATTTAAGATTTCTGTTATCTGGGTGATGTCATCGCACTGTTGAAACGCCCCTAAAAATGCCTGCAGTGCGGGCTGATGACATCACACTGATAACATTCCCTTCAAAATCCTATGCCGTGGGCTGATGACATCACCCAAATGCTTAGACAAGTTTTTATCCCTAACCGGCTACGTTCCTGAGTGTTTCTACTTCAGCCAAGGGATCTTACACCCTTCTGAGACCAACTGCACTAATCCATCCCTCTCCGTTATGTGCTCTATCGCTCTCACTCCCTGTGTCTCTTTCTCTCTCAGCTTAAAATGTTTTTGATAAACGCAGTTTGGTTTGTTGCATGCAAAATATTTTGCACAGTTGCTGCAGTAACTGGCTAATGATCATTTCATTGTGTAGTTCAAGGTTTTTCCTCCAAATAATTTGGCTGCATTACAATGGGTGATTACCAGTGATTTCTGCCGTGGAACTCTTGATTGTTCTGTGTGTGACGGATGTCGTGTGATTGGCTCACAGCGGCGGCCCTGATCTACACCAGATATGGCATGCACGTTTCCTGTCTCCACTGTCATCAGGACCCCCTCCATCAGAGCTCACATCCAATCGTAACAGCCCCCTCCCTGTCGCCCCCCGCAGGTGGAGAACGAGACACAGGAGCTGGTGGACGGCTCGCTGATCGACCTATGCGGGGCAACGCTGCTCTGGCGCACGGCGGAGGGCCTCTCCCGCACTCCCACCCTCAAACACCTGGAGGCGCTGCGGCAGGAGATAAATGCGGCGCGGCCCCAGTGTCCCGTCGGCTTCAACACGCTGGCCTTCCCCAGCATGCGCCGCAAGGACGTGGTGGACGAGAAGCAGCCCTGGGCCTACATGCAGTGCGGCCACGTGCACGGCTACCACAGCTGGGGTGGGGGCCGCGAGGAGGCGCGGAGGGAGCGCGAGTGCCCCATGTGCCGAGCGCGGGGCCCCTATGTGCCCCTCTGGCTCGGCTGCGAGGCCGGATTCTACTTGGACGCGGCCCCTCCCACCCACGCCTTCAGCCCCTGCGGGCACGTCTGCTCGGAGAAGACGGTGACGTACTGGAGCCAGATCCCGCTGCCGCACGGCACGCACACCTTCCACGCGGCCTGCCCCTTCTGCGCCCAGCAGCTGAGTGGAGAGCAGGGCTTCGTCAGACTCATATTCCAGGGCCCCGTGGACTAGGCCCCCGGTCTCCTTCCCTCACATACTTCTTTTCCTTACGCCGAGGCTAGGAAAGGAGGCAGTGAAGACGAGGAGAAGTATACAAGCGAAGCGGAGGAAGATGGCGCTCCCGTTTCTTCACACGGAACCGTGTCGGATGTGGTCGCGTGCATCCGCTGGGATGGGGGAAGGATGTTCGCTCCTGTCGATTATCTGTACACTGCTGATTCCGGGTGGGGGGTGGTGGGGTGGAAACTCTTGGGTTTCCTCGCTTAAGGTGGTTTTTCAAAGCTCCTCCATCGTGTTTCTTAATTCCTCAAAGGGGCATTTTTTCGTGGACTGGAGTCTCTGTCTTGGTGGTGGACCCTGATATCTCACCCCCGTCTCGTGTGAGGAGACTGAGACACTCAGCCCTGGGCTGTGGTCCTCTCTTCTGTCGGGCCTGTTGACTAAACTACAAAAGCTGGCTTCCTTTCTTAAAAAAACTCTTATCTTTTATTTTCCCTATTGAGAAGTTTTTTCACCCCTCCTGGTCTTTTTAAGTGACCCTTTTAACAGTGCTGTTTTTTTATTTTACAAAGAAAGAGTGCTATATTTTCACCCTAATGGACACACCCAAACAAAAACAATGCTCTGGCATTTTGTCTTTTTTTTTTTTTGGTAGAGAAATTTGGAGAATTATTTTATTTACTAACGCTACGGTTCAGATTTTAACGCTGTTAGTGATGCAATATCAGTTTATATATTACAAAAAGCAGTGTGTGTGTGTGTGTGTGTGAGCGCAGGCAGGTGTGTGCGTGTATTTGGGGTTGTGGGTGTGTGTCTGTGGGTTTGTGTGTTTCCACTTCGACAAACAATACAAAACAAGATGAATATTTATGCTACATAAATATGCCACTTGGAAATGCAAACTACATTAGTTTATAGGAAGCAATTTTACATTCTGTTTTCTAAATAGATACTGTCGTATATCATGTACTGAACTTGAATAATCTTTCTATTTCAATACAGTAAACATGTTAATCTGTGTTACAGAATCAAAGCTATAAAGGAGTCAGTGAATGATGGCATTTAACTCATTAATGTATTGATTTTTTTGATGACTTTTAAACATAATTTTTCCTTACTAAATTTTTTAAATTTATTGAACTTTTTAATTTTACGGTTCTGTCTTGCAGTGCGCTGACCTCTGTAATAGATACATATTTATAACATGTACTCGCTCATGGCATTATATCATTTGTAATGGAGGGCTGAAGAGGACGGTAACTCACATCACCACACTCACCCTGAACATGCTAAACATCGGCTCTGACATTCTGTCAGAATACGCCCAACTGTGTATTAGCTCTTGAAGGTGGGTCAATTTAAAACCTGATTTTTAAATTGTAGTCCCCTCCCCTGGCTATTTCATTACAAACTCCCCTACCTCGACATTTTTACTCGCTTAGGAGTAATTGGACAACATCGCCCAATGCAAAACCTTTGCGTGGAGGACTGGTAATTATTTCTCCATTTTCTCGTCGTAAGTTAGAAACTTTTTCTTGTCGCAAACTGACTTTCAACCAGTGAATTTTACAAAAAATACAAATGTGAATAGTAAAGACGCATTTACTAACTAAACAATATCTTTAAAAGTCAGTAGACCTGTTGAAAGTTCTAAGGTAGGACTTTAAAAACAAAATGCAATGTTTTGACTCAGACAAAAGTAAGACATATCAATTATCACTTATGACCCACTGGAATTATGTGGCGATGTCTTTATCTACCGAGGCCCTTCCCTCTGCCTGTATTTTCTGATTTTGATTTGCTATGAGACGTTTATGGGCGTCAGTCTTTGGGCAGTGGGAGTGTAGCCCCCAGCCAATAGCAGCGCACAGTGTGTGCAGGGCGGGTCATGATGCTGCTGATGATGTTGAGCCAGAAAGGTGGGGCTAACTGAATGTTGTGTTTACAAACCGCAATGGACAGACCCTACTACCTATGCCTTTGAGCTTGTGGCTTTGTTCAGTGGAGGGGTGTTCTACAAGGCAAGTTCATCATTAGCCAGGCTTTCTTTGCGTGAGCCAGCTCTACAAACCTTAAACTTGCAATCAGAGATGCCATATGTCATAGTGGCAGGTTGAAAGAGCGCCACTTTTGTGACATTGAAAACCCTACACGCCTTGCTTAACCAACTTATTTTGCGCTCTACTACACCCGTAGGATAAGACGCAGCCCTTGAACTCTGTAAGAGTTAGTCTGTTCTAAGCCTAGTAGTACATCAGCCCCGACTCAGGGCTTAACCCTGGTGTCTGTAGCATGAAGCGACTGGGAGTTTTGCTACTCCACCTGAACCGGATGCTAGTTCATCGTAGGTTACTCCCCCAGCTTTTAGTCAGGTTTTGTGTAGCCCACGAACACTGCGAAAGCCGTGGCAAGGGCTCAAACAAAGGAAGTACACTTAACCGTTGCGCTACTGCGTCTCCCAACAAACTCTAATTGCACAATTAAAAAAAATAATTGTGTACTTTGTCACTACTCAGCGTTGTGATTAATTATATGTAGATACATGCAGTTTCATTCTATAGGCCTTTGTTCTGCGTATTAAAAGACAAATGCTCCGGACACGGGGTAAACCTCAGGGAGAGGGCCACAGCCTGGTCACGTCAAAATAAAAGCCGTGTCAGGAACCACTGAAGTGATCATTATTGCCGATGTAACCTGGGTGCACTGCATTTGAAAGCTATGTACATGTACTCACAATATCCCAATAATGCATACGTTTCCATGGTTTCACTGAATATGGCCATGCTGAAACAACAACGTACAGTGCAGACTGATCATTTCTACGAAGAGTTCCCTGTTGTATTAAGAAACCCCCAAAGGCTGCTAGCCATAGGACAGCCTAAGAAACTGTGGAGTAATTCCTGATAAGGGCATTGTCTGTAAGTAAGTAGGTTTTGTGGGAGTGTGTGCAGTAGACACAGACATTATGACACAGTAGACATTTCAGGGATACGGTAGATCGGAGGCAGTTTCAGACACGGCCCTAGATTCGCTTCCCATTAATTTTGTCTTTAATTGAAATCTCAATCATTTCCCGTTTGATTTCAGAAATGTTTCTTCTTTCTTCATCACTGCCCAGTATTAAATGTATGGTCTAAGCTACCACTCTGATGCGCATGGTTTCTCTCTGGGGGGGTTGAAAAGTTTCTCCCTTTCTCTGGGTGCTCATATTGCATGTCCACAAACCCATCACTTCAGTATGTCTGCTGTGTTCTGGGACTCCCCATTGCTTTCTGGCAAAAGGTGACATTGTTGAGATTAGCGGATTTTGTACCAACTTTAAACAATAAAACAAATAAAATGATGTTTCCATTATTTATTTTGTTGAGCACATTTATTTCCACTATTAATGGGGTCATATTACACTTTTTTTGGTTTTTCTTTTTCCTTTCATGATAGATTATATAAAGATGGAAGAAGCAACCGTGACGTCACCCACTGGTTTCTGCATACCATTTAGGAAGCCTTGATTTTGGCAATTTGAACAGCACAATTATGTTGTTTTGAAACCGGTTGTAATTTCTATTGGATGAAGATCCAGGGAGGAGCGAGGGGTGGATCCTACGGGTGGATCTGACCAGTATCTGACGAGGCCCCAGGGATGGCCACGCCCCCGAAGCATATCTGGCTTTATCCTTTATTCTCGTGTATTTGGGACCATAATTTACAAAAATGAACATTGTGATATATCAAAGGAGCAGATGAAAATCTATACTGCTATCTGGAAGTAGCTGCATGTTGTACATGCCTAGAACAAATCGGATTTCGGGTAATTGTTGGGTAGTGACTAGAACTGACTGTCATGTCAGTTAGCCACCTTTTTGTTTAATGTGATTTATTAAGGAAGGAGAAGTGAATAATCGGAGGTGAAAATTGATTTATACCACTTTCTCAGCAGTATAACCCGTCTTTCATTTTATTCCTTTCATTTTTGGGAGCTATGCTACCTGAATCACAGTGGCCAATCACAAGGATGGGTTTTTAGGGTGGGGGGGCTTCAAAAGACAGGAGCCAGCCATTTTGGGCTGGGAGAGCCTGAAGTGCTGTGCGCGCAGTGTGTGTACAGCTGTAACTGGGCACTTTTTACCCTCGGCCCGACTTCAGGCTGAAGGGTATTGTCATCAGTTCGTCGTCTGTCCGTCTGTCTGTCGGTCTGTCCGTGTGTGCACTTCTAAGGTCAGCATCAATAAACTAGTTACCCATGCCAAAACATTTGCGGTAATGTAGGCAATCCAGGCCAGGAAAGAAGTTTTCAGATTGGACCATTTTTTGGGGAAAAAAATGGCATTTTTGGCGTTTTTGAAAAAAGACCTTGTCGTGGACTGATTTTAATGAAGCATTTGAGCTAGGGGGTTTATACCTGGGGGAACAATCATATATATGCGGGGCTCTAGATTAGTGGAAAAAAATTTGAATTTTTCGAAAATTTTTGTGGGACTTTGAGGATTTTTGTATTTGTAAATGTATGTTCTGTGGAATTCTACTTTGGTTATTGTATAATTGTTCTGGGACACTTCATAAGTCAGGCCGAGGGTGTTCAAACGCGGGCGTTTCTTGTTGATTATAAAAACATGCGAGTAGAAAACAAAAATAAAAATATTAAACCGGGAAATTTTCAGCATCGCTATTTTGAAGCTGAAATGCGTGTCTAAGACCAAATCTCTCTCACTAATTGTATGACTGCAGTGATATAGCAGTCATTTCAATTGGCTGAAGATTGACATCCAACATCCAAGTCTCACCAAGCATGTTAGTTGTCTTGCACAATTATCTGCCCCTGGTATACGGTATGCCCAGGATTACCTACCGAACATATAATTAATTACTTCCCGCTGGATTCAATTTGTTAGCAAAACGGAACGCTTGGCATATGTAGAGAAGCAGCCATTTCAGTCTACCGTACATTCACTGCCCGCTCCACAAACGACAATTACTACGTGACTTCCATAATGCAAATCATTTTAAAAAATCATAGGTGAGATACTTGTCTTACGCTGTCAAAAAAAACCGATAAATGTACAACTCTGACATCGTGTGGAGAGAATGGCCAGTGGCATAGGAATGTTTCAATGCGAGTACACGAAACATGATCTTAATCACAAGTGCTGTTTTTGAGTCAAAGACGTCGAAGTACGCATATCATTCGATAAGCAGAAATCATAGTGGATAAAGCTACAGTCATGAGGTGATTTTGTCAAAGCTCTTGTAAGAAGACTGTCTCAGATGGTGAGAATTTTCATATACAGCATATCTTTGATATGACTAAGTGGAGGGGGAACATTTTGAAAACAAGGTCCTCAACATAAAAGTATGTTCAGAAAAGTGGATGATAGAGATGAGCGAGTCACGTGATCTCACGGTCCGCCCCGCCATATCAGTCAGCCCGGCCGCGGAATTTTTTTCCCAAACAACATAATATTGCAGCTTTTATTCGCTCTCTGACTGGTCAGTCCTTTCCAATGAGACATTGAAACCTCTGAATGCGTGCGGTTATGTGGTAGAGTCCCCGACTTATGGAAGTGCATTGCTGCCATTCCTTTTTTAATTATCATTTTTATTGTTTTCTGTGCAGACAGCGATAAAGCGACTTCATACAACGCACAGAGGAATGTAAAGTACGGATGGGACTAAAAACAGCAAAGTAATAGAAAAAAATAAATCTGTAAATAACCAAAATGATTATAATCTTAATGGAAATAAGATGCACATAATTTAAGAAAATGTAAAAGAACTAAAATGAAACTTACCACAACACCATAACCATCCTTGGTGTTTATACAACGAATACAAATAATAAATAAATGAACGCATACATCCAGTGCCAGTTAAACACTCGGACACACCCCGCTAACATTCAGTCCTCCTCCCTTTGTGAAGCCCAGTCAGTTTTATCTCGATATTCAATATCAACTAACATGAAACAGTAAGGGCTTCCACATAATAGAAGATGCTCACTTCTTTTATCACATTAGAATGCTAATGTTTCCAGGGCCCTGTACCATAAAGCTGGATTTGTGCTTATCGCGGTAACTTCAGGTTTAACCCTGGGTTTTCTGTACCATGAAGGCGGCTTACTTCTGATCGTGGTTTATCACCGTGGCAACATAAGCTGACCGGCTAACCTGCTTCGAAGCAGGAGCGTGCAACAGCACCGCCTACTGACCAATCAGTTCTATGAGAAAATGGCATCCCCGTCCATAGAGTTTTCCGCGGAGTTCGGTGCGCGGATGAATACCAATATGTACGATACAGGTTCTCATCTGAAGGTTTGACGTACATGGCGAACGCAGCGGAGTCGTGCGCATATAGTTTCACATCTTGAGTGTATAATAACTGTATTTTTCCAAAATAACAAAAGCACTTAAGCCTTGTACTTGTTGCACTCATGAAAGTTGGCTTACTGACCGCTTAGAATTAAGTTTTTGTGGTAAGTCATTATTTGTTCTCCGGCTCATTTGACACCGCCGGGGTTGCAGCTGGAAAAAATCCATACACGCCATAAGAATACATCCTCGCATCACGTCAATTTACTGAAACACGCAACCGTAATTTTACTGATGGGGCAGTGACATCATAAATGATAAGACACGCACATCCCTTTACCAAATGTGCTTCTTCGTGCTGGATCCTGTAAAGCAGAAAAGGACAGAGATGCGCTCACTAGCCTACATAGCGCCAGTTGTCATGATTTACTGCAGCAGAAGTAAAATAAAATCATCACTATTGCAGCAATAACCCACATACAATCATGAATACGGGAGTTATTTGCAGTGATATGATCATTTTAATTAACTTACGCATTTACCCAGTCGGTGATTTGTTTTGCCAACTGTCCTTCCTGTATTTGGCAGCTGCCACGGTGTTAATTTTTGCCAGGATGATATGTCTATTCTCTTCATATTTTTAATAAGAGCTCTCGCTTCGCATTTGAAAAGTACGCAGCTTTGCTTCCAGTCGGTTTGTCCATCCATGTTTGCAATTGGTCATTTGTTTCAAACACCGCCCCTTTTATGTGAACGCGCACATACCTAGATTAGAAAACCCTTGCTTTAGTTTCCGAGTTGGTTACTGGCTTCCGCTTATCAGGAATGCGGAAGTCTGGTTAAGCTCAGCCAGATAACTAAGAGAACCCCTAGGTATGTTAATCTAGTTTTATGGTACAGGCCCCAGGGCAAGACCCAGACTAATGCCACACACCCACCGTACACATATACACCCAGTATATATACATAAAGGTACACACATCCAAACCCACATCCAGTAAGCACATCAACATATACCTTTGTATGCACGAAAGCTGCCCAAATCAATTATTATTCTGACAAGAAATCTTTTTTTCCCCTCTCCCATCCCCTAACTCTAAACTCACCCCGCCAGTTGAACACTAGGCAATGTAGACTTTGTCGTGGTTTTTATTCAAACATATTTTTGTATCATGAGGTTCCCCCACCCTCAAGCAATTGGAGAGAGACAGATTTTTCAGGCAATTAGGCTTTATTGTGGCATGTTGATAAATATAAAGCTGAGTTTTTTGCGCAAGAAGAACTGATTTCCTACTTTTCACACCCAGTTTTTATACCATCTTCACAGGAAATATCTTCCAAATATGGTTATTCCGAATTCTCATTTTCGCGCTACAATTGGACAGGCAAACCAAAACACTGCTAGCTAATCCTTCAGGAATTCAAAGCAAAGATAAGCCTGTACATCACTACAAAGGAGTGGAAAATTACAGGCAAGAGATGAAAGTACAAACAAAGGAAAAATACAGCCAGATGAACAGGATACGAGTGGATACATAAATGATTCAATTGATTGTTTTTTTTCCAGTAACAACTAATGATTTTACTGAACAAATATTGATCAAAGCTACAGAAATCAAATACATCACCTGATTATGTTTATGAATCAACTAAACAGAAGCCTGCTTACTAATCAAAGCTACAGAAGCGCAATGCTTATGTGTGGGTGAGCTGCTCATGCATGTGTGAATTGAATTCCTTGTATGTGTGTGTGTCTGTGTGTGAACTGCTTGTATGTGTATGTGTGTGTGTGTGTGTGTGTTTGTGTCGGTGTGTTTGCACTGCTCATCCCCTCCCTATGCGTGTGTGAACTGCTTGTATGTGTATGTGTTATGTTATGTGTGTTACTGCTGCCTACATAATATGGTTATTGATTATGATTATTGATTATGGTTATTCAACATGGCAATCGATCCACTGATGAATATGATGAGAAATATTGAAATATAATCCTCAGCATTCCTCCCGTTGAGGCCATCCCAATCATGGCCTCACATTAACCCATGGTCGAAAGGGCACAACAATGTCTACCCCTGGTCTATGATCCCCATACTACACACAAGTGAATTTCTTATGAGCCCGAACATAAAATCATTTGTTGGTTCTTTGTTGGTCCTTTCCGACTGTAACACTTTGAGTAAACTTTAACTTTACGTCACACACATGTAAGATTTCACTTAGTTTATATTTCCCTGATTTGTGTTAAAAAAGGGCTGCAAATTTTCTTATAAGTATCCAATTTCCTATTTATTTTATAAATCAGTCTCTCTGAAGAGGAAGTTACTGAAATTGCTGCCATTCCTGAAACAGGTCCGTATCAAAACGTGAAATTTTCTTTGTTAATGCAAGATTTTTTTTCATGTTATTACAACTTATTTTCAAGTTTTAACAAGATAGCTTTGCGTTATTACAACACAATGACTTATCACGTTAAATAAGAAACTTTTGGCTCATTTACATAATTTGATTAAGTTCTAGTTCAGGGCTCTCCAAGTCCGGTCCTCAAATCCAAATATTGAATCCAGTCCTGGTTTTCCTTCCTTCCAGGCAATTAAGTGAAAAATCAATGCTGCTGATTGGCCAGATTGTCATCTCACCTGACTCCCAGGTAAAGGGAGGGTGGAAAACTGGCAGCTCTCAGCCCTCGAGGATGGTAATTTGAGGAACCCTGTTCTACCTCATGCTTGGGTTAAAACATGGCGAGATTCTGCTCTTATTTAGCACGGTGGATGACATTGTATTTAGTAGACTATGCATACACTGAGAGGGATTTTGAAATGGTTAGGGCTGTACAGAAGACAGAATGAGCCAGACCTTCTGGAGGTTGCGGCAATTCTGAACAGCAGTCAAGCTATCACCCACTCGGAAAACGACGGTCACACTATCACTGCGAGAACTCAAATGAGCAAATACTGCAGACATCACGGTAGTAACGTCACGTGATGCAATTGCTGTCAAATAACCGGCTTGTGGAAATAAATAACGAGGCTTGTTCAACAAAAATGAATGTGTACTTTTTTCAGAAAAATACGCAAACAACTAGCATAATTTGGTTTTCGATTGATTTTATTTATTTATTTTTTTCACTAAACAGGATATCAAGTTGGTAGTTTGGGCAAGGTGAAGGCTGAGATTTTGTTGAAGTGCAATTACTCCAGCTGGCTTTGTGATTAAGCCTCTGACTTCAGCACAAAGTAAGACCAGGAAACCCTTCAAATCTGGACCATGGACTAATATAGAAAGTGCTTTTCCAGGTTTTACTTAAGCTTAAAGTCAGGCTTAATCACAAAGCCAGCTTCGTAGTATACCCCCCTGATCACTCGCAATTGCTTGTTACAGTTCAAGTGTTTCAACATTAAGCAAATAAATAAGAGCAGAAAATAGGCTACTCTGGAATTAATTCATGAATTGCCATCAAAATTGGTATTTGGTGAAAGGAGAAAAAAGAAGTGGGGAACGAAAGTCTCTGCTTGTCAACATAAAGCTAGTGAATTATGTGCTGCAGTTATGGAGATGATTATCAGTTTGATGTGGTCCTCTTAACAACCAGCAGTATCTGTCGGAATGTGTGCACACTCTGTCACTGCGTCTTTATGCCTTTTGTGCTTTACTTATCATTCTAAACCAGAGACGTGCCGTCAGGGGAGGGAGTTACTTCATCTTTTATCGCTGGGTTTTGTCAACCTGTTTCCACGCTCTATGCCTGATTGTCTACCAATCAATTTTTACTCCTTTTACTAGAACATGAGGACCCAGCGTATATGTAGCTTATAATGATTAAGAGTTGATAGTGACAAAAAGATTAATTCACTTTATGGTTTTATTCGAAACTGCAAGGATGGAAATCTTAATAATTAATCAGAAAAAAAATCTCCACCCTTGGTAATTCCGTGTATCGTTTTGACCTTTTGTTTATCAGATTATGAAAGAAGACTGCAAATAAACTCTCTATATATTTGTATGTTTTTTTGAACGGCATTAAAAAGTACATATTTAAGGAGGGAAACATAGTCGTAAACATATTGACCAAGCATTTGAACGCGTTGGCATTGCATTAGTTTCCTGTCAGCAAATATGAACAAGTTTGCTGTCTCGTGAGCAATTAAAGTTCGATGCACTGAGCAATAATTTTGTGAAAACTGAAAGTGGCACATCATTCCACCGTTTAGTCTTAATAAATTAGTTAATCAATACTTTGAGCGCTAATCAAACAATGTCATGGGGAGTTATCGTTTGTTTTACGGTGAGGATTCTGGCTCCCCTAACTTTCCTCTGCTGGAATGTCACTGCTGAAAATCCCATAATGCCAGCGTTACTGCAAGGGGACGTTGGGCTTTATGGAGTTCAAGGTCAGATGTTCACTGCATGCCTTTGAAAATCTTGTAACGCCAGTGGGACATTGGCCTTTATGGATTTCAAGGTCAGTGGCTTTCTGCACATCATTGAAAATCCTGCAATGCCGGCATTACCACTAGTGGGACATCGGGCTTTAGGGAGTTCAAGGTCAGAGGCTCACAGGACTCCACTGCCAATACAGCAACTCTGGCATTACCACTAGTGGAATGCTGGGCTTTTATGAGTTCAAGATTGCTCCCGAGATCCGCCCTGTCGGCTGAAAGCGTCCTCTACGCACCATTTGAAGGACTCAAAACACCTGAGCTCCAGCGTCAGTGGAGGATTGTGAATACCATCAAGCAGGTCCTGTGGGAAACGAGGAACATCAAGGTCCATCAAAAAACAACAGTCGACCTGGTCACCCTCAGGAGGAGAATACAACTGCTCCTCCAAGACAGCGCTGTGGTGGACTTTCGTAAAAATCAAACCCTGGCTTGAGAGACTTGGGGGGTGGACCACTGGAAAGAACTGGTCATTTAGTCCACCCCCCTCTCCATCTGGGAGAGAGAGACGCCTGCTGGAGGAGAGACCTGAGCTGGTCTGAGGCATGGACATTCATTCTTCTTTTGATTACCCTTAATTTACTATGCTTTAATCCTGATTCTATTGTGTGTAATTTTCGTTTTCGCCAGAAATAAAAATATCTTTTATCAGACATTAAACATTTACTTGAACTTGCTTTTTTTCTCCTTTGAACACTGAATTTACTTTAAATGTGGTTATATTTGTATAAATTGGTTGTGTTTCTTAATCAATCCTTGTTCTTTACAATTAATTAATTAAATAACTCAATGTATTATGTTGATGTCTTATAAGATTTACGTTAAACTTGTGTTCCTCTGAATATTGAATTTGTTTTCAATTGCTATATGAATCATTTACATTCCTTCTAGTAATTCTTGTTTTTTCATGTTACTTATTTTTGGGCTAAGTTCTTAAATATATTGATGTATTAAGTTGATTTTGTCAAAATTATGTTTCTTTATTTTTTGAATGAATGTCCATGCTTTATGAATATCCTTATATTTTTTGAGCTTTTTTTGGAATTGTTTGTGTTTTTAAAATGTATGACTATGTATAAAGCCAATAAAAGCCAATTTATGAGTTCAAGGTCAGATGCTCACTGCACACCATTGAAAATTCTTTAATGCCAGTATTACCGCTGGCGGATATTGGGCTTACGGATTTCAAAGTCAGAGGCTCACTGCACTCCAATGACAATCCCGTAACATTGGCGATATCACGAGTGGAGGGTGGGTTTTATGGAGTTCAAGGTCAAAGGCTCCCTCCACACCACTGAAAATCCCATAACACTGGTGTTACCACTGATGGGATGTTGGGCTTTATGGAGTTCAAGGTCACAGGCTCACTGCACACCGCTCATGTCATGGCATCAAATCTATCCACAGCATTTTGATTCCAAAAGATTTGATTACATTAGTTATAGAAGTTATTACTGTGATTTGTGCCCTTTTACTAATATCTTGAGACTAAAGTACAAGCCAGGACTGTTCAATATCATTCTGTTAGAGTTGGTGTGAATGTTGGCTTTCTTTCGTTCAAAACAGTTATATTGTTGCTACTACTAATAAAGCTCTTTAGCAAAGACTCTTGGGGTTTATTAGTGGTGTCAGTTGTGTAAGTGCTTGGTGGAGTGAAAGCCTGCACCCACACCGGCCCTATCTGGATAATATGGAATAGCCCTGGTATAAACTTATCGCAGGAACAATAACGTTACTAGTCAAAGACACTCCACTTGACATATCACTCATACTTCTTTCGTTTCCGCGCAATGCATTGTGGTCGCTTTCTTTCGTCACTCGCTGCGGGTCGTTGTTTAGCGAGCTGTCCGTGCTGGTTGAGATGGTTGATTACCGAGGCAGCTGTATCCGGAGCTGATGTTTCCACCGACAGTTTGTTCTTAGTTGCAGCGTTCAGCCACCGATGAGGTGAATATGCCCCCCTATTTCCTTCATTGTTTGCCTGACGAGTCTATCTAATGAATAGTTATCGTAGCCTGATTGCAGAACGCACTGGTTAGCTGGCCAGCTGGAGAAGTAATACCAGTGAGGCTTGATTACGTGTATGGCTATTTAAACGGTAAGCAACTAGGCCGTCGCCAACTGGCCATCGGCGACTCGAATGGTCATGGAATGAATGAGGCTCCCCCCTCTGTGTGACGGAGCGTAACTGCCAGAGTTTGTTAGCTCGCTAGCTGTCTGTTTTGCAACAAAAATTGTCTCCTCAAAGTTCGAGCTACTTGGCTAATGTCACAACTTGCATTACAATAGCTGGCTAGTTTCACTTAGCCGGCTAGCTCCGAGAGCTTAGTCAGCTTCAATGTCAACCATAAGCTAAACTAAGAGAGCGGTTGACTTGTGTTTTGGTTAATATGGAGTTTCTTGGTGAATCAACTGGAAAGGCTTGCATGCCGTAACTCGTGTCTTCACTGTAACCTGGCTGGCCACCGTTAACTGCCAGCTCCTGTCGAGTGAAGGTAGTTTGGAGTTAACTGGCTACCTACATTCGTAAGATACCGTTTGTGACTTAACGAGCATAAAGTTGGGCTGCAATAAAGCCGCTTTCACACCGGACGCGAAACGATTTTTTCGCGCGACAGATTACATTCAAAGTCAATGCAAAGACTCGAATACACGCTGTATTCGCTTGACTTTGAATGTAATCTGTCATGCGAAAAATTCGCTTCGCGTCCGGTGTGAAAGCAGTTTCGTTATGTCAGGTATGAGCATTAAGCATGTTAACTGAATGAAACCGATATCTTGTGAGAGGCTAACTTGGTTATTAGCTTGTTAGTAACTTTGCTAACCTCGTTGGCTAGCAATTTTGCTAACGTTCATTGTGAAGTTGGCTTACATTAGCATCATTAGTCTTTCTCGCCAGCCAGATAGTTCAGTGTCAGCCTTAAGACCGCACAATTTTGCAGTGCATTTGCTCGAGTAATGGATAATTTCTTGATTCGCAGTATTAAATGCATTCTTCTGGCTGTATTAGACGTGACTTGAATGTAATCGGTCTGACTGGTAGCTTTAAATATCCATAGTTGACTATACAAATGGCATACGACGTTAATTCGCTGGCTACTAGATCCCCTATTATGCCACCAGGTGCACAGCTAATTGGCCATTTTGAGCCAGTTCAAAGTTTCCCCTACCTGACATCACAAGGGGGAGTGACCACTCAAATAATGAGATCTGATTGACTGCTTGGCTGAAGGTGGTCATTCTTCTTGCCTCTGGTTGGTTACTTCTCCATGCACAGGGAAAATATCTTGAAATGGCTTGTTATAACTAATGCTGCATTTGGTAACACTCGTAAACAGAAGGTACGAGGAAGGATCATTTGGACAGTGAGGTCGCGAGGTCAAAAGAACGGAATTCACCAGTCTGCCAACAGGCTTACAATGGTTGTGAATCGGGCATTGCATTGCCATGCAAAGAAATCGCTATTTTTTTCATCATTAACAAGGCTCAAAGTAGCTCCACACTTCATCGGTAGAATTCCGAGGGCCCTGCCATTTAAAACGAGGCACTGAGAACTTTGAAAATGCACCCGTAGTTTATTAAAAAAATACTATTTATGCAAAAAGTACCTCAGTTGCTTCCATCTTGAAAGTCACGATAAGTCTATTGACGAGCACGTACGAATAGGAAGGATAGGGGAACAGATTGCAATCTATTTGTTCTTGCTCGTCAATCGACTTATTGTGAGTTTCAAGATGGAGGCGACTAGAAACTACACCAAGGTACTGCTTGCATTAATAGTCTTTTTTTTATTTACTTTGTGATTAAGATGCCACATCTTAATCACAAAATAATAATGTGTAACACTTTTTTCTGCTTTTTTTGTAAAATAGTGAGTTTGAACATTTTGGGATAACAATTATATTTTAGCATTAATAATACAATTTCAATTAAAGAGCTTGCGCATACTGGTGGATTAACCATTAGATAAACATAAAAAATTATTTTGGTAATTACCAATGTTAATTTAGGGCAGCTGTGGCATAAACCTTACATTGGGTGGTGGTCTAATAAATTTGTTAAAGGAGCACTATGTAAGTTTGTAGCCAAAACTGGTAGTGCAATCACATTCAAAATAGTGCAGAGTGCAGTATCCCCTCCTCTCCCACAGACATGAGGTTGCCAGCTAGGTTGCCGGATCCAGCAAGAATGTCTACTCCATGGAGCTACCATGGCTACGTTTCAATATCACCAGTGATTTGCTCTCTCAGGGTTGTGTTCAGTTCAGAAAGATCGAGACTACTGACTAACTTTAGCAATGGTCATATTGGTCAACTTGCTCTTCACTGAGCCCACTAGCCCACTAAAGTCTGTACTGTAAAATGCGTAAAGAATGAATGAGGACTCATTTGCCCGATTTACTGTCTCAATTACATTATTGCCATAACGGCTGTGGTAATGTTTGAACGGTTTCCACAGTGTCTCAGCATATTGTCTGAGAAATGGACCGTAATAATGCATTGCTAATGTTAGCAATGACAAGTCTCTTTTTATTTCTCAAACAATTTGTTACCTATTCAATTCGATCACCCACCTGCATACGCACTAACGTACCATGAATGAACATGCATAATGTCATTCGACTGTAGAGAATATTTGAAATGTCCATGCCTACGTTACATGGAATTCAGTTACCCAAATTTAGCTGAATCTCGCAGTCTCGCCAAGCGGTCCTACGAAGCTGCTAATAAACTTTTGTCAAACGGGGCTTTCTTGACCTAGATATCTGCTTGTTCACATAAGAGACAGTGTTTGTAGCATATGGCCAGTCGTCTACCGGCTGCAGAGCAGCATATTTTACAAATGAAGAGCAAATGATCACCTCAGTGGCGGTTTGTCGCCCGTAACAAAGAGAAGCCAAAACCTCGTCTTTCAAAGCTTAATGGCTTAAACCTTTTGCAGTTTACTTTTCTTGATCAGAAGTTGGTCATACGAATTGGTAGGACAGTCAAAATTATTGTCCCCCGCTGCACGGAACGCGCGAAGCGGAGGGACATAGTATTCACAACTGTCCGTCCGTCCGGAATCCTTGTCAGCGAGATATCTCAAGAACGAATTGACGGATTTCCTTCAAATTTCATGTCAACATGTATTAGGGTGATACCCCGGCGCCAGTCGATTTTGGTGACCTTCGCGTCACTCAAGGTCACACCGAGAGATTGCTCATTTTGACACGATTTCACATCTTGTGGTGGGGGACAAAGTGGCAAATACTTGTTTTCAATAGCAAATGACGACGCAAATTATCAATATGTCTATAAATTAGTTTGAGAATCCGTTTTTGACAATCTTAGTATAGAAGTAAAGAATGTGATGTTGTATAGCTTATTGCTTAATGAGCCTCACTAATCAATTTGCGAATCTATGCCATTTCACGAGCTATAAGACGTAGGCCTATGTTAATTAATGTGTGAAAGAAAACCCCTCATAATTTCAGGGTGCAATGTAGAACAATGATATTGAGAATAAATTTGACTACTGTTCTACCAATTTGTATGAGCAACTGCTGATCAAGGAAAGTAAACTGCGAAAGGTTTAAGTCATTTGAAGGGCGAGATTTTGGCTTCCCTTTGTAAAAAAAATCCGTCAATGATGGAAAGTATTCGGTTAACGCGACCTCTGTCCCTGCATAGTAAGAAAGGTGCTTCCCTCCAAAAACTTATTGTTGTTCCCACAGAGTCTGAATTGCACTAATTACTGGTCAGTGTTAAATAGACCCTGAATTGTGTGAAAGGTGTTTCCCTCCATAACTGTACTTTAATGTTCATCAGACTGCCACTGGTGGGTAAATACTTGAGTATTGCAGGCTAGATGCACAGCTAGGGCACTCAGACATGTCCACACCCAATTTTATAGCTTCATTAAGGGATATACTTGTCACTGCTGTAAGCACCGAGGCGTCAGCACCTTCAGTACTTTCATTTCTAAATACAGTAATAAAAATAAAAGGGTTAATGAAAGATAAATGTTGCAAGATTTGTGTAATTTTCATTTTAAGATGTCTTGACTCTCCATTTCCTCGTTTATGACCGAAGGGTTCATTTTAAGCTTTCAGTTTTCTGCTGGTGTAATGTTTCACAGTTGGCTGAGGAAGAAATGTACCCGAATGAGAGTTTGCTGTGGTTCTCACACCACCAGTTTCTGTTTTGTTTCGTTTCCATGAACTTGTTTGGTTTTTTTTCCAGTGAATTGAAGTGTTCAATGATTTTAATGGGTTTAAAATGGTGTTATTTGCTAGTTTTAGAAAAGCATTGATTGGCTGCAAATGGCTGAGTTTTTAGTTGCTTTCACATTATTTGCATGTAAAGTTGGATATTCAGCCATGGGCAGACTGGTGTCCTACCCCTTCATATGAGCGGCGTGCCTGCGAGCGTGTATTCCTCTGAGTGGACGAGGACGTCTCTGGACTATTTGCCACTCAATATTGAATTGAGCTGAATTTAATCTATTTGTGTGGTGATTCTCACGGATGAACTGTCTTTAGGACGCTTTACAATATAGCTGCACCCCTGCACAGATGTTTCCCTTTGACTCATGAAACCAGGGTGGCCTACCAGTGTCTCAGTCTGCTGTCACCTTCTCAGAGTGAACAACACATAATAATGTCAAATTCAAGGCTCAAAATGATAACGGCGAAGGGCCACTTTTTCTGCCTATGCAGTAATGGTCCACAATGGTTTGAATGGTTCAATCTAATTCTGTTGTAATTGATTGGGGGGGGGGATGTAATGGGGGGGTTGTCAATGATCAGGTTCATGCTGGTAATTCAGTCTCCCTTGTGCAGTTTAGTGAAATTAACTGGGAAACATCAGATTTCTGATTGACATGCAGATAAATATTTTGCAAAGGTCTCTCCCTGTGTTATACTGATTATGATGAATGATCAGCATTGCTTCCGTTAAGCAGTGTCTATAGAGAAAGTGAACATTTTTGTGCTCATGTTTTGGATGGTGGTGGGATTCAGAGATCGTATGTGGCAGGTGCAGACTCATGAAATTAATTGTATTTAAATAAGGCCAGTTTATTGTCAGGTGACAGACCACCGACAACGTGCTGTGGATTTTGCGCGACAGTAAACTGACGTAAAGCTTTTCAGCATATTTTGCATATTCTTAAGGATGTGGTAATTTAACCTTGAATACGTAGCACCAGAACGGCAACTTTTTTTTAGGCGAATACAAGTTATGTTTCATGGAGCATATGGGACTTAACGTGACCGGAAGCACAGATGACTGTCTGGTATCAGTTCCTGTATCTGTGTTACTTGGTGTAATGTCTTACTGAGGGGAAGCTCTCTCCTTGTTTTAGCACATGACGGGCACGGCTATAGGAGCTGATGAACTGCTATGGGTCGAGGGGGGGGGGGGATGGGTGGGATGGGTGGAGTAATGGGTGGTGTATTTCTTGTTGGTGGGGAGGGATTGGGTGGATTCCCTTGATTCAGAGAGTCGAGATGTGATGCCATTTTGTTTCCATTGGTCAAAGTCGAGTGGTTTGGTACCATAGACTGTATATAAAGATGGACGAAGCAACTGTGACGTCACCCATTGGTTTCAGCATACCATTTAGGAAGCCTCGATTTTGGCAATTTGAACACAACCATTTTGTCATTTTGAAACCGGATGTGATTCCTTTTGGACGAGAGCGGGAATTGAAGATCTGGGGAGGAGCAAGGCTCTGGATCTGACCGTATCGGATGAGGACCGGAGAATAGCCACGCCCCTAAAGCATATTCTGGCTTTATCCTTTATTCTAGTCTACTTGGGACCATAATTTACAAAAATGAACATCATGACATATCGAAAGAGACTTGAAACTTGCGATTACCATAAAATGATGTGGAAAATCATTATTGAAATAATAAATCAGGTGGCAAAGTTAGGTCATTTTCTCAGAATGCAATAGCATTGAACTTCTTTCTGCAACCACCAATGCCGCCATCTGTTGGCCATTAAATATAATGCAAATTTTTGAGATTTCCGCATCGGCCTCACTTTTCAGACCGGGATGCTGGCTCCATCTTTTTATATAGTCAATGTTTTGTACATTGAAAATTATGGGATTTTTAATTCTTTTCTGAGAAGGGAACTGTATCAAGTTCAGGGGGAAAAGCAATAATCTAGTTAGCAATAAAATCAGTACACAACGGGATAGGTCTTAAATTATGAACGTATTAGGGTTGCCCCCTGAAAGTCGACAAGTGGAATCATCTTTCGGTGACCCCGCAGTCAGTCCACCCTCCAGCCATCGTGTTTTTTTTTTTGTTTTTTTTTTTTGTGAAGTCTGCTGTTGGTTACCTGAAGAGAGCTATGCGAAATTAATGTTTGCGGGACCAACTCCAAGCTGTCTTCTGGCTGTAAATAATATTACCTTGCCTGCAATGTCTTGAGCTGTTGCACTTGCTAAATGTTTGGCTGTGTTGGCAAAGTTGTCCCATCGCCCTTTAAAAAAAAAAAAAAAGAAACCATAACGGAGTCGTCATTTCGACAGGCATTTAATTGCGAGCTGAACCTCTGCCCAACATTGACACCAGTTGTGTACCAGTTCCTTTACCACTAGCAATGTTGGCTAGCTTGTCACCAGAGTTTACTACGCTTTGTGCCATGGGAATGTAAGTTTTGAGAGTGTGATTTTGTTGACAAGTTGTTCTGTCTCTGTTGGCATGCCCCAGCATTCCTATATAGCCTGGTATTTGCAGTATAGCTGGTCTCCCGATGAACTGAGATACAAAAACAACAAGAGCAGAAGGTGCATTCCTGCTTGTGTTATGAAAGATTGCAACATTGGCTGTAACTTTACCAGTGTCATCACTTCCTCATGGAGTTTTCTTCACATGCCGAAAATTGGCCACCTAATCTGTTCTTTCTCGGGCTTGCAACAAGCCTTGGAAGCGTGCAGCCTTGCAAACGTGTGTATCCGCTAGTTTGTATTAAATTGCTCTTGCCAATGAGCAATGTTACCTGTTTCATTTCGCTGATAGCATTTTATTCCATTACACGCATTCCATTAATTTATTCATTCCACATTTGCTGTATGTTTGTGTTATTTTCTGATGTCCCCATAAATCATACTATGCAAAGTCATATTTGCGTGAAGTTCTGCAATAAAGCAGTCTACATCGTTATTTGGCTTCCAGCGTCGGCTTTTCCAATTTCAAATTCAGCTTCTCAACAAATGCACCTTTACCGCCTCCCATATGGGGTGGGGAGGTGGGGGCTTACGACAGAGGTGTTGCACTTAGAAGCTGTAGGGGGTGCTGTTTCGCAAAAATACCTAGTCATGAATAATGGGGCACTAATGTAGTTGAAATCATAGACTGTATAAAAAGATGGACGCAGCGCCCTGGTCTGAAAATTGAAGCCCGTGCGGAAGCACCGTGAAATGCCATTCTATTTAATGGCCAGCAGATGGCGACGTCGGTGGTTGCAGAAAGAAGTTCAATGGTGTAGAAGTCAGAGAAAATGACCCTACTTTCCCACCTGATTTTTCATTTAAATAATGATTTTTCACATAATTTTATGGTAGCTATAGCAAGTTCCAAGTCTCCCTCGATATATCACGATTTTTGTAAATTATGGTCCCATTTAGACTAGAATAAAGGATAAAGCCAGAATATGCTTTTGGGGCGTGGGGCAACTCTTCAATCGAAAATTCTGCTCAATATTTGCGTCAGATGGAGAAAGTTTGTAAAACCTAGCACACTGTCCCTGCATTTCTGGTGCACAAATGACATGTTGACCTGGAACCCAACACCTATCTCTGCACTGGAACTTGTTCACATAACTGTTTCATTCCAACTGCTGAGGGAAAGCTGCTGATGAAACGAATTTCAGCTGATGTGGAACACTGCAAAGTACAGAGCAATGCAATTGATTCTGTGATAACTGAGGAGCAACTGCAACCTGGAAAATATGTAGCATATCTGAATGATCTGGAGTGGCTTGTTGGCTGCATATTAGAATACTCAGAAGTGCATCATGTTAGAGTTGACTTCATGAAAAGATCAAAGTCGAAAGGATTTCTTAGCTGGCCAAGTGAAACTTGCAGAGAGAGGTGTTGGGTTCCAGTTCAACATGTCATTTGTGCACCAGAAATGCAGGGACCGAGTGCTAGGTTTTACAAACCTTCTCCATCTGACGCAGACAAAATTGAGCAGAAATTTCGATTGAACCTCAGGTGACCCAACTAAACGTGCATGTGCATTGGACTTATTGATAAATTAATTTGTGTTCTGTAGGGTTAAAATGCAACTCGCCTTAAAATTAGTGACTTTCAACAAGTGGATAGTCAAGTAGTTTCTTTATCATGAATCTGAGAATTTTATAGAGAATCTCATGATAAATCAAGTTATAATTTGTGACTGCACATGAGTCCGACCTGGAAAATACCTATTTTTTTTTTTTAAAGAAGTTTACGGAAGAAATTGAGTTGAGGAGATCATATTTTCATCAGTTTTGGGTAAGATGGGTATCCTTGAGCTGTGAAAAATCCATTTTCCTGCGGAACGGTCTACGCAGGAGTCTGACCGCCTGAATGTAGGGGTGCAAAATGTTTTTTTTTTTTTTTTTTTTTTAAATTGACTATTTTCATTGAGCCATTAAAATGACACATTAATGTTAATTGTAGAAAATCTTGCATTTCTGTGTGGTTTTGTTCCTATAAAACAAGGTTTTAGCAGAATATTCAGTCTAACCCCACACCGGGAGGTCAAAGACTGAAAAAACGCCCATCCACCCAACCAAAATCCGATTTTGAGATGGTAATAATTGTAAAATGAATAACCATGGCCACAATCTGAGGCCAGATTCTGAAAAAAATTACCCAGGATAGCAAATTTCAACCCTCTATCTTTCATAGAAATGGATATATTGCATCTCAAATTTGGTAATAAATGCCTGCGACTTCGCGCGAGAGCAAAAAAGGGGCGTGGCACCTAAAATTTAAATGGCCATAACTTAAAAACCGCTGAGAATATTTCAATTAAACTTTGGGATTTTTCATTGCACCGCACAAGGGTCATTTTGTGAAAGTTTCATCAAAATCCAAGATGGTCACCAGGGAAGTTATCTGGGAATTGGGTGATTTGGCATGGTATGCATCTGTGTCAACGCCAAACATGCCGATGCTGCATCTGACCGAAACATGCGATTTTGTTCTCATCTGACTAAAGTGCCTTGTTTCTGTCATAATTTAAATGCTGCTTGGAAAACTCCAAGCACTTACCTCTCTGTCGTCAGGTCAGAAAAGCCTTTCTTCAGGCAACCCTTCTATAGAGCCCATGGTTGTGGAGGTGGCTCCTGATGGTGCTTTTTGAAACCTGGAAATGCCAAGAGGCCACCAAAGTCTACAATTCTCTCACAGTGATTCTTGGGGATTTTGTTGCCTATCTCATCATCCTCCTCAGTATCCTGGGGGCCAAAATGCAGTTGCGTCCTCAACCATTGAGGTTTTTAACAGTCCCATGACTTTAGAATTTTTTAATTGCCCTGACAGTGCTCAGTGGCATATTCAATCGTTTGCAAATTTTCTTGTCAGTAAGAGATGTGTGAAGGTCTTTGACCATCTGCCTCTTTTGAACTAGCAGTTGTTTTGTTTTCTTCATGGTGCTGGATGACAAAGGGATGTGTTGCCTCTTTTTTACTCTCGTGAAACAAGAAGTGATGTTATGGCTCAATATTGTTCCTACAAAATTCGATAAAACTTAAATAAGTGGAATTTAATACTTAGGTGGTTTAAGTTTGGTAGATGTCATTAATAGTAATCTTTAAGGATGCCATTAATTGTGAAATCTTGATTCGAAGGAAATAGATTTTTAATGAAATCAGTAAATGATTTTGGTTGGTTGCTTTAATATCTTACTAGTGTTTTTCACGTTATTTAGAGTTTCTCCAGAAATATATAGAATTTAAGTATTTTGTGTGCATTGCCAGTAATTTTGGAGCCCGCAGTATATGAAAAAGAACTTGATGAATAGTCAAAACTTTCTATTGACCAGCCAAATCTGATTTGATTCAAAGAAATCTGATTCAGGTGAGCCCAAGAACTTATTCATGAATAAACTCATCTTGAAATGATTTTTTTTTGGCAGCAGTTTCTTTATGGGGTGAGGGGATATATGTCGACCAGCAGGCGACCAACTGTCCAGTTTCACTTTGATTCAGAGCTTGATGGCATAGAGCCAATTTGTCTCCCATTAAGTTATCTGACCAGATTGTGACAGGAGTTTCCCCACTTCAGTCTCTCCATTGGGACTCTAGGATTGGGTGGTGTATTTTCACACCTCACTTCCCCACCTGAGGTGCTTTTTTTAAAAATGAATTTATTTTTTTCCTTTAATTTCACAGAAAATTTCCATGCGGCTCTTCATTGTAGTATAGAGCTGAATTCTTTTTAGTTTGTCATCCACGTGAATTCATTCTCTCCCTGTGTCTGAGCAAAGCAGATTTTCTGGTTTTGTGATTGGATTGATCTCTGTTCTGACCCCACCCCAGACTCCGGTCCCAGCTGTCCTGATGTCATCATGGCCTCCAGCCACAGCTCCACTTCAGTGCCTCACCCAACCGGTGGTGGCGGGGGCGGCGGCCATGCGCTCTTCAGGAAGGACAGGGACCGGGACCCTTCCTCCCGACACTACAAGCCTCCCCGCTCATTGCCTGACGTTTGCCCCATGGAGCCCACTGGTAAGGGCTCTGCATTTCACATCACGCCTAGCTTTAGCCCTGTGTGTGATGTCACAGAATTGTGATTAGATTGATCATCACTGAACATTGTAATTGCGCTGTTACAATAACTACTCCAAAGCGAGAGGTCACGGAAGTGTGATTAGTTATCTGTACTGAACATTCTAGTTCAGCTGTTCCAATTATTTTGATGCGTGAGGTCATAAGAGTGTGATTAGGATGGTCTTGACTGACCGTTCCAATTGTGCTGTTCCGATCATTGCTTTCACGCATGAGGTCACAGGAGTGTGATTAGGTGGATCATTGCTGAACATTCTAATTTTGCTGGTCCAGTTATTACTTTGATGCGTGAGGTCACAGGAGAACGATTATTTGGAACCTCACTGATCATTTTAATTGTGCTGTTCCAGTCGTTACTTTGTTGCCTGAGGTCACAAAAGTGTCATTAGATGGATCATCACTGAATATTCTAATTGTGCTGTTTCTATCCTTACTCAAGCGTGAGGTCACTGGTGTGAATAGTTATCTGTACTGAACATTCTAATTCTGCTGTTTGTTATTTTGAGGCATGAGGTCACAGGAGTGTGATAAGGATGATATTATCTGAACACTCGGCTGAATTCTCAATTATCTCTCGTAATTGAAGGCAGCAGAGTTTTGGTACATTGATAAATTAAGAAAAAAGAATATTGAAATGAACTGTTGAAAAGATAATAGAGTAAGCCCGGGGTGTGTTTGAAGTTGAATAGGGATTGAGGGAGTTGTTGAGTAAATCGGCACTTGGCTCTCCATTTGCTTTACTGTGTGTCTTTGTCAGCTGCCAAACTTGAGTGCTGCTAATTTCTGACATTGTTATTGGGGCAGATATCATTCCTTTGCATTTCCTCTAAAGGTCGTCCGTGATATGGAGATCTTGTTTTCCGTTGTTCATGGTACATTATCACTATTTACTGTTTCAGCCTCCCATATTTATGTTTGCTATATTGGTCCTTAATGATTGACACGTATTGAGCTCTTTAAAAATAAAATGTTCAAGCTCGTTATTTTTATGCTTCCTGCTGAATACAAGTGTTGCTGGTTGAGGTATAATCCAAAGCAGTCAGGTGACTACAGTGCTGAAATTACTGTAGGGTCATTCCATATGAGCTCAACCAAAGCCTGGAAATCTCCCATAGTGACCGACTCGGATTTGGCTGAAAAAAATTTATACTGGTACCTTAACATATATGATGAACATGTGCAAAATATTTTGTCAAAATTCTAAAGGGTTTTTGTGCTGTGGCTCTTCAATATAGGGTGGTATGCCCCATTTTTGACCCTCGCAAATCGTGTATGTTTAAGAACAGCCATATTTGGATGCCAATATCTTGGGAATGAAATGAGTTGTGAGTTTGAAAAGTGGTATAGTATGTAATTAGCACCCAGGCTTTCAGGATCTGTCTTCAGAAAAGTCCTATCTCCTCTAGTTTTTGAGGTATTGGCCTCCAGAGTAGTGGTTTTATGTGCGAAAATGAAAATTTCAATTTTCAGGGGGCAAATGTCATGCTACAATAAATCACAACCGTTTATTGGGGCTACATTCTTTCTATTAAGGCACATGACTATCTGTAGAAAGTTTTTGGACAGTATTGAAATCATAATTTAGGAGTACGGGAGCTCCAAAAATGGCACCGACTGAAAAAATGCAATTTAAGACCAATTTTTAACAGTCAAAATCATAGCGTAGTCATTTACCCAGGACAATTTTTTTTCTATATAATTGTACATATCATCTGGTCAAAAAATCAGATTGTTTTCTCACCTCTTTCATATGAAAGAATTTTATGAAATGTAGGCGTTTTTTATCCTCACAACAGCTTGCGTTTTAACTACGTTTTTGTCAGAAATGCAGAAAATGTGAGGTATTTCTACTCTGAACACACAGATTTGATGGCATCCACAATTTAGTAAGTCAGTTTATCCAAAAATTTAGATAAAATTGAGTTCATAACCCAAATGAAGGCAGCTTCTTCTGAACTGATTCAGTGTCTTGGTCAGCAAGCTTATAAGACCTTGCGCTCTGCCCCTGGAGCTCTGGTGCGGACACAATGCATATGATGTTCTGGAATAGAACCCAACAGGTATTCTGACGAACAGAAGGAGGCCATGAGGGAAGTCCAGTCTTAGAATGTTTCATGAAGTTGACAAAGACATCACAGTTTTCATCTGACCACTCACCAATGCAGCCCACAAACCAATCCTTGTCATAAATGCACGCAACATACTTTCAAAGCGTGTCGTATAAACCTTTTCATGATGGAGACAGATTTGGTCAGCTTCATCAAAGGACATGCCACACCGCCAAGATAGAATCCTTCTGTCATCAGGTTCAAGTTCACTTATTTTAATGAAACCAGTCTTTCTGCAGTGTGTTCTCTTATGACATTCCTCACCCAGAGAAACATCAATTTTGCACATATCACTGGCCATGCTGAATATCAATGAACTGAATGAAGCTTCTTTTGTTTTCAATGTTTGGCTGATGCAATGCTGAAATAAAGATGATGCAATACATGGTTAGCTGATGAAATACCTGATAAGCTGATGTAATACAAGCAAAAGCAGTCAGTCATCACTCATTTGCACACCTTCTATGTAGCCTAGTACTATTGATAAGGAACAGGAAGTCTCAATAGTTAGTTGTAGTTAAGTCGTCTAAGGGCGAAAAGTGTCTATAATTGATATAATTATTTACATATGAAGAAGTTGAGAAAACTATCTGATTTTTTGACCAGATGATTGACATATATGTACAATTATATAGAAAAAAAATTGTTGTCCTGGGTAAATGACTACGCTATGATTTTGACTGTTAAAAATTGGTCTTAAATTGCATTTTTTCAGTTTGAGCCATTTTTGGAGCTCCCTTACTGCTAAATTATGATTTCAATACTGTCCAAAAACTTTCTCCAGATAGTCATGTGCCTAAATAGAAGGAATGCAGCCCCAATAAACGGTTGTGATTTATTGTAGCATGACAGTTGCCCCCTGAAAATTGAAATTTTCATTTTCGCACATAAAACCACTACTTTTGGAGACCAATACCTAAAAAACTAGAGGAGATAGGACTTTTCTGATGACAGATCCTGAAAGCCTGGGTGCTAATTACATACTATACCACTTTTCAAACTCACACCTCATTTCATTCCCAAGATATTGGCATCCAAATATGGCTGCTCTTAAACATGCAAGATTGGCAAGGGTCAAAAATGGGGTATACCACCCTATTTTGAAGAGCCACAGCACAAAAGCCCTTAAGAATTTTGACAAAATATTTTGCACATGTTCATCATATATGTTAAGGTACCAGTACAAATTTTTTTAGCCAAATCAGAGTTGATCATTATGGGACCTCTGGTTGAGTTTATATGGAATGACCCTGTATTAAATTGAAATTGAATGGTTTTCAAAGGAAGTGTGTCTTAGATGGTGCAGTTTTTTGCCCTTGGGTATTAATTTGTTCTTATTTTCTGAAGTATCCATCATGAGTGTCTGAGCTGCATAATGTTTGAAATCTGTCTGTCTAACCTTTAACATTTTGTGCGAGTCTGTATTTCCTGTGACAGGACGTCTGAGTTAATTGGCTTTGTGATAAAAACCGTGTTGAGTGTGAGGGGGGGATTTTCTTGCACAGCAGGAACTACCAGATTACTCAGAGCTGTGTTTGTGTGACTTATTTTTACAGGGTGACCATTTTGGAAGGAGTACTCTTTACGATAACTCTAATCCAGTGCGCATTCTTGTCTGCTTGTTGGGTTGTTCGTTTCTGTGCTGTTTGCTCAGGTTATTGGAGTGTTTGTGCAACTAGGAGGCACAAAGGCTAAATTCCTTATGACTGCTTTTGTCTGCCACTTGGCTGCCTGATTGAATGGTTGTTGTTGCAAACCTGGTCTCTGGATGGGAAACGGACAGGGCTTGTCTTCTTCAGGGGGCTCCTCTGGGCTGTGTGACGGCCCGTCGGTGGTGGCGGACCAGCACAGGTGGACCGTCTATAATTCCCAGGTGAACCTGCCGGCGGCGCTGAATGACCCGCGTTTAGCTAAGAGGGAGTCGGACTTCTTCACCAAAACCTGGGGCCTGGACTTCGCTGACACTGAAGTCATGCCCCCCCACTACCTCCCCGTCATCTCCGGAGAACACTTTTCCTCCTACCTGCTAAGCACCTCACAGGTGAGTCTCTCACGCCCTCTCGCTCTCACTCTCGCCCTCTCTCTCGCCCTCTCTCTCTCTCTCTCTCTCTCTCTCGCCCTCTCTCTCGTATTCTGTCATTACTCTATTAGGGCTGTATACTGCCTAATGTAAGGTGGTGTGTATGTGTGCGTGTGTATAGATTTATAATATATATGCATGTGCGTGTGCACACGCCTGTATATATATGCATGCATGCGTGTGTGTGTGCATGTGCCTGTATATGTGTGCACGCGCGCGCATGTGCTCAGGTGGATATGTGCGTGCACTTACTTGACTGTTTCTTCACACAGCGAGAGAGGATTCATGAGCGATGTAAGAGTATCTGCCCTGTTAAGGATGAACTGGATTCTGCCTCCAGCATCACAAACAGCCACGGTACTGTTCTTTATGCACAGTGATCAACCCTCTGTTACCTCTTCAGCTCTGCTGATCCCATATTTGGTTCTGTTAAACGCAGCTGCTGTGTCTAAGCCTGTGACACACTGGGCCAATTTTAAATTCTAGTGGAGATCCAAAGGCTTCCAGCGATACCAAATAAGTCCTACTGAATTACAGGGAAATGTGTATTTAACCCTGGAGAACCCAAGACATCTTTTTTCCTCATTAACTTTGCCTAAAAATTGACATCTGCTAATGTAGGGTAGGGGCTAATTGGGTGAGGTCAAATTTGACCCTGTGGGTTCTCCAGGGCTAATTTACAGAATCTAAACTAAATGTATTTGTGTAAATATTTGTGCTTTTTAAAATAATTTTTAAAAATATTTTAAGGTGTTTTTTCCCCAAAACTTACTTTGGCATTCTCCGCTGTAACAAGAGGCTCAAACTTTCCAAACATTCTCCTCCCCATCATGGCCCTAAGGTGTCAGATACTAATTATCTTAACTTTTTCTGACACATAAGAAGGCAAGTAACACAGCCTCATCAAATGTGCCATCAGTTGGTGTGTATTTAGTAATTTATCACTATTTGTAATCAGGATGTCTGTTTCTCCATTTCACATGAGGTCCAGACCCCTTGGGTCTCTTGGCCATCACCCTGACGACCAGATTATAGATAAAGACACATGGAGTTGATAATCTGGAAGCACTTTGTCTAGACAAACTTTTAATACAATTTTATTGATAAAGCTGCATATTTTCTGGGTTAACCAGGTAACTTTAGGAATCTTTGTGTGTAATTCCCAGTCAGTTGGAGAAGGTCATTTTTCCCTACTGAGCTGCAGATAACCAGCTTTTAGATATTAAGAAAGTCTTCTTCTATGAAAGTTATGTATTCTGAAAGCACTTTTTGAGAACTACTCTTTTATCGAAATTCTGACTTTGAAAAGCTAAATACAACATTTTTGTAGCCTTTTTCTTTGAATCTCCTTCTCTGTAATTGTTCGGCAGTCAGAGACCTGAGGCAGGCTGCCAGTAGGATAGGTCAGCAGAACAACAGGCCTCTATTCTGCTGAACTTCAATATTTTCTCATGGAAGTTATATGGTTAGAAAGCACTTTTGAGAACAACATTTTGATCAAAATTATAACTTTGAAATGTAAAAATAAGCTATTTCTATCCTTTTTCTTGAATTTCCTTGGTTGTAATTGTTAGACCATGGATACACACTCTTCTCCAGAATGAGCCACAGTGGGTGCAGGCTTTCATTCTAACCATGCAGTTACACATCTTAATCTACATATCAAGGGTCTATAAGGTTTGATTGGTAGAGTCAGGTGTGGGACAGGTTGGATGGAGTGAAAGCTTCCACCCACTGTGGCTCATTCTGGAAAAGAGTGAGTATCCCTGTGTTAGACAGTCAGACTTGAGGCAGGCTGCTAGAAGCAAATGCCCTAGAGTAGAGGCTGCTTGCTGCTGTCGCTTCTCATAGCCTGTTACACGTGTACCCCAAAAGCTAAAAAACAGTGATTGGGTTTGTATAATTCGCTCAATATAACTGATCTACTGACCTTCAGGGAAGTGCTACAACCTGCTGATGCAGAATATGTACATGATGTCCTACAATAAGAAAATGGTGCATTTTCTGACTTTCAATCTAGTTAAAGGGAAATTTAAGCCAAAACAAAATCAGGTTAGGGGGGGTCTGTCATTCAATGCATTGGGGCATATTGTACATTTTTTCATGTTATTACTAAACCATTAAATTTCGCTCGGTGGGATTTGGGTGCACAATTAAGATTCATTAAGTGTGCGTGTAACATGTTATGATCCAAGTGGAACCTTTGGTGAATTTCTGAAGGGCCTTCTCGGGATAAATGTGATCTGGCATTCCTGTTTTACCAGTTGGACTGCCACAGTCATCCACTGGATGGCAGTGATATGTAATTGATCATGTATTTTAACACGATTCACTGAATTTGAAATGCAGTTGTTTCAAATAAATTTGAGTGCATGCACTGATTCTTGTGCACTTTAAGCTGGTTGAGTCACTAATATTAAATGTGATTTTTACCTCTGATTTCCCTGCAGATAAATCAAGAACAGAATTGGATCAAGTGCCCAAGGTAACCCTGTGTGTGTTTCTGTGTGTGAGTTTGTTTGAACTGCTTGTGAGAGTGAGAGTGAGAGTGAGAGTGAGAGTGAGAGTGAGAGTGAGAGTGAGAGTGAGAGTGAGAGTGAGAGTGAGAGTGTGAGTGCTGCTTGATTTATTACCCCTCAGCCCGACAAGGGGTATTGTCGTCCCTTTGGCGGGCAGGCAGGCGGATGCCAATTTTGTCCGGGCTAATTCTCTGTAACCACTTGAGTTAGGAAGTTCATATTGCATATGTGGACTCTCCATGGGGGGTAGGTGTGCCTTTTTGAGGTTTTGTCCCAGTTTGACCTTTGACCTTGCAGCAGTGACCTTGACTTTCAAAACTTTGTCCGGGCTATTTCTCTGTATCCACTTGGGTTAGGAAGTTCATATTGCATATGTGAACACCCCATGAGGGGGTAGGTGTGCCTTTTTGAGGTTTCGTCCCAGTTTGACCTTTGACCTTGTAGCAGTGACCTTCGGGGCTGAGGGGTTATTGCCCGCTTCAGCGAGGCCCATTTTATGTGTGTCATGCATGAGTGATAATGCCTGTAGTTCCTCTCATTTAACTGCATCACTGAAGCTGACAACACAAGTCAGTCAGCAGTGGGCAGAAGCTGATGTCTCCGCCGTGAGAGTGGGGATGAAACAGGTTCATCTGTAAATAAGGCAGTGCACAGTGTCTCCTGCCCTCACTCTCGCTTTTGTTTCTGCGGCAGATATTCATGAAGCCTGACTTCGCCCTTGAAGACCCGGCGACGTTCAGCGCCGTCCTGCCCTGGTCACACTTCAGCATTGCTGGGGGCAAGAGCAGTCGAGACGCGGCATCGTCACGATTACTGCAGGAGAAGGTGAGCCTCGACACGTGCAGGCGCGTGCACACACACACACACACACACACACACACACACACACACACACTCACGTTCTCATGGGTGGCCTTTTGTCTCTCACTATAGCCCCAGGCTTGTTTGTCTTGGTTCTATGCCAGGGTGTTGTATATTATGAATAATGCATTGTGTAACGCTTTCGTTCTGTACGCATATAATTTATTATTCTTAGGCTGAGTTAAAATGGCAACAGTCTCTTTCTCTCATTGTCTCTTGATCCAACCAATACAACCGAAACCAAGTCTTGGTCACTTTCAGTTCTGTTGAACCACTACAGCCATATTCCATATTAATTCAATAAGACCTACGGACCCACGTGGGTCCATCAAATGTAGATGTATCCAAATCTGTGGAACTTTTGGCCTATTTTAAATTCTGTTGGAGATCCCAAGGTTTTCAAATATCCCGGATATAACCTGCTGAATTACAGGGAAATGTTTGCAAGTTGGTGAGCGAAGGAGTCAGTCACTGGGTAGGGCAATAGGTTGGTCAGTGGGTCAGTGAATAAGTCAGTAGGGCAGCTGGTTGGTCAGTGAGTGAGTCTGTAGGTCAGTGAGTCAATTGGACAGCAGGTCAGTCAGTGTCGGTAGGTCAGTGAATAAGTCGGTTGGGCAGTAGGTCAAGAGTGAGTGAGTTGGTGTGTCACTGAAGGAGTAGGTTGGGCATTGTGAGTAAATCTGTCAGTCGGGCGGTTGCTCCAAGAGCAAGTCGTTTGGTAGTGTAGTCAGTTAGTGAGTAGATTGGTCTGGTCTGTTTCACACCAGCCTGCATTACATCACACTGCCACAGGCCCATGGATGCCCTGTGTCCCATTCTCACACAGTGGTGTCTCCTTTGTCTCCCCGCCCCCTTCAGCTGAGTCATTACCTGGACGTGGTGGAGGTGAGCATCGCGCGCCAGATCTCTCTGCGCTCCGAGGCTTTCTTCCACGCCATGTCGTCTCAGCACGAGCTGCAGGACCGGCTCCGGGAGACGGGGCGATCGGTGCGGGCCCTGAGGGAGCGAACTGCCGCCGTGCAGCGCTCCTTGTGCCAGGGGCCGCTGCAGGTCCTGCGACAGGCACTGACGCGCAGGAACTGCGTCACGCTGCACAGTAAGCTGAAGCTGATGGCGGCCGTGCACCAGACCCAGCCCACTGTGCAACTGCTGCTCTCCACCTCGGAGTTTGTGGGAGCGCTGGAGCTGATCAGCACCACTCAGGAGGTCCTGCAGCAGGAGCTACAGGGAGTGCTCAGCTTCAGGTGAGAGAGGAGTGCACGCACGCACAAACAAACAAACAAACAAACAAACAGGCGCACACACACACACACACACACACACACATATATATATTTTGGTCCACTGAGGGACCATTAACCAGCGATGGGATTTGGGGCGTCCGAAGCTCCTCAGTTCTCAAGGGCAACAAAGGAAATCCCATCTGATCCAAACTAACATCAGGGTTACTGCACCTCAACTCGCTGAGAATTTTGGTGATATTTCTGTTATGAATGTGTCACAACCCACAGTCAGTCTCACACTGGTGGCTGTAGGGCTCTGTTGTCACACACTGGTCAGCACCTCCACTCTAACCGCCCGGTCCACTGTCCAAGGCACAGACAATGGGCTCACAAGTGTCTGATCTGGATACATTGCAAGATGATCCCCTGAACTGTCCCATGTGCGCTATGGGAGGAAGGCAAGCTGGCAGAGGCTGTGGTGATGCTTGGGGCAGTATTCTGCTGGGATGCCTTGGGTCCTGCCCTTTATGTGGATGTTGGTTTGACATATCCCACCAACTTTAACACTGTTGCAGACCGAGTTCACCCCTTCCTGGTAACGGTGCTCCGTAATGTCAGTGGCCTCTTTCAGCAGGATAATGCGCTCTGCCACAGTGCAAGAATGGTTCAGGGATGGTTTGAGGAGCACAATAAGGAGTTCATGGTGACATTGCCTCCAAATTCCCCAGATCTGTTCGATCGATCATCTGTGGCATGTGCTGGGCAAGTAAGTCTGATTGATGGAGGCTCCGCCTCTCAACTTACGGGACTTAAAGGATCTGCTGCTAACGACTCAGTGCCGGATACAACGGCACACCTTTCAGAGGTCAAGTGGAGTCCATCTCTCAACGAGTTGCAGCCTTTGTTGCTCCTCCGCATGCTGCAAAAATCTAAAGGCCAGCGGTCATGATATTTTGGCTCATTGCTGTACTATCCCAATCAGGCACACGCTTCCACTGAAGCTAAGCGCCAGCATACAATCGTACATATTTACTCTTGAATGATTACAATAAAAATTATTATTTTACAGTTGCCTTGGGTGGACAGTTGTAACCGTGCACTGTACTGGTATGACCACAGGGTGGCAGCACTTGATGATGGAACGTTCTAACTGCTGGCCCCAGATCGGCACACTTTTATTTTTTTTCCTATATTTATTTTACTTATTATAAAGAGGCCTTTTCTGTTTGAAAAGTGGGCTTGATCCTAACTCAAAAATCTAGGTCAACAGAAATATCACAGCAGGCATTTTTTGTTCTGATTTAACTGGAGGGTTTTAACAATCACCTCTTGTACCCCGGATGGGATCTTGGTATCTGACACATTCCACCTTAAGTACGGCTCATACTCCTGGCCCTTGAGTGGTTGCCTTTGGTGGAACATGTCAAATATCTGGTTAAATGTGGGTTTGGTGGATGTTTCAGGAATTACCGCTCAGAAGCCATTGTGTGTTTGGATGGTTTCAGTGTGCGTGGGGATTTGCACGTGTCTGAGTGTGTGTTTGTACTTGACTTGCGTGCTCTCTCCTGCTTTAACAGGCACCTGGGCTCACAGCTGTGCGAGATGGTGAAGCTCATCGATAAGATGATGATTGCCGATTTCAGCACGTACGCTCGGAGCGACCTGAACCGCCCGCTGGAGGAGGACGTGCAGGTCCTGGAGAAGGTCAATCCCAGGGCTTCGGGGTCGGGGTGTGTCTGGGGGGCTTGTAGCGTAGTGCTTGAATCTCAGACTGAGACCCTGGCGCTTGTGCAGGTGATCAGGTGATGCGTTCCTGCTCTTCAGTGCATAATTCGGATCTATTATTGGCTGAGCAGACTGTATCATGTCAGTGCATGATTTTGCTGCTGGTTGAATTGGGGATCCTCAAAACCGGTAGACACTGTGGCCCTCCAGTGCTGGTGTCTGAGAACCCTTGCCTTGAGGCTGAGGTGTTGGTTGGGTCCTGGAAGTTTGACGTCTCCAGTCAAGCTACAGTAAGATCAGTACCTGGCCCATATCCAGGTAGTTTGCGCCACCGCATTGCAGATGGTTACTTGGGTGTTGTCAGGTGGTTGCCATGTCCATACTTTGTTGTTGTGCAGATCTCAACTCACTCAGTGCCAGGGGTACCTATAGCCTTTCTAAAGAAAAAAAATTCTGCTGCAATGAGTGAGTTTGAGTGGTTTATCAAGCTGGGCTCCCGCTGAGGTCTATGTGTGGTTGCCAGGATGCTATTAAATGGTTGCTAAGGTGCAACTTTATGGTTTCTGTGGTGGTACCAAATGGTTGAGGTTTGGCAAAAAGTCCAAGGTCCACTGAATTAATTTTACCTGGGGCACAACTAGGTGAGAGACTTCTTTCCTTGGGAAACATTCCTGCTCGATGATGTCTGCACAGATTAAGTTTAGTGTAATATAAAATGTAGATTTGTTTGAAGAATTTTTGGGCTGTGAATAGGTCTAATCTGAGGATTTGAAACGTCCTCAATGTCTTTTATTGTCATGAATCTCTTGGGTCATGGTGTTGATTGTAGCTTTTTGACTGACTGTGGATCATATGATTGCCTGTGTGTTCTCGGGCAGGACCGGTTGGAGTCGCTAGTTTTCGGTCTTTTGCGGCAGAGGAAGCTCGACTTTCTGGAGATCTACAGTGAGGAGATGATACTGGCTGCCAAAGGCATCGTCAAACAGGTGAGTTTGCCAGGAGAAGACTGGGGCTGGCATGAGACGACACGGTGGGCCCGAAGTTTTTATTAGGGTAAGGAGTTGGCATTCTTGAGTTATCATGGGAGGTTGGGATTATCATGGTGGGTCAGTATTGAGAGAACGGGGTAGTATTTTGGAGTTGGCATAACCGGCTTGGGCTAGCATGGTAAGCCTGGTGTTAGTTTTGGGGGAATAGGCAGGCTAGTTAGCAGAGCTAATAGGGGTTAGCTTGGGGAAACTAGACTAAGTATCATGCAAGATCGGAAACTGAAGAATGAACTGGGCAAAAACTCCCCCATGATTCTTCAAATTCCCCTGACATCATAAGACAGGGGAGAAAATGAACACCCCATGCTTGTTTAAAAATAATTTACGATTATTTTTCAAATCATTCCAAAGGCTGGATGTATGTTTTGGGACGGTGAGGTAGGGTCAGTATCATTGATAAAAGTTAGAATCATTGAGAAAGGTTAGCTTGGTTGGGAAGGGTCTGTATCATGGATGAAGCTTAGCATCACTGACACAGGTTAGCACGGTGAGGTTGGGTCAGTGTCATGGATAAAGGTTAGCATCACTGATACAGGTTAGTATGGTGGGGAAGGGTCAGTATAATGGATAAATGTTAGCATCACTGACACAGGTTAGCACAGTGGGGAAGGGCCAATACCATGGATAAAGGTTAGCATCACTGACACTGGTTAGCATGGTGAGGTCAGGTCAGTGACATGGATAAAGGTTAGCATCACTGACACTGGTTAGTGTGGTGAGGTCAGGTCAGTGACATGGATAAAGGTGAGCATCACTGACACAGGTTAGCACAGTGAGGTTGGGTCTGTCATGGATAAAGGTTAGCATCACTGATACAGGTTAGTATGGTGGGGAAGGGTCAGTATAATGGATAAATGTTAGCATCACTGACACAGGTTAGCACAGTGGGGAAGGGCCAATACCATGGATAAAGGTTAGCATCACTGACACTGGTTAGCATGGTGAGGTCAGGTCAGTGACATGGATAAAGGTTAGCATCACTGACACTGGTTAGTGTGATGAGGTCAGGTCAGTGACATGGATAAAGGTGAGCATCACTGACACAGGTTAGCACGGTGAGGTTGGGTCAGTGTCATGGATAAAGGTGAGCATCAATGACACAGCTTAGCACGGCGAGGTTGGGTCAGTGTCATGGATAAAGGTTAGTATCATGGTCAGGGGTTGCCATTGTCAGCAAGTACTGCTCTGAGAAGTCCTCCCATGAACTGAATCACTATCATATAAAATGAATGATAAACTCTGAAGAACCTCTGAACTCTGCAAGTCTGTTTTCCTCTTTTGAGTTAATATGTGCCAGCCTCGTTGTCTGCCCTAGTTACGGCTGCACTTTGTACGGAAACACATTTTCAAGAAATGCACATGGAGCCTTAGTCTCTCTCTTGCCAGCCAGCCTCCCCGCACCGGAGCGAACGTGCTGTTCCTGACGAAGTCTTTGCTCTGGCACCGTGCCCATCTGGCCTCAAACACCTCTCTCCCACCATTTAATCACATCCAGGGCTCCTGTACGCGTCCTTCTGTGCCTCTGTTCTTTTTCATAAACCCATGATGTGACAAATGGATTAACTGCACATTCTGTTATTTCCCCATTTACCTTCTATTGTTCATCAGGAGCTTCATTAGAATTCAGCACATGCACCTGGACACAGGCAAAAAATTTTTCATGAATGATCCAGTTCTTTTTTGGATGTAATGTATAAATGAATTTGAATTACCAAATGCAACTTCTTTTGATTAATTTCTTGGATTAAGATGGATACAATTACGTCATAAGTGCGCAGAATGATTATTACTGGTTTGTGCAGTAAAAGCCATGTTTTCTGAAGTTCTGCTGTTGTGTTGGTTTTTATGGTTCATTGCTCGTTTTCTCTTGGGGCCTCTATCACTTGACTGTTTGCACGATGCTGTAATAAACCTGAGTAAAGCGAGATGGAGAGAAATGATTTGGGCTTTCCTGGGGATTTCAATGCAAACATGAAATGATTGACTTTCCAAAATGACTCTTCAAAGTGCTTTTTCCTGCTGGGAGATTCATGTTTTAGTCATTCCCTGCTCTCTGAGTGCCTGAGCGAGAGTGGGTTTGTAATCCGATGGTAGTGCGTTTTTAATAAATGTTTTCTGTTTAACGGTTTCTCTGCAGTGCGTCCTGGACACGCTGTCGCAGATGGACGAGATGGAATCTGAAATTGTGCTGAAGTGAGTCTGGGCCTCTGGAGATGGCGGTGGCCCTCTGTACTGATTTTCCTGACACTTACGAGGCGTGCGTGTGTCTGTGTGCGATAGTGTGTCTGTTTGTATGATTGTATGAATGTGTTTGTGCGTTCGCGCGCGAGCGTGTGTGCATGTGCGTTTGCGTGCGCATTCTTCTGTTTGCGCATGCACAAGTGTGCGTGTGTGTCAGTGAGTGTGTTTGCCTGTAAGAGTCTGACTGCCGTCAGTGTCTTATCTCAAGCACATATTGATTCCAGATTGAGGAATGCAGACTCAGTCTATTCGTAGCACCATTTACAAATGTACAGGAAAGACATGTACTGTATTTGTGGCAAACTGAGGACCCAAAAAGGCTGTTTTTCTGATCAGTAAATTGAAGTGCATGGGTTTGTAATCTCACTGAGCGCCACATGGGTGCACCAAACGATTCCTTATTGTGGGACGTTGAGCTGTTTGTGACGTGCAAGGGCACGGTTGACTCTTTATTTTGGGTTTGGTCATTATCTTATATGAAGCAAACAAAGAAACCACAAAAACCTTTAGGCAACAACGCGACCTGTAGGCTGAATAAACTTAATAAAAATCTAAAGGATTTAGAATTTTGCACGCCTTTTTTTAATACCGCTATGAGTTCTTTTTACCCGTACATGTCTTATTGCTTCTTGGTATGTAACAATATAGTTCAGGAGTAGGCTTAATGAGCTCCTAAGAAACTGGCTGTGAAGTGTTGAAAGTCCTACCCAGCACATGAAACCAGACTGTAAGCCATAGTTTGTAGTGTTTTATAGATTAATGTTGGTGTGTATAAGCTGCTCCTGTTCTCCAGTGTGTTTGAGGCTTAATCTGCCCTGTTACTTGAGATTCATCAGTGGCTGAAGTTTGACTTCTGGGAAACCGTTGTGCTGCGATGTGTGATCATTATGAGCTGAGAGGGACAGATGAGAAATGCTCGATTAGGCAGCTGTTCAATCCTGCTCATGCCTGACACCTTTCTTTCTCATCCCTCCCTCTCTCTCTGCCTCTGAAAGACTTGCAGATCAGATGAGACTCATGTCCTTTGCACAGTGGTTTGACCTCCTGAAGAAAGTGTTTGCGAACTTCATCCTCTTCCTGAAGAGAATAAAGGTGGGTATAGAGTGCAGATTAACTGTTGTCCATCTGAACCATGATAATCCTCTACCCTTATCCCTCCTGTACACTGACCGATGCTAATCTTAAACCCAGATCACGCGTCCAAATTGACCAGCGCTAATCCTAAACCCTGATCACTCCTGTAAACTGACCCGTGCTAATCCCAAACCCATATCCCACCTGTAAACTGACCCGTGCTAATCCCAAACCCATATCACACCTGTAAACTGACCCGTGCTAATCCCAAACCCATATCACACCTGTAAACTGACCCGTGCTAATCCCAAACCCATATCCCACCTGTAAACTGACCCATGCTAATCCCAGACCCATATCCCACCTGTAAACTGACCCGTGCTAATCCCAAACCCATATCACTCCTGTAAACTGACCCGTGCTAATCCCAAACCCATATCCCACCTGTAAACTGACCCGTGCTAATCCCAAACCCAGATCACACCTGTAAACTGACCCGTGCTAATCCCAAACCCATATCCCACCTGTAAACTGACCCATGCTAATCCCGGACCCAGGACATTGGATCGGGGTTTGGTTGAGCTCACTCCTGGTTGTTATTGCGCTCTTTCACTCGCTTTTTCAGGGCTCAGGCCTGTGGTGTTGCTCAATCAAGTGGGAGTCTTGAACGCCAGTCCTACATTGGTTATGTTTTTGCCTGTGAAACGGGGTGTGCAAGACTCTGTGACCAATCAGTGACTAAGTGTTGAAGTGCTGGAGCACATGAAAACCTGCCATTGGCTGTGAGTCTTATCAGAAGAACCTAAGAAAGTGAATAATTTATCTCTCCTGTCTGTCTCAGGCGACGCTGAACGTGATCAGAAACGTGGTGCTGGAGGTACTGGACAGCACTCAGAGGACCAAGATGGTGGAAGTGGCGGTTACAGAGTCTCGCCCAGGTGTCCCTCCCCCCGGCGAATCAGATGTGGCCTACCTCACTCATGAGGGCATGTTCATTAGCGATGCTTTCAGCGAACGTGAATGCCCTGCCCCCGAGTCCGGATTAGACGCCCGAAACCCCGCCCCTCAGCAGCAGTGCAGCAGTGACTCCGCCTCCGGCACCACAGACTCCTCCTCCACACCTGCAGGGGGCGCTGGCATGCCGTACGTACTGACAGCATCTCATCAGCACTACCCAGACACACTGCTCACAGATATCATGTTTAACTGGCTCGCAGAGATCTAGTCGAGTCCAGCCCCCCTTCGCCCTATCTGGGTGTCTGATGTCATATTCTCAAGTGACACCTCAGGAGAATAAATTGTAGTATCAGTTACACTTGAGGTTGAAGACATCAAATACCTAGGTGTGGCCCTGGGTCCGTGTGATATAGTTTGTATATTCCTGCTCAGGTACAGAATTATGTGTCTTCCCTACTGGTCAGTGGCACCCTGACGTTTGAGTGGGTTTCCTGGAAATTATTTTTTTTTTTGTCTAAAATTTGTCAAATTCTGTGGGCTGGCTCTCTGCATTAGGTCTGAAGCAAAATTAAGGTCTAATCAAAATTATCCTGCAGAATGGAGTGAAAGCCTTGGTAAGACACAGGACGCAGAGGGATTCCTGGTGTAGAAGGGTAGAATGCACTTCAAATTTGTATAAGCAGAGCTTTTTTTAACAGGACCATCCATGGCTCATTTCTGCGTCGCAGAAGGGCAGATGCCCTCCAAAAAAAAAAAGCATAAAAAAATTCCAATAAGAAAATCCTGGTGAGATTAATGGTGAGAAAGAATGCCCCCGTGGGAGGTAATCTCGGGAGGAATGCGGCTCGATTGGTGGAGCCCATCCTGTGCTGGAGGCTAAATGTAATGCTAATGAGGTGCAGCACACTGGCTGTGGGTGTTACGTGTTACTGTAGCTTTGGTACCTGTTCTGTGTTCACACACGAGCACACAGGTGTTCCTGGTGGGTTACGGTTACTGCGCTGCTCTGACTGTGGTGGTCTCCTCTGTCCGTAGGGTGAGCGAGGACGGGATGCCCACGGACCTGGAGCTCGGCCGCGTCGCCTCCAACGTCCAGGAGCTGCTGTACGCCGCGTCAGACATCAGCCACGACCGCTGCGTGAAGTTCCTCACGACGAGAGCAAAGGTGTGCGAATATAAATTGCCCTGTCCGTACCGCTTAGAATCTGTCAATTCCTGAACTGACCGAAGTTAATTGGAATCGACTTGTAGCCTGGTCAGTGATAACTTCCAAGGATACACTCTCACGCAGAGATATCCGCACAGATATCTTTGTTAGGACATTGCATTGACTTCTATTCATTATGGACTGCCTAACCTTAACGAAATCATACCTGACCTCAACCTCAACAAAACCTCAATGCACACCTAACCCCTAACCTCAACCATGACCTCAGAAATGACTTTTTGCTGTATTAGCACCAGGCTTTGGTCCCCATAAGGCCGACTGGTCCCGACAAGGTCCGTGTTTATTCTGGAAAAGGTGCCCAATTGGTAACAAAAACATAAACACACACACACTCACGCACACAATCTCTCTCACACACGTTCACACACTTGCTGCCGTGCGCACTCAGACTCACATTCTCCCATACTCATTTCTCACAATTACTGAACACACACACCCAACATCCTTGTACTTCTCTCTTTGTCAGGACATTACTTTCACTTACATTAATTCTTTGTGAGTCTATGAAGTCTTTCCCTAATCTTAATAAGAAATTTATGCCTAACCCAAACCCTTACCCTAACCTTGACACATCTCTTATTCTAACCTTATCTCTAATGTTGACTAACAAGTAACTATTCGTCTTTGTAGCTGTGAGGACATACGAAAATGTCCTCACTTACCAAATATCTTCTCCTGCTGTAGGGAAGAAAAAAATGTTTATTGATTCTCGCTTTGTAGCATTTACAAGAACACACACACTTACACACTTTTTTTATCTGTCTGACCCATCTCTGTTTGGCTTTGCACATGCTCTGGTTTGTCCTGTCCTGATTGTATTATACTGGGCTGAGGTCACTCCAGGCCCCGTAATGGTGCGTTTTGAGAGTGAGTTCAGCTCATATGGAGGGCTGTAATGTTTTTATACATTTGGCTCTGGCTTGCAAATTGATGATTCTGTTAAAATCAATCGCACTGCTCATATTTGAATGCCCACCATCCTGCCTGTGAAGCAGCATTCACTCTGTTTGTGTAGGGTTATACTCAATCCCTCTCTCTTTTTCCTTTAGTGCAATTTCCCTTTACTCATCAAATAATGGACGACAAATGATCGTTCAATATGGCCCATTGGCTAGTTGCTCAAGATGGTGTTGAGTACTTTCTGAAATACGCAGGGTTGCTTCAATATTAACAGTTTGCTTCTGTTACTTATCAGTCTATATCAGATGCTGAGCAGATGACTGGTATATCATCCCGTAAATGTGATTTTAGCCATTTCATTCTTCAAGAGTGCACACGACTAGTTCCTTTATCTCTTTTATTGGACAGTGTTTTTAGGTCTATTAGGGAGGTAAAAAAAAAACGGGTTTTTAACTTGGGTGTAAATATAAGAGTCTTGGAGCAAAATGCCCAACATCATATTCCGGGGATATTATGGATTCTCCTTGGCTGCGGTCATCGGAGACGCAGATCCTTCATGTTAGCGTTACAACTTGAACAGTTTTTATGGGAATTGCACAAAAATTTTTGTTGTTTCCTGCTGTGTAGATGATGAACCCTATTGTTTTGTGCCATGACCTTTGCTGTAGTGCCACCCCTAGGTCAAAACTCACATTTCCAAATTTACTAACTCGAACCATTTTTATCGCAATCTTGTCCTGTTTTGTTATCATTTCTGGTGCATTCAAAGGAGTTATCATTATTGGTCACCCCGTGACCAAAATTTGCTGTTGACATTCCTGGAGCCTGCCCCCAGAACAGAAGTTGTTTTTCTGTTTTTTCTTTTTTTTTTCTGGACCATGTGATCTTTCCTTTAGCGTAGCCTCTTGGCTAAGCTATGAATTTGTCCGATGGGGAAAATGCTGTTGTTTCAAAGATATACTCCGTGTTTGTCCACCCGCAGCATTTGTTTCATTCAATTTTATAATTTATCTCCCCGACACTGATAGTCCAGAGATATTATGGTGTAGCTCCAGGCCCGCTGCAGAGATGTTATGTTCCGCGCTCTGGAAGCCACAATTATTGCAAGAATGTTTTAAAATTTTACAAAGGCGAAGATATATATGACAATGCTTAAGACCGGTTTTCATCAATTTCGGACGTCCAATATGGCAGCCGGCGGCAATTTTGTTCGAAATTTGGGGATTGGGGAGATGCGACTCGATACCTGTGGCGACGGAGTTATCTAGTTGGGTATGCTGCAAAAATGGCAAATTATTTGAGTGAGAGGAGCATTATTGTGCAAAGCACAGGGTGGGTTTGGTGAGGGCTGGTCAGAGTGAGGGGAACTGTACATTTTAATGAGCGATTGGTCTGCATTTGCTACAAGATGCTGCTTTCAGATGGTTTTATAGACAGAGGTGGATGAAGGATGTTTTTGTTTGGCAGTGGCTTTGAGTGAAATTATCAAAGAGGTGGAAGTTTACTTTAGTGGGTGTGGATTCTAAAACTTGATATTGTTGTGTGATGGTGAATAACTGACTCAAAGGTGCTGTTAAAATTCTATTCTTTCTCCCTGCCCTCCCCTTCAACTCTCTCTCTCACTCTCTCCTCTGCAGGATGGAGCACTGGAGAGGCTGAGCTCTGCGGAGTTTGTGTGTCTGTCCCAGGCGATAGAGCAGTTTGTGCGGGACACAGAGGAGTTGTGTCATCGCCGCAGTGTGTCCCTGCAGGGGGCGCTACAGAGCCAGGCAAACCGCTTTGTACAACGCTTCCACGAGGAGCGCAAAACCAAGCTCAGGTACAGGAGTGTGTGCGTGTAAGTGTGTGTAAGTGTGTGTCTGTAGATGTGTGTCTAACAGGTGTGTGCACTCCTGTGCCAGTCTGCTGCTGGATAATGAGCGCTGGAAGCAGGCAGAAGTCCCTGCTGAATTCCAGGACCTGGTGAACTCCATCTCTGATGGGCGAATTAGCCTTCCGGAAAGGAAACCCGCAGGTACGTCACTTTATCCTGCAGGTGCGCCACTTAATCTAGCAAGTACGCCACTTTACCCAGCAGATACAGGTTTTATCCTGTGGGTTTTGCTCTTCACTTCAGAGCGTGATTACGCACTGAAAGCCCACCTGTAGCCAGAGAATTGTAGCCGTTCTTTCTGAGAGAGCACCCGAGCGTTTAATATGCCCATTATCATGTAGTTCAGAGTCGTTTTCCTTTCAGATGTGATTCCCACAGGTTGGAAAAGGTGGTGGATGTGCCAGATCCATAGTATCTACACGGGCAGTGAGCTCCGCATTTGGGCGACAGCCGTGTTTAAAAAGGGCTTTAACTCCTACACGATGAGAATGGAATCATCAATGGATTAAAGTGGACAGTTTCACTACTTTATCCCCATATTCATTGTTTGATAATCTTAAAACAGGAATTAAAGTACTGGGGTATAAAGAAAATGTATTAACATGCGTCAGTATTCAGACATGTATAAGCAGGACTGTATAAACAGTGTTGCTGCAGCTGGGTGCCCCGGGTTGGTGGCTGTAGATGAAAGACTTGTGCCACACTGTGTGGCTTCTAGACCATTCTTCCATGTATATGTGCGTGCTGTGCCATTTTTCTGAGGTTCTTGTGAGAATCTCTTAACTCTGTGTTTACTGCTGCAGGTACAGGGGACCGAAAGCCCAGTGATTACCTGACCGTAGACGGGCAGAAGTACGCAGTGGTTGGGTAAGGAAGCCTGAACTACGCTCGCATCTTCTCAATACAGAAATAGCCTCCTAAGTCTCCACTGTTTCTGGGCAATGTTTGCGAGCTTATGTCCCCGTAAATTTACATTTGCCACACCAATAGGTTTCCGGTTTACGGATCCAAACTTATGCTTGTATGTGTAGCCAGCCTGAATAACTTTCCTTCTAAATACCCAGCCGGCTAAAGGCTAGTAATGCAGTGCTAGCAAGATCTAGCAACTTTGTAAATGGATGAAGATTGGTTTCAGTGATTATATTCATTTGTTCTCATCAAGTATGTACTTTGCACCATTGAAGTTCATATTACATTTGATGTTGCTCCTTTGAATTAAAGCAATACATGACAACTTTCGTACCTTAACAAAAATGCCTTATAATTATTAAGTTGAAGAAACTGTCATGTATTGCTTTAATTGACTGGAGATAAGATTCATCCGTGTGATATATTTTTTTTTCCAAACCACAATCTGTATTGATTGCGTACATAGTTCTACGAATGTAGCTTCCTGCTGCATGGCCTTTGAAACCCCTGTGTCATGTCCAATCAGGACAGTGCTGCTGTTGATCCGGATCTTTCTGGAGTACTGCCAGTGTGTGAACGACATCCCGTCCATTGCCACAGACATGCTCACACGCCTGTCCGATTTACTCAAGGTACCGCTCTCTAGCTATGCAGGCGAATGATGAATCTCATGATGTCAGTGTTAAACTAACTCCTGCCTTGTGTTATTCATAAACAAATACATTTGTTTACAAATACTTAACTCCGTTACCAACCAATTTTTTTGTTGTTTTCACCCAAAATAAATCAAATGAACAAAACTAGAGGCACTCCTAGAGTTCAAACCTCCGCCAAGGCAGCACAATCCAAATGTGCATGAGGGAGAGCAAGGCCGAGTTGTGATAGGATTTCAAGATGGCTGCCGTGGAGACCATATTATTTCACTGATCAGTCAAAATCAATAGGGTCCATCCTTGATGTAATGGCAATCCACCCACAAAATTTTAGACAAATCCGTTCATTACTTTTTGAGTGATGTTCACAAACAGACAAACAAACAGGGGCAAAAAATGACCTCCGCCCCAACTTTGTTGGCGGAGGTAATTAGCTATTTTGTTGTTTGAAGTACTAGGGAAGACCTACACAAGACCATTTAAATTGTAACTGACTTGCTTTTGGAGCTATGATGCAAAATACACCAATTTTTCTAACTCCATTACCGCTTCACCTGACCCATTTTCTGTGGTGTCTCTCCGTAAAACTTCAAATGTTCTTTCTCTGGAGAGGACTGCAGATACGACTGTCATGCGCCTTGGTGTGGACAAAACCCTTTTATTGACACATTTTCGGGATAAATAAGGATATGTGTGAATTTTAGAGAACTTGTATTTGCCCAGTATTGGTTTTGAGTAAATTTTCAAATGCATATCAAAGACATTACAATTAACGGAAATGCTTAAAGTCACATGATTTGTTAGCTGTTTTTGTGTGGCTCACCTCATTCTACCCCTCTCTTATCTCTCTCTCTTCCCCTCTCCCTTCCTCCCTCCCTCTTTCCCCCCTCTTCATCTCTCCCCCCTCAATTCAGCACTTTAACTCTCGGAGTTGTCAGCTGGTTTTGGGAGCAGGCGCACTTCAGGTGGTCGGCCTGAAGACCATCACGACCAAAAACCTCGGTACTGTTCCATTTTATACAGGAATTACACAAATCTGCTTCATTTTGTATTATATATATTATATTCTGAGCTTTACTTATAGCATTAAAAGATATGTTTAGCTCCTTTTGCTGATCGGGAAAAAGTTTAATTTTTCATAATCTTTTGAACAGCAAGTACGTTTTTCTGTAATACGAAACCGCTGCCTCCAGTCAAAATGATGTTCATGCATCTTATTATGATCTTAATTTAATCTCTTGCATCTCCTACCCTTGATGATGATGCCTGTAGAAAGAGGAAAAGGTGTGGTTTACTGACACAATCATTCGTGGGAAAAGCATCAATCTCCAACTGTGGTCATGTACAAATTACCCCAGATTACTACTCAATTACTGGTTGTGGCTGGAAGTAGTAAACTGGTATACAGTTTGTGACCAGCATAAAATTTGCTTGTATGCTAGAGATAAGTTTGCATGGACAAAATGCTACACTAGAAAATTTCTGTTTGCGGTGTTCTTTGTCGCACAAGCAACATTGTCAATGGTCTCGTCCCATGGAATCCCAGGTGATGTCAATGTCTTGGTGATCATGTGATTAAGTCGTGCACAAAATGGTTGTCATATACTGGCTACTGCACTACATACTATTATGGAGAGTAGCATGCAGGGTCCAGTATGTGCTGCTGCAATGTAAAGTACTATTACAACATCAGTTCCCCAGGGGCAGTATGTGAAATGCAAAACTTTAATTTACATTTAGTCTATAACAGTTCTAAGAAGAGGATTCAGTTTCACCTTGTCTGCTCTCTCTCTCTCTCTCTCTCTCTCTCCCCCCCTCTCTTTCTCTCTCTCTCTCTCTCTCTCTCTCTCTCTCTCTCTCCCCCCCTCTCTTTCTCTTTCTCTCTCGCTCTCTCTCTCTCAGCTCTGGTGTCTCGGTGCCTACAGTTGGTGCTCCACTACATTCCTGTGATCAGAGTTCACTTTGAGTCTAAACTGCAGCCCAAACAGTACAGCGTCCTCAGGCACTTTGACCACATCACAAAGGTCAGCCGCACTGCCCACAGTCAGTCGGTGTGTCAGTTATTCTGATTCTGTGAGGTAGTCTGTTAGCCAGTTAGTCACTGACTCCCAGTCTTGAGTTGTTGAGTTTCTCAGTCAGTCTGCGATTCAGTCATTTTATGAGTCACTGAGTCAGTCGGACTTGGTCATTCTGTGAGTCGGTGGGTTTGTCAGTCTGTGAGTTCGTCTTGTCAGTCTGTGAGTCACCTGAGATGATCGGTGAGTTCGCTAGTGCAGTGGTTCCCAAAGTGGGGGGGCGTGGGGTGCGGGAAGCAAATTTTTTTTCCCCAACTAAAGTTCCGGACACCAACAGAAAATTATTTGCATACAGCAAATCGGCAACCTTGTTCCGGACCACTGAAGCAGTGTCTTGAGACAGTTTAACTTTTTCTGTCTTTACTGGACTTGCGCCGAGATACGGTCTCGGAACCACTTACTGATTGCACAGTCCATTCGCTGCCCAGAATTCTGCGATTACATCGTAAATGCCCACCTTACTCTCAACATAACAGTTGGCCAAATCATTCATTTAGCCTGCCATTTTCATAAATAATTTAAGAATGTAATTGTTCACATATTTGAGGCTGGTAAAATGAGCTGGTTACAATCAATGTAGTCTAGCGATACCCAACTCGCCACTTTTTTTATCCTGCACTGATCTGGCATATTAATAATAAACTAGCAAGTGACACCAAACAAAATCCGATGAATATAAAGCAGAAGTAACCGAGATTGCGTCATCTTATTCTCGATAATATGAATACGCTGTAGTCCGACAGATTATTTTTATCTAGCCTTGCTACTGAACTTTACAAGCATATCGGCAGGTTCGGCCAGTGGTGTTCGTGAATTTTTTTCGCACTTCGCTGTCGGCTGTTAATATAGGTTGATTATGGTGCTTTCTTTCTGCATCATAGAAACATAATTTAAAGAAGACTGCTATACTCAGGCTGAGGGGTGTGATGCAGCCTAATGATTTTATACTTTAAAAGAGGTTTAGAATTATTAAATCTTCGTGTCCCTCATTTGAAAATTACGGTGGCCGTTTCCAAACCTGCCGATCATTATAATGTTTTCAGCTAGGCTAGAGAAAAATCATCTGTTCAGAGCATTCATATTTTCTACAATAAGCTGACGCGATCTCAGTTATTTTTACTTCATAAGTGCTAGACCAGTAAAATGAGAAAAATGTAACTGTCTCGAGACACTCCTTCAGAGGTCTGGCACAAGGTCGCTGATTGGCTGTATGCAAGCAAGTTTCTGTTGGTGTCCGGAAAATGCATGAATAGCAATGTTGTTGAGTATTAAAAAAAAAAAAAAGGTGGGTCGTTATTTTGTTATTAATTTTCATTCTGAAAGTAGCTTAGTTGTAGCTGATGACAACCTACAGTTTATGGCAGTTTACTTTTTTTTTCAAAAAAGGTTGAAGTTATTATTAATTACAATGTGTGAAATAAACTGCAATGGACTCTGAAAACAAGATATGTGTATTACCTGTCTTTTTTGTTTTTTTTGGGGGGGGGGGCGCAAAAATTTTCTTATGTACCAAAGGGGGGCCCAGCAGAGAAAGTTTGGGAACCACTGCGCTAGTGGATGAGTTTGTCAGTCAGACCGGAAGTCCATTTCTGTGAGGTGGTGAGTGTCAGTGAATCAATGAGTCAGTGAGTTTGTCAGTCCAGGGTCTGCCTTTGAATGCAGCATCGATCAAGGCAAGAATGTGATCTGCTGACACAGCTGTTTTCTCCCTCATATATGGACAGGACTACAACGACCACATCGCCGAGATCTCCGCTAAACTGGTGGCCATCATGGATAGCCTGTTTGAGAAAGTGCTGTCCAAGGTAAACTCTGCTGTCCCAGCATGCTCTTGGTGCTCTTTTTAGGTTACATTGTTAAATGGATCTAAGTGTTGAACTGTCACCAGTGGAGGCCAAAGAGGAGGTGGGGCTTTAATGAGATGCAGGAGTGGGGCTTTAATGAGATGCATGGGTGGGGCTTTAATGAGATGCATGGGTGGAGCTTTAATGAGATGCTGGGGAGAGGCTTTAATGACATGCAGGCACCATAATGAGCCCTTAACGCCTAATCACCAGCGAGTAGCAGAGCTGTAATGACAGCAGTTCGTTGCACCTCGGCAGCAGGACTGACTCCTGTCCATTTCCTGTTTTTCTCCAATAGTACGAGGTGAAGGCCCCCATGCCCTCTTCCTGTCTCCGCAATGTGTGCAAACAGATGGCCAAAATGCACGAAGCCATCTCCGACCTGCTCCCCGAGGAGCAGACACAGGTACGACCGCAGATCGCCCACCCACCCTCACCACGTTCCATCGCAGGAGGTTATGCAAGTGGGTCAATGTCTTTTTTTTTTTTAAATATACATATATATATATTTTTTTTTCTCTCCTCTATTTAGATGTTGTTCTTACGAATAAACGCCAGCTTTAAGCTACACCTGAAGAGGCAGCTGTCTCGGCTCAATGTGGTCAACGACGGAGGTCCTCAACACGGGTCAGTGGCACAGCTTCTGATGCAGGATTTTGTGTGTATTCCTTCTAATGCAGTGTTCTGCATTCATTCTTTTACTAATGTAGTACTGCGTATAATTTTTTTTTTTTACATTGAGAATCATTTTACGTGTATCATTGCATTTATCTTGCCGACCCTGCATATTGCCACCATCTCCTCCACCTTTTGACTGGGGCCACGTGGGACTTTCCTTACGGGTCAAACAGCTCTTAACTACACTGAGGATTGAACCATAAGCCAGTCCCAGAGCCCCAGTGAAAACCTTCCATCACTGCAACTTACTACACTCACATCTGGAACTTGAACCAAGTCTTCTAAGTGACTACTTTCGGACTTGTAGCCCTCTGGATTCATGACTGTCACCATGGCAACATGCTTGCATCTACTGACATGCAGGTTAAATCCATGTTAAGGTGTAATAAAAATGTACTGTAGATAAGTTGCATGCACATTTTTTTATGGCCCCACCTGTTCCTGTTGGTCTACAGTCCTGTTAGTTTTCAGTTTTACTTCCATTTGGTACAACTGAGTTAATTATTGGCAGCTGAAGTTGTAAATGAGGGATGCTTTGTTCGGTTTGGACAGATATTGTTCAGGAACAGAGTTTGGCCGAAGCCCTTAGTGAGGAGTGATGTTCTGCCCATTTGCTGAACCCTCGTCTAGTCCGCTCTGCCTCGCCAAACGGGTGTATTTCCCAAAAGCTTAGCTGCTAATTATGTAAGCAACTTGGATAGTTTGAGCCCATTGACTGCATATGGTCAAAACTATGGAAGTCGGCAACTGTGCATTTTGGGAAATGTACGTACAACCTATCAGTTCAGTCCACATCAGTTAGCTAGACATTAGAGCTTCATCAAAAGCTGTTATTCAGCACCAAAAGAACCGTTCCCATCCATCCTGTTACCCTTTTGTTGGGGCACCGAACTCACTGATCCTATACTGAAAGATGGAGCTAGAAACGCGGCAGTCCTTTGATTGGTCAAGAGAGAATTGAGAGCAGGATGGGGCATTGAGAAATGAAGTGTTCCAGCTTGTTTATCAGCGCGTGGCTGACAACGGCTTCGATCTCTCGTCTGAATAATTCAGAGCGAAATGTATAACGCTCTGGAGCCATCATAAAACCATTTTAAACCATGCCTGTTCACCATTACTGTTCAAACCTGTGTAATATTTCTTTAACCCTGCTCTACACTTAAGAGTACAGTCTGCAGTTGAAATGCATGACAGATCTGGGGTTTAGGATACCAGTTTTAAGGGTACACACGGAAAGTGTTTGGAGATACAGCTTTATGAGGATACTCGCAGGCCGGTCCCGCACTGAGAGCTGAGCGGTGTAGTGAAGTGTGATGTCATGCTGAGGGCACAGGGTGAGTGACGAGCTGGATTAGTGAAGGTGGAACTTTGGGCCCTTGAGCAAGGCCCTTTAAGACCCCAATACTGTCTGATGCGGATATGGGGCCTCTCGCCCCTTCTCTCCCCCCTCAGGCTGGTGATGGCGGACGTGGCGTTTTACGCAGGTAACACACAGGCCCTCCCGACGCTCGAGAAGCTGGACCTCAGCATGGCCGAGATCTGGGAGCTGAAGAGGTGATGAAGCGGGAATGCGGAATTTTCCGCTGCAGGATTGTTAAGTGACTGAACCGGACCTCGGACCTCACCCACCATCCCCTGCACCCCTGTAACCCGGTAATTGTTTCTGGGGACTTTAACAAGGAGAGGAGGGGGAGGGGTCCCCCCCCAAAAAAAAAAAAAAAAAAAAACCAGGGAGGGGAGAAGCCTTCTCTCGCTCTCTCACACACACACACACACACACACACACACACACGTGCGCGCGCGCACACAGACACCAGGGTTGGCTCTGTGGTAAGGGGGGGGTCCGTCTAAAGAGTGACCTCTCCCTGAACCCTCTGGTTTTAAACTGCTGTGATCTTTCATCTCAATGTGCAATTCAGAGAGAGACTTTTCAACATGAATGATTATCAAAGGAAAAGTGTATTAAATTATGACTCGTTCCGAGAGAGCTTTAGGTGGTTCATACCTTTAACCTTAACCATACATTCATTATTTTTCAGGCGAATATTTGCGGTATTTCTCCAGGGTACCTTTGACAAAGCAGGAGACTGTCTGAGAGCATTACGGAGGATGTATGTACTGCATGTGCAGGCAAAGGGTTCAACATGCATGACACTTTATTGTGTGATCCTGGGGTTTATTTTGGGAAAAAAGAGGTAATTTTGGGACTTGTCTTTTTTTTTTTTTTTTTTGGCTGAAGGTTGTTTATTTTTGCAGAATCTGCTTTTTGGTTTGCAATATAAATTTCAGTCCTGGAGGTGACCTGTTACCTGAACGAACCCTGGTCTTACTGGAATGTTCCAGGGCAACCTGACTGCAAACCATTCTGCTTGACACCGTGAAATGGAGAATCAGGTTTACAGTAGTTAAATGCTTCATAAATGATGGAAGCACATGCATTGTCACTTGGGAGCAGGCAACCAAAAACACTACAATTCCCAGATCCACCCTCTGCAGGAGGGCTCTGATATCCGCACGCTGCACTCTATCAGGTCTTGTGAGTTGAAAGACGACCTTAGGAATAGGGCCGGGGTATGGGCGGGTTGTCCTGGACGTTGCTGATTGGTCCTGCGAGAGTGCTTGTTTCAAAGCACTGTTGGGGGGGTCGGTTGCCATGGCTGTCGACTGCCCACTGTGCTTCCAGAATGCCACTGAGCGGTGCCTCGTGGATGTAGTTTCAGAACGATGATGGGGCTACTGTTGAAATGTAATGTCTCTCCTACAGTTAATCTTGACCAAAATCTGAAAAAAAGGAACACTGTATTTCCACTGAGGACCCAGATGAATCTATCCTGGTCGTATTGGCATGCCTGTGTGTATTATTGCTAGTCTTAGGGAATCTTTTCTAATGAAAAGGTCCCACCCGACCCAATTTAATGAATGCTCTCTGCCAATCGTGCTGTTCTGGGGGAAAAAGTGCAGTGTCTGATTATGTTCACCGTTGTTCTTTTTGTATTAAATGAGCATCATCAAGTAACTTTGCGTTTGGTTGGTCATAAACTCAAACTCAAAAGTGCCTACTTTTGATAAGTATCAAAGATGACATGGACTCTACTTCCCACTGTGCATTCTGAATGTGGAGTGCTCAAAGGACTGTGGCAGATGGGAGCGAATGAGTGATCGTCCGTGCGTTTTTTGGCCCCTCGGTGCTTCTCAATTGGATCCAACTGCATAAAGGAGAACTTGAGATTGGATGGCATGCCTGCGTACTCTAAAGGTACCCCAAAAATGCTAACGACTTTCTCAATAAAAGCAACTGGAAAGTGAATTGATGTCTTGTGTTCCATGCATTTTCTTTTTTTAAATATTATTTTGGGATTTTCTGGTTTAATAGTCACACAGTAGAGAGACAGGAAGGCTGGGGAGAAGAATGGGGAAGACTCGATCCGGAATTGAACCGGGTCGCCGCTGGAAGGCCACAGCCTTTATGGTGCGTGCATTTAGACTGATGAGCCACAGGGGCGCCCATACATTTTCTTTTAATCCTGACCAGCTTCCTGTCCATATCCATTCCAGGGGGGAAGGGACTTTTATTTGCATATTCCTTAATGAACATTATATCTCACTCATTGCAAAATCTTAATGGCGAAGTACAAAATTGGTAATGGAAAAGCCTGAATTTCAAAAAACCTAATTGCAGAAATTTTTATGCTTGTGAGGTGGTTTCAGACGTTCGATATTGTAATATTTCACAAAGTGAAATGAAGACACTTTTTTTTTTCTTCTGCATTTACAAGTCGCACTCCCTTCACGAAACGGGTTCTGACCAAGTCCAAGAACATCCACCTTCAGTTGAAAAGAGTATCGCGAGACGAGGGTTTACAAGAACAATTCTGGTCATTCACAAAACGTCCTCAAATGGTAGCACTTGCAACTTCTAATTGTGCTTTGTCGAATTTTTAGAAATATTGCTTTTATTTTGCGCAAAACTAATGGGAATGCAGCGAATCTGTTTGATGCCTTTGTCCTTCAACAATAGCTGTTTCTCCATAGTGAAATAAAAGCGATATTCCTAAAAATTTGAATAGGCACCATAGCGAGTTGCCAGTGTTTCCGGTTGAGGATGTTTTTTTAAATAAACCTCAAACCTCATGTAAATTCTTGTGGAAATCCCAAGGTTACGAAAGACGACAAATGTCCTCCTAAATCTGGAAATGAAAATTGGGTACAGGATTAAGACATTTTCCATTTCATGTAATGTGGCCATACAAACAAGGCATCCTGGTTTTGAAGATTTCTCCCAGTATAAAGGGTGAAGCACTGTGGAACCAGATGATGCAGAATGTGACATTGTCCTACAAGAGGGAAAACTGAGCTTACTTAAGGGGAAATTCAACCAAAAATCACTTCTAGGGGTTAACCAGACAAAAGACGCAGGAGAGCAGGTGTTGTATCATTATTGCACTTTATTGAAGGTCTGGAGACTTTGCATCAGACTTGGCTCAGAGGACTTAATTGCACCCTCCAGGGCTGCTGGTCCCCGATCCCAGACTATTCGCCATCCTGCAGCCTTCCATTTCAGCCATGATCCCGCACACCCGCTTCCACCAGTTGGCACCTTCAATGAGCCCTGCACCTGTCAAGCGAAGCGTGCTTTTTTTTTTTACTCTAAGAAAACCAACAGGACAGCAAATCATCTGGAACAGGGTCGGGCAGCCCTGCTTTTGAGCAGTGTGACGCTATCAACAGTCAGGAAAGTGTGCAAAATGGCAGACTATCATCATGGGTGTCTGTTCGTGTATGTTAGTGTGTGAGTGCACGAGCGTGGAGGACTATGACTGGCCAGTTAAGTGATGCCAACAGGCGGCTATGATAAAAACACAATAAACGAACACTGACATGAACATCGGACTGTCTCCCCTCCTTCAGAGTTGTGTAACAGTCCAAGGTGCATAATCTCTTCAGCTATGGACCCAGTCGCTCGACCGGATCGAGCTGGTTCTCTTTGATTTTTGATGCGCATGTTTGTCCGAGGCCTCAGTGGTCGAGGATACGCAGGTTTCCCGACACGATCTTGTTCTCCAGCATGGCTCCGGCTGGAATGTCGATCCGGTCTCCGTGATTGGCGATGATGATCACCGTGCCCTGGATTGGAGAAACCAGAACAGGGGAGCTGGTGAAAATGTCCACTGTGCAATACACCCCATCCCACCCCACATGAGGACCAACCCAAGTCCTCATGTTAACCCTTTCACTCCAAAAGTATCCTATGGTTTAGTTTTTACTGTTGTTGCCCAATGGGACAACAAACAAAGGTTTTTTTCAGAGACCCCTTTTTAAAGTAAGTATCTTTTACTTTTTTTAAATACAATATAAAAAAAAAAAATCTCTTTGTTGAAGTGCTGTGGCATTTTTCTGTACATATTCCAAAGATCTGACTGGTTCGTGGGTATAGTCAGTACCTTTTGGTACTCGCAGGATTATGAGAGTCACGTGAGTGCAGAAATGAAAGGGTTAATGTACTGTACTTGTGTATGGTGCTTACTGTAAGCCAGAAAATCTGCTGCAGCAGTTCACTGTTGTCGTGAGATGGATGGACTTGCTCGTATTCGAAATGAATTAAAACATTTTCCGATGACTGGTGGTTGTGATCTTGAATTGAGGGCTTCCTCTGGCTTTTATTTTGTTGCCAACCTGTTTAGCCAAATCATTTATTTAGTAGCCACTTCATTTTTCTCCTCGCCAGGTTTTTTTTGTAGCCATTTTTCCTCTTCTGTAGCCACCGCCCCTTGGGAGAACAACTCGACCCGAGGCCAGCGAAAGGATTTTTTTCAACATAACCAGGCGAAAGTAGCAATGTAATCTCCTTGCCTCGCAGAGGAATCCATTCCAGACAAGGAAGCATACAAGGACAGCCTTGGGGCACGATAGACGGGGCGGGGAGATGAAGCTCAGTCAAGGCCACAACCTATTTGATCTTGTGCCAAGTTCATTGGTGACTGTTGGGTAACAGGTGAGGCTGAGGCTGGCCACCCGTTCTCATTTTCATGCATATGACTACGTGATTAGGAAATAACAGCAGAAGTATGATTCAACAATTTGTTTCATTTCTTTTAATAATGAAAAACAAGGTATTCCACCAAACTAGTGATTCACCTGACTCAAAAAGTAAAAGCATGTTTAAATATCTACATGTATCGGTACGTTAACTTGAATTGAAGGGAAAATTTAACAGCCTACAGTGTGAGTGAGTGTAACATGCATCAGTCTCAAACATCTCAAGCCAAGTGATGGGTGACTGTCCCTCCAGAATTCACTGCTCATGAATTACATCATTTTCTCTATCAAGACTTGAAAGAACACAAAGCTGGAGCCCTTCCTCGTTCGATTAGAAACAAGGTAATTAGTCGCTCAGAGCACAGCAATGTTTGTGTAGAGTGGCGCAGATAGAGCTGGGGGGGGAGGGGGGGCATGTCCTTTATGACAACAGTTGGTCCTAGCTAGTTCGCAATCATTTTCCTTCGTTGACGCGTTTTCCAATTATCGTAATTGGCAACTGAAGACACGGTTTCTCTTCATATGCGATCTAACCGCAATGGATTCATGGGATAAATTCAGTGCAGTGGCGGAGCTAGAACTGAAAATTGGGATGCACAAAACATCCGTTTAAAACCGCTATTAGTCCTGACCTGTTCGCAGTCATTTTCAAGATTAACGGAAGGTTCACTCCGAGAGCACGCCACACTAAACAGGTGCAGCTTGTTCTCCCCGATTACGTAAGAGGACAATCTTTCATCTGGACGCTTATTTGCTGTATTTAAATCCCCGAACGCGAAATGGCGTTTCAGAGATAATGTTTTTGGTCCGGCCGACGCCGCCGCGCCAAGTGTTAACGCGATAACTTCAGTGAAATTTCACGTTTTGGACAATTTACAATTTCTAGATTGGCCACCAGGGGCAAAAACTGAAAAATACTGTTTTTATCATATCTCTGGAAATATTTGTCAGATTAACCTCAAATGAAAGGCCATGACCGAAGGATGTGTCCCACGATGATATTTTACCAGTTTGTTCCAAAATTTACCATTTTTCACCTTATCTTTGGAACCATTTGTCCAACTGACATGAAACTATGTGCAACTGCAAGGTCATGACATCATACCTGTATGGTTCAATATTTTGCCACCATGTGGCGCTTTGTGATGGAAAATTACCATTTTGGCCATATCTTCAGAACCATTTGTCCGATTGACCTGAAATTAAGTTCAAATGAAGGTCTATTCAAGGATTGGGGAATTGGAGGCCTTCGGGGATATACCCCAAGCCGTCGCCTCAGACAGCATAAGCCTAGTTAAATCAACGTTATTCAAATTTGCATACCTGTCGACTCTCACTCAAATAGCTTGAGCCACACACTTTTTATAGCTCATTTAACAGCCGAGTGCCACTTTTTTTTTTTTTTTTGTAAATCAACCCATGCAATACAGAGTGTGACAGGCGATATTTCATTAGAATGTGGACCAGTTCAATCAAGGCAAAGCACTGTCCTATTAATAAATTTATTTTCCTGTACTGAATTTAGCACATGAATTCATTGCGGTTAGATCGCATATGGAGAGAAACTGTGTCTTCAGTTGCCAATTATGATAATTGGAAAACACATCAATGAAGGAAAATGATTGAGAACTAGCCAGGACTAATTGTTATCATAAAGGACGTGTCTGTCTCTCTCCCCCAATTCCCAGTTCCATTTTCGCCACTCTATGTGTAACGCGACCGTGCAGCTAAATTTTCTGTATGTGCCGACTGCCGGTGTTCAGTCAAATTTTGCTACCTATCAAAATATGCGACCTCGCATATATTTTCAGTGCGCCGTTCTACCCGTAAGGGTGTATATATATATATTTGCATGTACACGCTGATAATGGTGTATATGGGCTTATATCTTCAAGCAAACTTATCTAACTCATTACATTTGCTTATGTTACAATAACCTAACTGACAAAGTTAATACTGTAAACGGATTCATCTCGCAATATTATGGCGAAAACAAACACTTTACGATCGCTTTGCATTATGGTAGCATTTTTTGACAAAGAAAAAGTTACACGCACATCGCGTATAGGTGCAAGGCTATCAAATAAAATGCGTCAATGAAGAAAGGAGAAGACGCCTGCACACTTACTCCAAGCCACCAAAGAAAACTTTATTGGTTATAAAGTGACAACGTTTCGATCCGACTTGGATCTTCGTCTAGTCGGAAATTCTCAATTCTTATGAGAATTTCCGACCAGACGAAGATCCAAGTTGGATCGAAACGTTGTCATTTTATAACCAATAAAGCATTTTTTGACAAGGCAGCACAAATTCTCAGAACACCGGGACTCAGGATGCCCCAGTTCCGTTTTGACTCAACACAACTTGTTCTGCATACCAAGCTAGTCGGCGGTCCAACGATCGATTCATATTTCAATCTGAATTCCAGGCATCTGTCATAGAACCTAGAGATTACCACAAATAGTCTTTTATCATGTTCATTGAACTGGTAGAATTGTGAACAAATGGTGAATCATACCAATGAAGACCAACTGCTGAAGTCTGGCTCTGTCTGGTACCAGCATAGCAAGACGCCCAGAGATTTATGCTGAAACTAGCTGGGCTGTTTACAGTAAAGATGGAACTGATTGGATACAAAATGGCAGAGAAAACCAATGAATGATCAACAGAGGGGGGGTTGGAGGGACATTCAAAGGATAACAATGGGAGTGGATTGGTTGAATAGCCAGGTACAGACAGGATGATGGGTAAGGGGGAGGATGCGAGGCTGAGTGTGTAAAGACGGTATGGGATATCTGTCTGACTCTGCGCGCAGAAAGGAAGTGAAAACATCAGTATGAACAGCTGACTGTAGATGGCCTTTTAAGGTATTGGTAGATTTTGATGACCATTTTGTCATTTTTTTTTTAAATTATTTTTTTAGATTCGCCAAAAAAATTCACCAAATATTTTCCAATTTCGCTATTGGCGAATTTGGCGAGCGCCAGCGGAAGCCCTGTGATTTTACCCATGTGAGGCACCTTTCTGTAATGCTGACATCTAAGCTTGATTGGCTGAGCTCTGATTATCATGTCCCCGTGTCACTCATTTTTAGTCTAAAGGTGTGGGTGTGTTACCTTCAGAGAAACCTGCTTCCCAAAGGTGACATCGCCGGACACAGTCAGGTGATCCAGCTCGAGCATATCGGGTATGCTCTCGAATCTCGTCAGGTAGTCGTGGACCTGCAGAGAATAGTTGCAGACGTTACAGCTCACACTTCGAGCTACTGCAGTGTTTGCCATCCATCTTGTTTGACACCCCAAACAAAATATAAATTGAATAGACTTTGAGAATAGCAAAGGTCGCACGGCGGAGCAATTTTAAAAAATACCCCGAACAGACTGCAACCATATGGAGCTGGTCGCCGAGGGGAATATGTGGGGTGATCGACTTGCTTTCCTCTTGACCACAAGGCGAGGCTATCAATGCAGGAAGCCTCCCAACAAGGTCCAAGATTACATATCGAAGGATAACTATTTTTCCTATTGGGTTGAGTCTCAGCAGTGTTTGCGGATTAAGCAACGCGTGGGTGCCGGGCTTTGCTTTAGCTTTGCAGCGAGATCCCAGATTGACTATCCGGGTCCATCGGCAGTGTTAGATGCGAAAACTCTTCCCAAAAAATACACACTATTGATAAAATTAGTTGTGCATCACTGCATTGCAACATGTTAATGTGCTCCTGCATTAATGTGCCAGAGTTAAATACAGAAAAAATGGGAGCACAGTGGAACAAGATTATGGCTGATGTGGAGGCAGGGCTTTTTAATCACTAAAGTACTACTCCTGGGGCACAAAACCTGAGAGTACAGTAGTGAGTACACAACACTAGTGCAAAGTGAGAATGGTTTAGAGCAGGGTTATTCAAGCTTGTCCAGAAAGGACCACTGTGGGTGCAGGCTTTCATTCCAGTCAAGCAGCTACACACCTGATTCTACTGATCAACCCCAAAAGTATTTGCTAATGAGCTTGATTAGTAGTATCAGGTGTGTAGTTGCTTGGTTGGAATGAAAAGCCTGCACCCACAGTGGCCCTTTCTGGACAAGGTTGAATAGCCCTGGCGCAGTCCTCCCCTACAGCATGTGGGTTTAAGGGCCTTGTTCAAGGGCCCAACAGCTGCACTGATATCACAGGGGCCACATTAGGGCTTAGAACTAGATCTGATAATTGTGTCACCAGAGATGGAGTAGGCGACATGACTCTGGTAATGCCAAAATGGGATTTTGAGAATTCTCAGATCCCTGATGTTCTACACAGCGTGAGCACTTCGTTGAACGGACTTGGAATCAGACTTAAGGGCCCATCTGAAATAAATGATTTGTGCGCCCATCAATGCTGCTTGTTTCTCAAAGCGTGTCGTCGCTGCAGTTATCTACAATAAAATTCAGAGATGGCGATTTGGCCCACCATATTTGGCGTTCCACTTGAAAACGACCATATACGGTACAGGCCAAAACACCTTCTCATTCAATGCATTTCCTTTATTTTCATGACTATTTACATTGTATATTCTCACTGAAGGCATCAAAACTATGAATGAACACATGGAATTATGTACTTAACAAAAAAGTGTGAAATACCTGTAACTGAAAACGTCTTATATTTTAGTTTCCTCAAAGTAGCCATCCTTTGCTCTGACTTTGCACAAACTTGGCATTCTCTTGATGAGCTTCAAGAGGTCGTCACCTGAAATGGTTTTCACTTCACAGGTGTGCCTTGGCAGGGTTAATTAGTGGAATTTCTTGCCTTATCAATAAGGTTAGAACCATCAGTTGCGTTGGGCAGACGTCAGGTTGATACACAGCCGACAGCCCTATTGGACAACTGTTAGATAAATACATAATTCCACATGTGTTCATTCATAGTTTTGATGCCTTCAGTGAGAATCTACAATCTAAATAGTCGTGAAAATAAAAATAACGCATTGAATGAGAAGGTGTGTCCAAACTTTTGGCCTGTACTGTACGTTGATAAGCGGTGCCGATAGAATTGGGAGTGGATATTGGGGGGCCAAGCCCGTTAAATGAAGTGATCGCACCATCTACAATATGGGCGGCAAGTGCTGCTGAAACTCCCTATTTTTTGCATCACCAGTCATATCGCAAGTCGTTCTCTATGCAACATAATTGGGTCCAGGCTTGAGCCACTGCTCTCCTGGGCCACAGTAAAGTGCTGTAGCCACTAGGTGGCAAGCTGCTCTCTCTTGTGCCGAGATGGAGGACCTACCTTGGTGAACGAGCTGCCAAGCTTGACGTGGGGCGTGGTGGGGAACTCGCGCTTCTTGCTCATGGTGAGTGAGCCGGCCTCCAGGCTGTACAGGTTGGACATCACCAGCAGAAGGTCAGAGGTCGTCTTCACCGGCAGGAAGCGGCTGCGTGGCACATTTATGCCCATTGCGTGGTCGAAGCTCTTTATTGCTGCACCCACGGCCGTCTCCAGCTGCAGCACATTCAGCCCACCATCTAGGGTCTACGACGAGAGCGAAAGGGCTCCGTTACCATGGATACTTACCGCAGAGGGTACACTTAACACACATATCATGCACTGAAAGGCGGGGGAACCATTGCCATGGATATTCAGTGGAATTACGGGACTAATGGACAGGCACTAAAAATGGAGAGCAAGGTTACCATAGATATGAACTCAGACATGGAAACTACAACCATAGATTTGAAGTGAAAGAAGAGGGAACTCATCACAGATATGCACTGGGCATAGAGGGAGCTGTTACCATGGATATTCAGTGAAAGTAAAGAGAACTGCTACCATAGATATCCACTGGAAATAAAGGGAGTTGCTACCATAAATATTTGCTTGGACTAACAGGAAAATAACAGCGATAAAGAAGAGTGTGCTGAGCAGTAGGATGATTGTTATTAAATATGTAAGCATTTTATTGTTGTGGGGAATTAATATAGGATTTTGAGAGGCATGTGCTGAGGGGCTTTTGGTTTCAAAGAACTACCGTCTCATCGCTCCACCTGAAGAGCAGCATAACAAAGCTAAACTGTGGAGAGAAATGATTAGCTGCCGATCAGTTTCACCTAAGGAGAATAAAATGAATCTAATGGGAATACTATTAATGCCACATTCTTCATAAAATCTTATCTGAGCGAGGTCACAATTCTTCATCCCTTCCACTTGAATATAGCATATTCTCTTCAGCTTTGCAATCCAATATGTGGACACAGCTGCTTTATTCAATTCTATGGAAAGTTCATTCTAAAATTGCAATATACATTCCATGGTTTCCAAAGATCCCCAAGTATGTCCTGCTGAATTAGAGAGTTGTATATAAAATGATGCCCAATATCAGATTTTCAGTTAGATGTAATGCTGTGGCCATACAAACATGGCGTTCTGGGTTTGAATATTTCAATATATCGTTAAGTGTGATGAAGCTTCGGTTAAGTCCTGCAACCAGCAGACGCAGTATATGTTCGTGATGTCCTAAAATATGAAAAAAATGCATTTTCTGACTTCTACTAAAGGAAAACACGCTCTGGTGCTTCTCTAACAGTACCTGAACTTACGTACACTGAGTTACTGTCTATGAAAGGATGAAAAAGGCTCTCGCAGCAGAGTGTATTCATGATTTCTCAGAAAACGAGTGGGAAAAATAAACTGTCCTGAGTCATAAAAGCAGACAAAGTGGGCGCCTGATATACAAACTATGGAGAAAGACGGCAAACAGTAATTTAGCTCTGAATAAACAAACCCCGTCTCCTCCTCCAGTGGGCCATGCGCTGTACAAATAGAGATTGTATCATCGGATGACATTGACTGGGGTACGTTTTTTGCTGTTGTGCATTTTGGTTACCCGGAATGCTCTTTACTCTGAAAATGGCTTGCCATCCCCCCACCTACCCCACCCCATTAAATAAAACACGTCTCAGGGTATGAAGTTTATAATTTTCAAAATAAATTTTGCGTCAACTGGGCAAAGCATGACGGTATTTCTAACTGAATCGGGTCAAGCTGCAAAAAGACACCCGTTTTGAAGCAAGGTATTCGAAATGGGAACAGAGCCCATTGTAGCTGGATTCGGGCAGCATTTATCACTATACCTCTCTGCAACTAGCCATTACTGCTCCAACGCCGACTTTGGACAATGTTTTCTGTAATAAATAGACATCCTTTGGGATAACTGGAGAAAAATAACACCCCTTGCCTTTTGAGTTCTTATTTTATGATTTTCAGCCACATTCTGAAAATTGTGGGTATCATCATAGTTAAGTATGGATGCAGTGTTGGTGGTTGCAGGAATTGTGATATTGACCATAGTTACGATGACTGTGGTGACTGTAATAATGGACCCAGTAAAAATAGCTAGGATGATGGACACCAAAAAACTGAACATTCCCACAAGGATAATCCAGGTTAATTCGCCGCTATAAGAGATCTTGAGCCACTGACTGACGTATGCTTTGTTAGGGCTGGGGTGAAAACCAACAGGAAAGTATATCTCAGATGAATAGAGTTGGGCAGTCCTGCTATAGCTGCAGAATGAGCAGTGCTTTGTTAGGGCTGGAATGAAAAGATACAGGACTATAGACCTCCAGTAACAGTTGGGCAGCACTGCTCTTGCTGTTCAATAGGGTGTGCTTTGTTGGAGTTATAGTGAAAACCTGTAGGACAGCAGGTCTCCAGAAACAGGGTGCGACTGTTTTGCTCTTGTTGGTAAACAAAGTGTGGTTTGTTAAAGTAAACCTCACCTTGGGGTTGACGATGATCTCCATGTCGATGGCATTTTGTTCCTGAAGTCGGTAAATAGCCGGCAGGGAGATCCACAGGTTGTTGGTGTTGAAAATCTTGAACTTTGAGACCGACTTGAACTCATCCACGTGGGCCTTGGGGACCTGGGCAATCTCCAGAAGCCTCAGTTTACCGTCGTACTCCGTCAAAGTGCCGCCCTGTGCCAGAGCCATTCCAGTTAGTTTACTATCGTCATGGCAGCAGAAGAGGCATCGAAGAGCCTGCTCCCTCAAATAGCAAATAAACTCTCAACTGGAGAGAGACCTGTAAGGCCTGTATCCGCAGACATCAGTAATTGCACTCGAGTCAACCATGACCTCATTTTCAGAGCACTTCTATCCCGCGCTTATTACTGCTACATTACAAAACAATCATCTATGCACTTCTGCAATCCCTAGTTGCAAATGTCAAGTCTGTATTTTAATTCAGTAGAAAGGTCAGCTAAAATGATGGAGAGAAATTGCGATTAGTCTCAACAAATGTCAAATGTATGATCATTCTCAAATCATTTAATGTGAATGTTAACCTAAATGATAACGGAGTTCCTAGCTGCAGCTGTTGGTCTCCAGAGTTGATGTAAACGCTGATGCTAGCCAACCAATCAACTTCTGAATGAATCTAAATGGTAGCCAACTGATTAGGAACGCAACTGTGACAGCCAGGATAAGTTTCTCCTCTGCCATTTTTGCCACGTTGATATTGTAAGTCCTGCCCTTTTCTTGATTTGATTGGTCGATGAGAGAGAAAAGGCACTGACGAGCTTAGCAGTGTTCCACAAGTGGAACCATTTCCAGCTGAGAACGCCATGAGTGCAGCAGAGAAACCATTTCCTGAATGCGTTGAGTGCTGTCAATGCTGAACTTCATAGAATTTTTATAGGAAATAGGCGCTGCCAGCGCAAAAACGGCTACCTGTGGACACAGACCTAAAATAATGCTGATGGAAAGACCCCAAAAGACAAATCGCGAGGTGGATATCACAGAAATGTTAAAAGGAGTTTAATTCTTAAAAAAAAATTTAATTAGTTGGACAGGTTCCAGTCTCGCAATATTGGAGCTGGAAAAGTACAATTACAAAGACCTTCCTTCATTTCCGGCACATTCTGTTAGCTCAACTAAAGCCTGCATCCAATATTCATGTGGCTTGAGGCATCCGATCCCCACCCCAATTCATCCCTGAAAGCAAATAAGCGTAACCGACAGCTCAGACGTGATGTGGCTGGGTGGGGAATGATGACTAAGCCTGTCTGTACTGACGCAAATCTACATCCTTCCGTTGAAAGATAAACCCTAGTAACCCCAACGTCACTCTGCCTTAAAGTGAGGCTAGCGGATGACTAAAGTTTTGCTCTTATGGGAACCATCTTCTCCTTTAGAGTTCCTCTATACAGTTCCTCAGTGTTTATTGATGATAGTTTTAGTTCTTGGCACGCTTTCTCAAATTTCCTATTCTGCTTGAAACATTTAGAAGAACACACATCATGTATTTCATGCGCATTGCTTGATAATAGATAGAAGAACCATCTTAAACCAGCCTAGGCTGGTTTTGCCAAGTTTTCATCTGTTTTTGAGCTTTAAGCTTTATTTTACAAAAAAAAAAGCTCCATTGAGAACATTTTTGTTTTTCCAAGACACCCAGGTAGAAATTCCAGACAGAATAGTTCTCAAATAAGGAGGGATGGAGAGAAACTGTAAAACCCCTGGAGCAGTTTTGGGGCAAGGGCCTTGCTCAAGGGCCCAACAGCAGAATCCTTCACAAGTTCTCAAGCAAGAGACCAGCTTTAGCCAGATATACTCCAGCTGTGATGGACTGGAAGCATCAGAAACAAAGCCAGACCATCTTCAATCAGCTTTGAGTTCCAGTTCGTCTTGAGTGGAAATTTCAGTGGGAAGTGTGTTGAGTATTACAGTTGCTCTGTTATTAAATGTGGAGAGAGAGAACACTGGGGGAAGTGGCCACAACGCGAGCAGGGGTGCGTACCTTAACATCGGCGCGGGTCTTGTCGGTGACCTCCATGATGAACTCGCAGCGTTTGCCGTTGGGCTGGCTCATCAGGTGGTTGAGGATGTGCAAGTCCACGGTGGCCCCCAGGTTGTCGATGTTGGACACGAAGATGTACTCCTTACCCTCGCCGATGAGCTTCTCCAGCAGGCCCGAGTTGTAGAAACTGGCGTAAATGTCGCCGTGCCCCGGCGGGTACCAGGACTCTGCGTTCTCGCCCATTGTGCTCAAGTCATTCGCCACCGGGAGCAGAGACTCTTTATTAATCCTCGGATACCTGGGAGCAAGTAGGAGAGTGATTTTGAAATATTTTTTAAATGATGATTATCGTTACTGCTTATGCGTATTGGGGCTCAGCGTGTGATGACGGCTCCAAAACCAAAGTCTCAGTCAGGGGCAATGGCAGGAATAGTGGTCCACAATACAGGTCCTCTGTGGAGGGAAAAAACTGGAGTATCCTAAGGAACATCACCAGAGCCCCACACAGAGAGGACCCGGCCTTACTCCTCACTGCAAAGTAAAAGCTGTAATCAGCTCACCGCTGGGCAGTAGTTAAACACACTGCTGTTACAAGGAAAATGAACCATGTTTTGTTTCATCAATCATAGAAGTTCTGGCGCATACATTTTGCAAATATCAACGGGGTTGTAAAACTTGTCCATTTACTCTCTCGGGGCCAATCCTGAGGGGAAATCACTGTTACTATGTGGCCAGGCTCTATGTTAGGCTTGCGCAATCTGGTCCAGATGAATACCTTCTCTGTTAGGGTCATTATAAAGTGCTTGTGCTGAATTTCAGCTCTGTTGGGGTTGGCACAACGTGGTCATGATGAATACCTGCTCAGTTTTCAGTGGCAGGATGTATTTGCGATGAATACCTGCACAAGTGGGATAAGCACAATGCATTCATGACGAATACCCGCTCGAAAAGGATAAGTACAATGTGATAGTGATGAATACCAGCTCTGCTGGGGTTCGCACGACGTGGTAGTGATTAAAACGTCCTCTATTGGGGTTAGCACGATCTAGTTGTGAGGAAAACCTGTCATGTTTGGGTTAGCACGATACTGCAGTGATGAAGACCAGCTCTATTGAGGTTAGCGCAATGTATTTGTGATGAATACCTGCTCTAGAGGGATAAATACAAGGTTGTCATGAGGAATATCTGCCCTGTTGGGGGTTAGCATAATGTGTTAATGATGAATACCCACGCTGTTGGGGTAGCCCGATGTGAATGTGATGAAGATCTGCCTTATTGGGGTTAGCACAATGTGCTACCTGCCCTGTTGGCATTAGCACAATATGGTAGTGATATCTACCTGCTTTGTAAGCATTAGCATGATGTGGTAGTGATGTATACCTGCTCTGGTTGAAGGTGTGAATCTTCACCCGGTGGTGGGCGTACTTCTGCAGGATCTTCTTGGTGTCCTCATCAGTGTTAAAGGAGTTCATCAGCACCAGGGGTACATCAGTGTTGTAGGTTTTGTTCAAGTGCTGAGGGCGCAGATGGCAGGGTAGAAAGGGCCTCGTTAAACAGGAACAATCTAAAGCCAACCCTATCATTCAGCTAACTCTGGTTTTCAGCAGCTGACACGGGCTTTAGCCAGAAAATGCTGGCACTGGCTACTGGCAGCTAACACTAGGTTTAATTAACCAGCACTGGCCTCACACTCAGCAAACAACAGTTTTCACTAACAAACACAGGCACTGCTAGCTGTGTCCCGATTTTGGATTTAGACACCAACTGAATAGTCAGTGAAAAATAGTTGCCAGAGAAAAGGCATAACATTCTATAATAGGACTCAATCCCCTTTTCCCCTTACCTGGGATAAAGATGCAAATGCAGGGCCACATTTCAAATTGATCTATAACTGCTTTGGGGTACATTTCCCAAAAGCAATGTCACTAACTATGTAAGCAACTTGCATACATACTTGTCTCTGAAGGGGTCTGGTACAAACTATGCTTTTGGGAAACATACCCCTGCTTGGGTTTTCTTTCCTCCTAACAGCCAACTGTTCGCCTCACTGAGTATCTGATGTCTGTAATGAAGACCTGACAGAGACTGCAGACCATGTTGTCCACACTGAAACTCTGCAGGCACATTAACCTCTGAAACTATGCAGACCATTATGTAGACCTCATTGGCACATCACAGGCTATTGTGTAGACCTCACTGAGTCTGAAGTCTATTTTGTAGACCTCTCCAAGACTCTATCAGCGCAAAGAGCTTGCTTTAAGCAACTCAGACAAAAGTGCCTGGTGACTTCACAAACTTTCACACCTCTGCTCAGAGCTCAAAAAAAGTATAATTATGAGCAATTTCAGATTTGAATGCAGGGCCACATCTCATTAAAGGTTAAAAGCCATATTAGCGCATAGCATCCACTGTGCGGTCTTGGAAAATCTCTGCTTCAGCTTAGTAATTGCAGCTCAGTAGCAGTCTTCAAATGCCCAAATAAAACACTGACTTTGAGTGGTTGCGTGCTTCTGTAGTGGGAATACAGGGTGCGCTGGTCTGTGCTTCTATAGAAAAGGTGCGAAAGGTGTACACGTACAACCTTACAACTGGAGTCTAGCGCCCATTACCCAGTAGAAAAAACAGAAAGCCATTCACTCAATTAATGCTTCCAGAATCTCAATGAGCAAAGCTTCACGCCTAATGAAGCCCTGAGTGGTCGAAACGTTGCACATTAAAATTCCAGGCGCATTAAGCCATTGAGTGGAAGTCTTATCTTTCTCCTGCAGGTCTGTGGCTCTCCTGAAGAACCTGGGAATATGGTAGCCATGAGACGGGCCGGAGTGTAGCAGAAAAATAACTAAATCAAAATTCTAAAGATTATGGAGAGAAGACGAAAAAGTATGGTTTGCATCACTGTTTGAATTAAAAAAAAAAAAAAAAAAAACTTTCGGGTCTCTCACTGATGTTGCATAGCAGGCTAAAGATGCAGAAGTTCATGTAATTGGTCCTTTGGGTATTCCAGGGCGTAAAGAAAATAAACCCACACAACAGGCAGGAATTTGCAGGCGTAAGAGAGGTTAGAACAGGTCAACCGGGCAGCCTTGGAAAACGAACATATTCTCAGAGGATCTTCTTTGGTGTAAAACAAACAGATTGATGTCCTGTTGACCTATGCTGGTCCATCAGGGGCCCACAGTCCGCTTGCCTAATGCTGCACACAAAGCGTTTTTCCTCAATTTGTGTCCATACAGAGTTCCGCCTGCAAGCAACAGAGTGAAGAGGCCCTAGATAGCTCTGGTTCGCATCTTTGAAGAACGTGTACTCTAACGCCCTCTCCTGCAAACGTGGAAGTATCCACTTGAGAACTCCGTACTAGGACAAAAACCAGAGGGTGAAGCTTTGGGAGAAAATAACATCCTGGATTTTAGTGTTTTTGTCTTTACAGGGATGGGAGAAGCAGATTGCAGCCCAGCAGGTAAAGCTCTGGTGTGCATCTGGTTTCCTTGTGATGTCACGGAGAAGTAAGCTCTGTGATTGGCTGATTGAATCTCAGGGTGACAGGGAGTTCAATCTATCCTGTGTCAAATGTAAGACGAACAGGGCAGATAGGCTATCCCTACATAGACCAGTACCTCGCCCGCTCTTCCAAACCAAGACCCAGGATAACCATTCAGCAAGAACAATGTAAAATAACACAGTAACAAAGGGGCATTAGCCCAGAAACACACACCATTTCCCCACCACCTAATTTTACATAGTGCCAAGGTTACTTCAAAACTTCATGGCACCACCGGCTGTGCCAAGCCTGGTCTTGGAAATCCCCAGGGAACCAGAGAGTCTGCCTCCACCACATGACCTTGCAAGCTAATCCACCCAGTATGCGGAACAAATACTCCTAAATATTAGTTTGGTATTCACATTTTGCTCATTAATTGCCCTCCGTGTAAAAACCTGTGGGGGAGCCATCTACCCGTCAGCGTTCAGGTGAGAGAAACCACAAATCTGTGAAACGGCCAATTTAAACTCGAGAGCAACTGAGACAGAAGCACTGTGCTTCCATGGCTTTATAGCTGAATGGAACCTGAGAGTGAGTCTCTGTTGCCATGGGGACCAGTGGCCATGGTAGCACTCTCTCTGCCAATGCTGGGTGCAGCTCATTTTAATACAGAACCTAAGCTTTTAATTATGATTCCTCTATTTAAAAACCCCATTCTGTAGTATAGCTAAAGTTCTTTAACATCAGGCATACTTCTTAGGCATGCCTACCCTCTCGAACCAAAGAAAAGCGTGGAGTGACACACCAGCTAGCACACTCAACAGTGTACTCTGCATGCCACGCTGTACATGCTGTCTGCTTATACTCTCGACTAAACACAGAAGAAGCCCTGAGAAAAATTCAAGTTTGCAGCTTGAAGAGGTTTTTCCATATGGGGCAGCACCAATTAGCCCAACAAACCTCGCAACTTTCCTTCCACGAAAGTGTCCTTAGCACATGGCGTTCTTCAGAGGCAGATGGTACCTTGTACTGTACAAGGCCTGGTGTTGGAACAGGAGTTGCAGATGTGCCGGGCTGGGCTGACCCGGACCTGCCCAGGCCAGAGCGGGCCATACCTCAATCTGCTGAACGGTGAGGTCCAGGAAGGTGTTCTCGTTGCGCACGCTAATCAGGCTCTTCGGACCCTTACAGCCCATGCTGGTGCCAAGGCCCCCGTTTAGCTTCACCACCACCAGTTTACTCAGGCTCTGCGACACACTGTCCGGCACCCCTTTCGTCCGGATCCTCTCGTACGGTTGGATCTGGGGGGGTGGGGGTGGGGGGATGGGGGAGAGACAGACATTACAGAGGTACAAGTTAACATGGCAACAAAGGCACTCCTTGCACAAACACATTCCAAAAATCAGATGAGCTCCTGAGACACATTCTTGTCTGAGCGCATGCAATTTCAGGAGCTGACGGTCATGATGAGGAGTGCAGTGGAGCCCCGTATCAGAGTGGGTGCCAACACCTCTTTACACCTTTAACTCTTTCCCTGCCGTCAACAAGCTTTTCAATCAACTCTTTCTATGATACGTGGTTGCGGGCGCTGTTATGCTGATAAAAACACGGAAAACGAGCAGGATTAAGTGCATCCTGGTGCACCACGCAATTACACTAAGACGGAAATTAATCCTTGGAGCGTTAAATGCAGCTACTGTTACTCAATGATGCAAGATATCAAAATCAAAGCTGTTGAAAATCTATCATGTGGTGACTTGTTTAAAAGAGCTCCTGCAAGGGAGCGCTTTCAAAAACAGTCACCATAGGTTTCCAACAGCGCAAGATAATTAGATCAATTTTTTGTTTTTAACTTTAAGCTCTCAGTTTGTTTCGCAGGCAAGTTCCATGATCACAAGTTTTTTCTCGACCGATGATGAATCTCCTCGATACATGCGGACAACTTGGAAGCAAAGTAGTAGGTTCGTGTTACATAACCTCCATGTGCTTTACTCCTCTTTTTGACTGAAATGTGGGGTGTTTTTTGATGAAAATGATCAACATTCAAGTTCTTGCAAGACAGGATTAATTAAGGCAAAACGAAAAGGTTTCTTGAGTCTAAATCTAGAAGCAATTTTTACCCATTAATAGAACAGAACATTCTGGGAGTGCTGAAAGGTCAGTGTGTATTATCCAACATGCTGGGCGTGACTGGCAACTTAAAAATAGTATGGGGGGTCTGGGGGGGGGGGGGGGGGTCGGGCGGGGAGTGTCATGAGTATGGGTTACTTGTGAGAAATAGCATTTACTGTACATTACTGACATTACAAGCAGATGCTGTAAAGCCTGATATACAACACAGCTTCTGAAGGAATGAAAGTACAGAGAACCTGCTGAGGAGGTTACATTCCTGACACCTTGAGCGACAGTATATAGACGGACAGAACTCGGCCCTGTAGAATACCAGTGGGATAAAATGCGTCAATGAAAACAATCCATTCAAATTTGGCTCCCAAAAAAAAAAATAAATAAATAAAAAAAAAAAAAAAAAAACTAAGGCCCCATTCAAATCCAGCTCCCAACACTTGATACCAGTTTCAAAATTACAAAATGGAGAGCAGCATTAGTCTCTTTATTTTAGTATGCTTTAAGCCCATAAAACCTACAAACCCTCACATAAGACCGTCAAATGCAGCTTCTGCATTCAAACCAGTGGAATTTTTTGGCCCATTTTACATTCTACTGGCGATCCCAAGGCTTCCAAAGATCCCAAATATGTCCTGCTGAATTAAAGGGAAACATGTAGAAAATGTTGCAAAAAATTCAAATTTTCAACATGAAGTAATGCTGTGGCCATAAAAACATAGTGTTCTGGATTTTAATATTTTTGTCAATATGTTGGTTTTTTGTTGGCCAAATTTATTATTATTATTTATTCAACAAGTCAACATATTTACATTACAAGAATACAGAACAGATTTATAATACAGAAATGTTGAAGTGAGAGGGTTGGAAGCTAACGCTTATGCCAAGACCCTCCCACATTAAAATCATCAAGTTGGATTTGATATTGTGAGAGTGATGAACTGATGATATGATGCATTTCATGTAAAAGCAGGACATGCTTCAGCTGGTGTCTCTCTCAAACAGTGGTGGGGTGTTGAAGTGTAATTGCAATGTGGCATAATCGGCAGTGAAGGGAGAGCATGAACAGGAGAGAGTCACAGGACCTCGCACACATCTATCATCCAATACCCCAACCCTCTCTGCATAAGGCGCCAATTGGGGAAAAAAAAAAAAAAAACTGCTGTTAACGCAGCGCTTAGCATTACACACTCAGTATGATTTAAGCCACTTCCTCACTCAGGGTGGGTTTACAACGCAAACACAGGGCTTGAAACGGCTTTCAGGCACAGTGCGTTTACCTCTGGGCACACACCAACAGGGGAGCCGGGGGGGAGGATGGAGAGTGGTGTGGAATGTGGACACAAGGGCCCTTGTCAATAAATCCAACCCAGAATCCCCTGCTGAGAACAGATGTGGTGTTCCCCAGGAGGATGCCGAGAAATGGGCCTCGCGCTCTGTTATTCACATTAACTCCCCGAGTCACATTTTTCCGGGTCTCCTGGCCCTTGGAACGATTAATAGGAATGAAACTCAACCACTCTGCTCTGCTCATCGCAAATGAACCAGATCCACTTCTTCAGGGAGTTGATGGAGCCGGAGGGAGAGACACTGAACAGCCAACACGAGCTGAAGTGCTCCGGCGGGAAGGCTCTCACTGCCTCAGTCTTGCACAATCCCCCCTCTTTCTTTCACTATGTGATGCCTTGCTTTCTTATAAACTGTTCCTCCATGACTATGTGCTAAATATGACTAGGAGACATCGTGGTGCTTCTATCTGAATAACCTTTTAGCACACGGTGGCAGCTTTGAAAGACCAGTCCCCCAAAATCTCCAGTGGGGTCCACCTTCATACACTGAAGGGCATTTTCCCAGGCCCGAGAGCTCACATTTACATTCTGAAGTTTAATTATTCAGAGTATAATGTAGACATTTTGGGTGCTTCTGCAAAGCAAAAGAGGGCCTCTACAGATCTGCCCCTGTATGAGAGAGTTTTCTGGCTGCAGACAAGGGGCGCAGGCATACCTCATCTCTGTACCAGAAGTAGCGTGACCTCCATAGCGGAAGCATCTTTTACGAGCTGTATTCTATCATTTTAGCTAACTAACTAGCTAGCCAGCTGGCAGATACTGGAAGTGAATATTGCCAAAGTGAAAACGAACTGTAACCTTATTAGCAAGCCAGCTTGCTAGCTCACTACACTACTGTGCTACCTATTCATTGAAGAGTTCTTTATCGCTTTGGCTAGCTACCTAGCGGATATTACAGTGGAAGCGACCGGTAACCTTATTGGCAAGCTAGCTGTGCTAGCTATTCATTAAACAGTTCATTATTACTTTAGCTAGCTAGCTAGCTGATAATACAGTAGAAGCGAACTGTAACCTACAGTAATTAGCAAGCTAGCTACACCATTATGCCAGCTACTCATTAAAGAGTTTGTTATCACTTTAGCTAGCGGCTATTACAGTAGAAACAAATTATAGACTTATTCATAATACAGCACGAAGAGGACAAAATTCCGCTGTGGATGTGACTTGACTTCCGGTAAGGAGGTGAGGTTTGTCTGCCCTCTTGGTCTGCAGCCAGACCCCTCTAGCCATATGAGAGGACCATGACAGATCTGCCTCTATTTGAGAGGACAGCTCTGCCTCTATATGAGGCTGAGGTTGTGTAACAAGGCCATGATTGCACCACGCTGGCAAGCCCATGGAACAGCGGCCCAAACGGAAAAGTAGTCTTTTTCCTCTGCTGTAATGCAAGGGGTTCCCTGTAACAAGGCCATGATTGCACCACGCTGGCAAGCCCATGGAACAGCTGTCCAAACGGAAAAGTAGTCTTTTTCCTCTGCTGTAATGCAAGGGGTTCCCTAACCACTGGTGCAACCACGCTAAAATTCAGAAGCTCCACAGTTAAATGGAGTCCGTTTCCTGTCATTGGAAGCAAGTGTTTGTTTTGGTTTCTGACAGTCATCACTCCAGATTGAGTTGATGACCTAATCACGGTCTTCAATTAGGACTTTGGTCAAGTGTCTGAGACCAAAGCCAACGGCAACTCCTGCTCCCACACCCGCCCTTTTCAGACGAGGCTGAACCCCCTAATCCTGGGCCCTTATTTGCTAAAAATAGGTCAGGCTCCTATAAATTAGGAGGTAATGAAGACAGTCTATAGCTTTGGACATTACAGCATCTCCACCCTGGGAATTTCAAACATGAAGACTCACTATAATAGCAGGTTTGTTTCTTAGCAAATATTACCAATATTTTACTAGTTCAACTGCCCATTGAGACACCCAGAATCTCTGCCCCAAAATCACAGACAAACCAAGTAGCTAAGGTATAGAGGTTTATCAGCACTTGCCCATTACACATGCCCTGGCGCTAGCAGTAAAACTATTACGAACACGAATGTCAGAAGAATCACCGACAGCATTTTCAAGCAAAAGGTCAGTTCTTCAGTAGTATTACGTTCATGGATTCATGTTAATTAGTGGCATTGTTTGTTCACCTTCTTACTGTTTGGTTGGAAGGTCTCGAATGTCAGCCTCACAGACGGGGTTCGGTTACTGCCAGAGAGAACAGTGTGTGCCTTGTGCTGAAAAGGTGACCTACACAGGCTGTGTTCTTGCCCATCACCCTCTGCATGCTAGGAAAGGCTCCAGCTACCCCTCTAAGCAATGCGTTTATAAAATTGTGGGAAAATCAATTCAGGCTCTAGGACTGAGGATGCCTCCTGTTTAATAATAAAGGCACATAAAAATCTGTCAGACATTGTGGCATCAAAGTAATGACTCCGCAGTGAATCAAACCGCAGAGCAGGGTAATCGCCTCATGTTTGAAGCGCTGAAGAAAGAAAATGCAGATATTTAATTCACTGTCAAGAGGTGCTAGTTCTCTTATGAGAGTAACAGAGTTGGCTAGTTCCTCAATGTGACGAGAGAAGAAAAACGCTTTGCTACGTGGATCCGAGGTTTCCAGGCCGGGGGGGGGGGTTGCTGCATTGCTTAGAGAGTGTTGCCATATTGCTGTGTTGGAGTTGGGAGGGATACATTCTGTACAGGTCATTCTGTGGAGATGGTCATACCCAGGACTGCCACACCCCCTCCAGAAATAATACCCGCCCCTTTCCAGTGTCTACTTTGCTAATCTGCGTGAGTGAGTGTGTGTGCGTGTGTGTGTATGTGGGTGGAAAACGGAGATGATGCACAGTACAGCCTGATTTGATCATACACCAAATACCAACGGGGATTTAAAGCCACAGTGTAATCTTTTTATTTCAACGCCTGCAAGAAGATTGTACAAACTAGTAGAGCTGTGACGCGTATACGTGCGTCTCCGCAGGCGCGTGTACATGCGCATATTCATAGGTTTGCAGATGAAAGGATGACGAATGGCAGAGGACAAAAAGGACAAATACAGGGTTAAATATAGGCCAGATATCTACACCAGCCCCTCGCAGCAGCGTGAGGACGAGAACAGTTCAGTTCCATTACCGCCTTCAGCTCTCACAGCGGCTCAAATATCGCTTGGGGACCGAGTGCGTAGGTCGCCCATGGTAACCCCTTATTTCCTACCAGTCACCACCGTCATTTTCACCAGCTCAGTTTCCAAAAACGCTTCCACTCCTAGAATTCACTACCGCGAAGGCATCTTCACGGGTCTGAAAAAAGAAACGCAAGTCTGACGAAGGCTTCTGAGGGCTTTCGCAACAGGAGATTCATTTCCAACATGCCATCCCTCACTGTTCAGAGGTCAGGTGACTGAAAACACTTCAATTTCGCCCTGATAAAACGTGCAATCACCATGCGCCATCAATCACCCAAAAAAAAAAAAAAAAAACAACCCACCTCGCTGACTGAACAACAGTACACAATGTACACAAACATCCCAAACACCAAGGTGGGCAACAAACTCTCACACTTGTAAAAGTCTATCATTTTGAAACACAAAAGCACTAATTTTCACCAGTTTTAATGCTAATGTCATTTGTTTTTCTGCTCATCACAAGTTCTAATGCCTTCTGCAGTTGCTACAGGGACACTGATTCATGTAGTGGATGTTGTACAAAATACATCAAGACAATTCAATGTAAGAAATATTGTTCCAAGAGCAGACATGTATGTTACACTAGATTTACTGAATTGGCAAAATGCTCACATATTCTGTTATCTGCAGGTAGGAATGTGGCTTCAACAATTCATTCAAAGAGGTTGTGTGAAGTATCCAAGCAAAATGTTGATTGAATGTTTTTTTTTTTTTTAAAGTGTAAAAGATGATAATTAAAAAATATCAGGTAAAAAAAAAAAATATGTAAAGAGAGGTCAGTAATAGGTTTGGGGGCTAAAATGCCAATTTTCCGAAGTTTTTTCAAATACTCCCACGAAAGACGGCGAACCCGGAAGTCTGACGTCAAAACAAGAACAACACGACGAAAACAATAGCAGAACAAGTAGAAGATTTTTTCGGGGAGCGAGTCAGAAACCTCATACCTTCATTTCCAAGGTTTCTGAAGTTTCTGGTGAGCCTTTGACGAGACAGATGAGGAAGAGGGCAATGCAGTGATGCATGTGGGACCTTATGTGTATGAGCCAGAAGCCGTGGATAATCCTGAGCACGTTGTTCTTGAAAGAACCGATCTTCAATGGCGTGAATGGCAAGTCTTGCGGACTTGTTTCATCCAGTGGCGTGCCGTCAGATGTCAGGAAGGCCTTCAATAACATCACCCTTTCGCACGTAATTGCTCTTAAACTGTTTCTGATCAAGTTTGCTTGATGAACAATCAAACAATTTATTACTACGTATTATTACGTATACTAATTTACGCAAATGTGTGCAACAGGAGTGCAGAAATTATAAAGACATATTGATATTTTTCATTGTCATTGATGTGCGGAAGAAAACGCCGTATAATTTTGTAGTGCAATGTATAACAAGGCTTTCAAAAATAAATTACACTCTCGACGGTGGTACCAATTAGTCTGAGCAACTGTTGCTAATTGGGAGAGGTAAACTGCAAGAGGTGTAGGTCATTAGGCAGTGAAAGGTGAGGTTATTGCTGGCCCGCTGTTTCTGCCGACGGACTGGTTTCAATGTATGACTTCAACTGTCGTTGATAAACGTGCATACAAATGCGACACTGACAACAAATTTATTGACGTTCATGTAAAAAGTCATTTATCGTAAATTAATACCCTGTATCTACGGTCATTTGACCTTAGGCATATTATGCGTGCATATTCATGTACATGTATGTACTGGTGTCAGTGGCGGCTCGTGAACTGGCAATAGGGGAAGCTCCAACAATCCCTTAAATTTAATGATCGGTCATGACCAATTTTCAATCATTCATTTGACAAATGACAATCACAGAAACTCAGAAAACTCTCAACATTGTTAATGGCCACATATCTGACAAGGCATACCGATTCCGACTTCGGATTTCTCACGCTTTTATTTATTCAGGGGTTGGAAGGAATGCACGTGTTTCATGATCGATTTAATAAATTAATATAATTTAAAATGTCTTCATGCAATTCCATTGTTTCCAACCCCTCCACGCACAAGGACTTCAGGGCGAGAATCTCTTACATATGCGTTGACTGAATAATTGCTGACTACAGCAGAGGAGCATAAATATGCCACTTAAACTCACCGAATGCGTGAGTTGGCAGGTATGCGTTACTAACGAAAACTGGCCAGACCTGATAATGTTCAATCACACAAACAACTGTTGGGCTGAATGAGAACAATACATCGTGACACACCGCCGAGGCATCAGAGGAATTTCTAAACACAGCCACCAAAATAACGAAGAATGAACAGGAATTTCAGTGGCGTGCACTGAACCATGACAATGGCCCTTCTGGAACTGATGAAACTACCGCAGATTACCGAAGACCGCTGAAGAATTTTGTGCGTGTTGCTAAGGGCGTTGCGAGTGAAATTACTCAAACTGGAGGGAATTTTGGAAAAATTCCAACGCAGAATGTTTTGAAATGAGCTTCTCGTCACTAACAAACAGAAAAACTGAATAAAAAGAATATGTCTGCTTACTTCACACAACCCCTTTAAGCACGTTGCTTTAAAATGCAGTAGTTCCACTCAATATTGCGTGCACCAAGACGAAATGGCAAAGACCAACTTGGTGTGGAAAAAAATGAAAGAAAAATACGTACTTTCACGTTTTGCCTGATTGCCCAGCAGTATTTGCATACATTTGCACTAACAAAACTTCGAAGATGAAGTCCAGAGCCATTTATCATATTCTACAACTGCATTTGCTGCAACCGTGGGCTTATACAGGGGACGGGAAAAGTATCACAGGCATCTCTGAGAAAAGACCAACTTTCAAGAGAATGAACAATGATTACAAAAGCATCTACACAAGTTATTCTTATGAAGTTGAATACTAAATAGCTGGTTGCACCTAAGTTCTATGAGGTCTAACTGGCTGTACTTTGCTAAATAGATCTTCAGGCAAAATGAAAGTATGAATTGTTCCAAAGCGGTCCAAGTGCTGATGCCCAATCTGCATGCGTGTGACAAACGGTCTAAAATTATGCGGCACCACCAGATCAGCCACAACATTAAAACCACCGGACAAATATTGAGCGCCATCATACTGACCTCAGAGCAGTGTTCTCACTGACACTTGCATTTACTGTGGTTTGTTCCACTGCCTCCAGATCAGCACAGACTCCATTTGGAGAGCTATGTTACTGATGTTACCAAACTCGTATTCCTACAGTGAGCGGATCTGATTCAGAACAGACCACAGACTGCTGCGGGGCTTCAAGGTTAAGGTAGGGCAGCCGAGAGGAACACTTTCTTTTTTATAAAAATTATTATTATATCAACGCCATCAAGACCTGAATATTATTTTAAATAAGATTAATTTCACTTAGGCTTGTGCCCCTTTCAGAATATGAAACAAGGAAAGAACTGTAGCTGGTATTCTTCATTACACATGAGAATTATGATACTGAAAACGATCTTTAAAAAAATGGAACACAAAGGGAAAAACCTCAGGTAACCTGCCCTGTGATTCAATTGAGAGAGTGTCCTTAATCGCTTTTAAAAATCACAAGGTGATGTTGCATCCCAGCTCCACGCTTTCCAAAAATACCATCTTGCATCCCGTGTCTGAACTCCGCAGGACGCTGCATAAAAATGGGGAGGAGATGAACGTCACACGACTTCAGCACCCTGTTGCCAATACGCTAATGTTAGGCCAGGCCTTATCCTGCTGGGCACTGAGGTAAGGCTAAGTATACTGTAACCTTCTCTGTGCACAACCATGTGTGCGTGTATGAGAGAAAAAAAAAAAAAAAAAAAAAAAAAATATATATATATATATGTGTGTGTGTGTGTGTGTGTATGAAAGTATGTGTGTGTGAAGATGCATGTGTGTGTGTGTGTGTGTGTGTGCGTGAGAGAGAGAGAGAGAGAGTGAGAGAGAGAGAGAGAGAGAGAGAGAGATGGGCATATGCGGAATCTGCCAGTTTAAAATGAAACCGAAATGCCCATTACTTCCTTTGACCTGCTCTGCTCTTGTTTGGTTGCAATTACTGAGCTCTGCTAGCGTGCATTAAATTCCATAGTACACATCCGTGCGGGGGCGCGCACACACACACACACACACACACACACACACACACACACACACACAAAGCTCACTGCTCTCTTACTCAGTCATCTATATCCTGTATTCCTTTTTCCAAGGAAATGCTGACACAAAAACATGATAATCAACCCTGTTCTCTCCCTCCCTTTCCCTCTCTCCTTTCCTCTCTCCTCTCTCTCCTCCTCCCTCCGTTCCCCCAGTACCTCCACACACAGAAGACGGCAGGAGGAATGCAGAAGTGTTGAACGCAAATCTGATATGCATGCCACTGCTTTTGTTCTTTATGTTTATTATTTTAAAGTTAAATCCTCTCCCTCTCCCTCTGTCATGAAAGAGGTCTTTGGTGATCAGATGGGGTGGGGGGGAATCTTTCTGGCCCTGAGGAGAAAACCGGACACTGGCCTCTCTGTCCTGTCATATACACAGACACACACACAGACAAACACACCCGGACACAGACTCTTAAAGGCGCAGCTCTCACTCGCAAAGTCTCACACTCACACTCACACTCACACTCACACTCACACTCACACTCACACTCACACTCACACTTCTGGGAAATCCATCCCAGATGTACGCCAAGCCAGTATTTTCAGCCGGTTGTTGAGCATCATGCATTCCTAACACAAAGGCACCCCGACAATGAGCACCTCCTCAAAGTACAACACCCACTGGCGCCACTTCCTGCTTCCAGTTACCCACAATGCAGTGCCATTCATCTCAGCCACAGCAGCCATTTTAAAATTTCCCCTGTGTGGACTGAAGAGGTGGGGGCTGGGGACAAAGTGTTTTGTATTCTATTGAGAATCAATAAAATTATAAATGAACATGAGCGAGATAATTATCAAAAGAAAACACCAATTATCAAACATCAATTTAACTAGAATATTTAAAAACATCATAAACAATAAGACAGAAGGAAGTCAGTATAACAGATGACCATTCAACTAATGCTGTAAGATTGGCTGCGATAACGGGTCAATATGGCCATAATGGAAGTGAGTTAGTAAGTCATAAACCTTTCATACGCAATATCTCAAGAATGAGACTACCAATAACCTTCTAACTTCGCACATTCACAGATACGGCCTAGTAGCTGATTAAAGTTTGGTTGAATGTGTGACATTGCATCATACTCAATTAATATGCAAAAACGCTAGCTATGCTAGTGATGTTTGTTTCGCGTTTCTGGCTCAATTGAAGTGTACCACACTAACGTAACTTGCATTAACCTTACTTCCATATCTACGGTAGCCAGCTAGATAGTTACAAAGCCACATGAAAACCATGGCATCGAGCTCCTCGTTTTTCATGCATCTCCATAGCCAGCTACAGTACGGCTTGCGAAAAGACGGAAATCTAAATTGTTACAAGGCCGTGAGGATAACGTGAGAAAGACGGTAGTAACTGGTCAGGGACTGGTCGTCACCATCGGCTGAGCAGCTCATGTATACATATTATCGGTAAATGTAGTCCTGTGCAACACTCGCTATCCGTTGTCTGTATGAGTCTAACCTTGTGTTAGTACACCATGCAGCTCAATAGCTACACGTATTTTAATGTTACGTGACCTTACAAGCTCAGATACTGGCCTTGGTAAACACTGGTCACCGGCGACATAAACAGCCTAACAGAAAAAAAGCCCAAATTATGAACCCCAGAAACATGTAATTACAGCAAGACCAATCCTAAATATGAATATAAATGGGTGTACAGCAAACTTAAATTTACCATTTCACTTCAAGATGGCACTCTTACGTTTGCATTTCTAACATAAACCAGTACCTTCAAAAGCACAATATTATTAAATGTCCGACTGATATTTTTCCATGATATTTTGTGTCAAGAAAATTGGTAAATATTTAGCATGTATATTCTGTAATGAATGTTTTTCACTCATTTAGAATATAAAAAGCAGAATCACTGACATGCAGTCATTCCGTCTTTCATTTCTCAAATCTTAACGTCAGTTCACACATTCTACTTCCCATTTCATAAGCCAACCCAGTTTTCTAAGTCGTTGAAGCTTTTTTGGTCTTGCAAGACGTCTTGACGCAATGAATGAGGCATGTTACATTTTTTGTGAATTTTTTCTCAATATCTGCTGGAGTTCATACATATTTTGGTAGTCTTACTATAAATGGTAATATTGTGCGGTAATGTCGCCCATAGAAGAAGACCGGTTCCGTGAAAAATCTGGCACTGTAAGCAGACCCCCCTTGGTGAAACCCAGTTAGCCATTACTAACACGATAGGATATCGAAGCAATACCATTAGCCAACTGGTTAATCTTCCGTCTTTTCCCAAAGAACTGTAGATGCCAAAGTATGCTGGCTGGATAGGAATAATTTAGGCATTACCTTTACTAGCTTGCGACATTCTCTGAACAGATCCTGAGTTTACGAGCGGCACTTCAGCCTCGCGCTGCAACACTATCTTTTCAGATGTTCTTTTCCATTTATCCACATATTGTGATGACAATAAAATACGACCTCACTTGGCTTTTTCTTTCTTTCCTCCTGGCATGTGTGCCTTCATTCGTTCCAATAATATTAGTCACTTTAAAAACTGTCCATGAAGACGTGATATCTCAGGTTAAGCCAACACTCAAGCAGCAGCCAGACAGTTAACATTTAAGTTAGCCAGCTAAGTGCAATTTTGTTCAGGCAGTACAGAATACCTGCTGCCAGTTCACAAGCTGACGCAATATCACTCCAGTTAAGCAGGTGCAAAACTCTATGTAACCCCAAAGTATCGTTAAACACCCGGGTTTCCTGTAGCTCTGTAGCTAGCTAGTTGGCTGCTATAATCGTCAAATTATGCTGGCTGGGTATGAATAGCATAAGCCATTACGTTTCCTAGCTGAATACATTCCGTAAACAGAGCCTAAGCTCACAGGCAGCACTAGGAGACTGATAGTAGGCCAGAACGTTGACTTTTTGATTGTCCTTTTTATAGACCACCATTAACATCAATTTAATTCACATTAAATGTGCTGTGAAGTTGCATCATACTTCATTAATATGCAAACTGTACCACATCGCAGGGTCCAGTACAATCCAGTAACATTGTTTGTTGCCGGTTTCAATAAATGGGAAGGAAAGAAAAAAAAAAAAAACGTGGCATGTAGAGGTGGGGCAACACTGAGGGACGGGGACAGGTGGGAATGGCTTCCTGTCACAATGACAGCAGTGTGACATGGATCACTTGTCTGCAGTGAGCATGTGCAGCCTGACAGCTTTACACGAACATCTGAGGGCCAGATGGGAGGGGAACTCATTCTTTAGCCGTTGTTCTCTCCCCCTTTTCCTTGTTTTTATTTCCTCAACACAGACAAAGACCAACACCTAATCAGAAGCAGGCAGGACAGAACATGCTCTCTTGGAGCGGAGATCCTTTTATTTATTTATGTATTCATTTATTTTTACAAACAACGAACTGCACATCAGCTGTGAATATGAAAAGCTGCTCATACTGGTTTGGGAAAATGGGTTGTATAAACTTCAATTCATCACGCTTCCCTGTAACTGAAGAACCCCCCTCCCTCAAGCACGAGGCAGAGTTAATCCCTTATGTGTGCGAGTACTTACAGATTCATCCGGAGGTCTGTGAATCTTGGCCCAGTCTACAGACGGACCCTTCACCTGCAGGAATCTGTGAAACAGCTTCTTAAAACCTTCAAAGTCCTTTCTTGAGATCTGTAATGAGAAACAAGCCAACGTCTGAATAAGAAACATCTCGCAAGAAAAGAAGAGAATAAGAAAACGTCTGAATAAGGCCATCTCGCAAAGAAATGCTTGGGGGCATTGTGAATCAGTGTTGCTCAGCCCAATGAGGTCAAATAACTGGACTCCAGATTTGATAACAAATACACTCATGGTAACTAAAGTAGATTTCATTATGAATTTTTACAATTATATCTTTCAGTGAGATGGGTCCACGAGGTGTTACATAAAGGAATTTAAGACCATTTAAAAATGTGTAACTTCCTGTTACACGCATTACCGATGGCAGGCCCCATCAAGCACTATCAAACTTACAATGACTGGAACTGTACTCTCTCTGATCTACATGGCTACCATAAGACCCCTTTGCCTTTAACAAAACTCAATGACTGGTTTAGACAAGAGCTGTCCAAACCTTCTCCTGAAAATCTATGGTGCTGTAGGTTTGCACCCCAGCCCCGATAAATCACACCTCATTCAACTGATAGAGCAGGGCTGCCCAACCCTGTTCCTGGAGATTTACCATCCTGTAGGTCTTCATTCCAACCGTAATAAAAGTACACCTCATTCTACAGCAAGAACTCTCGTAATGTTGTTAATTATCCGAGTCCAGAGAGGCAAATTAGGGTGGAAACGACAAGCAGCCAGAAATGAGATCTCCCAGAATAGGGTTAGGTAGCCCTGGTTAGACCAAAAACAAACAGCCTGACCTGAGGCTGCCTCCATTTTGAGGCTAGTGAAGAATCGCTTCCCTTATTCACAAACACAGCATCAGTACTCATCCAAACACACACGCATGCACGCACACACACACACACACACACACACACACGAGTATATAGACAACACTTAATACTGTGTAAACACAGCACTTCAGTAACCGTATGCAATGAGCAGAGCTTTCCAGGAAATCTCAGACTTCGACATTCCACAGACCAAAGCATTCCTGCGCCATTTTACGTGTCCTCTAATTACGATGCTGAGGAGGCTCGAGTACTCTCCGGTTATTACTTTGATGTCTTTGCCGGTTTTCAGGTCGTAACACGCCCATCAAAATTGCAAGTGGTCAGGCGCTGACGCGCTTGATCTCACTTCTTGTCGCTATGGTTTCAGTGGCTCTTCCGGAAAATACTGGCGCATTTTTAATCACATTCTCCTCCACTTTCTGCCTCAGAAATGTGAGGAATTCTTCAGACCTGAGGCATCAGAAGCCTTTCGTGCTTTTATCACTGTGGAGCTGTGCTGCAGTTACCGTGCGTGACACAGCAATATGTTTAACACCTTACAGTTTCAGACCACTAACAGGAGAGAGGAAGTTTCTAAGGTGAACGCTCCAACATAAATGAAACCATCAAGTACTGGCTACTGAAAGCCTCAAATCCAAAAATACAGACTTGGAATTTTGAGTAAACTTCACAACCCCAAAAATCTGATTCCCAACACCATAGACCTAGTGATGGTGGGGTATGTTTTTCATTGGATTTTTTTGATCAATTACTTATACTGATTATGAATGACAAAAGGATGCAAGAGTAACTGGTTACCACAGGGCAAGAACACAAAAAAAGCAAAGAGTCGTCTCCATAAATCCCATCCCAAACAAGGCAACACTTCCTTCCCCTCCTCCCCTCTCAAAGGATCACATAAACACTCGCCGGAGTTAACCTCGTTGGGTGCCAGATTACGGTTTCAAATGTTAACGGCTTCCTTTGCAGTAGGGGGTACAGTAGGGGATTTTTACAGCAGGGAGAGGGGGGTGCATTTACAAAGCCGCACTGAAGGCGGCCATTTTGTCTCTGCTCTGTATCAACAGCTCTGAGACATAGTGGAAGTGCTTCGATACGCAGGCATCAGGACCAGTAATGACTTGGGAACCTGACCCACAGCCCTACGAAGAGCATACGTGAGAGAGAAAGTGCACGTGCGCGCGCGTGTGTGTGTGATTTTTGTCTCCGTGTGTTTATTTATTTCTGCAGTAACAGGATATCACTCCACACTCAGACCCGGGTGCAGGCCTGGCGTTAGCTGCGAGCGCAACGTCTGTGTGACACAAATCTCTCTGAGCAATTCCCTCCTGCGCCTTTCACCACACACCATTTCCTGAAAAACAAACCTCAATTCACCAGCACCCAAAACCCAGAGCCAGGTCACCGGAGAACGAGAGATCAGCTTTGAATGGGAGAGAGAGAAAGAGATTTTCATCAATGCCTTTTCAGCTGTCCATCCCTCGTATTTGGGACACTATCCCAGCTGTTATTTTGAGGCAAATTTTTTACTTTCTTTTTTCCCCCGAAAGTATAGTTCTGAATGTGAACATTTTAATTCCCTTAAACTTTAAGGCTGTGGTGCGGGGAGACACAAAGCCTTTCTGGTTTTAAGGTATTTACTTAATGAATACTGAAATAAATCCAGACTGTTTGGGAAGATTTTCAGATACAAGCAGCAATGACATCATGTGGGCGGGGGCATCGAATGATTCACCGACTGCTGATCGACTTTTGCCTGCTCGTTACACCTAAACAGCAATTACCCAAGAACCCCCCAGGAGGACACGTTTAAACTGCCCCCACCTCAGCTTCCGCCCCCATTCCCGTGGCAATAAGCTTCTCCAATTCCTGGTGCATAGAGGCTTCCAGTTCCTGCCGCATTACTTCCTGAAACTCCGCCATGCCGTTGGGAGCGCTCCTGCGTAAACCTGTAGGGGGCAGAGTCGAACATTTTGTGAATGTGAATGTAAATGGCACAGAACAAATTTCCGTAAGGACAATAAATATTCTATCTATTTTGGGCTAAGCTGCGGGCCAACAATAGTTTTCATCAGCATTTTCATAGCCAAGGTTTATCTGTGACACACATTTCCTAATTCACCAAATGTCATCGTACGCACAAGCGGCCAGCATCGAGTATCATTAAAAGAATGCTGTCACGGCCAAGCGTTTTTCAACGGATGCTCATAACCAATTCCAAAAGGAATTTGTCACAAGTCTGGTCATGTCACAGCATCCAACATGGGCAGCGCATGACTTAGACCCAGGGGCCGTGCAGCACAACCTCTGGTCCCAAACTGTACACCGTGCCATACAACAGAAACTTCTCAAGTATAATGTGCCAAAACCTGATTGGTCCATGATCGGTCCTTATTTCTCCATGTTCTATGGGCACGCATCTCTTTCGTCAGAGCAACATCATCATGCTGAAGTAAAGTCCAAATGTTCTTTGAGAGTTTTAATCAAGCAAGATTAATTTTAGCGACATTCATTTAGGCATTTATGGATTCAGTCCCCCCCCCACCCATCTCCAATTCAACTGAACACATTTTTTTTTTTTTTTTTTTAAGATATTTCACATGGCACTAATGGCAGAACCTGAATCCCATAATGCAATGCATGGCATCAATCTATGCTACAACAGGACAACAGAAAGATGAGCAATACTGTTATAGAACAATATTATTAGATAATTCTTGAATTTGAGTATTAATGGTGATGTTTTAGACTGCAGCTGGTATATGTATGGAACAGTGGTATCATCAGCAGTGTTTAAATAAGTTAGTAAAAATGATATAAATTTATTCCAAACTCTCTGTCTTGCACAAGTCACAACAGACAATTTTCCTTACAAATCTGCCCAGCTGTTACTTCTGCAACACAAAACAAAGGGGCAGATATCAGAGGAGAGGCCGTTTTGGGGCCAAACCACCTAACAACGCACCCACGCACGACAGTGGACTAGCTGCAGGTGAAATGAGGTCAAAACTGAAAACAAATGGGAGCAGTATGATGATATTTTTTTGCAGTTTTTTTTTTTTTTTTAATCATTGCATTAATGTGATTCTGTCCCAAATCTGAGGCAGCACCGAGTGTGAGGTCATCAAGGCTCCTCCCAGTGTGGCCCCACTGGACTGAATGACACAATTTTCTTCTGTTTGGCTTTACTTCCTGTTTAAGTGTTTCCAGATGGTGCGATAGTATTGCATCACCAGTTGAGCCGGGTCCCTGACTGTAACGTGAACGCTCTCAGGAGCACGTACAAGGGAGACGTATCGTATTCTTTAGACTCATTTATGCTAAACTTTGAACTTTATACAGCGCCTCATGGATTCTGTGTCATGTCGCCCACCGCCTCGGAGATCAAAAGCAAAGTTGAAACCAGAGTTCCACAAAAACCACAGAACCTTTAAAGTAGCCTTAATTACCATTACGATTGGCGAAAAGTTTTAATTAAGTACTGCGGTAAGGAGGAGAACGAGAGAAAGAGAGGGGACAGAAAGAAAGGGGGGGAGAGAGAGAGAGAGAGAGAGAGAAGGAAACCCAACATATTACTTCAGTACCCAAAAAAAAAAGGGGGGGGGGGGGGTGTTCATAAGAAGTGGCCCATCATTAATCAGAGGGCCCGCTGTACAGCACATCACGCAAGGCCCTCAGCCTGTGCAGAGGCTGCATTCTGCCAGTAACACATGAGCCACGAAATGTGTTCCCTGCCAATGCTGCCCAACCTCTCTCACCGAGGGCCAGAATCCCTACACATCAGGCTAAGCCATGTCCTCTGATGGAGAGGGAGGAGGGGACCGTTCTGGGGGCCCACGTGGGGAAGCAAACATTCCAGACGAGGTTTAAATAGGGCGGTGGACAATCGGGCCCTGGTTCCTCTCCAGCCTCTAACAGCCTGCAGATGTGCAGGAATAATGAGAAGCACAAGGATTTGAAGTCCCTCTGCCTCCTGCACAGAGCATATCGGTCTCCCTGCCTATCGCCCATCTCCTAGCCTATCACCCATGTCCTGGCCTATCGCTCAGCTGCCCATCTCTCTTCCTACCGCCCATCTCCCGCCCAGCTGCCCATCTCCTGACCTACTGCCCATCACCTCGCCAACTGCCCATCTCTCGTCCTACCGCCCATCTACCCACCTACTGCCCATCTCCCTGCCTACCGCCCATCTCCCCGCCTACCGCCCATCTCCCCGCCTACCGCCCATCGCTCGTCCTACCGCCCATCTCCTGCCCAGCTGCCCATCTCTCGTCCTCCCGCCCCTCTAACCCCCTACTGCCCATCTCTCGCCCTACCGCCCATCTACCCACCTACTGCCCATCTCTCGTCCTACCGCCCATCTACCCACCTACTGCCCATCTCTAGTCCTACCGCCCATCTACCCGCCTACTGCCCATCTCTCGCCCTACCGCCCATCTACCCACCTACTGCCCATCTCTAGTCCTACCGCCCATCTACCCGCCTACTGCCCATCTCTCGCCCTACCGACCATCTACCCACCTACTGCCCATCTCTCGTCCTACCGCCCATCTACCCACCTACTGCCCATCTCTCGCCCTACCGCTCATCTACCCACCTACTGCCCATCTCTCGTCCTACCGCCCATCTACCCACCTACTGCCCATCTCTCGCCCTACCGCCCATCTACCCACCTACTGCCCATCTCTCGCCCTACCGCCCATCTACCCACCTACTGCCCATCTCTCGTCCTACCGCCCATCTACCCACCTACTGCCCATCTCTCGTCCTACTACCCATCTACCCGCCTACTGCCCATCTCTCGTCCTACTTCCCATCTACCCGCCTACTGCCCATCTCTCGTCCTACTTCCCATCTGCCCGCCTACCGCCCATCTCCTGACCAACCCCTCGGAGAGCGTGATGGAATCCCAGTGACTGGAATTTCTGCGAGACCCGCTCCCGAAATTTATTCCAGCCCCATTACTTTTAGCATCTGTTCCACATTTGAAAATACACAACCCCACAGCAAAGAGCTGCATTTGAAATGACGGACAAAAAATGAGTGCATTTCAAGAGCCTTCATTTAACCTGGGAAGTACCATTGAAAATAAGCTCCTATTTTTCTCAGATGCACAGAGAGAAATGCCAAGCAAAAAAGCAAGAAATACCCAAATCCACTGCTACGGGTTCAGCACTCTGGCCTAAAGACCAAACACGATGAAAGAGGAGATAGACAGACAAGAGGATGGACAGAGGTATGAAAAGGCACATCTACACTATAAGACGGCTCAATAGCTAAGATTTTGGGGGAAAATGTTGAACAGAGTGGAAGTTGTTGTCCAGAAAATAAGCATGCCATGGCGGGGAATTATTAGTGCTCGGTGAAGAGAGAGAAACCGCTCCTGGGGAAACGTTGGGGTTAAGGGTCTTTCTCAAGGGCCCAACAACTAAGTTCTTCCCAGTGTCATCCCGCCAAATACAAGTTAGAATGCCAGTAAGTCAAAGTTACTCGTCATGCAACGTACAGCAAGGCTATCCCGTAGCCCCTGGTCAGCAGTATGCGGGGAGATGTTGGAGCCATCCTCGCTTAGTCAGCAGGGAAACGCTGTGAGGAAGTAAAGGGGGAAGAACATAACGGGAAAGTCTCTCCTCTTTTCCCTCTGTCAGTGTCTTTCTTTCCCTCCCTCTTTCCTTCTCTCCTGCACCCTCCTCTCTCGTCCTCTCAGCTGGTAATTAAAAGGTGGGACATCAGTTGAAACATCCAGGAACATAGGGTTGTACTCAAAGAGCTTAACCAGAGGACATCCAGGCTAATAATTTTCTCTCCGCTGCACGGGAAGTTTGGGATTCTGGATGTTGTGACCATTGTCACGGGCCAAAAATCTAGCAAATCTGGAGCTTCACAGATTTTGCTTTTTCTGTCTTCGATACACACTTCACGTTCAAGACCTGAAAGGACTGCATTGATCTCTGTTGCGTAATTGGGTGCGTGTGAGTGTGCTTGTGTGTGTGTGCGCGCGTGCATGAGTGTTCTTCTATGCTAGTGGAAGTTAAAAAAAAAAAAAACTTTGTGAGGTCTTTTTCACACTCGTACTTGTGAAGTTAAAGAAATTCACCATGGGGACATTTTTTTCGGGTCCGCATGAGAAAAAGCCTTAATTCTGGGCCAAGACCGAGGTTCAAGGTTACAACTGGGCTTATGGTATGTCTAGGTCTAATTTAAAGGTTATTGGTATCGGAATTTTGCTCTCCGTAAAGATAAAATCGAGGATAAAACTGAAGAGTTCAGATGCAAAACCCAGTTTAGTCCACCTGACCTCGTTTGTTGTGAAATGAAGATTTTTACCTAGTGTTAAATTTGGTGTCAACTGAAGGATTTTACTGTGCAATTACGGAGTTTCGCCATAACTTCATTTTATTTTTGGCATACACACTGAAAGCTTGTCAAAAATCACATTTGATTCAATTTTCATATAAATGACATTTACAGGGTTTTGCGCCTGAAGTCTTCAGTTTGATTTTTTTGGGGAGGGGAGGGGGGTTGAGCTCATGTAAAAGTTAAGATTAGGGTTTGGGAAAGAGGTTCAGATTAAGATATATTTTAGGGTTCGGGGGAATGGAAACAGGATTTTGGTACAAACGAATTTTGTTGGTGTCAAGTAGACTGAAAAAGGAGACCGTGCGTACGTGCGTGTGCGAGCGCTCGCTACTAAGCAAAAAAAATAAATTATCTGAAATGATCTGACTTACTTTAGAACAAATCACAGAACATCACTGAATGAATGTTTCAGATTTTCTGCTTGTCTTACCAAAAGCTGCTTTGCCTCATTCGTAATATCGTGCATGTTTTGCTAAACATCAGAAACACAATTATCTATAGTATGGTGCAATTCCGATAGTTATAGCAGGAGAACAAAACAATTACAGCCTGGAACAGACAGATCATTTAAATTTAGACAGATAATTTGGCTGTTGATCCGTAATCGTTGTAAAATCGAAAGACACATCGCCATAGCTTTTTGAATCATAAGCAGCCCCGCGAGGAGTCACGAAGCCGCCAGCGTATGAACCGTAACAAGGGCCATCTGTGCAGGACGTGCTGGCTGCAGGGCAGACGAAGCCGAGCGGGGATGAAGGGCGCAGTACACGAAACAGTACAGCGGCATAATGTTATCCAGGGCAGCGACACACGTAAGGTAGCCTATACCTAACATGGCATATTTTCCCCAAGCCAGAAAACAATCTATTCCCCGGTAGAACACAGTCCAAAACCTTCCAACAATCCAATATTTCCCCCCGTATTTCAACACGTCTGAAGACGTCATTTTACGAGCGGTTGAGATGTTGTCGCTGCATGGTCTTAATACGGCTGTGCTACACTTCCTTTCGTTATCTGATTGAGACAACGCTTCAGGCCACTTCTAGAGAATTTTTAATTGATTTGTAATAAGCGCCTAAATGTCTCGCGTACAGTCAGTCACGTCATGTCATGTCATGTCAGAGTTACAGATCCAGATTCCGAAATCAGACATCCCACCGCCACATCAGATACCCTCCTCTATTGCAAATCGCTTCGAAGGCCATAACATATCTGCGCCAAGAAACTTACCTTCAACGTACAGCGACATCTTAGTTGCTCCGTGTATCCCAATAGCACTATTTGTACATATAAATTTATTTCGGGCTATAAGTCAACTCCGCTTGAAGTCCAGACGAGGTAAGTAGCCTATCTTCACTTCCGTTTGCTTCCGATGAAGGTTAAATATAAAAACCAGAAACGATTCTGACCATACAGTCAATCCGTCGAAATATTCATCACCCTACAGCATGTACCCTTTGCAACGATGAACAAATAGCAGCGTCTTCACTGGATAATACGCAGGTCGATCTGATGGGAATCATTCGTTGGGTTCGGATACTGTGCCATTACATCCACACATAACCATAAACCCTTTTTAAATGAAACACATCTTTTCTCTCCTCCCACTTTAGTCCACCAGGGGGGAAACGTCCCAACTGGCAAGTGAAGGCGGCCCCTACAATAGCGATGGAAACGGAGTCAGGCGTCCCAATCATGAATATTTCGTATGAATGCCATGCGATGTCACCCCGGTCTAGCAACAAGATAAATACCCCACGCCTCATTATCACTACTGACAGGAACTCCGGGCCAATTGCCCACACACAAAGTCCATTGGGATCGCCTCTCCACTCTTATCGCTTTTTCCTATAGTCAACCGAATTGTTTATGGCCCGTCCAGCCCCCACCTTTGATTACTAAGGGGCAGTCCGACGCTGGCAAAAAAAACTGTAATCATTAACCAGGTCAAGCTTAAAATTTACTTAGCGATCCAGGGTGACAGAGAGTGTCGCAGACTACGCCACGCTTAAGCCGCACTCACACCGGACGCGAAATGGAATTTTTCGCAGGACAGAACACATTGAAAGTCGATGCAAAGACGCGAATACATGCGTTTCGCGTATCCGCGTCTTTGCATTGACTTGCAATCTGTCGAGCGAAAAATTCGTTTCGCGTCCGGTGTGAAAGCAGCTTTACTGCGCATCATGCAGGCATACGCAAGCGAAATATTCAGCTTTAATGGCAGGAGAAGCAAGCCATTACTCAGAGGCAGGGAGACACCATGTTCATTTGGTTTAGCTAGCGCTAGGCTGCGAACACCGCAAAACATGCCACCAATAAACAATATTACTTGAAGGTCTAGGGAATGCAATGCCATATTTCACACCACAAGCTTGTTCACTCGTCACTCAAGCACATTTCAATGTCTTTAAAATAGTCATTACCCACCTCTCAAATACTTATTATGTTATCCTCAACTGAGCTCCACTGAGGATAGTGCTTAGCTACTGTAGCTAGCTATATGCGACCACCCTTAGCCTGTGAAGTGGCTGAGGAGTATCAAATTTTGCGAGTATACATCGATCACCCTGCTAACTGGCCCTCACGTAAAATATATTGTCCTCCGAAAGGGTCTCTTTTAGGGCACAATACGCTGTCACGTCAGAAGCCTGCTCTCCTGCAGAAATGTCTTTCTTTAGCAGAAGTCGTATTGGTGCATTTAACTCTCCAATCACGTCTGGGCCTTCAGAATATAGCCCAATCAGAAGACTTTGAATTGCGCCACTCTGCGGCCAAGATCCAGTCTCTCAACCGCCCTGAACCAATGAGTGGAGAGGTTGGGACACTCCCCCTGCAAATCCGACACTTGTCACGTTCTCTCAGCGCTATGGACTCCATGAAATTCTTTAACTCAGTTATTTACAGAAGTAAAATGAGAAAGTTCACGTCTAGATATCACCAGTTAGTGCTGGTAGGCCAATCAGAAATCAGACTTTTGTAACGCAATAAATCATTCCTAAGTCGGATTGGGCGAAATGTACATTAGCGCGGATAATTTAATATAATATAAGAGCGAGTGCAAACGGAAATTTGCGTCGTATTGCTTTCGCTGTGTCACTTAAAGGGCATCTAAAGTCGATTCTCAGACGGGACGTTGAATGTCCAAAGTTTACAAGCAAATCACTTGCATTTGTTGACATCTTGCATTGTCACATGACCAATTTAATTCATCAACCAATGTTTTGCGTACATGCGTAGATAATCCCTCTATTTTGGTTCGTTTGCGCTAGTGCGGCTCGCTGATTGGCCAATAAACAAAAACAATGGGAATCGATTTTAGATGCCCTATAATTGATTTCGGTGCGTTGGTTGTCTGTCAAAACACGGCAATTATTACATATAGATAACAAAAGCTAGAATAAAGGCTGCCGTGAACTGCCCTGCTTGGAGTTATAGCCGCATTTGAACCCTGTTCATTCCTATGCAAGCAATTCAGGCGTCCATATGTGCTTGGTTCATTTTCTTTTAAAAATCCCCATAATTAACTCAATAAAAGTCAAATCAATCTAGTTTCTTTTCAATTAAGATCACCGATACTTGCTGAAATTCACGTCGCTGGTTTTTGACAACTGGCTCGCCAATAGCGTGACAATCGGCCAAGAGTAAATGCTGCCCCCTGGCGGTTTCCGTGTCCGCCTCTTCATTGCACAATAACTGCAATGTTGAGACTCACCTGAGCCAACTATAGCATGCCAGAGGAAAATATTTAACAATTCAAGGTCAAACTCAATGGGGCGGCCGCATTGTATGTTTTTGTCGGCGTTAGTTAATTGGTTTGTTTGTCTATCAGTCTGTTAGCAGTCTGTATCTCAAAAATAGGACCAAGGGTCCTGTAGTTTACCGGCAAGCAGTCTTACGGCGATGACACAAGTTATGAAAATTTCATGTGAAGTTTGACATTAGAATCAATGAAAATCTTTGTCAAGTTCACTAAATAAAGGTTCACATACATTTATAAGACCGTCTGTAATACAATCCTAAGCTCTGAAGCAGTTTTGGCGATACAAGTCATAATGTCAATATTGTTATGGCCCCAATTTGTTATTACATTTATAACACAACAGCAACAGCAAGGGATGACAAACACAGTTTTAACAACTAAAACACATTTAATTTTTAACAAAGACAAAGACTAATAACAACCTACAACTAAAGACCAAGATTGATAAATAAGAAAAAACAGAAATAATTACAGTCCCTTTTTGGTGGGGTGGCTTGGTGATGTCCTGGATGAAGAAAATGCTCAAACACAGGCAAAGAAATCCACAAAAGAAACGTCACAGGTCTTGAACAGAATGGCAGGTCTGGTCATCTTCTTGCAATTTCTCCTACTACTTTACTGTCTCAATTCTTTTCCTTATATACTCTTTTGCAGACCCCACCCACATTTAGACCTCTTTTTTTACCTTTCGGGGACTTGCCCCAGACATGTCCAGGACATGTCTAAACATAGCTCCAGTCTGAGCTGAACAAAAAAAAGGTAAATACTGCCATCTAGTGGCCTATATTCACATTACACCTCCATTCCAAAAGGGAAAAATTTTGACTCATAAAGGCAAAATTTTTCTTTTCAATACAAAATGGTTAAGTGAACACTTGTCTATATATACATATCATACAATATTCAAACACATGATATATATATACACTTTCAAACACGGGATAAGCAATCAGCAATTACATTGTCTGTACCCTTCACATGCTTAATTTCCAAGTCAAACTCCTGTAAAATCAAACTCCAATTCAACAATCTCCGATTCTTGTTTTTCATCTTACTCAAAAACATTAACGGATTGTGGTCAGTGTACACAATCATTGGCTTTTGTCCTGTGCAAACATAAACCTCAAAGTGTTGTAAAGAAAGGACCAGAGCCAACAGTTCCTTCTCTATTGTGGAATAGTTCCTTTGGTGGCGATTGAACTTCCTGGAGAAGTATGCCACGGGATGCTCAATGTCATCAGAGTCACTTCTCTGTAGGAGCACAGATCCACAAGCTTGGTCGCTAGCATCGACCGCGATGGAGAACAGTTTGTTGAAGTCAGGAGATTTGAGCACGGGGAAGTGACACAGCAGAGACTTCAGGCGATCGAAGGCTCTCTGGCATGCATCATCCCAGGTGAACTTTACGCCTTTCTTCAGTTGGTTAGTTAGACTGAGAGCAATCTCAGCAAAGTTCTTGCAGAACTTGCGGTAGTACCCGATCATTCCAAGGAAGCGGCGCAAAGCTTTTTTGTTGTCAGGAACTGGAAAGTCCATGATGGCTTGGACTTTAGCATTTATGGGTGCCACCTTACCCTGGCCTATGACGTAGCCAAGATAGGTGACAGTAGCAAAACCAAAGTCACTCTTGCTCAGGTTAACAGTCAGGTTAGCCTGGGTCAGGCGCTGGAACAACGTCTCTACATCTTTTAGATGTTCTTCCCAGGAGTCACTCCATGTGATCAGGTCATCGATGTACACACCCGTGTGTGGCAATCCGGCGATTGTAGACTGTATCATCCTTTGGAACGTGGCTGGGGCATTTTTCATGCCAAAGGGTAGGACTTCATACTGGTACAATCCAGATGGTGTGGCAAAAGCAGAGATGCTCTTGGCCCTCTCAGTTAAAGGCACACACCAATAACCCTTCAATAAATCAATCTTGGTCAGAAACTTTGCTTGCCCTACTCTATCAATACAATCATCAATCCTAGGTATTGGAAACACATCAGTTCTAGTTACAGCATTGACTTTGCGATAATCTGTACAGAATCTAGTACTTCCATCAGGTTTTGGAACTAGCACACAGGGTGAACTCCAATCGGAGTTGGAGGGTCTGATAATATCATGTTTTAACATGTACTCAACCTCTTTCTCAGCAATCTTTCTCTTTTCAGGATTCATCCGGTATGGATGCTGTTTTATTGGTTTGGCATCACCAACATCTACATCATGAGAGGCTATAGTAACTCTCTTTGGAACATCAGGAAACAAATCCTCATATTTCTTGATCAACCTTTCAAACTGATCTCCCTGTGAGGGTTCTAAGTGCTGGAGTTTTACATCAAGATTTTGCAACACTTCAGTGTTTGACAATTTACATGAAAGAACTTCAGCTTTAATTCTTGGTTCATCATCTTGAAACTCCCCCTCATCTTCACACGTTTCGACCATTGGAGAATCTGAAGTGACAGCTGCAACCCTAGCATTTCTGTCATGATAAGGCTTTAGCATGTTAATATGACACAATTGTTTTGGTTTTCTCCTATCTGGAGTCTTCACAATGTAATTGAGATCATTGAGTTTTGTCAGAATTTCATAAGGACCATGAAATCTAGCCTGCAATGGATTGGACTGCAAGGGAAACAACACAAGGACCTTGTCTCCTGGTTTAAACTCACGGCTTCTAGCCTTATGATCATACCAAGTTTTCATTTTTCCCTGACTTGATTTCAAGTTCTCTTTGGCAAGGTCACAAGCTGCACGCAATCTTTCCTTGAACTTGCTAACATAGTCTAACAGACTGATATGCGGCTCTTCCTCTTGCCATTGTTCACTCAATAATAGCAAAGGTCCTCTCACTTCATGACCAAACACTAGCTCAAATGGACTGAATCCAGTAGACTCCTGCACTGCTTCTCTAGCTGCAAACAACAGCAAATGAACCCCTTCATCCCAGTCTTTCTCATGGTCATAACAATAAGTCCTCATCATTGTCTTGAGAGTGGAATGAAACCGCTCTAAGGCACCCTGACTTTCTGGATGATAGGCACTAGAAAGAATCTGTTTTGCACCTAGTTCATACACAACCTGCTGAAACAATCCTGAAGTGAAATTGCTTCCCTGGTCTGACTGAATTTCCCTGGGAAGGCCAAACAACGTGAAGAACTTTATCAAAGCCTTCGAGATTGCAGTTGCCTTGATGTTACGTAGAGGTATGGCTTCGGGGAATCTGGTAGATGCACACATGATTGTCAACAAGTACTGATTTCCAGATCTAGTCTTGGGTAATGGACCAACGCAATCAACAATGACCCTAGAGAATGGCTCCCCAAATGCTGGGATAGGCTGCAATGGAGCTACAGGTGGGTCTAACTGGTGTTTTCCAACTACCTGACAAGTGTGACAGGTTTTGCAAAGGTTGGAAACGTCTTTCCGAAGCCCAGGCCAAAAGAAGTGTTTCATGATCTTATCAACAGTCTTGTTAACACCAAGATGACCTCCTAAAGGTAAACTATGAGCCATTGTTAAGATCTCATTCCTATAGACCTTCGGAACAACAATTTGCCTGACCACTGCCCAATCTGCATTGGCAGGGATATCAGGAGGGCGCCACTTCCGCATCAACACACCATCCTTGAGATAATACCCAACTGGAACTGCATCTATTTCTTTTTCAGGAAGGGCTCTCCTCTTTAGTACACCAATTTCGGGATCATTAGTTTGCTCCTCAATCAACCGCTTTCTGGACAGAGACAAGTCTCCAGACACATCAGAATCACCAGACCCATCCGGCTGGCTGAATAGAGAACTGATAAAAGTATCTGATAAGTCCTCAAACGGAGAAACCATAGTAGGCCAATCAGAGTCATGAGGCGAACCACCTGAGTCCTGACTATTCAATGTACTGGACGGCACCACAACATCATCTTCTTTAGCCTTCTTAGCCATAGCACGAGTCACTGCGCAAGAAGGATACAGAGATGGGTCCTCATCCCCATTGTCAGTGCTCGGCTGTGAAGTAAGATGTACAGGGGGAACTACTTTGCCCCCAGCCAGGTCATTGCCTAGCAACAGAGAAACACCCTTTATAGGTAGACTAGACATAAGTCCCACCTTTACCTGTCCTGTAACTAAATCTGACTTCAAGAATATAGAGCGCAGGGGTACAGATACAGTCCTCCCTTCAATACCTTGTACAAGTATGAAATCCCCTGAAGCGGTCTCATCACGTAACTCCAAGGAGTCCATCAACAAAAGTGACTGAGAAGCTCCGGTATCCCTTAGGATATATATGGGGACAGGAGTAGTATGCTCATTCAGAGCCACAAATCCCTCTGAGACAAATGGAAGAAATTCCTCCCTCACAAAGTCAGCTGTATTAGGCTTTTTAGCCCCACAAGAAGCAGGCAATTTAGCAGATTGGTTATCTACTACAGGGGTTTCTAACCTTGTTTTCACAAAGGCATTTGGTTTGGTATCCTTTTCTTTTTCTTTCTTAGCTTTAAGGAACCAACAGTTAGTTGTAACATGACCAGATTTCTTGCAATAACTGCAAACTAGACCACTTTTGTCACTGTCAGCTTTCACACTTTGATCAGACCTGTTACTGGATTTCTGAGCACCATCACCAGATTTGTCTTTGTCTTTGGGTGAGGAATCTTGGGTATCACCGTAACCCTTTTTCTGAAATTGGGACCATTTATTGTTACTGCGAGACTGAAATTTGGACTTATGAGTGAGAACATATTCATCTGCAAATTTGGCAGCTGATTGCAAGTTCAGTGCTTGCTTCTCATTAAGGTAGGTCTTAACATCATCCTTAACACAGTTCTTGAATTCTTCAACTAACACCATCTCTTTTAGTGAGTTGAAATCATCCTTGACCTCCATAGAAGTACACCAGCGCTCAAAGCAAACCTGCTTTTCATTAGCAAATTCAACATAAGTCTAATTTTCAGATTTCTTCAGACCTCTGAATTTCTGTCGGTAAGCCTCTGGAACCAACTCATAAGCTCTCAGAATAACCTTTTTGACAACCTCATAATCAGAGGAATCATCTGCAGACAAAGCCGAATAGGCTTGTTGAGCTTTACCCTTGAGGACAGTTTGCAACATCAGAGGCCAGTGTTCCTTTGGCCACTGGCAACTCTTTGCTACCTTTTCAAAACACTGGAAATAGTTGTCAACAACCTTTTCCGAAAATGGAGGCACCAGTTTTACCTCCTGGCTAGCACGAAATTTATTTTTAGTTTGAATTTTAATTTTTAGTTGCTCCATTTGGAGTCTTTCTTCTCTATCGAATTTCTCTAATTCAAAATCTCTCTGTCTCTGTCTCTCTCTTTCTGCTCTTTCCTCTTTCTCTCTCTCAAATTCTCTTTGTTTTTCTTCTCTTGCTAATTTTTCTAACTCAAACTGCCTTTGTTTTTCTTTTTCTTCCCTCTCAAATTCTCTTTGTTTTTCTTTTTCCTCCCTTTCTTTTTCTCTTTCCTCCCTTTCAATCTCTAGCATTTTTAATTTAAGTTCCATTTCTATATTTGGATTTTCCACTGGAAACTGTTCCAGATCTCCTGGTGCAAACACATTTTCATCAATGTAATATTCAACTATCTCTCTAGCCAGTCTTGCTTTTCGCATGGCTGGTTTTACCTCTGTCAGCTCCAACTGTCTGCAAATTTCTAGCAGTTCTGTCTTTTTAAAAGACTTCAAAACCCCTACGGTTGGTGATGCCAAGAAATCATCCATTGCTGTTGTCAATATATATCTAGGAAAATTCACAAAAACAATTTCACAATTTGGAATGTTAGATTTTCAATAAATTACTCACACAATGGTCTATCCCGGACCTTGAGCCCCCAATTTGTTATGGCCCCAATTTGTTATTACATTTATAACACAACAGCAACAGCAAGGGATGACAAACACAGTTTTAACAACTAAAACACATTTAATTTTTAACAAAGACAAAGACTAATAACAACCTACAACTAAAGACCAAGATGATAAATAAGAAAAAACAGAAATAATTACAGTCCCTTTTTGGTGGGGTGGCTTGGTGATGTCCTGGATGAAGAAAATGCTCAAACACAGGCAAAGAAATCCACAAAAGAAACGTCACAGGTCTTGAACAGAATGGCAGGTCTGGTCATCTTCTTGCAATTTCTCCTACTACTTTACTGTCTCAATTCTTTTCCTTATATACTCTTTTGCAGACCCCACCCACATTTAGACCTCTTTTTTTTACTTTTCGGGGACTTGCCCCAGACATGTCCAGGACATGTCTAAACATAGCTCCAGTCTGAGCTGAACAAAAAAAAGGTAAATACTGCCATCTAGTGGCCTATATTCACATTACAATATGTATTCAATATGTCAATTGTGAACTTTAAAGGTCACAGAATTTCAAGTTGTGGTCAGCAGATGGACTTTCTAAATGTCTCTATACAAACCTTGGCTCAATCTGTGACCATTTTGGGAATACAAGTCATTGTAATTTCACGGTTGAATTTGACCCTCAAAGGGCACTGACAGTCAAGTTGAATGTCACCAAATGAAAGTTCATATGTGACTTCCTAGATGTCAGTAACACAAACCTAGGCTCCATCTGTGACCGTTTTAGTGACAAGTCATTGAATTTTCACGAGGTCACATTTGACCTTTGAGGGTCAATACAAAGGTCACCAAATGAAATCATACATGACTTTCTATAAGTCTCTAATACAAACCTAGACTCCATCTGTGACCGTTTTGGCAATACAAGTCATTGTAATTATATCATGTAAAGTTTGACCTTCAAATGTCATCAACAGTCAAGCTGAATGTCATCAAATGAAAATTCATGTGACTTCCTATTTCGGTAACGCAAACCTAGGCTCCATCTGTGACCTTTTCAGAGACAGAAGTCACTGAATTTTCTCTAGGTCAAGTTCGACCTTTGAAGGTCAATATGAAGGTCACCAAATGAAAGTTCATACATGACTTCCTATATGTCTCCAATACAAATCTACACTCAATCTGTAACGATTTTGCAGATACAAGTCATTGAAATTGTACTGTATAGTTTGGCCATTGAAGGTCACTGAAGGTCAAGTTCAAGGTCACCCAATGAAACTTCACACGACTTCCCATATGGCTACAAAACAAACCTAAGCTCTATCTGTAATAGTTTTGGTCATTGAAATTTCACTGCGTAAAGTTTGAACTCGGAAGGTCACCTAAAGTCAAGTTCAAGGCCACCAAATTAAAGTTCATGTATGACTTCCTATACATCTCCAATACAAATCGAAACATATCTGCAAAATGGTCACAGATAAAGTCATTGAAATTTCACCTTAAAGTTTGGGCATTCAAGGTTACTGAAGGTCAAGTTCAATGTCACCAAATCAAACTTCATACATGACTTGTTATATGCCCGCAATAGAAACCTAAGCTCTATCTTTAATAGTTTTGGTGATAGAAGTCATTGAAATTTCACAATGTGAAGTTTGAAGGTCGCTGATGGTAAGTTCAAGGCCACCAAATGAAAGTTCATACGTGACTTCCTATAAGGGTTCAATGCACATATGTTACCAATCCTCAATATTTTCAAGCCTAGAAACTTTTGAAAATTGTAACATTTTGCTTGACCTCAAGTTTGACCTTCCAAGGTCATCGGAGGTCAACTTTAACACAGCCAAAATAGAGGTCATATATTACTTCCTATGTGTCAGTAATACAAACTTAATCTCTATTTGCAACCATTTAGCTTCCACAGGCGATTTGGCCCATTCTCCATAAGACCCAATGTTAAAGTACAGCGCCCCCACTGGAGCCACTTCCATCGATTCCATCAGAACGGCACTCGCAGTGTACATAAAGTGTATCAAGGTGAGTTGATTGCCAGATTTAGAAAAAAATTTATCAGTTTTTGAGAAATAATTTTTTGAAATTTCAAGTCATATCTTTTAACATTGTTAATATATTCCCTGACCACGAGTTTGACCTTTCAAAGTCATCTGTGGTCAAATTTAATATTGCCAAATTATAGGTCATATATAACTTCCTATATGTCGATAATACAAAACTCTTATCCCTTTCTGCAATCATTTGGCCTCCACAGGCAATCTTGGATACTCATAAAGTACAGCTCCCCCACTAGACCCACTTCCATCGATTCAATCAAAATGGCGCTCGCACTGTACATTGACAGTACCAAGGTAAGTGGATTGCCTGATTTAGAAAAAAAAATTTCTCACGCAGGTTTTGAGAAATAATTTTTTTAAATTTCTCAGTCCCATCTGACTGGAGCCAAAAATTCAAGGGCCCATAAAAACGGACAAAAATTATTCAATCAAAAATCAGAGAAAAAATGTCTGGGGATATGGTCTAGTAGTATGTTATTGCAAATTTACACAAAAATCCATCAGACCAAAAAAAATATTAAAAAAAGTTCCATATGACGCGGATGGACACCACACCACGACAAAAGCTCATCGGCCCATAGGGCCAGTAAGCTAAAAACGGTTGCATAGATTTTAACCAAACTTTGCAGGATGTTTAAGTAGTACAAGAGGAATAAGTGATTAAATTTAGGCATGTCTAGCCCAAAGTACAGCAGAGATTCAGGCCTAAGTTCAAATCCAGCCATGCTGGCGGAGGTATGGGCTCTCGCGAGTCCAGCAGAGAAGGTCAGAAATGACTCAAGGACCAACTGATTAGACTTTGTTCGTGATCTGGGTTAGGGTAAGGGTTAGATTTAGGGCCCTGGGCAGAGGTGCTGCGCTCTCGGAGCGCTCTTGTTTGTATTGTTTTAACGTGAAAATAGCGATAAAGCAAAAACAAATTAGAGCCAACATCCTTAATGCAATGCTGCAGATTAGTTTGGTAGTAGGTCAAGAGGGTAGTCAACGAATTGGGGGAAAATAATTCCAAGAAGTCTGAAAACACCGACTCAGTGCGTGAGTGCGAGTAGAAGGGGCAGCGATGGCATATACAAGCCCGAGAGGGTCACCGAGACATCACAAGCTTGAACCCATGTTTTATAATTCCGAATCCAATATGAGAAAAGTAGTAACAAAAACCAGCCAGAGCCCAGGTAAGTTGACATGGTTTTGTCCGTTTTATTACAGGTCTCAACATGCGGCCATTACGGTGGTTGGGATGAATAAGTATATTGTTAGCCAATCTAAAGGATGACATTCCCCAGCGCCTTCCAAATCAGGCGAACTGGGACTGTTTACTTCCTTCGGTTACTGTCTAAAAGCTTGACAGATGAAACACGCACACACACACACAGTGCTGACAGGGTGATGTTTTTATCAGAAGTGCGAAGTCCAGAGGTCAGAAAATAGAAGTCCTGCTAAGCGTTTGCCCCAACCCATTATCTGACCCAGATGACTTCACTGACAGATTCTAACTTCTCGCTGAAGGATTCTGCCCACATGAAAATCCAAGTGGTTGGAATAAAACGCAGGGGAGGACTTCTAAATTTCTGAACCTGGATTTTATATGCCAGGTGGCTACAGACGAGATGGAGGGCTTTGGGGGTCGGAGTCCTGTCCTGTTAGTCACACTTTCAGGAAGGACACGGCCGTGTTCCGTTCTTCCACCAGCTCGTTGGCCGTGGCGTCCATCTTCTGACGAGAGAAGTCATTAATCGCCAACCCATCCACGATCTTCCAGGACTTGTTCTGAGAAGGGAGGAAAATGTGCCATTTTAATCCCATGTGACCCAACAGAACCCTCCCAACTCGTTCTCCAAATACAGAAAAACAGATGAAGAGGACATTTATGCGATCCTCAGTGGATAAAAGCATGCATATATTAACAGAACATAAAGGAAATCTCAGTTAAAACTATAGAGCAATAAATAATCAATGTTGCTAATAATTTTCAAGAGAGATGAAGTGGGTCTGGTGTGACCATCAAATGTTAGCCATGTGTAAGATCAAAGCAACATCAGGCACTCATTGAAATTACAAGGTATACACATTCACTCTTGTGCACATTGAATTTTGCACTAAGGCCTGAAAGTCAATCACATCCAGGATCATATAAACATCAGCACTCAGGAATAAAGCAGCCCTTGGGCACAGGTGAATTTTACAGAGGCCTGAATGATTTTTCTCCAGAGATTCCCGCAACAGAGCGTTTCCTACCTTAATCACTACTGGAAAGGAGTAGATGAGGTCATCAGGAACTGCGTAACCATTTCCGCTGGAGTGAACGCCCATGGACACAAACTCGCCCTGTCCCAGAGAGGAAAAGGTCAACTCACAAAAAACTAGATAACTCGGTCGCCACAGGAACCGAGTCGTGCATCTCCCCGATCACCAAATTTCGGACAAAAATTGCCGCCGGTAGCCATATTGGACATCTGAAATTTGCGAAAATCGGTCTTGAGCATTGTCCAATCGATATCTTTGCTTGTGCGAAATTTGGAGAAATTCCTGTAATAATTGTGGCTTCCAGAGCCCGGAACAGAAAATCTCTGTGGCGGCCCCAAACAAAACCATAGTATCTCCCGACCATCGTCGTCAGGGAGATGCAATTATGCTCACAGCTGTGATTGGTTTCCCTTTCTCTCCCCCCCCCCGTAGTTGAGTCTAGAGATCAGTTAGGCTCATGCAGCATGGTTAGCGGTGATAGCCGGGCCCATGCAGTGCGCTTCTGCTGACGGGATACAAATGGTTAAAATGCAGTGGGGTGCCGTAGAAGATATAGGTGTCCTTCAGTGAGCTCACCCTTTAACACATGATTATTCCAAACCGGTTACCATTTACTTTTCCTGATGAGCCTTCAAACATCAATTCATTCAGGAGCAAAGACTAATTGGGGGAATTACTGACCAATTTGCTTTTAGCTAGTATTATTGTTCATTGCATCAGAAAGTTATTAGGCGTTATTCTGCATTACAGACACAGAACTTAAACAGGTCTTTCGACGATTATGAGTGCCTGGCTCATAACATTTTTGTCTTCAGATGATGCATCACATTTTTAAATGCATTCTGTTCAACAATGACAACTTCATGAATAAATGCCTTTTAGAATAAACTACACCGCTTAAAAAAAATGCTAAAACAGGAAACGAAATTCAGAGAAAGTTTTGGATTGATTAATTATTGAGATGGCGATCCAAATATCACAAGTATTACATGTATGTTGTAAATGCAGCCTGTTGTGAATCTGTCATTTTTTAATTAATTATTTGTGAATCATTAAAGGCTTATGCATTAATCTTGATTATTCATTAAATCAACTGTTTGATTGCTGATCAGGTAATTTTAAATGGGACTAGGTAGACTGCAATCACGCATGAAGAGGGGAGGTTACTGAAGGCCTTCTATACTTCTGATGCTACGCCACTGTTCATATGGAAATCATCCCCATTTCCAATGCTTTTCTGCACCATGTTGGTTTTGCCTGGAGCACTGGAGCCAGGATGGAGGAATAAATGTGTGGAGTTTTACACTTATTGGGCCATTTTAACTGTCACTGGTGCCAAACTACCAGGCAAGCAGAATCAGATGCAGAGAAGCATCTGAACCCAAAACTGATACCATTTGAACGCAAGTGTGAACTTGGTCTCCAGGGTTTATCCAGGTTTGCAGTGGTCTTCAAAGACACACCCCCATCCCCCTCACCTCCGCAGTGCCAAACCAGATGTCTCTCATGTGGTCACAGATGGCTTTGGCCGCAGACATGGCGCTGGAGAGCTTCCTGGCCTTGATGACTGATGCACCGCGCTGCTGGACCGTCTGAGAGAGGTAATGGACATCACAGACATGGTAAATCACACAAGTAAGAAATCGCGCACGCGCGCACACACACACACCTCTAATACACAAGCACACCCAAGATATCTCACACGTGGGATATCACATGGGAAATCATGCATCCACACACACGCAGGATATCTCCCCCTCTCACACACACACTCACTGTAATGAAGCCTTCTTTCAGCCAAGCATCGTCCTTCACAGCGTCGAAGGCAGCAACTTCCTTTCCATGCAGAGCCACTTTGGCGTGGTGGACATCGGGGTACTGCGTGGAGGAGTGGTTACCCCAGATGATCACATTCTTTACGTCATTGGCAGGAACACTACAGCGCATGGCCACCTGAAATGTGGATGACAAAAGCCGTGATGAAAACAGGGATCCGCAGTGTGGGATAAACAAAATCAAGATGCAGAGGAACTGCCACCAGATCCGAGACAAGGATCCCTTTCTAAGCTCTTAAAGGGGCAAGTGACGCCTACTCATTCAGGCTGCCATGTTGGATTATGGGGCTTTTTCACACCAGAACAGGTGCATTGTTGGATTTCGATGGGCATGGGTACCAGAAGAAAATGGGCAACTGGGGAAGAAAAACATCCATCCATCCATTTTCTATACCCGCTTATTCCTCACTAGGGTCACAGGGCGAGCTGGAGCCTATCCCAGCTGACTACGGGCAAAGGCAGGGACTCACCCTGAACAGCTTGCCAATCCATCGCAGGGCGCACACAGCAGTCACACACCATTCACTCTCACACTCACAAGAAAAACATATCATCTTCAATCAGGCTCAGAATTTTTTTGAAGTAAAAATCAGATGAAGATGGGAAAAAAAGGAATTTGAAACAGAAATGTAGAGGTGCCATCCGAAATGGTTCAATGAACACCTAGGATATTTGCTTTTTGGGTCCAGTAGCTGAATATATTGAAATACCAAATATCCCTAGTATTATTCTAGTGCAAGGTGAAATACCTCTACTAACCATAGTGGTTTGTGGCCATGTGGGGAAATGAGAATCGCTGGTCCCCAAGCTACAGCTTCATTAAGCATGACCTTTCACTTACAGCCTTAAGCACTTTGACCTACAACCTTCAGCATTTCCTCTTTTTCCATCCTCAACCCTAACTATAAATGGCTCTCCCTTTAAATTTGTCAATGCAGTATCATAGGCTGAAATAACCAACCAAATTACCCAGCTGCTCCCGCACAGCAGCAGGAGATACCTGGCTCACCTGCGAGCATGCTCGGTTATGGTCCAGACGGGTCAGACAGGAGAAGTTCTCCTTGGGTATGGAGGGCGCCCTCTTGGAGGCAATCAAACAGTTGGTGTTTGCGGGGTTCCCCACAACCAGCACCTGAAAGAGTAAGAGATTAAGAGGGAGAATGAGCAAATGAAAAAGCGAGCGAGAGAGAGCGAGAGAGAGAGAGAGAGAGAGAGAGAGACAGATAGAGAGAGAGAGAGAGAGAGAGAGAGAGAGAGAGAGAGAGAGAGAGAGAGAGGAGAGAGAGAGAGAGAGAGAAGAGAGAGAGAGCGAGAGAGAGAGAGAGAGAGAGATCAGGTCAAGTCCAGACCAAATCAGAATCTTCAGACCCCACAACAGCCCAAAAAAAAAATTTTTTTTTTAATGCAACTCGACACAACCTCAGGGGAGAAATTTAAACAAAAAAGCAAAGCAAATAAAGAAACCACTTCGCTAAAAGGCAGCTGGGCAATTTGGTCAACAAATATTTGCCGACAATTTGTTTCAAACAGCCAATATCGCTACTCTTAGTATTTAAGTCAATGTGTTAACATCATGTGATGACCTAAATATATTGAAGTTCTAAATCTATGGACGCGTAGAACTCTTTGGAAGAGTATCCAATCTCAAAGAGCCATGAAGCGATAGCAGGTTCTGACAGAAGTGTTACGTGGACTTGAGTTACAGCATCTAGTTCAGCAAATTAAAATCTACCGGACAAAATTCTTAGTTCCCTCGTGAATGCCATTTGAATTGACTGTTGAAACAACTCAACTGACACTGTGCAGTTGTGCCAAGCAACTGCGTAATTTCCTAAAGCTCTGTGTCTGCATTTCTTCTAATGCGCCAAGGAGGGAGAAAAAAAAAAAAAAGAAAAGACAAATATAACAGACGCTTAATAATGAGGAGTTAAAAACCAGCACTTCCCCTATATTTAGAGATTTTAGCTTTGTTTGTCGTATATACACGTCCTGTCCTGCTTGAAAACATGTGCGTATCACTGTTTGTGCTGGGGTTTGGGAACTAGACATGATCGAGGGTAGCTGGGGGCCCCCCTACATTTCCAACACACAAGTACCGTTTAGTCCATTACATCAGCTTAGGGACAGCTGCTACCCACTGTCATTTTTGCTATTTATTTTAGTTACAGTGTAGTGAGGGTTTCTTTTTATGGTAATTTGATAGTCAGATGTTTTTTTTTTTTTGTATCAGTTAGTTTTTTGATTGGTCATTTCTTTGGCAGCGTACAGACAACCATTTCTGTTCCTCCCCCCCCCATTACATGTACATATGTATAAAACCGTATCATTGGATGATCCATCCAGAACACTTCTAAATATACCAGGAATTCCTCACATTTTTGTCTCACTGGCAATTTTTCACCCAAAGGCTACTCTATTATACATGTGTTAGCATTCCACTGGATATGACAGAGGAAATCAACGACGAACAGTAAAATCATTGAGTTCCGCTTGAGGAAACCAGGAACACTGTGTGCAGGACACATCTGCTTTCAGATTCTATGGTTACATAAGAGAGGAAGTTGCCAAAATTCTGCAACATAAATTGCCTGGCCTCATGTCACAAAGTGTAATATGAAACACATGCACTTCTTGGAGTGACCCACCCAGACCGACATTTATCAGTCACTCACACATTGCAGGAGAATAAATAAATAAAAGGCTAGCAAAACCTCTGCTGGCTTAATTGACGTTACTTGGCGAGGAGTTAAAACAAAGATGGTTGTCCGTGGGCTGTGCGGCTTTACCTACGCACACCACATTCCTCGTCACCGCACAATGCGAGTCAGACATGTCAGAGAAAAACATGGTAAAACTCCAATTTCATCCAACTGACCAATCAGGGAGGCTCTTCTGTCATCTTGGCCAATGGAGAGCCTCTCTTCCAACGGTTCTGATCCTTATCCAGAAAGGACTGCTGTATATGCAGGCTTTCATTCCAACCAATCAGTTACGCCCCTGACTCGACAAATCAGGGTCTTGAGAATAACACTCAAGACCAATCAGGGCCTGTACTCATAAAATACAACCCCAATTCCGAAATAGTTGGGACAAAGTGTAAATTGTGAACAAAACTGAAACGCAATGACTTTCAAATCACACCAGCCAGTATTTTATTCACAATAGAACAGAGATAACATGGCAAATGTTGAAACTGAGAAATTTTACAATTTTATCCACAAAATGAGCAGATTTCAAATTTGATGGCTGCTACAGGTCTCAAAAAAGTTGGGACAGGGGCCCGTTTACCATGGTGTAGCATCCCCTGTTCTTTCTAACACAGAGTGGAGGCGTCTGGGTATTGAGGACACAAGTTTCTTGAGTTTAGAGTTTATTGGAATTTGATCCCACTCTTGTTAAATACAGGCTTCGAGCAGCTGGAGTGATTTGGGTTTCCTTTGACAGACTTTTCGCTTAATTATGCGCCACATGCTCTCAATCGGTGAAAGATCAGGACTGCAGACAGGTCAGTTCAGCACACAAACTCTGCTACTATGAAGCCATGCTGTAGTAATACCTGCAGTATGAGGTTTTGCATTGTCCTGCTAAAATAGGCAAGGCCTTCCCTGGAATAGAGGTCATCTGGAGGGGAGCATATGTGGCTGTAAACCTCTATATACCTTTCAGCATTCATGGTGCTTTTTAAAACATGCAAGTGTCCCACACCATATGCACCAATGCATTCCCATACCATCAGACATGCTGGGTTTTGAACTGAATACTGATAACAGGAGGAGTGGTCTTTCTCCTCCTTCCCCCGGAGGACACGACGCCCATGATTTCCAACAAGAATCTCAAATTTGGACTCTGACCACAGGACACGTTGCCACTTTGCGAGAGTCCATTTTAAATGAGCTTTGGCCCACAGAACACAGCGGCGCTTCTGGATCATGCTCAACAATGGCTTCCTTTTTGCATGATAAGAGATTTATGTGGCATCTGTGGGTGGCACGGCGGACTGTGTTTACAGACAGTGGTTTCTTGAAGTATTCCTGGGCCCATTTAGTAATGTCAATGACAGAATCATGCCGGTGAGTGATGCATTGGCGTCTGAGGGCCCAAAGATCACGGGCATCCAGTCAAGGTCTTCAGCCTTGTCCCTTACGCACAGAGATTTTTCTAGTTTCTCTGAATCTTTTGATGATGTTATGACCTGTCGATAATGAGAACTTCAAAGCCTTTGCAATTTGACGTTGAGGAACATTGTTTTTGCAGTATTCCACAATTTTTTTACGCAAGCTTTCCCAGGTTGGAGAGCCTCTGGCCATCTTTACTTCTGAGAGACTCGCCTCTCTAAGACATCCCTTTCATAGCCAATCATGTTACACACCTGATGCCAGTTAACTCAGTTACCTGCTAAATTTCCTTTATCTGATTCGCTTATATATTAATTGCTTTTTCAGCCCTTTTTTTGCCTGTGTCCCAACTTTTTTGAGACCTGCTGCAGCCAGAAAATTTAAATTAAATAAGCTCTTTTTCTGGATAAAAATGTAAAATGCCCAAGTTTCAACTTTCGAAATGTTATACAATTTCTATTGTAAATACAATATTGGCTCATGTGATCTGAAAGTCATTGCATTTTGATTTTATTCACAATTTACACTTTGTCCCAAATATTTCAGAATTGGGGTTGTATTTTATAAGTGTGCTGCTCTGGGATCAGCCCTACTTTTTAGCTCATAATGTGCAAGGTTTGTTTAAGGAGCAGATAAAACTGGTCTTCGCTTTACTGAGAGGTTACAAATATGGTTCCAGGTGTTTAGCTGCATGGCTAGAAGGAAGGGCGGCTCCCACACTGACTGCTTCAGGGTAAGGTGGAGAACATTCTGCTCAGCTCTACCTGAAGCCGCAAGGAGCCAAGGATACCCTAAGCACAATTCACAAGAGGGTAAAACATAACACCACAGCATTTTCAGGGGTGAAGCATCCTGATATTGGCTAATTTCATGTGACCCAAAAGGCTAATGGTGTCACTGCAGTGTTCAGCACAAGCACAGCTCAGATTCAAATCCAAGGAGTCTTGGGAGTGGTGTTTTAACAAGGTAAATCAATACCAGGAGATTTAATTACATAATATTTATAGCAGGGCTCTCCAAATCCAGCCCTCAAATCCAAATACAGTCCTGGTTTTCCTTCCTTCCAGGCAATTAAGTGAACAATTAATGCTGCTGATTGGCCAGATTGTCATCTCACCTGACTACCAGGTAAAGGGGGGGGGGGGGGGGGGGGGATTAGAAAACCAGCAGTTCTCAAGGACTGTAATTTGGAGAGCCCTGGCTTATAGGATGCGTTTTACTCCCATGTGTTGTGCATGATTATTAAGCTCAGGGGGAGGCTGTGAAGAGAAACCCATATATTCTTCAATGACCCAAAAAAAAAAAAAAAAAAGCAAAAATCAAGTAACTCAAGGTGCTCAGGTGAAATTGGCCAGCATATGAATTTGTAGAGATGTCATTTTCATCTCCTTCAAACATTCTGAGTTTTAATTGTTTTTAATTCAGGACCCTGCAGAAAAGAAGACTTTAGTCTCACTCAGGCTTTCTGCTGAAATAAATCTTATGTTAATAAGAAATAAAAATGTTCATAAATGTACTTTGCCCTCAGCAAATGAAAGCTAATAAAATATAAGAGAGAGATACTTCTCAATTCAAATACAATGACACTGTGTTTACACCCTGTTTGCACTTACTGGTAGAACTGGAAAATCCAGGATCTGAAATTAAAATTCGACATCATTTGGTCCCAACAACCGAGAATTCAGAATTCACTACTCCATTTTATTTTACTTCCTTTGAACTCTGCATCCAAGTTTCTCAGGCTCCTTAAACTCGGCGCAAGTCACCTTGACGGTCTTCTTGGCGTACTTGTCCAAGGCCTCGCCCTGAGTCTTGAAGATGGAGACATTTGCTTTCAGCAGGTCGCTCCTCTCCATGCCCTCCTTCCGCGGCATTGAGCCCACCAAAATGGCAGCATCCAGGTCCTTGAAGCCCACTTCCACCTTGTCCGTTGGAATGACCTCTTCAGGGCGAGATGAAACACTTATTTTTTTTTAAACGGAGTTCCTCAGAACATTGTCATGGAATAAAGACTGCAGAATGCTATCCAAATTTTGGTCAAAAACAAAAAATCAGCAAAACCATAAATGGATTAGCAAGTCTTTCAAGCTAAAAAGATGTAATTAATAGCTGTACTGGGGGGGCAATATAATTAACAGCCACCTCCAGGATCCACAAGTGGACAATTCCCTGACTGATTTCTCATTACACTGACTGTTCATCTTATTTTTCCTCACCTTACAATTGTTGTTCATACATATTTTTTTTTAAACTAAGTGGCAGTATTCCAAATGCTTCCCACAGACCAGTATTAGTTTGTAAGCAGCACAAAAAACTGAATATTTGTGCAGTACAACTTCAAGATTGTTGGCAGTTTTTCCCTCCCTAGTCAGAGTAACCGGGGCCCCCATTGTTGGGGGGGGAAGATTGAGGATTTTAAAGGCCCGAAATTCGGGGTGCACAAAAATTCCTTGAGGATTAAAGAAAGAAAGGGAGCCCACAGCAGGATTCTTGCAGGGGATACAGAATTCTGAGTGACGCTCCAGCAAATAGATTGCACTCAATTAATTTCCTTTCCTATTTTTATTTGTGCAACTCCTTCTGTTTTCCATTTGGACAAATCAGTTGCAGGTGACCGAGTGCAAGCACACTCGCATCAGCTGCACGCCTTTTTTTTTTTTTTTTTTTAAACTTTGAGAGACCAACAGACATGCTTGACTTGGTATAAATAACTTAAGAGCCGTGTGTGGAGCACTGATTTTTATTTCTGTGCCAACTAATGCCATGGTCAAGATCAACAGGGAGGCCTGATTTACTGTTCATTCTCTCCGTCATTGCTACACTGCTGCCGCATTTTTCAAGGTCAGTCTGTTGATAAAGACAGTCCCGGCTTAGTTTTTAAAGACCGTGACAATATTCCTTTCATGTAAAAAATATCACTTACAGAAGTTCTCACGTTGCTAAAAATTAACATCCAATAACACATAAAATTAATCAAATCTACACACATATTTTGAAGATTTCAAACCAACACCTGGTATGTGTTCATCCATCTTGCCAATTTGCCTTCTTCACCAAAAATGAAGTTTTAGGCTTAAATAGCAAAGGCCTAAATTGCCATTCATACAACAAGCACATCCTGTGAGCCTAAATATGCTTCTCATTCAAAAAACAAAAGGCATTCAGCTGCAGTATAAAAAAAAGGAAGTGTCAGAGTTCTGCACAAATGGCAGTACACATTTTAATAGCTCGCCAAGAGGTAGTACTTCAGTCTGATCTGCAGATAACGACTCATAGTGGTCATCAACGGCGATGCTGCCCTTTATCAAGGTGAACTTCAGACACGGGTCAGCATTGTGAGGCCCTGTTCCCTTCAGACCAATACTGCCGACAGAGCAACGCGGCCAAGATTGTAGGATTGAACAAAAACTACCAATCAGAGAGCTGCACTTGGCCACTCCTCCCCACCAAACACTGGCGCAATGATAATGCCGATTTAATGACAAGGTGGACACAGATAGTAAACGTAGGGCCACTGTGGAAAAAGACATGCGCAATGAAAACCAGAGGACTAAATGGCCCTAAAATGAATCCGATATCAAAACATAACCAATAACAAATCCAAAGTCTTTACAGCCTGCACAGGGCAGCAACGAATTCAATTTTTAGCCGCTTCCGGTGTTCTGTTAGTTCCGTTCATCCAAGTTCCGGTGAGCCAAAGATGCACTTACCCCTCAGAAGTGGAAGAGCACAGTCCTGCAACTCCATGACAACGCCATCCAGGACTGATAGCATGGGCGTTATGTCAAGCAGAACCAGAATGATGGGCTGCGTGAAGCAGAATTAAAAAAACTAGTTGAACCGGAATAGCCTCAGAAATGAAGTACAGTTAAGATGGTGGTTTACATATCTAATAATGTGCACGTAATTCACGCTAGAATGGCACAAATCTTTGCGCGTGCATGTATCCTCTATGTGCTTTAATAATCCATGATGCCAATTCCGGTCAGTTGTTTCTTTATCCTGCACTCAGCGAATTTACTAACGTCACTTTTTTTTCTTTTCTTTTTTCTTTTTTTTAAATCAGCACAGACTGCGCCGACGCCTATGAATGAACATGCTCGTGGACGTCGAAAACCATGACATATTCGGACAACAATCAAAAGAAGGTCTGACTTGAAAATGTGCAGACTCCGTGTCGCATCTGCGACGGGATATTAAATACACTGGCAGACTTCACAGGCCTACCTGGTCCTTGCCGAAGACATCCCCTTTAGCAATGCTGTACAGAAGAGAATAGGCAATCTGTCCGGCGGCCCCGGTCACGAGAACTCTAATAGGATCAGACTGAAAAATAGATGGAACTTGTATCGGCACTTACAAAGACAATATTCTCAGAAAAAAAAGCAATTTAGCAATTTATTTTAAAAAACGAAATGGACAGACAGATTGAAACATTGACACGGATAAACTTGATAAATATTTCAATAAATCGGATAGCAGTAGCTAGCAGAGGTGCGCAAACTTACGTGGCTAGCCAATGCATGCATGTTAGCTAGCTGGCAATGTCAAACCCAGAACCGGAGAATCTGAAGTAGTCTGAAGGATTCTATCGTTGATCCATGTTCGCGGGGCCAAATGTGACCTCACCATTCATTTTCAGCATTATAAAATTAAATTATGTACATTTTCCATAACACAACACAGCCCCAGCTAATGTAATTGCACAAAATTACGTGATCTTTACGCAATGCAATTCGTATTTGGGTTTTCTGGCAATGAATGAATGAACGTTTAATGTGTCACGCTTACAATGACACATAGTTTGTCAATGTGATATCAGCGCAATCAATAAATGAGATAATGTACCTGGGTGCAAAGAGCAATTTGGAATTTACCGATTAATTTACACCATCATTAGTAAAACGATCACTCTGCAACTTACTTAAGTAGCTAGCTGGCATACTTAAACGATTTAGATGGCTCGATATTAATTTGTCAAGATTGGACCATTAAACAATGCACGATATTTTTTTATCGCTTACCATATTTAGCAGTTGTCAGGCAAGAACAACGACTCTTCCACTTCGCATTCAAGTGAACTGAAGGGTCACCTTTATTCTTGTACAAAAACGGCCAGGCGGCGAAAGCAGGGAATTGCAGCACTAAGCTGGGAAGTGTAGTTTTATGTCTTAACCAGCTAAAAATGTGGACGAGGCCATGTGATGTACAAAAACTCAAATACCCATGATGTACCACTGAATTGTCAACAACTAGCCTCTGACGTATCCCACTGCAACCATTTTGGTTAATATCAAAAAGCAAAGATGGTTCCGAATACATGTGCGTGAGAAGGATTGACTGGTACAGAGTAAGCAAGGTGGAAGGATTTGGCGGGAGATTTTGGAAAGTTAGATTTTTTTTTTTGTTGAATAGTTATTTATTGGTTGAAAATAAATCCCAGACAAATAGAGAGTGATGAAGTGGAAGGGAGTGAAAAGAAAAGGAAGAAAGGAAGTGAAAATGAAATCAATGAAGGGTTAGGCCTATTTGTTGTAGTGATGAAAGCGGTTGGAGATCGATGGAAAAATAATAAAATATTTATTGACAGTCACCTTGTTGGGAAATTTGTTAAAAAGGAAATCAGGGATGTTTAAGCTGTTAGGGTATATCAAAGCGGTATTGTGGTTTGAATGCACAACTAAGAAACAATGGAAACAATGGGGGGGGGGGGATCATGAAAAGTTAAAGTCTGCAAGTAAGCCAGCTGCGCAAGATTCCCGAAAAATTACGCGAGAATCTTGCTGAAGTTGTGCGAGAAGCCCTCCAAACCCTGCGATAGCGGCAGGATGTTGCAGCTATCGCATGGTCAGCCTGGTGCCCGTGCCTTGTTCCGCTAGCGCTGAAAGTGAGGCCCTGGGAACAATGACCCAATGGTTGCCTCCAGTGAAGTAAATCCAACATGGCGGACCAGGTAGGTTTATCATTGAAATGTCTTCGTTTTGATATTTCTAGTTGGTATCATGAAACGTCATTGTGGTCATAAATACATTTCGATATACCAAGGCACGGGCACCAGCACAGAGATATAAGAAAACTAGAGTGGACAATCCTGTCACTCCCGAGGCGGCATACCGCCGCCATCTTGGGAATGTATATTGGAGCAGTCTTTTGCATAAGCGTTGGTGTGACCATGCTGGCTTTACTGGTATGTCACGAAGTAGGTCCTTTGTAGGACTTGTAATTATTATAGAACTGCTTTTGTTTAGAATGGCTTAAGACTGTAGGGTGATTTAAGAGAGTGTAGATTACAGCCATTGGCATTTTTTAAAGTTAAAACTGTGTCCTCTGACTGTACAAAAGTGTGATGTGTTTCTCATGTATTTATTATTACGTGCATGTACAGTTCGAAATATACCACTACAACTACCTCTGCTACTACTACTACTACACATTGCCATGTATCTAATTTTGTAATTCAATTAAAGTCTGCTGTTGTTATACCGCCCACTTCGGCACCAAGGTCCAGCTGGCGGTTCAGCGAAAATAGCGTTAGCTACAACGGTTTGTGTACAGTATGTACATGATGGCGTTCTACGATATTGATAACTGCAAATTCACCACAGTTTAACATTTTCAGATTCCTTTTCTGAGTAAGTTAGGCATTGTGCGATGCTCTGACTCAGCTAGCAAGCACCTCCGCTCCGGATCTTCCCCGGCTCCAGCTAATCTGGCTCAGAGCCGGGGCAGATCCAGTGCGGAGGAGCTTGCAATCTTGGGAGCCTTCGAAAGTCGTTCGATGCTTTGGCATTGCCTGAAGATGATACGGCCGGTATGTAGAAGACGAAGGCCATCCAGTCACCAGATCTACGATTTGTCCTGGGATATACAGTATATTTCGCAATTGAAAACACGGTGGTACCATTACATAGTTTTATTCGAAAGAGCTGGCGGTACAGTGTTTGGAAAATATATCGGTTTAACGATACTGGTACGAAGGGAGGCACATGGCGGAAACGAATGCATTGGGGATTCTTATGCAGGTGGTCCAGCTGGCGTTTAGCGAATATGGCATAATGGTGGGAGGTATATCGAGAGATGACTTATTTTCTTTCATGTCGAGAATACCTTCCAAATGTCACTCACGTAACGCGAGAATCATCCGAACGCTTTTTCTTTGAACGAAACGAAAACGTGGGTAACTGAGCGAATATAAAGGGTAAGACAACAATTATTTAGCTTTGCCAAATAATGGAGCATAAAAATTGTTGTTCAATCTCAATTCCTTATTCGTGTCATTTTTAAGTATGAAAAGATAAAAAGAATATGGAAAAAAGTCTCCACCCCCCTCAAAGGCGAAAAAAAAAAGTCTACACCCACGTTCAGCCTACTGTTTACATGTGTCTCATCGGGCATTTATACATACCCAAGATGGCCGAGCTATTCTGCCGTCAGCGCTTTGGCCCAGCCCACGCAGCGTCCACTCTAGTTTTCAGGCTGTCGCATGGTTTGAAAGGCTTATCGCGCAACGTCTGCGAGATTCTGGCGTAGTTTTTCGGGAATCTCGCGCAGCCGGCTTACTTGCAGACGCGCTCGAACTCTTTCACTCTTTCTCCCAGCGGCACACATAGCTTTGAACTTTGATTGGTCCGTGTACCATCATCGAATATTTGATTCAATCAGCGTTTAAGGCATTGACATTTCATCAAAATATTTTTTAATGGTTCCCTCAGTTAATTTTACAGAGATGCATTAAATGAGCAATCAACTTGATGCCACACTTCGGCGTTGAGATATGAGACCTAATCCTACAGCTAACAGTTTTTGGGACAATTCCATTGTTAGTGTTGATAAAATATCTTCAAGTGAAAACGAATGACACAATGTGGCCATTAGGAAAAGGACATGCAGGAAGCTCATGAAACAAATAAATCTTTCAAAATGTATTGCTATCAGGTGCAGTAAAAGTCGTGCTTTGAACGTGACGCAGCAAACAGGACTCAAGGTCCGGATCAAGCGTACAGTGATTAATTGCGTGGTTATTGATGTGTCCATTTTACTGACAGAAAACTGAGGTGAATTTTGGATTTAATGGCTGTTGATCTTGACAAATGCTTGCAATCATTCCTCATACAACCATATTTTCAATTATTTACCCTCTATGATGTTCATGGAATCAATGTTTAACTTAAGGGATGTACAGTCGTTATGTTTGTTATGTAACACTGCATCTTGACATTGAATGCAAACCCCATCCTAGATACATTTCCTCTCTGATAATTTGCCATTTATGAAGAGCTAGTGCTTCTAATTGGCCAGACTGTTTTTAGTCCTGACGCCCAGGCAAAGTGAGGGAGGAAAGCCTAACGGTTTGCGAACCTCCTTGCACTACATTGGTAATTTACAGTTACAAACAATTGAAGCAAACCATTTGCTGAGAGTGGATGTGAGCTTCCAATTTCGAATAGCATATGAGTGATTATGATAGTTTCTGAACTCTATTGCTGTTACTGAATCGCAGAAAAGGTATCAGTATTAGCAATAATGGCAAAGATGACAACTAATATTCATACCTGATGTCAATACATGACGTAAATGAGGTTGTGGAACCAAGGTCATATTATCTGCTTCTCAATGTGACAGTGCAGGTCGGAGAAGTAAACCTGATTTGTGCTCCCATGATGGATGTGCCGTGTGGAATTGGCAGATGAGCATGTATAAATAGTACCTTTATCAGGCTCCAGTGGCCATGCTGTGGCTTGGCTTTGGGGATTAGAATGGAATTCTGGGGCCCCTAACAGAATAATGTCATGGGTGAAAAGTATATTGCCCATGATTTGCGCCCCGTGCCTACCCCACAAGCTTTGAGCGAGTAGAATTATTGCAGCCTTTCTCAATGCTTACAGTGGCACTGCATTAGTCCTTGGCTGATTGGTCCAAAGTATGTGGGTTTGGGCTTGATGAGCATTAGAGACTAACTGGGAAAACCTAGCGACTGCAACAACTGGTGATGGTGGACCAGAAAATGGAAATTTTCTACTTGGACCAAGTCCGAACCAAATACCCTGGGGTATTCTGGGGGTGCTAGAAGATGACAGGACTGGCTGTCTTTTGGCGGAGAGGCTGTCCTTTTGAAGTCCTAACCTGCTTTAGATTTAATATGTCAACAAAGTTAGGTTTTTAGGAATTTTTTTTTTTTTTTAAATTCTGCATCGGGAGAACTCAATTGATTTTAATCACTAGTGTGATGATTGTTACATCTGTATTTGTATCATGAGTCAAGAGTATTCTAATCTCATAATTTGTGATCTTTGACCTTAAAGGACTTGTGCTATGGGAAATGCGGTTTCTCATGGCCCAGTAAAGGTTGACTGGAGGAGCCCCAGTGTAGTCGTTAGAGCCCCCTTTTCCACTTCATTGCAGTTTTCTACATCACAAACAGACCTGCTCCGCATTGTTCACTCCTGCCAGCTCTATCTGTGTGCCCTGCTCCCTCCCACAGCCTTTACTAACCGCCCCCTCCCCTGCACTCGATCACATTACTTTTTTCCTGTTTCTCAACAAAAAAGTTATTGAAGTTAGTCCCCTTCTGCTTCTGCGTGCTCGTCATGGTCGTTAGTGCGCTGGATTCGCTGAAAATGTCTAACTGGAGGATGGCTCCTCTCCAGGTGTCTGAAGGAACAGCAAACCTGGAATCTGTATCTAAGTACCTCCAATTTCCATTAAAAGTGAATTTCAAGTTCATAAACTTGTTTGGTGACTCCATATTGCTCTTGGTTATGTATCCAACTTCTATCCTCAAAACTATTTAGCCTGTCCATATTACCTCTCCACACTCATTGTGTAGTTAACAATTGAATCTCTTCATGTGTAATTAGAGTCTGTATTTTGCCTGGGGATTTTGATGTATTAGCCACTATGGCAAATGATGTCAGCTGCCAGTAGCACTAGTGGCTCATTATGTGTGAGGGGACTTCAATTCAAAACGTTATAGGGGAGTCAATGATAGACAGCGGCACGTTGAGAAACTCTGCGAGTGAGCATCCTACACAGGGTGGCTCTGCATCTGAGCACTGCACACAGGGCGACTCTACATGTGAGCACTGCACGTGGAGCGACTCTGCATGTGAAGCACTGCATGCTGGGCAACTGCTTGCAAGCACTACACGCAGGGCAACTCTGCATATGAGCACTGTACACAGGGCGACTGCAAGTGAGAACTGCAGACAAGGTTACTCTGCATGTAAGCTCTGCACACAGGATGACTGTATGTGAGCACTACTCAAAGGGCAAATCTGCATGTGAGACCTGCATACAGGGCAACTCTGCATGTGAGCACTGGGCACTGGGGAACTACAATGTAAGCACTGCACATAAGGGTGACTTTGCATGTGAGCACTGCACATAGAGCAACTCTGCCTGTTAGCATTGCACACAGGGCGATTGCCTGTGAGCGTTGCACAGGGCGACTGCCCATGAGCACTGCAACCAGGATGACTCTTCATGTTAGCACTGCACACAGAGTCACACTTCCTGTGAGAACTGCACACAGGGCGACTCTACATGTGAGCACTGTATGCGGAGCGACTCTGCATGTGAGGCACTGTACACAGGGCGACTACAAGTGAGAACTGCAGACAAGGTTACTCTGCATGTCAGCTCTACACACAGGATGACTGTATGTGAGCGCTACACAAAGGGCAAATCTGCATGTGAGCACTGCACACAGGGCGACTTTGCATGTGAGAACTGTACACAAGGTGATTATGCATGTGAGCACTGCATGCAGAGTCACACTGCATTTGAGAACTGCACACAGGGTAAGTGTGCATGTCAGCTCTGCACAGAGGGCAACTGCATGTGAGCACTGCACACAGAGTCACATTGCATGTGAAACCTGCACGCAGGGTGTCTCTGCCTGTGAGAACTGTATACAAGGCGACTTTGCATGTGAGCACTGCACACAGGGCAATTCTGTATGCAGTGCTCACATGCAGAGTTTGATTAGAGCAGGCTAGTCGTACACAGTACACCCCTCTCCTGGACTTATAGGGGAACACTGTGCCACAATGTAAGAAAGCAGACTCTGGTTTATCTCAGTACACATTGGAGGGTTATAATGGAGCCAACGGGGGCAAAATGAGGTCGCCTACTTAAGGACTAAAGACTCTTTATGACTGGGGCTCTCCGCGATGCTGCTGTATGCATTGCTCGACCTGACTTTTCAGCAAACCTAGAGAGCCAGGGCGAGCCGGTGACAGAGAAATGCCCATAGCTTCCTATACAGCTTATTTAGTCAATAATAATAGATGGCAATAGCCTTTGAAATATGCATAGAAATATACTGAAATGCTTCTTTTTGAAATACCATTGCTTGTGCAGATCACGCTAATTTTGTTCAGCAGAATGCAGATTTTATAAGTATTGCTTTAGACAGGGAGGCATTCTGGAATCCAGTGCTCTGATGGCGATGTCCTCATGACACCCCTGCTGAAGCTGGCAATATGATCGCAGAGAAGCGACTTACCTGCGACGACACCGCCCTCACTACGACATACAAGGCAGTCAATAGTGTCAGCATCTCGAGATTCCTATTCTCTTGTCCCTCTTGTATGTATGTCCGTCCGTCTTCTCCAATCACCGGTCTACTTGATGAAAGTCAAAGGAGAGCGCGAGTGCTGCAGCCGGTACGACTGTGATTAGGTTTCCACCGGAATGCGATTCGAATACCGTTCTTCATTAACGGACGGGCGCGCTTTGCGTTTGTATCTTCCCTCTCTCAAGAAACGACTGATTTAAGTAAATTAATATGCGTTTGCGAATAGAGATCGAGGTGCTGCGAATAATACTGTGTTCATATCTGCAAGTGATGATCTACTGTAGTCTGTATTAAAACAGTATTGCAGTTGCGCCTCTGAGGGTGACGTCACTGATATTTCGCTTCACAGTAGGAGACTGCATCACGTTAAAATGATACCCGGGGTTTCATTAGTCTGTGTGGAAACTCCGATGCGGCCAGTTCGTTAAGGTGATTGGATGCTTTACCTGAGGAATTTTGACCTCTGAAACAGGTGAGCTCGGACCGCAGAGGTAGAAGTTTATGAACAGACAATACACCTCTTGGAGAGCTGACACATACTTTACGTGCGTGTGTCGTTTGTTATTTCGCTTTGTTTCAGCAGACACTGACCGGTAAATGGTAACTTCAGTGGTGGCAACACGTTATTGAGATCTAATTCACGGTATCGTGCATTTTTCGTTCACGTTTATACGCATGAAAGCATAATATTCATCACCTAACGTTCCTTAGATTACTGACCGTCATCCCTGTATTTTTCTTTTACAGCCACACTCGAAGGAGTGTGAAGGTGCAGGAGATCTGTGCTTTGTTGCCTGTACTGAAACGGTTTGTTTTGAAAGTAGGGTAGACTGAGTACAGTTGAGACATGTGAGACATGTATGGTTTAGACAACGTCCATATCTTGACTGCGCAGCAAGCCTCAGCTGTGATTTTTGCTGTGCACATGGGTATTAGCATCCTCTTTGAACTTGGGAAATTTTAACTCCGTGCGAAGCTCCGCCCCAAAGATATCAACAAAACTATTTTTTGCCAGGTTAGATTTTGACTTCACCATGTCCCCTCCACAATGCATATCTTATTACTCTTATGTGACTTCTAAACGTAACTTGCATATATGCAAACGTTGTTCTGTGCCCTAAAAACGTATATATTTCAGCAGCGCAGACTTATGATAACCAGTTTAAGTCACAATTAGACAAAATTAGAGGCAAGTATTAATCAGTTTTGAAATTTGTGATATTTCAACGGTCTACTATTAATGGATATATTTTTCTGGCATGAATATAAGAAGGATTACAGAGTATATACACTCTCAAAAATAGGGGTACAGCAGGAGTCCATTTCTGTTCCCCAAGGTACATTCAGCACTTATGTACACTTTAGGGCTAATTATAGGACCTCAAGGTGCCTTTGTCAACCTTTTTTAGGGTCTGAAAGATACTTTTAGGTTCCTTAACAAACAAAAACCCACTTCTGTGGGTACAGCTGCAGTGTTCTTGAGGGTACTGCCCCGGTGACAAGCCTTTGGTTTTTAGCTCCTATAAAATTTTGGTGCTGCCAATGCTCGTCTTCCTTGAAACTCAGCATGTCACACTCGGGGCCAGCTGGGCAGGTTGTAGAGGGCTATGCACGTACTCCTAGAACAGGTAACTGGTAGTTCTATTTCGTACGTGCTTGCTCTCTAACGGGCTTCGCTACTGGTTTACACCTAAGGCGAAGGCCGTTAGGGATGGATGTACTCCCAGGTGGCCCCAGACCTCAGATTTCCATTCAGAAACCGAGAGAAACCCGTCCACGCACTGGGGCGAGCACCGCCATCCTGCGTACATCGCCCCAAGTCCCGATACACCTTAAAAAAGTCACACCAAACCCAAGTTGGTAGCAGACCCCGATGGGGGGGGGGGGCTTGCAGCTGTCATCATAGCGAAGTCCGTAAGAGGGTGGAGCACTTACGAAATAGAACGTGTATTACAAATAAAATATTTCAAGCAATAGTGAACGATACAAGATTAAGTGATAATAAAATAAAAACACCTGGAATTGCATAGCAACGACTAATAAAAACTCCACACTGTAAAAAAAAAAAAGTTGTCTCAACTGAAAAAAGTTAGTGTCCAGGCTGCCTTAAAATTTCAAGTTAACTGAATTTAAGATTATTAGTTGATTATTACCTCAACTTGTCATCTCAAGTTCGGTGAGCTTAAAATTTTAAGGCAGCCTGGACACTAACTTTTTTTCAGTTTAGACAACTTTTTTTTTTTTTTTTTTTACAGTGCAGCATGAACAAGTAGGTTCCTGAGAGTTTTTTTTTTTTTTTGTTATGTGGTATGGACTCAGCTGACCTGTTACCTGCCCTTGTGGGGGAGGCCATTCTAATTTGTTTGGCGCTAAAGCATTAAAAGTACAGTCTCCCTTTGTTTAGAGTCTTTACTATGGGACAGTTATGAGAATTTGGTTAGATGATCTAGTAGTCTTGGTGCAGAGTATTGAGTTAAGTTCAGAAATGTTAGAGAGACCCATGCCATATGGCTTTGAATGTGACAAGGGGATCTTAAACTGAGTATGTAAGATGATCAGAAAGCCAATGTAAGTGGCCCACAGTAGAGGTTATATATTCTCTTCCCGTAGTGTTTGTCAAAAGCTTGGCTGCTTCGTGCTGAAACAAGTGAAGTTTAGCTATTTCAACCTTGCTTAACAGGAAAATGAGGTGTTACTGTGGGAGGAGCATGGATGATTTGCTCTTGGATGTTATTGGGCAACGTCGAAGTAATTTTGGAAATATTTCTTAGTTGTACAAAATATGACTGAACCAATTTCTTCACGTGATGGTCAAAATTCATATTTTCATCAAACAGACACCAAAATTTCTGGATGATGGTTTTAAATTACCTACACTGAAAAAACAAAATCTTATCATGCATTTTAATCTTGCATTTGGACTTCTAACTCTTATTTCTATCACCTTCATTTCTTTAAAAAAAATACATTCTAACTCTGATCTAAGATCACTTTAGCTCATTTCAGATTTGTCCAGGGGTTAAGATAATTTCACTTGCCTCATGGACAAATCTATAAATGAGTAAAAATGATCTCACATCTGTGACAGAATGTATATTTCGATTTAGAAAATACAAGATTTAAGTTCTTGTTAAGATTTGTTTTTGCAGTGTAAATGCCTGAGGTATAGACTAGTACTCTTTGAAATTTGGTCTGGGCTAAGGACTAAAATTTCTGTGTGGTCTGTGTTCAGCTGTAAGAAATTCAGTGACATCCGATCTTTGATAACAGTAAGACAGCAATTTTGAGTATTTAGATTTTAAGCTTGTCAGATTTAAATGATGCATAAATCTTGGAATCATTTCAGTACGAATTACCAATGGGCAACATTCTTTAACTGACAAATAATATGATGAAAGGGGAGCAAATGCAAGCTAAATGACATGGCACCAAGGATTGAACCTTGCAGGACCCCACATAACATAGGAGATAGCGAAGAGACAAAATCATCATTAGCCACTCTTAATGATCTCTACGTGAGATAGGAGGAAAACCATCTGAGGTCAGGTGCATCTATGCTAACAAGCACTTTAAACTGTCCAGCAAGATAGTACAATCACTAGTTTCAAAGGTGGCAAACAAGTTCAAAATTATTAAAATGGAGTGACAGCCAGAATCTGCATTCATAAACATAACATTAATGATTTTCAGGAGAGCTGTTTAAGTACTATGCAGCTGGCAAAAAAACATTTAAATCGGCAAGATTAGCTTCCAGTATTTCCAATAGTAGCAATTTTTTTTTAACAATTTTTGAGGCAATGGGTCAGTTTTAGATGTCAATAGTTCTGAGGGAGTCTTGGATCAATGCCAGGTTCCTTTAAAACGGGTTGAAGACAAGCTTGTTTAAAATTGTCAGAGAACTGACCAGAAGACAGCGACTCATTTTCGATAAAGACAGGACGAGGGGTGATGACTCGTAGTACCTCTTTGAATAATCTTGGGGTGGGGTATTGAAGCCTCAGAAGGATAAGAGCATGTGTTACACACTGTCAAGCAGATAATTCAGTAAAGTAAGGGTAAATTCACTTGGCAAAATGTGGAAGGCATCTGGGGTGTTATATATGAGGCAGGGGCGATTGAAGAGGCTTTGACCTTCGCAACACACTAGGATCTTTATTCATTCTTCAATGGAGGAAGCTGAAGCAGTTGAAGGAGCTGAGTTTATAAGCAGGTCAATGGTGCTGAACAGAAATTTGGGGTTACTTTTTAGCAGCAATTAGGTTTGTAAGACACGTAATTCCATCTTTTTCAATTTATAAATTGTACAGAGACTGCTACAATTAGTAAAAATACATGAGGTGAACTTGCATGTCAGTTTCCTTTGTTCCACTCTTCAATATTAACTTTTTTCTTGGCTAGAATCCTGACTTATCCAATGGATTTGAAGCCACCTGATTCATACCCTAAGAAGCAATGTATTCTTAGTCTGATGACCATAGAACATTGCACTGATCATCCAAGTCATTTATATCATGAAACTTTGTTCACCTGCTACAGAAAGCTGAAAAAAAAACAGGAGAAATAGTCCACAGATTTCTCATTAAGGATACGAGTGTGAACCATACGTTTTGAGGAAAGAGTAGGTATTTGAAGGGCAATATTGAAAAAGACAGTTTTGAGACCCAAAAGGCTTTCAAGGTAAGGTAAGGGCATTAACGGATCAACTCACTAAGTAGGACACTAATAAATATAATTTACACACGGTTTAACTTGCTTTCCATCTGTATTGACATTTCCAAGGTGTTTCTCGACCATAACGCCGAAACCACTCAATATTTCTTCGCCAAATGTTTGTAAGTTTATTGATCAGCCACTAAACTGGTGCCTTTTTCTGACCTTAGAATTATAGGGATCTAACTGACATTTTGGTCAAAATTGAGTCAACTGTTGCACATAATAATTTGGTTATAAATAGTTCTATCTAACTATGGGTGTTCATTTAATTTGTTAAATTGGGATCAGATCAGAATTACAAAGTTCCTGTTCCCTAAATGTACACTGAGCGGCCAAATTTTGGAAGCAAATTCCTTAAAACTGTATGAATGGTAGTTAGAACCCTGTAATTCTACGGTCTTGTGTGTGGTTTTTTTTATTTTTATTTTTTTATTCAGGGTTATCTGGGGGGTGGGGGGGACACTTATGAGTTAAACCCCACTGTACTTGTTATTGAATTTATAAACACAATTTGGGCGGCAGTGTCAGGTGCCCATGCGATCCCATCCTGTTGATGAGCACCTGCACCTCCCTGGCTTTACTTTGTTCCTTCCCTGTGCTGAGTGAATTCATAGGCTGTCTTATACTGTCAGGACATCGTTCCACTATGTGGATTAGCAGCTTCATGGTGTTGTATTGAATCAATGCTGACTGTAGCACCGAGTCTCTTGGTGCTGAGTAATTAGGTTACTGTTTGGTTGTCCATATCCCATCATGCACCTGGGGTCTCCTGCTGCTGTTGAATTTTGAGCCGCAGCTGGAGAGGAATAGCGATTGGATGTGAGGTTTACTTGCAGTTTACCTGTTGGGATGTACAGTAAAGGCCAGCAGTGGGCAGCACAGCTAGAAAGTCCTGGCGGGGAGGGTCACAAAACATCCCTTTAGAACAACAATTAGTCCTGGCCAGTTCTCAAACATTTTCTTTTATTGACAAGTTTTCCAATCATGGTAATAATCCATTGGCATTTGAAGACCTGGCTTCTCTCCCCATGCCATCTAACAGCAATGAAATAAGGGGCTAAATTCAGTGTAGAAAAATAATTTACTCATGAATAGGCCTATGCTTTACCAAAGACAAACTGCTCTGGGACCTCTGAGCTACCTTTTTGGCACATCAGGCAATCTAACCTGTGCTTCATGATAGTTTAAATTGTTGAAATGGTATAAAAGACCATTTGAAATGCCTTCATGCAATCTTGAATGACGCTGATTTAAATACTTAATAAATTGAAATTGCGAGCACGCTATGAAAAAGCAACAATGCTGACGAAAGCCAGTAGGCTGAAACGCTCGAGTATTGCTGCCCGTGCCGAAATAAAATTTCTTTACTTTGATCCCTGAGGGCTGGATTAATTTTTTTTTGCTGATTTAAATACACCAAAGTACATGTCCAAGTGAATTATTTTTGATAATTGTTTTTTAGGGATGTTCTGTGCTGATTTGAGCAGAATGTAAGTAACTAAAAGTTGTTATATGTTGATTGTTGGATGTCAAATGGTTCATGATATTCGCTCATTACAATCGCTACCCTCAGTAATCCACACCTGGAACTTTGTCAAACAAAGCTCTGCATCAGAGGTGATTGTTAAGGACGAAGATTCATAAATGTGAAGTTCTGTTTCGACCAGCAGATGTTGCCACAGAATTATGGTAAGCAAACTGCGCATTATAGTTGCTCATTTTTTTTCATTGGGTACTTTTTAGTCCAAAATCTCCTGGCTCTGCGTGTCAAGAATACAAATTAAGAAAAGACGGGTTAAAAAGAACCCACTTTGCCAACAAGAGGCTCGGAAGCGGGGCACAGGAAGATTCTCACGAAGTTCAAGCATTTATTTGTCATGGGTCCGGTAAAATACTACGGGGGAACCCCTTCTCAGAACTGACTGGATAATCTCCTGAATGACGGCTGACCTCGATTTAGCTTGAGGCAGTGAAGAAACATGTAAAATAAACAACTGCACTGAGCCCATGAGCTTTGTCCCAATATCCTCTCTAAGCCCTGCTGTCTTACTGCAAGTGTGCAGTTGAGTGATGTGCAAAAAGTGCTGACCGAAAGTGCTTCTTCTACCATGGTGAATCACAATTTTCTGAGTAGAATTGGGACATATTTACCCATGTGCATGACTTTTAAACTGGAACACTTTAAATTTGACATATGAATAATAAGCAGTGTCATAATACCTACCCTCCAGACTGATACAGAGTGGGACTGGGATTCCAGTGTTGAATTTGCTTTCCAGACGGTTTTCACTCAACAGCGCATCTTATCTTGTTTGGGCCACATGCTGTGTAAACAGCCGTATAAAGTTTGTAAATACAGAGGTCTTGTACAGTCTGGCTGCGCAGTCTGCATGTGCTCATCTGCACACCCAGCCTCACCTGGGAGGTGAAGTCTGATGTTTTGTGTCTTGCAGGTGTTGTATAATGAAGCTGTTTTGGTGAATAGCCCAGGACTAGTGTTTACTCTTCAGGAGTTATTTGTTTGTAATGGTTGCTCTTCAGGAGTTATCGGGTTGTAATGTTTACTTTTCGGGAGTTATTGGGCTGTAATGCTCACTCTGTGGGAGTTACTGGGTCGCAATGTTCACTCCTCAGGAGTTATTGCGTTGTAATGTTCACTCTCAGGTGTTACAGGATTGTAATGTTCACTCTTCAGGAGTTATTGCATTACAATTCTCGCTCTTCAGAGTTATCAGGCTGTAATGCATTCTCTTCAGGAAATGTCAGGCTATTGTGTATTCTTCAGGAGTCATGGGGTTGTAATTGTCATGGTTTGGAGGCTGTGTTGTGTGAAGGGCTTTCTGTGTCTCTCGTCCTGGGATGACATCGAATTCCTTCACCATTGGATTTTTTTTTACTCCAGCTGGCTGATTGGACATGGGCGGCGCCCTCCCTTGACTCTATATAAACCGGAGGCCCGCCACGCCTCCTTTGCTAGAGTGTCTGATCTTAGCTAGCAATTTAGCCAGAAGATATTTCCAGTTTAGGAATTTAGCGAACTCTTTTCGCGTGTATTTTGGTGTACATTTTTATGGAGATTTCCTTTTGAGTTCCTCCCTGTTCCTCTTCTTGTCTGCACTGGTTTTGGTGCTTAGATATTCATCCCTCGAGATATTTATATTGTTGCCTAGTTTGGACGGCTCCATGCAGAGCCTTTTCTTTGTTTCTGCCAGGTTACTCTTACTTTGCTCAGCTTCCTATTTCTGGTTGCTGAGTTTATTTCCTGGGTAGCTCGATAGTTTAATTTCTGCCTTGCTCTTTTAGTGGGTTTTTGTGCTCACTGTTGCCGGCCTTTTGCTCTCCAGATCGCTGCATTTGGTCTCCAAATTTCCACTGCCATTACAGTACACTCTATCCAAGAAATGGTGCTATCAGCGGCGGCATTCCTCCACCAGATTGTTGCCAATCAACAAACTGTGCTCGCTGGTCACTGCAAGGGGCTTGTTAATTTAAGTAATCAGCGAGCAGAATTGGCAGGAAGAATTTGCTTACAAGAGTATGTAATGCAGAGAGAGGAAAACACTTTATCAAGCGTTATAGAGAGTATCAAAACCTTAACTGTTCAGATCACACATAATATCGCACAAGCACCATCCACGTAGCTCCCCCGAGAACCCAAACTACAATTACAACCAAGGTATGGAGGCGAAGCAGGAAAATGAAAAGATTTCTTTGCACAATGCGAAATATTTTTCGGATCACAATCTTCACGATTCTCTAATGAAGAGTCACGGTTTCATTCATTCTCTCCCTGTCGTCTGGCATGGCGCTCTCCTGGGCGGGGCCACTCATTCGCTCCACATCGCCTGTCGTCAGTTCAGCAGATACTCTCATGAAAGAAATTATTCCAGTTTTCGATCAAGACGTGTGTGGTCAGGACGCCGCCACATATTAATGCATTTGATTACAGGGGTTTAAATAAATCACAATTAAGAACCGTTACCCCCTTCCCTTGATGAACTCTGTTTTTGAACATCTGCAGGAGGCGTCCTTTTTTTGGTATGTGATTGGATTTATGCATTTGCGTCAAGGTTCTGAGAACATTGCAGAATTTTCTATATAATTTTGTTCCATGGCCGCAGAGATAGGTTAGCCGGAGGCGCCTCTTATGACCGTCTTTATTCATGCATTGTCTGAACCGGATAAGGACGCTCTGACTTCATTGGAGCCCTGTGTGTCATAGATTCATTGGTCCGTACTGTGGTTAGAATTGATAATCGCATCCGCAAACATGATAGAGAGTAAAGAACGGCACTGGCTCTTATAAGCAAAAGTTTGGATTCTACTCCCACCTGCAACCAGTCCCAGCTCCAGCTCCCAGCAATTTCCTCCCCGTAGTGAGCCTATGCAGGTAGATGGATCATATCACAGCCAGGCTTCCAATCCTGACCACAGGTGGACAATTTGTTGTCAGTGCAGAAAACTGGGAAATATCCGACCATCTTGCCTTGAGCACAAGGGAAACGGGAAGTCTCTCTAGCGGTATTGCGGGCGCTGGAGGGACAGACTCAATCTCCCTTTCGCACGTTTATTTCTGTGGACTTGATTGTGGGGAGGCAGAAAATATCTGGCTTTTCTGGACTCAGGGGCCTTGGATTGTTTTATGGGTGCAGGGTGGGCAGGAAACATTCCTTACCCATCTGTTCTCTCTTGTATTCTCACACTGTCAATGCTCTGGATGGTTGCCCGTTGGGAACTGGGCTTAGTACTGAAGTCACTGAATTTTTGACGATGCTCATCCCATTTGGCGGTCACTCTGAAAGAGTTTGGTTTTTTCTGATCAACTATCTGGGTTTTTCTATGGTGCTGGGACGTTCTTGGTTGGTTGAACATGGGCCACATATTTTTTGGGGCAGTCAAAACAGTCCTATCATCCAATGGGGCTCCAATTGTAAGGTTCACTGTAATAAGATTATATCTTGTCGCCCCAGATGCCAATCTATGGGGGAGGCTGATGCCTGGAGTGATGACGAGGAGGGTGTCTCACTTGACACACCTGATTTGGAAAATGGGGGGACAATGGTTTGGAGTTGGATCCTCAATTTGACTGGTGCCAGCCGGAGGAGGATCTTGTTTCAGAGGATTTTTCTGACTCTGAGTCAGTTATTGAGGCTTTGGATCCCTAGGAGGGTTGCAGTTTGGGGGCTACTCTGAATTTTTGTTTTTGTGTTGCATTTGTATTGAATTTTGGGTCTCCATCAGTTGGGTGGTCCTTTAATCAGAATGTCTACCACTTTTCTTTTGGCTTAGAGCTGTAATGGAAATATAATAGGGGCTAATTTCCTAATTTCCTCATTGGTCACACCAGTTAGCATGCCACTGTCAATCAATGGGACTGATCAGCGTGTGAAAAGGACAATAAAAAGAGGATGGGTTACGCCTCTTACTGGAGTACCAATTCAGCAGGTTGGGCAACCGCAAGAAGAGGACAAATGTTCTTGCAGTGTTTCTGACATGTTTTTTTCTATTGTCTTATAACATTTTCTCTATATTACAGCAGAAATTTAATATTATTTTGTGTAGCTGGGTGCAGAGAGGAAGCATTTGGAGTGAATATCAGCCTTGATTGCACCTGCCGCTGCCACTTCACTTATCTTTCACGGCTGAAGGTTAGCACCTTTCGATGTGTCACAATCTTGGTGCCCAGGCGCTTCATGAGAATCTCTTGCATACTCATGTATGATTCCCATGCAAACTGCAGGAGTTTTCGGGCTGTACTAAACAATGGCTGCTGCTCAGCAAATGTGCATCTAATATTTGTCATTAAATGTGCTGCCTATAGGGTTACCCTGTGGGTAACCCTGTTGGTTCACAACAATACAGTTTCAGGTTTAAATCCAGCCAGAGTCTTCTCTTGTGTGTACTTTGGGCATGTTTGCTTGGTAATTTCCTCCCACAGTGTAAGCGCACGCATGTCAGGCTTTTTGGAGACTTTAAATGGCCCATGGGTGTGAGTGTGTGAGTGGCAATGGTGGCTGATGTTCTAACTATAGAGTTACAGAACATCCCTTTCAACTAATAATAGGTCTTGACCTGTTTACTCTCATTTTTTTTTTTTCAAATTACCAGTATGCTCAAGATATTTCAGCCCGATTTCATGCTCAACACAATCTAGTGAGACCAATTTTCCTTGTTAAAAGGATAGTTCACCCAAAAATGAAAATTTACTCCCCTCAAGGCTAAAGCCACATGAGCAGCGTGGAAACATTTTGTGTTTTTAGCCCGTCATTTCAGCGCGATACAGCTTTCAGTTTGCCACGGATACTTTTCATATTTTATATGCATGTGGGCCCAAGATCTAGCCCGAATTCGATTTTGGGCATGCTGCTATTCTTGTTTTGGCCACCAGGAGGCTTTTTCTGCAAAACCTCAAACAGCTCAAGCTCCCTTATTCTACGAGCTAAGATGCTCAAATTTTTACTGTAGGTTGTGCTGCCAAGGATTCATCATATATATCATAGGTTTTTGATTTGACCTAAATTTCAAGGTTATGTAGGTCAAAGATCGTAAAATGCACAGATTTACTTTCCGTGCAGTAGTGCCTTCAGTTTTCAACAGAATCTTTTCATATTTTATATGCATGTATATGGGCCCTAGATTTAGCCCAAGTTCCATTTTCGGCCTGCTGCGATTCTCAGTTTGGCCACCAGCGGCCTTTTCTGCAAAAATTCAAACAGCTCTAGCTCCCTTATATTATTCTACGGGCTAAGATGCTTCAATTTTTTGCCCACTCAGCCAAAAGGCCCAATGGGCTTATGCTATGCTCGGGTTCTTTAGTGGTGGTATGTCCTGCATCCGTGCGTGCGTGCGTAAACTTTTGGCTTGTCTGCGCTCTAGCGTCTTCAGTTTTTCACCGATCCTTTTCATATTTGATATGTGTATATAGCGTCTTAAGGTCCTGACCGAGTTCGATTTTCAGCCCAATCGGATCGATACTATGGCCAATAGGGGGCGTTCCATTTTGGCCACGTTCGGCCTAGCAGGCGCAGTGGCTTTGCCACTATTTTTAAATGTTGTTTTTATGCTTGAAAGAATGGTATTTGTCTTCAATTCTGTTTTTCTGTCTAACTCCAAAAGTGTTTTGAGGATGAAAGGAATTCACAGACCCTTTGATTAGACTTGGGGTGAGTAGATGAGTTATTTTTGATTTTAGGGTGATCTATCCAAGCTAAGAAAACAAAATGCATCAATTTGACGCAAAATTGCCTTTCAATCAACATTAATCACTTGTGGATACTTTCTAATCCTTGTTTTATTTGTTGTAATTTAAACAATCATGAAGCACTGTTTTTTTAGCCCACATTGCACAATCTGCTAAAAAACAATCATTTAAGTTAACAAAGGAGTTATTGTTTTGAATGAAAAAAATTCTGAATTGAATTGACTATTTCATCATCACAGCATTTATTTAGGTTGGAAACTGAGTGTAACTGTAAATGGATTTTTCTAATCATTGGAAAAGGTCAAGACTACTTGTTAGTTCAAAGAAAGCACATTCTTTCATGCTTTCTCTAATTTCAGTTGACCAGCTTCACCGGTGTATAAATGGCACGTGACCCCTGTGATGGACTTACGAACTGTCTGGGATGCATTACTGATTATTCGTCACAGGATTCTGGAATAGGCTCCCAGAATACAGTATGTGGGTAGGATTATAGTTTGGACGAATGTGTATCTTAACTTAAACTGTGCACTACCACCCCTGCTCAAAATAAAGGATCATAAATATATTCTATTTGGAGAAATGACAGCAGGTAAGATGATAATATCTGCTGCTATTCATCCTGGTAGCATTATATTTGTGTGCTCTGAAAACATAGACATTACGAGTGTTTTCTCACACACGTCCAAAAGGCTGGAGGCTGAGAGCACTGATCTTGCCTCAGCGATGAGGGCAGTGTGCGTCCTCGTACCATAGAGATTATCCCTGTTTAAACTTGACTGTGAACACTACCAGTGTCAGGTTGGGGAACGCGCAGCGAAATAAAAGCCTAATGGTCGACTGAGATTCAGCTACGTTTTTACAGAGTTTTAATTTTTGGCTCTCAGCTTTACTGACCAGTGCGGTGTCATGAGATAGTGGGTGCATCTGAATACCCATATAACATCAGCGCACGTGGTTTGATTCCAGCAACTCAGCCATCAATACAGCATCATCTCTGCAAAATTGGACCAACACATCGGCTGCCATCTCCCCCGTCTCCTTACCCATGACATAACATTCCCCCCCAAGAATTTAAATACTCAACTCAAAGTCAGAATTGGAGGCATTTATAAATATTTTTAACGATACAGGCTAAGGTAGCATTCCTGTAGATTTTATTATCCCCCACCACAAAGTGGAAGGGGATGTAGGAATGAGTGTTGTGCTTCAGTGTGCTCTTCTGTCCGTCCAACTGTCCGTTCTTCTTCGGGCCAGAACTCCTAAACCATTCAATATTTCTCAACAAAATTTCATCTATGGCTACAGCTTATTGTATAGAAGTGCCTTTTCAGACTTCCATTCGTCTTTCCGTCCGACTGTCTATCCCTCCCCTGTGTTTTGTTTCCAAGCCAGATATCAGCCATCCCGTGGCAGGGGATCTGAGTATTTCATGTTTGTTTGTTTTTTATGTAACATTTTCTACAGAGAGATACCGTTTCTTCTGTCATCTTGGAAAAGGTTTGTCGTCTGAGCGCCGCGAGCCTCATGGGACGGCACAGTGTCCATTGGTTGCATAAGCAGAATTTCGCTGAATGCCGTGGGCCATCTGGGTATTATTGGCATCTAGTTTGATCCATACAGAGGATCCTGAAATACTGCGACTTTGACGTGCAGCTTTTCATTTTCTGTATAATAACTCTGCAGAAGCATTGGGATGTACCCTTGGTCAAACCAACTGGAGTGACAGGAACAGATCCTCGAAAGGGTCATAGTTTTTGATTCCTCAATCCTTGCAATATGTCCAGTAATGTTGAGACAGACTGTTGAAATGCCACCAGACATTGGATGCATCCAAATCCTCTGGAGAGCTTGGAGGCTTCCTTGATAATGGACATGACCTGGAAATGGCTTGACTGGTGGCCACGAGAAGAAGCATCTAAAGTTGTGTATTTCATGAAGCAAAGAAGGCAGTCAGGTCCTTTGTTTCTTCCTTTTGGCAAGGAACATGGGGTCCCATGTTCCTTGCCAAAAGGAAGAAACAAAGGACCTGACTGCCTTCTTTGCTTCTCCTTGGAAGTAAGAAATCATAGATTATAGAATACAATCCTTTGTGGCTGTTGGATATGTTATCCATCATTCCTGTTGGATCAATTGTTTCATCATCAGTCATCATTGAGTTCATGATGAATTGAAGAATGTAGGATTTTCTCAAACATTTCATAAGGAAACCTCAAATATCTCCCTGCAATTTTCCTTTGACCTGTGTGATGTTTTTTTTTATCTAAATCAAGGCAAAGGAGAGGAAAAGGGCCAGTCTGGATGAATCCTCTGTCTCATTTCCATGGAGAATTCCTGACACCCAACTTAGTATTTGTTTGTTTGCAAATTATGTATAGAAAAGACGATAAATTTTACATGGTTTGAGCACTGCACTGGAGTGGCTAAAAGCCAAAAAAAGGCTAATGAAGATTCTTACCCAATACAATATTGATAATCAAGCTTGTACAAATCAAAAAAACAAGGAACAATGACAAAATTACAACAGTGATACAAAATGGGCAAAGTTGTACAATTACAAAAAGTCTACAATTTAAAATACACCAAGATGTGATCAAGAAACCTTTTCTAGTATTTTTTTTGAATAAGTTTAATGTAGTTGCTGATCATAGTGATGGAGATGGATTGTTCCAACGTTATGATCCTCTATATTTTAGAGAATATTGATACAGAGAAGTTTGACAAAACAGACGATGAAAGTCCAAAGAGTGTCTTATTGAGAATAAGTGAATATCTGAGTAGAAGTTCTGATCACTGTACTTGTATGCATGTCTATTAGGATTAATGAATGATCACCGAATTTATCCAAACTGGAAATGACTCAAAAAACTTTACAGTGTTGAGATGGGCCCTAACCCGAGGGAGGAAACAAATATCGATTAAATCAAATCAGGGATGGTTAGCTATCAGGTTGAAAGAACTAGGATGGGAATTCAGCTGGAGACCAGGGGACCCTCGACTCACCATATAATGTAACAGAACGACCTGCTCGTATCTGGCTGTGCCCTTTGTTAAATGGCACATTACAGACATTAGACTTAATTCCTGTGATGACAGAAAGCACTTGGTCTGTAATTCAGTGTGCATATTTCGTTTCAGGCAGTAGAGGGTGCTAGAAAATCACACACTGACATCAGTATGATGCTCCAGCAATGCATTTCCATTCCACTCATGCCTTAATCATTACAGTAGTACAACAACAAACATTGTGTTGAACACAAAACACGAATACTTGCAAGAGAGCCAAGTTACACCTCACATTCAAATCTAAAATATTTAACCTATTAACCCCCCTCCCAGTTCTTTTATATAAATGCGTCTAACTGGTTACAGTCCGGCACCCAGAAATGTAATTTGGAGATAATGGTGCTCTTACCATTTGGGTGATGTAGATTTTAGTTTTAGTGGTGTAGAATATGACCATTTGGATGAAGTAGAATGTGTCTGTTTTAGTGATATAAGATGCGACTAAGTGGGTAGGTGTAGAATGCTGCCGTTTTGGTGGTGCAGAAAGAGGCAGGTTTGGTTTGATGTAGAATGTGGTTCGTTTGGTGATGTGGTACCTGATAGTCTGAGTGGTTTAGTATGAATATTTGGGAGCAGAATGTGACTTTTTGGGTTAGTGTAGAGTTTGGCCATTTTGTGGTGTGCAATGCAAGCGTTTAGGTGGAATAAAATGATACTGTTTAGATGAAGCAGAGTATGACTGCCTGCAGGGTGTAGCGTGTGAGTGTTTGGGTCATATACAGTGTGACTATTTTGATGATGCCTACTATGATGGTGGGGTTTGATGATGTGCATCGTGTCTGTTTGGGTGGTGCAGAATCTGACCATTCACTGTGGATTCTGTATGTGGATGTTTTTTTTTTTTCCATTTCCTTGCTAGCGCTTTGCAATAGGGATTACGCTGTCGTTTTGGACTTGGCGGTAAGGAACAGACGTCAAGTCGGATAGTGTCACCTCACCAGTGAGCTCCGTCTCCAGCGATGGGACGGTGGGATGAGTATTGGAGACGAGGCCCCGGTTACACGTGAACCAGGAGGCGCCACTTTGATCAGGCGTCATGTGCCGGCAGCAGCGAGTTCACGTGATGTCAACGTGATGCGCCGGCGTTTCAAGAGAAAGCAATCAAGCTATTCAAAGAACAGGAGACAGCCACTGCTGAGCAGTGTGTGCTGCTCTGTGGTATGTAAGGTTAACTCATGGAGGCTGACGTGTAGATGCGGAGCGTTTTGGCCCTGAATAATGAGCTCTGGGGAACCGTCATTTGCGCGGCTCAGGGAAAACAATGATCTGAAGAAATTAAACAGGTAGGGGTAACTTCCTGCAAAATACAGATGCTTATTAACTGCCACTATTTTTTTTACAATAAAGCACTGGGTTGAACGCAAACAGATGTCTGCAAATCATTAACACTCCCTCAGAAAAGGAGGTAGTCGAGCCAGGGAATATTGAGAATTTTCTTCTGAGTGTTTGCAAGCAACGACCACGGTTTTTAAATGGAGGACATTACAAAAAGAGTTGTCTGGAAGCAGGAGGCAGACATTTTGCATTTCCATCCTTTGCCTTTTAACTCTCCATGTGAACTGGGACCATTCATTCACATAAATGAAATTGACAGAAACATTAAGTAGATTGATTGAATTTGCAGGTGATACTAAATTGAGCTACAACCCCAATTCCGAAAGAGTTGGGACAAACTGTAAATTGTGAATAAAATCAAAATACATTGACTTTCAGATCACATGAGCCAACATGTTATTTACAATAGAACATAGATAACATTTTAAATGTAGAAACTGAAACATTTTACATTTTTATCCACACAATGAGCTTATTTCAAATTTTCTGGCTGCAACAGGTCTCAGAAAAGTTGGGACATACGTAAAAAAGGGTTGAAAAAGCAATTAAAAAATACGAGAATCAGCTGAAAGAACATTTAGCAAGTAATTAAGTTAACTGGCATCAGGTGTGTAACATGATTGGCTATAAAAGGGATGTCTTTAAGAGGCTGAGTCTCTCAGAAGTAAATATGGCCAGAGGCTCTCCAACCCCTGAAGGCTTGCGTGAAAAAATTGTGGAATACTTTAAAAACAATGTTCCTCACGTCAAATTCCAAAGGCTTTGAAGGTCTCATCATCGACAGTGCATAACATCATAAAAAGATTCAGAGAAACTGAAAAAATCTGTGCGTAAGGCCGAAGACCTTTACTGGATACCCGTGATATTCAGGCCCTCAGACGCCACTGCATCACTCACCGGCACGATTCTGTCATTGACATTACTAAATGGGCCCAGGAATTCTTCAAGAAACCACTGTCTGTAAACACAGTCCGCCGTGCCATCCGCAGATGCCACCTAAAACTCTATCATGCGAAAAGGAAGCCATTGTTGAGCATGATCCAGAAGCGCTGCCGTGTTTTGTGGGCCAAGGCTCATTTAAAATGGACTGAAGCAAAGTGGCAAAGTGTCCTGTGGTCAGACGAGTCCAAATTTGACATTCTTGTTGGAAATCATGTGCGTTGTGTCCTCCGGGCTAAAGAGTAGACAGACCACCCCTCCTGTTATCAGCATTCAGTCCAAAAGCTAGCATCTCTGATGGTATGGGGATGCATTAGTGCATATGGTGTGGGACGCTTGCATGTTTTATAAAGCACCATGAATGCTGAAAGGTATATAAAGGTTTTAGAGCAACATATGCTCCCCTCCAGATGACATCTATTCCAGGGAAGGCCTTGTGTATTTTAGCAGGACAATGCAAAACCACATACTGCAGCTAATACAACAGCATGGCTTCATAGTAAAAGAGTCCGTGTGCGGAACTGGCCAGCCTGCTGTCCTGATCTTTTACCAATTGAGAACATTTGGTGCATAAGTAAATGAAAGTCCGTCAAAGGAGACCCAAAACTCTCCAGCAGCTGGAAGCCTTTATTAAACAAGAATGGGAACAAATTCCAATGGCTAAACTCAAGAAACTTGTCTCCTCAATGCCCAGACACCTCCACTCTGTGTTAAAAAGAAGAGGGGATGCTACACCATGGTAAACAGACCCCCGTCCCAGCTTTTTTGAGACCTGTAGCAGCCATCAAATTTGAAATGAGCTCATTTTGTGGATAAAATTGTAAAATTTCTCAGTTTCAACATTTGCTATGTTATCTCCGTTCTATTGAGAATAAAATACTGGCTGGTGTAATTTGTAAGTCATTGCGTTTTGATTTTATTCACAATTTACCCTTTGTCCCAACTATTTTGGAATTGGGGTTGTATATATTTGGCTAGCAGTCCTGAGCCGGCTAAGATGATTCAGGATGATTTGCATAAAATCCAGAAGTGGGTAGAAACATGGCAAATGAAATTCAATATATCTATACTAAGTTATGCATGTGAGAAATAAAAACATTACACAGGATTACTTTGAGGAAGGTGTGAAAATGGAATTTGTTCGAATTGAAAAAAACGTGGAGTAACTGTTAACCAAAGCCTCACAGGTTTGAACCATTGTGCCGTTACCGTTAAAAAGGCCAACGTGATGCTGGGATATATAACCAAGAGTATTGAGGATAAATCAAGGATGTTATACTTCTCCAGAACAATACCTTTGTCAGATCACAGTTAGGGCCTAATTTACTAAGACCTTTAGCACATCCAAAATCTTTTTGCCCGTGCAAAACCAATAACATTGCCCATGATTGGCCAGGGTACTTGCATCAATCTGCGGCAAGGTTTCTGGTTTTGCACGGGCAAAAAGATTTTGCATTTGATAAAGGTCTTAGTAAATCAGGCCCTTTGAGTTTTGTGTGCAGTTTTGGGGAACATATCACAAGAAAGATACAGAGGCTCATGAGAGGGTTCGAAGAAGAGCCACTAAATTAATTCCAGGTGCAAAGGTTATGACGAATGGCTGGTGAATCTTAAACTTTTTAGCTGTAGTAAAAGGAGACCTTGGATGATTGAGGCCTTTAAACTTGTGAAAGGGATTAACATGGTTAACAATGAAGGATTATTGTTCTGTTTGCTGAACTGGAGGGGGTCATAAATAAGAGTTAGCATTGGGTCAATTTAGCTCAAATATTAGGAAGTGTTGTTTTCAGTGTGGAATAGCTTGCAAAATCATATAGAGGCAGAAATTTGAGGGGTTCTCAAGACCAGACCACCCAAACAGTGATAGAATACTGTTTAGCCCATAAGTATCTTCTGTGTTAGGTTTACTTTTGCGTAGGAAGCTGTCGAGCCTAGTTGGGCCAAATGGCCTGTTCTCTCCACTCTTTTCATGTTGAGTTTGTGTCTTTATCCAGTGAAAGTTTCTTTCAGCTGTATTTATCCTGTATTTAGCCCATATAGAGGAGTCCATGAAGAGGTGGCTTAAAGAAATAAGCCTTAACTACACCTATCCATTGTGCTGGGAATTCACGCTGCTCTCAGATGATTAGGCTAATTTGTTGAATCACGGCAGGAACATGAAGGGAAAAGCACACAGTCCCTTGTCCTCACACTGAATGGAAAAATGCACACGGTCCCTTACCTTCAGCCCAATGGCCTTGTTTGGAAACCTGTGGCCTGAAATGGATGAGTGCGCGAGGTGATGCTGGAGGCAAATTCTCCGCACACACTCTCACCCCTGCGGGCAGCTGATAGGGAAGCAGGATACAGGACCCGACAAGACGAGGCTTGAGTTAAAAACATGATGCAGTGGAGAAAAACCTGCTTTTGCTGCTTCATGACGCCTAGTCAAGCAAAGACACCTCATTTGCAAAGAGAGTGCAGCATTTTTTTTAACAAGGGCATATGTTAAAGTGTGGGTGTGAGAATGGGGGGGGGGGGGGGAGTTAGGAGGTCAGGGGTTAAACCTGAATGGGGTGAAATCATGTGACGAGGTGTCTGAGGCGTTTTCACGCGTGATTGAGTGCTCAGGTGAGCAGTCAGGTGGAGAGGGACTGGTGCCTGCAGGTAAAATCCCACCTTTCACACACTTTCACCTGGAAAAATATCACACATTGACACCGGCTGTACAGGGATATGAACACTACCTCAGTGCAGGTGTCCGTGACAATGTGCTGACATGCATAGGATTTTGAGCGTCCAGCGAGTGGAATGCTCTGACCTCACCACATTACTTTGAACGATTATTAACTCTCAGAGAAAAGTTTTGGTTGGAGTGTATTTAACACTAAAAACATTTTTTTTGTGACAGTATTCCGTAGATAATAAGGAATAATAATCTGATCTCTCATTGAACATGACAACTATTTTGGGGTCTGATATCAAACAACGGAATAAAGCTGGCAGCCATGAAGCTGTGTTCAGACCGTAGAACTGCAGCACGATAAATTCCGACTGGCGAAAACTGAAGGTTTGTTTTGACTCTGATTTCTATTTCCTAGCACCTCTGCGAACACATTCATGAAAGATCCAGGTCTCCACCCAACTCCCTCTCCAGGATTATGCTCTGAAGAGGTGTGTAAATGTCTCTGTTGACATTTACAGTTTGCTCTGGTCTAATAGGCTCCCTGTTCCCTGAGGCTGTTCCAGAGATGACTCAGATAATGAGCGCCATGCCGGTCTCTTCTTGGCAGGAAATTCAATTTTACATCCCTGCTGAAGGATTACAGTCCCGAGGCCAAACAGCAGGGCTGTATTAAACAGAATAGATGGCGTCTAATTAAAGATTAAATTTAGTAATGGATAATATTAATATGGCAACTCTAACAAGCCAATCTTCATCGACTTGTGAGGGGTGGGGGGGTCGGTGGTCGAGGGGATGCTGGTATGTAATCCCCACCAATTATATCATTCAATGATAACGTGCCATTTTATGTTAAAACGTTGGGGCGGCAACTGAGTCGACCAATCAAATTCTGGAGTCGTCCATTGTCATACGATGGACACATCCCTGGCTATATTTATCAGTTGCTTAAAAGTTATATTGTTCCCTGCAGTTGATACTAATCAGTGAAGTTAATTTAAAAAAGGTGTTGTGCATTTATCTGAAAATGGGATTTGCGATCAGATAAGGCCAGTAAGGCCGGTCCCTTTTAATTTCACTGGGCACGTAACCTCCTGAGGTTCCCTCTGGAACCTGCTGGCTGTCAGACTGAGATTGGTAGTGTTAGAGCAGGTGCAGAAATTTCACCGCAGCAGGGCGGTGGGGGGTTACGATGGATTTTCAGAGATGACCGACGGGTTAATTCCCCAGTTGAGCATGGACCACCCAATGCCGTGTGACTCACGCAAATTTAACATTCTCCTTCTAACCCAGAAGACCTCTGACCCCAAACGCAGGAACTGCTGTCAGTATGGCGATACTTCTCTTACAGCACATGACTGCACTTCATCAAGCAATTAAATGCTCTATGGCATTTCTTACATGAGGACGTGTTTTCTGGTACTGCTGATCCATGTGATACGTATTAATGTAAACAAGTCTGTTGACTGACTCTCTCAGTATGCATAAATTTATCACAAGCTCACGACTATTAATGTCAGACATGCAAGAGTGTGCATGATGAATAATGGCCGGAGATGGTGATGATTTTTCAGTCAGAAAATTAATTGAATTAAATGTACGTCTGTCAGATTGACTTCCAACGGTTTTGAGACAAAGAACATTTTATCGAATCAATACGAATGATTTAATTTTAATTCAGTTTGCTTTATGTTTTGTTGTAATTTGGGAAAAGTTAAGCTTTCCAGAACAGCTATAAACCACTAAAGATGCGTGAGTAATTTCCTTTAATATTCAACATTTTTTTTACCTGGTCTTGTGAAGTAGCTGTATGAATTACACTCTTCACTTGCGCTGTATCCGTACCTCACCTGCCAGGCCAGCACTACTGCTTTTTCTTGCTCTACCTCCTGTGAACTCTTCACCTCTCACACTCCTCGTTCCTGCACTTTCAGTACAGTAATCCAGATGGCATCCTCCTCTGTCCCCTGTTCTAGACTCCCGTCTATCAGAAAAGGTGGAGCTGCCTCACCCTATCAGTGCCCATGGCTACTCAGTGTCCACTTCAGTTTACTGTCCCACTGATGTGCTGAAATGTGATTATCCAAACATACACTTTTGCGAGCACTTATTGACACACTGACAACTCACCAATGTAGACGCACACACACGTACAGTCAGAAAATACATATAAAAATGATCATATACACACACACTCCAACACATATTCACGAATGCACACACGCACTTACACACAGTCATGGACTCACACAAAAAAAAAATGCACTCACACACACATGCTTTTTCTCTCCTCTGCACTGTTCTTACAGCCCCTGTGAGTCACTCTCCTGCTGAGTGGCGTTTCTCCCCTTGGGGCCGTTAGCAGCCCTTGGGCCGAGGCCTTCGAGCCCAGCCCAACCCTGTTCAGCTCAGCTCAGCCCAGCCTAACACAGCCTGTCTGTAGCAGCTCTGTCTCCTGCTAGCCTGGCGCCACTGTGTCGCCCTGCTTTTCAATAGGAGCTGCACACCACACTGCTAGCCACCGCAACTCTTTAGCACTCCATTGTTATTTCTCTATACGCTGCTCAGCCATATCTCCTTTCTTCCTCTGCTACTCGTTCTTCTTCTTTCATTCTCTCCCTTGTTTTTTCTCAATAGGTTCGAGTTTTATTCTGCCTGGAGACTGAGAGGAGAAGACATTCGACACCTGAGGTATAATTAGAGCAGTGCAAATTGGGGTCAGATGTAATCCATAGATCCAACGCATGTCAAACCCACATAAAATATTTTTTACTAATTAGTGATTAGACTAGTTCATGATTACTAGTAAGTTGTACATTTTATTTTTGCTCATACAAAATGAAGAAAGGTGTTGAGGTGAATTGTGTGCTCTGCTTGCAGCATATATCTAACCGTTACCTTAAATCTGCAATAAGCTGAACCTCAATCCAAATTGCAACCTGTACCATAACCCTAACCCCCAACTGCAACTTTTACACAAACAGATACTGTTACCATAATTCAATGTTTAACCCTATCCCTAATTCTAACCTTGAATGGATTACTGAACTATAACCTCAGCCTTGATTAAAGACCCAAGTTATCGCAAACATCACAATCAAAATATCGTCAAAGTAAATCAATAGGATTGTATTTTAAGGGAGCGCTTGTGCTCTAATTATGCTTGATTGACTGATAAAATCTGAAAATGCATACAGCCATCGTGTTACGTGCCAACAGGAGAAAGAATCAAATCAAGTCTGATGTGTCATCTTTCATACGTGATTATCTTGATGAAATGGATGGAAAGAAATGCAAATATCCTCAACTAAATGAAATGTAAATAATTCAATAAATAGGAATCCCTTTTTGACTGCTGTCAAAAAAGATGTCAGTGTGTCTGAATGCAGACAGATGCATCTTTTGTACTCCACACTCTCGTGAATTTAAATTGAATAAATAAGAACAAGGCTAAAGTGCAAACTAGCTGCTTCCGTTTGAGGGTATCTGCGTTCATATAATGTTGTCTTCTCTCTATGTTCATATAAAGACTGTGTCTCAATTTATACAATGTGAGTTGCATCACAAACCTTTAACCCCTTAAACTCTTACTTTTCACTTAAGTTTTCCCTTAAGTAGGTTTGAAGTCAGAAAACACTTTTTTTATACTGTGCGACAATGTCACATATATATTCTGTATCGGCTGATTGCTGCGCTTCGCTGAAACTACAGCACACTTATATTGGGAGAAATTTTAAAACCCATCACACCACAGCACAGTTTTTATGGCCACAGCATTACATAAAATGGAAATATCTAGTTTGCCATTTTATATGCATTTCCCTGTAATTCAGTAGCTTATATTTGGGACTGTTGGAAACCCTGGGATCTTCACTAAAAGCAAAAATAGGCTTGAAGTTCCACGTGTTTGACTTCAGCAGCTGCATTTGACGGATCCGTATGTGGATTTGTAGGTTTTATGGGGTAACCCGGCCTCAGTTGAGCTGTCACTTGACCGACGCTTGCTGTAACATGATTGGTGATATCGCGGCCTGCCGAGATCTGAGAATATGGAGTCTAGAGCTAGGAATGGGTGTGACTGCGGCTCATTTCTGATTGGAGCATGGCCAAAATGGGAGTGGTCTTGCCCCCCCCATTCACTTATGTCTCAAAGTCATAATTCCCCTTTCAGTCCCCTGCCCAGACTCCTATCACCCACCAGCACACACAGCACTGGTCAGAAGTTTAGAGAAAACACTCTTTACTCCTGTTACACTACCCTGTAAATGCAAATAACTTTTAAAGGCATAAGGTAAGAAATAAATAGACCAAAATTTAAGAGTCTCTCTGAGTGAACGAAATTCTGAAATTCATTAAAAAAGCCAAACGTGGTCAAATAAATGGAACTAATTCTCTCTTCCTTTCACTCATGGATTAAAAGTCAAGCTGGTTTGAGACTAATTGGACAACAAAGTCGATGAAAAGCAAACCAATATGTGATGGTCCTGCCCTGCAGGCCCTCCTCCTGCTGCATTCCTCACCTCCACCTTAACGGGCAACAGGTGCGGCTCGTTAAGGTGGAGGTGAGGATTTGTTATTTAAGGGTTGGCTGCACCTCAGTTGGGTGCTGCAGTATTCTGGAGCCCTGACGTTTGCTTTTGTGCTGCTGCTCCCCTCCGGGATTGTATTTTATAATTTAAATTAAAGATTTTATATTTTTACTCAGCCTGTGCCTTTGGGTTTCTAGTTCTGCCTTTGGGTTCATGGTCCCTGTGCCCGCCGGCTTCATGCCCTCTGCCGGCGGGGGCAAATCCATGACACAGTAGTGCAGTACATTTGTGGGAATTTCTACTGTCCTGGCGAAGTGAACTCACTGATGTATATCACTGCCCTGTGGAATAAAAAAATCATACGTCTCCGCTCTACAAATATTAAACTAAATGCTGGTTATCTTGAAGATAAGATCTTTTGCAAAAAACAAAGGCATTTGTCGGTCTCTTTAATCTGTGATTGCTTGAAAATTTAGGGAGTGTCTTGACTTTTGACTGGCACTGTTGTCTAAACTATGTTATCCGGAGTCAACCAAAAACCACAGGACAACAGTAACAAGCCACGAATTGGCTATTCCTCTTTCGCAGAAAAGTGCTCCGCCTCTCCCCCGTCATCACCTCACTTCCTGTTGGCATGAGGTGCACGTTTCTCTTCGTTTTTTGTTTTTTTTTTTTTAGGAGTGGAAAGATCATCTTGAGGCCAAATGAAATAAAAGAGAGACTGACAGTTATTAAAGTTCTGGCGTCAGGAGGGTGGGGACCTTGGCACGTCTCGAGGCTTTAATTTCACACATCTGACTGAATGACAGGTGTTAAAAAAAACTGCATGCTTTCTATTCATAATGAAATATTGGATTTGCTCGACAATTTTATGTCAGCTGGTTCCACCTGTCAACTGTGCTCAATGAATTCTGAGTAACTTGAATTATGAAACTAATTTACATTTTAGAAGTTATTTGGAGGTTACTTAATGGTATTTAAGGAACCAGCGGACATTAATCCAACATTTCAATTTTTGGAGTGTTGAGGAGAGGTTCTTCAGACATGGTGGGTAGGGGGTTTTTGTATTCTCCTGCTATTGGGACAGGGGTGTAAGGAAAATGAAAAATTAAAATAATTTTGGATGCCAGGATTCCCTCAGTGGTCAAATGACTGTAATGGAGATCAAACAATGTAGGTTGTTTGATTTGCAAAATTATCTTGGCTAATGTATCTGCTCTGATATTTCCTTTCATATTCTTTAAGCATTTGAGCTTCTACAAACACTGATTAAGCTATTATGCTGATACTTGAGCAAGGCAAATGGTATTGACACTTTAGCTTGTAAGATCACAACAGTGATTAGAATGTTCCAGGACATTCTATCGCTGATGTCACATCCCCAATAGTCACTGAAAGCAGTGGAGTTGTAACTTTTGATGCAAAAACATCTCCAAAAATTATTCCAGGTATCTAATCCTAATCAATAACACTTTACAATAAGGTCACATCAAAAGACATTGATATGAGATTTTGATGTGCAAATCCTTTGAATAAGCTTGAAAATAACTTACTGTTCATGTCACTTCTACAGGAAAGAATTTCCTATTTAATCTCTGCCTTTTTTGGCATTTTATTACCCACAACAATTTCTAAAGGGGGATGAAATTATGTCACGGTAGTGCAGAGAAATCCTTTGTTATACCAGACACATTAGAGCTTCTGCGTTTCGCTATTTCTTTCACGGTAGAATCCGAGAGCTAACCCAGATATTTGTGATAGGGATCCGGCTGATCCCGGTCATGGATAAGTGAAGCGATCACAAGCAGCCGCTTCAACTGTCGTGGCTACAATCGGCAACGTTATGATGAAACTGCCACATTGATGCTTACCGAAGTAACAAGCATACCGATCAGAATTACTGCCTATAAGTTAACCAGGATTATTTTTAATTAGCACTGCAGCACGCAAACTAACATGCAGTAGCTGGTAACCGAGCGATCATAACCTCAGAGGCAAACCCTTGCAATACAGGTTTTACAGACAGCAAGTTCCGTTACCGTGGACAGTTGTACTAAGCATCCAAATTACAAACAACTATTAAAAGTTAGCTTCAAATGAGGTTTATGTTCACACACCTTCTGTAGAATTTCTCCTGATATTACTCTTGCATATTTAGGACACAAACATTAGCAACAGTAACTTGGCTACGTTAGCCGCTGTGCTACAGCCACAATCAACTGGCTACCACGTCAGGTTGGCTTATGCAGTAAAAGCCATTTGCAGCTGCTGTGTCTGAGAGTCATGGACAGTCACGACTAATACAGGCTTTGTCTGCAAACAAAACTGCACCTCAAATTATCTGCGGTTCTTCTTTTGTATTTCCAAAAGCGTACACACTATTAAGGTATAGTACGATCTGCCGTTGTTAGTGCCTGCTAGCATAGTTTCCGGCGTGGTCGGGTCCAGCGCCATGATTGGCTCTGGCTAGGTCTGTACAAATTTGATGGCACAACCTGACATCAGGTTTTGCCCAGATCTCGCAAAGATCTTGGGAGGAGCTGTTAAGAAAGGAAATCACGTTCATGAAATCATGTTCTTGGATTACAGCAAAATCTCTGTATCTTATGTTTAGAGACTTTTTAGAGGTTGAGTATGGACAACCAACATTATAACATTACCAATATGTATTAAGGATTAGCATAATAGGTCCCCTTTAAAATGAATTAGCAATGTACAGGCTTAACTTTTCAGTAGTTAGTAGAGATTAACTCCTACATTCGAAAATGAGTTGATACCAATTGATGTGTACCTAATTGTAAAATTCTATTTATTAATTCTAATGAGTGGTTGTATGTGTACTTGTGTCATTTTGTGTCCGTGTATGTGCAAATGAGTGCGTGTGTTTGCATGTGCTGAAAACTAAGGCACACGCGTGTGTGCGAGTACGCGTCGAGAATTTGATTTGAAATTGAGGTAATCATCTTAAACATTTTCCTTTGCCCAAATTCCTCACTGCGATTGAAACTGACATAAATGAATTTATAAACAAAAACTGTAAAAAGAAAATACCTTTCGCTGGGAGGGATAACTGCAGGAGATGACGAAGTGTTATTTGATCAGTTATCTACAGTCACAACAGTTTGAAGTGTTCGTTTGTGCGGTTTTGCGTGATGTATCAAGTTGCTTTGAAAAGGCACTTCCAGTGCTAGATTCATTCCCTGTCACAAGTCAAGTGAGTGTGTGACAACACATCAGGCCTGTGCAGTCGAACAGGCTCTTCTGACACCAGGATCTCTGCAGTGAGTTGAAGAGGAGGTTAAAAGGGGGGAACAATGGCGGACTCAGGCTTCTTCAGCTTGTCTTGAAAGTTCCCCCTTTTAACATTTTTCACTTTGAAGTGAAATATGTAATTGGGGAGATGGGGGTGGGGGGAGGGGGATCTAGTTGTGTCTAAATATCACCTCTGGGCTCGTTGGGGTCCTTTTTCAGATGTGGGTCGGGGGTGAAGTCACCCCAGGACAGGGATCGGGGATTAAAATTTGTCCGGGACATTTGGGACCCTGCAGCTGAAGAGAGCAGTTTGAAATGGGCTGACAATCTGAAGGTTTGTCCCATGCAGCAGCTGCATGACCGAGCTCGCCTCTGCTTTCCTGTCACAGAGCAAAGCCGAATGAATGAATGCCCTCACCTTTATGCTTCGTTTCTCGAAATCACGGTTGATGTCGCAGACCTGTGGATCCTGTGGCAAGGGTGGCTGGGCCTGCTGTCCAGCTGATTTGCAAACTGGAAAGTTCTGTGGCCTTAGATTACATTTCTGCGCACTTGGGTTTTGCATGGTGTGTATGTGTGTGTGTGTGTGTGTTTGTGTGTGATCGAGCCAGGACTGGTGTAATGCTCAGTCTCACACCCCATGCACATGATCGCACACATACACAGGCACTGACACATCGCTCGTAAAGGCAAACAGGAATGTGCACTGATACAAGCACTCATCCTTTTGCAGTCACACAGGCACACACAGTCACACTCACATACATAAGCCATAAACGCACACACACTCACACCCCCTCACAATCACATACACGCACATCCTTGTACTTATATTTTTGTGAGGACATTGCATTGACTTCCATTCATTATTCCTGTGTTTCTACAACCTTTCCCTAATCTTAACAATAAGCAATGTATGCCTAACCCAAACCCTTACCCTAACCTTAACCTATCCCTAATTCTAACCTTACCCCTAACCCTAACTAATAAGTCAGAACTTGCCTTTGTAGTTGTGAGGACCGGCCAAAATGTCCTCACTTCCTAAAAAAGACTGTTGGTTACAAACTCATGCCGCTCCTCAGTACATAGCAAGTACAAGAACACGCGCAAACACACACACACACGCACACACGCACACAACATATTCCTGTTTTACCACCCTGAAATGGAGGCACCTTCACACGGAACTGAAAATAGGCACGTCGAACGCAGATGAAAGCTTGTCAAAACTGTCAACCAACCACTCATGGAAGCCTTCCTTTGAGGACTAATAATATTGTGATTAAAAAACGCGACAAGAGGAGGGATATGAAAAGGAAGAGCGGCACTTGAATTAGCCCTTTCCCCGATGTTAAAGATACTGAAACACTTGACGAATGTGCGAGAAACTATGGGGGCAGGTAGCTAATTTAGGGGTGTTTCTCCTCACGTTATGCCCTGATTGTCACCCCTTGCCGGTAACTGAATATGGGGTGTTAAATATCAAGTGTTCAACCCACAATGCACTTGTGCGTGCGGTGAGCTCTCCGTTCACGGTCTACCAGTGTCAAAACAACAATCGCAAACAAATCGCTGGCTATATAGTTTACTTGAGGTGTCGGCTGGCCAAGCATGAATGAATGGAGAAAAACATTACTCAGAAACAACAGTATTTTGTGTCGTAACAGGATAATCAACATTTAGCTTACATTCAAAACCAGCAATTCCAGGGCTAGCATACCCAAACCAGGTAGCATGGTGATTGTATAATATTTTATCTGTAATTTGAACTGACTTGAGGCCATTTTGCTTTGGGAATAGCTGTAATCTGCAATTTCTTTTTATTTTTTTCATTTATACATTTGTTTGACTCTCCTCCTCATCCTAGTTTATTTTAGTGGCCTCAACATGTCCATAGTTAACATGTCTCCAAGTTTTAATCCTCTGAGCAATCCTTGTCTGGGATTGGCGACTCTCTCTTCTTCTTTGTTTCAGATGCCTTGCGGTGTTCACTATTGCCAAGAACAGGAGTGATTGACAGCTGCATTGTTTCAACTCTTTTGGCCAAGTCTTACGGCGCGTCTCTCTCTTTTCACCTTTCATGAGCTCCCAGCCGACATGAGATGTAATATGCTCAGAGAAGGCTTAAAGGCTAGTGTTGTGTTGATAGTAAAGGCGTGAAGAGATACACGCTCATGCCATTAAATTTATGGCATATGTCTTGGGAGATGCTTCTTGGTTACCAACACATTACTTGATTCAGATGCCATTTGTCATATATGACGCATATGTAAGCAGGATATGCAGTGTCACCCAGAACAAATAACCCTTTTACAGCGATCACAGGTTCGAGATCTTGTTGTTCTCAACTTAACACTCTACTGCCACTGTTGCAATGCCCTATGTTTTTTTCCTCAACTTAACACTCTACTGCCACTGTAGCAATGCCCTATGTTTTTTTGAAAGGAATGGTGTGCAAAATGATTGACTTAGAGTAAAAAATGTTCCAAAAATAACCTACTTCAAAGTATTAACTGCAGTATTGTTTTAGAATTTTACAGTGGGTTGTTTTTAACCCCCGTATAACCTGTGAACCAGTAAATGGGTACATAAAATGCAGCTGCTGTATTCAAGCTTGAGGAACCTCAGGCCTAATTTAGATTGAACAGTCTGGTGCTGAAAGAACATTAGTCACATTTTCACACATCCAGAGCTAAGGGTGGGAAAACATCTTTTATAGCAACCAAAGTCCACAGCCTCAATTTTCTCTAAATGAACTCTTAGTGATCTAAGTACTTTTAGCATGAAGGTTTTCAATTCCGGTGGAGATTCCAAGGGTTCCCAAATATGTCTTGCTGATTTACAGGGAAATGTGTTTAAAATAATGTCCAAGATCTGGGTATTTTCCATTTGATTTAATGCTGTAGTCATTAAAGCATGGTGTCTGGGGTTTGAATATTTCTCCCAATATAAGTGGCACGTAGCTTAAGTTAAGCGCTGCAACTGGCAGATTCAGAATATGTACGTGACATTGTCCTCCAATGTTGAAAAAAAAGCATTTTCTGACATTGAACTTAAGTGAAAAGGTGGAGTTTAAGGGGTGAACAAAGTGTCCCATTTATTTACTCTTTGTGTCCTCTGACTCAGTATAATAAACAGCTTCAGTGAGCAACTGTAAAGCCTTTCAATTCCTCCTACCTCTGACTGTAGAGGTAAGAAAAAACTCAAGGAAAAAAAACAAAAATTTAAATTAATGATCTTTACCTCAGTACATATTTTGGTTTTTGTCGAAAATTTGTTTTTGATTTCCTATAAAGCTGGTGAATTGATACGCACAAATCCTTTCATGGCCGACTGACTTTGGGGACCTCAGATGAACTCCTGGCTGGTCGTAAGAACCCTGGTATCTCCACCGACCTAGAGGGATTGCTGTCTCAGGAGCAGTAGCGGCTCTAGACCCGGGAATGGCGGGGCGCACTCATGTCCCTTTATGACAATTAGTCCTGGGTAGTTCGCAATCATTTTCCTTTACTGACGCGTTTTCCAATTATCGTACTTGGCAACTCAAGACACGGTCTCTCCAAATGCGATCGAACAGCGATGAAATCATGGGCGAAATTCAGCTCAGTGGCGGAACCTGAACTGAGAATTGTGACAAAACATCCGTTTAAAACAGTCGTTAGTCCTGACCTGTTCTCAGTCATTTTCATGAGTAACCGAAGGTTCGCTCCGAGAGCACTCCACAGTTAACAGCTGCTGCTTGTTCTCCCCGATTACGTAAGAAGACAATCATTCATCTGGACGCTTATTTGCTGTATTTAAATCAACGTTAGTCAAACTTGCATACCTGACGACTCTCACGCAAACAGCTTGAGCAGCACGCTGCCTATTTAACTGCCAAGTGCCTCTTTTTTATCAACCCACACAATACCGAGAGTGAAAGGCGATATTTCACTGGAACACGGACCTGATCAATCAACGCGAAGCACTGGCCTATTAATAAGTAAATTTTTTTTCTGTACTGAATTTCGCCCATGATTTCATCGCTGTTCGATCACATTTGGAGAGACCGAGTCTTAAGTTGCCAAGTACGATAATTGGAAAACGCGTCAATAAAGGAAAATGATTGCGAACTACCCAGGACTAATTGTCATAAAGGGACGTGTCTGCGCCCCGTCATTCCCGGGTCTATAGCCGCTACTGCTCAGGAGAATTTCTCATATGTGGCTAAGCATCAGGAATTTAGACCATGGAGGATGCTCATTGAATACAAGCATATAGCTGCAACTTAGTGTGTGTGTTCCGGCATACTTATATTTTTCTTTACAGCGTGTCAGTATATGTAGCATGCTGGTCCGGAACTTAAATGTCATGTTTCAGTGGCTCCCTAAACAAGCATTGATGATTGGATAGCCATGTTATGATGTGAAATATGGCTCCTTAAACCAGCAGTGATGATTGGATATCTGTATCATGATATTGCATATGGCTCCCTAACCAAGTAGTAATGATTGGACAGCCATGTCATGATATGGAAAATGCAATCGCCCGACGAAATCTTGATAAACTAAGCTGTTTCTTTGAGAGCTGCTCAAATCTCTGTAAACTGTTTGTTATCTGTGTCCAAGAGTCGAAATGGTGGTGTCACAAGTGCAATGTTGATGACCTGATAAGAACTCCCTATTGTTGGCAAACTCTCTTGGCCAAAGTTCAGGTTCTTGATGTCAAAGATATTAAAAGTGACAGGCATGATAGGGTGTGTACACGCGAACATGCAAATATACAGTGCAGCCACTCCTGGTATTTGTGGACCGATGCAAATTATCTTTGTGTTTCTATGCCTTGAGAATTATGGGCATCATTTCAGTAACCTATCACGGGGCAAGTATACAGATGAACATCACATAAAGCCAGAGCTGAAGGTTGTTGAATAAACTTGTTAGCAGAGTTTACTTGGAACTCAAATAGGCCTTCATTTCACCTGAAGCTGCCTCATGCCTCCTTTTTGTTTCTCATATGCTGTGTATGTGCTGCTAATTGTTTAACATTTAATTATTTTACTGAAATGCAACTGTACTGAACAACAAAAGGACTGCAAGTTTGTCAATGTACTCGTATGGTCACCCAGTCAAAGTGACCATAGAACAAAGAAATGTTTGAAGTAATTACTGTAAGTGTGCTTGAGCTAATAATAAATAAGATTTTTATGATAATTATACACATAAATTTTCGGGTCCGTTAGTTTTGATTTGCATTTTTTTTCGTGTGTATTTTGACTACTGCTGCATTGTACATCAATTTAGTGGCTGGATACTTCAGGCCAAAGGCGGCTAAGAAATTGTAAATTAACACCAAACCAGCTGAGTGCCATTTTCTTATGAAAAATCATCCTATAGAGATGGGATGCAGTGTTTAGGGACTCTGTGTTGTATGAGATGCCATCTTTCTGGCTCTTGTTCTTTTGTTCAGTTCATCAGAAGATCATAGGTCATTAGAGCCTGGTTTCAAATTCATAATTCATAATTTTGGCCGCTCACTCACTCAAACAATCCACCCCAGCTATTCACACAGCCTAATTAGCAGAAATAAGTCCTCAGCACGGGATCTATTGTGTCTTGTCTAAAGGGGATTTGCATGCGAGGGGCAGCTTTTTTGACGAGAAGCTCCAAGTTGAACATAAAGAACAAATCCTTAAGTTGAACTCTGCTGCAGCGTTGATGTTTAAGAATACAGAGGACGAAAGGAAATTATTCGCCGGGTTCGTCTTACTGTAATTATCCGTCCCATTGTGTAACTGAAGCCACAAAGGACCATAACATTTATTCCTCATTGTTGGGGTTCAGGTTTCCAATAGGAGCATATGTTTTTTTTTCTCGAGATGGAGGCTGGAACAACATATTTTTGTGGAGCACTTTAACAGTGTGAGCCACGCACTGTGGAATGTTGAAAGTTCGATAAATGCAGTTCTGTGTGTTTAGCCATGATGTGAAGTTCACAGTGCACAGACGGAAGTGAGTTTCCCATAGGAACCACTTACAGTCGTAAATGTAAAATAAATGCAAAAAAATGGTCATAATGCAAAACCTCTTACAAAGCCTCCCCACCAAAAGAGCCCTTAAACTGGACTAAATTTAATAAGAGTTGTTGTGGGTACAGACTGACACTGCAAGCAGTCACTCACCTGATTCACTAAATCATTCCTAGTCTTTGCTATGGACTTTTCGTTAATAGAATCTGGTGTGTCAGTGTTTGTTCGTACCAAAGTTCTGCACCCACACAGGTCCTTTCTACAAAACCCAAAACCAGTGAAGTTGGCGCGTTGTGTAAATCGTAAATAAAAACAGAATACAATGATTTGCAAATCCTTTTCAACCTATATTTAATTGAATACACTGCAAGACAAGTTACTTAATGCTCGAACAGGTAAACTTTGTAATTTTTTGCAAATATTAGCTCATTTGGAATTTGATGCCTGCAACATGTTTCAAAAAAGCTGGCACAAGTGGCAAAAAAGACTGAGAGAGTTGAGGAATGCTCATCAAACACTTATTTGGAACATCCCACAGGTGAACGGGCTAATTGGGAACAGGTGGGTGCCATGATTGGGTATAAAAGCAGCTTCCCTGAAATGCTCAGTAACTCACAAACAAGGATGGGGCAAGGGTCACCACTTAGTGAACAAATGCGTGAGCTGATTGTCGAACAGTTTAGAAACAACATTCCTCAATGAGTTATTGCAAGAAATTTAGGGATTTCATCATCTACGGTCCATAATATCGTCAAAAGGTTCAGAGAATCTGGAGAAATCACTGCACATAAGCGACAAGGCCAAAAACCAACATTGAATGCCCGTGACCTTCGATCCCTCAGGCGGTACTGCATCAAAAACCGACATCAGTGTGTAAAGGACATCACCACATGGGCTCAGGAACACTTCAGAAAACCACTGTCAGTAACTACAGTTCGTCGCTACATCTGCAAGTGCAAGTTAAAACTCTACAATGCAAAGCAAAAGCCATTTATCAACAGTACCCAGAAACGCCGCCGGCTTCGCTGGGCCCAAGCTCATCTAAGATGGACTGATGCAAAGTGGAAAAGTGTTCTGTGGTCTGACGAGTCCACATTTCAAATTGTTTTTGGAAACTGTGGACGTCGTGTCCTCCGGACCAAAGAGGAAAAGAACCATCCGGACTGTAATAGATGCAAAGTTCAAAAGCCAGCATCTGTGATGGTATGGGGGTGTATTAGTGCCCAAGGCATGGGCAACTTACACATATGTGAAGGCACCATTAATGCTGAAAGGTACATACAGGTTTTGGAGCAACATATGTTGCCATCCAAGCAACGTCTTTTTCATGGACGCCCCTGCTTATGTCAGCAAGACAATGCCAAGCCACATTCTGCACGTGTTACAACAGCATGGCTCCGTAGTAAAAGAGTGCGGGTACTAGACTGGCCTGCCTGTAGTCCAGACCTGTCTCTCATTGAAAATGTGTGGCGCATTATGAAGTGTAAAATACGACAATGGAGACCCCGGACTGTTGAACAACTTAAGATGAACATCAAGCAAGAATGGGAAAGAGTTCCACCTGAAAAGCTTCAAAAATTGGTCTCCTCAGTTCCCAAACGTTTACTGAGTGTCGTTAACAGGAAAGGCGATGTAACACAGTGGTAAAAAGGCCCCTATGCCAACTTTTTTGCAATGTGTTGCTGCCTTTAAATTCTAAGTTAATGATTATTTGCAAAAAAAAAAAGTTTCTCAGTTCGAACATTAAACATCTTGTCTTTGCGGTGTATTCAATTGAATATAAGTTGAAAAGGATTTGCAAATCATTGTATTCTGTTTTTATCTACGATTTACATAACGTGCCAACTTCACTGGTTATGGGTTTGTAGATAATAGAGAGAACCTTTGAACCCAACAGTGAAATGGAAGAGATTTTGGAGCAACTGTTTCTGAGAGGGAAGCACAGGTGGGGCTTGAGGAGGGTACAGCTCGTTCATGCCGTTGTCTCAGCAGGGATTTTTGTGAGCATGTGCACGGGATATGTCTCTGTGTTACTGCAGACCTCCAGTATACAAGTGTCGTACATCTGTTATCATACTCGCTTATTCGTGGTCTGGGTTGCGGGAAGCCATGGCCCTATCCCAGCATGCAATTGGGGAGTGGCACAATCACTTCCTGTGCTGTTTAGCAATCTACTACAGGACACACAAACACTATTCATACACATACACACACACACACACACACACACACACACACACACACATTCCTGCAGGCAATTAACCTGACATGCATGCGCATGTCTTTGGTCTGAGAAAGGGAGCTGAACTACTCGACGAAAACCCACGAAAACACGGGGAGAACACAGGGAGAACACAAACTCAGCTCAAGGAGGTTTGTGTATCCATCTATCCATGCATAATGTTGGTCATTGAATTGAAACGATGCCATTCAATGACAGTTGATTTAATGCAAAATACATGATAAAAACTACTCTTTGAAGAAAATAAAGCCACCAAACCAAACAAAACATAATAAAATTAAGCCATGTATTTCATTAATTTATATATTTCTTTAAATTTGCTTATCTGCACACTGATTCTCCATCAGTTACACTATTGAAAATCAGTGTAGTGACTTATGGGAGCCTGGTTTTTTGGCATGACTGCAGCTTACAGACACTCATCTTGTGGTTGTTGGGGGAGTAGTCCCCCCCCCATTTCTTTAGTAATACCTGCCCCCTCCTTCCCCCCGCCCCCCCCACCTCCCGCTCCCTGCTGGCTTATCTCAGCACGTGTCCCGGCAGATGTGGCTGCTTCGGAGCAGATAACGGGTGTTTGTCCTACCGTATTAGCGCCGCTGATCTGCTAACTCTAAACAGCGCTGCGCTTGTTTGGGCCTTTATTCGCAGATACTGATGGCAGTGCGTTGTGCTGCTGGTGTGAAGAGCTGAACACGTACGTACTGTTCGCCCGGAACAGTGTCTCGGCTGCAATATTTCCTTGGCATTGAGACCTTTCTTCATGATGACAGTGGCCATACGCTCCATCATGTTCAGTTCCACTGCTACAGTGCGGTCCAGAAATATTTGGAGGGCAACAGTTTCTGAACTACAGGCTCCATATGCTCAATTACCCTGGATTTGAAAACACTGATGAATGTGATGCTGAAGTTTAGACCTTTAGCTTCTGTTTACATGTACATTTTGTGAAACATGTAGGAATGACTCAGGTATCTCTGAGACAGACAGTGTCTCTGTTGCAGATGGAAAGCTACACTAAGTCCTCGTTTGATACTGCTATACAGTAGATACCCCGATAGATTGAAAGGCAACACATTATCATTCACAATGTTTGACGCCGTTCTGTTCATGAAACCATGCAGCTCAAGAATTATATCTTCAGCTCAGTGGGTGAAAATGCTGTCAAACGCTCAAGGTGTAAAAGTGACATTATTTTGGTTGCCCAAATTTACAGAATAGTAATTTTGTTCTCTTTCAGAAGCTTTTGGAAATAAATTAAGAGTCCATTTTCTCAAGTTTGTAATGCCCCTCCCCTTTGGCATTCCTATGCCTGGCTACCTGCCCTTTTATTCAGATATCCTGCGTTTTCCTCAGTGAATAGTTTTCACTTGTTTCCTTTTAGTTAATGAAGTTTTCATTTCTTATTGAAAGCTGAGTTTCTCCCTTCATGGGCAGGTAGCCATAGTCTGTTCCTCCTTTTGTCTAGTGCACTCCCTTTTCAGTTCTGCATGAAGTTTTGTATTGGTTTTTGTTATTTTCATCTTTAATGTTTAATATATTCCACATCCCTACACTTGAGTCCTCATTCTCAATCCTTGTCCTGGTGCCCTATCTCCATCTCTGTATGCCAGGGCGTGATGAAGTTAAACAGAGAGGAAGAATTTCTGTCCTTAATTTTTTTTTGTTTGTGTTTGAGATGGCAGACTTTGGTTACCATCTCAAATCCACAGTCAAAAACACAAATATATTGCAGTATCTACAACACAGGCTGATTATGTATGCGATGACACTCACAAAACACCAGGTCTTATGATATTATATCACAATAATGAGCAATTTTTTTTTTTTTTTTTACAGTGAGGAAAATAATTTTTTGATTCCATTTTTTTGTCAGTTTGCCCACTGACAAAGAAATGAACGGTCACTAATTTTAATGGCAGGTCTATTTTAACAGTGAGAGACAGAGTATCAAAATAAAAAAAAATACAGAAAATCATATTATATAAAAGTTACAAGTTGACTTGCATAGCATTGAGTGAAATAAGTATTTGATCCTCCGATCAACCAGCAAGAATTCTGCAGACCAGTTATGTGCCTGTGAGGCACACAGATTACTCCTCTCGCTTGAAGAAATCGCTCCTAGTCTCAATTTGTTACCTGTTTAAAAGACACCTGTCCACAGAATCAACGAATCAATCAAATTCAACCTCTCCACCATGGGCAAGACCAAAAAACTGTCCAAGGGCGTCAGGGACAAGATTGTACACTTGTACAAGGCTGGAATGAGCCTCAAGACCAAACAGCTCGGTGAGAAGAAGACGACTGCTGACGTGACTAATTAAAATGGAAGAAACTCAAATCATCAATCGCCCTCGGTCTGGGGCTCCATGCGAGACCAGATGGGGTATCGATGACCACGAGAAAGGTGAAGAATCACCCCAGAACTACAGGGGAAGAGCTCGTTAATGCTCTCAAGGCAGCTGAGACTACGGTCACCAAGACGAGCACTGGTAACAACACTACGTCAAAGTCTGTCTCTGGCTGTAAAAATAAAGCTACCATTAAAATCACTGACTGTTCATTTCTTTGTCAGAGGGCAAACTTACAAAATCGGCGACGGATCAAATAATTATTTCCCTCTCTATACTTAAAATGTTTTATCCTGGAGATTACACTGACTTTGCAGATTGAGTTATATTGTAGCTCAAGCAGAGGGCGATATATTGTATGAATACCAAGAAAAAAAGAGAGGGAGGGAGAGAGAGAAAGAGGGAAGAGTGAGAGACTGAGAGAGGGGGAGAGGGGGAGAGTAAGAGTGAGAGTGCGAGATAGAGAGACAAATCATAAATGTTTTCCTGAGCCAGTTTTGAGTGAAGTATTCACTGATGAGTGCAGAGTGTATGAAAGTGAGTTATATGTGAAAGTGCTGACAGCTGGATGCACATCTCCGCTCAAGCACTTATCAGAGCAGCAACGGGACCAGTCAGCACATACACGTCTCTGTGCCTATCACAGGCCGACCCTCCTCTTCATCACCTCCTCTTCCTCAACAACTCTTCATCACTTCCTCTTCATCACCTCATCCTGACTGTTGAGAACACAATGGTTACTGATGGTGGACTGTGATTGGCTGTCTTCCCCCCAGCCCAGGTACCTCTTAACACATACTGACCTATTTAAATTTTTGCAGCCTGTGATCACAACCCCTCCCCCTGCAGTATGTCTGTGTCCCTTTCAGCCCGATAATGGCACATACTCAAAAAAAAAACTCTGTCTCTCTCACTCACTCCTGACTCCCTCTGTCTTTAAGATCCTCATAATTCTGAGGATTATGAAAGTATCACTTGATAACTCTGACATGCAACAAGCAAAGGAGAGAGAGAGAGAAAAAAAAAGTCAATGAGAGAGAAGAAGTAAGAGAGTGATTGAGAGTGTTGAATGATGTCACTCGCCGTGAACAAATCACTCTTCACCTGTTGTCATCTGAAGACTGATGTAATCGCTCTGGCAGTGTAAGTGTTTGCACAAAATCGTGTACATGAGTGTATTTGTGTGTGTGTGTTTATGTCTGTGTATGCGTGCATGTAAAGTGCATATATCCATGAGTATGTCCATGTGTGTGTATTTATGCATGTGTGTGTGTGTGTGTGCGTTCATGTGCGGGTGTGCATGTGGGGAGTGCATGTATGTGTATGTATGCGCCTTTGTGTGTATGCGCCTGTGTGGGTGTGTATGTGCATACGTGTGTGTGTGTGCATCACTGTGTATGTGTGCTTTTGTGTATCTGTGTGATCTATGTGTGTGTGTGTGCATTTCCATGTTTGTGTGTGAATATATATATATATATATTTATTTGTCTGTGTGTGTTCATCAGTGTAAGTCACAGTGGCTCATGATGATGCTCTAGTAGTTGCAGGCTTTGCCCAGAAGAGGGAGAACTTTGCTTATTCTAACCTTCCTGAACAGGCTGTGTGTGTGTGTGTGAGCTGGTGCGGAGCGAATTTGGCCCCTCTCCATATTTATCAAACCCACACTCTTCATCCTGTACTGTCCCAACCCGTCGGCGGTCGCTCCTCTGCGAGGTTCCGCATCCTGTACCGGAGCCAACCGCAGTCAGCGCCGCGAGGCAGCTTAATGCTGGGTGTGGCTACAATATCGCGACAGAGAGGAGCCGCTGACAGACAGGATTTGGTTTTTTGGGTATTCCTGATCAGAACTCTGACCAGGAAATTCTGAGAGAACGGACCCCACATTTCTCCTGATTCATTTTGACTCCTAATAAAATGAAACACTTGAGCACACAGGCAGCGATCCATGTATACGTGTGCACTAACACACACGTAGGCATGTATATGAAAACACACGTGCTGGCATCCCCGCGTTCATGGATGCACGTGTGCGCAGGGACACACAAACCTGTGTGCGCGCGTGTGTGTGTTTTCAGCCTTGTCTTAAGTATTGTAGAGTTTGATGAGGTTGTAATGACATCTGTCACCAAAACATTGCTCTTTCCATCACATACCATGCATTTATTTCATAATGCCGTCTATAGTAAAGAAACGCTTTTACTAGGACAATTTCTAGAGCAAATTATCATTTTTTGTACATAACATGCATCTTCGACAAATATCTATCTTCACCTCTTTCACTGTCAGTCAATGCTACAAGGAACTATACAGCGGTTGACAAGAAATCCATAAATCCCAGCAGAAAATACGGTGACTGAAATAGTTACCCATTGTTGCAGTCTTCAGCAGCTTATTACAAAGGGAATTGAAACAGGGGCCCCTGATGAAACCTGGTGGCAATGCGTCTGCTGCCAGCCTAATCCTCTCTCCTCATCCCAGCCAAAAAAGAGCCTGTCAGTGATGCTCACACCATATGCTTATATTTTTCTCACTATTTGTTGTCTGGCCCAGAAAAAAAAAAAAAAAAAATCCCACTGCTGCTTTCATTACTACATGATGATGTGTTCCATATAATTGTCAATGAACTGAGCCATTTTGATTGGTTGGGGATACTCAGCTCCTTATAACATCAAGTCCCATTTGACGGCAAGCTGTCTGGTGTGCTTACGCGGCCAGACAAAACCCAGTTGCTTTTCCAAAATTGTGGCCTCCCATTGGGCTTCGAGCCACCACAGTCTTTATTATAGTGACGACTCGGAGTTACGATGGCTGCACCAGCACCAACAAGGAAGGATGCATCGAACACAGTCAGCACCCCCTCCCCATACTAGAATGGTTTCAGATCATCCATGTGTAACGCTGGTGTTTTACTTTAAACGACTGCACTGAAAAAGAGAAGGTGCAGTTCAAGACCAACCTGCCCGAAATACAATGTCAGTTTGCAGTGGTTGCCATTGCAGCAAAGTCCAAGGGTACTACTCTTCCTCAGGGCTTTGTCAATCTAAGAGTGAAGAAATGTTTTAATCAGTTGGGAACATTTATCAGTCCCCGCGCTCATCTGGACAGGGCGGAAGGCGCGATCAGCTAAATGAGGACTACTTCTTCCAGGAAAATGATGTTTATCTGCGAATCTGCACCCCGAAGACTTAACGCATGCGCTAGTCTTCTAGCTGCCGTCGAGATCTGCGAGAACTCCTCTGGGGACCTTAAGGCCGTCCCTGCAACATTCCCAAGCACATTCGTTCCCTACGGATGGGCCTTCGAGGCTACTGCAGTGCCATGGAATTTGTTACTCCGTGGTCTTTTAAAACTTGTGTTGGAATTTTTACAGGCCCCTCTCGATGTGGAAATCTGTCCTCAGCACTCGGCTAGCAGTGTTTATTATGAACCTTGTGGATGGTTGCATAAAAAACAAAAACCAATGCTTATGCCGTTGAGGAGAATCAGCAATGATTTTTGTGGTTGGCTCTCATATGATGAATTGTTGCGTCTTTGCCACGGATATCTTTTCAGAGTTCCTGTGAACGGTGTTTACTTTACCTCCAATCGTGAAGAGTGCCAACAATACACCTCTGATATTTTAGATTCTTGTACACTTACGCATCATGTTAATGAATATCATGTTTGGGATGTTACCTCTGAATATTTTAGAGAATTAAAAGACTCTGCAATGTACATCTCTGCTGTACCATACAATTATTACCCTCATTAAGCAACAGACTTTACAGGATGCATGACCAGTAACTGTACATTGTTTGTCTGTGTTTTAACTGACTGCAGAATCAGGTAGAGACCCAGGACTTGGGTTAGGATTACAAAACATTTTCCAGTGAAATATTCCCCTGCTAACATGCTAATTTAAACTATGTGTTTTCTTTCTTCAACACATTCATTCATTCTTCGCCACCACCTTCTTTCCAAAACCTAAACTTATCTCAATTTCTGAAAAAAACAACATGAAAAATACCAAACTGACTCCTTAGACTACCTGCTTACCATCTCATTTCTGACTACTCATTAAAAAATAAAACATCAAACATGCAGATGCTCTGAAAGACCATTGCCTCCCACAGCATTAATGAGGCGAAAGCAGATTTGACAAGTCTCACAGCATCAAGCGCGCAAATTCACGGCCCATTCATTGCTGTGCAACTTCCCCGTCAATGAAAGTGTAGCACCCAACGTCTAGCTTCGTTAGCTAAACAGTTTCACCAAACCTTGTTTGTAAACGCAACACTCAAACATGTTGCCACAATTAACGAATGATGTTTATGGCCAAAGTCACTATTACCACATTAACATTAAAAGACTGAATACAATCTCCATTTATCACAAAACTTATAAACACCTACGTATATAACAATAAACAACAGTTTTCGAACTTCGAGTCCATCAAGTGGCACTTGGGGGAAAAAAAGAAAGAGAATCTCACCAATTTTTTTCTCAACCATTTCACTCAAGAAGCTTACATTTTGCATATTGCACATCTGAATAAATATTAAATAGTCCTTTCAATAAACATAATAAATCTATACATACCCAGTATCACTCAATACAGCAACCGATCCCATTTCACACTCATGGCAATGAGTAATACACATAAAACATACAAATAAACTACACCATGCACATTTAAAAGCCATGAGCTGCCAATTACAAAACTCCTACATCATATGTATTCACTGCTTCGACATTAATATTTGCATCATATTCCTTGAACCCCCGTAGGTACGACACACAGTTATATCTATATTTATTATTCCACACAAAATGTAGTGAAAATACCGATAATTGCATGTTACAGACAGCTTTAACATTACACCTTCTTTCGACTCTGTAAAGCAGTCCTTTGATCTGAAAAACCCTAGTACATATGTCACTTTAGGTGTAAACTGAGGTTGACCCTCACTTGCTGTATTCTAGTGCAGTGAAAAACTTAAAACACTTGCTGTGTCTGTTAGTTGAACTGTAAAAATCAAGTTTCTATTATTTCGTATTATAGGAAAAGTCCAAAATCAGTCAGGTTTTTGTTCAATTATGAGATAGATCCATAACACTGATAAACTCACTAGGCTTTTCCCGATCACAGGAGAGCACTCAAAAGCACAATCCCAAGCAAAATATGCCCTAACATGAAATATAATTTCACAATCGCTAACTCTATCAGAATTTTCATTTCAGGTACTCATTTCTTCACTAATATAAACCAAGCTACCGACATGTTAACTGCCTCCAGCACCAGTTTCATAACCAACCATATCAAACTCACCATCTCTGTCAGTCAACTTATTGTTCAGTTGCTCCTTCTCTTCTTTCAGTGTACATGTTCAAACTAAACACTGCCATGGTGTAGCATCCGCTCTTCTTTTTAACAGATTGGAGGCGTTGAGGAGACAAGTTTCTTGAGTTTAGCCATTGGAATTTGATCCCATTCTTGTTAAATACAGGCTTCCAGCTGCTGGAGAGTTTTGCGTCTCCTTTAACGGTCTTTTTGTTTAATTATGTGCCAAATTTTCCCAATCGGTGAAAGATAAGGACTGCAGGCAAGCCAGTTCAGCACACGGACTCTTCTACTATGAAGCCATGCTCTTGTAACGGCTGCAGTATGTGATTTTGCATTGTCCTGCTGAAATACACAAGGCCTTTCCTGGAGTAGATGTCATCTGGAGGGGAGCATATATTGCTCTAAAACCTTTATATACCTTTCAGCATTCATGGTGCTTTTTAAAACATGCAAGTGTCCCACACCATATGCACTAATGCATCTCCATGCCATCAGAGATGCTACTTTTGAACTGAACACTGATAACAGGAGGGGTGGTCTTTCCCCTCTTTAGCCTGGAGGACACGACACCCATGATTTCCAACAAGAATGTCAAATTTGGACTCGTCTGACCACAGGACACTTTGCCACTTTGCTAGGGTCCATTTTAAATGAGCCTTGGCCCACAGAACACAGCGCCGCTTCTGGATCATGCTCAACAATGGCTTCCTTTTTGCATGATAGAGTTTTAGGTGGCATCTGTGGATGGCACGGCAAACTGTGTTTACAGACAGTGGTTTCTTGCAGTATTCCTGGGCCCATTTAGTAATGTCAATGACAGAATCATGCCGTTGAGTGATGCAGTTGCGTCTGAGGGCCCAAAGATCATGGGCATCCAGTAAAGGTCTTGTCCCTTACGCAAAGAGATTTTTCCAGTTTCTCTGAATCTTTTGAAGAAGTTATGCACTGTCGATGATGAGACCTTCAAAGCCTTTGCAATTTGACGTGAGGAACATTGTTTTTAAACTATTCCACAGTTTTTTTATGCAAGCCTTCACGGGTTGGAGAGCCTCTGGGCATCTTTACTTCTGAGAGACTCAGCCTCTCTAAGACATCCCTTTCATAGGCAACTAATGTTACACAACTAATTCCAGTTAACTTAATTACTTGCTGAATTTTCTTTCAGCTGATTCTTTTATATATTAATTGCTTTTTCAGCCCTTTTTTGCTGATGTCCTAACTTTTTTGATACCTGTTGCAACCAGAAAATTTGAAATAAGCTCATTTTATGGATAAAAATGTAAAATGTCTGCTAAATGTAAAATGTAAAAGAGCGTCTGCAAAAAAATAAAAAATAAAAAAAATGTCTCAGTTTCGACATTTGAAATGTTATCTATGTTCTCTTGTAAATTACATATTGGCTCGTGATCTGAAAGTCATTACATTTTGACTTTATTCACAATTTACACTTTTTCTCAACTATTTCGGAATTGGGGTTGTTCGTGAATAAATAAATACATAAATTTCCTAAGGCTGGAGAAACACTGGGGGTCTGTTGCCATCCTTCACCAATCTGTTTCTTCACACTTAGAGAATATTAAAGCCTCTCTCCCTTGCATCTTTTCTAATTAAAGTGTTTGTTGTCATTTTTTGAGCCTAAGTGTGAAATCAAGCTAGCAGTTCATGTGAGAACCGTGGAACAAAAATCAAACACTTTCTACATCAGAAAAAACAGTGACTTCAATCACTTCCAACTCAAATATATGTTCCTTTTGTTGACTTTGATATCTGCATGCAAAGCCAATTTTCTACTTAGTCTCCTGGATTTAACAGTGTTATTCGGTTCTCTATGTGGTCTTAATTCTTACCCCTGACTGATAAGCACAGGCCTACCTCTCAGGGAAAAATGTAAGCTCTATTATGCAGGAATTTCACTTTTCAATTTTTCTCAGTTCTTGAGTTTAATAATCCAAATGAAAATAAACAGACTGGAAAAGTGATTTTTATCCGTCTCTTATTTCCAAAATTCATTTTTTTTTGTTTCTTTCTTGCATTTAAACACCTCCTTCCATGATTTTACTAGCTTCAATTTCTCTAAAAAAAGTTATCCTAAACTGGAGAGATGGATGCATATTCATTTGTATTCGCATTTTGAAGAAAGGAAGCCCTTCTTTTTAATATCAGTTATTCAAATAAAATGAAAGCCACAACAAATAAACAACATAAGAGACAAAATACATCATTTTGCAGATCACTAGACACACATAAAAGCTTTTCACCTTGCACTCCATGAGCCAGACATGCTCAACTTTTTTCCATGGTATTTAACAGTTTGCTGAAGGTATGATATAAATGTTTTATTTGTGATTTAATGAAATACATACTCACTTATTTCTCAGCAAGCACAGCATGCTCTCCTGCTCACCACTATACTCAATATCAATGTATTATTGATATTATATGCCAATTTGTATTTATCCATTGAAGGAGTCCACCAGTCACCATGCTCTTCTTCAATCTATATTAATGCTTTATTTGACTTAATTGCACTTTCATTCAGTTCTGAATTGGTTATTCTTCAGGATTCAAACTTGCAGAGACTCCTGCTAGTATCTGATATTGTACACAGCATCCATACTAATTCTAACCATATCCAGCTTCTTTTTTTTATTTCTGAGCCCACCAACCCAAACCTGAAGATCCTAGTAAATCCACTCTGACATTTTTATTACAAAGAACCCCACAAGTATTTCAGTAGAAGTTTTTGCGTATGATCTAAGTAATCATTGCCCTATATGCTTAAGGAATACAAAACTTCTGAGCTTCAAACCTCATATGCTTAAAAGGAGGAATTGCAAAAATATTTTGATACTTGAAGCTTCCGACAGCATTTGTACCTGCCTGATTTTTAGCATGTTTCCTTTATTCCAAAAATGAGGCTCGCAATTGGATCTTTCTCCCCTGTGTTCAATTCTGTGACAGATGACCACGCTCCTTTAAAATCGCTGAAATCAGACAGACTAATTCCATTGTATTAATTGGAGCTCCCACAACTGTTAAAAGCATGAGCTACAGCAAGAAGTACTGTATCCACTTGACCTAAGGCTGCCTTTATTTTAGGCAGCTTAGAAACAAATTCACAATACCAGTTAAAAATGTAAAACTTGATTTTTATTTTAGATCCCATGCTCATGCCAGTAGCAATCCAAATCCATTGTAATGGCCGGTAGAATTAGGAGGCCAAGTGCAAAGACCAGAGAGGAAGTGACCAGCATGGACACAGTACAAACACAGAGAATAATACAAACTAAACGAAAGTACTCGCGCTTCCAAAGGACATATTACAGTCCAAAACACGGCAGCAAAGCGAGATAGAAAAAAGGGAGAAAAAACTTTGATGATCAGAAGATAGAAAGTCATAAAAAAACCTGACAACAGATATCTTTGGCTATAGTGCGAAGCAAAAAACAGACACTCAAGTGAAGGGGGCTTGTCGGACTTCCTGCTTATATAGAGTCCGGGAATGTGCCACCCCAGCTCAATCAGCTAGCTGGGTAAAGAATCCGATGGCCAAGGAATTCGATATCGATCTGGGACGAGAGCCGCAAAGAAAATTCCAAACCACACACGCACCTCACAAACCATGACAGGACCCCCTAAGGAGCGGCTCCAGAAGTTCCCAGAGAACCCCGTGCACGGAACTCTGAGATAAGGGTGGGATCCAGGATATCTCGAGAAGGAACCGAGCGCCGCTCTTCAGGAACATAACCCTCCCAGTCGACTAATAACTGAGCCCCATGACCCACATACCTCTCAGCTAAAATATGACGCACAGTGTAAACAGGCCTCCCTTCAATCATCCGTGGCGACGGAGGGGGTTTGTCGACCGGGGCCAGGACGCAAGTGCTAACAGGTTTGAGACTGGAGACATGAAAACAGGGGTGGATCCATAAGAATCTCTTCAACCAGACTGTGACAGGATTGATCCTTTGCACAATCTTAAAATGACCAATGATGCGGGGAGCCAACTTCCGTGACTCCACTCCCAAGGGCACGTCCCACATGGAAAGCCAGACCTTTTGGCCAACCCGATAAGATGGGGCCAAACGGCCCCTTCTATCTGTGGTGGTCTTTTGTTTCCATCCAGAGCGCAACAGAGAGGAACGGACCCTGGCCCAAACTGACCAACAATGCCGAACAAAGTGATTGACTGAAGGAACCTCTTAATCCCTGTCAGTCTCAGGAAACAGCGGAGGCTGATAACCCAACTGAGCCTCAAACGGGGAAAGGCCTGTGGAAGAGTTAGTCAGCGAATTGTGAGAATATTTGGCCCATGCTAAAAATTGACTCCACGAAGATGGGTTGTCAGCCATTAAACATTGAAGGGTATTCCCCAATGACTGGTTAGTTTGCTCAGTTTGCCTGTTAGTCTTTGGGTGGAAACCAGAGGAAAGGCTCACAGTGGCCCCAAACTGGTTGCATATTGTATGCCAGAATTTGGCCATAAATTGAGGGCCCCAGTCAGAAACCACATCAAGAAGGTTGTCTCCCATGCTGAAGGCAGCTTGGGCAGCACAATAAAGTGGGCGACCTTAGAGAACCAGTCGACCACGACCAAGATGACTGTTGGCTTCAGAAACAGACAGCCCCGTAACAAAATCAAGAGCAACATGGCTCCACAGGCGCTTAGGATGGGCAATGGCCGCAGCAGACCAGAGGGGGGGAGATGGCAAGTCTTGTTCCTACCGCAAATACAGCACGCCGCTACAAACTCTGGATGTCCTCAATCATGCTGGGCCACCAAAAACGTCGAGCCAAGAACTGCTTGGTCCGATGAACCCCCGAGTGACCCACCAGATGGGACGAGTGCCCCCACTGGAGAACTTAGGACCATAGTGCCAACGAGACAAACAAACAGCCAGGTGGCTCCCGACCAGGACCGGGATCAGTTCTCAACACCTACCACACAACAGATTCAATGTCCCACTGAATGAGAGCCACAATCTGAGCTGCCGGGATAACCGGCTCAAGAATGAGGTTGTGACCAGAGCGGTTATGAATCCACGACAAAGCATCAGGCTTGATGTTTTTAGAAGCCAGGCGATAGGTAAATGTAAAGTTAAAGCTGTTGAAAAACAACGACCACTGCGCCTGCCGAGAATTACTTTGTTTTGTCTGTTGGATGTATTGGAGATTTTTATGATCCGTCCAAACCACAAACGGATGTTCAGCCCCCTCCAACTAATGGTGCCACTCTTCTAACTCCAACTTGACAGCTAACAACTCTCGGTCACCAATGGTGTAATTCTGTTTGGCTGCCGACAACGACCGGGAGAAATAGGTGCATGGGTCCAACTTATTGTCCTGAAGGGGCGCTGGGACAAAATGGCACCCATCCCCACTTTCCACGCATCCACCTCCTCAACAAATGGGAGGGAGGGGTCGGGCAAAACTAGAATGGGCTCTGAGCTAAATAGTTTTTTTAACTCCTGAAAACAGCTTCAGCTGCTGGAGACCAAGGAAATGACGAGGAGGTATTTTTCTTAGTGAGCGCGGTAATGGAGGCAGCTACTACACTAAAATTATGGATAAACCTCCTATAAAAATGAGCAAACCTCAAAATTCATTGCACTTCCTTGACGTTTTGAGGGGCAGGCCAATCCCTGACCGCTGCAACCTTGTCAGGATCCATGCGGACCAAGCCTTCCGAAACAATGAAGCCAAGAAACGAAACTGTCTTGGTATGGAAAACGTATTTTTCAGCCTTGACAGAAAGAATGGCTTTAAGAAAGGGCTCAAGCACTTGTATGATGTGTTTTTTATGATCCAAGAGAGTTGAAGAAAAAATCTGAATATCGTCAAAGTAGTCAAAGACGAATCTCTCCAACATCTCTTGGAGGACATCAATGACAAGTACCTGGAACACAGAAGGGGCATTAACCAATCTGAACGGCATGACCAAATATTCGTAGTACCTGTCATGCATATTAAAATGCCGTTTTCCACTCGTCCCCCTCCCGGATCCAAACTAAGTTATAAGCATTCCGGAGGTCTAAATTAGTAAAAAACGATGCCTCCTGCAGACGTTCAAAAGCGGAATTCATCAACGGAAGGGGGTATCGGTTTTTAATGGTGAAATTATTCAAGCCCCTGTAATCAGTACAGGGTCTCAGGCCGCCATCTTTTTTGCCCACAAAAAAGAACCCCTCTCTGGCAGGAGACGAGGAGGGCTGAATAAATCTATTAGCCAGAGTCTCCTGAATATATTCTCGAATAGCCCTTCGCTCAGGCCCTGACAGCGAGTATAATGAACCCCTGGGGGGAGTGGTACCCGGGTAAAGATTGATCTTGCAATCATACGTGCGATGAGGAGGTAAATTCGAAGCCCGTTGCTTGCTAAAAACCACCATAAGATCAGAATAATCCTTAGGAACATTAGGAGGCAGACAAAAGTCCAGAGCAACCCCCAAATTCACACCCTGTTCGGAACCTGCTATCTCTTTGTCTGATTTCAAGTCAGAGAAATCCTTCGAATAGCAATCCTCCGAATAGCAATCCTCCTCTGGCTGCCGCCGGTCAAATTGAGGATCCCACTCCTCTGGATTAGGAGGGTTGTGTGAGACAAACTCTGAGAATCACTCTAGGTGTCAGCCTCCCCTATAGGTTGATGCCCAGGATGAAACACCAAACTCTCCCAACATTGGGACCAACAATCAGTGCCCCACTGGACGATCGGGTTGTTCTGACTTCCCCAAATGATGTGAGGCTATGTTCCTGTCGCCAAGAGTGTCCCAAAATTACAGGGTAAACAGGAGAACTGATAATAAAAAACTGGACCTCCTCAGAATGACTACCAAAAGAGATGAACATAGTCAATGATACAGAGACTTCGGTTATAAATCCAGTTCCCAGTGGGAGACCGTACAAAGATCTAATGGTGTCTGAATGTAAAAAAGGGTGGATGGGAATGGAATGTCTCCTAGCCCATTCTGCATCCATAAAACAGTCCATGGCGCCAGAGTCACCAAAAGCTTTGATAAACATTCTCTGACTCCCCACAATCAATTCAACAAGTATCAAAGTTCGGAAGGGAAATTGGGTCTGTCCCTCTAATGCCCCCCATACCACTAGAGGGAAATCTTGTTTCACTGAAGCTTAGGGCAGCTTGGGTGGATATGTCCCGGTTTGTTACAATTATAGCAGATTATATGTCTGCTAACGGGCTTATGAGCCTGGCTCTCATATGAGCTATCAATCTGCATTGGCTCTCCAGGAGCGGAAATCTCAGTGGGCAGAATCGAAGCTGTATGCATGCTGCGAGGAGCATTTTCCCCATTGCCAGCAAGAGTCAATGCAATACGTTTTCCCCTGTAACATTCGCGGATGCGAACCAACAAATCCAGGGAAACACAAGGCTCCAATGTAACCAGAACGTCCTTAACCTCCTCAGGCAAAGCGTGAACAACAACTGTCATAAGAGGCGCTTCTGGCCAGCCTGTCTCTGTCACCAAGGAGCGAAATTAGATTGAAAACTCAGCGATACTCTCAGAACCCTGCCTCAGATGCATTAAACGCGTAGCCGCGTCCTGACCACAAACATCCTGATCAAACACCAATACCATTTTTTTAACGACAGTCTCCACAGTATTCACGACCGGTGAATTAGATTGAATAAGTGGGCCGACCCAAGTGAGTACTGTGTCGGTCAACGGGGATAAAATAAATGAAACCCAAGAGTCTTCATTCACGAACCGTTAAGGCTGCGCTTTAAAAAATATCTCACAGTGGGCAATGAAATCTTTATATCTTCCTACTTCGCCTCCATATCTTGGGGGTAACTGGAGTTTTGGCTCTCGGGGAAGATGTATGGATTGTGCTTGTGCAACATTTTGTGTGATCTGAGTGGACAAGGCTCTAATACTCTCAGTGAGAGTGAACAGAACGTTTTCCTGTCAGTCCATAGCATTCGCCTGAAGGCGGACTCTCTCCGCCAACTCTGACTGCTGATTGTTCAGGCTAGAAAGATCCTTGCCATATCCAGAGAGAGCAGCTTGTTTATTAGCCACAACTTTCTCTCAGCTGTTGCTGACTACTTCATGCAGGCTAGAGTGTTTTGTAATGGCCGGTAGAATCAGGAGGCCAAGTGCAACGGCCAGAGAGAAAGTGAGCAGCACGGACACAGTACAAACACAGAGTATAATACAGACCAAATGAAAGTACTCATTCTTCCAAAAGACATAATATAGTCCGAAACACAGAAGCAAAGCAAGGTAGAAAAAAGGGAGAAGAAACTTCAATAATCAAAAGATAGAAAGTCATACAATACCTGACTACAGATATCTTCGGCTATAGTGCGAAGCTAAAAACAGACACGCTAGCAAAGGGGGCGAGTCAAACTTCCTGCTTATATGGATTCTGGGTAGGCGCCGCCCCAGCTCAATCAGCCAGCTGGGTAAAGAATCTGATGGCCAAGGAATTTGATATCGTCCCGGGACGAGAGCCGCAAAGAAAAGTCCAAACCACACGCACACCTCACAAACCATGACATCCATTCTAGAAAACAATAATATAGCAAAAAAAAAACCAATAAAAAGTTCCAGCACTCTTCCATCACAAGTTATTTCTAATTCAAAACTGCTTATTGATAAAGTTGAAATACATTAGTGTAATACATTTAATCAGCATTTTTTTCAGTGAGCTATCTCTTTGATATAAATACAATACCAGACCCAAATGTCTCTGAGCTCACCAACAAGGCACTGTACCTCTAATCTCTCTGCCTATCCTGCACTTTTTATTTGTGGAATATCGATAGCCTATTTTCTTTACGTCGTATTTCAAAAAAGGACATGCTTGAGGCTGTCAATCAAAATTATGTAAAAAAAATCCTCAATGTAAAACTCTCTACATCTTTATCTTTTCAAACTATCTGTTCTACTTACTGTCAATCCTTTCGCTCATATATTTACAATGTCAACCATGTCTGGCAACATGCCAAAAGTATGGAACACAGCTTATGTCCTCCCTCTATTGAAAGAAAGAGAGACCAACTATTTGAATTCTTGACATCCAATAACCAGGTTGTCTTGCCTGGCCAAGATTCTGAAGTCCCTTGTAAACTCACATTTGAAATTACTTTGACAAAAATCATTGCATCTTAAATGCTCACCAATCTGCTGTCACGTCTAGCCATAGCACTATTACTATTGCTTCTTTAATTATAAATGACACTGTTTGTACATTACTTAATAGACAACATTGTTGACCTATTTCTTGACCTAACATATTTCATACAGCTGATCCTGTCCTTCTTCTGAAAATATTATCACATGTTACTTTGATGCTCATAACAAGTTTAAAAACTATCTTGAGGATGAGACTCACTTCATTGCACTGATTCTATGATTGTCAAATTAGCAGGGGAGTCCCACAAGGTTCAATTATTGGCCCTTTTTTATTTTTGTGTTCATTAATAATATTGCCTTATTTTCATATCATTCAAAATTGCACTTACTGCTTTTGCGGTTCAGTCAGCAGAATTGAATCTTCAGCACAATTTAACAACTATTCAAAGATCCCTGATTGAGTTAAAGATAGTCTTAAATGAGAACAAGACCAAGTTCATTGTATTCTCCAAATCTCAAAAAATAGACCCCCGTGACCTTGATATCTATACCCTGTAGAGTTCCCATATTGAACTTGTTCCCAAAAACAAATACTGAAGTATTTTGCTGATGACAATTGACTTCTCAAACACTCATAAAAAAATTTTCACAAAAAGATCAGGGGGAAATGGGATTTTTACACTGAAATAGGGCTCACCTCAATCTGAAAGTAAGAAGAGGGTTGTGCATTCAATAAGACCCTCCATGCTTGATTATGACACTGCTATTAGAAGAAATACATCTGCTTCTATTTTAAAGCTCTAACATTCTGCTTACCCCCTGCCTTAAGGTTTATCAATGGACTTAACTTCCTAGGCCATTATTGTGCCTTATACCACTCAATAGGATGGAGGGGGTCATTGAAATACAGACAACACTACCATTGGTTCTCTCTCTTTTTTGTATATAAATGTATTTTATTTAAAACCCTACCATATTCTGCATATCTACGTGGAAGGTGACTGGGTTGCCATGGGACACAATTACAGGACTTCTTATGTTTAGATGTTCCTCACCTCAGAAAATAATTGATTTGAGTAAGACTGCTTATTGTAACACCATTCCTTGCACTTGAAATCAGTGACAAGGTATGGTAAAACTGAATAAACAAGTTCCTTTCTGACATTTTGAACAATTGATCAAATTATTTCATCAAGTAGACACCTCTTGTTTTCAATTATTTTCAGTATGCTTTTATGATGAGAATTCTGTTCCTTGTATTATTATTTTACATTCCTTCGTTATGATAGTGTAGTTTAATTGTCTGTCATGCAGTGCCCTGCCGAAAAAAGGAGGCTCTACTTTCAGTCTGGCTCAAAGCTTGAATAAATCTCAAATTAATTAAATTAATTTTCCTTTATGAACAACCAATAAAATGGAAGCCACCAGGACTGACACATTTGAATTGTTGACTTCAGATTGCTTCTACATATTATGTGCTGATGCAATCATTTGGATACTGGCTGTAATATGTTACTTTGTTGGGCATAGCCTTCACGTAGACAAGTGGAACGGGCAATCCGACTTAAGTGAGTGTGAACAGTTGAAAGCAAACAAAAATATAGATCAAGTCTCTGTGACATCATCCATATACTGTCCCAAGACTCGGTGAAAAGCAGTTCAGCACTCAGATGTGCTCAATTACAGCTCCGAGACTGTCATTATTTGGCATTACTCTGTGTCTTATATATTCAACTCTATCTCTCTCTCTCCCTCTTTCTATCAATCCTTCTCTCAGAGTGACTTGCTTTTCCCCATCCTTTCCCTGGACTGTCTCCTCTCTGTATTTGTCGGTTTCTCCCACTGTCTTTCACTCTCTCTGTTCTCTGAGGTGGAAAATTGCTTCAAAGGGGAGCTTGGCTGGGAACAAGGGCCAGCTGCTCAGCTGGATGACCAAGGGTTTATCTACTCCGAGGGAAAAAAGGAAAGTAAAAGGAAAGACAAAAGGCTGAAAGAAGATAGTTTTGTGTGGTTACTGAAGCCAATAGCTGGAGAAAACCATTTCCCATAGTTACCATGAGCACTACCTCTTCTCCTTCTTCTTCTTCTCCCAAAGCAATCCGTGGTCCGAGCATTTAGCTCCTCTGATGAGTGCGCCTGAACTTTGCGGAAGTTTCCGCCGTTCACAATGAATCCCGCTCAGAAATTGCCTGAATATTCAAGACAGGCTGAATTATTTTTTTCTTCCACGCATGCATTCAACTTAATCCTACTCCACGGACTGATCTACCGTCCCCTGCTTTTCATTTAATCCCTGATACAGCTCACATTAAAAAAAATTCCTGAATAAAATCTACTGCTGGAACAAAGTGGAACAGCAGAACAGTCCAGTTCCTCGATGACCATGGTTGGGCGATATCAGCTTCACTTTAGTTACGTGTGCAGCAGCTTTCATTTCATTCAATAATTACTACTGTGTGTATGAAAAATCTTTTTTTTTTTTACAGAATTGAACATCTGAAATGTTAAGTGTCCTGCGTAATTACTTTAGATATATACATTTTTTATTATTTGGCTTATGAATCCCTGAATTGCTGAAAAAAATTCTGGATACTTAAAAAAAAATTCCTGACCAAATTAATTAATATTTGCCATGACAGCTCATTTGGATCATGATGAAAACATAATGGAAATTTTTAATTAAGCTTTTTTTATTTTATTATTTTGTTTATTCATTGTTCACAGACTTGAATCAGATTATCAGATAGAGAATGAGAGATGCACACAAAGAAACTGTTCAAAATCTTGAGTCCAACTTTTCGTCAGAAGGGAAACTGATTAACAGAGAGTTCACTCAATACTTCCCTGCAGGGCAAGGCATTGCAATGCATTTTGGGATGTGTCATCTTTTTCCAATAAATCATTTAAAGTGTCAAGGTGTCCGCTGGGGCTGAGATAAAGTTTGCCGATTAAACCTGCCCAACTGCCTAAGCACCTGCAGAGGTGGATCTGACCTACGAATGATCAACTGAGAGAGAGAGAGAGAGAGACAGACAGACAGACAGACAGACAGAGCATACAAGCATTTTCGTAGCTGATGTATCACAGGCACCCATCTCATGTTTCTGTTCAGCCACCATCCTGAATATATTCGTCCCCCTCTACATAAACCCTCCGTATCAGAACCCTTTCACAAGCACAGTTTTGGCTGGTCTCCCGATCTCTGCTATCTGCTGCTTTTGCTGTCTTCTCCACTCCGTCTTTTTTCAGTTTTTATTTTTTTTCCCCCTTCTTTATTTTTATTCTCTCTCTTTTTTTTGGCATGCCTGAGAAAGTTATCTCATCTGGACACCAGTTGGCATTGCACTGGCACAGCAGGGGGCGGGGGGAGCAGTTGCCTGGCTCTCAGGGTCCCCCGCTGCAGGAAGGGAAGCGGATGGTGGAGGTGGAGTTAATCCCAGCATGCAATGGGTCAGAGGCATTCACCCACCCAGCACCACACCCTCCAGATGAAATATCTGACAGGGACTCAGTAGGTCAGGGGATAGAGGCCTGCAGATGGCATAGTTAGACTGCAGCCTCTGAGCCCCAGATTACTTTGTGAGGAGGGAAAATTAACTCCCCAGCTTGATCAACTGTAGGTACCCTTGTATAAGACCATCAGTAAAAAAAAAACAAAAAAACAGCAATGTAAATCAAACACTTTGCCTAAAATGCAAATACATCTATACATAAACACTATTGGTTTGGTGGCCACACTTGGTTCTGAGGCCTGTTTCACAAAGAAGGATTTGCCAAATAACTGCACAAAATAAATCGGAGACTGTCTCTTCAAATCCTAGTCAGACAGGCCCATGGAGGGCCATGGAATGGCCTCTGTTGTCAGACAAAATCCAAGCTGTATGCACTTAATCTGGTTTTAATCAGGTAATCTGGTTTCTTAAGTGAGAATCCGTTGCTGTACTCAAAGCGAAAAAATCCAGTGGACTTTGTAGCTGTGCAAAACAAAGGTAACCGATGACTGCCTGATCAGTTATTCATTTCTGAAGATGAACATGCAGTGAAAACAAAGGTTTCAGCCCAAATTGCTTCATTGCATGCGCTGTGTATGAGTCATTGTTTATTTCATGGAGTACCTTTGGCGTCCATTGTGCATAAACATGCATTGAGGACATGCATAATTAACTCTGCACATTACGTTAGCCTACAAAACCTGCTTGTTCATAACTAGCGAGGGCTACATGTGTCTGTTCTTTTGGTGGCTGTATTGGGTGAATTAGAGGGTTTCAGCTCAGAGTCAGACAGATGAAACATTTCACAGATTACAGCCGGAATACTGAAAGCACAGCAATCTTTAATATTGTAATATAATGTTTATGAATTCACATGGCATCACTGTAGTAAACATATTCTGATAGCCGGGGTTGTCCTGAAAAATTGATTTATATAACTTCATTGTGGATTACAGGGTTGAGGTTATACAAGCAATATTAAAAAGTGACACTTGGCGAACCAAAACAGAAAAAATGGCTTACACCACAGAGAATAAAATAAAAACTGTGAACTTAATTTAACCGTCATAACATTATCCAAGTGTTAATCTCAACATTGTATTTAGAATAACTGACCGTCAAAAGACAGATATTTTAATATGGAGATAAGGCAGTGTTTAAAAATTGACCCTTACACAGCTACTCTTGATCCTACAGTGTATGAGGTTGCAAATACCTAACCTAATCACAATGTTCTTTAATGTGAATGTAAAAATCACCTCTGGTGAATGCAAGTAATGGAGCTGTAGAACATTAACTGAGAAAACAAGTAATTGCAAAATTATTTTAAGGATTTAGTATCTTCTCCATCTACCATTAGCAGAAAACTTGTTTTGCGCATTCCACAACAATCAGTTGCCTTTTTGGAATGCACTATGTTAAGATACACCTCGACAAACAGCCTGTTTCTTTCTTCCAGCTGTTATTCAATACCGAAGGATTAGAGGGGTACTAAATAATTAACTGCCTGCTTTTTGTGCTTGTTCGGGCGGTGGAGGTGTCGGCTGCCTTGGGTAATTACAGCTCATTGTGGTCGAGGAACGCTCAGCTCCGCGTTTCCGAACACAGCCATAGAAACATGCCGCGCAGTGAAAAGCGCCCCGTGCTCCTGTGGCGTTAACTCTCCCGCAACGCGGCATTTACGCCACGCTTCCTCATACATTTTCAATGTGTCTGTCGCAGAGATGAAAAAAATACATCAACAAAACAAAACATGAAATCAAGCATAAAGTACAGTAGTTTGGAGGCATTTATAACTGGCGACCGATACTCGTGCGTGCCAGTGCAGGTTGAACAACCTAATCAGAAACCACCTCAAACGCAGAAACGCTTATAGGCCTACAGTCAAAGTCTCACTATATATTGACGGCGTACAGAATGCCTGGGGAAGATTTATGCTGAGTCTTACCGGAACATTTTGTAACAGGTTCAGCGGACTTAAATCTGCTGAGCAGGGTATTACTCCGGAGGCAGTATATTCATCTATTTGTTTTGTGCATACCATGAGATTTGTGTGCCCGTGAACCTAAAAAGAAACCTCTCTTCACCTCTTTTTCTGTGAGAAACAGGGATAAATGCATCCCTTACTCCTGTCATAATAAAGATGACTAAAGAACCTGTGTGTGCGTGTGTGTGTGTGTGTGTGTGTGTGTGTACACATATTAAGTTTCAAAAATACTGAGGTCCGGGACACTGTACCAACACACCTTTATACATCGTCATGTGTCTGAGTCACTAAAAAAAACTTGTGTTACCCCCTCGTACTCCAGGTATTGCTCCATCTGAGGTTCTTCGATCCGCAAACATCACAATTAATTCGCCTGAAAAAAAAACTTGATAACATCCCTACCATCCATCACAAAATTAAGGCCAAACATTCTCACAAGCCATATGGTTGGTCAATCGGTTAAAACCCACCAGCATTAACTCTGAATATGGCAGAGACAGCAGGACAGGCCTGCGTCAACTGGGGGGAATTATTCTACAGCAGCAGCTCATTATTTAACGGAGGTCATGCGCAGAACAGACATTGGGCCTCATGCAGCAACATACTCTTAAATTTCTTTTAATTTTCTCGTTTTTTTGCTAAGAGAAAAAATAAGAGAAACAAACTCTGGATGCACCAAACGCTCTTACCGTCCAAATCAGCTCTTACCCATGCGTGCAGAATGTTGAATCCCATTTGATCGTAAATTGGAAGCGCGTGGCCGGTTGCTTTAAATTTGCATATATGACACCCACTAAACACCACATAAGGGCAGGTGATGTGCCGTGTGCAAAGAGCTGACTGCTCGTGGCAATCTTAGGGCGCTTTGACACTAGGTACGATTGTTCCGTACCATGCCACAGTACAAGCGTCCCCCCTAATGTTTCCCCCCGCTGGTCAGCTTTCACAATAGTACTGTAATATCGTACCGTACCCGAGTACACTTGCATACATGTCAAAATTCTGCTACAACGTGTTGCAGTTTGCACTTAGGTGATTTTAAATGGGGAACGATTTTAAATGGAGGCACCAATATATGTTGGGGGTTTTATTATTGAGAACGGGGTTTAGAATATTAATACTGTGAATGATTATGCTGCGCGTGCCGTAGAAACACGAAGGGGGTTTAGAATGAATATTAATGTCGCGAATACATATGCTGCGCATGCCTTAGCAACCCGGTGTGTCTTTTGTAACATGGATTAGCCTACCACATATAGCAGCATGAAAAATTAAACTTGAAATTTTCTTGACTGAATGCTTGATGTTTTTACACATCTGAATCTTTCTCTGGGTACCTAAACATCAAGGTAAGCCAAAAATGTTCTGATTAGATTCGATATAGGTGGATGTTGCATAAGGAATTCTTTCGCCCTAGCGTTTTTGGCCGATTATGCCGTCCACTGCCTCATACCATCTCATAACTTGAGCTGCCAGGCTTTCGTACCGCGTCCTGCACTTTGAAATATTGCAGCTCCATTTTATTTAGTTTGTCATGGCACTGATCTATTATTCTATGATAACCACGCAAATGTAACTACTCACAAATGATTCCATAAATCTCTGAGTTTTTGCGTGTAGTATCCAGTTGTAATTGTATGTTTTCGTCCACCTACATTTCAAGTAAGCATTGAATTTCTTCATTAGAGTGGAGATATTTTTTTTGTTGCTGCATTTGTTGGAACAAGAGAGCCGTAACACATAACCGTAATCTTCTGTGCTCAAGCAAGATTGCTTTCACATTTGGTACGAGTAGCCATTCATCTGTCTCAGAAAAAAAATCCTCACGATTTCTAAAAACACGCTCTCTGCACAAGGCCTGGATGGCCAAAGTGTCCAACAGCAATAGGTAAGCCATTCAGAAGCAGAATGCACACAAGTATATCAGGGTTTTTATAGCTTAGTCCTAATCAGGATCAACTGGCCAAACTCTTTACCCCAAGAATTAGATAATGAAAGGAAAGGCACTCAGGGAGTGCAAACCTCCGCCAAGGCAGCACAGTCCAAATCTTCATGAGTGGGAGCAAAGTTGAGTTATCGCGTGTCATACGATTTCATGATGGCTGCCGTGGCGGCCATATTGTTTCACTGATAGTGGTGAAAATCAATAGGGTCCCTCCTTGATGTAATATCAATGCACCCAAAAAATTTCAGACAAATCCGTCCACTACTATTTGAGTAATGTTGTTCATAAACAGACAGACAGACAGACAGGAGCGAAAACATAACCTCCGCCCCAACTTCATTGGCGGAGATAATCATTTTAATTTCTCAAAAACATAAAACAATCAAAATTTGATTAAATGATGCATTTTTAATGTTGAGGTTTTAAAACTTGTGTTTCCATGCATTGGACAAGTCATTTATGGCCAGAGATAACAGTTTTCTGGTTTCTCTTATCTCGAGATGAGTGTCCTCAACCACTTTCTCTCACCTAAGAGGAGAGCACAAATAAGAAAACATTGGTGCATCCCAGAAATCAATGGGTAAGAACTAAATAAGAAAAAATCTGGGATACAAACAAAAATAAGAGAAAATTTGTTGTTATATTGCTTCTTTCATGAGGCCCATTGTGTCATCTTGCTTTCATAAAATCATAAATGTACAGAAAAGCTTTATGTCAAATATACAACCTTAATTTTTCCTCACTATTTTGTTGTGCTCTGTGTATATAGTGAGAGTATATAGTGTAAAGACTGAAGCATAGTCCAACTCTGTAATATACACCCTTAAGCAAATGAATTGAAACAAGCAGTGAAAACGGTAAATGATGCACTTCTTTTCAAATTTCAACTGGACTTTAACTATGAATCATACACTGAATAAAAATATAAATGCCCCATGTAAAATTTTAGAGTTTTTATTCACAAAAAATTGGAACCGGGATTCGTCTGTGAATAGCTCTCCTCTCCAGCGTGCCAAGAGCCATCGAACGCGTGCGTTTGCCCATCGAGTTGGTTTCCGATGCCGGACAGCGGTGAGATGCAGACCAGGGTGAGGACACCAAGCGTGTAAGTTGGCTTCTCGCAGACGGTTACGGACAGTCTGTGGTGTGGTGCGCCTGTTGTGCAGACCAACGGTCTCATCCGCTGCGCATGTCCCTGATCTGAGCCGATCCCGCAGGTGGACAAGCCGGATGTTACGATCTTGTGCAGGTGTGGTCACAGGTGAACGACGTGGATGAGGTCGATTTGCAGTACTGCCCTTCTGTCGGAAACAAACTCTCAAACGGCCTATCATCCCATAATTAACATTCTGCAGCACAGCGACCGCTCTCATGGACATCCCTGCATCCAGCATGCCAATGGCACGTTCCCGCATGACCTGAGACATCTGAGGCATGATGACTTTTGACAAAATTTGACATTTTGGGGTGGCTTTTATTATCCCCAGTATAAGGAGTGTCTGGGTACTGCTCATTCTGTCTGATCACTATCCGGAAATGCCACACCCATGTACTGAGTGAAATCACTGCATCACTGAGCAAATGCTCACTGACAGAGAGATGGATTAAAAAATGGTACACAAATCAAGAGAAATATCCCTATTGTACAAGTAAAAGTCTGCATATGCTCACTTAGAGTTGTTACCTCCATGTGGCATCAATATTTGACAAGGGGCGTTTATATTTTTGTTCAGTGTATTTATTTACTTATATTAACACATAATATGACCTCCACAGTTTTTCAGACTGAAAGACTCCCCAGATAGCGAGCACCTCCGCTCCGGATCTGCCCCGGCTCCAGCTGATCCGGCTCAGAGCCGGGGCAGATCCGGAGCGGAGGTGCTTGCTATCTGGGCGACACCAGCTGTACTTGATATATCCCTGTGTGACTCGCTGATGTGTTCATGCAAAGTCACGCTCTTCATGTGGGCACATTCATAATAGACAAAGTCTGATTCACAATCAACAAGCCAGAGAAACAAAAGACCGCAAATAACCGAGAAACATGTGGTGCAAGACCGATTGATGTAATAACTCCACATGCACCATTTTTACATCACACACCTCACAAATATTATGAGATTTCTTATGCAGTATGATTCCATTTTGTCCTGCTGAATAAAATGCAAAAATAAAGACAAGAAAGTAAGTTTTTGCTTGAGAAAATGAGTAGGGATTAAGACTGAAAAAATCGCTGCTAGTTTCAATGAACTTGCGCAAAGGTGTTCTACACTTGAGTAAGGGCATAGATGGTCTTATGAATGGCACGCTGGAGCACTATGGATAATAGAGGAAGTCTGACCCAGAGAGAAAAAAAATCAGTTCAGTCCTTCACTTCCTGTAATCATAATAGCACTTAGTGCAAACAGGTAGCCATCAACCGAGGGGATGCAATATTTTGGCTTTTTGTGAGATTGGTGTGCATGAATGTGTGAGTTTTGCGCAAGTAAGTCTGAGCAACTGTCACTGTGGGTATGTTTTATCTTTCCTGTTGCTACTACTGTGAATGAGGGCTATAACTGTGTGTACACCATTGCTATCAGGCTGAAGGAGTTACCAGTCTGTCTGTATATACAAAACAGGTCACAGGACAGAACACAAAGAGTGGTGGTCAGTGGTGTCTCATCTGGGCTGGGTATGGTGGGGAGTGGCATCCCCCAGGGATCAGTGTTTGGGACCCCTGCTGTTCCTCATCTACATTAATGACCTTGACAGGAATATTCAGAGCAGATTAGTTAAATTTGCAGATGATACTAAATTGGGGGGTTTGATAAATAGTTTAGAGTCCGCTAAAGTGATTCAGGATGATTTGGATAGAATCCAGAATTGGGCAGAAATGTGGCAAATGAAATTTAATCTAGCGAAATGTAACGTTGTACGTGTAGGTAATAAAAACATTGGATGGGATTACTCCATGGGAGGTTTAAAACTGGAATGTGCTGCACACAAGAAAGATCTGGAAGAGATTGTTGACCAAACCCTCACAGGTTCTAGCCATTGTGCCGTAGCAGTTAAAAAAGCCAATCGGATGCTGGGATACATTGCAAAACGTATCGAGTACAAATCTAAAGAGGTGATGCTTCTTTTGTACAACACGTTCGTCAGACCACATCTTGAGTATTGAGTACAGTTCTGGGGACCATATGTTAAGAAAGATATAGAGGGTCAAGAGAAAGTTCAGAGAAGAGCCACTAAGCTAATTCCGGGTATAAAAGATGAAAGCTTAGAGGCTGAAGATACTTAATTTCTTTAGTCTTAGGAAAAGGAGACTAAGGGGTGATTTGATTGAGGTCTTTAAATTTGTTAAAGGGATTAACAAAGTGAATTATGTAGGATTCCTTCGACCAAGTGTTGGGAGTAGAACTCGAGGTCACAAATGGAAGTTGACCAAAGGTAAATTTAGCACTGATATTTGGAAATATTTCTTCACCCAAAGAGTAATTTCAAAGTGGAATAGCTTGCCTGACCGTATTGTTGAGGCAGAGACCTTGGGAATTTTCAAAAGCAGGCTTGACTTAAAGCTAGATACCATTGAGTAATTCAGTATCTGAAGGGATATATTCACAACAGTATAAAGAAACTGGCGAGCGTAGTTGGGCTGAACGCCTGTTCTCACCATTCATGTTATGTTATGTTATATGTTACTGTTCAAATATCCATTTACACTCATTACTGTACAACTTTTATGTATAAGTATTACTGTACAAATATTTGTGTATAGATATTGCTGTGTAAATGTTTGTGTATACACATTACTGTACAAATTTCTGTGTATACATATAACTGTACAAATATCTAAGTATACATTTTACTGTATAAATATTTAGATATACATTACTGTACAAATGTTTGTATATATTACTGTACAAACATCTGTACATACACATTACTGTTAAATTCTCTGTGTATGTATATTACTGCACAAATGTTGGTGTATAGACATTACTCTACAACAGTGCTTCTCAAACCTCTCCTGGAGGACCACCTGTCCTGCATGTTTTAGATATTTCCCTGTTTTAGCACAGGTGATTAAAATGATCAGCTCGTTATTGACCCTCTAAAGCTCATTGATAACATCCTGATTATTTGAATCACCTGTGCTGGGGCAGGGAAAGATCTAAAACAGGCAGGGCAGGTGGTCCTCCAGGAGAGGTTTGAGAAACACTGCTCGACAATTATAAGTGTATGCATATTACTATACCAATGTCTGTGAGTGGCACAGTGAGCAGCATTGTTGCCTCACAGCAAGAAGCTCTAGGGTTTGAATCCAGCATGGGTCCTTTCTGTGCAGTGTTAGCATAGTTTTCCTGAGTTTGCATGGGTTCACTGGTACTTCAGTTTCCTCCGACAGTCCAAAGACATGCATAACAGGCTTATTGGAGACTTTATATTGCGCTTTTGTGTGAGTGTGTAAGTAAATGACGAGTGATTGGTGAGCTGTCCAGGGCGTAACCCTGTCTTTTGCCTATAATCAGCTGGGATTTCCTCCAGCTCCCCGACGACCCTGGTGAAGAAGCAACACTTCAGATAATGGATGGATGGATATTTTCAAATGTGCATAGGTCTTAAAAAAGCTCTATTCATTTCTCATCATTTCATAGCTTTTATAAAAGCATTACAGAAAAAAGGGTACTTCAGAAGTTTAAAAAAAAAAAATCTTACCCATTGTTGTACAGAAGGGATTTTTTTTTCAATACACAAACTGAGCCTTTCTCTTTAAGATTTGAACAATGCTTCTTTTAAACTTTTAAAAACTGACTTCATCTTTATCATTTAGTCTGTTCTTGTTTAATTTGCACGTCTGAAAAGTACAAAGATTCAGGTGGCCTCACAAGCGTGTTTCCTTTGTGAAGAAAACAAAAACATCTTCAAACAGCTTCTTATCGTCCGCTCGCATGCTTACCCGCCAAAGTGGGAAATGATAATTGTTATTTTTTTGTTTGTTGGGCAATTTGTCTCACAAAAAAAGTTTCTACCATTTATTTTTGCAGCCATATCTAGTGATCTGGATTTAAACAGCAAAGTGAGAAAGTGTCTGTGTTCTCGGTTTTGTTAGATTCTGTTTTACACTCTCTCACAAACGGAGCGGATGAGTACCACAGGTTAAACACTACTCTTGCACAATCTCTATAAATCATCCAGCGACCTGGGTCCTCTCCTCTGCACTCTCCTCTTCAGCTCACTCCACAGGTTTTCAATGGGGTTGATGTCTGGGGACTGATATGGCCATGGGAGGAGCTTGATTCTGTGTCTGGTGAACCATTTCTGTGTAGATTTGGCCACATGTTTAGGGTCATTATCTTGCTGAAAGACCCAGTGACGACCCATCTTCTGCTTCTGGGCAGAGGCCACCAGATTTTGATTTAAAATGTTCTGGTATTTCAAAGCGTTCATGATGCCATGCACCCTAACAAGGTTCCCAGGGCCTCGGGAAGAGAAACAGGCCCACAGCATCACCAATCCTCCCCCATACTTTACAGTGGGCATGAGGTGCTTTTCTACATACTCATCTTTTGTGTTCAGTGTTCGTTGCCAAAAGGCTCTATCTTGGTCTCATCTGACTAAAGCACACAGTCCCAGTTGAAGTCCCAGTACTGCTTAGCGAACTCCAGATGTTTGCATTTATGATTGTGAGTGAGAAAAGGTTTTTTCAGTGCATGCCTCCCAAACAGCTTGTTGGCATGTAGATAGCGCCTGATGGTTGTTTTGGAGACTTTGTGACCCCAAGATGCTACCATTTGTGGCAATTCTTTAACAGTGAGCTTTGGAGAACTTTTTATTTCTCTTACCATCCTCCTCACTGTGCGTGGTGGAAAATAACCTTGCGTCCTCGTCCAGGCTTGTTTACCACTGTTACAGTTGTTTTAAACTTATTAATGATTCCTCTGACAGTAGATATGGGCAGGTGCAGGTGAGTGGCTATTTTCTCGTTGCGATTGCCTGACTTGTGAAAGTCGACACACATCTGCCTTACTCGAATGGTGTGTTCCTTTGTCTTTCCCATATTGAAGAGTGGATAAGAGAAATGGCCTCTGAGTCACATCATATTTATACCCCAGGGAAACAGGAAGTGATGAATTAGTAATTAAATGTTCCTAGATACTCTGATCAACTTTGTAAACTACTGTAGAAATGACTGACATACTTCAATTACATTTATTTCCTAGGAATTGTAGGGGTGCCAATAATTATGTAACTGGTGATTTTATGAAAAATAATTATTTCTTAGTCAGGGATTTTTTTTCCTCTTAAACTTCACTTGAGTTGAAGATTACATTTTTCTACAATTTTCAGTGTGAGAGTATGCTTCTGCAATAAAAATTGAATTTTTTTAGGGCTTTTAGCACATCTTAACCAATAATTAGCCAATAATTATGGAGGGCACTGTATATATATATATATATATATATATATATATGTGTGTGTGCGTGTGTGTGTGTGTGTGTGTGTGTGTGTGTGCTCTGGGTTGGAAAATAAACAGAAAGACTAATTCAGAGTTCCTTACTGTCTGCCACATACCTTCTATAGGCCTATCCCCATCCTACTTATCTATTTATTTAATTAAGATAAAGCGCACTGCAGCTCTTATGTTAGCAGCCTCGCAGTGTCTGACTAGGAGCCGTCTTCATGACATCCACTCCAAATCGAATGGGCGGAGTTGAATGCAGCGGTTCTCAATAAAACGCGGCGGGTTGCGAGAGAGAGAGAGAGAGAGAGAGAGAGAGAGAGAGAGAGAGAGATATTGAAACCCACATGCAGTCAATAACCCCTTCATGACCGAAATATTAGCAATAACCCAGTTGCGCACGGCCATGTAAACACCAATAGGCCTAACCCTTTTAAAAAACCAGGATATGCTCATATTCCCGTTTTTTAAAACCCTATAATGACCCATGGGTTACTCCTTTTCTAACCCGAATATTTGGCCATGTATACGCGGGATATCCCCATCGAAAGGAACATTAATTTGTGTTCTGCGCATGTTCTATTCGCAAGAAATATTGGTCTTTAGAGTACAGGAACAACTTGTTGTAAACAAGGCGAAACGCAAGACACCACACTTTTGGAGCGATCGGGATGTCCCAAATGATTACAATTACCATGTATACAGGAATAACCCCATTTGCTCACGCATGTAAACGGGTTATTCCGAATGTTTCAGAAACTGGAACATTGACCTTAACCCGAATAGCCTACTGACTGCATGTAAATGTAGTCATTATGACAACACTTGAAAAGCGCAGAGATGGCAATATTTAAAAGCTACATTAATTGCAAAGGCCAAACAAAAAAAAGCGCGCAAGAGAGACAGAGAGAGAAAGCATCAGAAAATGACTCCAGCACTCTTCAGCACTGTCATATAAGAGCCAAGAGCGAGTGGACCGGGGTGGAGGGGGGCTGGATAGTGACAAATTATTAACGCCTTCGCGGCCCCTTTTAAGTCAACAAAGGGAGCAGCGAGAGGCGGCTGGGGGCTTCGGCGTTTCACCTGGTGAGCCCCGAGTCCCGCCCATTTAATTAACCGCAGAGTCTCGGGGGTGGGGGGTGGTAGCACTAGGCTGCCCTGCGTGGGGTCCCCTCTCCTACCTCAGATCTCGCCCCTCTCTGCGTCACGTGCAGTAAGAGTCCAACCCACCCCCCAATCCTTTCCCATGATTCCATTGTTTTCAAAGACACACAAAAATGAGGCAGTAATTGAGCGTTTGCTAAAAGGACAACGGCAAAGGAGAAGAGTGAGAGATTGAAGGAGGAGGAGAGGGCCGGGGTCTCCTCCCGCAGGAGCGTTTAACATAACGAGGACATTCTGCTGCGCTAATTGCTTTTTAATAACGAGCTGCGACGATGTGGCAGACGAGGTCCTTCGTCAGCAACCGCGGCCCCGTGTGATGTGACGTGTAATTAAATAAGGCTTCTGATCATTCCGGCCGAGCCCAGGCCTCTTCCCTTAATCAAATTTTTTTTATTAATGGGAACGTGATTCTCTCCCCCCTAGCCCTCTTCACTAGGCCCGCGTGCGCTAAATGACAGTCTACCGTGTCAGACCCGCCGCGCGACAACTCTGATCCGAGTCAGTCATTTATTATCACTGGCATCCCAAATGTGCCAGATTTAAATGCACTAGGGTGTGATTTTGAGATGTGCAATTGATACTATTAAAAGGTTAATCCTCTCAAATGCCAACTGGCAAAAGTGATTCACAACCAGGGCTGATCCATCTCAGGATATTGAGCCAAATGCCACTCAAAATTATTGCATTGTCTAAATCAAATGGAGACCTGACTTTTTGATGAATCAAGAAGTTACATCTGCTGATGGCAAGAGCATCTTAATGACTTTACTGAGCTCAAGTAGGCTACAATAATAAAGCAGTGAGTTTATGGAGCCGTGTATGTGCTCCGGCTGTTGCTGCTCTATATACACACTCAACCCTGAGGGTTTACACAGCATTCACTCACACACTCACTCCGGTGGGTATACACACAGTTCACTCATATACCCATACAAATGGACAATTTGGGATTTTCAATTAGAGGGTACTGTACCAGTCAAAGTTTGGACACACCCACATTTTCACAGCAACCTGCAATATACAAAAAGAAATAAACACCTTTTATTTTACACAAAAAATTCCTAAATTAATGAGACTATCCCCAATATGTAATAATTGCTGCATTTACTTTTTTCCTCTTTCTAAGACTGTGACAGTGTTATGAGAATAACACACAAACACAGCTGTTGAGGTTTCCATAATGTGCTCCTCAAATGGTTTGCATCTCTTTGACTTTTTTGTCCAGTAAGTCTAAAAGCAGTTTGCTTTTAATTTACTTTAATGAGGATATAATCAATATAATCTAACTCGTCAATTTTCTTCATCTAGTTTGCCAGATATTACCTCTTGTTGCAAATGATTATATTTTTAACTTTTGACCTCATCCTACATTCCAAATGAGGCCATATGAGTTAAACCACTTATTTATTCATTTATTTTTACCACAGAGTACTGTATTGCATGTGAAAGATGTCCAAGCCTTAGACAGGTATTTCACCTTACCAGACTGTGAGGAAATGCAGTGCCCTGCACAAATACAGGAATAACATGCACAGACCGGCCCCAGCCTAAAAGTCAAACCCTCAACCTTCTTATACACTTGATGAGATTGACAGGTTTAACCACAGCACCACCGTGCTGCCATCTTCCCACCCCTGCCAAATGAACATCACATGAAAGCAAGGACTGATTGGTTTAATTTCCTCTTTCCATCTTAATTAAACCATGGAGGAACAACAGCGGTTTATGGTTGCTGTCCAAATTGTTCTGTATCACCCTGAAGCTAAACCTCACACCCAGCTTTTTTATATTTTCAGTAGTTCCAGCGGATTCTTTGCAATGAAACAAATTGAAATCCATTTTTGCTCCAACACACATGAGATACGCCCTGCTGATGGTCTGCATCATTTACCAATGAGAATTGCAATTGAGCACCATTAACGTGTTGCCTGTGGTCTCAGTAGAACTAATTAAACGCAATTATATTTATCCGGCTTTTTTATTTAAAAAGGTAATTAATAAACATGTCGAGTTGGTTAAACAGACTTGTGCTGAACAGAAAGCTACACTACAAGTGGATTATTTGAAAATATTTGTATAGAAAATTAGATTAATTTACCTGTATTTGCATAATTTTACAGCCAAATTATCTCTTTGTCAAGTACTAATTAGAGCTGCATGAATCTTGCTGTTCATTGGGTGGACAGGATCATGTGGTCTTGCTTCAGAGAGTCTGAGACAGAGAGGAGAATCGTCCATGCAAAATTTTATGACATAAGAGCTTTGTTTCCAGTTGGTTTGGCAGTTAATTAGATTTCCCCTTGAACGAATTCAGGGAGAGAACTGAACTAAAATAAAAATTAGAGCAACTAACTTTGTTTCATTGTAAACACTGCTCCAGATTAAAGTATTTCTTTGAAACAAAACTTTGTTTTACCAAACACTGGACTGTGCAAAGACCATATGAGCATATAAGTGCCATTAATACGCCACAATCAGACAGCAGCCATCATACTACTCAATCTCCTTCAGCCACATGGCTGAAGCTAAGCAGGTGTGGGCTTGGTTAGTATTTGGATGGAAGACCTTGCTGCTGGAAAAGGTGTTGGTGGGCCAGTAGGTTGTGATCTTCCCTCTGGTGGAATAATCCCCAATGGAGGACACTGTACTGAAGAGGATGCCCTCTTTCGAATGAGATGTAAAACCAAGGTCCTGACTCTCTTTGGTCATTAAAGATCCTACGACACTCTTCGACAAGAGCTTGCAGTTGCCCGGTGCCATAACTAAATTCCCATCCTCTTTCAATCGGCCACCTAATCATCCCCTGATGATCGTCCTCTCCCTCTCCACCTCAACCCCCCAGGACTCCCTTGAAAAAAAATTTCAATCTCAACGGTTAAATAAAATAAAAATGATTTACAGCTTCAAATGATTACACCAAGGCAGATGGATTAAACAAAGGGCACTTGTTTCAGAACCAATCAAAACATCATTCCTGCCAATCAAAACATCATTCCTCACAGAAAGATGATAGCATCTGTCTGCATGATGATGATGTCACAGAAGCTCAAAAAACTGAGCACAGGTGTTTCCTTAATCCTAAAATAGATTTAAATTAAGAGATTTTATAACCACTCATGAAATGATTTTTAAAATCCCTACTTTTGATTTTATTTGCATTGTGCATAATGCGCAAACTTTTTTGGAAATGGAATACATGTAGCTAAACAAGGAAAAGGTCTTCTTGACAAATGTTGGAGAGACTAGTGCACCTTCAGCACCAAAGTGACACACTGATGTACTTCTTGTGAACCTGAACACAAGTATCTGTTGTCTCCGTATGAAAACAAACTTTTGCACCTTTTCGGTCAGCAGTATTTGTAAAGTGGCATCGGATTGACAAATACAACATGTTTTCATGCCAAAATTTTGTCCTGAAATGTTACTGAAGTGCTTTTTGCATCCTGGTCTTCAATTGAGTCACTCCCTTGTAAAGTATTGAATGTTCACAGAAAAAATGGTTCATTAGCTTGTATGTAATAGATAGAGGAACCATATATAGCTCTTTATTGAACCTTCTATCACAGGTACTAAGTAATTAACAAAAAACATTAACTTTTTAACAAGCAGACTTTCTGGATCTGTATGTCCTCAATCCCTGTTTTCTCAAAATTGACATTTTGTGACTTTAAGCACCAGGGTCTTTGGCATGTGATGGACGTAGCTCAATGATGCAAAAAAAAAAAAAAAAAAAAAAACTGGACATTTCAGGAATGAACCTGGTGATCCTGTGGCAGTAAGGCGCAAACTTTTAAGTTCGTGTGGCGTTTTGTTGAGACAAAATATGAGCTGTAGTTACTGGAATGAAGGTAGAAAGACGACTGTGCTACCTTTATACTACACAGCATGGGATGGACAGTAAAATCTTCCAATCTGTCCTCACAGAATACTTCTCACTGTGAGAGTAAATATGTTCAGTTATAATTTCATCATTATCCTAGGCCAGACACAGGCAGTGCGCTAGGACAGAGTTTCTCTGTTGTCTCCTGAGTCGCGTCATCAGAAGGCTACATGATTTCATGCCTCCGTCAGTGTAGAGCAGTGGTCTTCAACGTCTTTTTTGGGGACCTACTGGGTACATCTCAAAGCGTAGGCCGCATCCTTCAAAGGCTGCATTTTAAGGGGTTGTCACTTAATTCCATCTGCCAAACTGACATTTGGGTAAGGGACAAGGTGAAGTTTGGGGTTAGATATAGACCTAGGTGTTAGAGTTAAGGTTAAGGTTGGGGAAACCAGTGACAATTTGCTTACACCAAAGCTGTTTAACGGAGCTGAAATGACATTACATCAGTTTGGCAGATGGAATGAAGTGACAACCCCTAAAAATGCAGCCTTCGAAGGATGCAGCCTTGGCTTTGAGATGCACCCATTGTCTATGCTGGTTTTTAACAAGCTGTTAATTTCTTAATTAGGTGTTTTTCATGTTTAGAGTTGTTAATTACTCTCTTTAGCCAAATGTTACATAGAAACATCCATGTCTGCTATGAAGAAGAAAATACCCTAGTGCGTTAATTTCTACACTGCCAGAAATATCAAGAAATATAACATTTCAAACAGATCAAATAAGACTCTGAGGAAATCGGTAAACCCCAAATTATGCCTCTGGACACAACTGTTTCAAGTTCTTTCAAAAAACTTCAGGTGAACTTAATTAGATTAACATAACAAAACAAAACATTACATAATATTAACATAACAAAACTGGTTTCACTCTTTGCCGTTTGCTTGTCGAATAAATTTGTCACGATGTGTGAAAATTAGTTTTCACCAATTAGGAGCCAACTACATCTTTAATTTGATTGATTGTTTTCTCTTGTTTTCCGCTTTTATTTCCAATACATCGCAATGTAGGTATGCTCTTTTTCATTCTTGATGACAAACATAGATATTTCTGTTAACCTGTAGGTTAGAGGGCATATAACTGCTCTAAACACTAAATGCACGTAAGACAAATTAACATCTTGTAAAACTCTTGCAATTACAGGATGGTACAAAAACCAGCATACACAGTGGGTCCCCAGGAACAACGCTGAAGACCACTGGTGTAGAGAAAACAGAAACCATGCGATTCCAATGATAAAAATGCGCAAAAGCTGGATCTGCCTCTGAATGATGTAAGGGAACAATGTAAGCGAATGCATTGAAGGTCTTCACATTCATGCGATTTTGATTCGATTAATGTACAGCACTATTGATACTTTCTTTACAGATGCTTTCGCCGTTGTTGACTTCACATACTGGCTCCTGTGCGAACACATTGGCCCGGTTTCACAGACACAGATTAATCTTAATCCTATAGAAAATCTCTATTCAAAACTTTGCTTAGTCCAGGACTACGCTTAAGCCGCGTCTGTGAAACTGGCCCTATGTCTTATAATCCATCCTACCGATCTAAAATCCTCCCGGCTTGTTTGGCTAGTTTGAGCAGCCCATCGAGGACGGGCCAATTCTTCATCACTTTTTAGGTCGCCAAATACGAACGTGAAGGCAATTTGGCTGAAGGCTATGAGGCACTGCATGACAAGCGGCGTTAACAGCTGTCATGGGCCTCATATGAGAGGTTTTCGAGGTGCTAGAGGAGAGATAATCTTCGCTTAAGGAAAGACGGGGCTTCGTCATTTGATGTTTTTTTTTAAGTGTTCCCAGCCTAAATTTCTTCTCTGAAGTTTCATTTTTCTTGTTTCGAGGCAGGGCGGTTGACGCGGAGGGAGCATCGGTACCCAGGCTTTATGCAGGCTTGTGGACGCCGCGGAGAAGAACAATCGTTTTGGCGCTCTTCTCAGCACCACTCGTAAAAGCCCGAAACTGCACTGAGAGCAACCGAAAGAATTATGCGCGTCCAGACATTTCCCTCTAATAGGCCTACGTCTAAGTTGTTAGCGCTGCTCTCCTGATTGGTTCACGTTTTAATTTTGCTGGCGAGCCTGAAGCGTTTGGGCACCGCCATCCTGCGGTCTTGGCGACTGTTCAGTTCTGTTTCGTTTTAGCCTACAGAGGTACAATGAATGCCGTAGCACTTGCGTAGATAAAACACATTAAACACGTCTTGAACATTTCATTTGAAGCATATTTGGTTCATCATTTTATTCAGGGACGGTGAAATTAAACTAACTGCCTTCACAGGCGTATTAGCTGAGCGTTTTGCTGTTGGCTGCGTACATTCATTTATACAGAATACGTTTAGATAATTTACATTTTAATTCAAGGCCCTCTAATAAACCCACTGTACTTTGCCCAAGCATACAGCAGAATCAACGTGCCCTGGGAATCAAACCAGAAACCTCAGAGTTGATCCTCTTGAATTATATATGAGAGTAATTTACTTGGAGAGATGCATGTTAAATCATTTAATGCAACAAAAATCCCTAAAAAGTATTTTGCAGTATAAATGAAAACTTTCAAAAAAGTTTGTTTATTAGCCTACTGGTTCCAATGACAAGGCAGTGAGCTGCATGACATGTTCGCAAAGCACTGTGAGATGTAGCTACAACATGTCACAAGCTCTTTCTCTTGACCATATTACCGTGTTGCGAAAAGCGTGTCCAAGACTGACGTCACGTTTTCCTGCAATTATGAAATAAATACATAAATAAATAATGTCATACTTCCTGTCCTGATCCCTGCCCGTCTGATTTTTTTTCTTTTCCTGATTAAGTTGGTGCGTTATTTGTAAAGTTAGCAGTATTACGCTATTTTCTCTCATTTGACCTCTTCCTTGAAATCAAAATTCAGCTGACAGAGATTCCATGCCATTCTGTCCACAGCAATTTCAAAGCAGAACATTTTCACATCACACTTCCACTGTTGGCTATCGTGATATTAGCGAATCAGCGGAGGTAGATTAAAATGAAGGGGCAGCCTATTAAACAGACTTAGAGACTACAAATTGTCCATAATGAAAGTTGTTTTTTAAATCACATGTCCTTTATTTGGCCCCGACTCGTTATTGAGTTAGTGATGTTGGATTTTCAAAAAGGCCAATATATAATTTTATATTAAGCTTAAGTGAACTGAAGTGATTGGTAGCTATAGCCACTGGTATTTGAAGTTTCTTAGATGTGCAGTGAAGATCTGGCGCACGAGCAGAAAGACAGCAGCATGCACCCCTGCCCTCCCGAAGACAAAGTGTTATTTTAGCTGTTGCAAGTTTATGCAGTACCGATTATCACACGTGGGCTCTTTAAAAGGAAACCCAGCAATCCCCCCTCCCCAAAAAAAAAATTAATTAATCTACATTTTAATAAGAACTCTCATTTGTTGAAACGGTCTCCTGGGGACACCCCAAACTACACCAAGGTTAAAGTTAGAGCCTTCCTTACCGCGTCGTCCACAAGTAAAGAGAAATTCTTTTTCCCACTTTTGTTCAGATTTGATTAATTGTGGTGTATTCGATGCGCAACGCAGTCTAAAGTGCACCAGCCTATTTTAGACTTATAGAAAGTTTCAAGAAAAAAAACGTCAGTTTAGGATATGGTCAATCTCGGTTTATACATTTGAGGCAAACGATTCTGCATCTACATTAGCAAAGTAAAATCATTCGTAAAAAGTCCATTTGGATTAATTATTGGTGACCAACTGAATATTTCACTGATCCAAACCATGAAAATCATTCATGACAACTGAAAATATGTTAATGAATAGTAGGTTGGAACAATTGCGTAATTACATCACGCAGAGTACCGACCACGACATTTGTTTCAATCTCTTTGTTATGATGATTCGTTCAAAGGTAAGTGCCGGACATCATTCGTAGTTTGTAAACTGAATAAATACGAAAGGAAAAAACTTCTCTCATAAGGCGCAATTGTATTTTATAGAAAAAATAAGCGTTGGCCGATATTCTTCCTAAAAATAAACTGGGGGCAAACTGTGTTGTATGCTCTCTATATGATTTTACATTTTGGAAAAGACAGGCTTTAAAGAAATACAGACTCAATATATCCATAGAAGATGGTTCTGCCATGTCGACGAAATTGCACTGCTTTCTTTCCTTTAAAACAGCTCAAAATCATGAACACTAATGAAACAGGTGACTAACATTACCAAGTCTGGAATCTGTAACACAAATAAAAAAACAAGAGAAACAAATTTGATTATTTTTTCGGATGTATCCTGACCTGGTATAGCCAATGTATTTTATTTAGCCAATAAATAAATAAATAAAGCAGTTCACTCGGGCATAATTTGCGGCTTTCGTTCAATATTTAACATTATTTCCAAACGGTCGCCGTTCCCTTTGCTTTCCTATATTAAAGTGTGGATATCCTAGAGCGTTAGTATTGGAAATGCTCTCTTTGCGTTAATCCTGCGAAACTTCCACCCACACGGCTTTGTTCAAAATGGGCCAAGAGATCTCCAGCTAAGTACGGCCCCCAGTCATCTGTATCACCTGATCAGACTAAGCCGCGGTCCGTCAATGCGCCGAATCCTTCACCGAGCGCGGCTTTGTTTCCACAAGGCGGGCCTGGTTTGATCTAAAAATCCCGAACAGAGACAAGTAAGAAGTGCTTGTAATTTGCACCGCTACTTTTGCGCACAAAGCGAGGAAGTAATATTGCATCCGCACCGGACACAAAAGGAACAGGGACCGCGAGAACTTTCAAGATGGAAGTCAAAGTATTGTGGGTCGGCTTGTCCTGACGACCACAAGAACACTGTCTAACCTCCCTTCGGTTGCATGGCGTCCTGTTTTTCTGCACTCTCACTAATCTGCGTTTTTAAGCTATTGAAGTTTTTAAAGGTGGAGAGAAATACCTCATCAAATGACCCTGGTCTTCAATTTTGACAGTCTGGGGTCGGCTCATGAGCAGATCGGCCAATAACCTAAGACCATGGCACAATTATGTATGCGCTTCGATTATTGTCGGTAGGCTAGTGCTCGTCAAGGAATTGTATCGCCACGAATTTTTTTGTACGAATAGAGTGGTGGAAACTGGTGAGACAATGTTCTTTATGTTGGTCATTTACTGTCTTTTAAAACGCTAATTTTTGTCTAATTTGTATGAACTTTAGATGATGATTATGTTGCGATAATAGCAGTAGCAGGTAGTAGTAGTGTATAAGCCTAATTCTGTCCACCCAATAATAGAACTGCGTAAAAAAATCTCCGTATTTCACACATAGCCTAGGCCTGCGCATTTTCTGCGCGTGAAATGCTGCCGATTAATGCAGCTTGAAATTTATTTATGTTGATATTTCACACATCGTAGCGTTCAATCCATTCGACGCATTATATAATTCATTGATTGAATAGTACCGGTCTTAGACTTCTGTGTTAGAATGTTTTCTATGTCCATTCAGACAGACTGTATCAACGGCAGTATCAGGTCGAGTGTGTATTCTACTCAGTGTGAATATGACAGCAGGGCCCAAATGTTCTCTTTTTCAGATGATTTCACTTTGATATGTGGTTGCGGTCATTTTTATGATGGTGATGATGAAGGTTGGTATAGGTGCCTTTTTTCAGATATACATGTTGGTCCACAGATGTCTTCTCGGGTACATTTCCCAAACTACAGAAATTGTAGTGATAACTAAGTAGGCCTTAGTAGCTGACAGTGTTGGTCAATATGCTGCTGGAAAACGTTTAGCACGCGCCCCCATTTCTTTCCATTTTATAGCGAGCCAACAGTTCTCCAGAATCTCTTAAAAATCAGTCTAAACACCTACTTCATACAGTCGTTTCAATGAAAAAAAAATCCTCTTTTCCGCATTCCAAGATTCTGTTTGAGGTGCTGATGTGGAGTTATTCAGCATTATCTTTAACATTAGGATAATTGAGGAGCATATTTTGGTAAAGGAATCTGTATTTTCGAGATTTACCGTTTGCTGCATGCATAACGCATTGCGCGCAGTATTTGACAGTCTTGCATGGATCTAAATTAAAATGCGATCACTTCACGAACTTTGACCTGAGTTGCATCCACATTCGGAACCATTTGCTTTTCTTTTTTTTTTAAACGTGACTGGATGGACATGTTGAGTTTTGCGAGTTCATATTGAGCAAAACATTACTGTTCACTTTTCCTCAGATTAAGTTAGAGGGTTACTGACGACATAAAACCTGAATTTTGGATTTCAGTGGCGCCGTTTTTTTCTTTCTTTCTTTTTTTTTTTTGAACGGTCGCCATGTCGATTTAGAAATGCTGGCGGCCTGTGCTCAGGATTAATTTGAAAACGCCAGCGATCTTAAATCCGCCACTGTATCATAATCGATTTATTTTGCACTAAGAGGATTTCGATGCAGAAATATGGCAGGAGCAGCCCTTAATGCGCTCAAGATATCTGGCGGGTTTTCTGTTGTTTTGTTAATTGTTCTTTTCCCGTTTGATTTTACCCCATTTGCATCAGATTTTTACAGCAAGTGTAGAAAGATGCATAAAATGGTTGGCGAATTTCCCAGCCTATATCGTTTTTAGGCCCGAACATGGGTTCTACGGAACCCACTCACCAAAGAGTGGCGCATTTGTAAATTGCTGTCCCTTTCTGTCGTCTATGGTAGCCAAATGTTTTGAGGTGCGTTTCCCAAAATCACAGATGCTAACTTACGTAGTTGGGACCATTGACAGTGAATGGACCAACTAAGTTAGCAACTACGCTTTTGGGAGATGCGTCCTTGCATAGTTGAGATGATGAATGCCCTATCTAAGGATAAAATTCCACTGAGAATACTCGCCGGTCGTGCTTATTTGTTATTTTTGTTGGCTGTAAGATGTACTGGAGTCAGAGAGATGTTCTTCTGTCGCAAATTTAAATTTCTACCCATAATGAAAATTGGGCACTTCGTTGTGGAAAGATGAAGATGGTCATAGTCGTCGCAGCCACCCGTGGGCGAGTATGGCGGCTGAATGAATTGGTAAAACAGATCTGCCAGGGGTGCGTTTCCCAAAATCATACTTGCTAACGTACATAGTTGGGCCCATTGACTGTGAATGGACGAACTACATAAGTTGCTAAGTTAGTTAGCAACTACGCTTTTGGGAAATGCGCCCCAGATTTGTTCCAAGGACTTCAGGCGTTGTTGTTCGGCAGTTTTGCTTCGGTCGCGATGCACAGCTTTCTCTGCAAGTCGAGTGGTTTCGAATGTTGGACACTTTTCCTGATTGTGGTCCTCTCAGTCCATATGAAAACGCACCACTCACGAAATCTGGAATAGCTCCACGGATTGATATGTGAAGTATATACGTATGATGCATTTGAGATGATGAATGATTTAAGAAGACATGTAAACATCATTCAATTTCATTCACGTTAATGTTAATGTGCAAGAGAGGTTTAACTGATGTAGGGGTCAAACAGGAAAGTCAATAACGGGTGTGACCGCCATTTGCATTGACACATGCGGTGCATCGTCGTCGCATGGAGTTGATCAGTCTCTGGATAGTGTTCTGAGGGATAGCATTCCACTCCTGAACAAGGGTAACCTGAAGTTCTCGGATGTTGTCCATCTGGCGTCGACGTGAAAGACGTCGTCCGATTTCATCCCATAAGTGCTCGATAGGGGAGAGGTCGGGCGACAGAGCTGGCCACTGAAGCACGGGGATGTTCTGCTGTGCAGGGTACTGCATGGACACCCTTGCAGTGTGTGCTCTAGCTTTGTCCTGTTGGAACGTGTGGACATCGTGGTGTTGGTTGAAGAACGGCACAACATGGTTCTGCAGCACCTAGTCCCGGTAGTAGACGCCGTTCAACCTTCCTCTGCAGATATGGAGAGGGGTTCTGTGACGGTAGCTTATTCCACCCCACACCATAACGCTGCCACCACCCCAATGGTCCGTTTGAACGACACAATCGGCGTTATAACCTTCACCACGTCTCCGTCAAACACGCTTACGGCCATCTGCGTTCCTTAAGTGAAATCAGAAAAGATGACACCATGTCATTGTCGTAGTCGCCAATTGTGGTGCCTGTTTGCCCACTGTAGACGCTGGTTTCGGTGACGATCCGTCAATATGGGGCCAAAATAAGGACGTCTTGCACGCAGGTCTGCAGCTCGCAGACGGTTCCGTACCTTGTTGGGGTGAATGAATCCACGTCGTCCTTGGACTTGAGCAGCCGTTCTTGTCGCTGGTAGTGTTCGGTCTCTGACATGATCCCGTACGATCTGACGGTCCTGACAAGCCGTTGTCACACGTTGTTGACCTGGTTGAGGACGGTCCCGAGTGCTCCCCGTTTGCAGAAACCTTTGATGGAGTCTTGCGATCGTTGTGTGTGCGCAGTGTAGTCGTCTGGCAATTTCCCTGGTGCTGGCGCCAATTCGAAGCATGCCTATGGCACGTTCCCGTTAAGGGGCTGTAAGTCGCGGCATAGTGTCGACGTTTCACAAGTTTCAGTGAAGAAGTGAAATTTTATTTGGATTCACATGCTTTTAAAGGCAATGTGTGCACAAATTCAGAGTGAAATTCATTTTTCCCGTGGTGTGCGTGCAAGATGTTGCGTTTTTGCAAAAAATTGCCTAACGTTACAGTTAACTTGAAATTCTCGCATTTCTTGCACCTGGCATGTCGGGTGACGTCACTGTAGTGTTGTTGTTGTATAAAAAATTATATTGAAGTTCATTTGAACTTAAATATTGACTTTTTTCAAGTGGTGCGTTTTCATTTGTACTCAGTATATCCGTGTTGTGCTCGGTGGTCCCACTCTTTGGGGTTAATTCCACACTTCAACTGGGATTGCTTCAGGAGGTCCTTGTTACCCCTTTTCCAACGAGCTGGTTCCAGTGGTAATTCGTAGCCAGAGCCTGGCTTAGCACTGGTTCTTTGCTTTTTCCACGGCCTAAGCACCAGCTCCAGGCTCTCAGAACTGGTGCTAGAGCAAGTACTAACTCATTGCTGGTCCAGAGCCAAGCATCGATTAACTCAGGGAGTGGGGTCGGAGTTTTAGAGACCAATAAGACCAGCGCGAACATTGTACCGCCGTTTTTAAAACAACAACCGAGCGAATGTAATCTGCTTTTGTTTTCAAGAAAAAAAATGGTGAAAGCTAAGACAAAGACATGCCCTCTATACCCCCATTGTAAGAAATTGGTCACACTTCCTGCCTCCTAAGTGGACACGATCACGGAAGTATTTTTAGCGTTCTGCTCGCAGTAAATGTTGGAATATACAAGTATCTGTCTTATATCTACATAATGCATTGATATTTCATGTTACTTTGCTTCTTCAGGCATTTTTTCCTACGTCGCTAACGTCTAGGCTTATGCGAATAGGCTATGAGTTCGCTTGCTGTCTCGGATGTTCGCGAATTAGGCCTATCATTGCCATGAGCGAGTTTGAAGGGCATTTTCAAAACGAAACGGCATTATTGATCATTCAACCTAATGAAGCTGGAGTGAAATGCGACAGTTGCTCATTTATTTCTTACCCGTCTTTGGGAAAAGAAAATATGGATAGCGTATTATTACAGCCTATTGTTGCACAAGGTTTCTGTATTTCTAACATGCATGGACAACACGCAAGATATGGTACACATTCAATGTTTGCACCGTATTTTCCGCCATTTAAATATCTGATATTAACCCCGTACAAGATCATAGCAATCTATGTTCAATCTTCATAGCAATCTTCTAAAAATGATAAAATCTCACTGACAATAATAGTATTACTGAGCTTAGAAACATGTTCAGTTTTATTTTATTTTTTTATTCATGGTTTCCCGCAGTCCCTGCTGTATTTCTGTTTTGCCAGATGTACTGACCTTATACAGTGACGTAATCGCATGGCTCTGATTTGGCTCCTGGGCGATGGAAAAGCAAACACGTTCTTAGGGGGTGCGTGGGTTGAACCAAGCAAGCACTAGCACAAGCACCAGCGTGGCACTAGCACCAGGTTCTTTTTGGTGGGAAAATCTCTTCATTGAAGCACTGACTGGTCTGGTACCATGGGAGAGCTGTGAGTGGTACAGTTGTTTTCGGAGACAATGGTCCGGCACTCTGCATATGTGACCACCCTCTGAGTTGATGATGGAGAATAATTGATTCCAGGCTGGTTGTAGACGATTTCTCAAGTACGGCGGCATTCGTTACACTGCCTTGCCACTTGATGCGAATAGTTACGTCTCAGACATCGCTGAGCTGAGGGTGGTATGGTAGTGGTATTCAGTGAGGGAAATCCTGGCTTTGATTGCAAGAATTACTATGGTGGTCTGACAAGGCAATTTTACTAAAAATATCCATCTCATTTCCGCCCGCATTAATTCATTAATACGCATTAATGATGTTCATACCCTCTCCGGGCGCCTTTTGGTACCTTTTTTGCCGCCAATTCTTATTGTAATTTTACAACAAGTTTATAAAAGAGGTTCCATGTGCGTTAACTGTAAAGCACAGTTAAATGCGCGCAGGACTCTTCTTAGTTAAAATAACAGAGACAATGCATTAATTTCACTGTTAAATTCTTTCAATTTATGACAGTGTGGTTGATTTTGCATGGTTTTTTGGCGGAGTGTTTTTGCCCTAAAATCAGTTCTCTGCTTTTTGATTGATGTTTTCAATAATACTTGTGTCATTTCTGATCAATTTCAGCGTAAATCCAAGAAAATTCTGTTCGGTCAAATTTTTGGGATTCCAAGCCCTGGGGTGGTTTATGCCGCATGACTCGGCAGGGAGAGAGTTAATTGGGTTCAACTAATTTCCTTCCCTCGATTATCCATGGTTTCATAATATTTAGGTAATTTTTCATCATATTTAGCAAAAATAAATAAATAATCTGTTTGCTCAATTTTTTGGGGTTTCCAAGCCCTGGGGTGGTCGATTTTGCACGACGTCATAGGAGAGCATTTCTTGGGATTAAATCTGTTCTTTTATTGAGTTTTTTTTATAATATTTAGATCAATTCTAATAAATTTTAGCCAAAATCCAAGAACATTTTATTTGGCCTTTTTTTTTTGGTTTTCTAAGCCCTGGAGGGGTAAATCGTGTATGATTTCGGGGGGAAGCGTTTCTTGGACTGAAATAATTTCCCTGCTCTTTTATTGACGTTTCCATTATAATTAGATCAAAACTGATTAATTTCATCCAAAATTCAAGAAAATTTTGATTCGTCAATTTTTTTTTTTTTTTTTTTGGTTTCCAAGCCTAAGCCCAAGTGGTCGTTTTTGTATGGTTTCAACAAAAACAAAAAATAAATACATTTATTATGTCAATTTTTTTGAGTTTCCAAGCTGGAGTAGTTGATTACGCATCACTTCTGGGGAAAGTTTTCATGGGGCTACAATCATTCGCTTCCGCATATTAATGATGTTTTCAAAATACTTGGGTAATATTTCTGATAAATTTAAGCAAAAATTTTTTAAAAATCTGCTCAATTTTTTTTTTTTGGATTTCCAAGACTTGAGATGGTCAAAGGTGCATCAGTTATATAAAGCGTTTCTTGATTTAAAGTGATTTCCTCCCTTCTTTCATTGATATTTTCATGACATTTTGGTCATTTCTGATTAATTTCAAGGAAAATATTATTTTAAATCTGTTTTGTTAATTTTTTGTGTTGCCGAGCCACGGAGTCAATTTTGTATGATTTCTGGGGAAAGTGTTTCTTGGCCCAAAATCATTACCCTGCTACTTTTTTTTTCTTTTTAATAGTTTCATAATTTTTTTAGGTCATACCTGATTAATTCCAGCCAAAATCCAATTGAACTCTTCTCTGTATTTTTTTTGGGTTTCCAAGCCCCAGAGTGTTTGATTTTGCATGACAGCTTGGGGGGCTTCTTGGACTAAAATCATTCCCCTGCTGCTTTGTTGATGTTTTCAGAATATTTACCTCAATTCTGTTTCTTTTCAGCCATGGAAAAAAAAGAAAAAAAAAATCAGCGAGGTCAGTTATTTCAGTTCCAAGCCTCGGAGCGGTGGATAACACATCACTTCTGGGAAAAGTTTTTCTGGGCCTACATTCCCCTCCACTTTTATTGATGTTTTCAGAACACTTAGATCTTTTCTGATTAATTTCCGCAAATATCCAAAAAAAAAAAAAAAAAAAAAAAATTCTGTTCAATCAATTTTTTGAATTTCCAAGCCCTGGAATGGTCGATAGTGCATCACTTCCAGGGAGAGTGTTTTTTGGCTTAAAATTGTATCCTCCCTTTTCTTTCTTTTTTTTGATAGTTTCATAATATTTAGGTCATTTCTGAGTAATTTCATACGAAATCTTATAAATTCTGTTTGAACGATCTTTTTGGGTTTTTAATCCCCGGAGTGGTGGATTTTGCTTGACCTCTTGGCCTAAAATCATTACCCTGCTCTCTGATTTGTGTTTTCATAACATAAGTGGTCAATAATAAGAATAAGTGTTTCTTGGCTTTAAACCATTTCCTCCTTTTTTGAGTTTTCATAATATTGAGACCATTCCTGCTTAATTTCAGCCAAAATCATAAATGTTCTGTCCAGTCAACTTTTTGGACTTCTTAGCCTGGGGTAGTCGATCTTGCATGATTTCTGGGATACGTTTCCTGGCCTAAAATCATTTTCCTGCTGCAATGTGATATTGTCCTACAATATGACAAAATACTTATTTCTAATTTTTACCAACTTAAGGGAAAAAGTTAGAAGTTAGAGTTTAAGGCCTTGCAAAAGTGGAACCAAAATCCAACTTATTTTATGTTGATTTTGATTTAATTTTACTGTAGGCCTAAGTGATACTAACTGTCCCCGGCAGAAAATGACTTTAACCTACTCAGTGCCCCCCAAAAAAACCAAATGACTGTAAACATCATTTCACAGTCGTACAATGTCTAAGAATAAAATGTCAGCAGAAACATGAGCAACAAACCGCAAAAGATTAGTCCCTGCAAATTAGAGACCTGTTGAATTTGCATCTACAGGCAAGCAAAAGTATTGCACGTCACCAGCATAAAAACTGCACATCATGACGTTACCATCAGTTCCCTGAATTGCAACTTTCAAAACGAGAAAAACAGTACAAAACACGTGGATAGGTACAGAATAACTAACAGCACCGAAACCACTTTCGGGTGAATGACCCATTTGTAACGTCCCCAAGAATCTCCTCGGCCGGGAATATAGCTTATGAGGTCACCGAGAAGAATACCGCAAGAATGCGGTGCGCGGTCACGGGGCCACATCCACAGGGGAAAAAATGCTTCTGAATCTGTGGAAAATAGCAAGATCACGTGGTCTGATTGAAGCCTGTATAAATACTTGGATACTGGCTGCAGTGTAGCTGGTTCGTTGGTTTAGCCAACGCGTGCACCTCAATGGAGAACGCATGTTCATAGGGGCGCTATTGCAACGGACATGTCCTGTGCACCAGAGTAAACGGAAAACATTTAGATTTTGTGGAAATTAAAAGGGAAAAAAATGCGTTCTCTGGACCCATTTCCTCGTGATTTCACCTCTTTAACTCCACCAGTTAGGTTTTCCTTTAAATAGATTTGAAAAAAAAAACCAATGTCATATACATAGAGAATATCATATAGGCTAGGCATTATCATATCACACCCTGTGTCAACCCGACACCCCAGTATCAGCCCGAGAGCCTTAGCTCAAGGGTTAACGCACGGTGTGATATGAAAATGCCAAAATATTCTGGATTTTGCCCGCGGGCAGATACGGGTGATACAGGATTTTGCCCGTGGTGCTGATACAGCTTCGTGCCTTGCGCTTGTAGGTGCAGATTCCCCGTATTTATAAGGAAGGATATGGAAAATATTCTGTATCTGCTGGTCACAGCACATCAGATAAGCTACCGTAGTGCGCAGTGATGATTATGCACTGAAAATGAAGATAAAGCAAGTACGATACAAGTATTTCTTTCATAAATTTTGGATCATATAGATGAAAATAAGTAAACAACATATTATTGTAAACACAAAAATAATGTGTTTTAGAGAGAAAACGAGGATATCTATTGTGCACCCTTTGCTTTGATGACAGCATTTACAATCTTTCAGACATAGTTTTCATATTTTTTAAAATTTCCTCGCTCACTAAACCATTCCATATGGTTTGAAGTTGATCCCAAAAAGATTCTTTCAATGTTAGGCCTACAACAGATTTGCTCAAGTGAATTATGGTCTGGACTTTGAGAAGGCCAAGTCGTAACTTTTGTCTCCAGATGTTTCTTTCCGACTGACATAATTCCTGCACAACTTAGAAGTGCGTTTGGGGTCATTATCTTTGAAAAGAGAATCCCCGATCAATCAGACTCAGCCCAGATGGAAATGCATGCCTCACAAGGATGCTGTAACTCTTATTTTGATCCTTGATTCCGTTGATATTTGAGATCACTGGCTCTTTTCAGGCAGATTGAACCCAAAACAATAATATTAGCACCTCCATGTTTTATGAAGGGGTTTAACAGTTATTTTTGAAACATTTTCCAACTCTACAGCATACATAAGTTTTGCATTTGGATGTGAAAATTTTGAATTTTGATTCATTTGTCCAAATGACTTGCTCCCAGTGATCAGAGGCACTGAACCTCCATTTTGCACCTCTATTGCCACTATTTTTCAGCGAACCGGACTCTTTGAAATGCTTGATGGTGTTTCTTACAGTACCATGGCAGCAATGAACATCTTCAGCATCAAAGGTAACAATGCAGCAACAAACAATCTCAGAGAGCTCCTTTTGTTGTGCTATCATGTTTGACAATGTGACACTGCTCAAAGTTCATGTCACCTTATATACTGGAACAAATGACCATCAGAGGTAACGTTACGGAGTAATTTTGCCTCAAACCAGTTTAAACATTCTTCTGCACTAATAATCATGGAATGAGCCTTCAAACTTGCATTGCGGCTATGCAAGAGTCAAAAAAAAAAAAAAACTCAAATTTGCTACACCTATCAATTGTTCTAAAAACAGGTTTTCTTTGTTTTTGTTTATTACCCATATTTTTACCTCAATATACTAGTGGAAATGATTTTTATTAATTCTCATTGCCTACAACAGTATTTTTCAATACATTTTCACCAAAAAATTATAGAGAAGTAATACATTAGGTTACCTTCTAAACAAAAGTGGTGGAGTATAATCATCACTGGACACTACTGTACATCACTCATCTTCAGAGAAATAGGCCAATGCAAATCCAAGATGCCGTGTTTTTATGGCCACAACAATACTGCCCTATAAAGCCCAAGTGCAATAACTACATATTGGGTAAAATGTGAGTGTAGCGGTCCTGTAATGTAATAAAGTATGGAAGTGAGGGTAAATGTGGTTAGAAATAACTCCATGGCAGGTCATTTAACCATAATCTATTACACATATGCTGATTGTTCATTTGTTGGGACCACAAACAAATTCTGAAACCATTTGTAATTGCTTAAATTATTTTGAAGTTACTGTGCAGTGTTTGTTTAGGGCAGAATGCATCAAATTGAAAATATAAACTTGTAAATCATTTTAAACATATTTCCCTGTAATTCAGCAGGACATATTTTGGATTGTTGGAGACCTTTGGATCTGCACTGCAGTTTCGAATGGGCCCGACCTTCCACTGGTTCGATGCAAGTGCACCAGACGGAGGCGTACGTCGGTCCCTTTCATGGGGTTAAGGCATCTAAATAGAAACAGGTCACATTTAGTGACCAGAATAGTGATGAGCCTCTTCCACTGGATGAGATTATGAATGGCAAAATAATTAATTAAATTAATTAATGTATCAATTAATTAACTAAAATCCACTGTGACTTCTGACTTTTCAAATTGCCAGCTTTGAAGACAAAGTAGCCAGTGTCTGGCAGTGGAAACCAATTTAAAGAAATATTTCACCATATCCTCCAAGCCATTTGACCACAAAAGTCGTTTGTTCCTAAACTGCACAATTCGTAAATATTTACCTAGGGGTCAAATGCACCAGCTGAGAAAGGCGGAGTCCCATTCAGGGCATTTTCTGGCCAAACCATCAAATTCAAAATAATTTTCAGCATTGATAAACCTCCTAATGGGGTTCATGGATCCACCAGAGAAACAATATCAATATCAATATCAATTTTCTTTATGAGAAAAAATGATATTTTAAACTTTTTTTTTTCTTTTTTTTTAGTTTTTGGGAGGGGCCACCTATTCTGGGGCCCCACAGAGTGTCACCAATGATTATACTCATGTGCTTATCAATGCACATTGTAGCCGATATATTTTCCTTATGAATGAAACATAAAAAAGAATGTGTTGAAACTGATGTCATACTACCGAGATAGGAAGAGATTTATTCAAAATATATGTTCTGAAATGGAGATTTTTCTTGATTCAAATACCAATATATAAAGGATTTCACCGCCCTGCTTAATTTTTGTTGAGTAAAATCCAATACCTGTTCCTTACTAATTATGGGGCGTTGATTCCAAAATTTGCGCCTGTTTTGCTCTTACACGTCGCATTTTCTCACAAAGTATGATGCGCATTTCATAGCATTATTACTTTCGACAACCATTTGTAAGGTTAAGAAGTCCTGTTTCATCGCGTAATTACCATAAAAAAACTGCCACAATGACATGATTTCCTTCCTCCTCCGAGCCGGGTGAGAATTATTTGTTCAAATCTCAGCTGATTTTCACATGTATGAATTATTCTAAAAACCTACTTTATATTTTATCCTAATTTCAGGTTTAATATGGCCACATAATCCAAATGTTTTCTGCAAGATCCGTGTGTGTTTCACTTCAGCCAAACAGTATTGGTTTCTATTTTGATCAGTGCACAAAAGCTGATACCTGTGAAATAAGGTAAATCTTATTCTTATTTTGTGAAGGAGGGGGAAAAAAACAAAACTGTGCGATAGAAACTTCTTTGCATGCAAAACATTTTTTTTAATCCGCATCCCCCAATTTCGTTATATGAGACGTTTTGGGAAATCAGTGGTCCCCTCATGCAGGGTGGCGTTATAGAATAGGCTTTTGTAATCGTTCCGCTTTATATATCTATATCTCTCATTGAGTACCGAGATAAGTAGCCTACACTGAAAACGTAGCTCAAATTTAACTGTTTGGCTGAATGTTGATTCATTACGTTGACTCCATTTAATAAACAGAATTTAAATGGAAAATAAGTTACCTGTAGCTTTTTATAATTTTGGAAAGAACACGGCCATTCACTGCATCGTTTTTTTTTTTTTTAAGTAGTAGGCTATGGTGCATTAATTTGACGTGCCTCTCATAGATTCGCTGAACAATTCGGTCATATAAATGTATTGTCCTGTTTTTGGAGCAGTGTTGTGCCTATATAAAAGAACCCAATACTGTTCGCCAAACAGTAATAAATTTTAGAAGAGTACATTGGCATTAAATTGAGTCTGAAAAAAAATTGCATTTCAGCAAGCCACAACGAATGTGCATGTCGTGAGTCGCACACTCAAAGTCGTTTTTTGATCCAGACTTTTGATGATAACTCGTTACCTTCGCTGCCGTTATCAACAGCGGCGGCTCATGAACTGGCAATAGGAGAAGCTCAAACAATCCCTAAAAATTAATGACTGGTCATGACCTGTTTTCAATCATTCGTTTAAATTACCATAACAGAAACTCCAAAAACTCTCTACATTATCAGATGTGGCCAGTTTTCATTTATAACGCATACTGATTACGACTCCAGACTTCTCACGCTTTTATTTACTCAGGGGTTAGGGTTTGGAAGCAATGGATTTGTTTCATGGTCGTTTAAATTAAATTGGATAATTGGAAACGTCTCCATTGCTTCAAACTCCTCCATGCACAAGTACTAAAATTCCACGCGAAAATCTCTTACATGCGCGTTGATAGAATAATTGCTGTCTACAGCAGAGGAACGTAAAAATGCCACTTAAACTCATGCCGAATGCGCGAGAGTCGACAGGTATGCGTTATTAATGAAAACTGGCCGCATCAGATAATGTTGAGTTTTCGGAGTTTTTGTTATTGTAATTTAAATGAATGATTGAAAACAGGTCATGAACAATCATTAACTTTAAATGATTGTTTGAGCTTCCCCTGTTGCCAATTCACTAGCCGCCACTGGTTATCAGAAAATGACATATCCTTCCGGCCCCCGTAATCTAATCTGAGAAATCCTGAAATATCAAAAGGCATCAGTCTGGCTCCTAATTAATACACACAGGAAGTTTCGTTAAAAAAAGTATTCAGCGGTATAAGAGTTCTGCTCCGGAAACGGATTACGGACGAACGACATACTGATGACTATATCCCCCCCCCCCCCGCATTGTATGTCGGGGGGATAAAACCTATTTTTTACCCTATTCGTATTAAAACGGTGAGGCGCCTAACCAATTGAGCTCAACTTTCAAAGTGTTTGTTCTCAAATAATTACATTTAGCAAAACCAATCTTCGTTTTCTAAGTGTTCAGCCTTCCAAATGAATTCCGATATCATAATGCCACGTTCAAAATTATGGACCAGTCGTTAGACTCAAATATTTGTTTTGCATAATTTAATTGGCACAGACATGAGCCCCTAGAGCCGCACTCTAAAATTAGGCTATACGGCCTACGGGGCACGATAACATGCCTTGACCATCACTCTTGATTGGGATGCTTGTCTTTAAATGCAGGCTTCTATTAAAAATGATGCCAGTTGATTGCCGGATCAGAAAATTTGGAAAGGGGTTAACAGCTATGCGTAATTTATTTCTCAGTCTTTTGTTGCGCGGGTATTTGGAGCCAGTCTTGAACCATTACTGGTCGACTCCGTAGATCGTTTTTGAGCATAAGACATTAGCTACTATACATTAGCTATAATATAAATGAATCCCTCATTCGCAACATAATGGTCGCGAAATATTGGTGGTGACTTACAAAACACAGCCAGGCTGTGCGCCTAAACCTCCACAAATCCTCCTGAATTCTTTGAACACGTCAGATAAGTTATTCTAGTTTGATGCAAATTTATTGAATCCATTTATGCTTGCGAGGGGACTACAGAGCGTCACTTACCCCCCTAGGAGTGCCCGACCAGTCCCTGCGCGCGCACAGGAAAGCAAATAAGCTTAGATTTCATGTTCCTGCGTTTGGGGTTGTTTCGCCAAATTTATCTGATCAGCCGCCAGAAATGAATGAGTGACACACACAAAAGGCTTGATTCGACGCTAATTGAAAACGAGATTTGCCCCATATTAAAAAAAGAAATATTTTATTAATTGCACTAAAAAGATTTTTGCCGCAGTTTAGAAAAATGCCCACTATGTTAAAAGCCAAATTGGTTAATTAGGTTGTCCCATATCCTGTTACAGTAAAACTGAAAAAAACCATGTGGCCTGAATCCGACTAAAGCATTTCAAATAGCATCGTCAACGACATGGGTGCATAATCCTATTAAAATATATTTTTTAAAAGTCTAGTGGGAGGAAGATGGTTACCTGTTACGCAGAATACTAAGGACAGTGTGTGACAAATTTAGAATTGTACACGCTTTTCAGACCTATAGCCTATTCACGCAAATTGGACTGCCAGAAAAAAAACGAACAATTAATGCTAGATGACAAGACCCGTCTGTACCTCTTCCGTCTTCTGTCCTTACATTTAACCCAGCTCCACCCACGCAATAACCAAATCTTAAGTAGGCCAATTATATACCTACGAGTTATAATAATAATAATAATAATAATAAAATTAGCTCTACGACCCCTTTAGAGGTAAGAGAGCACAGTAAAATACATTGGTATGTTGGATGATGTTATTACTCATGCGGTCGTTGGAAATCTGAGACGTGGCAAGATGGCAAACGGGCCACCATTTATTTACACTCAAACATGAAATGACTAGGCCCATTTTCGATGTAGACAGAGCATTTGTTTGCGAGACACGTTTACATTCATTCGCTTATTGCATGATTTAATACTGTTCACATTTCCTCCCCACCCCCGGATAAGCACCTGATATTTGGCCCTTGGTGTGCCACAGGAGTAAGGCTGGTTGTATTGAAATTGGTTTACATGGGCTTTCAAATGTCAAGTTATACGACAGGTGGAAAAAAAAACAATAGTGGGTCGAACAACATGGATTTAAAATGGTTAGGCAACGAGGAATGGTCATCCTTCGCTTTCCTCATTCCCACCTTCAAGAAAATCTTTGGCCAAAGATATAAAAAATGAAAATTCCAGACGCAAGAGAGATTTCAATAATCCGCTCGAATGAGTTATGTCATTGCAGAATGAACCTTTTCAGCGCCAAGACTGATAAGAGCGCGGGAATGAGTCTGCGCGACTCTTTCGCTTTTCAAACGCAGCCCAAGTGCGCTAAATAATTAGAAAATACAAACACACAATATTCGACTTCTGCTGTATAATTTCAACAATTCCCGTCGAGTTTATGGTAACATTCCGTAGGCTGTTGCAACAACTACAGCAAGCAACCTAAACAAAATAAACCATTTGCTTTAAAAATAAATAATTAAAAATTTAGGCCTATACTCGTAAACCAAACAGCACTTCAGAAAATGTAACTTTGTTCCTTTTATATGGTCAATGATGAAATCAGTCACTAAAACACACTTAATGACGCCATTACAAGCCACTTTCAGGAAGAGGGGGGGAAAAAAAGAAAGAAAAATCCACCGTAAAACCCCCGAGAATCATTTTCAGGTTTATCGAATTTTATCTATGGATGCAAATGGGATGGATTTGTGCATTAAATACAGGGTGTCTCGAAAAGATGGATCCAAATTCAATGCAGCATATTTCTTGATTGCAACATGGGACAATAACACAAAAAAGTTACAAAGGGGTTAGTGGGTTATCAAGTTTTATTAACCGGGTCCATCTTTTTGATACACCCTGTAGCCTACTTCATTTGAGTACAGTATTAAATGTCGATGAAGAAATGGAAATGACAGCAATCACGAAACTCCTGCAACATGAGTGATTCCCAAATACTTGGCTAAATTTTACTTTCCCAATTATTCTCCATAGGAAACTAATGTGGAAAAATACAGCATCACTTTTTATTCATATTTAATATATTTATACATACACGCACACACAAAACCCCAATTCCAAAATAGTTGGGACAAATTGTGATTAAATTCAAAACACAATGACTTTCAAATCAAACCAGCCAATATTTTATTCACAGTAGGACTGAGTTAACATAGCATATGTCAAAACAGAAATTTTACAATTTTATTCACAAAATGAGCCAATTTCAAATTTGATGGCTGCTACAGGTCTCAAAAAAAGTTGGGACAGGGGCCTTTTTACCATGGTGTAGCATCCCCTCTTTGTAACACAGAGTGGAGGCATCTGGGCATTGATGAGACAAGTTTCTTGAGTTTAGCCATTAGAATTTGATTCCATTCTTGTTTAATACAGGTTTCCAGCTGCTGGAGAGTTTTGGGTCTCCTTTGACAAACTTTTTTGTTTAATTATGAGCCAAATGTTCTCAAATCGGTAAAAGATCAGGACTGCAGGCATGCGGGACAGTTCAGCACACGGACTCTTCTACTACGAAGCCATGCTATTGTAATAGCTGCGGTATGTGGTTTTGCATTTTCATGGTGAAATACAAAATGCCTTCCCTGGAATAGATGTCGTCAGGAGGAGAGCATGTGTTGCTCTAAAGCCTTTATATATTGTTCAGCATTCATGGTGCTTTTTAAAACAAGCAAGTGTCCCATACCATATGCACTAATGCATCCCCATACCGTCAGAGATGCTGGCTTTGAACTGAACACTGATAACAGGGGTGGCCTTTCTCCTCTTTAACCCGGAGAACACGACGCCCATGATTTCCAATAAGAGTCATATTTCAACTTGTCTGACCACTGAACACTTTGCTACAGACCATTTTAAATGAGCCTTGGCCCACAGAACATGGCAGCGCTTCTGGATCATGCTCAACAATGGCTTCCTTTTTGCATGAAGAGAGTTTTAGGTGGCATCTATGGTTGGCACGGCGGACTGTGTTTACAGACAGTGGTTTCTTGAAGTATTCCTGGGCCCATTTATTAATGTCAATGGCATAATTGTGCCGGTGAGTGATGCAGTAGCGTCTGAGGGCTCGAATATCACGGGTATCCAGTAAAGGTCTTCGGCCTTGTCCCTTACGCACCGAGAATTTTTCAGTTTCTCTGAATCTTTTTATGATGTTATGCACTGTCGATGATGAGATCTTCAAAGCCTTTGCAATTTGACGTTGAAGAACATTGTTTTTAAAGAATTCCACAATGTTTTTACGCAAGCCTTCAGGGGATGGAGAGCCTCTGGCCATCTTTACTTCTGAGAGACTCAGCCTCTTTTATAGCCAATCATGTTACACACCTCATGCCAGTTAACTTAATTACTTGCTAAATGTTCTTTCAGCTGATTCTTATTTATTAATTGCTTTTTTCAGCCCTTTTTTGCCTGTGTCCCAACTTTTGAGACCTGTTGCAGCCAGAAAATTTGAAATAAGCTCATTTTGTGGATAAAAATGTTAAACGTCTCCGTTTCAACATTTGAAATGTTATCCGTTCTATTGTAAATAACACATTGGCTCATGTGATCTGAAAGTCATTACATTTTGATTTTATTCACAATTTTAACTTTGTCCCAACTATTTTGGAAATGAGGTCGTATACATGAGCGCACGTCAAGAGTCAGGCAAATTAGTTTTACCCACTCTGTCCCAATTCTGATAAAAAAGGGTAAAATTGTAGCAAGTTGCCTTCAAAATACCCGCAAAAATTTTTTATATTTTTTATTTCTGCTTACTCTCAAAACATTTCAAATCCAGTTCCACAAACTATACGCGGTCACATAACTGACCCAATCACTTATTTACATAGCAGCTATGTGATGCAGCGATCTTTACATCCTCATCCAAAAATAACTGCAACAAGAAAAAAAAAAAAAAAAACCACTACATGATTCGGACGATGGACGAGGATATACGGAGAGAAAAGTAGGTTCAAATTAGGAAAATATTCCTTTTTTGACAAAAGATTCCTTCCTGGGCAATAGGAAACAGTGGTTCACAGTTCAATTTGGTCAAAACGATTGCCCAATTTGCTTTAAAAAAAATGTTAAAATTGTCCATCGCCATAAAGTATCCAAGGATATTAGTCCAAACTTCTCCAAAGACCAGTTTGAAGCAAAGATGAAAAATGTAGCCGTTATAATTGCCAGTCATTTTCCATATTGAGCAAGGGTTCTCTGACAATTAGCTCTTCACTTCGTGAATTTTAAGCTTACTATAACTCATGAAAACAGCTGAAGAGGCCACCAATCACAACACTTGGAATCTCCAAGAGGCCTGGTCTTTGTAGTCCAAGCAGTCTGCGGCATTAAAATTAAGCTTCCAAGAGGCTGCAGTCTGATCTTTGTAATCCAGGCAGTCTGAAGAGTTGAAGGCCAGGCCAGCGCCACTGTACGCTTGGTGATGATGGTGATGGTGGTGACCAGCAGGCTGGGCAATGTGGGGGTGGTGGTGGTGCGGGTGTCCCGACATGGAGGTGGGCGCCATGGAGCTTAGCTGGTGCGCGTGATGGTGAGAGTGCATTGGCGCCAGGTAGGAACTGCAGTCCACACCGCCAAAATAAGAGCCTGACGCGGACGCATAGCCCTGGCTATAGCCCGTGGTCTGGTTGTAGGACATCGGGTAGGTGGAGGCCGCTGCGCCGGACACTGCGCGCTGCATGCAGGACGCAGCAGTCGGAGGGGCTGTGTCCTGTAGGGTAACTGACTGCTGGACGTTGCCGGGCGAGATGGAGGCTGGGCTCCAGATGGAGGAGACCGGAGTGCTGATGGAGGTGGAAGTACTGCTCATGCCAGTGTTGTTGCTAGCAGTGCTCGAGGACGACGAGGACCCGGTGCTCGACACGGCCGGAGGGGTGAACTGGCCACTGCTCTCGGAACCAGTGCTCTCCCTTGCGGGCGAAGCCTTCTTCTTCGCAGGCCGGAACTTAGTGGTGTTGCTGCTCTGCTGCTGTTGCCGACATTTTGCCCGTCGGTTCTTAAACCACACCTACAGAAGTGTCGATGAAAGGTTTTCACATTGATGAGAAAATGCTGTAACACTATTGCAAATACATTTTACGCTCGAGTCTGAGGTCTTCCAGTCAGCCTAAATGAGATACGACCAGAGCGAACAAGCGACCTATTAAAGTGCGCCTCCCCCAAAGAACAACAATTTGAAACTTTGAAGTGAGACCACTGTGCCAGCTTCTGTAAAACAATTTCGCCCACTTGTTCACAGCACAAAAAACCCCCCGAATTTCTTGTGATACAGCAATATTGCCCTTAAACGACCTTTGAGTTAGAAGTTGACACAACGACTGAAAAGCCAGTAAAATCAGTCTGAAACAAAGCGTTTCACTTTAATACAGCCATTATCATTTTTAGCATTTTCCAACCTCATTTAAGACAAACGTTTGAATAAACCACCGCTTGAGGATATTTATGTTAGTCTACATTTATCGACAGGTCGACTTAAGCCACCTGTGGAATTGGATTTTTAATTAAAAACAAATTAAGTGAGCAACTAACCTGATAAACACAGCGATCAATACAACGCGAGCCAATACTACGGCGCGAAAAACTACTCCCCGGATACAAGTGCAACAAACGACATTAACACAGAGTAAAGAAGAAACTGCATTGAGGGGGTTTCCGTGGTAAACTGTGCATTATCTTTGTTAACAGAGTAATCATCTCTTCATTGTACTGAACAAAGCAAAGGCATAAAACAATTAACCTGATACAACTGAATACACACACACACACACACACACACACACACACACACACACGCGCGCGCGCGCACACACACACACACACACGGAAGCACAAACCTGAACTCTCGATTCTGGTAAATTAATTTTCAGCGCCACTTCCTCGCGCATGAATATATCAGGGTAGCGCGTTTTGGCAAAAAGGGACTCCAGGACGTCCAGTTGTGTGCGAGTGAAAGTAGTCCTTTCACGACGCTGTTTTCTCGGATTTGCTAAATAAAAAAAATAAAAAGCAGCAAGACAAACAGCAGACTTCAGTTTAATTTCGAATTTGCCCCCGTGTGAAGAGGCTTTTAAATATTGCCGTTGCATTTATGCCCAAAATATTAATAACGCAGCATTGTCTGCCAAATGACGGCTGGAATACGGGACCTTATGAATTCATTTCATTTTTACAAGAGGAAATAACCCAGTTGTACATTAAAAATATACGTCCCGGTATTTAAATTTTGGCCAATTCGGGGAGCAAGTCGACCATTTCACATTTTACGTCACAGCCCCATTTCTTTTGGTAATCTCATAATAAAACACCAAGTAGGCTGTCGTAAATACAGTGATGCGCAGAGTAATTTAGCATTCTGCATTATAGTGAGGACACGTTGCTTTTAATCAGAGGCCCACAGGTAAAAATATATAGGCTAACCTGCCAAAACATGAAAGCTTCAATAAATTTTATCTAGAATTGGCAACTTTTTTCCTTCTAGTCATTACCATTTGGATAATTTCGATTACCAGTACACCTCTTCCAAAAAATGAAGAGTTTTCACCGAGGTGCGTATTACGGGATCGTACACTAGAGCATTGAGCTTACCTGGATATCCCACTGACGGATGAAGCAAATCCATTGCCGCGCCGCTCAGTCCCAGCCCGTTCATCCCGTACGGGGGCTGTTTGAGATACGACATCATGCTAGGAGCCGCCGCTTGTCCCGACCCAGATGTGGGTACAGGTCCGTGATTTCCTCCGAGCTGCAGTCCACGGGAAGAGGCATTTTTAGAAGTTACACTGGAACCCCTCTCACCCCAAGCAGGCCCAATGTTTGTCGCGCTGTTTTGCTCTCTGATCGATGCGATACTGTTACATAAACCGCATATGGATAGACAGAACTACAGTAAAAAAAAAATGCAGGCTTTTTTTTAAGTTCATTATTTTGACATGATTCCTGCTCGAAGCTACAATCAACTGTTTGGCTACAGTCCTGCACATCAGTTTTCAAGGGGAAAAAAAATACACCTGCTGATGTAAAATCAAATATGCTACGATTATAAACTTCAGTGGGTAACATAGTAATAATTTCATGCAATATTTACTTTTAAATATTTTACATAGTCTTTTCTGAGCGCCGATGCAAACCCCGAAATGCGTTTGATTAATTTGCGCCACAAATATGACCATTTTATTTTTGCTCCGGAAAACATGACAAATTCGTCATCTGTCTTGTGCCCTTAATATTTCCATCAATGGTTAAGTATTTTAAAATGGTTTCTCATTTATGGATGAGTACTTTGTGTGACAAGAAACTCATTCGGAGTGCACATTTCCTTCCATACGAGTAGGCCTCAGTCAGTCGACAACAAAAGCTCAGGACTTAACCACCACAAGTTCACCAAGACCGTAAGAAATTGTTTTATTAAATTGATTTATCCCTCTGTCGCTGGGCTGATTCGACAATACTAGTCATTAATTTAGAAACTTTCGTTGGAGGAAAAAAAAACAAAAAAAAACTTGAATATGTAATCTGCAGTAGAAAACGCAATAAGCGGAATCGCCCGATTTGCCTTCGCATAAATTTTGTTCACCATTTTACACGGAATGCCCTTTCCTTAGGCATAGCTACGCGCTTTTTATTATTCTTGGTCTCACTAAGAGACTTAAGGCCCAGAGAAACACAACCTAAGGGGAAAAAGAACTTGATCAGAGAAATTCATTTTTGTATTCATTTTCTGCAGGTAGCTACATTGGCTGCGTTGTATAATTCACATGCTGAAGAAATATAATTAGGTAATTAGAAGTTAAATGTTGCTCTGAGCTTTGGCTGTGAACCCATATGGTCCCTGCGTTTTCTGTTTAAGAGAAACAGAGGTCGTGTCCCATAAGGCCGATGCGTGAAGTGCTCATACTTTAAATGGATGCAATTTTTTTCCCCGAAGACTATATTGCCAGAGCTTGCAACATGAAAACACGGCAGGATTTTTAGCCAACACTAATAATAATCCAGCATCGCCAGGCATTAGAAATGTGGGCCTACTTGGCGTTCAGCTGAAGACTGAAAATTAATTTTATACATGGTAATTTAAGACCATTTTTGTTCTAGAATTTGGTACGAACCAAAATGATCATGTAATTGCTTAAGAATAATCACGTTTTTGTTCCATAAGCCGCATACAACCCATTCCAAGTTGCCGTATCATTTTTCGTGATTCATGGAAAGTTTCGCTAAAACCATGAAGGTCACCTACACCTGGTGCCACTCGGAGAGTTGTCAGCGATCTATTAAGCTTCCTGCTCAACAGGATGAAGCTTTATCCCACAGAAGAGGCAAAATCTGTGAAAATGAACTCGATTACAATTTAGATTAGACCTCCGGGGAAGCCATTTAAGGAATGGGTCTTATCAGCGGAGTATATTGACAAACCAAAACACGCCTCGCCGATTATCCACAAAGTAGATTCGAGCGCTTAATGGAGAATCAGGGGCTCAAAATGAGCAGTTTCCATGATAATACAAATATAAAGGGCTTGATGCTCTTAAAAAAAAAAAAAACCACTGAACCAGCCTTTCAATTAACCTACTACGGTACGACACAAATTTCCCGCTAAAACATAAAATGCCTCTGGCGCATCAAGCTCAATAAGTGAAACTTTTCCCAAAGACTTCCGCGCGGACCAAAGATGCATACCGGTTCGCCATCTCCGATGTAGGCAACAGACGCGCTTCAAAGTTACGGGAAAAAAAAAAACACTTCAGCGAAAAGCAAAATGAAAGGTGCAGCCCTTTTCACGCGACCTACCCTCGAAAAGGAATATACAGCGAAGAATCTAGAAAAATTAAGCGACTCACCTCAACTTATGAGTCCGTCTCCGTTTGCCTTTCGCTCGTTTTGCAGAAGTGTGTACGCAACATCCACTGATATATACAGCAAAAGCGATTCAGGGATACCAATGCACAACGAAAATTAGAAGTGTAAAATTTGAGGCGGGACATGAGAATTAGTTTGTTACGATACCGCCCCACGCACTCCTTACTTTTTGCGCGCTACAGAGTTTCCGTAGCGAAATGTCCTGTATTCAAACAATTTACTCGAATTCACTGCGCGAGTATCGCGCCGATGTTTACGTGATTGGTAAAGTAGACGGATGGAGATTGATAATCTTTTCTCTGCCCTTCCCTCTATGAGCGTAAGACACCTGCAGAAACGCCCACTGCAACCAATCCGTGCGCACCCTACCGCTAACAGACTTCGAAAGTAGCCAGCCAATGCAGTGAGGTCGCCTGAAAACCCCTCCCAGTCGACCAACGATCAACATAGCCCCAAAGACATCGGCTGGCGGAACGAAATAACAAATTTCATATTATATTGCATTTAGGGTCTAATTGCTGAAAATCAAAAGCAATTAGGCCTATTTCACGCACCATGAAGATTCGGAAATTTAAAAAAATGCAGGTTTTAGTATTTCACAAAGCAAACCCAAAGACTAGAGGAGAAAACTACCTAAATATACAAACTTTTGAACTGCTTTGCAAATTCTTTTAAAAAAAAATTAGCTGAAGTGAAACGCGTTCGAGTGGCCCGGATGTAGGCTAAATTTCAACGCGACTCCGTTTACAGCATTGAAGGAAAAAGTAATTCACTGTTTAAAAAGGAAAGATAGCCATTAAATGATTTGGAGACTGCAAAAACGATTTAATTAAATTTACTCCAATACAAAATAGTATCCACGTTCTGTCAGGGAAAAAAATGAAGCAGAATTTATTTTGCTAAGAAAATATGTTCGCCACGGATTAACGATTATGTTAATGATAATTGCACAATGGTTTTATGTAGGCCTTGACTTTAAATCAACCAGTCGCGGAGTTCAAACCTTGGATACGTCTTAAGAAGATAACGCTGTAGTGGGACAAAATCTGACCATGCATTTATTTTCAGTTTGTTTTGTTATGGAAGAGGCTGATGGTAAAAATAAAAACGGGAATGATTTGAACTAAAATATTGTTACCCCACCTCATGAATATTAATGACAGGCTAATCCCCACTTAGAATTACATTTGAGAATAGCCGGCGTTAAGTTTAATAGGGGCAGTCTTTTTACACGAAGAGCGGGAAACGTGAAAGGAATTAAAGGGAAAAAACTCAGGCGATTCGGAAAATAAATGAAATCAGGCTCGGAGGAGTTTTGGGCGCTTGGAATCAATGAAAGCGCGTAACAAGCTTCATTTTACCAAAGAAACCCCAATAAAACATGGTAACAGAATACCAGAGACAGGGCGCTGTTCCCTTAACCGTTTTTCAAAGGGTCGGGGAGTTCCGCAAGAACGCGAATGAGCCGACAGTCCTTTTGTTGATCTCACAATATCAACCCATTCTAACCGAGCCCCGAGCTGAAAAAGAGCTTATGTTCAAAGACCGTGGCTGATATAAACAGTAGGGCATTACATTAATTTCTTTCCTTTTTTGTTTGTTTCATGAGTTTATCTTCAATTTCGCACACGCCATAGATTTACATCAGATTTGTTGCAAACTGCAGAAATATTAGCCTGTAGGCTACGGAATGACACCCCAATTTTTTATCCGAACACTCTAAAATTCGACAAAATATTCAACAAGCAATTGTCGAGGACTTGAAGCTAAATATCGTCTTTCAGCTTTAGACCGGGACGTCAGAAGATCTTAAACCAAATTATGGATTTCAGATTACGAAACTAAGGTTTCCTTTAACAATTAAGTAAATGTTCCAATTTAATACCTGCAGGATCTATTTAAAATTGAACAATATTGATGCCTTAAGTGTGAAGATAATAAGTTCAATGAACCCTTTATGTGCACAAAAAGATTCATCTGATGCTAAATTGCGTCGAGTTCTCTTAATTCTAAATCCTTAAATTTTTGGATTAAAGAAGAAAGGAGGAACGGTTGTCTCTTCAGCCGGCAGAATTGGTTTGGGTCGCTTATGCTGGCAGTAGGCCTACTTACTTCAACGATGGTGTGAAATTGTTAAAAGAAAAATGTGCATGACAGGACCAGTAGCGTCTTGCCTTACTTGCTAAATTAATTTCTAAATCGGATGTATTAAATGGGCAGGAATTCATGAAATCCAATCGACCATCACTCGCGAGGTGAAACTTCAAAGTGGCAATTCACGCGCGCAGTATATCAATCCATTCACGCTCATGTATCTCGCGGTAGTCTGGCAGCCGATTGGTTCTTTTCTAAATTAGGATCCGACAGTTACCTATCTGAATATATTTATTTTTTAAATAAAACTACTTGGTTTTGAAGCTTAATTTTTGCGGCGCAAAATGGACCTTTCCTCACCCGAAACTCAAGTTAAAATTGGAGAGGTAGCTAAGCAGCACAGGTAAGATCCGCGGGACATTTAACTTTTTCCCCTTTTTTACGAGAAGTTCATTGCCCATGGTTTGGTTAGATTTTATAGAGCAGGAAGTTCAATTTGTTTTTATATGCAGCTACTTGTGTTTAATGACTCATGATACGACACGTGAGATTATTGGGCACTTCATTTGGCCTTTAAGATGCATAAAAAAATAAACATACCAAGAGCATCTGGAAGATCTGCCGCTTAAGGTTCTCGATAATTTAATCTAAAACGTGACAAAATGACTCGCGAAAGGTGCAGGGTGCGCTTTATGGCAAGAACATTATCAACTGATTTAACTACAAGAAACACTGAAGGTGGAAGGAAACGTTTATACTGCTTACTTCCAGCATATATCCTTCACTCCGACATGGACTCGCAGAACAGATATTAAACAGCCAACAAATGATTTCTCTGAAAAATTCAATCTCCACTTGCATCTTATTTTTATTTTCAAATGTTTTCTGACAAGTTAGATTGAACAACATAGTTAAGTCAACAAAGGCATTTTAATTTGTTTCAACCAATTATGAGCGTAGATAAACGACAGGAGAGTCTGCTGGAACCAAAATGGGCGCTTTTTAAAAGTTTAATGGGTCATACACGTTACGTCGACTTTCCGCAGATTCAATAGAAATGGAGTGACAAAAAAGGCTGGATACTCACATTAGCATTGGGAGCCGCGCAAAAAAAGTAGCGCTAGATTAAAATAAGACGAAATCCACAGTCGTCAACTGTCAACCTTTATTTTTAGCCTTTCAAATGAGTCACAAAGATCAGCGGTGACTGTTTCTTATTTCTTTTACGAAATGTTCTAGTTATGACAGCTCCAAACAGCCATGTCAAGAGCGAAAGCCCTTCCAAACATACAATAATAACTTTCTGAGCTTTGAAATTTAGACTTGAAGACGTCAGGGACGCAAATTTATCATTACAGAAATTCACAAAGATTCCCCCCCCCCCCCCCCCCCCAACAGCCTTGACTTCGGCATAAGTTGTTAAAGTGCTTCCTACACAGATTAACTGACATAAGAAATTCCAAAACAACGGGTTGTCGGCAATTCAATTCCAGGATACACACACACACAAATATTCCGAGGACACTTCTTGAAAAAGAAATAACTAGGAATGAATTATATAATCTATTTAGGCTACCAATTAGCCATTACCCAAATCGACAAGTAACACCTGCTTACAGCAAACCCTCCGTGTACACAAATTACGAACAACAGAAGAACAGCCTGTTAGCATTTCTTAATCCTACATTTGCTTTAAATTTGCATGGAATGCTTTAAAATTTTCGTTCGAAGAGTAAATAAAAAAGCTAAAACCATTATTCAAACAATAAGCAGGAGCTCAAACCACGAAGAAACGTTTTAAAAACGTCTGAAGCTTGTGAGTCAAATTTAAGCATTAGCCTGCTTGTGCTCAATACCATTCCTTTGGTTGAGGAGAGAAAGCAGTTCGCATTTTTTCATTCTCAATCTGCCCAACATTTTGGAGAACCTGAGGAAGGGTCTGGAATTTCGCAAACAACATGAATTGGTGTAATCCTTAAAGCAACAGTATTTAAGACTAGATAAACAAATTTAATTCTCATCCCCCAATCTTGCTCCCCAACTCCCCAGGTGGATCCTTGTTGCCGCTTCCCGCCCCCCGAAGTCCACACACACACACACACACACACACACAGACACACGGTATAAAAAAAACAGACACCACAGAGAATGTGAAAGTAACAGGAGTTTATTGAACTCGTATATGACACTATAATAAATAAACACGAGACCGTTCGCCGTTGCCCAGCACATCTGCACATTAAAGCACTCATGTTTTTGTCTCCATATTGCAGAACACAATAAATATCAACAGAACTCGAGGAACAGATACACACGGCGATGTTGCACTCCCCCGCTTGCGACTCAAAGAAAAGGGACAAAAAGCAACAAATAATCGCCCCTGTCGACTATTTCTGAGGAAACGTTTCGAGAGCAGCACCACAGCTCATCGGTGATAATCTGCGGGCCGTAGCGAGTGTCTGAAAGGCCTGGTAAACGGCACTCGAGTCGAGGCAGTATAGCGACACTTTAGGCAGTGCTCTCTCACTGCTGCGGCCCAGTGCTCAATTTCGAGCGGACAGTCTCAGGTCTTGCACGTGTAATACTCTCACCAGATTGAGTGATGACCATATTTGCGACTATAAATGTATGCACGTGAGCACGCTTACGTATATGCACACTCAAATACATGCACATACATTTTATATGTGAGCGTATATGCATCTGTGCCTATATACATACACATGTACACACGCTGATATACACAGCGGATTCATCTGTAATTTCATGGTAGAAAATGCAGCTTAACGGCATTATTCTTCAAAAGCAATGTCTTTTTCTTCCAAAACAACCATCTCTTTTCTTAATTCTGACAAGACCGAGAATCTTCACCGAAATTCAAATTTTTTCTGTAACTTAATAACGTGACTTCTGCTTTTCAATTTAGTCTGACCGGAACAGAATTTGTCACTGGCCCACATATTGCACAGTTTCATTTTCCTGCTGCACTCAAGAATACATTTCGCATATTTTAGGCTTTCCATTAATGACGTTACACAATAGAACTTAGAGAATGAAATATGTGAACTTTTCTTCAACAGAGTCAGAGCCCAAAACGATCAGACCGCGGCCAATGCAATCTCAGTCATCACATGACCCTTAAAACCTTAGACCTATAGACACAAACGTACTGCATTCCTCGCCAATTACACATGTACAGACAAATGTGTCTGTGCATTTGAACTGGCATTTTTCTCATTCGAAAAGCCACCCCCCCCCCCAAATGAAATAAAATAAACAATAATATGCAATACCTTTTCATTTGCGTTTTTAATGTTTTCTTCCTCTTGAAAGTTATTTGACTCCATTAGACACGCTTCATTTGCAGTGAGCTATGAGCTTTAACAGGTGCCTTAACTTGTTTGACAAAAGCAAACAAAGCTGAACAAAAACCTCAGAATATTGGAATTCAGTACAAACTGGTAAAAAGGCATTCAAGCCCTTAAGAACACATTACAGTTCTGATCCAAATCGTTGCCAGATTTTGTTTCAGGTAATGGTTAGTAGTGTATTTTTTTTCTTCAATAGTCATTATAAAGAGATAGTTCATTTAAAGTGTAATTTTAAAAATGTGTTTTTACAAAAGCTGAATCACTGAATGACACACTTGTCCTCTTTCTTAGCCATCTTCCCTTTGTTCTGTTCCAGGGTCTTCTCCAAGTGTTCATCCTCCTCTTCGGCCCTGAGTGAGATATACAGAGAGATGGAGCGAGAGAAATAGAGATGGAATGAGAGAGAGAGAGACATGGAGATAAAGATAGATAGTGCGAAAGGTGGAGAGAGAGATGGCGTGATGGAAATGACACAGATGGAGGGGTGAGATGGAGAGATAAAGATGGAGCGAGCGATATTAAGGGAGAAAGAGAGAGAGATGAGGTTTTAACAGTCAGCGTTGGCACGGTAACAGCCCCTCACACCCAAACCAGCCCTAAGCCATCCTTAGTTTCCAGAATGAGATCCGGTTCTGCCCGCCTCCCACAAGAGAGACGAAGGGACAGACAGTGAGCACTGATGCATCCCCATGTGCTCAGTGACATTTACCCGGGCATGTGCCATCAAAACCTGGGACCATCCCCCACCCCCTGTTCCCAACAGTCCCCCCACTCACTCCTTCTCCTGGGCGTCCAGGTCCCGCACCAGAGCGTCTCTCTTATTCACCAGTATCACCAGCTCATCCAGCAGCAGCTGCTCCCTCCGCTTCTGTGCCTCTGTCTTCTGCCAGTCTGAGAAACGCAAAAACGACAGAGGCCGGGGTCAGGGGTCAGGGTCCAGCAGAGTGCCACAGCAGAGCCTGGGGTCAGGCCACAAGCACCCATCACGACTAAAAGCAGTGAGCTGCTGTCTCTACAATGCACTGGCCTACGCTTACAACAAGATATGCCTCGGGTGAAAGATTTCAGCTGCGACATCAACAGTCTTCAGTTAAAAAAAAAAAAATATATATATATTTATGATGTCTCAGTTGCTGCCGCTCACCACTCTTTCAACCAGACACAGGTTAGAAAGGACAACAAGCAGCTGCAAGCCACCATTTTGAACGGACCGGGAAAAGAAGGCTCCACTCATCAAGAAAAACAAGAACAACAACCGTTTAGACGGACAACATGTACCAGTGTTTTAACATGGGGCATGCGAACGCTAATGCTAACTACCTGTACAGGGCTGCGTGTCATCATGTGAAGAGCCCGCTAATGCTAATTATCTGAAGAGGGCGGTGTGTCATCACGAGGGACATGCTAATTCTAACTACCTGTAGAGGGCTACTAGTCATCATGTGAGGGGAAAGCTAATGCTAACTACCTGTACAGGGCTGTGAGTCATCATGTGAAGGGCCCGTTAATGCAAACTACATACAGAGCTGTGTGTGATGATGTGAGGGGGTCTCCTAATGCTAACTACATACAGAGCTGTGTGTGATGATGTGAGGGGGTCTCCTAATGCTGACTACATACAGAGCTGTGTGTGATGATGTGAGGGGGTCTCCTAATGCTAACTACATACAGAGCTGTGTGTGATGATGTGAGGGGGTCTCCTAATGCTAACTACATATAGAGCTGTGTGTGATTATGTGAAGGGCCCGCTAATGCTAACTACATATAGAGCTGTGTGTGATTATGTGAGGGGGTCTGCTAATGCTAACTACATATAGAGCTGTGTGTGATTATGTGAAGGGCCCGCTAATGCTAACTACATATAGAGCTGTGTGTGATTATGTGAAGGGCCCGCTAATGCTAACTACATATAGAGCTGTGTGTGATTATGTGAGGGGGTCTGCTAATGCTAACTACCTGTACAAAGCTGTGAGTCATTCATTTATAGCCCTTGCAGGTATATGCTATCAGTTTACACTCCGTCTGAACGCCCAGCCTGCTCTATCTCCACCGCAGGAATCACACTTTTGGTGGGGAAAACTGCACTTAATTGCACCAGAGGACAGCACACCTCTGAGGAGGAACACATCAGATACCTGGATATGGCGGATAGGTAAGGGACCCGATTCCACTAAAACTACAAATTTTACAAATGCTACAAATGTAACAGGAAAAGCCGGAGAGCTGCAACCAGCACAAAATAAGCTATAAAATTAAATACGGTGAAGAAGAGATGCGTAGTATACACATACAGAACTTCATGTACAGATCCCTTATACCCTTCATTCAGGGAAAGCAACCAATAAAAACAAAAGTTCAATTGAACAATAATTTATGAAGCGATTCTCTCACGTAAGCTCAGGATCAGGCATGCGCTGGGCGTGAGCGGGTAATGAAAAATGAATTGTGCGCCTCTGGCTCCGTTAGAGTGCGGCAGGCGGGAGGTCACGAGGGCCGGCATGTGCCTGTGTGAAAGCTGCACTTTATTCTCATTTAACCTCCGCGCCTTTGAAGTAGTGCAGGGAGTGCGATGAGCCCAGATATTAACCGCCCCCCCCCCGCGCGCCTCCCGACCCCCTGGCGACACGCTCACTCGCCACACTCCCTGAAGCTCTGCACTTACAAACAAGCAAACGAAAAAAAAAGAGACGTGCCTGTTAAAAATGCCCAAAAAGGAGAAATAAATACAATTAAAACCAATGAGATTACAGGAGCAGGAGTCATCACAGACAGACTGGAAGAGATGCATTCACACAAGCCACAGGCAACCAACTCTGTTCCTGAAGATCTATCATCAGGTCAGTTTGCACTCTAACCCGAAGACAACACACCTCATTCAACAGCTAGAGCAGGGCTGCTCAACCCTGTTCCTGGAGATCTACCATCCTGTTGGTTTTCACTCCGACCCTGATAAAGCAAACCTCATTCAAGCACTAGAGCAGGGCTGCCCAAACCTCTTCGTGAAGATTTGCTCTCCAGTCGGACTGAGTGGTAATGAGTGGGCATGTATGGCCGCCAATTTTGCTGGTGCCTCTGTATTAATGGGTGATATGACAGCTGGGGAAAGCAGCAGGCCGAATGCAGAATTTCACAGGGCTTCACTCTTTGCTCACATTCAGCAAAACTGCAAAAACAACCCGAGGATGTTTTGACGCAAAGTGGACTGTTCTGCAATCGGCAAGTCAGTCGTCTGTCAGTCATCAGTACTGTACACAACTGAGTATGCACTTCGCATGAGGCAAAATGACCTGGCAGAGCATCACCAAAGAAGAAACCCAGTGTCTGCTGATGTCTACAGGGTTCGCACTTTGGGCAGTCAGCAACTGCATTGTGTTTGCCCTAGAGCAGGGGTGGCCAACCCCTGGTGGTCGATGTTGATAACACACTTCAATCATCTCACCTGGTGTCTTAGGTTTAACCCTGGAGAACCCAAGACATCTTTTTTCCTCAAGAAAAATATTAACTTAGCATAAAAATTGACATCTACTATTGTAGGGAAGGGGCTAATTAGGGGAGGTCAAATTTGACCCAGTGGGTTCTCCAGGGTTAATCGAGTCGAGAAAACCAAACCACACCCTGTGGCTCTACAGGACCAGTGTTATCCACCTCTATAAACTTTTATCTGTACTCTGTACTTCTACTTTGTCTGCATAACAACTACGCTAAATATCCAATCACATTGGCAAATCTTGGTTAACACGTAGATTGCTGTGAGCTTAATTGGCTCTAGGAGTCTTGTGGGTTGTTCCTGCTAATTGCTTGATTGGCCCATTATTACCAAATTAAACCTGAGACACCCGGTGAGATAAGTTGAGTAATCAACTACTTTAATCCATCAATCGAGTGCTGAGTAACACCAAAAATCAGCAGACACTGTGGCTCTCCAGGACCAGGGTTGGCCACCCCTGCCCTAGAGTATAATATTGGGATGGGCTATGTATAAAGTGATACCAATACAAACACTTTTCACACAATATTTCAGCAAAACCTTAAAACTGAGCCTGAAAGTCCATCCTTGAAGCACATGCAGACGGAATCATTTAAAACAAGAGACCATCTTAGGCCGTATTTACACTGTAAATCTTGATGCCCAGATCGGATTTGCTGCCTGAATCAGATTTTTTTTTTACCGTGCAGTTACACGTATTTTATCGAGTGACCCACATCTGATTCACGCAATTACACTTGCCTGCATCTGAAACGTCGTGCATGACTACTTTTAGTCTCTACTAAACTTTAGGCCACGCCTACTTCTGCACCAAGCGCTAACTGCTAAACCAAAAGATGGATGATGCTGACATATCGTCGGCCTGCTGATAAAACCTTGTATCTCTAAATTGATAAGAAACGAAAACTTGTATTATTCTTACATGCAAAATCAAACCATTTTAATTTTATTAGTATTTTAACTTATTTATATTATTTTATAATTTTTTGATTTATATTTAATTTCCTGTAAAGTATACTGCAATTATTGCCTCTTCAGTCGTTCATAGAAATGTCTGGGTTCGAGACAGGCTCCCCGTTCAGTCTGTCGGTTCATTCACAAATATAGTAAAACCTTGTTCATTTACCATGCCTTCACTGTTTATGCAACAAAATAAGCTAAAAGGTTGCAGATGTGATGACGTTAGAGACACTATGTGTAAGAAAATCCGATCAGCCTGTTTACACGGCGGTCGCATTGGCACATATCCGATACATATCTGATTTATTTCCACATATGAATGAGGCCTGTATCCGACCTCAAAATATCCGAATGCATGCGTCCTTAACCTGTTTACACTGTCAACGAGCATATCCGACCTGTGCCACATAAGAGGAAAAAAATCTGCATTGGGTAACATTACACTGACAATGTAAATGAGGCCTTTGACTGCACTAGTTGCTACAGCAATTCTGGTACTGTTTTCAGTCCACATTATAGAGCATTCAAGCGAGTCGGCACTCAGACCACACCCTATTCAGTGACTGCATTCTCAGACCACACCCTATTCAGTGACTGCATTCTCAGACCACACCCTATTCAGTGAGTGCACACTCAGACCATACCCTCCTAAGTGAGTGTGCACTCAGACCATACCCTCCTAAGTGAGTGTGCACTCAGACCACGCCCTCTTCAGTGAGTGTGCACTCAGACCACATCCTGTTCAATGAGTGTGCACTCAGACCACGCCCTCTTCAGTGAGGGTGCACTCAGACCACACCCCCTTCAGTGAATGTGCACTCAGACCACGCCCTCTTCAGTGAGGGTGTACTCAGACCACACCCCCTTCAGTGAATGTGCACTCAGACCACACCCTCTTCAGTGAGTGTGCACTCAGACCACACCCTCTTCAGTGAGTGTGCACTCAGACCACGCCCTCTTCAGTGAGTGTGCACTCAGACCACATCCTGTTCAATGAGTGTGCACTCAGACCACGCCCTCTTCAGTGAGGGTGCACTCAGACCACACCCTCTTCAGTGAATGTGCACTCAGACCACACCCTCTTCAGTGAGTGTGCACTCAGACCACGCCCTCTTCAGTGAGTGTGCACTCAGACCATGCCCTCTTCAGTGAGTGTGCACTCAGAGACCACACCCTCTTCAGTGAGTGTGCACTCAGACCACGCCCTCTTCAGTGAGTGTGCACTCAGACCACACCCTCGTCAGTGAGTGCGCACTCAGACCACACCCTCGTCAGTGAGTGTGCACTCAGACCAAAATTACCTGGACTGGAACACAGTCTTTGCATTTTGCCTCCATCCACAAAAAGATTTTTTTTGTAACGTGAATAATGCTGACAAGTCAGCCTGGAAGAACCATTAAGCAGAATTTTTCTAATGTTGTTATATGAGGAGCTTGAGAGTGGCCTATGGTTATCGTGGAGAAAAAATAGGAATGTTTAGTCTATTCGCAAAATAGGGAGACACCTTTATTCAAGAGTCCCGTGCGGTAAATGTAACGTGAGTAACGCTAGAATTGCCCATTAGCACTTTATAAAAAAGTAAAAATCATGCTGTGGGAGCATTTACAATCTGAAAATCAGGACCTGCGATAAATTAAAGTGATCAAATTTCTCATGAAACATTTGCAATCATTGTCAAATATCTTGTTAACCTTGTATTTCAAGTCAGGAACCCATGCAAAACACTTCATACTTTAACAGCATCTGTCCAGGTTAAATAATGATCAAATATGAATAAATTAAATGGGCAGAAGTCAGTCATGACACCAGTTCAGTGTTTCCCTGTTCACCCTCTGGGGACCTGTCCTCCTGAATGGAAGCAGTGGGGAGGGGGGGGGCGGGATTGCAAATTTCTCCAGGACTGAAAAACAGGGTGAACATCCCTCCCTGCCCCCAACCATCAGCCCTCATCTCCACCCCACAACCACCACCCTGCAGCCAAAAAGCCAAAGTGATCTCACACCCGAGCTGACACATGGGGAGGGAATTTGCAACTGTCAATCACAGTTCTGCTTGTCCCGCCCCCATCGTTAAGAGGGTAAACAATGAGGGGTGACGATGAGACACTGCAGGATGGACGAGGATTTGTGGGGGGGGGGATCCGGCACTGCCGTTTGCTGAGGAGGAACACCAAACCCCTCACCGCAGCCCCCCACCCCGGCCACTTCCCCCTTCTGTCTCCCACTCCAAAACCAAGTTAGCTGATATGCTTGACGCTCACTCAGATTACCCGCACGACGTGCACCCGTGGTAGCCATGCAAGTCCCATTGAGCTGCAAAGGAATGTGCCCCCTCAAACCCATGTGACCCATCATCCTGCCTCCCTTTCAATGAGACACGCCTGCCCCACTGCAACACACATTCTAGAGGGTCTACGGCTCCACATGCATTCCACAGGGTCTACTGCTCCACACACATTCCAGAGGGTCTACTGCTACACATGCATTCCAGAGAGTATACTGTCCCACACATTCCAGGGGGTCTACTGCTCAACTCGCATTCCGAAGTATACTGCCCCATACGCATTCCAGAGAGTATACTTCCCCACACACATTTCAGAGCGTCTACTGCTCCACGCACATTCCAAAGGGTCCACTGCTCCACACGCATCCCATAGTCTACCGCTCCACACACATTCCAGAGGGTCTACCGCTAAACACGTATCAGAGAGGGTCTACTGCTCAACACACTCATTCCCAAGATTCTACAGCGCAAAATTAATTCCAGAGAGTCCACCGCTCAACAGGCAATCCAGAGGGTTGTCTATAAGGACCGGCAGAAAGAGCTTCCTTGCACTTATTTCTACACACAGGCTCATTCTCTACGCCTTCCTCCGATGGATACGGTTTGGGATTGCCATCCATGCAACTACGTCCCTAAAATTATGAGCAGGTTACTCCCATGATCGCAGGACAGGCAGAGTCTCCCACAGCATTTTTAATTTTTAAGGAGAAAGGCTGGAATGAGCAATCTCCCAAACACATGGGCTCATTTCTAAAGACTCTCCAATCTCATCCCCTTCAGTGAATGAGCACGGACAAACACAGGCTCCGCAGCTGAGCAGACAAAAGGACAAAGTACCTTACAGAATTGATAATACCTTCAAAGAGTTAACCCTCACAGTCATCAACAAAAAGAAGAATGTAACTTTGATGCCAAAACTCGTTTGGGAAACAAAGCAAAGCAGTGCAACCCCCCCCCAATTAAGATTCTGGCCACTCCACTGACTTCACTGCTCCTGAAGTAGCACAAAAATATCTTTTAATTCAGCACTACAGACAGACAGAGCTGAAGTTACAAGTTACGCTCTGCACACTTAAATACCCCAATAACACCAGTTGCAGGGATGTGCCCATCACACACGTCCAGAGAAGGTAGAAAAAGGGGGGGGTGAGCTCCGTCTGACTGCTGTCAGCTGAGTCCCTGAAACACTAATTAGAATTGATTTATTAGGCAGCCGGTACCTTATCGGGTGTTGCAAAGACGTGCAGTGACCGGCTGCAGGGGTGCCGGGTCGGTGCACAACGGCAAAATCAATTTGCATTGATTGTAAAAGGTTCATTTAGGCAAAGAGGACACAGTGACAGGGATTAAACTTAGATAGACAACTTTTAATACTACACAATGGCTGACCCCCCCTACCCCAAACCCCAACCCCCCTCCCCCATTAACAATGGAGAAACATCTGCCTTCGCTAAGCTAAGTGGCGAGAGAGTCTCACTTTGAAGACCACCAGACTCAAATGAACCGCTATAAGAGCATGTGACTCCTGTGGGGTTCTGGCATATGAATCCGCTAAACAGGGGCATATGAGAGAGAGGGAGCGAGTGCGCGCTAGTGTGTGTGTGTGTGTGTGTGTGAGAAAGAGAGAGAGAGCATGCGAGTGTGTCACTGTGTGCAAGAGAGGGAGAGTAAATGTGTTGATGAATAAACCGCAGTCATAAGGCCCCATAAAAAAATATTAGTTTATCATCCTTTTAATCTGAAAAATGTGATGCAGTAGGCAATTTTTAAAAAAAATGTTTTTGTAAGATATAATTTTATACAGAGTTTACTTATGCATTCCTGTAATGCTTTCCTACATTTCTAGACCTGTTTGTTTTCTGTTACTCGACTGAGAACAACATAGGAACATTACTTTTCAAGGTGAACGACTAAAGGTCTGTTCATGGGTACATCTGCGCTATTTGCCAAGAGCATTACACCGATTGATCTTTTTTCAATCCTAAAAATACTAAGAAAACAATAACAATGTGGCCAAGATCTTCCGGAGCGGTTGGAGATGATAAACTACTGTATTTTTTATGCGGGCTAATACAAAGCAACTGATTGATGAGATGAGTGTCCACTGAAATATCATCTCAATACAGTTCATATGATAAACCTTCATATTTAAAAGAAAACATCCCCAACGCTCATTCACACATCATCTCTCTACCCCCCCCCCACCCACACACTCTCACTCTCCCACCCTCTCACCTTCAATAGCCAGCATAGCTCTCAGTTCGCGGTTGAGCAGCTCGAAGCGTCGCTCCAGATCATGCTCCTTGTCCCTGGGTGAGCAGTAAAAGTTCATCGATATGTTAATGACCAAATCATTACAGACTGGGAGAAAACCTTTAATAAACATTGATTGAGCAACTCTCCAGCCCATTAATCTACTGCAAAACACTGATACACAAACCTGCACACAAACACACAAAAACAATAACACACAATTCCGCTAACAAACAAACAAACACAAAAAATGCAAAAACAGGAACACACAAACCTGCTCAAACAAACCAACACACAAAATAATAATACACAAACCCGCTAACAAACAAACCAACAGACAAATGCACAAAACAACAATACGCAAACCCGCTAACTAACCTACCAACGAATCCAAAAATAACAAGCAAACCCATTAACAAACCAACACACAAATAGGGCTGGGTATCGTCAAGGACGTCACGGTAAGATACGTACCGCGATACTATGCCGGACGATTCGATACATACCTTGATACAGTACCGTACGATTCGATATGATAACGATACGATAACGATATATACCTTATATTGCAAAACTCCATCTTTTGAAATGGTAAAAATAGTGCTGAGAATACAACTTTCTGTGTTCGACTTACGTGATCTAGTAATAGGTTGGTGCATCAATATATTGGTAACTGAGTCGACAAACTATTTTGATTAATTTCTTACGTTCAAATTTATTGAAGATAAAGTGCCTATTTCTTATACACACTGAACATTACATTCGTTTTTCGCTATAAAAATGAAATTTGCATGGCATCTTCCGTAACTTAAACCATAGCAGCTCAGGGAAAAAAACAATTTCCCACTAAACTGAACGCTGAATAACATGAAAATTAAGTGCATGTAAGTATCATTCTTACATTCATATTCACTGTAAAGATGAAAAATGCGCTTTCGGCCTCAGCTAATGCACAGAAGATTACAGAGTCATTACTGGCCGGGAACACTACAGCGCCGTTGCGGTCAAAGGGAGTATCGATATCAGGGGCTCGAATATCGATACTGTATCGCTTGTAATTAAATCAATGTACATCTATATATCGACTTTTTAGCACAGCCCTACACACAAATGGAAATACACACACCAATAAAAAAAACACACATACTCACAAAAACAATAACACAAAAAAATCAATAACAAAACAAATCTACAAACAAATGCACAAAAAAACTTAAGCCCAGAAACCCACACACCCCCCCAACACACCATCATGCAAACACACCCATAAACACACACATTCAACAACTCGTAAAGACAGTCTGAATCTTAGATGCGGATGGAGGATATTAAACTCCAGTGTAAGGAAATATAATAAGCTCACTAGGGCCTGTTATTATGAGATGGTTATATAAACATGGACCCGAGGAGAGCAGGATAGAGCTACATCAGCTCTCTGAACACATATTAATGATATGACACCATACCGTGAGAGCTGTGTGCGCATGTGTGCGTTTGCATGTTGGAAACTTACAGTAGAGAGAGCTGTGTCTGTCGGCGGATCAGAGCGTTCTTCTTATTGACCAGAGTGAACCACTCCTGCATCATCGCCTCCTCTTCCTCCTTATTGTTTCCTGAGAGAGAGAGAGGACATGTTACCATCACATGTAATGGGTACCCAGCCACCAGAGGACTGTAATCAGGAAAAACCTGCTCAGACCACACACCTGCATTAGCACCATAGACTGTATAAAATGATGGACTATGCAATTGTGACGTCACCCATTGGTTTTAGCTTACCATTGAGGAAGACTTGATTTTGGCTATTTGAATTGCGCCATTTTCTCATTTTTAAACCGGATGTGATTCCCATTGGACGAGAGCGTGAACGGAATATCCGGGCAGAAGCGAGTGGTGGACCTACGGGGTGGACCTAACTGTATCAGACAAGGTGCAGAGGATAGCCACGCCCCTAAAGCATTTACTGGTTTTATCCTAGTCTATTTGGGACCATAATTTACAAAAACGAACATGATGATATATTGAAGGAGACCATGAAATAGAATGCAAATTTTTGAGATTTCCACGCAGGCCTCAGTTTTCAGACCCAAGTGATGCGTCCATCTTTTTATACAGCCTATGGTTAGCACTGTGCACATCGGGCACAGAATCACTCAATAAGTCACACCTGCTCGGGGTTACAGGAGAGCACAGCATCAACCACTAGCCTGAGCCCCACGTACAGCACAGCACCGATCACTAACCGGATACCCTGAGCCCCTGGTACAGCACAGTATCATGAGCAGCCCTGACCTTACAGTGCCCAGGGGTTACTTACAGCCACAGTGAGGCAGAATACACACTCACACACCCACACACGCACACATGCACCTTGTCAGCTGATTGTGTTGGCAGTGATGCTGGTTGTCACTGAAGAACGATAATGGGAAATCATGCTCAAATTCCCTCATTTTAGCTCAAATAAGAACAAGGTCCGTTCTGACACAGTTATTTGACTTTCTACATTTTCAAAGGGATTTCCATGTCGGCCGAGGCGATAAGAACTTTGTTTGGGCTCAGGCGCATTGGGTATTTGCCTGTAATCTGCTCCTACTGCCTTTCTGTTTTGACGCTGTCTCGTTTTGCCAACGTGAAGCATCAACGAGGTGTCAGAACTCATGCTGATCCGACACTATGGAAACGACACAAACTGCGATACAGAGCTGCCACAATACAGACAGGAGATATGGCGGATTCTGAGATTATTACAGATATATTCAAAAGCCATTAGGCTCATGTCATTTTTTTACATTTTATCAGGAGCAACTGTCCATAACACCATTTCCTCTCTGTTCTCTTAAAGGGACCGTTTATCCTGAAATATAGTAAAGTGATGTTTGCCCTAATCTGTCCATCCAAGAGTTTTTCACGGGTGTACACAAATATCCACTCCAGCTCCCACAGACGATGCGGGACTCGTTAGTGGAAAGGTTTTAAGAGGTGCGACACTGTGCATTTCCATTCAAAACCTCCCCACCTGGAACTTATAAATCCCATTAACTCAAAGTGATTGCACTTAGATTGACTTAGGTCAGGATATCATTTTCAAAAGACTCAAAAAGATGATGCTAAACAATGTGCTGATTCATACAGTCACTGCCTTTCACGTGCGGAAAAAGCGTGTGCCTCACAAAAAGCTTGAAAGAAACGCGCGCCTCGGAATCTAGACTGGTTACACTCCGCTGGTGGTCACTCCGCCTGATACAGAACGGTAGCGCCAGGTGTTTCGTCGCAGCAAAGATGGGTACAAGTCTACGTGGAAACTGGGAAAGCTAAAGCGAGAGATACCCGTTCTGTGATTGGCAAACCCGTATCAAGTGTCCCTTTTTCACCCAATCTGTAGATGGCGAATGTAAGCGCGGGCCATGCCATTAAGGAAGAAACTTTTCGCACACAGATTTCCCGTAAGGGATTACGTCCCTCGAGTGAAGAATGTAAACGGCAAACCCATGGCAACAGAGGAAAGTGAACGTTTGATTTCGGGCTAAGTGACTTAAGTAACAAATGTGCGGTTAATCACGGCTTTCGAGAATACTTGCCTACTGCAGATATGTGCACAAATTAACGATTCTCCTTATCAGATATGAATTTACTGAGGACACGCATAGTGTTACTTGGCTAAAGCATCAGTAGGCACTATGGACGAGGTTTAGACAGTGACGTTTGTTTTGGTCTCCAAATTTGGCCAGGTTACGCTACGAAGTCCACGTGCATGGATTGTGAATGTAGCTAACTAGCAACTAATATTTCTGATAGTGATTCTTTTGAGCCACGTTAGGTTAAGCAGCTATTGAGGTGAGCCCCTGTAATGCAACTGACAATTTCATAAATATGACTATTTTGATTGCATAGTATTCCCTCTTTAATTTTCGATAAAACGTTTTAATTTTTTTTAAAAATCTTTTTTGGGGTAAATTTGAACTATAATTCTTTATTCTCAGGAGAGACTTCTGTTTGACCCATGCAGCTCCAGAGAGATAGTGGACATCGCGTTTCACGTCTATCTTTGCATCGACCTCGAATGTAATCTGTCGTGCGAAAAATTTGTTTCGCGTCCAGTGTGAAAGCAGCTAAAGTGTAAGAGGTAAACAAGTTTAAACTTGTTTTGTTTGAATTTTCTAAAATTTGCTTGACATGAGATGGAAACTTGACAACTGACACTAACCACCTGAGCTCTACACGGTCATCTAAAACTAATTCACTGACACTAACCACCTGAGTGATATTCTGTTGGCTAAATCTAATAACCCTGTCAGCCAACAACAGGAAATATTTTGCAAAACATTTCAAAATGAACAGTGAGGAACCTAATACCAGATAAGGCCTTTATCTACCCAGTGTCACAGAAAAAGAGATGGAGAAACAAAGCGAGAGAGAGAGAGAGAGAGAGTGAGAGAAAACCAACACCCAGGCAGTTTCTCGGTCTGTCTCTTGTATGTTTTGGTCATATGTTTTGGCAAAGAACAGTTTTATCAATGAATGGAGAGACTGCGGGGGAAAAAAATATGAAGCGTAATTCACGAGGAGAGAAACTAGTCCAGGGGAACGCTTGGTGAGAAGAGAAATTCATTTAAGATTGAAGATTAGAGCGGTGGGGTGACATCGGTTATCAGGATACGGTTCGTTTCCCCCAGGTGTCCAGTGTGGTATGTTTGTCTCTGCCTGTGGTTTGCCGAGGGGTTTGGTATAGATGCAGGAATGGTATTACACTGACCTACAGGAGGCTGGCAAATGCGCCATCACCCTCACACACATTCAGACCAGAGAGTGCGGGCCGATAACGGTGACGAGAGTGTGGGGTTGAGATCCACTCTCCACTGGAGGAGGTTTGGAGATAATTCTGTTCTCATGCCTCGCCTTGGCCACGTGGCATCATTATGGCTGCAGATCTGCACTTTTTTTTTTTAAGCAGAGAGCCATTTTACGAGCATTCGGCGTCCATCTCCGCTTACAGTGGAGAAACGTCAACCCATCGGCATGGCCACGGGACACCAGAGACACACTGCATCGCTTCACCTTTTCCAGGCTTATATGGTTACATCACTTCATAAACTTTCTCCAGCTGGTAAGGCTACAGTCTGTAGCACTGTCCTCATCTTGCCGACTCATCTTGGTCTTGATACTCGAATTTCTGGTTCTCATTTCAAGATGTCATCAAGAATATATTTGTGAACAGTGAAATTGGAGAGTGTGACTTGGGTGAAAGAAGTCTCCAAAAACTGTCATTAGAGAGAAAAACTAAAGGTTAAAAAAGATCTGGTCCAGATTTAACACAAGATGGAGCACATTGCATCCCATTTTGTGACTAGCGACAGCCAAACCTGACTTTTTGCTGAGATTCAGTATCCTGACACAAAGCTTAACTACCTTCATTTCCCATTGGAGTGAGGCTGCTTCTATTCCACTTCCGACATGTCCATCACCCATTCAGAGTCATTAAATTAGTGCTTTTATCCCTTCTGAGGGAGATTTGATTCGTGTATATACGAGAACGTTTGGTGGAGAGTCATTAAACAGACCCTCCATGCTCCATGCAAACCTTGTGATGACAATGAATTAAAGTCAACGCATCAAGACTAAAAATGCTAACCTGCCTCGTGTCCATTGACTTCAATCTATTGTTATAACAAGGCTAGCAGGGAGTGTCCCTTGAAGAAGCAAGGGGCTGAAGAATGGAAACCTAAAGGCTGTAAACGCTCCGGATTATTTAGTCTGTTTGGCTGCGTGTGTATGTTTGTACGTTAAAGTGTGTGTATGAGTGAATGTGTGTACAAGCTTTAATAAAGATGAGGGGATGTGTGGTGATGGAAATCCTTCAGTGTATTCCTAGGTCTTTGTTAGTTGCATCTGAGTTGATCAGACCATAAACTGCATGTTCACTGAAAGATACCTGTCCTACCTCCCTGCCAGTTAGGGCAAGTACTTATCCTACAACTCATAACGTGCAAAACACTTTTTTTATTTTGGATTTCATTCATTATATTTTTGCATGGGGCAGCAACGAGAGATTCAGTGGTGTCAGATTAATCGTGCACCTGCAAGTGGTGTGAAAGCCTATGTATGCATGTATCTGCACGTGAACGCGTACGCACACACACACACACACACACACACACACACACACACACACACACACACACACACACACACACACACACACACACACACACACACACACACACACACACACACACACACACACACACACTCGGATTTATCGCCGGCCGTGTTGTTGGCATCATTGATGTAACAAAGCCCATCTCTGTCCTCCTGACTGACCCTTCTCTCTCCCTGACGGGAAACGGCTGGCGATGCGGGCGGTTTGCGCTGTTCTTCACACACGCGTACACGCGGTGCGATCCCCACAGGCCCACACTCACAGGCCACACCCCTGCAGGAGGCAGCAGGTCTAGAGGCCGTGGGGGTTTTTCATTACCGCTATCAGTGCCGAGATACCCATCTTAATCTCATGGGACTATAGAGGCCAGCTCTCCCTCTGACTGACCCTCGGGCCCAAAGCATGGGGGGTGGGGGGGGGAGATGGGGTTGGTGTTCATTACCCAGCATGCACCTCTCCACACATGCCCCACAGAGGTGGAGAGAGAGGGGGAGAGGGAGAAGAGGGGGAACAAGGACGGCAAGAGAATGAGTGGAAGCAGAGAAATAACATGAATCTCGGCTGCTGCCACAATTATGACAACTACTACTACTGCTAGTGTTACTACTAGTCATCAAGATCTTCTGCCACTACCATGGAATCTCATTTTTAAACCCAAGAGGTCATGACTAGTAGTAAACACATCAAAAAATTTCAGTCATTTAGGTCAAGTAGACGAATGAGCTAAATTACAATATCCCCGCTCCACTAGTGTCATTGCAGGGGATAATAAGTGTGAGAGATCTGACATTATCTCATGCACACCTATCGCATTCCCTGCCTCTCAATTCCACAAGAACTGGGACACGATGTACAAAAATGCAAATTAAAAACAGTGATGTAAACATTCTACATTTAGTTGAAAACAGAACAAAGAAAAATCAATGCAAGCATAAGGTTATCAACTGTATTGATTTTTGAAAAAAAATCTCAGAATTCAATGTCTGCAACACTTTCCAAAATAAATGGGACAGGAGAATGGAAAGACTGGGCCGGTGGCCTGTCTGTGGTGCTCAACTTCGACCACAGAGCACATGCATGTGGTGTGCGAAACGCAGAACAGAATATTCCCAGTCAGGACTCTGGAATGGGAGAATTAAATGCGTGTCTTCGCACAGGACCATAGACTGGCCGTTAACATCACAGATCTTCGCTCTCATGCTAATGAAGTGCTGGAGGGGAACTGAGATGTAGCAGAACTGCCGAGCTCCTGTAATCTCGCCCTGCTCCAGCTCGTCTCGATGATCGCAACACCACCAACATGCGCCGCATCACAAAACACCACAAACAGAGATTGAGAACAGATTTGTGATGCGTAGCAGAGGCGGTCTCAATCAGTGGTGAGAGGACATCCGCTACACACGGAGAGAGAGAGAGAGACTGGCAGCAGAGATAATGTGTGGCCAGCCATTCCTCGCAAAACTTTAAATAATACCACTTGCCTTTATTTCTTGTCTGAAGAATTGAGCTGATTGGTGACAGGCTGGGAGGCTTTAAACCTGGATTTTACACCTGCAGTATAAGCGATCCAACGCTAAGTTCAAAGTCCAAAGTGATGCCAATCTGCTCATTAAACCCATTGTCATATCTAATGGCCATTATGATGTGATGTAATCTCCTTAGCAGAGCATTGCAGCAGTTGTACTGACTGAGTGAGTGATTGAGTGAGAGACTGAGTGATTGACTGACCAAGTGACTGATTAAAGCTGGAGTATGCAATTTTTCAAAAAAAATCACTTTTTGTCATATTTGTTAAAACTGTCACTATGACCTGACAGTGGGATGTGAGTCAGATGATCTTTGAATAAATCAGTCATCTGGCTTGATCTAGTTCTTCCAATTCCTTCTGCAAGATTTCACCGCGACCAGGACAAAACAACCAATCAGGGCCAGAAGTGACTGACGATGAAAATCATTTCTCGTGCACACGCAATTCAATCAGCTGTGTAGCCTAGTTGTGGGCGTTTCTTTATAGCTGGACAAACGCTAGCCAGCATAAGCACTGCCATTTCTCATGGACTACCTTATTTGTGAGTTCAAACTCGAGAAGTTGAGAACGGGAGTATAAATTTCCAAGAACGCGAGGACACTATAAGTTGAATCTGCAGTTTGAGACTGTTGCGTTCTTGTCCATTTAACATTTCAGCATGAGAATTTATTTGTTCACCTTTCTCGCAATTTTAACATTGGTAAAAATAAACAGTTATGTGCTTTTCCCTCGGCGGATGCTGTTGTCGTTGACTGTCACCAGAGAATGCTGTCACATTAACTGCAAAAGCCATCGGGAAAAAGCAGGCTACACTTACAGCCGATAGGCGTTGCTAGCTCGGCTCAATAATAACCTCATCGGTAGTTGGTTGCTAATGCAAGTGGGTGGCTGGTAGATACATCGTATATCATCACAGATGCATCTGAAATGCCACACAGGTTCATATTTAAGACGTCAATGGTTACAGTAACACTCCGTTGAGAATACCTCATGTTGTGCTCGTGGCTGACGTTAGCTTGTTTCCAGTGCTAAGGCTAGCTCAGTGGCTAGAGTTGCTTTATACACAATATGCTGTAACTATTTCTAATATGCCCAGCTAGTCGTATTGGTTTGGTCTTTGACCCGAGGCCACATTCATAGGATACTTGTTGATGGTAAAATGTTATTTTTATTATTTTGCTGTGTTTGCACCTAGCGTTCACAGCTCCGCTGATGATTCAGGCACAAGACACTGCATCCAGGTAACGGGATGAGAGACTCGCGCTCGTGCATGTGAATCAGGGGGCGTGGCTTTGGTGAGACATGAGGGGAGGAGATGGGTTTAGAGGCGAGGCTACATTCAAAACTTGCTTGCTGTTCCAAGATTGCATACTCCAGCTTTAAGTGATTGACCGAGTGCCTAAATGAGTGACTAAGAGAGTGAGTGAGTGAGTGACTGACTAACTGACTTAGTGACTGAGCAAGGGACTGACCAACAGACTGAGAAAGACAGTGATTGAGTGACTACGTAACTACATGACTGAGTGAGTGAGTGAGTGAGTAAGTGATTGATTGAGCGAGTGATCTTTGCGTGAATGAATGGTGACAGTTTGTAGCCCAATAGTGAGGCCCGGTAATCTGAGGTCCAGTAGATCTGGCTGTTGCACAGGGCCCAATCAATACTGTGCATTTAAAGTTCCCTTTCCTGTCTTGGCACTTGTGGAGTCTCTGAACAGTGCTTTGTAATAAAGCACCAGAACTTAAGACGGCATCTCAAATGTGCGCATGTATGCGTGCTTTGTTGAGAGGGTGTGCACTTGTGTGTCCTTGTTATGTGTGTGTCTATCCGTGTTTTAACCTGTTAAAGACAGAGCGACGCGTCTCATGATAATTCTTGCGCAGTATCTGAGTCTGGCCCCACAGCCCCTCCATAGCCGCAGCTCAGAGCAGAACGCAGGCCTGTTCTTCAGTAATAATCTCATAACAAAAGCTAAAAGACATCATCCTATTAAGCAGTGATCTCTGGCCCTAATGCAGGCTGCTGCGGCGCTGTAACCTCTACAGGGCGGCGAGGAGCCCAGACAGGGCCGGGGAGAGGTCTTTGTGCTCACCGCACAGATCCAACCGCTGGGGGGGTGTGAGCGATTCTACAGAGACCCTCCCCCTCCCACCTCACTTTCTCCATTTCTAATTCCAATCTTCAGCTCAATTCAGAGCTCGTAGGGGGACGACATGGTGCGAGTGGCATTATTTTCAGGCGTCTGGTCCTCAACAAGTCATTTTTGTGTGTATAGTTTAAGAGAGAAAGAGAGGGAGAGAAAAAAGGATGAAAGAAAGAAAAGAGAAGTTTGCGTGTGCACCCCTCCCCCCCCGCCCCATCCCAATCTTTTGGTCGGCACGGTGACTCAATGGCAGAGCCGTCTGAAAAAGCGGCAAAGAACCCCCGACACAAAGAGCGGTGGAAATTCTCATTTAGCCATCTTTATTCGGCTCGCGCCATGCGGTCCTCGAGGACCCGGAGTGCGGCGGAGAGGAGAGGGGATCAGAGCGCGCTCATTAGCATGGGGACAAAATGGCAGCCACCGAAATGTATAGCGGCCGCTCGGAGACGCCGTTGGTACGAGCGTGCGTCTTTGTGGTACAAGCTCGCCGTCTTTGTGTCATTGTCTATCCTACAGACCCTCCACACAGCAGGCGAGGGGCACTCTGCCCTCAGGTGGCACAAGGGAATTATGGGAAAATAATCCCAGAAAGCCCCCGTCTTTCCCTGAATGAAAGCAACAGCCGATGGATCAACTCAAAACGGCGTAAATGGACACCTCGCTTCTCCCGTGAGCACAAGCAACTGAACATTTCAAACTTTTTTTTTTGTGTGATGATTTGCGGTCGATGGGCAACTTCTCAGATTTAAAACCAATGTGTCTTTTGGGGGGGAAAAAAAAAAAACCCATTTAAATTTTCTTCGTTTAAATATCAAACCAACGAATGAGAATCCACAAAAGCCCCGGCGGAGCAGCTGCAGTCAGATGATAAGGGACATGGTCAAACACAACTGAGGGCACAGCTCTTCATGTAAACCTGCGGCCTATAGAGAGAGGTGAGGTGCCGGGCTCAAATAAACAGATGGGCGTTTGATGCGATTCCTTCATCTTTTTAAATACTCGGGCGCCTTAACAGGAAGACTGCCATGTCTGCAGGAGAGAGCCACTAACACTACACGTGCTAACACCCACCAGAGCCTCTCTACGCCGTGCTGAAACTGATCGCGCTTTCGCCCAATGGGCTTATCTCTCAAATCATGGCAGTCGAACCGCTACTGGGGACGATGACCCCGATGTCAACAGCTCATTTCCCCAAGAGGTGGGTGGAGTCACTGCACTGGGGGGATAAATCCTGAACCCCAAACCCCACCCCCTAGTTTCAACCCTCAGGTTTCACAAACCCACGACTACCATTCCTTCACAGCAATTTTCTTCTGAAAAATGCAATTCTACACAAGATGGGATGAATCGACCTGACTTGTGCAGTTGTTCATGTGCAGGCACAGGAATCATCACGCACACACACCGACCAACTCCTAGAGAGACATACACCCAGTAAGCCCTTGCGCAGACACACACACACACACACACACCGAAGGCAGTCTTCGCAACAGCCTCTCAGGACCAGCTGTTGGAGATTAGAACAAAAATTAGCCAGTAAGCGGGGGGGTTGGGTTAAAGTTAGTGCAACTGGCCAGTAACGGAAAGAGAAAAAGAAGCAACTGGCCAATAAAAGACAGAGGGTGGAGGTACAGTCAGTGATTCCTCAGGCTCCTGGGAGACTGAGGTCTCAGTATATAAAGGGGTAGCACTGCAGTATGCTAGGCTCTCAGTATAGAAGAATGTAGTAGCGTAGAATGCTATGGTAACTGGGCTGGCTTTGTGTATGAGGGTATGGGAGTGCAGTATGCCAAGGTAACTGGGCTGGCTCTCTACCTGAGAATGCAGTGGTAGAGTACACTAAGGTAACTGGGCTGGCTTTGTGTATATGAGAGTATAGGGTGTAGTATGCTAGGGTCGCTGGGCTGGCTCTGTATGGGAGAATGCATTGGTAGAGTATGCCAAGGTCACTGGGCAGTGGGCAGGGTCACTATATACTTATAAAATAGCTCACTCCCTACCAAACACAAAAGCATCTTTACAGCAGCTGTATAGCGATACCGACTCATTCAACACTGGGCACAATTTCTTCAGAATCACGGGACAACAGTATCTTCACCAGTTTGATCAAAAGAAAATCGAAGGTCCGATGAACAGACGTTACAGAGCAAAAGCATCGTGTGGGTACAGAGCTGAGAGCAAACACACACTCATTTGAAAACACCCATGAGGGGTTCAGACAGCAGCTGACTGCATGACAGACACCCCGGAATCCACAGCTCACCCCATAAAACACCATAAAACCCCATTAAACCCCGCCTGTCCAGTCCAGTCCAGCGAGGGTCACTCAACCCCTGTTACACGGACACACCTCAAATTCTTCATATTCCATTATTCAACATGAGGCCCGGAAGGGCTAATATTCAGTCTTTTTTTCAAACATAAAAAGTGGACAAATGAGGGAGAACAAAAATAAATAAATTATGAGAGAAAGAGAGAGAGAGAGAATGCAGGAGACACTAACTACTGTTCATACATACAACCATTGTTGTGGATACACATGTTCAGTGTATTCTTTGGCAATATGTACAGCATGTATGTCACGCCAATAACGCACAATAAATTGAAATTGAGAGAGAGAGAGAGAGAATGCAGAATACAGAGGAAGTCCCCCAGTTCATCACAATAGCGGCGCAAAAGACAGTTGAAATTCCCCAGTTTTCTCTGCATAATAGACCCCCCCCACCAATCACACAGCCAGCAGGCTCCCACACAGTGTGTACAAACCAATTACCACAGTGCCATACTTCACACACATCCACAGGGCAACATCGGATTCACCAAATTAACCCGTCTGTAGCCGGCTGTAACCGACCCTGCGTCAGCGACGTCACCGTCAGTCGCAAGGAGGAATTCCACAAGGCACGTTTTAGCGCTCCCGCCTCGTCTGAGTGGGAGTAAAAGATACAGAGCGTCTCTCCTGTGACTTGTGTGCAGCCCAGTATCTGACCGCAAATCAAATCTTCTGCCAAACCGAAAAAAAAAATAGCTCCGCAAAACGGGCGTTGCCCCTCAGCCCCTGGATTCTGGGAAATGAATATAAACTGACGGAAGCATTTTCAAGTCATTCTGCGGAATACAAAATTCAAGATGGCAGCTGTGGCGGCCATACGTAACATCCAAGCAGAAACAAAATCAATAGGCTTCTGCAGGTACACAAGACCAATCAACATAGCAAAAATGGCATTGATTGACGAAGGCGTTTTCAAGTTATTGCGTGAAATACAGAAGTTTACGGGACAGGCATCGCACATGACGACAATACCACCTCTGTCCGTAAGTCGCGGCCGAAGGGTAATAAAAAAATAAATAAATAAATAACTTAAAACAATCAACTTCGCTCTCCTCATTCAGGCAGTCGAAAGGCCTGCTTAGTTTCACACGGTCAGTTCCCTGGTGCAACCAACCAAAAATTAGCTCTTATCAAGTGGCCTTTCAGTGGCCACAACAGAGGAAAACAAGAGCGAAAGACAACACCTCCGAGTGGCAGGACTGAGAGTTTTACAAGTGAATGGAGCCGTCGTTAGGCACCGTCTGCATCAGTTACCATCTCTAAAGGGCTGCTCATTGACAACATCTCGCAAATTCAATTAGGCTGTCAGGGCACAATTTGTAAAACTAAATAATGATCAATTATGTAAATTCCACACACTCCCTAAATACCCTATTACCACATCCATCGAGGAAGTGCTTATCTGATCATTACTTTAAGTGTGTGTAAAGACACACACACACGGGAAATGCATGTAAATGTGGCAATTAGTGATAGATCTCTTATCAGTGGAGAGGAATGTGATAATGCCAGACTTTTAAATGGTTATTCTTCCTCAGAAAATGTACCTAAACTCTGTCCTTCAGAGATTTGCCTTTACAAGGGCGTTTTCCTCTTAAAGGACCAGTGTGTAATATTTGGCATGGTTTATTGGCAAAATCGGAATATACAACCCATTAATGCGTTTATATAAGTGTATAATTGCTATAAAATAAAATTTGTTTGGTTTTCGTAGCCTTATAATTATGCGTTGATTTATACATGTAGCAAGGGCCTTGCTTTAGGGACGTTGCCATCTTGCACCGCCATGTTTGTTCTGCAGCCCGAACCATAGATATAACGGACAACCCAGTCAGCTAGAGAACGCATTTCGCGTGTATAAATCCCAGTCGAGGAAGACGCCTTTTCCGCAAAAGTGTTTTGGTCTTCGTAGGCCACCGTCTTTTTTCTGACGGCAGCTGTGAGCATGAGTGAGTGAGCGAGCGCTGCAGTCTAGAATCTGAATGTGGTAATGTGGGCTGCGTCTGTGTGTGTGTATGTGCAAGTGTGTGTGTGCGTGCGTGCGTGCATGTGGTGTGCAGTCCGTGTGCGCATGTTTGCGTGTATAAAGAGTGTGCATTCAAGCATGTGTGTACAAGTAAGTGAAAGTATGTTTGTGAGCGTGTGCATGTGCGCGCACGCACGCATGAGGTGTGCAGTCTGTGTGCACGAGTTTGGGTGTATAAAACAGTGTGCATGCAAGCATGATTGTGTATGTGTTTAAGTGAGAGAGTGTTTGTAAGTATGAGTTTGTGTGTGTTTGAGAAAGTGAGAATGAGTATGTGAGTGAGGTGAGGATATGCGTGTGTGCGTGTGAGCATGAATGTGAGTGTGTGAGAGTGCGTGTGTATGATATCTCTCTCTCCCAAAAACACCCACTCCCACACCCCACATGCATTGGAGGCGATGACAGTTTAGAGTGGAACTCATAGGTGCACACAAACACGCCAAATCCACAGTGTCATTCGCGTTACATGACGTTTGGCGGGAAAGACTGATGTCATTATAGACTGTTCCAGACACAATCAACACATCAGAAAAGTAAAAATATGAAACAGCAAGACAAGAGAGTAGCTCAGAGAAATATCAGCATTGGGAGGAATGTGGAAGGTTCACAGAGTCCTTGAAACATTTACAGATAAACATTATTAATATTAATACGATCATCTGAATATTGCCTACGCTTAGTTCCCACTGTCGTGCGCTTTGTTACAAACGCCACGATTGGCCATTCGTAGCTAATGGTGGAACTTCTCTGAAGCTGCTTTCACACAGAAATAAATTTTTTCACAAAACGGATTACATTCAAAGTCAATATAAAGGCGCGAATACATGCGAAACGCTATTTTCGCGTCTTTGCATTGACTTTGAATGTAACCTGTTGTGCGAAAAATTCGTTTCACGTCCAGTGTGAAAGCAGCTTAAAATATCAGGTTTGGATATGAGGTGATGTGTTGATCAAGATTGACAATTAATCGTGTGAATCGTAAGAAATTTCTGAACCCTCCAAAACTTTTCTACGATCAACACGATTGCCACGACTGACCTCAAGATCTGATAAGATCATCCATGATTAAGACCACGATTTCAATCTTGCCACGAATCGTGACAGTGGGAACCTAGCATTATGAGCCAGTAAAAGTGCTCCCTTTAGCTGCGTATCCACTGAATGCAAAACAATTTTTTTGCGCGGACAGATTACATTCTGAGTCAATGCAGAGATGCAAATACAAGCGAAAAGAACCACCAGGCAACACGAATCACAGGAGGAGACCCGGTGTGACGCAATGCGAATGGCACATATGCACGAAATTTACATTTCGCTCCACGTCAAAATATTCACGTCGACCAAAAAATTTCCGTAAGTAGAGCAGTGTTCTGAACAGAAGCATTGCTACTGGCAGCAACACGGGCAAGCTAGGTTACCAAGCTATATATTCAAACCCCAATTAGCTGCATTGCTTGAGATACTGGAAATTCAAGCTTCATATCTACAGCGCCCTCAATAATTATTGGCACCCCTGGTTAAGGTGTGTTAAAAGCCTTAAAATAAATTCAATTTTTAGTGTAGAAGCATACTCTCACACTGAAAATTGTTGAAAAATGTAACCTTCAACTCAGGTGAATTTTAAGGGGGAAAAACATCCCTGACTAAGAAATAATTATTTTTCATAAAATCACCTGTTCCACAATTATTGGCACCCCTAATTCCTAGGAAATAAATGTAATTGAAGTATTTCTGTCATTTCTACAGTAGTTTACAAAGTTGATCAGAGTATCTAGGAACATTTAATTAGTAATTCATCACTTCCTGTTTCCCTGGGGTATAAATATGACGTGACACAGAGGCCATTTCTCTTATCCATTCTTCAACATGAGAAAGACAAAGGAACACACCATTCAAGTAAGGCAGATGAGTGTCGACCTTCACAAGTCAGGCAATGGCTACAAGAAAATAGCCACTCACCAGCACCTGCCCATATCTTCTGTCAGAGGAATCATTAAGAAGTTTAAAACAACTGGAACAGTGGTGAACAAGCCTGGACGAGAACGTAAGGTTATTTTGCCACCACGCACAGTGAGGAGGATGGTAAGAGAAATAAAAAGTTCTCCAAAGCTCACTGTTAAAGAATTGCAACAAATGGTAGCATCTTGGGGTCACAAAGTCTCCAAAACAACCATGAGGCGCTATCTACATGCGAACAAGCTGTTTGGGAAGCATGCACGGAAAAAGCCTTTTCTCGCAAATGTCTGGAGTTCGCTAAGCGGTACTGGGACTTCAGCTGGGACTGTGTGCTTTGGTCAGATGAGACCAAGATAGAGCTTTTTGGCAACAAACACTCGAAGTGGGTCTGGCAGAACACAAAAGATGAGTATGCAGAAAACACCTCATGCCCACTGTGAAGTATGGGGGAGGATCGGTGATGCGGTGGGCCTGTTTCTCTTCCAGAGGCCTTGGGAACCTTGTTAGGGTGCATGGCATCATGAACGCTTTGAAATACCAGGACATTTAAAATCAAAATCTGGTAGCCTCTGCCCGAAAGCTGAAGATGGGTCATCACTGGGTCTTTCAGCAAGATAATGATAGCAAAGATGTGGCCAAATCTACACAGAAATGGTTCACCAGAAACAGAATCAACCTCCAACCATGGCACTCTCAGTCCCCACACCTCAACCTTATTGAAATACTGTGGAGTGAGCTGAAGAGGAGAGTGCAGAGGAGAGGACCCAGGCCACTGGGTGATTTAGAGATTGTGCAAAGAGGAATTGTGGAAGATCCCTCTTTCTGTGTTCTCCTATCTTGTGAAACATTGTAGGAGAAGATTAGGTGCTGTTTTGTGGCAAAAGGGGGTTGTAGAAAGTATTAACATCAGCGGTGCTAATAATTGTGGCACACAATTATTTGATGTAAAAAAATATTTCTTAATGTTGGATTTCTTTCCCACTAAATAAATGCACCTGAATTAAAGGTTGTATTTTCCTCTTTTTTTCATTGTGGTCCTATATTATTTAGAAAACATCACGCGTTGCTGAATACCCCTCCGCCCGGACAAGATTTCCTGCCTCAAGGTCCCAGCGCTAAGGTCAAAGGTGAAATCCGGCAAAAAACATTACGTTGCATATCTACGTGTCACACTGAGTTACCATACCAAATTTGGTGAATTTAGTTGATGAGTACTAAAGATTTCCAGGGTCAAGGTCACAGAGCTAACGATAAATCCAGCAAAAAACCTGACGTTGCACATCAATGGGCACAGTGAGTTACCATACTAAATTTGGTGAAGCTGTGGGAATTAGTTGCCGAGTACTGACCCAGAGAAGATTTCCAGGGTCAAGGTCAGAGAGCTAAGGTCAAAGGTCAAATCCAGCAACAAACCTGACACTGAACATGTATGGGTTGTTGTGAGTAACCATGCCAAATTTGGTGAAGCTGCGATAATTTGTTGCCGAGTACTGACCCGGGCAAGATTTCCATGGTGAAGGTCAAAGCGCTGAGGTCAAAGGTCAAATCCAGCAAAAAAAAAAAAAAAAACCTGATTTTGCACATCTGTGGGTTATAGTGAGTTTCCATACCAAATTTGGTGAAGCTGTGAGGATTAATTGCCGAGTACTGACCCGGACAATATTTTCAGGGTCAAGGTCACAGCGCTAAGGTCAAAGGTCAAATCCAGCAAAAAACCTGACATTGCACATCTATGGGTCACAGTGACTTACCATACCAAATTTGGTGAAGCTGCAATCATTAGATGCCAAGTACTGGCCAGGAAAAAATCATGGACGGACGGACGACGGACGGACACGCAGGCGACGACAATACCCCTCCGACCAGTCTCTGCCGAGGGGTAAAAAACCGAATTTATTAGAAGCTAAAGTACAAATCTTAACCAGGGGTGTCAATAATTATGGAGGGTAGTGTAGGTGGCTAGTGAGCGAGCTTGATCAAATGACCTATAAAGTTTCACAAAAAATAGTGGCCTAGCTCAAAATCGATCATGACAAAATCATCAGTTTTGTGAATATTTTTATTCTCAAGCGGGTACAGGGTTCATAAAGCAAAATATTTGAGAGGTGAGCATAGCTACATTAGCGTCACCATCTTTTTGATGATTTTTTTGAGATTTTAGGAAGTACAGGCCCTTGAGTTTAAAAAAGGCTCAACTCGCATTGTTGTTGGTCGGTGGTGGGGATTTGCGTGTCAATCCTCCATCAGAGCTGTTCTCCCATAGAAGTGACTGAACTCTTTGCGCAAACTGAGAGGCAAATCTTCAGTGCAAAAATAAAAATAGGACCAAGGGTCCTATAGCTTACCGGCAAGCAGTCCTACAGCGATGATACAAGTTATGAAAATCTCATGTGAAGTTTGACATTTGAATGAATGAAAATCAATGTCAAGGTCACTAAATAAAAGTTCATATACATTTAAAAGACTTTCTGCAATACAATCCTAAGCTCTGAAGCAGTTTTGGTGATACAAGTCATTGAAATATGTCAATATGTATTCAAAATGTCAATTGTGAACTTTAAAGATCACAGAATGTCAAGTTGTGGTCAGCAAAAGGACTTCATATATGACTTTCTAAAATGTAAATGTCTATCCAAACTTTGGCTCAAACTGTGACCATTTTGGTGATACAAGTCTTTGTAATTCCACAGTCGAGGTTCACCCTCAAAAGGTCACTGACAGTCAAGTTGAATGTCACCAAATGAAAGTTTATGAGATATTTCCTAGAAGTCAATAACGCACACCTAGGCTCCATCTGTGACCATTTTGGCAAGACAAGTCATTGTAATTGAATTATGTCAAGTTTGACCTTCAAATGTCACCAAAAGTCAATTTGAATGTCACCAAATGAAAGTTCATATGTGACTTCCTATGTCAGAAACACAAACCTAGGCTCCATCTGTGACCTTTTCAGTGACAGAAGTCATTGAATTTTCTCTTGGTCAAGTTTGACCTTCGAAAGTCAATATGTAGGTCACCAAATGAAAGTTCATGCATGACTTCCTATACGTCTCCAATACGAACCTACACGCAATCTGTAACAATTTTGCTGATATAAGTCACTGAAATTTCATTGTGAAGTTTGGCCATTCAAGGTCACTGAAGGTCAAGTTCAATGTCTCCAAATGAAAGTTCACACATGACTTCCTATATGCCCACAATACAAACCTAAGCTCTATCTGTTATAGTTTTGGTGACAGAAGTCATTGAAATTTCCTTATGTGAAGTTTGACCTTCGAAGGTGGCTGAAGGTCGTGTTCAAGCCCACCAAATGAAAGTTCATAAATGACTTCCTATAAGTGTTCAATGCACATTTGTTCCCAATCCTCAATATTTTCAAACCTAGAAGCCTTTGAAAATTTTAACATTTTGTTTGACCTCAAGTTTGACCTTTCAAGGTCATCTGAGGTCAACTTTAACACAGCCAAAATAAAGGTCATAACTTACTTCCCATGTCTGTGATACAAACGTAATATCTATCTGCAAACATTTAGCCTCCATAGGCAATTTGGCCCATTCTCCATCAGGCCCAATGTTAAAGTGCAGCGCGCCCACAAGACCCATTTCCGTCGATTCAATCAATATGGCGCTCGCACTGCACATTGACGGTAACAAGGTAAGTTGATTGCCTGATTTAGAAAAAAATGCAAAGTTTTTGAGAAATAATTTAACATTTCTCAGTCCCATCTTTAACATTAGGGCCAAAATTTCAAGGGCCCATAAAACGGACAAAAACGAATCAATCACAAATCTGAGAAAAAAATCTGGAGATATCGTCTGAGAAAAACATCTGGAGATATGGTCTAGTAGTATGTTACTGCAAATTTACACAAAAATTCATCAGGCTAAAAAAAGATAAATGTTCCGGACGACAGACGCCACACCACGACAATAGCTTAACGGCCCATAGGGCCAGCAAGCTAATAAAAATGATGCCGCGGTCAAACTCCCGCCGATAAGTGAAGAGAACTTTCGTTTCGCATTGGAAACACAGCATTAGAAAACAAATCAACATTACTAGTATTTAGAATCATGGACGAACAATTGGTATGAAGAGCAGTTTATTGTGCACAAGGACAGAGCCTCAATTTGAATGGATTAGAAAACGATGGAAATACGGATGCACGACATGAAGCCCAAGCTCTCCGCAAATGTTTGCATGCACTGGTCTATAGAAAGCACATTCTGAAACAAATAAAAGCATTTGCGCAGTACAAAGCAACGCACAGTGGTTCATTACAGCACCAGCCTGTCAGTACATTACATTAAGCCTTTGATATCCCCGCTTGTGCACGAATTTCAGCTTCCAAGTTGAACACAAAGCAGGGATTAGACCAACGTCAGTCTTATCAGCGTCGAGTGTCATTTTTAAGCGTATGCTAATCTGGGCTAAAACCACTTCCCTTATCGAGCCAAGGAGGAAAAAAATGCACGACCGTGGCAAATGATATTATTTTCATAATTGTGCCAGCTGGTAAATGACATTTAAAAGTGAGAGCACGCGTAAATACACAGGCATGATAACCATGCAAAATAAAAGAGTAGTACTGGATTACATCAGAGAGAAGTGACCAATAAGGGGCCTTCGACTGAACAGAGATGGCGAGAGCAGTTCTCATTGCTGTCCACACACACGCACGCGCGCGTCCACACACACTTTGTATATGCATACAGAGACCTGCACTCATACACATCTACACGTGCACACACCAACCTGCACATATATACACCTCCATACAAACACCAACTCCAGCCCACACACCTGTACACATTGCGCGCACGCACACACACACACACACACACACACACACACACACACACACACACACACACACACACACAAAGCAGCAGAAACGAGCAGAGACAGAATTACTTTCCACAGAAATGACCCAAAGCAGCGTATGGGCAGCAGGTTAACGATTTAGGCCAGCACAGCGCCCTCTCCAGCATGGGAGGAACAGGGACAGCACACCAGCGGCACCAGACGACCACCCGATCGCTCTCCTCGCTCCATCCATCGTTTCTCCCCTTTTTAATTCCCATCAGCACAAGCACCATTAAGGCAGCACTGTAATTAAGTGTTGTTAGAAAAGGGACGTCTCATCCTGGCGATTATAAAATAAAACTATTTACCCATTACATATTAATAGAGGAGAACAATGACAGGCACTGCAAGCTTGGCAGGCGACCAAGGAAAGAAATGGCTGTTCTTAATTAGCAAAGACAATGGCTGCATAGAAATGAGTGTTTATTGCGAGTCCCTCCTGTAACACGTCTGATATCACAGGACACTCTGCCATTCTTCTCCAATTATCTGCATTATTGAATGTGCTGTGAACTGCCGCGTGTAAATAAATTACCCAGCCCAATTACTCCCAAATCATCGAGGGACAGAGCGCAGTGGGCCGAAAGAGGAAAACTAAACATTACACTAAATCAGAGGGAAAAAATTCAGAAAGAAAAATGTATACATACATACATATAAATAAATGCATATTCACTAGTCATGACAGGGTCCCTGCAGCTATTTCAATGCAGAGAACGGTTTCATAATAAACAGAACGACACTGAAGAAATACCGAACAGCCACTAGGATCTTCGCGAGTGACAGAAAAAACATTTTTAAATCAACCACTCAATCAACGAGGGTGAACATTGCTGGCTTGGATTTGAACGAGCAAAGAAATGGTAACATTTATGAGGTTCATGTTCCGGTAAATTATCCCATTGACATTGGGCTTAATTTATTCAGTGTTTCTGGTGATGTAGAGGGCTGGATGTCCGATCCCAGGACAGGAATCATCGTAATCATCACAATTACTAACGTGTTTTAATTTTATTCAGCGGTTCACCTGCAGGAGGCGCTGAGCAGGCGCCCTGCGCAATCAGAGCCCAAAGCACAGAGATCCAACTGCCCAAATCTGGTCTCAGATGTAGAGAGAATCAGGCGCTCGTACAGGGCGATTCGCTCTGAGTCTCTTCAGGGAGGTAAAGAGAGGGGAGAGAGAAGGAGGCCTTTAAACTAGCACGAAGGAGAAAAAAACGCGAAAACGAAGTTACGTTACAAGATTCTCCGCTCTCAGCGATCGAGGTCAAAGGAGCACGTCCCGCGACGGGCGCCGATTAGCCTCTATAAAAGGGCTTGGCGTCGGCCGGAAACCAGGGTGCCAAATGAAGAGTGATCAAGCATGGATTTCCTTCTGTAGAGAATGTGTGTGTGTGTGTGTGTGTGTGCGTGTACACAAGCCTCTCTCATTAAGCCTCCCCCCCACCCCCCAGCAGAAATCCCCTTTCTTCTCTGGTCTATCATAGCAGCACAGATCAGTATTGCAGCTGCACAAGGATGAGCCCCAACCCCGAAAAAAAGGAGGGGCCTCCTCCCCCCCCACCCCCGCAGTGGTCTTATCGGAGGGGTGCAGAGAGTAGTATTGTCCCATAGCCTTTATATTGCCCACAGTCCTCTCAACTCTCTCCTCTGAACCCTGTGCCAAAATGCGCACACACACACACACACACACCTCAGCAGCTATAATTATGTTTGTGTGTATACACACAGACGTGAGAGTGTGTGCACTAGGGTGTGTGTGAGCGAGCCTGTGTGAGTTGGAGTGTCTTGACACTGCTCATACCTGGCCTGTGTGGAGCAGGGTGCCAAAAGCATACAGTAAGGTCAAGGGTGGAGGGTGTAGGCAGTAGGATGCGAGGCATAAGATGAACAGTGTAGGCTTGCAGGATGCAGGGCACGTGGGGGGGGGGGGGGGTGCAGGAAATGGGGCATACGGTGTTGGCTGTGGGGTGCAGGGAATTGGGCAGAGGGTACAGGGCACAGAATGTAAGGTGTGATGCGCAGGGCATAGGGGATAGGGAGTAGGGCACAGGGCGTGAGGTATAGGGCACAGGGTATAGGGAGTAGGGTGCAAGGTACATGGCTGACAGTGTAGGGTACAGGGTGCAGGGTACAGGGCTTTGAGTGTAAGGTATAGTACCGGGAATGGGGCACAGGGCATAGGGTGTAGGGCACATGGTTCAGGGTACACAGTACAGGATATATTGTAGGGCGCAGGGCATAGGGTCAAGGGTGCAGGGTACACAGTACAGGGTATATTGTAGGGCGCAGGGCATAGGGAGTAGGGTACAGGGTGTAGGGTGTAGGGTACACAGTACAGGGTACATTGTAGGGCGCAGGGCATAGGGAGTAGGGTACAGGGTGAAGGGTGTAGGGTACCTGTGTCCATGAGATAGCGCAGCCTCTTCTCCACTCGAGAGGCGCGGGCGTCGATCTGCCTCTGCTCGCTTTCCAGAGCTGCCAGCTCCCCCACCACGTACTGACTGGTGTCTTTAAATGCAGTCTACACACACACACACACACACACACACACACACACACACACAAACCGCAGGACACACATTATCACACACTGCTCTCCTCAACTTCCACTGAAAACATTGCATATGAGGTTAAAGGAGGAGACCGACATCGGCAAAGTATTTTTCAGTGGAAAGTAGAATTCTTGAAGTGTCTAAAACGCATAGTTTTATAAATTTTTATTTGGTAATGATCCAGTGCAATGCATTTTAAAACGGCAAGTCATCAAATCGGCGTCAATATCAGGGGGCAGACACTTTTACTTGGGGAATCCAAGTCTGCATTCGGAATGCACACTTGCCCACTCGCTCACACTCTCTCTATATTGTTTTCAATATAGAACATGCACTACATAGTGCCCGATACAATGGGCGAGTGTGCATTTTGAACGCGCTATCCAATCAAATGCCAGTGCCGTGGTGCTTGTGCATCAGTTATTCTCTTACGTGACATCAGTTGTTCTCTTTCCTTTCATCCGGGCCATAGAGTAGTTAAGAGGGCCTTCAGTAAGCTCTCTCTTTATAGCTTGGCTGCCCGCAAGCTATTTTTATTTAAGCTGGCCTGATTAAGAATCAAACAATTAATTGACTGAGTGACCAAGACCAATACATGACCTATAATTAGAAATAATTATGAAAAGGTTAATTCCAATTGTCTAAATTTATATAATTGATATGGCATTGTAAATCCAAAACTTTCGCTGAATTTGTGGCATTCATTTTCGCCGTACTTTGGATTGTCGTACATCTGTGCAACGTGCCGCACAGCGTTTTAGCCGTGACAACATAAAGAACGGATTCTCGCAGCCTCGCAGACTAATTTACCCAAATCTGTGCTGCATAATGAGCAACACAAGTGCTGAAATTCTAAAGACATATTGATATTTTATGTCGTCATTTATGCGTAGAAGACGACGCCTTCTGATTTTGTGGTGCAATGCATAACAATGCAATCAAAAGTAAATTAGACCGTCATCGGTTTTTACCAATTAGTCTGGGGTGCGTTTCCCAAAAGCGTAGTTGCTAGTATACGTTAGCACCCTCCTCAAGGGTGATATGGATTTCAACGCTCGAGCCGGTAGGCGAGAGCGTTAAATCCATATCACCCGCAGAGAGGGGTGCTAACCTACTTACACCACGTGGGCAACGAATGGACTCGTCCATTCTTAAATGCACGTGTGTTACCTGCACGGATCTACCCAAGGCTTATATGGTCCAGCTGCCAAATATCATACCCGGTTGTTGTCCAAATAGTAACCTCTGTTATCCAAATAGCAACCTCTGCACGTGCAGTGAGGAGGTTGATACACAGAAAAGCAACCTGCCAGAACAATGGACATAACATACCCCTAGTGGTGTAAGTAAAGTTAGCAACTTGCATAGTTCGTCCATTCACAGTCAGCGGGACCAACTAGGTAAGTAAGCATCTGTGATTTCGGGAAACGCAACCCTGAGCAACTGTGGCTAATCGGGAGATTTAAACTGCGAGAGGTTTAGGTTTTTAAGCATTTTTAGCGGTGAGTTTCCGAAGACCAAATTCAAAATCAGAAAATTCCCCAGGTGAAAATTTCTGCCCCTGATATTGAAGCCAGTTTGAAGACTCGCTGGTTCAAAAATGCATTGCACTGGATCATTATCAAATTAAAATATGCGTTTTAGACACTTCGAGAATTCCACTTTCCTCTGAAATATACTTTGCCGAGGTGCGTCTTCTGCCTTTAAAAAGAGACCTTCACCTGAAATCACATGTTGTACATCCATATAGTGTAAACCACTTAATGTATTCAGACCTTCTCTTTCAGAATCAGTGTCCAAATACTTGCGGACTGCACGGTTTACGAGAGCAAACACATGCCTTTTAATTGCCTTGACCTTGTGTTTGTTAACGAGAGTTTGGGGTCATAGCCTATGCAGCTGTATCATTAGCGCCTGATGAGTTCACTGGCTTCAGATCCTCATATAGACTACTGGCTGAATTCATAAATAAAACGCTAACAACAACCAGAACTTTACATTTATGATCTGGACTCGTGTAAATACTCAAGTGTTGCATGAAAGATGCTGACTGTTCAACACACACGCCTGTAAGCAGAAGCACTGTGCTGAAATAAACAGGGTGATTCAATCTGTGATATTCTCCCATTATGATAACACAGAATTTATTTAATGTGATGATGGTGAGAAGTAAACACTCACTTCTAGTGCTTTCTACACACGACTGGCCCACCCTTCACTGACCCCCTCTCTCTCTCTCTCTCTCTCTCGCTCTCTCTCTCGCTCCCTCGCTATCTGCTGATGTAATATACAAAATCATTACACATCAACAACACATGCTCCATGCTGCAGATTTACATCATCTCACCACTCTTCCCTCTTCTCCCTCTTTCTTTCTCTGTCTCCCTTCCTCATGCATCTCTCACCCTCTCTTTCTCCCTTTACCACACACTCCACCTCTGTACAGCGGAGCTCTGTTCAGAGGAGACAGAATTCTCTCTCGCCTCGGCTGAGTGATGGGGATTAAACACTCGAGCAGCACCTCGTCTTCAGCAGGCCGGAACTCTGGGTCTGGGAAGGGCAGCGGCTCCTCCGACGTCGCAGGCATTTCCTCGGTCACGGATCGCTGCCGCTTCACTTCTGCAGAGGAGAACAGACTTAGAACTGATGTCTTTATATGCCCACAGCTTCCACATTAGAGCAGGGGAACAGTTCCACAGCTTCCACTTTAGAGCAGGGGAACAGTTCAACAGCTTCCACTTTAGAGCAGCTTCCACATTAGAGCAGGGGAACAGTTCCACAGCTTCCACTTTAGAGCAGGGGAACAGTTCCACAGCTTCCACATTAGAACAGGAGAACAGTTCCACAGCTTCCACTTTAGAGCAGGGGAACAGTTCAACAGCTTCCACATTAGAGCAGGGGAACAGTTCCACAGCTTCCACTTTAGAGCAGGGGAACAGTTCCACAGCTTCCACATTAGAGCAGGGGAACAGTTCCACAGCTTCCACATTAGAACAGGAGAACAGTTCCACAGCTTCCACATTAGAGCAGGGGAACAGTTCCACAGCTTCCACTTTAGAAAAGGGGTACAGTTCCACAGCTTCCACATTAGAGCAGTGGAACAGTTCCACAGCTTCCACATTAGAACAGGAGAACAGTTCCACAGCTTCCACTTTAGAAAAGGGGAACAGTTCCACAGCTTCCGCATTAGAGCAGGGGAACAGTTCCACAGCTTCCACTTTAGAAAAGGGGTACAGTTCCACAGCTTCCACATTAGAGCAGGGGAACAGTTCCACAGCTTCCACATTAGAACAGGAGAACAGTTCCACAGCTTCCACTTTAGAAAAGGGGAACAGTTCCACAGCTTCCGCATTACAGCAGGGGAACAGTTCAACAGCTTCCGCATTAGAGCAGGGGAACAGATGCAGGTCCCGAATATTAGCCAATACAACAGAGGCCGGTACTTGCACGTCGAGCTGTCGACGACTGCAATCACAAAATTAATTCATAATTAATACCGTTAATGTAAGGTATCCAACTAAACAAGAAGTAGGAGAGACAATAATTGAGGATCATATCAGTTTTGCAGATCATAAAATCACAGTAAGTGGCACGAAGCCCCATACATGCCCCGGAGCTTGGGAGAATCTGTCAGCAGGTCTTTGGGATAAAAATGAATGTATCCGTCTTCTCAGTGTTGATCAGTGAGACTGGATAATAAAATGCCAGTGGAGCGGAGGGGCGGGTCATGAACGAACAATCAGTCCCCCCCTCGCAGGCCGACGCAGGGGGCAGAATTTAAGGGCAGGGGGAGTGAACAGCACAGGAGTGGGGCAGATAAACCTGGGGGGCAACAGCGGGGGGGCATTTACATCTCAACACTCAGCGATGTGACTCTTCTTAGACGCATGCATGCAAAGAGACAGATAAAAACAGTATACAGGCCATTTAAACAGAGAGGAGCTGAACGTGTCCTAATTTCATTGCCGCCGTAAACACCTTTGATAACAGAATCATTCCCTCAATGTCATCACTGATGACCACAAGGCTGTTCTTATGACTCCAGTGTGGGCATGTACAGCTAAACTATAGGCTTTATACGAACGAGAGTGGGTGCGTGCAGCTGAACTGCATGCTACATACTAATCAGGGTGGGTGCAAACAGCTACTACACACTACATGCTAATCGGAGTGGCTGCGTGCAGCTAAACTACACACAACATGCTAATTAGAGTGGGTGTGCGCAGCTGAACTACACACAACATATCAGAGCGGCTGTGTACAGCTTAACTACTTACAACATGCTAATTGAGTGGGTGCGTGCAGCGAAACTACCCACAACACGCTTATTGAAGAGGGTGCATACAGCTAAACTACACACAACATGCTAATTAGAGTGGGTGTGTACAGCTAAACTGTAAACAATATGCGAATTAGAGTGGGTGTGTCCAGCTAAACCACACAGAACAAGCTAATCACAGTGGGTGCGTGCAACTAAAATACTCATTGCATGTTAATTGGAGTGGGTGTGTATAAGAAAACTACATGCCAATTAGAGTGGGCGCGTACAAGGAAACTACAAGCTGCAGGCTGATTAGAGTGGTAGGCACATACAACTTAACTACATACTACATGCCAATCAGAGTGGGGAGTGGGCTTGTACAGTTAAACTGCAGGCTACATGCTAATTATAGTGGGTGAGTACATCTAAACTACAGGCTATGTGCTAAATAAACTGGGTGCATACAGCTAAACGGAAGGCTACATGCCGATTAGAGTGGGCAAAGACAGCCAAACTACACGCAATATGCTCACAGGAGTGGGAATGTACTGCTAAACCACATGCTGCACAGTAATTAGAATAGGCACGTGCAGCTAATTGGCAAACCAATCCAAGCCAGAGTAGCAGGATAGAACATCAAAACCTCAGTATAAAGGAAACCCCCTCAAAGTGGGCGGAGTCTCACCTGGTCGGCTCTCCACATATTGGCTGAAGGACTTGAGCTGCGTCTTACGCACGGCCGGTTCCTTGCTGAAGACCACTGGACTGCGCAAAGACTCCGTCGCCCTGCGCAACCGCTCCGCACGCAGCCCCGCCGCGTTCTACAGGAGGAGGGAGAGGAAGAGAGATCTCAAACTCGACAGCAGATCTGCACTCACACACCCAGGGCAATGTTACGTGCCAACCAGAAAACTCAAACCTGTCAAAGCGCAACTTCGAGCTGGAGTAAGCTGTTCCTCTCACTCAAAACAGAAGAATAATTCAAGTTGCGCACACAAAACACCACACAGTTAAGCAGACTTTCAACAAAACCACAGCTGGAAAACATTTTCATATTATGCAAACAGGAGGCTGAGTTTTACCAGAGCGTTCAAATATTGCACTGGCCAAGCTGTGTTTCCGGAACAAAGCTGTGGTGAAATACATTGTGGGAGTGGCCAACCTATCCTAGCGGACTCAGTTACCTGACATTGTTAGGCAGGACAAACGAGAAACCAGCCCCCACCGGACCGCAGACGGAAATGCACGTTCTAATGAGCAGCTGTTCATCAGTGCGAGCGTTGGGCTGACCGCTAGTACAGTGAGATACGCCATTTCCTCAGTGACAGAAGCTGCACCTCAATTAGGGAAACTTCAAGCCCCAATTAACTGCCCCCACCCAGGCAGCTGAGGAGAAATCAAAGGGCTGTGACTGAATTATTTATTACTTATAATTCACCCAGTCAGGGGTGGTTCCTTTCACCCCTCTAGTGATCACGTCATGTTCTGCACATCACCTTGAGCACCGCGCGCGCACACACACACACACACACACACACACACAAAATCTCTCACACACAAGTAAAAGCAAACATTCTCACACATTCATTCATACACAGATGCACACTCACACCTGAATACAGAAGCGGACACACACACACCATCCTATAGCTCCTGACACCCCTGTACAGCACTGATACTGGGAACCCCCTTCTTTGAGATGAGACGGACTGAATGCATCATCACTGCTGAAGATGATTGTCAGCGCTGATCTGTTGCGTGGGGCTGCAGGGGGGTCACGATGTGCGGTTAATGTTGCGCGTCACTGATCACCCGCGCGGGGTAACCGGTTATCGCGCCTCGCCAATGCCACGGCCTCCGCTTGCATAGCAACAATTGCTAATGAGCCTGCGGAGGTCTCCCGAGGCCCATCCTCCTGCCTCAAGGACCTCTGGGATAGCCAGTCCTCCAGGGAGGGAGAAACAGTTTATCCCTCTTTTGTTAAAGAAAGAAAAGCAAAAGAACTGCTCAGGCTTCCTTTGTTGAAGAGCATTTGTGCTTTGCTCAGGCTTGGGCTGATGGGATAAGGCAGTGGGGGTGTGTATGTGTGGGGGGGGTCTACAGAGCGCAACAGAAAAGCAGCGACTGTGGAAGCCAATTCATTGAAACGTCTCGGCAGCCGGGACCAGCCATGTAGCAGCAAACACGCAGGACCCCAGCCCTTCAAAACCATTTTCACAGCGACTCGGTTTCAATCATCTCCAACAACCCTCCACGTGCTCCGAGAAAAGGCGTCTCGTCTCAGCATGGCACATGCTGATGCGTGTTGCAATGGGTTAATTACAAATTTGTGCACATAACACGCAAAATCCGAGGTCACCAGGAAAGTGTAATGTACACCAGAGAGTGTCAGCTGACAAGTCCAAGAGGAGGCATGCAGATAGCCAGCGAGAAACAGCCGTTTATTGACAGCGTTTCGTGTATCTGGCGAGCGGTACTAACACGAGCCTCGTGCAGAGACGAGTGGAGAATGGCGGCAACAATGCCAGTGCAGTGCGATCAAGCCTTCAGTACAAGAGCGAAGCCAACAGAGACGCATTGGCAACATGCACACATCCTCCACATCCACAGGGGGCGCCAGACCAAAGGCAACAGAGGGACATTGAAATCAGCAGTAAATTTGCATGCTGAGACAGCGACAGCAGCCTACAGCCCTAATGTTACCAAAACAACAGAGTAGTGCATTTGTTAGTTAGCTAACAATATTACCCAAAGTGACTGACAGCTCTTTAGATGAAGCAGGGGTCAACGTTCCTTGTGCGGAGTTAAGGGCCAAACTCAAAGACTCTAAAGCTGAGCTGACCTCATCGCAGCTAAACTCGGGCAGGAACTACGGATGTTCCAGTTCAGACCTGAGGATCTTAAATAAGCAGTACTAGAATGCAGGTCTATAGGATTGGAAGTGTGTATGAATGATGCCAGCAGGGAACTAAGGACTGGAGAATTACTCATCTATGGGCCCCAGCGGCTAAACACAGTTCTCTGCAAAGACAACATATACAGAGATATTATCTCAGCCTAAAGGATCAAAAATCCCTGTTAATGTCAAAGAGATGGCAACGCCAGCCAACCCAGCGACCTGTCAGAGAGCCCGGGCCAATTCTCACAAAAATCAAAACTGGCCTAAGTTCTGAGACAAATCAATCAGGTTAGCATTAGCAAGGAGTCAAACAAATGATGCAAGCAAATCAAAATAAATGCAACGCCAGGCTTCATATTCCACACACTCCTGTTAAGAGATGCGTGGTTAATTGCGGGCACTTTGTAAGGCCACAGTGGGGTGTAGCGTCATCAGGCCCTGGCATGTGCCTCCAGCGTTCATAAGTCTTTAATCATGAGGCCAAAACCATAATAACCTTAATAAACACACCCCCTCATTTGGAGCAGCCTGATGTGAAACTCACTCTTACAAGCGAATCTGGCCTCTGAAGCTCTTTACCATGGGCTCAGTTTATTAATCCCCCCCCAGAAGACTGGAGGTGTGTGTGCTTGAGCATATGCGCCTGTGCGTGTGTGTATGGGCGAGCGTGTAGTGTGTATGTATGTGCATATAATTATGCGTATTGGGTGTAGTGTGCGTGCATGCGAATATATATGTGAGCATAGAGTGTAGTGCGAGTGTGTGTGTTTGCAGTGTGCACGTGTGTCTATAATTGTGTGCATAGAGTGTAGTGAGTGTTTGCAGTGTGCACGTGTGTCTATAATTGTGTGCGCGGAGTGTAGTGTGACTGTGTGTGTGTGTCTGTGTAGAGTGCCTGTGTGTACATAATTGTGTGTATAGAGTGTAGTGTGTCTGTGTGCGTGTGTGTATTTAATGCGTGCTTATGTGTATATAATTGTGTGTACAGAGTTGAAGAATTCTTCTGTTTTCTTCGTGAAAACAAAACAGCTGCGACTTTCTGGTGCGTTTCAAGAGAAGAGATGGAGTCAGATTCGGTGTTAGAAAACCCAGTTTAAAGGAAACGGAGTTTACTCGTCGAGTCCACTATAATTATGATCGGACTTCATTGGGATACAACAGGGTTTAAATACTCATTGTGAACAAAAGATATCGGCCCAGGAGTTTCGGTATGGTACAGAAACAATAGTGCCTGATTAACTCATGGAGTTGAACGCAGATGACATTGTGTCAGTGAATACAGCCCATAGCCCATCAGGGTGTTCCTGCTTGACTACATCAACTCAGCAGTGGACTGAAACTGTCCTGATTAATTAACTGGGCGAGACAGAATAGCTGGTCGTAAAGATTCTAGATCACTGCCAACAGGACGCCATATATAACTATATGTGCTGTGAACACTAAAATCTAACAGAGTGTAGAGCGTGCGCGCGTGCGTGTATGAGTGTATGTACACTGTGTGTGCGCGCAGCAGTACCTTGGCGCTCTCCTGTCCTGGACTCTCTCCCGGGCTCAGTGGTGAGTTGGGGGAGGACGATGGCGGAGATGGGGAGTTGGCGGTTAGCTGTCGTGTCTCTGACAGCCTGTTGGGCCTCAGGTCGCCACTCGGCACACCTGCACATAAAACGCATTTCAAACAGTCAGCTACATGAACGCAACTGAATGCCAATGCGCAATTGAAAGGCTATTGAATGCCAACCAGTGCAAAGGCTACAGGAGAGGTTACACAGGGTTTCAGCCAAAAATAGAAATGGTGTCCAAACAAGGGTTAGCTCTTTATCACTCTGCCTGCCATCTCAACATCCCTCTTCATCACCCTGTCCTTCATCTCCTCAATATCTCCTCCTTATCCTCCACCTCTTCATAACCTCTTAAGCCTGGCACCACCCAAGTCCTTCCATAGTTGCATTGACACGGCCTCCAGAAAGTCCTGCTTGAGTGCAGTTCTCTGATTGGGCCCTGCTTGACTCCTGGCTAATGGTGCAGCCACTGGTCCCCAGGGACAGCTCCTGGCGCACAGTGAAACTGGTGGTACCCGGGGTTAGCATCTGGCCATCTGTGGAGCTGGTGGTCCCCAGGGTTAGCACCTGGCTAACTGTGAAGCTGGTGGTTCCCAGACTAAGCAAATGGCCAACTATGGAGCAGCTGATCCCCAAGGTAGCTCCTCAAATGGCACTCAGCAGCTGCACTTGGGCCTTTCCACAAGGCCCATTCAACAGAACATGCTCAAATCTGGCCAATGGCAGTTGCAGGAGGTATAAACACCTTGGCCCAAGTAGAGCAGAGTTTGGTGCCCTTTGTAGTTGGTAAAAGATGAAGACCAGGGAGAACTCTGGGAAAGGCCAGTTAGCTTGGTAAAAGAAAACCCAAGAAAAGAGTTTGCTCGATGGCCAAGCTGACCGGTGATCACACCAGCAACAGGGCATCCCGTTGGGCGTTTTAATATCGGTGTGTTTATTTCAGCTGATCACAAACGCATGCAATTCAACTCCTTATGGGCTTTTAGTGCTGGGCTAAAACCAATATCACTGGGCATCCCCCTTTAACAAATGAAAACACACTCCCTATCACACCCTTAAAATAACCCAACACCTGAAAATTACACACCTCCAGATCAAGCTAACCACCACATAACGCTTCTAACTGAGCAGTACAGTTGTGTGGCACTTAAAAAGCAGGATTTGAGGGACAGGCATGCAGATGAGGTGATTGTAGCTAAAAAGCGGTGAGTTAATCGATTACCGACAGAGGAAAGGTCACCAGTCAGGTTAGTAAGGTCATCTGCTTCCTCTATGCTGGGAAAGGCAAGAACTTCCTCAGGATTAATGTCTACAACATCACCATCACCATCACCATGCTCTTCCTCAGCATCAAAATGCTCCCCCAGCTCTGTAGGGACAGAAAGAGTCCCAGCATCACTTGTTAAAAGGTTAGTAAGAAAGACTTCGGCAGCATGCAAGTTATTAGTCAGCATATTACATATATTCTTCTGCACCCGCAAACAGCCCAGTGATGGAAGCAAAACAGAGCAAAACAAGAAAAAGTTGTGTTAAACAGTCAGACAGGAACACCGGAGACAGACTTGGTCAGAATTAGAGGACACTAGTATACAGGAGGCAGACTCGGTCAGAAAGACCTCTGGAAACGATAAAGACAGGAACAGATTTTTCTGGTGCGAGTGGCTTCTACACCATCTTTGGGCAACTTGGCGTGACATTATCACCGTCTCGCAATGTTTGCAGGAGAGGTAAGAGCATGTTGGCGAAGATTGCCAGAGTAAAATCGATGCAGAGTCCATCTGATGAAAGCATTAGCGGAGGAGCTGAGGAGATGCGTTCCTCAGGAACCTGTCATGGTGGGAGCGTCAGAGCTGAGACTATAAGGTCCACACAGAGGAGCAAAAGATTACAGCGATGCGTACTGAGATCTCTGCTCTGCCGTAATGCGTCAGAGACCAGGGGATAGAACGAGTCTTACAGCGAGGACGCATCAAACACGAATCCCCGCCACGTCAACCAATCAAAACCTGCGACCTACAATGGAACAATCGCCAGTTTCTTTCTTTTGCCCATTTGTAGAGCCCTCATGCGATTGTGAGCAGCCAACCAAATTTAAGTCACGTGACTGTAATTCTGGGCTAACTAAACTCATCAGAGGAAGTCAAGAGGAAACGAACTCAAGTGCAGAGAGGGCTACATTTTTTTTGTGCTTTAAGGCAACACGAATCAATAATTTCCCAATTTTTATTCAGGACACATCGGAGTCTCGCCAGTAAACCCTTGAAAGATGTAATGAATGTTGTTTGCGAAAGCTTACGGGTTATTTATCATATCAGAGAACAGGGCAGGAAGGGAAAAATTAATAAAAACTGACTCGCGAACGCACAGACGTGACTGCAAATCTGCGAGCGGTTTGGCGAGGTAACGCTAATTAAACGAGGGCCCGGCAGTACGATTCGCCAGGTTTTGCTTGGCGGCCCGGCAGTGTAAGGATCCGCCCTTCCCCCACAGCAGAGTTAAGGCTTCCGAGCCAAACAGCCAATAGCTGGGATTAAGCGTTCTGCTCCACAGGTCTTCTGCAGAAAAACCCCACAGCACCGCCCCGACTCCACTTTTTAACGAGTTCTACAATTAGCGGAGTTCAACAGCCATGAAGAAGTCAAAGTAAAACAGCAACATTCTCTGTTCCTCCTCAGATTTTTCCCACTCAAACCCTGCGGTCTCTCTGCTGTGTGTGTGGAGCCGTGAACCTGTAACATGCTGGCATTTTCTGCATATCAGAAAAACATCTCAACGGCAGGTGGGGGGTAGAGAGAGAAAGGGGGGGGGGGGGGGGGGGGCAAAGGGGGAGAGAGAGGTGGGAGAGGGAGTGAGATCTTTATTCATTTGATAATAGCAGAATTGTATTTTGTTTTGATGCTTTGGCAATATTGTCCAATTGCCAATAAAGCAAAGTGAATTGAATTGAGGGGAGAGTGAGAGGTGGGAGTGGGAGGGAGAGAGAGAGAGACAGAGAGAGAGCGCAAGCGAGTGAGAGTGCGAGCGAGCGAGAGAGTGAGAGTGCGAGCGAGCGAGAGAGTGAGAGTGAGAGAGAGACTTGTGTCACTGACATGCAACTGCGTTTGCCAACTTATGCTCGGCTGTCTTACACCAACTACATCAAGACGCAAACATTCTCCTTCTTGAGGGTGAGAATACTAGCATCTCCAGTGCGCTCTGGACATACACTCTACACACTCACTCTCAGTTTCCATCTGCAGATAATCCCCAGTGTACCTGAACACACACCCTCACACACTCATGACATTACTCTGCAGATGATCTCTCTAGAGGGAAATGATTCGTACTAACGGGAGGCACAGTGACGCTGACAATGATCACAAAGTAAAACATCTGAGACAAGTAAAATACCACACAAAAGAAGGAAAGGGCGATTCCCAGGGCGGTAATTTTGAAGGGCAGCTCATCAGGTCCGCCATTTCGCCCTGGCGGGGGGGCTAGATCGATTTTGGACAGTCAAAAAACGCCGTACCTCTGTCACAGCTTAATGTGGCGAACTGATAACAGAAGAGGAGGCTGGACACAGGCGAGCGGAAACGGAGGGAGCTGTGATGGTCACACCAGCATAAACCACATGAGACCTGGGAGCTGATCTGGGGACAGGACTGGGGCCCGCAGGTCCGGTCTGTGGCAAAGGCCCAGCATGCTCTGAGAGATGGCGTGCATTTATGGCTTATGTTTCACTGACGAGGCTCATCGCGTGCAGGCGCGATCAGCCTCCACACGCACGCACATATACACACACACACACACACACACGTGCTTGTGTCGCAACACTCGGGGAGTCTGAATACATCAGCATGTGAAGATTCATGAGCATGTGCAGATGTACATACGTGTGTGTGCGTGCGCGCGAGGACCGGTGAGCGTGTGCATATGTAAATACATGTGCATGCATGCATGTCTGTATAAGCCCCGCCCCTCTCGCTCACCTCTGGCGGTGGTTACCCTCCCCTTCCCCCTATCAGCCGCCTCTCCGTACGGCGGGAACTCCGCCATTCGCACCCCCGACCGAGCCTCCGCAATCAACTGCCGCGCCCTCTCTCTCAGCTGTCTGCGCCTCTCTTCATCCCGCTCCTGAGAAAGAGAGGTCGGTGTCATTGTTTATGTACATTGGTCAGGTTTACCAGTACTCTCACCTTAAAGTAGCCATGATCCTGCTTTCTGTTCCCACAGCCAGGAGGATTCAGGATTTGACAACACGAGCAAACAAATAAGTTATGTCAATAAAGCAATGAAATGAAGGAGAGATGAGGAAAGACAGAGGGGGCAAGAGAGAGAGAGAGAGAGAGAGAGAAACATACTGAACAGCGACAGTCTCCCTAAATCGACAGAAATGCCATTTTTCATTCCCAATCCAATCAGATGGTGCTGATAGTGCAGTACAACAAGCTGCAGGGCCAGGGGTCACAGAGATGCGGGGCCCAACCGCATCATATCAACTCTGGATCATTCCTGCTGATTGCCCTCCTCCATTTCTGTCCATCTTTAATTCCACAAATTTAATAGAAAAAGTGAGTGAGCACCTTTCGTTTCCAGAGAAAATGGTCAACTCCACAACAGCTGCAGAACTTTATGGATTAGATTTCAGGAGCCACCCTTTATAATTACAGTGGCTGATCAGACAATGCAGTCCCATCCTACCCCTCAACAAGACGAGTGAAAAAGTGAGCACAGCTCACCAGTACCCCCAACCCTTGTGCACAGAAATGATTATCTTAGTATATATGCAGTTTCTGAGAAATCGGTGGGACAATATTCGCAGTGGTACATTGTCAAAGTTCAAAATAAGGAAAACAAAATTGCTGAAAAAAAAAAATCATCCCATCCCAAACTTTGCACTGCACCTCTCCATGAAGTGCAAAATGCATGACTGCAGTTTGAAAACAATCTTATGAGCCGTTTTTGAGCAATCGGTCGGACAAACTGGTGTGGATGGACGGGGGAAAAAATCTTTCATATTTCTATGTTTGTTCTTATAACTCCAGCGTACACTGAAAGAAAATGTTAGGTAAAATCAAAGACATTCCTTATGGGAGGAACTTAGCCAACATCTTCAAATGGATCCCAGGCAATGAGGTTTCAAGGGCGAAATGCACTTCAAACGCCACAGAACCGTTCAAATGTCAGACTTCAACTACAGAATGCAGTGATAAAGACAGGAGAAACTCACATCAACATTCATGTTCACAGATCTTCATACCAAAAAAAGAAAGCTTTTCTCAGATATTCAAAGGACATTCAGGCTGCTTCGACCGTGAAATGGGAATGATTTCCTGTTATCTCATTGGTCCACGCGAGGGAAGGGCCTTTATGGAAATGGTGCGATAATCGCAAACTTGCCCTCTTAAAAACCGCTATGCGAAGACATGGACGCCAACGTCCGTAAATTCCGAAATTTGATTCCTAAATAATTCTGTAATTGAATTTCCAAATGTCTTGCTTCACTGGAATAATTTTCCACAGTCTCTGTGATGCTAACAATGAGTTATAAAGCCTAAATAGGCTCATGCCTGACAGGAATAATTTAACATAATTTGTATTTTGTGCAAAGGGGTTGAGACCGCCGATCCAAAGAAAGAGTGTTTAGTTGCAAGCAATGATCGTCGTCTGGAGCCGGGATCCCGGAAAAGCACAGAGAACCTACCGGATATTTCCCAACTCCAGTCAAGCTCCTAGCATTTCATGGCAGGTTTTTCCCCTCAGACATTCTGACAGACACAAACTCAACAACCGCAGACGCATCCTCACTCCGAGGGGACATTACGTCACAATACAGGCGCACACCTCGAGAGCGTAACTTACGGGACCACAGCAGGGCCCATCTCAAACTCCAGAGGTGCTTTCTAACCATGTGAGATGCAAAAATTCAGCTGAGAACAAATGCCAACAGACAAGAAAACTAAATTTGTTTGTCTGTCTTTTCTGGTTCCATCATACAATACCACGACATTGAGGCCTTGACAACAGCCAATCAAGCTAAAGCATGACCCATTAACAAAACAAGAGCAGCTTGAGCACATACACACACACACACACACACATACACAGAAAACTAATGAGGTACATCTCTCCCATTTCCATGTAAATTGTTTGTTTGTGGCCATTGTTTGAGGACACAATGGGGCTGGATATGTTAATGAGGGGCCCAAATAACATCCCCATGGAGGCAGTGTGTTAATGTGAGCATCAGGGGCCTGTAGTTCCCTGGGGTTCAGTCCTCAGGGGCCAGGCATGTTTAGAGAATCTGAAGCCTGTGCAAAGGGCAGAGAGACACAGGGACACCCCCTCCCCCGGGTAAACAATCCCCCCAAACCACCACACGCACACACACACACACACACACACACACACACACACACACACACGCACGCACACGCACGCACACGCACGCACACGCACACACACGCACACACACCCTGAGCAACAGGGGGCCTGATTCCCCATGAGATGGGACTCAGCAACTGAAGCATCTCTGAGAAGAGTGAACAACTCTGTGTGTGTGTGTGCGTGTGCGTATATACACATATATCAAGGAGAGAAATCAACCAGCATTCCAAAAATTTCCCATTGTTGGGGGGCAAAAAATGCACTTGCAGGGCAGTCACCCCAATATTGATTTGACTTCGTTTTTAACAGTTCACAGATCTCTGTAGTATATCAGAAACCTTTCTTTTCATGATTTTGCAAAGCATTTTCACCTCACAGAATTGTTTTAAATATGCCTCAAACCTGAGCACAGTACTGTATGAGTACATGCATGCGTGTCAGCAGAGTACAGACTGAGCGCCCCTGAGTTTCTGGGAGGGGTTGAACGGTTAGCCGCACAAGCACAAGGCTCCCAGGCGCCGAACCACTCAGGTGGTGGAGCCTGCTCCGGGAGAGGGATCTGTGAGACTGCACTCGCCTTTCAGGCTCTGGAGAGCGTTTCGGCTCGGTCGCCCGCACCAACAGAACCCAATCCCCGTCGTCCACATCCGCCACACAGGGGCCAGACTCCAGTCGCCTTTGCGGAATAAAAACGCTCACGGAAACGAGGAGAGACCGGCCGCAGGGGGTCGAGCAGACAGCAATCAAACACAGGGGCCCTGACGCCACGCAGCTGGGAGGATGTGGGGTCCAATGTAGGCTAGGTTAGTATGCAGACTAGGTTAGGCCCCATAAAAAAATATTAGATTTTCCATCTTCTCAATCTGAAAAAAAGAGCTAAGCTTTTTTATTTTTATGTCCTCAAAATTACGTGTGTACAAAGTTTCAGCATTCTAGCTGCTTTCAAATGCTCTGCAGCATGATAGAGTGCAATTTTAAATATGGCCGACTGACAGCCATGTTCGAAGCCTCAAACAAATTTTAATCTGTACATCCCTTTGCACCTCCACACCAAAGTTCACACTGATCCCTTCAGTGGTTTGGCAGAAGATCAAAGTTAACACAGACGCCGACGCGGCCGCGCGATCCTATAAGCTCTCTTAGTGAACTTAAGTAAAAACCAAACTCTGTCCCTGCTACAGGATTTCTCTCCCTCTCCCTCTCTGAATGCTGTTGGTCCTACAAATCCAATTACAGACTGGCGAATGGTGTCACGTGACCAGAGTCACGCGTCTGCGTTTCGCTTCGGTCTGCAACCCCGCGTGTGAGTGCTGCAGACACGTAGATTTAAAATGCGGGTAAAGCGGCTGAACGAGGGCGCTAATCCCGCCCCGCTCACCTCCCCCCGCAGAGGAGGCGGGGGCTCGATGGCTCTTATCAGCTCGCAGCAGATGGCAACAGCGGATCAATGAGCGAGCGGCGCGATCGATGCATCTGATAAGGAATTAAGAAGAAAACTGTACATGCTATCAAAGCGCAGCTACACACTGCAATTATGATTCTGCACGTGCTCGCCCATGATACTGTGGCCCGGCCGAGCGACCGCGTAATGAAACGCCGCGTCCTCTGCTAACCGAGACGCACAGGAGAGAGAAACACTTAAAGGGGTGGGTGAGTGTGTGTTTGTGTGTGTGTGCGTGTAGGGACGTGTTATTTTGCGTATTGGAAATAAAGCCAGAGGCCAGGCCTGTCCTTCTGGGAGATGACATTTAAAATGTCTCAGTGAGCAGAGTGGGGCGTGGATGATGATAGATGGATGGATAGTGTACAAATAAACTGGAAAATAAAGTAGCAACAGAAGGAAAAGGAGAAAGAGAGAAAGAAAGAAAGAAAGACAGACAGAGACTAAGGAATAGAGGGAGAGCGTGAGAGTGAGGGACATTGATGATTGAAAGATGGTTTATATAACCCTCCTTATGCGAGATTGAGTGAGTGAGTACCTATGTTAATATGGACTGACTCTTCCTGGGGGGGGGGGCATAAGGAGGGTTATACAAACCCCAATTCCAATAAAGTTGGGACGTAGCGTGAAACATGAATAAGAACAGAATACAATGATTTGCAAATCCTTTTCGACCTATATTAAATTGAGCACGCTACAAAGACAAGATATGTAATGTTCAAACTGATAAACTTCATTGTATTTTTGGAAATATTCACTCATTTTGAATTTGATGCCTGCAACATGTTCTACAAAAGCTGGGACAGTGACTACAAAAGACTGGGAAAGTTGAGGAGTGCTCAAAAAAAAATGTTTGGAATGTTTGGAAGATTCCACAGGTGAAGAGGTTAATTGGAAACAGGTGAGTGTCATGATTAGGTATGAAAGGAGCATCCCTGAAAGGCTCAGTCATTCACAAGCAAGGATGGGCCGAGGTTCATCACTTTGTGAACAACTGCTTGAGCAACTATTCCAACAGTTTAAGAACAATGCTTGTCAACGTGCAATTGCAAGGAATTTGGGGACTTCATCATCTACAGCCCATAATATCATCGAAAGATTAAAAAAATCCAGGTAAATCTCCACACGTAAGCGGCATGGCCGAAAGCCAACATTCAATGCCCGTGAGAGTCAGACCCTCAGGCGGCACGGCATTAAAAACAGACATCATTCTGTAAAGGAAATTACAGTGTGGGCTCAGGAACACTTCGGAAAACCATTGTCAATTAACACAGTTCTTCGCTACATCTACAAGTGCAAGTTAAAACTCCACCATGCAAAGCGAAAGCCATACATCAACAACACCCAGAAACGCCATCGGCTTCTCTGGGCTCGAGCTCATCTGAGATGGACTGATGCAAAGTGTAAAAATATGCTGTGGTCTGACGAATCCACATTTCAAATTGTTCATGGAGATCATGGACGTCGTGCCCTCCGGGTTTAAGATTAAAAGGATCATCTAGATTGTTATAAGTGCACAGTTCTAAAGCCAGCATCTGTGATGGTATGGGGGTGTATTAGTGCCCAAGGCATGGGCAACTTACACATATGTGAAGGCACCATTAATGCTGAAAGGTACATACAGGTTTTGGAGCAACATATGTTGCCATCCAAGCAACGTCTTTTTCATGGACGCCCCTGCTTATTTCAGCAAGACAGTGCCAAGCCACATTCTGCACGTGTTACAACAGCATGGCTCCGTAGTAAAAGAGTGCGAGTACTAGACTGGCCTGCCTGTAGTCCAGACCTGTCTCCCATTGAAAATGTATGGCGCATTATGAAGCGCAAAATACGACAACGGAGACCCCGAACTGTTGAGCAACTGCAGTCGTACATCAAGCAAGAATGGGAAAGAATTCCACCAACAAAGCTTCCACAATCAGTGTCCTCAGTTCCCAAACGCTTATAGAGTGTTGTTCAAAAGGAGCGGCGATGTAACACAGTGGTAAACATGCCCCTGTCCCAGCTTTTTTAGAACACGTTGCAGGCATCAAATTCAAAATGAGTGAATATTTCCCAAAAAACAGTTTCAGTTTGAACATTAAATATCTTGTCTTTGGAGTGTACTCAGTTGAATACAGGTCGAAATGGATTTGCCAATCATTGTATTCGGTTTTTATTCACGTTTTACACAACGTGCCAATTTCATTGGAATTGGGGTTTGTATTTACATATGAATGTCACCGCTGAGGAACCGGTTTGTTATGGAAGTTCTTCTCTGGAGGAGGAAATGACAGAAAACCGAGAGCTGGAGTCTTTATTAAGACGCTGCAAGAGCCTAACTGAAGCCTCTAAACCAGTCACGCCGCACCGCCACTCCAAACCAGACTGGCTGCATATTTCAGTCTCACACACTCGCGCGCACACACGCACACACAAAAACGCACACACACAATTTACAGACAAATTACCCACGTGCCTTCAAGATTTATAGGAGGAAACACATTTCAAAGCCAAGAGGCAGTAACAAACATGAAGCTTAAGATGTGGGATTTTACTATCGCACCATAAATCACGACTCTGAGCCAAACATGGTACCGTTGTTCGTAACGGCACAGAACACGCGCTGAACAGATTACGCTGAAGAATCAAGCTTCAATGTAACGCATTAAAGCACAGTTAACACTCGTCTTCAGAGCTATTCAAATACTGCATGGGTGTAAAGCATCTGTAATGCCTTCTGCAAGAGAAAAATCAAATCAATCAATCAACTCAAATCACAATAAAAAGCAAAGGGGACAAACCCAGCCTGTCGGCTTCTCTCTCACACGACTGTGGCAGAACAGAATCTCACACACAGCAGAAGCGAACTCACGCAGCGACGATTCACTCAGACTTAGGAAAGATCAGAGATCAATCAGCCAGTCAAACAGGGAGTCGGTCACTGATTCGGTGAGTCATTCATTCATTCATTCAGAAAGTCAGTTAGTCCTTCAGTGAATCAGAGAGCCATACTGAGAGTCAGGCCCATTGCCTGACGAAACACACTTTTTTAAAAGGACGAGGAGATTCCTGAGCAGGGCTTCAGTTCAGGTGCACAGCCGCGGGGCTCTGATAAGAGCTGTGACGTTAGCAATGTCGCACTCAACCACAGACACAAACATTACATGTGCTAACCTGAGCCTCTGATCCAATGGGACTATCAGTAAAATAGAGACTCGCTGGGGGCCATTCCCCGGGGCCAGTGCGGGGCTAAGGGCCCCTCTCAGGGGCCTGACAGCTACGTTCCTGTTACTGTAATGACACTACAGTTTACACTCAGAGCATTCTGTCTAAACACCTCCCGTCATCTAATCTACACACCAGAGCAGCCATCAGGCTAATCTGAGCAGGGGATACAGCTAAGGCCAAAGGGATTCAATACTGCAGGATGCTAACGCTCTCCAGCCTCGCCGAGCAGCTAGTCCTCGACATCCCCACAAATAGAAAGCAATTTAGGAAGACGCACACACACACACGCACACACGCACGCACACGCACGCACACGCACGCACGCACGCACACGCACGCACGCACGCAAGCTCACATGCAGAACTCATGCCAGAAATTAAAGTTGTACTTCACTCCATTGTCAACTGTAAAGGATATTCCTTCATTTGCATGTTCATATTCCTAACCTGTACCTCTCCCGTACCCCTTTCATCCTCCGTCACAGCGCTGCAGCCCGATTCCATCGATTTTAAGAAGCCGTAACAGCAAAAACGCTCCAGTACACGCCGCATTAGGGTAATCAGTCTAATTACCGATATGGGCAGGGCGGTGCGTGTGAAGTAAGACGAGCGATTAATAGCCGAGGCACTGGTGTTCTCTCTGGCGGTTATTCTAATTTACCGCTCTTGCCGTGAAGAACCGCACCGGCATACTCCTCAGTGGAGGGGGAGGAGGAAGGCTGGGGCTCTGCACAGTGTCGTAAACGAGCACGTCTCCAGACACAGGGCTTCCACAAGATCCACACCCACCAGCTTCTGTTCCCATCAGAGAGACATCACTTACTCTTCCAGACATTTTCCCTTCCAGTAGACAGTCCGTTTGCCAGCGGCCGCATGGATGTAGCCTGTGAAAGCCCGCTTCTCCAGCCACAAGGAAATCTCCATGTTTCACCACAAATTTGCGCCTTATTTGTCCAATACTATCGCCATGGCAACCAAAATTAATTGGTGTCATAACTGAAGGATAACACATGTCCATACCAAATATGAGAGTATTCGGTCAAAAATTACAGCCTGTACATCGTCCTCAAGGAAGAGTCAAGGAACGTAGACGCGGCAGCAGCGGAGACGAAAACCACTAATCCATAGTGGCCACCCGACTTCGTCCAGGGGCTACAATTAATGTGAAACAAACGAAGGACGGTGGGAATAACAGCGCAGCGCACCGTGCAGGTGTGTGTTATAGTCCTGAGTGAGTGAAAACAGACGGACGCGAGATTAAAAATGGATACTGAGGGAATACAGTCAGCGCCAGAGTATCACAGTGTCATCATTACACCTCAAATCCTCCCACATTGTGCCAAAGTCTAGGAGTCTTGCTGAACATAATCATTCAGGGGACAGCGGCTCAAGCGCGTGAGAGGGTTGTAAGTATGGGGATGGCGAGAGCATTTCTGAGGGTCAAGTGGCTGACGCAGAGGCGAAAGGATGCGTTCGCTCTCTGTGCTGTGACGGTGAGCACATCCACACGGAGGGGTGACTTACAGCCCTTTAAAATTGCCTCATCGTCCCAGTACTTATGGACCCTGCAGCAGCAGGTCCCCGCGCCTGACGGCTCCAGCACTTACGTCGATGATGTGGGCGGGGCGGGGCAAGGACGAGGGCGGGGCGTTGGCGGCGTGCTTGTTCCCCGCCTTCAGCGCGGCGTCTCGTCTGGCCTGCTCCAGCAGAAGCCTGGCTCGTTCCTTCAGCTCCTCCTGCCGAGACTGCACCTTCTGTGGGCCGGGAGCACGGACAGAGGGGGAGGCCTCCGTTAGCATAGGTGGAGATCAACACTAACCCCAGCAATACACCCTCTCAACACTCTCCCACACTACTGATCAACACTAACCCCATAAGTACACCCTCTCACCACTCTCCCACACTACTGATCAACACCAACCCCAGCAATACACCCTCTCACCACTCTCACACACTACTGATCAACATTAACCCCATCAGTACACCCTCTCACCACTCTCCCACACTACTGATCAACACTAACCCCAGCAATACACCCTCTCACCACTCTCACACACTACTGATCAACACTAACCCCAGCAGTCCACCCTCTCACCCCTCTCACACACTACTGATCAACACTAACCCCAGCAGTACACCCTCTCACCACTCTCACACACTACTGATCAACACTAACCCCAGCAATACACCCTCTCACCACTCTCACACACTACTGATCAACACTAACCCCAGCAGTACACCCTCTCACCACTCTCACACACTACTGATCAACACTAACCCCAGAAATACACCCTCTCACCACTGATCAACACTAACCCCAGAAATACACCCTCTCACCACTCTCCCACACTACTGATCAACACTAACCCCTACAGTACACCCTCTCACCACTCTCCCACACTACTGATCAACACTAACCCCAGCAATACACCCCCTCACCACTCTCACACACTACTGATCAACACTAACCCCATCAGTACACCCCCTCACCACTCTCACACACTACTGATCAACACTAACCCCAGCAGTACACCCTCTCACCACTCTCACACACTACTGATCAACACTAACCCCAGAAATACACCCTCTCACCACTCTCCCACACTACTGATCAACACTAACCCCATCAGTACACCCTCTCACCACTCTCCCACACTACTGATCAACACTAACCCCAGCAAAACACCCCCTCACACACTACTGATCAACACTAACCCCATCAGTACACCCCCTCACCACTCTCACACACTACTGATCAACACTAACCCCATCAGAACACCCTCTCACACACTACTGATCAACACTAACCCCATCAGTACACCCTCTCAACACTCTCCCACACTACTGATCAACACTAACCCCATCAGTACACCCTCTCAACACTCTCCCACACTACTGATCAACACTAACCCCATCAGTACACCCTCTCACCACTCTCCCACACTACTGATCAACACTAACCCCAGCAGTACACCCTCTCAACACTCTCCCACACTACTGACCAACACTAACCCCAGCAATACACCCCCTCACCACTCTCACACACTACTGATCAACACTAACCCCATCAGTACACCCTCTCAACACTCTCCCACACTACTGATCAACACTAACCCCAGCAGTACACCCTCTCACCACTCTCCAACACTACTGATCAACACTAACCCCATCAGAACACCCTCTCACCACTCTCACACACTACTGATCAACACTAACCCCAGCAATACACCCCCTCACCACTCTCCCACACTACTGATCAACACTAACCCCAGCAAAACACCCCCTCACCACTCTCACACACTACTGATCAACACTAACCCCATCAGTCCCCCCCCTCCCCACTCCCCCACCCTACTGATCAACACTAACCCCATCAGTACACCCTCTCACCACTCTCCAACCCTACTGACCAACACTAACCCCATCAGAACACCCTCTCACCACTCTCACACACTACTGATCAACACTAACCCCATCAGTACACCCTCTCAACACTCTCCCACACTACTGATCAACACTAACCCCAGCAGTACACCCTCTCACCACTCTCACACACTACTAATCAACACTAACCCCATCAGAACACCCTCTCACCACTCTCACACACTACTGATCAACACTAACCCCATCAGTACACCCTCTCAACACTCTCCCACACTACTGATCAACACTAACCCCAGCAGTACACCCTCTCACCACTCTCCAACACTACTGATCAACACTAACCCCATCAGTACACCCTCTCACCACTCTCCAACACTACTGATCAACACTAACCCCATCAGTACACCCTCTCACCACTCTCACACACTACTGATCAACACTAACCCCAGCAATACACCCCCTCACCACTCTCCCACACTACTGATCAACACTAACCCCAGCAAAACACCCCCTCACCACTCTCACACACTACTGATCAACACTAACCCCATCAGTACACCCCCTCACCACTCTCCAACACTACTGATCAACACTAACCCCATCAGTACACCCTCTCACCACTCTCCAACACTACTGATCAACACTAACCCCATCAGTACACCCTCTCACCACTCTCACACACTACTGATCAACACTAACCCCATCAGTACACCCTCTCAACACTCTCCCACACTACTGATCAACACTAACCCCAGCAGTACACCCTCTCACCACTCTCACACACTACTAATCAACACTAACCCCATCAGAACACCCTCTCACCACTCTCACACACTACTGATCAACACTAACCCCATCAGTACACCCTCTCAACACTCTCCCACACTACTGATCAACACTAACCCCATCAGTACACCCTCTCACCACTCTCCCACACTACTGATCAACACTAACCCCATCAGAACACCCTCTCACCACTCTCTAACACTACTGATCAACACTAACCCCAGCAGCTCACCCTCTTTAAACTAAACCCTGAAGCACCTTCCCACTGCAGCTCCAAACACAAGAGACTTAAAACTATGAGCAACTAAAAACTGCAGAACAGGTTCAGTATTTCTCAACACTAACGAAATCTTTCACAACTTATATGAGTTATCAGATTCTCTGCCTCTGACAGTGCTCACCTTCTCCTCTGAAACGTTCGATTTTGGGGCGGCCAAAGTTTGCTGAAAAACAAGAGCGGCAGGGGATCACATCAGGTCTCCGTGGAAACCAGAGACATTCTGCATCCGATTCGGCATTTTAGCATCAAAGCTCAACATATAATACAGCTCTGAGGAGGAGGAGAAGAAAAGGAGGGGAGGAAGAATACTCATTTATAGAGCACATTTCATACAGATAGCATCCCAATGTATTTTACAATAGCAGTGCACATAAAAATGAGACTAAAAAAGCAACAAAACAAACAGATATTTGCATAAACATCAAAAAGTACTAAGAAATGCTTCCATGAAAAACAGAAACAGACAATGCATGTCACTTCGTAAAATACAGAAATATAAAGAGAGGTTTTAGGTCTGCTTGTAAAGAGCCAAGTATTGGGGCATTTCTAACTTTATTTGAGGGGCATTCCACCAGAAGCACAGTGACAGACAGCTGCTTGCCCTGCTTTTGTTAGTATGCGAAGGACAACATGAAGACCACTGGTCCGGTGATCTGAGGCTTCTTCTTGGCTCATATGGCAGGAGCACTACTTTATACCTTCATATAGTTTGGGACAGGACCATTCAGCGCTTTGAAAACAGGTAAAAGAATTGTAAAATCGATTCTGGCATGAACTCCAAGCCAGTGCAGGGACTTCAATGCTGGAGTGACGTGAGTTTTTCTTGGTCCGTGCTAAAATATGCGCTGCAGCATTCTGGATAAGTTGAAATCATTTGATGGTTTCTTTGGAGAGTTCAGAAAATAGGCTTTTGAAATAATCTAATCAGCTAGTGACAAAAGCAAAAACAAGTTTCTCAGCATCAGAGTTTGAAAGCAAGTCCTTGATTTTTGAGATGTTACTGCGACGAAAGAAAGATGATCCAGTGACGCTTTTAATATGGCGAAGAATGTTAAGATCGGCATCCATGATGACGGCGAGGTTTCCCGCATTTTCTTTGGCTTTGAGAGAGAAGGAACTGAGATGGGCTGCAATTTGTTGCTTTTTAGCTTTTGAACCTATTTAGCTTTCTATTTTTAGTCCCCGTTTAACTGTAAGAAGTTTTGGTTCATCCTAATGTTTATACCATTGGTACATATAATTTGTGTTTCCATGGGCTCAGAGGGATATATGAAGTTGTGTACCGTCCGCATAATTATGGTATTGTAGTTTGTATTTCTTTCTGATGTGTTCCAAGTAGATGCATGTATAAATTAAACAGCAGTCAACCAAGGATAGAGCCCTGCGGAACCCCACAGGTCAAAGCATCGCTGATTACATCATGAAGATGTAAATTGATCAATGGAGACAGAGAAATCCCTGCCCAATAAGTCGGTGGTAAGCCAATTTAAAACAGAACAAGACAATCCCATCCAGTTGTGTAACCCATCAAGTAGGATCCCGTGATCAAGATCTAAGAGGACAAGGACTGACTGTTTGCCAGTCCTTCTTCATGTGAAGGTCATTTAAAAATAACGAAGGCAGTTTCAGTGCAACGGTGGGATCTTACAGCTCAGCATCCAATCAGGCATTTTATCATTACAGCAAGCATACTAAATGGCGTTTTCGCATTACGCACCCAATATGGAATTTTTGCATTACAGCTCAGCGTCCAATACGGTATTTTAGTATTACAGTTTAGTATCCAATACAGCATTTTAGGATTGCGGCTCAGCATCCAGTACAGTATTTTAGCATTGCAGCACAGCATCCGATACGGCATTTCGGCATTACAGCTCAGTACCCATAACCAAGGTCTTTTAAGAGGACAAAGTAACTAAAAATCAAAGCGCGGTTTTTATATGACTCTGCTCAGATGTGTTGTGACAACACAGACACCTTCTCCTCACCTACAGCAACACTGACTCACCGACAGACAGTCTAATGGGGAGGGAAAATGAGGAAACCTTTCAAGGATTTTGGACACGCTGTGACGGCTCAGGTTTGTTTGCGCACCGTTGCTATGCTTTACAAATCTGACAAATAAAACGGCAAGAAGAAATCAATTACGCAGAATCTCTGTAGCAAGTCCCAGAGCTAAATGCCTCACTGATAAACTTAAATCAATGAAATTCAAGGAAAAAGCAGAATATTCCAAAACATCCTCAAGCAAGGGTGGGGGTGTGCATGCACAAACACAAATAACACTCTCCATATCAGACACAAACAAATACTAAATGGATGCCATTCTGCTTCTAATGCAGCAATTCTTCCAACAGAAAAAACAGCTGAGTTCTGCATCAAGCTAAGTGTGAGAACATTAATTTGTTAAAATCACAATTGTAATCAGATGTGCTTACAACAGATTTATCAGCTGTGATTTTGCCAGATTAAGCAGATGTCAGTTCAATCGGTATTCTGAGCGCTTAACAAGTTGGCCTTGGTACAGAGCAGAATCTTTGCAATCCTTGTGTGGGAGTGTGTGAATGTGTGTGTGTGTGTGTGTGCGTGTGTGTGTGTGTGTGTATGTGTGAATTTCCACTGTATGCCAAACCCTGTGCGACAGTGGTGGTTGATGGGTACCTGCACTAGCTTGGTGGGCGTGGCCACATCCACATGGTTGTGACGAACAAAGCCGTCGGGGGCGGAGTCTGTCTCAGGGCTGCGCAGGCCTGCCCTCTTCTTCTTGATTAAATCGGCATCGCGGTTGTAAGTGAAGCCCAATTTATGAGGAGGGGAGGACCCCAGTTTCTGAGTGGGGGAGGCAGGCTCTGCCCCTATAACTCCGCCCACAGTCACACCCCTCCCCTCTGTCTGCCCCGCCCCTGGGCTCTCATTGGAGCGCATGGACTGAGCGACTCCCTCCTGTTCCACCCTCCCCCGCTCCGTATCGGTAAAGTCCTGGGCGTTCACCTTCAGCAGCGTCCGCTTGACGGGTACGGGCCGAGCCTGCGGCGAGTCCAAACTGCCCATCCCGCCGCTACCAACTGGGGACCTCGTAGCTGTCCGCGGCGTCGGGGACGGGGCAGGGTCAAAGGTCAGACTACTAGCGGGCGACTGACTGGGGGCAGAGCGGGGGGGAACCGGCAGGGTTGGGATTCGGCCTTCTGGTGACTCGTCAACAGTTGTGGTGGAAACTGAGACGACCGTCCCAAGTCCCTGTTCGTCCTCCTCCTTCGAACAGCCCGCTCCGAGCTGGCTCGCACCATTGGCCACAGCAGCAGCTGGCTCCGCCTCCGTACCCGGCTCGCCGTCTCGATGGACGTCATTGAGCTCAGCATAGAACTTCTCCTGGCCGACGGAGCTGTTGGTGTCGGTCTCGAAGTCTCCCACCTTGTAGGTGCTGCGGCTGCTGTTGGCCTCGATCTGCACCACGTTGAGCTCCTCGCCGCTGAAGTGCGCGCGGATCTGGTACAGGTACGTCATCACCGTCAGCTTGTCCGGGATCGCCAGCAGCACCATGTCCGCTGGCTCCAGCAGCCGCGAGATGCCCAGGCTAGCGAAGCCGTCGTACGCCTACGGGACAGGAGATGCCATTTACCCTCAACTCACCCAGCAAATACCAATTACACTCACACATTTACCACAGGGATCCCGAACCAAGAGCGTCAGGGACGGACATCCTCCCTTTATCAAGGGCAATAATTGTTCACCAAAGGTCCCCAATTAAGTCACCAGGTGCACAGCCAATTAGTTATTACAAGCCATTTCAAAATCTTTCCCTCATCACATCGGGAAGCAACCAATCAGAGGCAAGAAGAACTGATCAACTTAAGCCAAGCAGTCAATCAGATTTCATTATTCTGGGTGGTCACTCCCCCTTGTGATGTCAGGAAGGGGAGACTTTGAACTGGCTCATAATGACTGCTGTACACCTGGTGGCATTAATAGGGGACCTTTAAATTCCCCAGAGGGAGAAAATACCAGGGCTGGCATTTCGGATCTGAAGGCCAGATTTGCGGAGCTCCGAAACAGAGCATCCGGATCTGCATCGATGACCCACATTAGCGACTAAATGTTCCAGGAAACGGTGCTCCCTTGGTACTGAGCCCTGGCCGGGCTGATCCAGCCCCAAACTGGCCTGCTCAAGGCAAGCGAGGCGGGTTCGAATGGGAGCAGGGATAAATTGAGGATCATTGAGATGAGCAGCGATGTGATGTGGAATGTGGCAGACGGTTCCCAAAGATAAGGCAGGGAGAACCCGGAATCCGATCCATCTAACATTAAATTGTACCCCATCAACACCCTCTCCCCTCTCTTTCCGCACTCACGCTGCTCCCATTAATTTATTTATCGGCAACCGCAGGGCAACTCTCAGGCAAGGTCATCGAGGAGCAGAGAATGTAATCCAACATTGTTTGGGTCAGGGTGCATTTCTCTCTCTCTCTCTCTCGCTCTCTCTCTCGCACGCACGCACGCACGCACTTGTCTGCAGTATCACAGCTTGCATCTGAAGCTGACCGATAGCATCTGCAATTCTGGCCGGTTGATGAAACCCATTCCTGTCCAACATTCCGGAGGCCCCACGTTTCCTAACAGCCGGTTGGTATAGCCGCCCCCCTCCTCCCCCCCCACTGCCAGAATAATGGCGGTTCTCAATTTACAATTAATTACAACTTTTGCCCAACTAATTTTTCCCCCCCCTTCCCTTCTCTCCATGACCTCTTCTACCGCTCTTTCACAGCTCACCTTTCAAAGCTGCAACGAAGGCCGTGGGGAGCGAGAGGGTGAGGAGGAGTATTGAAGCAGGGGAGGAGGTGAGAGAGGTGAGCAGTTACAGCACTGAAGGCCGCTACATTTCTCATTTCCCCCTCGTTCCGAAACACCTCCCTGGAAAGGCTGGGAACTGGGCCCTGATTGGGTTTCTAACACTTGCAGAAGCGACAGGCTGGTCTTTCTTTGCCCCGCGCTATGGTCGCTCTCTCCAGTACAACTACAAGCTGCCGTCTCGATGGGAGGGAGGCTGCTGTCAGGGGTTCCTTTCAACACGCACCGTGCAGCTCACTTCCAGACGCCGTTGGGAAAGTTAACGCAACTAGAATGTGTTTTTACTCGTAAAAACGTACGTCTCCACCCAGATCTCGTGCAAACGGTTCAGGAGTTATGCTCCGGACAGAAATACATCACAAGCGGACAGACAGCCGCATACCACGAGGCACCACTTCAGGACCTGAGCAGTAAGTATGCAAAGTTTTGTAAAAATCGTGCAAACTGTTTTGGAGTTACGCTCCGGAAACGAAGTGGGAACACCGACGCGAACGGGACCGCAAACCGAGCCTACAACAATATGTCCCCCCTCTCCCTCCAGGGGGCGGAAGCGGACGACATCATAATTCCCCACCTCCCCTTTTAGATGAAAATTCAACAAGCGCATTCAGCCTAAATAAGCTAGCGACATCTATCGGCCAGAAAAAACGGAAAGCCTTAAAGGAACAGTTCATCCGAAAGTGAAAATTCTTTCATTATCAACTCACCTCTGTGCCAGTTGAAAATTGCAAGTGAAGTTTGTTAACCCATAAAGCAAATTTTAATCACACCAGCAAAACTCTGGTGCAGCCTTCTCCAAAATGCCTCAAGTCACTTGAGACTCCGTAATTAGTGTTAAGTCTGAAAAACAGCCAAAGATGACCACAGAATTACTCCATGCAGCTTGTGCAGCATATTCAAGTCTCCTGATGTCAAACAATCACTCTGAGATGACGAAAGACTGGTATTACATCATTATTGAGAGAAAATTCTTAGCGCAGCGGTTATATTTTTAAAAGTTCACAACTGTGTGCCCCCGCCCCGCTTATACATTGTAGGGTAAAAAAATAAGGAAGTGCTGGGGAGTTCAAATCCAGCAGAGGGTAAATGCGGGACAGGTGAACACAACTGCAAACCTTTTCTAGAAAAATATCATGGCTGCGGTTATAATTTACAAAAAAATATGGCATAATAAAGGTCTTTTCTCGTCACAGTGTGATTGTTTGGTTTCAGGAGACTTGAATTATGTTGTTTGAGCTCTATTCAGTAATTTCTCAATCGCTGTTTTTCAGACTCTAAAGAATGCTAATGAATAAGTCCACATTGACTACAGCTGTTTTGGAGGAGCCTGCCTCAGAATTTTGCCAGAATAGTCCAATTTTCTTTAACAGACTAACGAACTTCACCCGTGTTTCCACTGGCATAGAGCTCAGTGGATAAACGGCATGTTTGTTTTTGGGTGAACTGTTCCTTTAATACAAGCGACGTGACGAAGTTCCACCATGACCAGGCCAAGGTCAGCAGGATAAACCCTTCAGAGGACGCAGACTCATGCCAGACGCCATCTCCCACCAGTTTCCAGATATTTCCTTCAGCCTGCAGCTCCGATACTTGTGCTGTGATGTCCACCTGCAGGCTGAATGGGGAGGGGGGTCTATAGTGCCCCTCCTCACCTGCACAGATGTTCGCGGGTCGGAGGAGAGCATTGTGTTTCTGACCTGCTAAGCCAGCTCTGGAGTGATTGACAGCCATCACTCAGCAGCACAGGTCTCAGCTAGAACATTAACTAATGACCCTGAGCAGCTACACCCACACGCAGATCACATGACCAGGGAACCGAATCTTTTACTTGCCCAGACATTATACACACTCTCACACACAAATACATAAAATAAAAATACACATATACATTATATACACACGCAACTTATAAACAAACACACACACACCAAGACACACTTTGTATATTCACGCACGCACGCACGCACGCACGCACACACGCACACACGCACACACGCACACACGCACACACGCACACACGCACACACACACACACACACACACACACACACACACAAAGTCAGTGATGACAGACCTCAGGTTTACAGCTTGCAGCAGAGCTGCCTGACCTGCCGGCCTCAGTAACAGACTCACTAAACTGACAGCACAGCTTACTGTGAAGCCAGCAATACACTCACTTTAATGTGGTTGGTCAACACTACATCTGCAATACATACTACTTCAATGACACTAAATAACAATGCATTTACAGTTTTTATTTTCCGTTTAACCTTCCTAAAAAGCTTTTCAACAACATCCTCTCCCGAAACACGGCACATGGGACCTCGCCCAGTTTCAACGAAACATCGACCCAGTGACTCAAGCATCCAAGGTTATGCCTGAAGATATTTTCTTTCCCGACCAAACATTTACACATTTTCAAGCTCTTTCTGGCGATTTTCTGCGGAATGGAAGGGGGCTGCATTAAAACATCGCGGGGAGAGGCGCCAACGCTCTCGGATTCGTAAACTGTGACGAGGAGCAGCGATCCGCTCCAGCCCAAACCCTCGACCCTCAGCTTCACCAAACGCCCCGCTGACCGGGCCTGCGCCAGACCAGCCCCCCCACCCCCCACAGTTCACCAGCGCCGGAAGGAGCGCGTCCATCACTCAACCCTCTCATTGTAGCTTAATTGTGGAGGAGGGGCAGGGCCGGGTTGATTGACAGGATCATCACACAGGGTCCTTCAGCCAGGGACCACTGGAGGCATCTCAGGCCCCCCCCCCAATGGGTTGTGTGGCTTTCAGCCCTGCGGGTGTAAGGGGGCGTAAGCCTCGATGACAGAGGACTGAGAACATCGATAGGAGGTGCGGGGGTGGCACAATGGACAATAATCTACCTTTGTTAAAGGAACAGGGGGGATATTTCTGACTTGCTGAAAGGACAAGCGCGGAAGACGATGCTTTTTAAATCGCCTTTGTTTCTGAAACCATTAGCTTTTTCGTTAACGTCGTCTACAATTTGATCAGCTTCAGGTAACTTTTACCTTTTCATATGAGGAGTAAAACAAATTCTCTCACGTCCTATTATTATAAAGGGTGCAAAAATAATGTTCAGGCGAGTTTCTACTGGAGTGAAATCAGAAATAAGGTCTGATGCTATAATTTAAGTCTGCATGAGCAGCTGGAAAACTAGTCTGAGCAACTTGGAGGAAAAGTAACATGTATGTGCGCCACAGAAAAACTTAATGCCCGTGAGAGTGCGTGCGTTAGTGTGTATGTGTCTGCGTTTGTGCGTGTGTGTGTGTGTGTGTGCGCGTTTGCCTCACCTTTTTATTGTTTTCTTTAATATCCTGAGGGTTGAGGGCCTTGTAATCACTGAGGGAGAGAAACAGCAGGAAGAGTCACAAATCCTTTAGAAACAGGCCAGGCATTAACATAGATATAAAAAACAACCATTTTTGACCTTTATCTTTGGTAACAGAAAATGGTGCAAGACTGGCGAGAGAATCCATCACCAACACGCAGAGGGGAAAGAAGAAAATTATATAACAGTAGTTTAAATTTTCACCATTTCTAACTTCGAATAATGGTCCCAAAAGCAGAATTCACCACATGTGGACTTCGCTCAATACACGCAGGTGTCGATCGGCCGTGCGACTCACATGAGGTCGGATCTGAAGTGGTGCAGCAGAGCACAGAAGGCCAGGCCGTTTCTCCAGGACGTGGTGAAGTTGGTGATCTTCACTCCGCGGTAGTTTTTGGTCACCTCTCTGCACCAGACCAGTAAGGACTGGGTCGCGTTCGGCTTCCGCCCCGTCATAGGGCTGGGGATGGGGCTCGGCTGGGGAGACAAAAATCACTGATAATCAGCGCCAAAAAACCCACCAAAAGTCATCAAATATCACCGCAAAGAACCCACGATGATCATCGCCCAAAAAAAAAAAAAAAATCAGTAATTCCCCCAACTGCAGCAAATGCAGTCATTCACCTTAATGGTCATAAATAAATCCAGTCTCTATGACATTACCTGGTCTTTAAAGAAATCAACAGCACACCAAATTCCCCTCTGCCCACCCAATTCAACTGGCAAAAAAAAATTTTCCAAAAATTTCCCAAAACTTGTAACTAAACGACGATTTCAATAATGAAAGTGCCATCATTTAAAAAAAAAAAAAAAAACGCAACACTCCAATTCTGATGATGATCATGATTTTGTTTGTACAATTTCATTATCATAGTCAATTAACAGAAACACAATACTGAACCCTAATAAAGGAAGCAGGCAGCCATTTTATCTCATGTAGACAAAAGTGGCTCCACTGTGGATGAACAGGTTTGTGTTCTCATAAGGCTCTAACACACCCTCCCTAATGAGGAGGTCAAATGCTAAACCCAGAGCCCGGGATAATGCCAGCATGTTATTAATTACCACAGGCTTTGAAGGCTTACGGAGAGAGGCATTAGCGAGCCCTACCATCACAGTGCTGAGCTTTTAAGCTCGCCAGACCATCAGAGCACAGATCGTGCTCTAATCTCGTTACGGGACAACACATCTGAGCACGGGCTAATTACCACTCATAATTGAAATACCCGTATATACGCGCATGGGCATATGTCGCAAAAGCCTGTGACTGGCAGGCCCAGTGACACCTAAAAGCCAACCTAAAACTGGCCCAGCATCCCCCTGCCTCCGGGCCCTGTGACAAAGGTACCCAAACAACAGCTGACCAGTCAGACTCGCCAGCAGCCTGCCACTGCCCCCTACTGGCAGGTCCTGTTAACAGGACCAGCATTTTAACCAGTGATGGGGCAGTGAATGCAACCACTACTGAGATGCCAGGAGAGAGGGCTGTCGCACGCTCGCGCTCTCTGTCCATCCAGAGGGACCATATCACAAAATCAGACGACATGGCCAAATGATCACCCATCCACAAACGCCACCATGGTGAAGTCACCATTCGCATGTATCCCATCTCATTCTCCCTCCCTCCGTCCACTTAAAGACCCCCCCCGCCCCTGCCCCTAAAAGTGTGATTCTCTTGTTGTTTCAGGTTTGTTATTTCAGCTGGGGGGCTCTCCTGGGTTAGTGTTTAAGCAGGAGGGTGTTTCGGGTGTCACCGTTTCGTTTGAATGGGCGTTTCGACTGAGTGTATATTTCGGCAGGGTGTCAGCTCTCTTGCAGTCATTTAAGGCCTCATTGTGAAAATTGTTCTCTGAAAAGCGCTCTTCATTCTGTCTTCTTAAGGGCTGCCATCCAAAAGAAGAAGCCGAGCAGCCCAGAACATTCACTCCGGGGACACTCTGAATGGGAAAAGGGTTAGATGAGGTGTCGTGCCCTCCCTCAACATCAAGCTCACCCTATCCGAGAGCAGCAAGTCACCATGCTCAGCCAATGAGAGTGCAGCACCAGGTCCTGCCCCTGCTACGAGTGCGGCACTTGAAAAAGCACCTCTGGAAAGGTTGTATAGCTTCATCTGCATCAATGACAGAACACACCGCAGTTACGCTCCTCCGGTGAGAATGCCATGTCAAGTCTAGCTCAGCCAATGGCCACAAATCACACCATTGAGTTGCCCCAATCAGAAAGGAGTGCATTGCATAGCTCTTTCTCCAAGTCCCAGATCCACCCGAGGGGGGACTTTGAGATGACATTAGGAATAACAGCCTAATCTCAGAGCAGTAATTAAAGAGGATTTACCGCCCAGTGCCATTAAGACAATTAGAAGACAACACACTTTAAAACTGCAAATGCGCTGCAGGCGACAAGACCTTTGCGTTTCCTAAACATTCCGCCACTCACCAGCCGAGGCGAAGGGGAATAACTTCTATTGTCAGCAGAGACGATTCAAAGGAGAGAAAATTCTGCAATCAAATACACCTGTCCCCCTAAACCAGACCTTAACAACTTCACACATATGTATGGTTGTCAGTCACTTATCTTTATTACGGTTATTAATAAACCGCTTACACTGCCGCTACAAAGCTAGTAATCACTAGTGATTTTCACGTAAATTAAATTGAGGAAAATCTATGTTGCAGCATGACACTGCCCCCATCAACGAATGAACCGATTTGCACTCCTCAGAGCTGCCATCATCTGTATCCTTAAGTCTATGACGTGCGTCTGCTTCCAAAGGCACATCGCTGGGAAATATTGCAGTCTACATGGAAATCCACCTGGAACAATACCTTAATGCAATTAATATCCCAAATGCCTGTAAATTTGCGAAGCAGAGATTAAATCTCGCGGTGGTTTCTTGGCTGAGAAACCAGTCAAGAAACAACTGTCCTACTTATCATATAAACATTTTTACTGGAATCCAAATACGTGAAATACTTCAGTAAAGACTGATTAACAGAGATCTTAAGATGTATTTTGGTGTTTGAGTCCAGTTACCATCATACAAACATTGTTACCTCTGCCAAGAAGGTGATGTTTTGGCCAGCGCTGGTTTGTCTGTCTGTGCACAAGAGAACTCAAAATGTAATAAACGGATATATCTCTGAAATTTAGTGGGAGGGTTGCTATAAGGGATGAACTCTATTGATTTTGACTGCGGTCGGTCAAACAATAAGGCTGCCACAGCAACAATCTCGAAAACGTAGCAGATACCGTAAATTTCTAATGAACCATGTTCAGTCAGCAAGATTTTGACTGTGCTGCCTTGGCGGAGGTTTGCACTCTCCAAGTGCCTCTGGTTACTGAATAAAATGGCATTGACGGGTGATTCCAAAGACTTAGCTGTAGAGTGTGTTGCAGACACACGGAATGCATCACACACTAAGGGACTCCGCTGTTCAGCGTTCACACGAGCGGCGTTCCAGCTCTTCAGCGGCAGAAAACTCCCTGCTGAATACCCGCCTCCCCAGTGGCCCCGCGGTGCAGGTCTGGGCCTGCATACAGGGACGTCAGCCAACTGCTCAAGTGCACAAAACAAATAAACACTAAACCTTTCAACTCCGCTCTCTGAATGTCTGCACTGGATGATCATGCCTGCCCCCGGCTGCACGTCACATTTATGTCTGAGGGTATTCAGTGTGACCTCCGAACATCAAGCAGCACTAAATTCCACTTTAAGGACAGAACAAGAACAGAGCTGCCCGATCCAGAATCATCCCCAGCTGCTTTGTGCAGACGGCGCGCTCACATGCGAGCTGCTTTGAGCAGACGGTGCGCTCACATGCGAGCCGCTTTGAGCAGACGGTGCGCTCACATGCGAGCCGCTTTGTGCAGACGGTGCGCTCACATGCGAGCCGCTTTGTGCAGACGGTGCGCTCACATGCGAGCCGCTTTGTGCAGACGGTGCGCTCACATGCGAGCCGCTTTGTGCAGACGGTGCGCTCACATGCGAGCCGCTTTGTGCAGACGGTGCGCTCACATGCGAGCCGCTTCGTGCAGACGGTGCGCTCACATGCGAGCCGCTTCGTGCAGACGGTGCGCTCACATGCGAGCCGCTTCGTGCAGACGGTGTGCTCACATGCGAGCCGCTTCGTGCAGACGGTGTGCTCACATGCGAGCCGCTTCGTGCAGACGGTGGGCTCACATGCGAGCCGCTTCGTGCAGACGGTGCGCTCACATGCGAGCCGCTTCGTGCAGACGGTGCGCTCACATGCGAGCCGCTTCGTGCAGACGGTGCGCTCACATGCAAGCCGCTTCGTGCAGACCGTGAGTTCACATGAGAGCTGCTTCGTGGAGACGGTGTGTTACAGTCCTCTCCTTAAACGACCCAGGTTATAATTACCTGGTTGTTTGGTGTTGATAAAACCACAGCCGAGGCCTACAGCCTCTGCATTACAAGCTCAAAGCTCATAAATCATTACATTCCCGTCGTCCTGCCACAGGGGCGGAGATTTCAGCAGGTGTTCAGTTCGCCAACTTTTAAACCCTTGAAATGCGGCAATCCACTTGACGGTCCTGAAGACATGACACTCAAACATTCCCCAATACAGCCCTGCACAGAGCAGGAAATGCCACAGCCTGTTTGTACAGACTTTGATCGTCTGTTTATGCATCTCCGGAGCGTGGCTACAGGCAAGAGAAACCGGATTGTCAGATTGTCAGATAACCTTCAGTGTAATTAAAATAATAGATTTTTCTCCCCAGCATCAGCTTTTGGCAAGAAAAATCACACTGATGTCGAGAGAGACCATTCCTACCCCCCCACCCCCACCCCACCTACACCACCACCACAGCCCTAATCCATTCAAGTTCAAATGTGAAAACTCACTTTCTGAATAAGTCAGAACTTCCTGGAAGCTGCAAATTAAATCAAGAAGGACTTATTTAAAAAGACCATTCACCCTGTACTATAGTGAAATCAGTAGAACAACACATTATTTGATGCTCTAATATGTGAATTTAATGAAGGGACATCAATGGAACAGATTACTTCTACCTGGCAGCATAGGTTGCTCAAATAAAATTGTACATATCTTTGTGCATTAATGGTACCCCCACAAATATGCAAGTCACCTATGCCATGTGCGCTGACCCATCCCCATACCAGGACAAATGCTGGCCTTTGGACCAGACGCTGATACATGCTTGGATTGTCCTTGTTATCTTTGGTTTGAAGAGCATGGCGCCAGGTCCAGAGAGTACACTTTTTCCAAAAAGCCAAAATCAGATGCTGACTCATTGGACCACAAAGCACGCTTTAACGGTGTGACTGCCCATGTCGGAAGACAATAAGCCCGGAGAAATCGGCACTTTAGAAACAGTGCTGCTGTATTACAAAAGTAAAACATCAACTTGCATCTGTGGATATAGCTGCAAATGGCTTTCCATAGCAAAGGGTTTTCGCAAACTCGTGTCACGACAATGCTTACAGCCATATGACTGTTCTGAGTGATCAGAGATCACACGCATTCAGACCTGGATCTCTGACTTGCCTGTTACATGCCGAGATTCGATCAGACTCCCCCAATCTTTTAAGTAGAGGCTGGAAGCCCGGACTTACATTTGTGTAGCCCCAAAGTGCCCACGTGTGATATCTTGAGAACTTTGACGTCTGGAGCGCTCACAAGCCATACAATAAAACCAGCACATTTTTAACCTAAAATTCTGTTTTATCTGGCCAAATCTCCAGCCATGGTAACCAAAATTTATGCATTTGGTGATCTAACCATTAAACCTTTGGCCACACCAAATATCACAGGAATCAGCTGTAATGTGTGGCCTTTACAGCATCCAGGAAAATCTCTACAGACACTTCAGAGCGTAAATCATCGTAGCCGCCCGACTTTGACCAGGGGCTGCAATTACATCACTTATCGTAGGTGAGCAGCCCAGAATCCTACAGATTTTTTCTTCAGGGAACGTTATTCTGAAAGTGATGAAATATACGCTTACACATCTGTTGACAAATTGGTGAGCCTCGACACGTCTCTACTCAAGAGGGAAGCTTCCTTTTACTTTTGCACTATTCAGTCACATACAACCTGTTTCACATCCCCTTAATATTGCAGCAAGTCAAAGTAAACTGCAAAAACAATCTATCCAAGCATTTTAATCTTGTATTACAACTTAAAATGCTCATTTCCATTACACTTTTTCAAAGAAATAATGAGAGACAATTTTGACTCCAAAGACTAAGAGCTTCCCTTTAAGACAAGGTGAGGTGGTGTGAGAACACTTTTTTTTATTTTTATAAATGAGTCAATTTCACGTATGCGACCAAAATTAACACTGTGCGACCTTTGAATTAAAATAGTCACTGTGCGACTGCTTCTCCCCCAATTAAACGCCTCTTTTCCTGTACATTTGGTAGTCAATTACAGGCATGGAAACCACTGCTGCAGCTTGAATAGAGATGGGCGTGTGCCGGACCAGTGTGCGTGTGTCCAGTCCGCCTCCTCCGTGTTTGCGGCGCGCTTTGCCGAATGGAGCGCACCTAGTGTGTGTTCCCTTGAGCTGACCATGACCATTCTGACCAATCAAAGGGGAGCTTGGCGTCCAAAACCTCAGTACTGATTCTAGAATGGTTAATAACAGCCGTCAATCACTCAATTTCGCGGTACTGAGAGTTACTAATTATAACTACACACAAGATTTTGACGGAAAATTAAAAGAACAGAATAATTATTTTTTTTTTTTTAGTACCGTTAACGTTCAAAAAAACAATTCGGTAAAAAAAAAAAGTTAGTGAAACTGAGAATCATGACAATTACTACAAAGGTGATTCAAAGAAACTGGCGACGAAATGAGTTTATTATTTTCTCAAAGAGTGGCTTTGAAATTTTCAATGGCTGAGGTTCAAAGAAAGTGAATTGCAAGGCGTTTCTTGTAAATACAAGAGGCTCCTCAGAGCCTGTTCTCGAGCCGGATCTAGGTCTGGGCCTTAGTTTTAGCTAGCGAGCTGTGCAGCCGTGATTTGCATGGCTAATTTTCAAAAAAACACGGCCAAGAAAAAAAAGAAATGGTGCACGGCTGGAACAAAACCGTGCTAAATACGGATTAACGGGTTCTTCCCATCCTTAAATGCGATGGGCTAGTTATTTATACCATGCTGGTATAAAATTACTGTAACCCACTGTGGCAGGCTGCAGCACAAAATATCCCTGCGCGCAATAAACTTCTCTGCACTCAACTGACTCATTAGGTTATGTCTGTTTCAAGACTTTTAGCTCGTTTTTTCAGTGTCAGTGAAGTTTAGCCTTTTAACCGGATAACCAGTTGGCTATCTACCTAGCTAGCTATTGAACTACAGAGTTCGATATCACTTTTGTGTTGCAAGCTATGTTGCTAACTTGCTCGCTATTTCAGTAGCCTATTAGCGATAAATTGTTGACTTTTTCATGCGTGTTTATTTTTGCGTGTTTATGCGCTATGTGTAGGGTAACCACATCCACTGTAGTGAATGCTAGCTAGTTGACAAGCCGGCTAGCAAACTAATGCACAATTCAACATATTTTCCGGGACACCGGCAGGTGTGGGGGACAAAAGTCAATCGTTCACTACTCTCGCTGCTGGTTGTAATGATTTGGCTGATCGGCGCAAGTTGAGAACACGGAAACTCGAAAACCGAAACGAACATAAAATTATTTAACAGGGTCTTCGGGAGACCGAAGGAGACATTCAAAATAGCCTGCTTTCATAGTATATCTACATTAGTGAGCCCAAATAGCCTAATGTGACATGACAATGGCGCTAGATGAAAAAGCCATCTTAGTGTCTATGTTGCTGGCCAACCCTTCCACTCCATCTTGCTTGGTGGAATAAGTTTTCAATTTTATTGTTGTATTATTGCCAAGAAATTGTAGATTTTTTTCTTGTGTGTTTATTCAATGGGCTAGTTATATACAGTACTGGCCAAAAGTTTGGACACACCTTCTCATTCAATGCCTTTCCTTTCTTTTCCTGACTATTTACATTGTAGATTCTCACTGAAGGCATCAAAACTATGAATGAACATATGTGGAATTATGTATGCATCAAGTTGTCCAATAGGGCTGTCGGCTGTGTATCAACCTGACTTCTGCACAACACAACTGATGGTCCCAACCCCATTGATAAGGCAAGAAAATCCACTAATTAACTCCGCTGCGCGTCATGCCTTAGAACGCCCCTCCGCCATTATAAAAATCACTGTAACCCACTGCTTCTCTGGACTTATTCCTTTATTTAATAATTTCTCTCACCTTGTCAGTAATTTTGGCTAAATCCATCTTTTTTTCGCCAAAGCTAGGAAAGGTGTAGAATGCATGGACTACAATATAACAATATATCAATGTAATGAAGAAAAGACTAAGCCAATGTCTTGTGCTGAAATGTAATATTTTGTCTTCGGAATGCTCTAGAATGCACCATCTAGGCCCTGTTTTTAAAAAATTTTCCCCAAACCCCCCCACACCTTTCCGCTTCGCGCACCGTTTTCAATTAACACAAAATTATCAGCACACCCAAAATTTTTTTTTGCACTCCCATAATTTCTATTTCTACGTAAAACAGTGGTATGGGCCAATCCATAGAGGTATATATTTAGAAAACTAGATTGCTGATGATGTAATATTTACATTATCCAAAATGAAGCACCCGGCCTCCATATTGATACACTCAACTTCTCCATAAAAATGAATGGTTTCCTATGAGGCCAATTTCAAGTAAATCAATATAAGCATTAAAATGGCGCGATGTGCGGCTGCCTTTTGCAGCAATAGTCATTTGAAGGGCTGTAATAAAATATTTCATTCATAAGTTAACGTAGAAACACAAACTTGTCTCTTGAATAGAAAACAAGAGCAACGCAGAGCGCGGCATATGCCCCCGCCTGTATGTTGATCAAGGGAATATTGAGATGGCTACTGTGGCGGCCATATTAGATATCGCACGATGCTGGTTTTCGAAAGGAACCCTCCTCTAGCCACTCCCAATATGCCATTAAGAAACAGCATCAATCTGACGAGGGATTCCATAGTTATCCCACGGAAACGAAAAGTTAACGGACGACGGACGGACAGATGGACGACGGACGGACATGGTGTAGACATAATGCCCCCTCTCCTCTTTGGAGGGCGGGGGCATAAATATGCATCATAGGCTGCAGCAATGGTTCCAGAGGGCAGAGCCAGGAGACCCCATTTTAATTCCTGGACTCAGGATATGGCATGAAGCTAATGTAGTGGAAATTTTTATTAATCAATGAACGCAAGACAGTCATATTGTTTAATAACTTTCATTTGCGGGAAACAGTTAATGTGGAGTGCTATATAGTAGTTTTTTCTAAACATTAAACATTGGTGCTTCTTAGATTTTGGTGTGTGCGCTCCAAAATTGACTCGCACTCCTAACTTTTTGAACTTGGGAGCGCAGTGCCACAAAGTAAAAAAGTTAACTTCGAGCCCTGTATGTAGCAACTTACACTTATGAAGCAGGTCTAGACAATTCAGTCCCCAAGAGTGCAAACAGCAATATGAATCCCAGCCTTTGTGTAGCAAAGTAAAGCACAATGGACTTGAAAAAGAATAAGAGACATCAAATAGAGTCTGAGACACTACCAAATAAAGTCTGATAGAAAAAAAAACCTACCACATTGCGTGAAATCTACAGGAATCACAGCTGTCCAATGACTTATGATCTGCACTGAAGCTCTTAACCATATCTTTCTGCAGTCCCATCACACAGGAGGGCTCATGCACATTCTTACACACAAGTCCAAATTCACAAACACTTAATACTGAGATCAATGTTCTTGCAGCAAGTGGTAATATTCGCTGCCAAAACCTCACATCCTGGGAGAGAGGAAAAAATACAATAAACTAACTGCAACTAAACTCTAGACGGCAACACGTTTGACAAACTCTCGAGGAGCGATGGAGATGGAGTTTCTCAAAGCGGTGAGGAAATTGCATAAATGAGCCGAGCGCAAGAGGGGAGCGGAGCCGCTGTCCGCGGGATGAATGGCGGGTGCAGATAATAATGCGTAAGCCGGGGCTTAAGATCGAGGCCAGGCCCGCATCCCACTCAGAGAGAGACGGGATGCCAAGTAAGGCTGTGGCCGCTCAAAATTCCGCCCACCTTCTCCGGACCCACAACCGAACACTCGAGAGCAATTATGCCGCGAACGGGCATTACAGTTTCATGGAGGGGAGAAAACGAATAAAGATTTGACTGAATAATGAGAACAAATTCCAGTAAATCTTGTCTGATCCGCCAACTCAATGGGGAGAGGGAGAGAGAAAGAGAGAGGGAAAGAGGGGGAGAGAGAGAGAGAAGGGTTCTAAAAGGCTAATTCCTCTCCAAAATACGCAAACCAGCTTTAACAAATTAGGGGTGCCCAAGTTCACCAATTCCATCCGATAAGTGTTTATCAATTAATCAGATTCACCTGAAAAACTCATTATAAGGGAAACACTCCCAGAATTACTTGCGGCTGCAGATTAAACGGGCACTCGTCATTTGATTTGCCGATTTCGTCGTCGACGTCCAGATGATCTGCTTGTGGGCGATGAGAGGAGAGATAGCCACAAAGCAATTAAATTAAATATAATTACAAAGTCACCCTCTTAACGAAGGGCTGGACTGAAAGGAGAGCAGGTCTCATCGATAAGCCTGTAAAACACGCTTTGAGCGAGCAGGGATCGATGCAGAGATCTGAAAGACATGGTGAGGGGCACCGGTTTTTGGCACAAAAGAACCCATTGGGGACAAAACAAGATGAGCAGAACAGATTTCCACACTGTGGTGACCACACCGGGATGAAGAATCCAAAACATGCTCCTCGGGTCATTTTTCCACATTGGGAATATGTGCAGCATTCCAGAGCACAGCGGAGTGGTCCAATCAGATCAGAGGTGAGCAAGTGTGGGCCCTTGCTAGTGTTCCAGTTCAGTACTCTGACACCTGATTTTATAATGACCTCCTGTATTGAAGGTCAGTGAAAGCACACGACCAGATCAAAGTTCCAATGATCTTTCCCCCACAAGGCAAACCTGATGGCGCAGGGTAGAGAAGCAAGACAACGAAAATACAAAACTGAAGAGACGATCCCTGTCAGTGACATGTCCGTAAAAACGATATTTCAGTGAATTGTCATCAGGCAATCAAAACTGACTCAATTCACAATCCCTCACGCAAACCCAACCCAATTCACCGTCCCTTGCTCGACCCGATCCACCATCCCGCTCCCAAAATCTGCCCAATCCATCATCCCTCACAGAAACCGGCAAAATCCGCCATCCCTCAATCAAGACCGGGCCAATACACCATCCCTCACTGAAGACCGGCCCAATCCATAATACCTCGCCCGAGACCGGCCCAATCCATAATCCTTCAGTCAAGCCCAGCCCAATCTATAATGCCTCGCTCGATACTGGCCCAATCCATAATGCCTCGCTCGAGACCGGCCCAATCCATAATCCCTCGCTCGAGACCGGCCCAATCCATAATTCCTCGCAAGAGACCGGCCCAATCCATAATCCCTCGCACGAGACCGGCCCAATCCATAATCCCTTGCACGAGACCGGCCCAATCCATAATCCCTTGCACAAGACCGGCCCAATCCAAAATCCCTTGCTCGAGACTGGCCCAATCCATAATTCCTCACTGAAGGCCCGGCCCAATCCATAATCCTTCACTCAAGACCGGCCCAATCCATAATCCCTCGCTCGAGACTGGCCCAATCCATGATCCCTCGCTTGAGACTGGCCCAATCCATAATCCCTCGCTCAAGACCGGCCCAATCCATAATCCCTTGCTCAAAACCGACCCAATCCATCATCCCTCAACGAAACTGGCCCGATTCGCCATCCCTCAATCAAGACCGGCCCGATCCATAATCCCTCAATCAAAACCGGCCAAATCCATTATCTCTCGCTCAAGACCGGCCCAATCCATAATCCCTCAACGAAACTGGCCCGATCCGCCATCCCTCAATCAAGACCGGCCCGATCCATAATTCCTCACTCAAGACTCGGCCCAATCCATAATCCCTCACTCAAGACCCCCCCAATCCATAATCCCTCGCTCGAGACCGGCCCAATCCATAATTCCTCAACAAAACTGGCCCGATCCGCCATCCCTCAATCAAGACCGGCCCAATCCATAATCCCTCGCTCGAGACCGGCGCAATCCATAATCCCTCACTCAAGACCGGCGTAATCCATAATCCCTCACTCAAGACCGGCTCAATCCATTATCCCTCATGTAACTCTGACCCACTCCACCATGTCTCACTCAAGACTAACGCAATCCATAATCCCTCACTCAAGACCCCCCCAATCCATAATCCCTCGCTCGAGACCGGCCCAATCCATAATCCCTCAACAAAACTGGCCCGATCCGCCATCCCTCAATCAAGACCGGCCCAATCCATAATCCCTCGCTCGAGACCGGCGTAATCCATAATCCCTCACTCAAGACCGGCTCAATCCATTATCCCTCATGTAACTCTGACCCAGTCCACCATCTCTCACTCAAGACTAACGCAATCCATAATCCCTCAAGCAAGACTGGCCCAATCCATAATCCCTCATGCATCTCTGACCCAATATACAATTCCTCAATAAGACCAGCCGATTCCATACTGCCTGACTCAAGACAAGCCCATTCCACCTTCCTTCACTCAACTAGCCAAATCCACTTTCTCTATCCCTAACACAAGACCAGCCCAATCCACCATCCCTCACTTCACACTGGCAAAATCAACCACCCCTCAGTCAAGACTGGCTCAACTCACCATCCCTGACTTGCCCAACACGAACAGGAATAACAAGCTCATTTACACAGAATTACTAACAGAAACACACCCGACATAACACACCAAGTGGCAGATTCAAGCCAAAGTCGAGCTTCAGAGCCCCAAACAACAGTGAGTAAAAACTCCATCTCGATGAAGGTCCGTAACCTGGGGCCAAGCGCATGTCCGCTTTCATTTAATTAAAATGTGGCGGTGAGGCTTTCAGCCAGGGCAGCGGACATGAGAGAGCGCGAGCTGGGCTGGAGAGGCAGGATATCCCCGGCCTGGAGCACCGAGGGGCTCCCCAGGGCACAAAGCCCACACACCTGACTGCAAGAAGAGGGTAAACAGGATTAAGATAAAGTTACTGCCTCTCTCCCTCTCCTTCTTTCAGTCTCTCTCTCTCCCTCCCCCACCCTCTTCATCTCATGTCATGGACAAAGCCCCCTTTTGGGGAGCCCTAATAAATGCCATTAGCTATCAAACATCAGGGGGATCTGGATATTTCCAATGAATCTGCAGTCTAAGCCCCAGCTTCACTCAAACAGGTGCCCCTTCCACAGATAATGTCGCAGTTTATCCTCTTCTCTCTTCCACTCACTCCCTCTTTCTTCCCTGTTCCCTCTCTCCCCCTCTCTGTACCTCAGCCATTTACTTCTCCATGCCCCCAAACTTCAATGTCCTGTCCTGTCCCGCATCGGATAAGCTTGGTAACCCCCTGAAGGGAAGGGAGATGAGGATGCTCTCTGATATAGGCCTGCATGTGGAACATGGCCCTGAGTTTATGCAAATGCACCTGCGCCAGAACCAGAGAGCTGCTCACACCTCCATTCCCAGTATGCTGTTCCAGTGCCAGTGAGCTGCTCAATGCTCCATCCCAGTATGCCGCACTAGTGCCAGTAAGCTACTCACCGCTCCAGTCCCAGCATGCTATACCAGTGCCAGTGAGCTCCTTTCAGGACCCTCGCCAAAACACTGATGGGGGGCCCCACAAATGAGTCTCCCCAATAGACCCTGACACCCCTGCCGATCCCCTACCCCCGCTGTCTCATTTACAAGCACACCAACACAAACGTATGAACACACACACACAGGCCAACACACACGCACACACGCATGCACCTCACCACAACAGTCACAACAAGAACAGTCTCACATTGCAAACCTCTTCCAAGGAATTTGTCAACACAGCTGCAACAGATTTGCCCTATTTATATAGTTCTTTTAGTTTAACAAGGACCGTAACTGACTAACAGTCTTTCAACCAAATCCACATCATTACAGCAGAAATTTTATGATGGGTGAAAGTCTATGCCTCTATTTGTGATTTGCGACATTTCGACAGCAACAAACGCACTGTGTACGCGCCCCAATCTTGCGCAAGTTTATTCCCTGAATCCTAAAAGATATTTGAGACCAGATTCGTTTGAGGCATTTTCTAAAAAATCTGAGGGGAATTTATCTCTTGATTTCTTAAGTCAAACGGTTATGCATTTCTGAAGATGTCACTCCAAATGTCAAACTCTGCCCCCTCACTCTTAATGGTGAGGAATCCTTCAAAAAACTGCAGGATCCAGATCTAGATCCATATCACTCCCAAAATCTAATCACCTCTAAGTAGGGTCAAGATCCACCTCAAAATTCTCATGCAAATCCATTCAATAGGTTTTGCCTAATCCAGCTAACTAACCAACAAACAAGAAACACACAAAATGATCGCATGACCTCCCTAATGAAGGTCATTTACGACGAAAGCAGGTTCTCCAGCTGCATGCTGGGAAGTGAAACAGGACAGAGAATCAAGAGGGCACTAAGGCTTCACTACAAAATACACAGCATGGAAAATGTTTTTTAAAAAATCTGTTGCATTGATATGTTGCCAAGTGATTTGACAAGTGATGACAGTAACTCTTAAATCCAATTTTAAACAACAAATGTGGAGCGATTTATTGACAAGCTTGCCTAAGATGTCTGCCAACACTGATGTAGAGTAAATGATGCATCTTTAAACTTTTTCACAACCTCTGATTATGTGGCCAGCAAGACCTGAAAAGTACCGCGACTACATAACTGCTCGGCCCAGTGAAGGATGCACAGAACACGATGCGGAGGCATAAAGCAGCCGTAACAGAGCAGTAGAGCCAATTGGAGTTTTTCGTTTTACACAAGGGATTATAGCAGAGAAACAAATGAACAGACAAAGCAGTAATGGTATTAAAAGGAGCGCTCTTATCGAAATGCTCAGGTAGATTATAGGAACCAGAGGGAGAGAGGGAGGAGAGAAGATGAGGGGAGAGAGGGGGAGAGAGGAAGGAGAGAGGGGGAGGACAGTACAGATTGTGTCATACTGCACCACATACCGGGCACAGCCTTATTTAGATGCATTTTGCCAAAGCAGTTAAGAGCTCATTTAACTAAGCAGGGGCCAAACCTAACCTGGAACAGTGTGGGGTTAAGGGCTTTGCTCAAGGGCCCAAAAGCTGCACTGATCTCACTCTGTCTACGTCCAACTTCCAGCAATGGTGCTCCAGGCTCGGTTTAAAGCAGTTATCCCCATTCAGCACAGACAAGCCAACCAAGCAAAGCTTTCCGCTGGGCGACACATCAGAGCAGGAAGTAGAAAGTGGGGAAAAAAGAAGCAGGAATTGATGAAACAGGAAATGGGGTAAACCGGAAGCAGGAAGTGGGGAAACAGGAAGCAGAAAGTGCAGCTCACCTTCGGAGAGGAGGAGGCCAGCTCCTTCCCTGTGATAGCGGCGATGGCGGTCGGCCCGCTGGCTGCCTGCTCGGAGGCAGACTTCAGGGGGGCAGCCGAGGGGGGTGCGGGGGCCCTTCTCTTCGCCCGGCTCTCCTGGCCGGTCTCCGTAGAAACCACTGCCTGGGCAGGGGGAGCCAGGCTCGGGGGCTTTGGTTCGTAAAAGGGATTCGATCTGCGGAACACACGATGCCCTGTGGTCAGCAAATTACAATAACAGTCCCAATTACAAATGCAACGTCAATTCCAATAATGTCATTCTTCAGATTTATCCGATGGCAAATTAATTCGGCTTAAGCGGGCAAGACTACACTTTGCAATGGCGTCACAAACCATTATTCAAAAACGGCTGCAACAAAATACATAATGGAAACACACCTTTGAAACTAAAAATAAGGATAGAAGCGTCATAACCCTTTATGGTTTAATTTGCTCCCACAATTTCTCCTCACCATTACATTATTTGTAAAATTTTAAAAATGCAATGTGGCAAAATTAAGAATAAGGCATACATTTGAGGCTTGCATGAGCTCAGTTGAACAGTAAATAAGAATTGAGAAATGTGACAGTGTAAAAGACCAGTGAGGCCACCTGCAGGCAGAAGACAGTAATTGCAGGGCCCATGAGGGACAAGACCTTATCAGGCCAGATCATAATCATGTCTCTCCATCATCCACAGCAGCCTCCTGACAGAAATCCAACACTGCCTCAGTAACAAAGAGACACGGCTCTAATTTGTTTCCACTTCAACACCAGAGAGAATTACCTCACTGTCTCCATTCAGGCACTGGCCAAATTAAACAAGACCCGCCCAGTGGGCTGGGTGGGAGGGTATTGGCCTTTTCACAGCACACCATTGGCTGCCTCTGGTCTTCACAAGAGGACAAACACAGGCCAGACCGTACCGGCGCCCCGGCCTGTCAATCACCTGGGGGCTCTGCAGGAGAGCACGGGAGGCGGGCTTACAGGTGACAGACAAGGTCAGAGTGCGCAAATCTTTACCGAGCCAAAGAAAACGAAAGAACAACAAGGGGTAAAAATGAGAAGGTTCCTCTCATTTCATGGGACACGTGGGGTTCCAAAAGCAATGAAAAAACACAAACACACACACAAACACACAGTGTAGAGACGGGGCTACCCAAAGGCAGGAGGTTGGAGAGGACACACGGAGCAGGGTGCACTCGTGTGCCCGAGTTGGAGCCAAGCAGAAAAGGCAGATTTCGCAGTGCTGCAGTTAAAACTGCAGTGTGTGGGGGGGGAGGGGCGAGCGGTACACCTACCACCATACATACGACATAATGGGGCTGCAGCTAACGATCATTTACATTGTCGATCAATCGGTCCATTATTGGGTCATTCCATGTCAAGTCGCCCCAAAAAAAATAAAAAAATAAAAATAAAAAAAACCAAACAAAAACATGGGATTCTACACCATTGATTTTCTTCAAATCTGGTATGCAAATGCCCAAATCTCACATTTCAACTCAATCAGACCCAGCGCTTCGTTACGGCCTTTTGTTTTTTTCAATATTTCACGAAAAATGGCCATGGCTGCCAAAATTCAAAGGCCGTATCTCCAAAAGTACTTGACTGATTTTGACAAACAAGGTATTGCTGGAAATCTGCCATTTTAAACTCATTCTGGTAACTCTGGGTGTGATGAATAATTGACCTATATTTTGACCTCAAAATTGACCTTGAGGGTCAAGTGACCTTGAATTTTTTTTTTAATGCCAAATTGTACCCCGATGAGGTATCTACAACATATCAAAAACTTGGAAACTAATTATTTTTTGTTTTTCAGCAATATACAACTAAATCTGGTATACCCTTGCTAAAATTCAGGTCAGAATGTCTACGTACATACAGTGCCGTGAAGAAGTATTTGCCCCCTTTCTGATTTCTTACTTTTTTGCATATTTTTCACAATTAAATGTTTTAGATCAAACAATTTTTAATATAAGAAAAGGATAACCCGAGTAAATACAAAATGCAGTTTTTAAATGATGATTCAATTTATTAAGAGGAAAAAGTTATCCAAACCTACCAGCCCTCAGTGAAAAGGTCATTGCCCCCCCTTGTTAAATCAGGAATTAACGGTAATTAACCACATTTTTTGAGTCCAGCCACACCCAGGCCGGATTACTGCCAGACCTGTTGAATCAAGAAATCACTTCAACCTCTCTGACAATGTGAAGTTGGCTAGAAGATCTCAAAAAGCAACCATGTCATGCCATGAACTAAAGAAATTCAAGAACAGATGAGAAACAAAGAAATTGACATCCATCAGTCTGGAAAGGATTGAAAAGCCATTTCTAAGGCTTTGTGACTGCAGCGAATCACGAAGAGAGCAATTATCCAAAAATGGAGAAAACTTGGAACAGTGGTGAACCTTCCTAGACTGGTAAAACCAGACTCTGCTACTTTGCTTTGCCTCATACACAGAATCTGGGTAGTCGTCATTGACAAGTGTTTATTTCCTGGTGGGTGGGCGCTTATCAAAAGTTTACAATCATTGGTGTACCCATAAAATAATCACTAATGTTTGGCGATGACGTATGCTATGCGCCAGCTCAGCCGCCTAGTACTTCTGCAGTAAACACAGTCCTTCATACCAGGAATGCAGCAAAAACAAACTGCTCAGTACATTAAAGTTAATACTGTACCCATACATATGTCCATCAACCAAATTTTTGCCTTCACTCATTCACTTAAAAAGAACCAAAGGTGCACTTTCTGTTCTCCTTATAAGAAACAAACTGTTGAGCTATCGTTTTTCCTGTAGATACTGCCGCTGTTAATAAAAAATCGTAAAAGGCCCAAAACCAATGGCAGAATCGGCAAAAATAATGCAATATTTACATCAGGACGAAATCTGTGTTGACACGAAAACCGAACCGTTAACCATACTTGCGCTAACATCATACCGAGCTCGCTATCTAACTTTATAGCAACACAGTTTGGCTCGAAGCGTTTGGCCGTCTCAGACAGCCATTTCATTCACGGATAATGACAACATAACACTGAGACAGCGAATAGGTCTTGAGACATGAACAAAAACACAGCTTTTGAAAAGTTTGTTGCTAACTTACATAGTGTGAAATTCGCGGGCAATGTAAAACTAGAAGCTACAAGCTAGCTGAGGTGGTTCAGCTCTCTCAGAGATGAACAGGGTGCCTATTTCATGATGGCTATTCAGTAGATATAACAATCTGTAGGGAGTAGCGCCACAACATGATTTCCATTCAAAAAACTAACCAAACATTCATCTAGTTGTGGCTATACACTACCTGACAAAAGTATTAGGACGATCCTCATTCTCACTCAACCTTTGATGTACGTGCTATATTACACATGTGAGCGTTGTAGGAATTTAATGGTGTCCTAAAATGTACATGTAAACATCACAGAACATTATTTGAACATTTGGGGATGCTACAGATATACAAATTGGCATATTTTTTCTCTGCATAAAAAACTCTCACTTTGGGTCTGTAATAAATAAGAGATATTATAATAAATAGTGCTTGCAAGATGGTAATCTTCAAATTAACAAGTTTGGAATTGTGTCTTTGTTATAATGGAAGACCACGGCTACTGTTAGTTCAATCAATATGATCAGGTGTGGCACATGGGGTGATTTTGATTCTCTATAAAAGGAGGGTCAAGACTTAGAATAATTCAGTTTGGTGTATCCAAAATGGGGTCTGTATTTTTATTTGAATAAACAACTATTTCCAAATATGATACATTCACTATTTTCAACTGCACTGTAAGAAAATCACACACATAAATAGTGACGTCCTAATACTTTTGTCAGGAAGTGTAAGTCGCTGATACCTGGGATTTTCTCCATGACAGAGCGAATGGCCTCCAATGTATCCATGTCCTTGCCATTGTTGATTTGAGACTACAATTTCAAACTCGGCGCAGCTGCTACATCATGGCTCTCGGCCACGCCTTCTGTTCGTTGGTTGGTCCGGCGTACTTTCTGCCGAGGTAAACGAGGCAGAGCTCCGAGTGATCAGACGGAGTACGGGGCAAAATGAAATTAAGCGGAAATATGAAGGCTGGTGGGGTGAGGCTTGAACCTTCCCAGGAGTGGCCGGCCTACCAAAATTACTCCAAGAGCGCATCAGCTACTCATCCAGGCTGTTCATGCTCAAAACCCCTCCTGTGTGGCTGAATTAAAATAGTTCTGCAAAGAGGAGTAGAATAAAATTCTTCCACAGTGATGTGAAGGACTCATTGCAAGTTATTGCAAACGTTTGATTGCAGTTTTTGTCGCCGAGGGTGGCACAGCCAGTTATTAGGATTTAAGGGGCAATTACTTCTTCACAGAGGGCCAGGTAGGTTTGGATAGTTTTTTGAGTTTCAGAATAAGTTTAAAAATGGCAGACTTGGAATGCTTGTGTGATTCCCTTTCCAACAATACTTTGTTTGTGAAAATCGGTCGAGAAGTTTTGGAGATATGGCTATTTGAATTTTGGCGGCCGCAGCAGTTTTTCGCGAAATATCGAAAAAAACAAAAGCCAGTAACTTTGCACAGGAAGGTCCGATTGAGCTGAAATTTGAGATTTGGGGGTTTTGGGTCACGACCAATGCACACAATACACAATTTTTGAGCAAAATTGGTGAGGTTTAGTTCATTGAGTGAATTGACATGGAATGACCCTTGACATTGTCAATTAATCATTCGATAATTATTTTGGTAAATCGATTAATCGTTCATTCAATAGCATAAACAAATGTTATAAAAACTGCTCATCACAATTTCCAAGAGCCCAAAGTGACGTTTTCAAACAGCTACTTTTGTCCAGCGACAGTCCAAAACCCAAAGACTCTTCATTTACCATCATAAATGACATAGAAACACAGAAAATTTGCACATTTGAGTGGCGAGAAGCAGCAAATGTTTGACATTTGTACTTGAAGAATGACAGAAACGATTCATCGATTCTCAAAATTATTGGCGACTAATTTTTCTTCAATCAATGAATGGATTCATCTCATTGCAGCCCTACACCGCAAGCCCTCGTCCCCCAACACACGACACTCCGAGCACATGTAGAACAACCAAGACCAATCATTTAGTGGCTTAGCCGTGGCAGTGCAAAAAGGCCCGACCACCAGAATGGGCTTTCCCATATTCCAGCCTCACAGACCCCGCACATGACATAAAGAGGTATCTGTAGTATATATGGTCCAATAGGAGCCATTTCATACGTTACAGTTTGTTAGAGAGCCCAGTACAGAACTAAACAAGTCGACATGGTCTACAACATCCCCCGCCAATCGTGCGCTTCTCATTTTCGAACTCAATCAAGGCCTTTATGGTCTGAAGCTACACACCAAATTTGGTTACTGTGTCTGTAGTAGTTTCTGAGTAAAGCTGTCCCCTTTATCTCGGACGGACGGACGGACGCACACACGGACGGACGGACGGACGGACGGAGGTCAAACCTATATCCCCCTCCCACTTCGTGTTGGCGGGGGATAATAACTCGGTCGCCACAGGGACCGAGTGGTGCATCTCTCCGATCCCCAAATTTTGGACAAAATGGCCACGGCAGCCATACTGGATGTCCAAAATTGGCGAAAATCGGTCTTGAGCATTGTCAAATAAATATCTTCGCCTGTGCAAAATTAGAAAAATTCCTGTAATAATTGTCGCTTCCAGAGCCTGGAACAGAAAATCTCTGCAGGTGCGGCAGAGGCGACGACCCCAGAACTAAACCACAGTATCTCCCGACTATCGTCGTCGGGGAGATACAAATATATAGGGTCAGTAACGCCTCGCCTAATATGCCATTTATTGATCCCCAAATATTTCAGTATTGGCCCGCAAACAATGTAACGAATTTATCCCACCGAAGCCCTTTTTTTCACATGCTTGCCATTTTGGCTGTTGCAGAGGCACTGAGGGAGATAATTCACTCGCACGCCATGTATGGGCTCGGAGACCTAATATGAAAATATACGGGTTTTCCACATGACTGCTTTCAACCAATGCCATCCAAGTATTCTTGTCTGAGGTGGGATAAATGCTCTTACAGGACTGCGCTCATGGACCAGACTATGTGGGCTGACCTGTTTGGAGCAGTTAACAGATGTGCAGTTACTCACTCATCCAGTTCCTCGTCCGCTCGTGCGCTGGGGGCGTACAGGTACTTGCTCATGTCCACGGGTCGCACATTCTGCCTCTTAGCAGATTTCGGGGGGGACTGGCCCCTCTCGGGACGGGACTCCGGCTCTGGGTCCGGCCCAGGTTGGGGGTCCGGCTCGTCGAAGGGGTTCCCCCCCGCTGCTGGCTCTGGGTCGATCTCGTTAAAAGGGTTACTGGGGTCCTGGTCGTAGAAGAGCTCCTCGGCTTTCTGATGAGACTGGAGAATGGGCTCTGTGAAGGTATGGAACAAGCAAGTCAGTACTGGGGAGTGTGTGCGTGCGTGCGTCTGTGTGAGTGTGCGCGCAAGTGTGTCTGTGTGAGATGTCCGTGTGTGTGAGAGTGCGAGTGTGTATGTGCGTGCACGTCTGTGTATGCGCACTCAGATACACATGTCTGAGAGTGAGAAAGCGTGTGTGCGCACATGACAGACCCCATTGTGAAACATGTTGACTCAAAACAAGATTTTGCATCTTCATTCAAATCAGGAGTGAAATGAGACGTGAAGCTGAATGAGACGGGATCAGCATCAGCGAGAGCGTCTGCTCGAGGAGAACAACATGTCCTTGTCACAATCTGCACTGTGAGGCAAATAATGTAGCAAAACAAAGTTTCAAAGACAGGGTCACACAAGTCTCTCTCCATCTGAAATATCTTGAAAACCCTTTAGATTTGATTAAATGACTCTTACATTATGGTCAGAGGGAAATATCAATTTGTATATTAAAACAGACTACAAACCTGGAGGAGCGGGAGTGAACCAGGGGGCACACGGATAACACACACGTGTATAAAACATGCACATATAACACATGCGTTAAGGCCAGTGGCCACCATCTTTACACTCCAGATGGAGGCAGTGGGTCATGAATCTAGGTGCTGGTCAGGTGAAAAAAAAATTTTTTTTTAAAAATCACCAAACGGATCAAAATCTGCCGCACCCTCTCACTCACTCTCAAATGCACTCACGCAAACACACACATAGAGACACACAAAGACAAGCAGAGACGCACAAAAACGCACATAGAAATCCACACAAACACAGACACACACACACACACACACACACACACACACACACACACATACATACACACACACAGCTTTTTCTAGGCCTTACCCTCCTAATGGCGCCAGAATGTCTTTGAATCAAATTTTTCCTCCAGCCAGACCTCATTCACTCAATTGCTTATTCACGCACGACATGTCAATCAATATAAACCGTCTCACGAGTACTTCGACCTGACGGGGGTCAAAACGAACTTGCCCAAGATTGCCCTCTACTGGCTAAATGATGTAGTGCAATCTCCGAGCAAGCAGCCGCAAGAGTTAGAGCAACCATTGGTTTGGAGAACCATGAACAGTCATTTTACCATTAATTATTCAACCCAAACTCTGCTTCAGTTTGATCATATTTCCATGGAATGAATGAAGGAGACCAGAAGGTGAAGATTCAGAACTCGTCTGATTCATGTCAGGCAGGCATGTGTCATTTTTTTAAACCATTCATACACCATCCAATCATCCAAATCCGGCAGTTGGCTTAGGTTACCACTTCCAGGCCTAATTCACCCAATACGTTTATCCAGGACTTCTTGTTTCTCCTATTCCTTGGAGCAGTTCTCACACTACAAACAAGTTTGTCGTAGAGTAACTGAAAGCCGGCACCCTTAAGCACCCTGCTTCGTATGATTATCATAACCCCAAAAAATAAACACATTGTAACAGTAAGGAGAATAAAAACAGACTTTGACATGCATTTTATCTCACACAGTACGAAGACGAGATATTTCCAGTTTTTTTCAGGACAACCTCAGTTTATGTGCAAATATACATTAATTCCCGTCATTTAAGCCTATAATGCATTCAAAAATAGTTGACACAGGCAATTTCGGACAAGAAATCAGGTAAAACTTAGAAATAACGATGAGATGTCAAACAGCTTATTTCAGCACATGATTGCAATCATGATTTCGAACATAAGCAGCATCCAGGAAAGGTCTAGTCCTTCAGGACCAAAGATCGGACAGGGATCGCCAATTTGCCCACAAACGGTGAGAAAAAAAATCATTCAAGGGTTTGAAATCAAAGTCCTCAGAGAGAGATAGGATGGGATTTGGATATTTCACCCTCTATGAGGCAAAAAATAATTAAAGGATTAATGGAATCAGAAGGAATTTATGTGCGTCATGACAACGATTCAAGCCTAACCTGAATGCTAGTGATCTTCAATCACTCAGACTGCGCTGTGTATTAAGGACACGTGTACTACCTGTCGACTTTACACTGAAAAAAATGTGTCAAGAGGCCCTGGGGGGCAGTATCGCTCCAATGCCAAGAGATCGCGATTCTTTTCAGTTATGCAGTACTATAACGCAAACATCAGTTTACTCTCCAGCAAGCCAACATAGTCATGTTATCATCTGCAGCTTAAGTGACGTTGATCCGTGAAAAAAAGAATCCGTTCCAATCCAGACAGCATAGATTTTTAATCCATGCACTCAAAAAAAGCCAATATTTCAACTTCATCTAGACCGAAACAAACACTTTTAGCAAGTCAGATACAAATCCACCACTGCAACTTGAGAAGTCGAAAATGTGTCAGCCAATCAGATACCAAGACAACCACACTGCAGTCGAAATCGACCCAATATGAAACAACACTCGGTCAGGGATTACAGCTGGACATTTGTAGTGAGTCGAGTCCAATTTGTGGCAAGAGGACAAAAGTGCATCAGCCCGTTTAAGGCCAGTACAGCCGTATCGGACACCGCGTGACCCTGAACATAACAGCACTCATGAGAGAGACACTGGCACCAAGTCTCATCAAAATCTGACCAATGGATCTGCAGAGGAGGTTTAACATGTGCCATCCAGTCAGTAGATTTCCAATGGAGCCCCCCAAAAAAATAGGCATGCAATGCACGGAATACCCCTCAGCCCGATGTCGAAGTTTTTGGAGACGCCCGCCCGCCCAACCGCATGAAGGATAGCAATACCCCGTCAGGCTTGAGGGCTGAGGAGTAAAAACCTGACATTTAGCCAGGGCATAAGATTCCTGATCAAGCCAAAAAAAATCACTAGACAGTCCGGTCGGCCACAACCGCAAGGGTGTAGCCCCCAAAAGCGCCGCTTCTCCCCTTTTTTGTGCGTTATTCAGCCAATACTATTGCAATGACAACCAATATCAATGGGTGTCATGACTCAAGTCTAACATTTAACATCCATATAAAACATGAAAGTCATCGGTAAAAAATTACAGCCTGTACGGCATCCCCAAGGAAGCGTCTACAGATGCGGATGCGGCGGAGGGGGTGATGGAGACGACATGCATGAACCCACAGTAACTGTCTGACTTCGTCTGAGGGCAACAACTACACTTGTTCAGGACCATGAGACAAATAAATTCCCCATGACTGATGCAAATCTGACTACCGGCACTGAAGAAGAAGTCATCAAAAATACATCATCCAATCACAAACCACAGCTACCACATTTGATTCTGAATCAAGCCTAAAAAAGCACAATTCGTTGGCGCCATGAGAGGAACATATGAAGCAAGTCTGATCTAAATCTGCCAGGTAGAACTAGACACGAACCCGCTGAAAGAAAAAGTTGACAGACGTAAGTTAGCGTGATGAGATGCTGTGCCACACCAATCGGTCTCCTGATGGGTGCATGAGTGTGTGTTAATGTTTGCTCTTGTGTGGCATGTGCGCAGACGTATGTGCGTACATCAGGGGCACGTTTCCCAAAAGCATAGTTGCTAAGTTAGCAACTTACATAGTTCGTCCATTCACAGTCAATGGGCCCAACTAACTAAGGAAGCATCTGTGAATTGCAGGAAATGCATCCCAGTACATGCGTGTGCGCGCCTATGTATCCTCTCCCATACCATCCTCGTCCGGATCTCCAAATGGGTTCAGCTCATTTGTGTCCTCTGGCTCATCAAAGGGGTTGGTGCTGGCGAGGGGCGTGTCCGACTCCGCCTCCTCCAGGAAGTTCAGTTTACTGATGAGCTCTGCAGGAAGGGGTGGGGTTTCAGAGAGATGCATTACCACCATTTCACAGGAGGAAAATAATGACGCTAAATACAAAACATCACATCACAAAAAATAAATAAATTTAAAAAAAATAAACTTAATAAATGAAAATAAGAATTTACACAATGGCAGTCACTGAACAAAAAACAAACCATAATAATGAACTGCACTTTGTAGTGAACCACTTGAAGCCAAGGCTGTATTTCCAAAATTTGCTGGGATTGGCATCTGGCATCCACTGATTTAAGGGATCCCATTGGTAGGAAGGCCCTGGAGTCCCGCCTCCATGTCTCTGTTCCCCAATAGTGTGGGACACCCACTTTTAATGAGACCACAGAGCATCATGGTGCTTTTAGCGCATCTGAAAGCGGGTCAGGTCAGCACCTGCACTACTCCAGCCCGTTCTGGACCGCTCACACTGCCTCACAGACAGAACCTAACGCATTGTGCTCCAAACACAGGGAAGCAACTTCTGCCCAATATTACTCCTGATATTCAGGTACCGACCCATCAGATCTGGGAGTTAGAGAAGCAGATGCCGCTGAACTCAGAAAGAGGGGGCGGGGTCTCTCACTGGGGAGGGTTCACTGCAGAGCGCACCACCAGGGTGGGGCGGGGAGGGGGGAGGGACCAAGATTAATAAACACTGAGAGATGACCACGGCACATCTGACAATACACACCAGATACATGGACACAAGCATAAGAGGGGGGAGAGAGAGAGCGAGAGAGAGTGTGTGTGTGTGTGTGTGTGTGTGTGTGTGTGTGTGTGAGAGTGTGTGTGTGTGAGTGTGTGTGTGTGTGTGTGTGTGTGTGTGTGTGTGTGTGTGTGAGTGTGTGAGTGAGAGAGAGAGAGAGAGAGAGAGTGACAGCGAGAGAGAGAGTGAGAGAGAGTGAGAGTGTGTGTGTGTGTGAGAGAGAGAGTGAGAGAGAGAGAGAGAGAGAGAGCGCTGAGGGAGGGTGGTTTGTGATAAATAGGCACGGAAAGAGTGAAAGATAAGGGGAAAGAATGAAAGAGAGAGAGGAAGAGAAAGACAGGATAATGTGCAGAGAGGTGAGGGACAGAGGAGATGTTAGACCTTCAGAGGAACTGGTAGATTTGTCAGACGGCTTATTTCCTGGCTGTAAGGAGCCCTGCAGACCCCAGTCTAACCTACTGAGAGCCGTCAGCTGTGTTACCATCTCTGTGGGACAAAGCAGCAGGAGAGCAGTGAGCCAGCAGCGCACACACACACACACACACTCACGCACACACACTCACGCGCAAAGATTTTTACACATTTTTACTTACACATCCACAGCCTCACCGCCTCTCTCAAACACACACACACACACACACACGCACACGCACACACACCCTGATACTTACACACCCACAGCCTCACCGCCTCTCTCACACACACACACGCGCGCGCACACGCACACACACCCTGATACTTGCACATCCACAGCCTCACCGCCTCTCACACACACACACACGCACACACACACGCACACACGCACGCACGCGCACGCACACGCACGCACACACACACGCACACGCACACACGCACACACACGCACACACCTCCTGATACTTACACATCCACAGCCTCACCGCCTCTCTCAAACACACACACGTACACACACATGCACACACACACACACACCTCCGGATACTTACACATCCACAGCCTCACCGCCTCTCACACACACACACACGCACACACACACACACACACACCTCCGGATACTTACACATCCACAGCCTCACCGCCTCTCTCACACACACACACACACACCTCCTGATACTTGCACATCCACAGCCTCACCGCCTCTCTCTCACACACACACACACACACACACACACACACACCTCCTGATACTTACACATCCACAGCCTCACCGCCTCTCACACACACGCACGCACGCACACACACACACACACGCACACCTCCTGATACTTACACATCCACAGCCTCACCGCCTCTCTCACACACACACACACACACACACGCACACACACACACCTCCTGAAACTTGCACATCCACAGCCTCACCGCCTCTCTCTCTCACACACACACACACACACACCTCCTGATACTTACACATCCACAGCCTCACCGCCTCTCTCACACACACACACACACACACACACACACACACGCACACACACACACCTCCTGATACTTGCACATCCACAGCCTCACCGCCTCTCTCTCTCACACACACACACACACACACACACACACACACACACACACACACACACACACACACACCTCCTGATACTTGCACATCCAGTCTCACCGCCTCTCTCAAACACATGCGCCACACACACACCTCCTGATACTTACACATCCACAGCCTCACCGCCTCTCTCACACACACACACACACACTCACACACCTCCTGATACTTACACATCCACAGCCTCACCGCCTCTCTCACACACACACACACTCACGCGCACCTGCACCTCCTGATACTTACACATCCACAGCCTCACCGCCTCTCCCTCACACACTCACACGCACACGCACACGCACACACACCTCCTGAAACTTGCACATCCACAGCCTCACCGCCTCTCTCACACACATGCACACACGCACACAAGCACACAAACAAGGTTCGGTAAGACATATTTCATTACACATGCAGCTTGTAGGTTAAACGAGCGCTCCCACAGCCTATAAGCCCAGCTGTTTCACACAGCCGCTCAGATGTGAGACAATGACCCCAGACTCAGGCTGCAGCTCGGCTTTGTGTTCAGGGCTCAGCAGACATGTTTATACTGTGAGGTACAAACATGCAGAGACGACGATGCAGTCTAAAATGGGCAGCATTCCTACCTCATTCACTCGGTCTGAATTTGAACACACACAACTTAAAGCAGACAGTCTCTTCTTAAAGCTTTTGATCATTTTCAAATACAGAGAGCGGAGTACAGACGGAACTAGCAGACTGAACATCACGTGACCAGGAACGCAAAGCACGAAGGGCATGAGAAACAATGCAAAAGCTAGACATAAAAACAATAATTGGGAAAGAGAAAAACTTTATTTTCCCCATGAATAGTATTTGATTTAAAAAGAAAACGATTGCAAGTTGGAGTGAAATCTCACCGCTGGTTTGTCTGGGAAACAATGATGTCATAGAGGGGGCAGAATAATGGGCACGGACAGTGAAAAAAGTGGCAGGAGCCGATTGGCTCCATTTGGGATGCATGCTGACCAATCACAGAGCAACTCTATTCCTCTTGGCTACATTATAAATCCCTGCTGGCCAATCGCACTGCCACAGAGCAACTCAGATCCTGAAAGCATCATTCGACATCAGTAGGACTTTACAAAGAAAACATACAGTGACTTGCAGTTGGAATCCAGGCAATATTTTACATTAATGAAAGCTGCAGTACATGCACACTCTTGGCATTTAGCAGACACACACTCCCAGAGTTTAATCACTTCTAGACAGCATCATGATAAGTTCAAGAAAGATACTCATTGTATCCTGTACCGAGCTGCATCACAAGTCACCAAAACTCTTTTGGTCAATCACCAAAGAAACCCGACCCACTCACCTGTGATCTTGGCGGCCTTCTCCTCCTGATTGAGCCGGTTCTCCTCGTCTTCCTCGTTCTCCTCCTCGAAGTCGTCAAGGTTACCAATGTCGGCCTGCTTCATGCTCATCAGGCTGGCCAGGCTCTGCATGTCCTCGTCCCTGAGACAGCAAATTACAACGTGCCCAATGGTCAGGGAGCGATACGGCCAGCCAATCATATCATAGGGTTGCCCAGAACTGATGAATCTGCACTGAGAATCACTCAGGACTGACGACCAGGACAAACTGACAAGTGTCACACACTGGCACAGAAGCACCCCAGAACACACACTCGTACAGCCCTGATCATGTGACCTCACTCAGAACCCTGCGCACCTGCACAGCCCTGATCATGTGACCTCACTCAGGACCAAGCGCATCTGCACAGCCCTGATCATGTGACCTCACTCAGAACCCAGCACAGCAGCACAGTGCTGATCATGCGACCTCACTCAGAACCCTGCGCACCTGCACAGCCCTGATCATGTGACCTCACTCAGGACCAAGCGCATCTGCACAGCCCTGATCATGTGACCTCACTCAGAACCCAGCACAGCAGCACAGTGCTGATCATGCGACCTCACTCAGGACCAAGCGCATCTGCACAGCCCTGATCCTGTGACCTCACTCCGAAGCCAATGCACCTGCATAGTACTGATCATGTGACCTGACTCTCACAGGTTGTTTCCACAGCTGTGGGAAGCGAGATCGGAGGAGGGATTGGAGGCGGAGTCAGAGGCGGGACTCACGTGGCTTTGCCCTCGCGGAGGAAGATGCAGGACAGAGACAGCTGCAGTGTGGCACAGACCACCTTCTTGGACAGGGGCTTGAACTTGAGCTTGACGTCGGTCTGCGTGGGCATGGGGCTGGCGTACTGCTTCATGTTAATACTGCTGGTGGCTAATGCCTTCCGCCGGCCCGAGGGGGACTCCTGCAATGAGATGCAGCCAACATGAAGCCTGAATCCTCAAAATACTGAGCCCAGGAACACTACAGACCTCCAGCAGGGTTCAGAGAGACCAGCTGTTCCCACTTTCAGCAGTAAGAAGCCCAATGATTCAACAGTCCTTTGTTTGATCCGGTACATATAATTTATCACTGTGTGTGCATTTTTTGTATATTTAATGTAAATGTATCCACTTTTTCCAGTGTAGACCAGTACACACAGTACACATGGCCACAGAAATTGCATTCTGCACAGCGTGTAAACTACTTCTGACTGAAACTGATTAAAGAGTTTTATTGATCCAACATAAAAAATATCCAACAATACAAAACTCATCAAAAATATTGTCAAAATTCTAAGACTTTTTTACGGTAAGACCAAAACCAGCATACACAAAAGTCCCCAAGGCGACAAGTGAAGAGAGGAGGGTGGCAATGTGCTGCCCACTAGTGGCAGATCAGGGTCACCACGGGATGAAACTGCAGTTCTCTGTCAAATATAAGAGAACTGGGAGATGTTCACTCCCTGGAGTCATTAGTTGCGTTTGAGAGTAGAGGGGTCCCACTGAACGGGTACAGCACTAACCAGCAGCAGACAGCATTCAGCATCAACAATCCCTACAAGTCATCAACATGGTTGATTTATAACCCCATCCAGGCCTACTTTCTCATGATGGAGCTTCAAATTTGATACAAATTTTACCGCCCATTATCTCTGTGCTGTGTCAAGTTTGGTAGGGAATGGCTGGTTAGATTTATGTTAGTAATGGCTGGGTTGGATTATGTTGGGTAAAGAATGACTGAGTTGGGTTATGTTGGCACTGGCTGGGTCGGGCGGTGTTACACAGGGTGGGAATGGCTGGGTTGGGTTTGGTAACGGCAGGGTTAGGTTGTGTTAAGCTGGTTAGGGTTATGTTGGTAATGGCTGGGTTACGTTACTCTTGCAATGGCTAGACTGGGTTGCGTTACTCTGTGTAGGGAATGGCTGGGTTGGGTTGGGTTATGTTGGGTAATTAATGGCTGGGTTGGTTTAGGTTGGTTAGGGAATGGCTGGATTAGGTTATGTTGTGATGCTGGGTAGGGAATGGCTGGGTTGGGATGGGTGCAGCGCATGGAAATGTCAGGATCTCAGCAGACTCCCAATGTGACCACAATGTGGTGCAGAGGATTCGGAGAAACCTGCTCCAAGCGATGGGGAACCATGGGCACAGCCCCATAACTCCAAATCCTCCCGGCCCCGCCCCCAGCCCCGCCCCACCATATGCTGCCACTGGCTGGAACTGGGCAGCTAGCTGAGCAGGGCGTTCCCAAGCAGAATAGGAGCATCTGTTATGTTCACAGTGTTTGCTAATCTACCGTTAATTAATTACATTAGAACGCAGCACTGCACTGAGACAGCAAGGTTTTTAGGATAAGGATGGGGAACTTCAACGGACTACTTTAATCAAATAAAACCAGACTACATCCCACCCAGAAAAAGCACTCACATGTACACGCAAGCACACAAAATGGATGCATGCAGGCATACACACACACACACACACACACACACACACACACACACACACATACAGTAAACTAAGGAAACGCACATGCACGCACACACAAGACGAAGTACAGAATGTGAAGTGAGGGTGCAGAATATGTAGTGACAGACAGAGGACAGAATAGAGAATGAATAATGTCGATGTGCCTACATTCGCTGCAGTTATCAATGCCAAAACCTATATTCGCCACATTGATTGTTTCACCTTTAAGTTCCCTCCACACCAACAGTAAATGAATGGCAGCACAAAAAAAAAAAAATTTGACGGCAAAACTTACACAAACAGCAGTTTGAAAGCAATCCAATAATGTTTAGTCTTAGAAAATCCCCCACCATTACATTATGTCCCACTTGGACAACAAGTTTCAACGGGCAAGAGGAGTATTTTAACACTTCTCTATCGTGTTAAGCAGCATAGAAGTTACGTTTCAACAATCTGATGTATGACCTGACGACTACAGCCTCACACAACGGTAAGAATCGGTTCACAGACTGATGCCACGAGGAGGCTGCTGGCATACACAACGAAATGGTTACGCTTTCTGGAATAAAAGCGATATGGCAAATTCACTCAAGTAATCAAATCGTAGCACTTTCCAGAAGGAAATGAACCAGCGGCCAGGAGTGGAAAGTCCAGGTTCAGAAAGTAAAAATCCTCCCCAGAACATTATTCCAACCACCTGCATTTACCTCGGACAGGAGCAAATATGAGTAATCAGCTCATTCTGTGGGAGGAAGAAAAACTTGGCAGGACTTTCTGACCACTGGATTGTACACCTCTGCCAATGACTGATATGATTATTCAGCTTTAGTGGCTTTTATAAAGATCCTTTCTTGAAAACCAATAGAGAAATTTCAGACTTCCGTGTCAACTTCAGGCGCTGCTAAGCTACATCTACTCAAGTCAGGTAATGCTCTGGCGAAGTCGACCCTCGTTACGTCCGTGTGAACGTCTCGCGGCGTGTGCTTCTCGAGCTCTGGGCCCACGCGACCGTCCAAGAGCTCGTGGATGAGCGCAGAACGGTCAATCAGAGTACTTGAACAGAATGACTTTGCCTCGTGGGTCACTTCATAACGTTATCTAATGAGATCTATTCGTTTGCAACAGAGCGAACGCAAATAATACTGCCAGCGCAATAGCGGCCCAAAGAGAATCACGGCACTGATCTCATTATGTTTCCGGCTCCGTATGCGATTCTTAAATCCAGCTCGAACAGCCCAGTATCTACGGAAAAAAAATACATGCAATTCTCCAAAATCTGTGAAAATAAAGGCCATGAGTAAATTGGTCGCCTAAGGTGGTGTAAGTTCTGTTTTGAGAGTTAGCATGCGCATTAACTTACAACCTTACCACGTGAGAATTAAACTTGCCCTGTGAATCAGAACATGCATGTTGACATCATGCCATCATGAACAACAGCTATAGACAACGTTTGAATGAGCTGATGATCTGAGACCAGGGGATGATGAAGTTCCATCTGATTTCAACCTTGGTGTGTGGACCACAACGCTGACCTTCAAAAGTCTCAAAACCTGTCATTTATTAAAAAGGTTTGGAATGTTAACCCACACTATCACAATTAATAAAGCTGCAATGCTTTCCACAGGTTAATGTGATCATGGCCCTTATTTTTGCTAATTTTCGAAAATCCCATATGTATGTGTGTTTGTGTATGTGCATGAGTGAGCCCCCGCTCTACCTTCTGCTACCTTTCAGGCCAGAAGAGCACCAGCCCCCCAACACCACAGACACAGACACAGACACAGACACAGACACAGACACAGACACAGACACAGACAGCTCAGGTGCCACGCAGAGGCAGACTTTGAAGTGAAAACAAAGCCGGTGAGGGGCCGACAGCTGCACAGGAGTACAGACAGCAGTATGGAAAGGCAGATCTACACTAGAGGATGTAAATGAAATCCTGTTGAGATATATTTCACGGTTTAGGAGTTCCGGCCGGAACAGAGGCAGATTGGACGGATATACAGACAACATGCATTCCTGCTTCGTCATCTACTTTGTGGTTGGGGATAGTAATGGATAGTAATTTATGAAAAGTATCAGCATCAGTATGACATAAAACAAATTGAAGCTTCTGAGTATACGAAAACTTCAGTGTTTTCCGAGCATAATATCCTATGTATGAGTTATGCATCGCAGGAAAAAGCACAGTGAAACCCTGTCCCGCTCTCCATACCACATAAAGCACAGCCACATACAGGAAATGCAAGTGAATGAAGACAAATTGGTGTCACACGTACGTTCAAAGGTGACCAGAATTTTATACTTTGCTTGAATAAAGAAAAAAAATGTGCAGAAAATGTGCAGGTGCTCAAGCCCTAAACAGCATACAGCACCTTGTAGAACACAGTCACACCCGAGCATGTAAATAAACTGTGTAGAAAGTTGTCAATCTACTGCAATACGTTCATTTGACCACTAGGTGGAAGCATTATCACGCAATACACCAGCACAGTCGTAGGGTAAAGGGACTCACGTTTTCAATAACAAACGTCCACTCCTTGTCCTCAAATTCTTCCGCGTGTGGGTCCTGAAAAACAAAAAAAACCATCATGCATTAATTCATGAGACAGCGGACGCGTTGCATAATACTGTTTCTGCATGGCTTGTGCACATTTATAAATACCAGCCTTCCTTTGTCTGAGTAAATACAGCAAATAAGGGTGGATTTATAAATACTGACTGTAGTAAGCATGGAAACTTTACCAATAATGGCAAATTAATGAACACTGGCTCTAGTATGTATGAACACCGTATGTATAATGGGTAAATATATGATTACTGCTAAATACTCCTCAGATTTGACCCAGGACTTCCAGGCTTTCATATTTTCCAAGCATGTGACCCACTTGTCACGCCACTTGTGTGCAAAAATAGAGACCATTGAGAGAGATGGAGAATCGCAGCATCAAAACTGTAGCACCACTTGAACCTGAGTCCACCGGCCAGCTCTCATCCCCGCCGGCTGCCAGACTTATAAAGTGAGATGAGGGGAGAGATCAGTGCAATTACAGCCGATCCGCTGATTTAGGGATAATACTGGTCTCAACTGATCATGAGATGAACCCGCAAGTTAAACAGCTGTAAACCACCACCGATGAGGCAAAGGCTGCAGGCCCAATGCGTGCGACAGACGGCCAGCAGGGGGCATACCGAATGTTTATTTCTTAGTGGGCGAGAGGATGCGCGTGAAATCCCAAGCACGCGCGAATCCTCCGTATAGATAAAACTGTAGGCAGATGATATTCGGACGGCCTCCTGCATTCGGCAGAACGTATCGTGTACACGATGCTGATGCTTACACATTATACCGACGGCATCGACGGTTGAGTAGCAGGTATCAACGCAAATGCTGCGCACAGATATGTACTGTGAGTATTGGACGTGACCCAAGGGGATACATATGTGCGCCTCCCTACGCGATTATTCGTGCCCTGATCAGCGTCAGAATTCGCACAAGTCAAAGCATTCAACTATTACAAACACACTTATGCATACACCCACTCACACACACTGTCTCAGGCATGAACACCTAAACACACATCCACCTTTACTTATGGCAGTAGTGCACACTCGGTCCTGGCACCACATTGCGTATGCTGGTTTTTGCTCCAAATACAATTACGATCTTCGGTTTCAATAAGCGGTTTTAATAATTAGCTGAATTGCATGCTTAGAGCAGTTATTTACCATCTTATTTCACATTTTCATGAACCTATGCATTGTGCCATGAAGAAAAAAAATCCTTGAACACACTGAGCTTATTTTTCTACACTGAGAGGATAGCTGGATAATAATTTGCCTGAGCTTAAAGGGGACCTATTTTGCAATATTTATAAGGTGATATTTTGATCTTGGACTCCCCTAGAGTACTCCTGATCGTTCAAAGTCCAAAACGGAGTCCTTATTTAGCTCATACTGCCATCCTAAAAAACCACTTTTGTAGTCCATTGTAGTCTGTCTGAAACGCCTCCTTAGGGTGGTTCTTCCGTATGGCCCCCACTCCCCGTGTGCCCACTTTCTTCTGACTGGCCAGCTCTGTGGAGGGTGGAGTTGGGCGAGACGAGGCTGCAGAACACAGTTTTCCGGGTCTGCCTCCCCAGAGTGAAACGCAAGACACAGCTGCCATTTGATAAGGAATAGGCGGGGAAATTCCGCAATCTAACGTTATACTTGAATATAGATCCTATGAAATGAACTTGTTCCAATAAATGCAGCGGCTAAAGCAGAGGACGCAGTGAGAAAGTCCGACAGCTCGAGCTCAAATTTGCCATCGGCTACAGTTGGCTATGGCAACAGTGGTGAGTACAGCGCTTTTTCTACTCTATAGCGAGGATGCAGGGTAAGCTAGAATCCGGGTCGGCATGCCCACGTCTAGACCAGAGACCGTAGAAATCCGGTGGGTCTGAGTTTAGAGGGAAACATAGACAGTGAGGAGCAGCTAAAAGTGGACCAACAGCTTATGGACTGCTTCAGTGTGTATTATGGAGGACCTGCTGGTTTGTGTGCATAACTGTGGTGTGTTGTTAGGAATGACCAGCATTTCCTCGCGGAGAATGGGCGCGTTATGGATAGCGCACGAGAGCTAGATAGAGCTCCGGTTATGTCGTAAGCATAATGCAGGTTTTACAGACTGTAAGTTCCGTTTGCATGAACCGTTGTTTGTGTGGAGCAAGTGAATCGATCACTTTTACAGGAAAGAATTTAATATTCAATCGCCGATTTAATATTCAATCGACAGCAATGCAGAGAAATCGTTTGTGATACCAGACATGTTATAGCCTGTGCGCTTCCCTGTCGCTTTCACCGATAGAATCAGATAGCTTACCCAGATATTGGAGAAGTATCAGGCAGACCCCGGTCATGAATAAGTAAAGCGATCGTTTCACAAGCACCCAAAAACGCACCCAAAGCTTTGCAAAACCTACGTCTGGTCTAATTTAACCTCTCCGGTTAGCTTCAACTGTAGTGGCTACAATCAGGCAACATTATGATGAAACTGTCAGATTGATCCTTACCGAAGTAACCGAACAGAATTGCTGCATATAAGTTAACCAGAAGCACTTTTAATTAGCAGAGCACGAGAACTAACATGCAGTAGCTGATAAGCAGTCATGACTTGGAAAAATTGGTTTCGCGTCTGGTGTGAAAGCTGCTTAATGCGCCCACAGCACGTGTATTCGCTTCTTTGCATTGACTTTGAATGTAGGCTAACCTGTCACGTGAAAAATTTGTTTCGCGTCCGATGTGAAAGCAGCTTTATAGATCGTATGCGACAGCTAGAGAGAGCTCGGTTGTGTTATGAACATAATACAGGTTTTGCAGACCGTAAGTTCCGTTAGCGCAGACAAATTGCTTACGTGGAGCCAGAAAATCGATCGCTTCTACAGAAAAGAATTTCCTATTTAATCTCCGCCTTTTTTGGCTTTTTATCAGCCACAACAACTTCAAAGGGGGATGAAATTATGTTACGGTCGTGCAGAGAAATCATTTGTTATACAACACGGTAGAGCTTCTGTTTCGCATTGCTTTTTTGGTCGCACCAGAGAGCTAGCCCAGACATTTGTGAAGTATCCAGCTGATCCCGGTCATGGATAAGTGAACCGATCACAAGCAGCCGTAAACAAACACACACACGTATCCCAAGCTCGGCAAAACCTATGTCTTGTCCAATTGTGTTTTTCAGCCCAACTTTGCAGACACATACAGCACCTATCTGGTTAGCTTCAACTGTGGGGGGTACAATTGGGCAAGGGTACGATTAAACTGCCACATTGATGATTACCGAAGTAACACAAGTATACCGATCAGAATTATTGCATATAAGATAACCAGGAGAATTTTTAATGAGCACGACACGCAAACTAACATGCAGTAGCTGGTAACCGAGCGGTCATAACCACAGAGACAAACCCTTGCAATACAGGTTTTACAGACAGCAAGTTCTGTTACCGTGCACAGTTGTACCAAGCATCCAAATTAAAAACAAGTATAAAAAGTTAGCTTCAAATGAGGTTTATGTCCGCACACCTTCTGTAGAATTTCCCGATATTGCTCTTGCATATTTAGGACGCAAATAGCAACAGCAACTTGGCTACGTTAGCCGCAGTGCTACAGCCACAATCAACAGGCTATCATGTCAGGTTGGCTTATGCAGTAAAAGCAACTTGCAGCTTCTGCGTCTGAGTGTCACGGACAGTCGCGACCGATCCAGGATTTATCTTCAAATATTTTAGAAAGCCTGCGCTTGAGGCCAGTTGTTAGTGCTAACTATCGTTAGTGGTCCTGCTAGCCAGTGGCCACCCGTAACACGTTAGCTTCACTTACATTATTTGCTGTTATCGTTACTTACAGCTTGTGGCTCCAAGAGCTTGATCGATGCCGCTGCTTCAGGTTTTAGAAGCAACTGAAAGGCTTATCCTGTGTCGAATTATCCTTTATTAACAAAGCTGGCTTTGGTGAAATGCTGAGCACAAGCAGCTAACATTCCCTTTGGCCGTGGCTGTTTGCTGCCAGCAAACAAGAAAAACTACCCACTGATTTCTGGTAGCATCGTCTTTTGGAAGAGAAATAGGCGTTTTTCTTTGCGTCCAAAGTAAACGGACAAGCAGCCATGGGAGAGATACTGACAAAATTGCACCTCAAATGATCTGCGGATCTTGTATTTCCAAAAGTGTAGACACTACTACGGCATAGTATGATCTGCCGTTGTTAGTGCCTGCTAGAATAGTTTTCGGTGTGGGCAGGTCCAGCACCGTGGTTGGCTCTGGCCAGGTCTGTATTAATTGAACAGCACAACCTGACGTCAGGTTTTGCCCAGATCTCGTGAAGATCTCGGGAGGAGCTGTTCAGAGAGGAAATCGCGTTCACAAAATCATGTTCTTGGATTACGACAAAACCCCTGTATCTAATGTTTAGAAACTTTTCAGAGGTTGAGTATGGACAACCAACATTATAACATTGCTAATATGTATTAAAAGAAGGATCAGCATTATAGGTCCCCTTTAAATCAAATAAACAAGAAACAAAACAGGTGACAATGTTGTTCACCAAATAAATTGTTAGTTTTTGCAACCATAGGTCAACAGTTTCACCAATGAGGAACCTATTTTTATTCTTCGTGGCATGTAAAGATTGGACAAATGTGGCTTAAGAGGATAAATAACTGCTCTCTACATAAATGCATCTAATTTAGATGAATCAACAGCTTGTTAAAATCCTAAAACTGAAATTGCAGCTGGGGGGGGGGGGGGGGGGGGAATCAATCAGCATACACAGTGGTGCCCCCAAGGCCGAGTGTGAGAACGACTGACTTATGAGAACACAAATTCACATAAAACACGTTCACTAACTCAGTGACAAGCACATGCACACACCGTTTCGCAAGAGACGCACTAAACTCAGTCCAGTTCAAATCAATCACAGACTGCAAGCCTGGTTTAAAAAATCACAATTCAGGCATGTAATGGTCTCCCAAGTGGTGAAAGTGGGAACACAATACAGCCACAATTACACAACGGTTTTGACCCCACTGGTGTGAAATCTCTCTCACACCAAGAGCTCTTGTGTGACACTGGAGTTTACACAGCTGTATGTCCCCGCACACTGGGGTCTTTCATCAAGCAGGTTTACCGAGTTCACTACATCACAGCACCGAGTAAATCCTCAACCAGCTCATTATAGGCAAGTCAGTTTCAGGGATGCGAGACGGTCCTGGGTTGAATTCGGCAGGAACAACCCAATTCCATAATTCTGCTTTGTGAAACAGGGCTCAGCTAACTCCGTAATCCTGCTTTGTGAAACAGGGCCCCGCAAACTCAGTAATCTTGCTTTGTGAAATAGAGCCCAGCTAACTCCGTAATCCAGTTTTGTGAAACGGGCCAGCTAACTCCGTTGTCCTGCTTTGTGAAATAGAGCCCAGATATCTCCGGAATCCTGCTTTGTGAAAGGGGGCCCGGCTAACTCCGTAATCCTGCTCTGTGAAACAGGGCCACAGGGGGATTGTAAGTGAGAGTTCCTTCGTGATCTGGCCTCCACACCTGGAGGAGGAATTCGGGAGGGGAGGGGTATGGAATGAAAAATCCAAGTCCGAGCCACGCCTACCTCTGTGCTTACTTCAAGCGGCAACTTGCCAAGGGCTGATCTGAGAACAGTGTCGATACAGGGTGAGAGAGGTAATGGAGAGACAGTGAGGGAGGGGTAAGGAATGTGATCGGGGACTCTCATTTATAAGGCAGAGTAAGGAGCAATACAAACCACACAAAACAAATGCAGGAACTGGAAAAAAAAAAAAACAGGCAACATAAATAAATATTAGACCGGTCTAAAGCCTCCAGGCTAAGGTGCTGATGTGAGACCAGTCAGGTGGTTGGTTCGAGACCCAGAGTTCGCTGTCGGGCCCCTGACCCAGCCGACACGATGGGACGAGACAGGTGGTACAGGTGAGGGTCAGGCGTACCGCACCTTGAAAAGCGTGACGGTGATCTCGATGTTTTCAGGAACAGGCCAGACCACTACTCCTCTGTAGGGATTCTTAATCCCAGGCTGCCAGCCGTGACACTGCAGGATAGTGAGAAAGAAGATATGGAGCGGTTAGCAGAGATGAGCCTGAAGCAGATTTCACAAAGCAGGATTATCCAGTGAACCAGATAAAGCCCAGAACGACCCCCAAAATGTTGAGCACGGACAGGGCCAAGAGGACCAGTTCAGAGTTTTCCTCAGCTAACTCAGTGATCCTGCTTTACTCAGTGCATTTATCCAGCTAACTCTGTCACCTTGCTTTACTCAGCACAATTATCCAGCTAACTTAGCAACTCTGCTTTATTCACAGTTATCCAGCTAAGTAACTCAGATTTTTCTAAGTAACAGAAAAACTGTTCTGTCAAAGAAACGACTGGTCATACTGCAGCGTACCATCTCAATAATGTGCCTTTGAGTGCGGAAACCAGGAAGTCTGTGGGAAAACTCCACCTCCTGCAGCACAAAAAAACACACACACATACACACACACACACATACCTTGGAAGATTTCCTTCGACTTCTGCGTGTCCATACAACCACCAGCTTGTCTGGTTGCCTGAGAGGGATAAATGAAGATGAGTGATCATTCGCTCTTACTCACTGCCGTACCTATAATAAACTGTGCAGCGTGCCACCTCTCAATCACACACCTAACTCCACACTCAAACTGGCATTTACACACTCACTGAATTACATAACACTGGAATGAGCCAATAGCACAGGATGGGCTATACGAATAGCAAGAGCACAGACACACAGACAAATAAACAGACAAACAACAATAAGCTTTTGACTATGACATTCACAAATTTCGACATACACCAATTCAAATGCACCCACTAAGAGGAATTACGCAAGTACACCACGCATCAAATACTACAGATTAACACTCAACGACATGCTGGTCATCGTGGTGAAATAATTGCACATCGAAGTGGTGCAATACGGCCAGACGCAAAGTTTCTGTCTTGTTATTAATCAGGAGGTGGAGCTGCTCGTTCCTGAGTCATAGTTTCACTCAGGCCTTCGTTCTCACGCAGTGCTTCCTTTCAGCAGTCATGGACACTGCATGCACTATGCACAAGAGTTACTTCGGAAAACTCAAATGACCTTCATGGCAGTTTTCGCCTTTATTTCCAATGTTTGCAAAAACAAGTGACAACTACAATGCGTTTTTACTCATAAAAACAGACGTCTCGCCCTGGCCCCCTTCCCTGCCGAACACACCGGACGGACAGACGACCGGACAGACTGACAGACAGACCGAAAGGCATGACTGCAGGACCTGAGTACTAAATATGCGAAATTTTGTAGAGATCATGCGAACCGTTTTGGAGTTAAGCTCTGGAAAAGAGTTAATGACATCTGGACGGACAGACAGACACAAACCAAAACGCACAACATCAGGACATGAGTAATAAATAAGTAAAGTTTCGTTAAGATCATGCAAACGGATTTGGAGCTATGCTCCGGAAACAAAGTGGGAACGCCGATGCCGACATGAACGCGAACTGGAACCGACCCTAAAACAATGTCTCCTCTCTGCCTCCGGGGCTGGGGACATAATGAAATTAAGCTGGGAATTCAAGGGTGGAGAATTAATACAAAGCATCAAAAGGCTCACGTTTGGGACTGCATCATAGAAGTTCCACTACTGGAAAATGATTCACACCCTCAGAACATCCATCAGCCAATCACAATTAGGTATTCTTGAGTATGATTGAGTATGTACAATGTTGCTCATAAAGCTGGAATAGAATATTTCTTACCTCTTTTCATGAAATGATTGTGACAATGTGGTTTATTCTTGATAGAGTGTGTCAGAATTCAAAATTATTTCAACTTCATGGGCAACAGTATACTTAAACCACAGAGCAGTGGTGCTAGATCAGAATAAGTGTATAAAAATCACAGACCACCCTTAACAACCCCCACAAATATAATGATCACAGGCCCCCACACAAAATCAGACTGCCCTTATAAACATACACACCCATGTAGTAATCACTGACCGCTCTTACTATACCACACACAATGATGACAGACTGCTGTAACGAACCAACGCACACAAGAGCACAGACCATCCTTCCTAACCCACACCCGTAATAATCACAGACAGCTGTGACTAACCCACCCCCCCGCACACGCGTGCACACACAATAATCACAGACCGCCTTACCAACCCACAAAAACATGAAAATCACAGATTACACTTACTAACTCACACAGATACAAAGACCAGACCCCTCTTACTAACCCAGTAGACAAATTGGAATGACTGGAAAATAATGCAAATAGTCAAGGTGCTTTTTTGCCATTAGTCGGCCAACGGTGATTTTAATTTTATTGTGCTTTTTTCTCATTAGTGCTATATGGCAATGAAAGAATTCAGCTCCAAAATCTACACCAAGCAAAGTGTGAAAATCAGATGACCCGCAGAAGCACCAAACCCCGCCCCCATCCCCCGTCCCATTTGAGCAGAGGACGGACAGAGGGGCGTGTCTGAACCGCGTCACATGTCAGCGTCCGAGCCCCAGCTCTGTGGCGGCCGGCGAAAACAGAGCGGCCCTTTGTGCCGCGTGGCTCCAATCACCACACGCCGCTCTGTCTATGGGATAAATGCTCCTCCAGGGGTTCTGCGCTATGACAAAAATCCCAAACATGCCCCCCACCGCCCCGCCGAGAGCGCCTTCTGGGCCCCGCAGCGAGCAGAGGCACGAGCGGGCGGGGGGGGGTGGGTGACTGGACTCCATCACTCTGTTCACAGCGCCTCGTACATTCCTTCCACATGCCCGGCCCTCTCCATCAACACCGCAGAGAGCTGCTCGATCTACTGCGCACACACGCACAGCCAAGAGCAAGCCCCCAGCCTCGGAGGCAGTCAGGGGAGGGGGGCCCCCGGCCTCGGAGGCAGTCAGGGGAGGGGGCCCCCCGGCCTCGAAGACAGTAATGAGTCCATTAGTACTTGGACAGAGACGGTACACAAGATGGTGCCTAATGTCCCAGGCGATGTGGATTTATGCAGCACCTGCAACTTAAAGCCAACAGTCTCCACTCTGATCTCATTCATGATCTTCATAACCAATGGGCTGGTGTACGGAGACCAAAAAGCAAACCTCGCATCACTGTCCAAATATTTATGGACAGTGCTGTACACTTGCAGTTCCTCTGCATGATCTTTATCATTATGAGCACTCTCCAGAGTCATAAAGCTAACACCGCAAAGTTATAAAAAAAATAAAATCACAGAGCAGCACCTTTCCCCACAGAGGAGATCTACGTGAACACTTACCCTGCCAAGCTACGGCAGTGCACTCGCTGGACTAAACAAATACCAACACCAGAAACACAACGTACCCTGACTGTACCCTGCACTCGTGGGGAAATGCAGAGGAACACGCGCTCCAGCAAATCACACTGAGGACTGCTACAACACAGCACGATCATTTTCTAAACAGGGATTACCAGCTGATTTTTCCGCGATACACAGGCAACAACTCAAATTTGAACCAGAACTAAATAACTGACATCCTTTGTTTGAGTGACGACAGTGATGACTGTCAAGTCCAGAGCGAAAATCTCTAGACTCAAAAAGCACCGAATGCCAAATCAAGCGCAAGACATGGCGCCGTTCAGACATTGCTCCCGATAATCAGATCATGCAGTGTTTTCGGTGTGCGTATCGAATTCAAATAAAACTCTGATGCATCGAATTTGGGATTCACTGCCCACGGCTAAACAAAGAGAGAGGTAACAAACCGTAATGCACTCTGTATCGCGTATCACCCAAATTTGTCTGTCACGCAGTCCTCCTTCACAACAAGCTGTCAAGAGTAAACTGGAAGTGTATACATTACACATTTTTTCCACAGTCACCGTGGCAATATTTGCACACTACGGCAATGTGTGTTCAGTTATATGTTTGGGTTTATCGCTCTCAGAACAGAGAGAAAACATCTATTATGTTCTCAAAAGTTGTTGACGCTCAACAACTCTCAGGTCTGACAAATGGAGCGTAAGTTTCACAGATCAGGGCCCAGTCTCCCATCCGCAGTCCTTCACTGAACACATTGGGAATTTACAACAGGTCCCAAAGTTCATGCCCCACAGAAAAAAAGTCAACTCAGATTGTGAATATTCAACAGAATGCATTCATTCAAAAGCCAGTGTATCCCCGATGCATCTTAATTACTGCCCTCAAAGTTGCCCCGCGCAGCCCTCGCATTGAGCTGCTTCATGCTGGTAGGGGATGGGCTGTGGAAGACCTGACTGTTCGGGATACCCCAGCAGTTCTCAAATCGGGTTGAGGTCCGGGGAGTTGGGTGGCCATTCCTCTTTGCGCAGAAAGCCAGGAAGCTGCTCAGAACACCACTGCCAAGTTGAACGAGCAGTATCTGCGGGGCACCATATAGCACGAAGAACATTTCCGCACGCCTGTTGAACATGTTCCTAGCAGTGACGAGGACCGATTTCTTTTTTCCGGTGAGTATGGGAAGTAGCACTGGCTGGAGAATGTTCTTGACATAATACTCAGCATTGATGGTGGTGCCCTGGGGTACAACATGCAACTCCAACAGCCCTGAAGAAGGCATCGCCCCTCTGACCACGCAATGGGCGCTGAACTTGACTTGTTCAGATGGTGACACTTTCCCCGTGTCCTGGGGTCATTGTGGCATATTCCTTTTGCAGTTTGGTAAGCCGAGGAATCCACTGTCTTCCACATGCTCTCAGACCCAGTTTCTCATTCAGAAATCAATGGCTGATACTCTAAGAGACGGTTTCTCCAAGATTTTTTAGTCTTCGACTGAGTCTGTGGCAGGATTGGTTTCTCTTTCCCCTGGCCTTTCGGATGAGGTCCTTGGCCCTGGAACTCAGGACTGAAGGGCGACCTGCACGGGGCTCGTCTTCAAGGGAGCCACAACTCTTGAGTCTCTGCCACCACTTCTTCACCCATCGTATGCTTCTGCCAAGGTCCTGAGCTCCTCCCTGCAAGTTTCCCAGCCGTAAGGCAATGGCTTGAGCACAGACCTGAGGCTCTGAAAGAACAGCACTTCCAGATTTTTGTTTCGCCATCGCGGCAGCACTACCAAAAAGGTTCTCTCAGTGACAGTTCTCTTTTGGTTCCTTGGTCAACCAAGAAATTTATTAGGTCTCTCGCAAACAGATGAACCAATTAAACAACCTCTCAACACCTGGCTGTATTGGTTTCTTTAATTAATGATTCGATTACAGTTTTTTCCCAAAAATTTCATAGAAAGAAAAGAATCTTCTAAAAATAAAAATAACTGGAATTATACATCAATAAATAAGTCAATAAATAAATCAAGACACCATTTTCCACTATTTTGTTGCGTTTGTTTCTTGCAACCATAAATCAGAAAATGATTTAGCACCCAATGATGATATGATAATGTACGTCTCCAACAGCAGCTTCCGATTGCATTAAGGCTTCATTCAGGTTCCAGTTGAGTTGCAGACTTCGATTTTTACGCACCCTGCAGTTGTTTGGTTCCATCATGCAGCAGATGTGGCTCTTTCATGGAATCCTCGCTGTTTTATGAATGGCTGGAAGAACTACGGAGTCGTCAAAACTCACACACGATTCACACTCCGTCTCCCTCAGGACTCAGGGTCTCATCTCACAGCAGAAAAAGGCCAGGCCGTTTGCTGAGGGTTATGGATAAACATTCTGACCCCAAACTTCCAAAGTAATGTTTTTGTGCTTAAAGGCTGTTATGATGCACTCATTATCTAACGGAGCTAGTATGCTAGAAGAGGAGGAATAACGACAATGACATTAGGATACGTCAATGGTTTATTTACTGTAATATTGATACTTGAACCAAGTGAAACTGGGGCGAATGGTTGGTGTCCCGGCAGTAGCTCCATCAGGAGACAGGACATGGCTGTTGAAATTGGCACAGTCCCAGTTTTAATGGGACGTCTAGTTACGCAGCTTTCTGCAGAGACTGCTCAAGACAAAAAAAAAAATGGCTCACAAGTGTCTATGAGGAGGTTCCCGTACCAAGTCTGCAGCCAACTCTGCTATAGAGTCCATGAAACATGACTCTCTAGGTCTCAGCACCCAGGGGTCATTCCATGTCAGATCACCCAATGGATGTCACCCCACCCCCGCAGATTTTGCTCAAATTTGGTAGGGTGGCTTTGCTGGCAAAGCTGAAATTCCAAATATCAGCTCAATCCGGCCAGCTGTTCCTGAGTTATGGCCCACCCAATTTGGCAACCAAAACAAAAAAAAATAAAAAAAATCGGCTAAAATGGGAGTACCGGCCGATGTTTGACCACCCATATCTCAGCAACCGGTGGGGCTATCACAATAAAATTGGTGTCTCTGGACTGGGAATTCACCAGGGAATCCAAATCTGGATCTTGATCTAGATATTTTATTTTTACCCAACATCAAATCTAAGGCCAGATTTGGATTCCTTGGTGAATTAGTCAGGGCGCTTTTGCATAGGTGGCGCTTTTTTTTGGCAAGAACGCAATTTTCATTTGGCCATCTCTCAGTGCGCCCCCAAATCAGGGTGCTTGCTCTTTTTCCAAATTGAAATTCCAGACTTTTCCCAGACTTTTTTAAAACTGATATATTTTTTCCAAGACCTTGACTTTATGTACTCGTATACCAGTGTGCTTACAGCCTTTGTGATCGGGTGAGATTGTACAAACTGTGTGTATTAGACATGTTAATACTTATAGGCTAGGAATCGATGAACAAATGCATTATTCACAGTCAAAGGTTTTTACTGATGAAAACGTTTTAGGTACATGAATTTAACATCACATAAGTCTTACATAAGACTATCCTCACAAAACATGAAGGGATGGATAAATGTATGAAGATTAATGTCTCTTCACTCACATCATCTTTTTATGTCCTTGAAATCACTGAACTTATCATTATGTTCTCATTTTAACTTGCAACTTGCACTTGCATTTAACTGCATCACAACAACACAACAAAGTGCATTCATTTGATTACTTCACTTGGTTAGAAGAAAAAATAAATTGCAGATTGGCAAAGACTCTAATTTTTAATTTCATTGAACTTCAAATCCAGTTTCTTCTGGACATCATGTAGCTCCCCTTCCTTTTCTTGGGCTGCCTTCCTCAAAGCATTTGACTGGGCTATCAATGGTACTTGACCGAGCTGCTCCGCTTTGGCGGCCAAGTCATCGGCGGAGGACAAGAGGCCACTGATGTTCAACTCGATTCGTTTTTTTGTTTTCTTTAGTTCATCAACCTCTTCTAAGAGAGCCTTTCTCTTTTCGCCCTGCTGCAAAGCTTCTCTTTGCTTTTTTTCATTTTCTATGAACGACCGGTACCTCTGCCTAGCAGTTGATGCTGAGAGGAGTAGTTCTTTGGTAATGGAGACGTTTATCAAACCAGCAGTTCTTGACTGGAAAAAGCTGGACGCCGGTGGTGATGTCAATACACTAGCTGCCAGGCTTGAGTGCTTCTTGCTTTGAAGATGGCTCACCAGTGCTGCCTCTCCCATGCTGAGAATGTCAATGTTTTTCGAGCAATATTTGCAATAAGCTTTTGTGTTTGATTTTGGGTCAGGTGCAATCCAGTCTTTAAATTTTGGGTGTTGTAGCCATAAATTCGAAAACACGCAGCGACCCATTTCTGTTGACCACTAGGCTAGCTATGTGCCTCTGCAATGACATGACATCACGAAATGTGCTCAAACAAGCGGGAGACCAGGCTACGTAAGCGTTGATTGGATATCATTCCATTAGGTTAATACAGTATGTGACCAGTTCGTGAATCCTTCCTATTTTTCATTTCACAATGCCTTTGTGCTACTGTAAAATTCTACCACACATTTCCATACTTTATTAAGACTTAATCACAAAATCCAAGACTTTTCAAGGTCTGGAAAACAGCGTTTCAAAATTCCATACTTATTAAGACTTTCAAGACTTGCGCAAGCACCCTGCCAAATGGATTTCAGTGAAACTCATTTTATTATGCTCGTCTATATCTCTACTATTCATGATAAAAATTCAAGAAGGTTTTTTGCCTCATTAACCCTTTACATGCCAGAGTTTGACATATGTCGCAATCAAGCACCACCTCCGAAAAATGCCCATTTTTGTTTTAGTCCCCAATAACCAGTGGGGAGAACTATTTGAGTGTTTTCAAAGCATTGAGGCAAGAGAACTTATTCAAAAAAGCAACAATTTATTAAAATGTTCAAACTGAAAAGTCAGAAAAACAACAATCAAGGCACCCATAGGTGCTGAAGATACTTTGGCCTTAAAGGTGTCACCACCACAGACTAATGACTCAATAATTCTGGAATTGTTTAGCATGGAATAAAAACTATATAAAAATTGTACCAGTAACAGAGGCTTCTGCGTTGATGTTCCTGAAATAGTCTGAAATAAATGACTGCCTGTCATTCTAACTAAGGGACACGCTCCTCAAGAGGTTCTCAGGACAGCAACTGAATTGCACATAGTTCACAACTGACTAAAACGTTTGGACAGATTTGTCCGGAAAATCTCACAACATAGTTCTAAATGAACTGAAGGACATCCTTGTCCAGAAGTTTTAAGCCACATCAACTAAAAATATGGGACAAACTTGTCCAGAAAATCTCACAACATAATTCAAAACTAACGGCGGGCATCCTTATCCAGAAGGTAACCATAGTACTTCTCAGAGGGGGTTGAGGACCTTTGTCTTTACATTCTGCATTGCTGCATGCATTATGCATACACACAGGCCATGCCCATTCAAAAATGTGATCCGAAAATATATGATCAAATATCTTGGGAGCAAACTAATCGTTAAAACAATATCCCACAAGGTAAAGATGGAACGATGTACCGCTCGCAGGTCTTAAAATCAGAAGATGTTTGTGATAAAGCAGGATTTCCACGGCTCTATTCAGACTTTGAACCTGCCATCAAAACATGTGGTCACAGCAGTGCTGCCACCTGCCATATGAGCCGCCTATTGGAGCACTGGAGAAAAAAGCTTTTGTCTTTCTTGATTATAGTATTGATCATACTCCTCAATTGGAGTGTGATCTGGTGTGAACATTTTAGCACAAAGAGGGTTAACAAGGCAAAAAGCCTTCTTGATATTTTCATCATGAATAGCAGAGATGTAGAGAAAGACAATAAAAGAAGTTTCACTGAAACCCATGGGGGGCGCACTGAGATATGGCCAAATGAAAATCGCCTAAAAATCGCAGTCTTGTCATAAAAGGCAAAAGCACCCGAACTAAGCCACTGCCATTTATGCAAATTTGAAAAGAACAAGTCTCAATATATCCAAATACACATAAATAAGCAAGGTTTAGTGAGAGCGCAGGCCCTGGGAGAGTCTCAAATGTAGTCCAAAATGCAGAAAGTCAGGATTTGAAGCACCACCTATAGGCGAAGCCCTCAAGTAAACCTTGAAAATTAAATAGTTATATGGAAGAACTCTTCCAATACATTCATATACCAAATGATCCAGGACGGTCACTGAGGGCGCACCAAAATATTCAAAGGTCAAAGTCCAGATTTTGACTATGTCAATATTTTGGCCCGTTTCACCCCTACCCTAAAAAGGGCTGTAATTTCCACCCCAAAGGGATCTTTTGATGAAAAAAAAGAATTTTTGTCAGGTTGGACAATATATCTACCCCCACAAAAAACTGCAGTGGTCTACTGGAACATGATACATCACCCCCTTCTATGAGCTGGTCTAAAGTTAGACTCTGGCTCTTAAGCCTGCTTACTCTGCTCTGGCTCGCAGGGGAGAAGGTGAGATTAGACCAATGAACTAAATAAAAACAGAAAATAACATAACACAGGGACCTGAATGGCACATCAGAGTGCCAATCATATCCGTGTCAGGGGAAGACACAGCTAGACCTAATAAACCAGGTCAAGAAACGCAGAGAGAGAGAAATCGCGGGACAAAATGGGTCGCACATCACCACATGTGGGATGCGCTGAACATCAAGTACCTTCTGAAGGAGCCGCGCAGGGAGCATCAAGCACAAACTTCATTAGAGCTGCATTAATGGGGCACCAGGCTGGAGCGACAACTTGAGTTTCCATCTCATGTCAAGTGAATTTTAAGTGAATTTTGTAAAATTCGCATTCAAGAAAATTTGAATGACATGCATTTCCATCAACTAGCTTGGAGCAAATAAACTCAGATAAATTACTTAGGCCAGTTTTTCCACAAGATGGCGGTAGAGAACATTCGTGACACACAGAACAGCAGAAGAAGAGGTCTCAAAATGAAAAAAAACAAACCAACTGAAGCAAAACAACCAGAAGAGAAAAAACACTGGAGGAGAAACAAGAGGCTGTAAAAATGGAGAGGTTTACAGGAGTTGTATGCCATTCAGCAAATAGTCATAGAACTTTTCTTTCAGCTAATGATGGCAATGTTTGACCCAAAGTAGAGACAGAGAAAGTTGAATGCTGACGCACACAGCAGCAGCAAGGCAGCCTCGTCAGAACTTAGTCGGCTAAGCCGTTTCCATCCCAAATTATACGCATTAACCACCTCAAGCGAGCGTATAAACTTTCGTGTGACTTCGGAGGAAGTTCATTCGCATTTAGCGGTTTCCATCTGCTTTTTCCAATGTGAATTTTCAAGATGCACATAAGAATAGCGAGAAGGAAACACAACTACAGACACAAATAAGGGTCAGGAACTGGGCCCTCAGGCTCCCCAGACTCCGCCCTCCAGTAACACGAGGATCCAACATCCTGCCTCACCCCTCTCTGAAAACAGCTGCTTCCTGATGGGTCCCTGGGTGCAACCCGAGGCCATTTTACAAGAGTTAAGTCACACTGTCACTGTACCAGTGAGTAAACTCCCCCCACAGTGGGGGGGTTGGTTCTGTAGTGTCATGGCTTCAGTGTTCGACTGTAATTTGGAAGGTTATGTTTCAGACCCCAGTGGAGCCAGAGTTAAATCAGTGCAGCTGTTGGGCCCTTAAGGGCCCTTAAACCCACTTTGCCTTAATGGGGGGACTGACCCCTGTTTCTGCTCATCAATGGAAGTCACTTTGGGTAAAAAACATCAGCAGTCAATTGCATGTATCCCAAGAGCTCCCAACTATAGTTCGCCAAGTAAAGGATTCAGCTCATTTTGGTCCGTTGACCGAAATGATTCGTTCATCAATTCATTCACCAGGTCATTCAGTGGTCCTCCGTGAGTGCAGTATCGTTTCTGAACCGAGGCACTGAGCGAGCGAGACGAAAAAAGTGGAGCTGACTGGTTCATTTGGCTGCCTTGTTTAATTGCACTTCCAGAAAAAAACCAGGATGATGCTCAGCAGGTCTAATCGGCTCATTCATTCATGTTCCCTGAAGAACTGCCAGGCAGCTTAGCAAGCAAACATTGCTATAGAGCAGGAGGGTGTAGTTAGCTGTACTCGGCTCAAGAGGTTCACACGGTTGCTAGCTACTGTTCTAAATGGTGAAATGGTTTGTGGTGGCAATTTCAGTCAATAGAAAGCAGCTGACTATTTACACATCCCCAAACCAAATGAACAAATCCTTACACGGCATCAAGTCAGACCCGCCGGTTCACAGAAAGGATCCATTCAAAGAGAACGAACAGTTCACAGATGACACACCACAACACGCATGATATTCATCCAGGTAAGAGGACAGTACATTTCCGGAAGGAGGAAATCTGTGCCCTCACTTCAAAAGGAAAGGGGGGCAGGGGGAGATAAATTGATCGATAACATTCCGTTATATGGGATATGGGGCCAAAATAATAAATTGAAAAGAATACGAGGCAGAAAACCTTTTCCACTGACTTCCAGAGCTTGCGACACAGGACACGATGAGACAAGCAACTTGAGAAATCAGGAGCAGGATGAGAATCAGGATTTCCCACAGAGCGCAGAATGCACCCGAACATTGGTGATGTTTTATGAGGAGCTACCCTGTGGTGTTCCAGAGAGCAAAAAATTGGATTTATCAATTTCTATTTTTTTCTTAATTTAATTTAATTGAGTCTCATGACCGCATCCTGTAAAACTGATAACACTGTTTAAATACTCCACTTTGACTGAAAGAATAAGCGATTTCACATTTGATTTGGTAATGCAATGGCAGAAATTTAACAGAATTCAGAGCGGAAACGGACGCCTTGGCCATCTTGGCTTAAGTCCAACAGTACATAGGACCGTAGTGGCATTAGCAAGACCTGCGAAAAAACCACAGGCAGCAGAGCCTGACAGCAGTGAAGAAGAGTTTCAGAGATGTGGCTGATAAAAGTGTAAATAGGAAGGGAGACTAGGGATAATGTGAAGTAAAATTGATGCATCCCAAACCAAAACAAGGACAGGAGTTTAAAAACAAACAAAAAAAAAACAAACTTGTAATGTGACATGTAATGGGTTTGTCACTCAGACTGAAGAGGAGCATTATTCATCATTCATTCGTTTATTAGACAAAGCACACACAGATATTACTGAACATTTCTGAGAAAGCAACAGTTAAGACTCACTAAGCTAGAGGCTCATGTTTACGCGTAGACCCTCGTCGTGGGAATATTACACAGTGTTAAACATTTAAAGCGGTCAGGCCGGGTAATGAGTCACCGGTCATTAATATTTAAGGGAGCAGGGCTACCGAGCACCGAGCTGGACAGACGGCCTTGTTCAGCGTCGGACGAGGGCGAGCGCATGAAAAATTCAGCGCGGCAGAGACGACGATTGAAGCAGAGACCTCGCGCTCCAAAAACACCTTCAGCACTTTCAATCCCGCAGAAGGCCTGGCCCGTACCACAGCACACAGCAGAACATCATCCTCTGAAATGCCACTTTATAAAGGGCTTGTGCCATCTTCACACCAGAAGGGCACTCAAATCAGTGACAGAGGAAGGGGGGGCTGGCTTTACCGGAGCGAAAACCTACAAGATGGCAGCTCTCCAGGGACAGGACTGGGGCAGTGCTGGATTACAGTACATCAGGAATGCCAAATCTCATTCAAAAAAGGCAGGTGTGTGTATGGGGGGAGCTCCAGCCAAGCAGTTACACACCTGATTTTACGGATCAATCTCTGCAGTATTCCCTTAAGACATCGAAGAGTAAGAATCAGGCGTGTAACTGGAATATAAGCCAGCACTCACCAGTCCTTTCCACACAGTGAAACATTTCAAGCTGGGTAGATTTAGACATAGAAGCTCCCCTGCAGCCTTATGAATGAGAGTCAACCACACTTAAAGATAAACTCAGTTTCAAATCACAATTGGTCGGGATAACCAATAGTAAAGCTTAACTTTTGAAAACCTGAGTTCAATATCTAAAAACTTTTTATGACAAGAAGAGTTAAAGAGAAGATATCAGTTGACATAACTTCATGGGGGGGTCATCAAGTTTTACGGTAAGGAACTCCTGCATAACAGGAGTGACTTTAGAAGGACAAACTGATTTTACAGATCGGTCCCAAACACGGTGGACGGAAGAGGTGATTGACAGAACCCGATGGGGTTGTAAAGAGTAGCAAAGGCAATAATACCCAGTTTATTCTCCCAAAATCCAAGGGAGGGGACCCCGCAGCCCTGTGCAGAGCTGAAGCCTGTGTATCTATCCTGTTAAAACAGTGAAGATTCGTTTGCCGAAAGAGATTTAACAAAGAGGCAGCTGTACAGCTGAGGAATGGAGTTCACTGAATTTTACCTCTCAACAAGTAATCACATCAGTGGCAGCTATATTTGTTTTCGGATTGTGACCGAAATCGATAAGCGTGTGTAGTTGAACTCCCCGATGTCCTCACCAGAAACCGTGATGATCGGAGATGGCGTTTTTCAGTTATCACACGGAATCAAATGTGGACAGCCAGACAGGCAAGACATGAGGGGGGTAAAACTCATTCACATGACAAAGAAATCATTATTTACTCCACTGCGGAGAAACGCTACAGTTCGTTACACAGTGTGCTGTCTGAAGTGAAGGAAAAATGCCCTCTGGGCCACAGCCAATTCTGGCTCTTTCCACCGGCTGATTCTGACCACATTTCCTGGAACGCCAGCATGAGACTTTCTTCAGCCCCATTCCTTCGGAGATGCCCCAAGATTTTAACAAGCTGGGGTTTTGGGAAATGTGCTCCTGTACAGGGGCGTTGGCAGTAACATCAGAGGTAAGGTCTCCACACTGCGCTTTAGAGTAGCTGCAGTGCCTCCAGCAGGTAACCCTGAGGATAAACACACAGCCACATCCTCACAGGGGCGTTCAGAGACCTTCGGTCAGGCGAGACCAATTCAACACATTTCAGCAAAACCTGAGTGTGTGAGTGAGTGAGTGAGTCCTACAAAATACAACACAGCTCTTAAAGTCCCATATGCATATTCGGACATGCCTCAAGTTACCATCACATACACACTGGGGCCAGCACATGCACAAGCCACACACACACACACAAACGTGCGTGCAGAAACACACGCATGCTCTCCCTCACACACGCGCACACACAAAGACACACACACACACACACAAATGCAGACCCTTCTGAAATGTTCCTGATTCTAATGTAAAGTGCTCTTGTAACCACCGCATTTCTGGGACGTTTGTAAAAAAAAAATAATAAATAAATAAATGCATGAGAGGAAAGCTGCATCATCAGCGGCACAACCCCTCTGCAGCCCAGCTGTGCAGTGAAGCCTACAGCCGCATGAGGCTCAGCTCAAACGCAGCGCCAAACAGGAGCACGGCGCCGAGGAAAGACACGCCTGACACACGAGCGAGAGATCGAGAGACAGGGAACGCGTCAGAAGTACCTCACTATTCCACTTTTACAAGCAAACAAAGAACAGCTGGCAGCGTATTTTTGGGGACTGGGGAGGCGAGTGAGAAGGATGAGGGTCAGAGTGTGTGTGAGGTACAGCCGCCCTCCTCCCTCCTGTGCTCCCAGCTTGGGTCCTGCACGGTCTCTGCTTCACCAGAGGGGGGCATCATTTGGGCCAGTTGATACACAAACATGACAGGAACAGTTCGTGCCGAACTCTGGAGTGTCCTGAAAACGCCACACACATCTCAGTCAACTAATCAAATGCATGCGGGTCAGTGGGGTGATAAAATAAATGAACAATTAAAAAAATATTATGACAGATTAAAAAAAACCCCACAACAAGAGCAGCTTGTAGTGTGCAGGCACACTACAGGTCATGCTGTATACAGGAATTTAACCCTGCGAGTCATGCGCATTACAAGAACAGCATCAAGTGCCGCATCACAGACTGTGGCAGAGGGAACAAAACAACCAACTTGTGTACTGCGACGAAACCAGCGGCTAAGTGTGCCGACAGCAGCCAGGTAAGAATAAAAACACAGTAACAAAACAGCTTGTGGGGGCCGCCAAGCCAATGTTGACATGGAGAATAAAAAATAAAAATTTGAAGTATGTATTATGATTGGTCATTATAAGTGGAAAACTCATTGTAATATATTGCTTAACTGTAAAAATGTGAATAATTATGTATATATGTATAATATATTGAAATAAGTACATTGAAACTAATTAATACTACTGCTGTCATTCCGTGACAATTTGCCTCTTGTAATTCCGTGACATTGACTTTTTGAAATTTCTTGCCCATAAAGCAGGGTTAAAGTCAATATTTGTTTCTATAACTTACAGTATGACAGTACAGAGAAAACTATTGCTGTAGTGCGCCAAGAGTAAATGTGCAGTGAGTATTCCCATTGTGGAACCCTGACAGTTAAGGTAGAGTGAGTAACCCTACTGTGCTGCCCTAAGGTTACAGTAGTGAGTATTCCCGCTATGGATCCCAAAGAGGTACAGTACAGGGAATGTTACTGCTGTAGTGCCGAGAGTTAGAGTACAATGACCATTACTGCAGTAGAATCCTGACAGTTACAAAACAATGAGTATAACTGCTATAGAACCCAGCGAGTTACAGTAGTGAGTATTATCGCTATGGAGCAAAGAGTTACAGTACAGAGTGCATTACCACTGATAAATCCTGAGTTACAGTACAGTAAGTACTACCTCTAGAGTGATGAGAGTTGAAGTACTGACTGTAGAGCACTGAGAGATAAAGTACAGTAAGCATTACGGCCATAGAGCACTTTGAGTTACAGTACAGTGAGTATTACCACTGTTGTGCCTTGAGAGTTACTGCACAGCGGGTTTTACTGCTGTCGTGCCTTGAGGATTACAGGACAGTTCTCATAGGAGTGGTTTCACTTTCACCTCAGTGACTTCACTCACTCTGGACTGGTCAGGCCATCGCAGGCTCTCAGAAACCGTAGTCATGCGTCTGGATATCCAGTAGCGAACAGACCCTAACCAACCAGACAGTCCGGACGGCCGTAACCGCATGGGCGTAGCCCCCAGAAAACCCGCTTCTCCCCATTTTTGCGCATTATTTGCCCAATACTGCCACCATGGCAACCAAAATCAATTGCGTTATAAGTATACCACATTTTCATCCCAAAAACATAAGTAATTGGTCCAAAACTGCAGCCTGTACTGTGTCCACAAGAAAATCTCTCCGTTTTGCCGCTAATGTGCGTATTATATCGCTAATACTGTTGCTATGGCAACTAAAATCGATAGGTGTCATAAGTGAAGTATCACACATACACAATATGAAAGTTATCGGTCAAACATTACAGCCTGTGCAGCATCCAGAAGGAAGAGTGCATGTCTCAGCACTAATATGCACATTTTTTAGCAAATACTGTAGCCATGGCAACAAAAACTAATAGGTATCCTAGGCGAAGTATATCACATGCCCATACCATTTATGAAAGTAATTGGTCAAAAACTGCAGCCTGTACTGCGTCCACAAGGAAGTGTCTACAGACGCGGCGGTGGCGGAGACGACACACATCAATCCATAGTAGCCGCCCAACTTCGTCCAGGGGCTACAATTAGATCCCTAAACTGGGTCCCAGATCAACAGATAAAGCCACATGACTCATTTTTGGGGCTGTTCTTCTCTTCTCCAGACCGTCAGGCAAGCCATGGCCAATGCATCATAAACTGCACCGACACTCCGTACAATGGCATTTCACAGTAAATCAGAACAGCTTCAAAACTGCTTACTTTGGCTAAAAGCCTAGAAATATTTTCTGGTGTTCTCAAAATCCCATCTGTCGTTCACACAACAATAATGTATCACTTTCAGGTGCAGAAATTGCGATATGGCAAATAAAGAGGCGAAGAACAACAGTTTAAACAGTAAGCTTCCAAAGAGGGATAACGGGACGAATCAGAATTCCCTGTCTGAAGAGGAGAGATCGGGGCCAGCCGCTCAGTCACAGTCCCCCTTATAGATAAGGCCATTACAAAGTCCAATTTTTAGCCCATATTTGGTACTCTAACTTTTACTTCTTACATTTACCTTGGGCTGCAACCAGTGTACATATAATGGACCAGTCAATCTGCACCACATGGTAAAACTGAGAATCCACACACTAGCGTGTGCCAAACACATCCTCAACAAATCTGTGGCGCCCACCTGAACTGATCAGCAGATTGAAATGGCACTTCCAATGTCCCAATGGTGTGCGAGTTCTCTCCTGATGACACCACAGGCACAATATGAGGGTAGGGGGGTCAGAGCAGGATATTGAAGTAAAGCAGCAATAATGCCTCGTATTTCTCAAAACGATATCATGCCAGCGTAAACAACAATAAATATATATATAAATAAACACATTTCATAACGCTCAACTCCACATGTAGCAGGGCAATAGGGCGTTTAATGGCCCATCAGTTATTTCAAAGAAATACAGATCTCTGGTGAATGTCAGTCCACACAAAGCACATGATCGCTGCTAGTGCCTCTGTTTGCTCTTTAGTGTGCGACCTTGTGCTAAAGCAGAAGTGGCCAGTGAGGGCCATATCTGTTACTGACTTTCATGCCAACTTTTGGCCTTTAATTTGTTAATTTCCCTGAATTACTGCCAAACCAAAAATGAAATTTTTCTAAAAGGTCAAGACTAAAGAATGGCCACAAAATACGGTTCTTGAGTCCCTAAATTACACATTTCACTACAGTTCATCCAGGAGTACACTCACATTTGCTTGCAAGGCGTCCAACTGGCTGATGTAGTGAATGCATACACTCACTACTGCCTTCAAAGTCAGGAATTGACCACCCCAGCGCCAAAGAAATCAATCATCAAGCTTTCCTCCGCAAGCATTTTGGGTGTACGAATGGGAGTGAGTGCGAGTGTTTGTGATGTTTTATCAGGAAAACATGCAGTGTTTAGTAAGAACAGCAGCAGTGAAAACACTCTCCACCACCCGGCGCACACAGCACCACACAAATGCCCTTCTGTGGCTGTTCGGTCAGAGAAAAATAATACTGAAGCTGCAGAGGAAGAGATCAAGGCCTGGGATGGAATAGATTACAGATGTGGCCAATTCCATTGTGACAGGCGTTACATTTGCACATTTTTATCCCCCGCCACGCGATTAGCGCGAAGCGGGGGATATAGTATTGGGCTCCGTCCGTCCATACGTACAAACATATAAATGTGGATATTTTAATAATCGTTGACTAGATTCTTTTCATATTTGATATCTAGGTTTATCTCAGTGGGGGAAAGGTACCATGCAGTTTTGGTGACCTAAGGTCACAAGGCTTAAATTTGAGTATCTTGGTCCGTCCGTACGAACACATAAACTTGAATATCTTACGAATCCTTGACTAGATTCCTCTCGTATTTGATACCTAAGTTCATCCCAGTGTGGGGAAGGTACCATTCTGTTTTGGTGACCTTCACCTTTATTTCATGGTCACAAAGCATAAATTCCAATATCTTAAGAACTGCTGACTGGATTCTTTTCATGTTGGATACCTGTGACAACCCCCAAAATTCTGATGTTTCCTGGTGGTGATGGAGGTGACAGCTTGTCAAAATAAACATCGCCATGTCGATACCTCATCAATTTCTAAATTGGAAAATTAAACATTGCATATTCTTATTGCAGAAATAACAATGAAAAAGATCCGCAAAATTCATAATAAAGCATATTAAATGTTGCTGACCTAATGTGTTCACTTTCTGAGTTTGTTATTTTTATGAAATGTCTCTATGATTGAGTGGCAGTCAGCCATTACAATACAGTGGTCATGTCAAAGTTAATTACTGAACAGTGATACATTTTTAGATTATTATCCCCCGCCGCGCGATTAGCGCAAAGCAGGGGATATAGCATTGGGCTCCGTCCGTCTGTCCGTACAAGTGTCCCTACGGACACATAAAATTGAGGCAGCGGGGGATATTGCCATGTTAGTGGCAGACATTGTTTTTTTTTTTAATTTTTACCAACTTCACTGTCAACCATAATAATGCAATATTTGGACTGTGTGTACTACTACAATTCAACCCCATGCTCTATCAAGATTTACAAACTCTATGCCAAAAGTACTGTTTTAATCATTGTTAAGATGTTAATTAGCTGTGATGGGCGTTACAGCTAAAAGACATTGGGTTGAAGCCATAGACATTTTACTGTAATCTCTGTGAACTGCGATCTCCTTTAAATATAAATGATGGGATTCAAAAAGCTAAAGCAGTAAGACAGTTTGACCATACTAGTTGAGTAAAATGAACTCTTAATTCACTGTGACGGGCGTTACATACTTGTGACAGGCGTTAGTGGGCAAATAATCAGGTCTTCTACAATGTTTCTGTGGTTGGTACCAGTCGTTCACCACTCTAACATGCCTTATATGAGGCATAGTCAATCCCCAAGGCCTATTGTCATAATCCTGTTTGCTACATGAGCAGGGATATACGTGCGTCTTTGTCTTTGTGCAAGCCACTTAAAGGGACTCTTTGCTTGAAGTTTGTTTACACTTTGGCGAGTTAAAAAAAATTGCCTCAATACTCTAAAATCAAACTTCTAGAGATGAAAAATGATGGCTTTGTGCCTTTTACTGCAATAGCAGTTGAAATGGCGCACTTGGGCTTGCTGAGATTTTTGCTAAAACAATACTGAATCTGCTCTTCGCCGTTCTCGACATTCATGCTGCCCCTGGGATTCAGATTTCCCCATTCTGAAGATTTACTGAAATAAAGAATAGAGCATTTTAAAGAATAACTTGGAAAAACACCTGTACAAGAAAATGATCCACAACGCTTGACTAAATGCCCTTATTACACATGGAGAGTCAAGTGACTTGCACACGGACATAGTCCCATCAAATCCATAATCCCACTGAGCTCAGGTAACTTCAATGAACAGCAAGCATCATGCATGACTTCACATGCAGGTAGGCGGCTGGTTTTAGCTCCAGCCATGCCAGCAGTGGTGTACATCAGGACACTGAATAGTTGTAGACCAGTGGCGGCTGGTGAGCTGGCGATAGGGGGGGCGAGAACCCATCCCTTGAAAAGAATGATTGGTCATGACCTTCTTTTCAATCATTCATTTAAATTACCATCACAAAAGCTCCGAAAACTCTCAACATTACCAGGTGTGGTCAGTTTTCATTTAACGCACACCTCTCAACTCTCACGCACTCCGCGTGAGTTTTAGTGGCACATTTACGTTCCCCTGCTGTAGTCAGCAACATTTCAATCAACACGTGTGTAAGAGATTCTCGCAAGGAAATGAAGTCCTTGTGCGTGGAGGTTTATCAGGTTCACCTGCGTAATGACTACAGACTTTTCTCGCTTTTCTTTACACAGGGGTTGGAGGCAAGGCATGCGCTTCATCGTTTAAATGAAATAAGATAATTTGAAACATCTTTATGGAATTCCATTGCTTCCAAAGATCTTATTTCATTTAAACAGTATAAATGATCATGAAACACATGCCTTGCTTCCAAACAAGAAAAGCAGGACGAGTCCAATGTCATAACGTAGGTGAAACTGATAAACCTTCACGCACAAGGACTTCAATTCCGTGTGAGAATCTCTTACACATGCGTTGATTGAATAGTTGCTGATTACAGCAGGGGAGCGTTAATGTACCATTAAAACTCATGCATGAGAGTTGACAGGTGTTTGTTATTAATGGAAACTGACCACACCTGATAACGTTAAGGCTGTTTGGAAACGTCCCTTTATGACAATTAGTCCTGGCTAGTTCTCAATAATTTTCCTTTACTGACGCTTTTCCCAATTATCGTAACTGGCAACTTAAGACACGGCTTCTCTCCATATGCGATCGACGGCGATGAAATCGTGGGCGAAATTCAGTACAGAAAAATAATTTACTTATTAATAGGCCAGCGCTTCGCATTGATTGATTAGGTCCATGTTCCAATGAAATATCGCCTTTCACTCTCGGTATTGCGTGGGTTGATTAACAAAAATAAATAAATAAATAGTGGCACTTGGCAGTTAATAGACAGTGTGCTGTTCAAGCTATTTGCGTGAGAGTCGACAGGTATGCAAGTTTGACTAACGTTGATTTTAAATACAGCAAATAAGAGCCCAGATGAATGATTGTCTACTTACGTAAATCGGGGAGAACAAGCAGCAGCTGTTAAGTGTGGAGTGCTCTCGGAGTGAACCATTTGTTAATCATGAAAATGATGGAGAACAGGTCAGGACTAATAACTGTTTGAAACGGATGTTGGAAAATGCGTCAGTAAAGGGAAATGATTGAGAACTAGCCAGAAATAACTGTCATAAAGGGACGTGTCTGCGTCCCCCAATTGCCGGGTATAGAACCGCCACAGCATGTACCCATTTACGTGGAATTGGCCATGACTAACGCTCCCACCATAAAGCACAGTCACACCCATAAACGAGGCCACCACAAGGTCATCTTTCGAGAGGACGGTCTTGCACTTAAAAAAAAGAAAAAGAAAGGTCTTTTAATGTAAAGCAGTTTTCTGCATGCGGTCTTATTAGTGATGATTATGTAGCCAGCCAACAAACTGCTCAAACCATCGATTTTTATTCTGGTCTGGGACATTTTGTTTGGGCCTTGATATCGACAATAAATTCGGATGCCGTTAACCCTTTCAGATACAAGATATTTTTAATTCCTTGAAAACAAATTCAGCGCTCAAAGTAACCCTATGAGCGCTGAATTAGTTTTCAAGGAATTAAAAAATTCCAGGCAAGGCAAGTTACCTCGTTAAAAGACTCACTGCTTTATCAGACCAATTAAGCGCAGAGTAACACCAGAAACCAGCAGCAGACAATACGCTCCTCAGGACCAGGAGTGAAAACCACTAATGCACACCAACCCCTGTCCACTCCAGGATGAGGTCACAGAAGAACATTCTGTGAAGAAGCAGAGATAGAGGGGGAAAGAGAAGGTCAGGCCACTTTCAGTGAAGAACACCGGAGTTCGGTGTGTCACCCAGAAACCAGCCCGCTTTCTCAAAAGCTCTCTGCGTAAGGGCTCAGAGCCCAGCTCTAGAGAGCAGTTCAAATCTAAGAGACCCAGAATAGAGGTGCAACTGTGCGACCGACAGCGACAACTGATGATGTGCAGAGTAACAACGCAAACCAGGAAGGCCTGCAGCTGTCCAGAGGAGGGCGCTACGTTGCCAGTTCAATAATAGCCAGGCTCACATTGCATGAGCAGGCTAAACAAACCCTACAGTCACAATCAGAGTTGCCATAAGTTACCATGGCAGGTTAAGAGAGAACTGCCTTTGTGACACAGAAAACCCCGACTTTAGGTTCAAAACACCTCCCTAACACACTAATCTCCCTTCCTAGCACAACCCCCAGGACGGGCGGGCCGCTCTGCAGAGGTAAAAATATGGAGGAACTCCAGGCTCTAAACAGGCCCAGATGCAAACACTAGATGCGGAATATAATGGGTAAGCCTGATGCTAAGAGGTGCTAGGCTAGTGCAGCTCACGACTGCAGCCAGGGAATCCAGCGCTTCTGGCCTGTTTGACCCATCCACGCTCAGGGCTGCAGAATCCAGCACAGCCTGCAGCCTCTGGTAAATTACCAAACAGGGCCTAATATACCAGACCCACACACTCGAGAGCCTGGGGCAGGAGAGGGGAGCTTCTCTCTGAAGCAATAACATGGCTGACAGATAAACATCTAAATGGCAGCGCCAGCATTAGGGCGCTGTCCGTGGCGTAGTACCATCGATAAAGACTCACTCTTCGCCTCCTCGTTAAGCTCGTCACTCGCTCTCCAATCACAGCCGCGATGTTAGTGCAAACGAAGTGATATGCAGCACTCATCGGGGGCGATATCTGACAGAGGCTCCACAAAGACTGCTGCAGCAGAGCCAGAAGAATAACCGAGGGGTGCCTAAAACTGAAGTATCCGTGCAATATGGCCAAAAGTTCACATCACAATGAATGCGATGTGATGCATTTCTAGCAAGGGAACTGTAATCAGACTTCTGCAAGCAGGGAGGGTGTCAATCACACCGAAATTGAAGGGACCAAACTTGCACACCACTTCTGCCTCATTTCCACTACATAGTAACAGCTCTTCTCTAATCTACCCGCCTTGGTACCAGGTACTTTTCTGGAGGGTTGTTTTCCAATAGAGGATAGTACTGCCTCAGTGTAGATGGTCGTCATAGCGACGCAGCACGAAACTGCTGCGACGTCATCCTCAATGCGCAGTGGCGGCCAGTGGAAGGAAAACATCCCTTGAAACGGACGAGATGATTGATCCAATTTCAATCATTATTCTTTGTTAACTTGTTTACCAATCATATGAATAACCTGTTGGCAGTTAAGTAGACAGTTTCCCTATTAATGAAATGTTAAGGCGAGTTAATAATAAATTCAATAAAACTGTTTAATTCACTTGCTTAAATAGGAAACACTTAAACAAGAGCAACGTGGAGTGTGGCATATGCCCCCGCCTGTATGTTTAATTGGGGTTTGCGACTGGACGCCTGGACGGACGGAAGGGGCGCTGACATAATGCCACCTGCTCATTCAAGGCGGGGGCATTTAAAAAAATTAAAAAAAATAATAAAAAAAAAAAACACTTGAGGACTTTCGGCGTTAACCAAATAGAAACAAGAGCAACGCGGAGCGTGGCATATGCCCCAGCTCGTATGTTTAATTGGAGTTTCGATTGAACAGGTTGCTAGTTCAGCATGGCGAATAGTGAGAGTGAATAATACTGAAAGTTAATGTTAAAAGAAAACTGGTTTTCGAATGAGGATGAGGAGTTCCTTAGTTATTGCGTGAAAACTGAAATCATGATGGCTGCCGTGGCGGCCATACTGGATATCGCACTGCATTGGTTTTCCAAAGGAACCTTCCTCTACCCATCCCCCATACACCACTAAGAAATGAGATGGATGAGACGAGGCCGTCGTTAGTTATTGCGTGGAAACAAGAAGTGTACGAACGGACAGAGGAGGCATTGACATAATACCCCCTGCACAATCGAGGCATGGGTATTTAAAAAAAAAAAAAAAATGTGTTTCAGCTCACAGAGCCTTCATCAAATGTTTTTTTTTTTTTTTTAGTTAAACTGAGCCATTTCTTAAAGGCTTTTTATTTACTTTTTTTCACTACGGAACAGAGTGCCTTGGATTTTTTCCCAGTGTACCAGCTGACACCTCCAAACCTCACAGTTTTTACAAAGAGAGACAAACTTCAACTATTTTTTCTGAGGAGTACACAAGTTCAGTGCAAAATTTAGGGAACCCGTGTAATAAATAGTAGGCAAGCGAGCCATGGCTTCCAGAGAGCACCAGATGACCCAAACGGAGGAAGGTCAAAGGTCACAACAACCACAGCACATATGGTTTTTGTTCCAGCCATAACTTCAAAGAGTTCAGATATCAGAGAAAGCAAACGCACCCGTCCAGAAACTCTGAAAAAATACTTCTGGGGCCCCCCTTTCCTGCCACTATTTTTGTGGGTCCCCTCCAGCCACCCCAACTCCACCCCCCCACCCCACCCAAGAGCAGTTCAGACCCTTCACCCCAACAACAACAACGCCATTGCGGACAGAATACAACACTGCACCCTGGATAAGGAAACGGACCCAAAGTAGTTACCACAGCAGCAGCAGGCCATGGTCTAGTTCTTCAAATCAGCATTTAAATAATGGCTTCAGTGTAGACCCCGACTTGCAGCAAAAGCACATTTCGCACTCATTAGCCCTCCACATGAGCGAAATGGAATACTGCAGTGTACAGTTTTGCTTCATTTGGCTACAATACACTCAATATCGGCATCTTACACATTCCCTCATTCCGAGGATCACATTTTAAGACGCATTTCATTCACACTACCAGATATCCACTTAAGTGCCTCAGGCTAATCACCATGCAAGCTGCAGTATCAATCCCAGGAATAGAATCCACTACACTGGAGTTTCAAGCACATCCTCAATAACCGTTACCCTACACTGAGAAATAATAGAGCAAATGCTCCTTGAAAACTTTGAGCCAATAAACAGTGGCAATAAAAGGCTACAAAATTATGCCAAGTTCACGAAATTAACACTTTTGCATCAGATATTACATCTTTCCATATTTGCAAGAAATGAGGCAAAAAAAAGACATTTTAACATCTCTCCCCATCCAAGTATGCCTCTGAATTTACAGTTATCGCAGGCCAAGGAATCCTGAGAATAAGCAAAGCGGGCGGCGCATTGTAAATACTGGTAAGTTATGGAGAGAGAACGGTATGTTTCAAATTTACACCAACGCCCAAGGGCCAGACCAATCGGTCGTCGGTGGAACACTTTAGTTACGACCAGAGCGGCACAGGCGCAGACCGGCGCGGCACGGGCCACTCCCAGTGCGCAGCACGCGGACGCGCCAGCAGAAGCGCCGCGAGGGCTGCATCCACAAGAGCGGAAGGGCCAACTCAGCATTCGTGCCGACGAAACGTTAGCAGAAGAATTTTACCATGCATCGTTAACACGTGTAGCCTTTCTTTCAACACGAAACTGACACTGCGTTACTCACCACTTCTTGGTGCATTCCACCATGAGTTCCTGGTAGGATGCCACGAACTGAAACTTGGAAGCATGCTTCCCCACGCGCTGCAGTCTTTTCCACACCGAAGCCATATTTCTAATAAGTTTTTGTTTTCTCCTCGTCGGTTTCGAAGTTCTTTGCGGGGGAATTTTAAAAATATCAAAACGGGATCATTTTCTGTACACGCGCACTTAGTCGGGTTAAAAACAAATAATATTAAAATAAACCCTCTTCTAGTTTATCCTGTCGCTCAGGTGGCATGCCTTCTCCGAGCCTCATCGTAAAGGCAGAAGGGGTGACACATTCTCCTCGCGATGACTGCCGAGCTCTGCATGATCCTGCATGACTGCCGGAAAGGTGATAATCCCAAATGATCCTTCTTCCAGAATATCACCCAGTGCGTCACGTGCCCAGAGATCGCTCACCTATTGTAAAACAAAAACAATCGATTATCCAGCAGCCAGATGCCAAGGTGGAGGAGAAATGCAGACATTGCAACAAAGCCTATATACTCGCAGCACAGGCAGCATCCAGAAAACGTGCCCTCCGGGGCTGAATTTCCTCCCAATCGTGACGTCAGACGTATCGAGATTCTACACCCGGCGGGCTGCTGGAAATCTGCCAACAGCCACATGCAACTCGCCATTCAGTCAATTATTCAAAGCACAATATTATTTATTTGCATGGTTATATAATTAGCAATTGTGAACCACGTAAGGCGCTATGCTGACACAAATCAAGGAGTGCGTTAGTACAATGACAGTAGCCGATCTACAAGATCTAGTGTTGACTAAAGCCGCTTTCACACTGAACGCGAAATGAATTTTTCGCACGACAGATTACATTCAAAGTCAATGCCAAGACGCGAAAATTATTCGCCTCTTTTCATTGACTTTGAATGCAATCTGTTGTGCGAAAAATTCGTTTCACGTCCGGTGTGAAAGCAGTTTGAGTGCAATTCCGACTGACCATAGAAACTTCACTTGAGCTCAGTTTGAATTACTAATCAAGACCAGGCGATGAAGTGCATTCGGAACAGACCGGTCAGCGGAGAGATGTGCCTGGAAGAAACCGCCATTGAGATCTCCCCTTGCTCCCAAAACTAGGCGATTTAAAAGCACGATGACGTTAGCAAGCTTGCTTAGCTAGCTGCCGAAGCAAACAGTATTTTGAAGTTCCGCCGGCAGCGTAATTACAGAAAAACTAATGGCAGACAATCAGCAGTGTAGCTGGTCATTAGTGCAACCAAAGTTAACGGTCTGACCGAATCAACAAGCTCGTTCAGATATAGAAATGACAAAAAAAAACGCAAGTCGTTGAATCCTCCTTTGCAAAAAGCAAACACCAAGCGATCTTACACATGTAATTTAACTAGTTACCGCGGCTAGCACGATGTACAGCCATATACTGTTGTGTACAGCTAGCTGGCCGCTATTCCAAATAAACTTTTGGACCCCAATGAAAAGCACACGATCGACAGCTCAGAGCAAGTAGAGCAACATGTCAGTGATCATCACAATCGCCCGCATTAACGTTAGCTACTCACCTTCCCGATCATTTATTTCCAAAATTCCAACTAACAACCCAGCTATAGCCTGACTGCATTGCAGTATTTGGAGAGCTAACAGACTTTGCTAGGCTAACAGCACACCACCAGCTACTAGACTATCGGTTTTAGGGCAGTAGCTAGCTAGTTCAGATTGGACTAAATTTCGGCCGCCGTTTGACACAAGCTTAGAGGTTTTCTCATACATGTACGTTCAGAATAATAAGAAATAATAAAAACAGAACTAGCCACAACAAAGTGCGTTCTTGCGCAAACAAATGGAAAGCTAACTACCGTTAGCTTGTTATCGCTAGCCAAGCTGCTCCAAACCCCCTACGGCTAAGTTATTGCTCAGCAGGTCATCCCCACTCAGTCTCCCCGCGTAACAGTTCATTAACGTTAGATATCAGTTAGCCAAGTGATAAACATTAAGGAAACGCCCCCGGGAATTAGCCATTGGCTATTTTGGCCCAAGTCTCATAAATATTTACTTACCAACTGACACGAATGTGTAACTACACGTTTATTATGAGATGGGTGGTGGTACTCATCGTCTGTTGGATTTCTTGCACGATCCCTCAGGCGGTGAAATGAGACTTTCTACAGCATGAGCGAGGTGAACATCCAGGCAAATGGCTTTCATCATCCAAGGTCTATAAATTAGATTTCGGGACCACAGGAGGCCCGATTTCTTTAGTGGTTTCCGCGGATGGAGTTTCGTTCCCATTCATTGGACTCCGCTGCGCCGGGGCGGGACTTCAAGCACAAAAATGCTACGAGGATTTTAAAGCAGGTTTAGTTTACCACGAAACGTGTTTACGCATGGGGCGACGGAGATTTATTTAAAATTAAAGGTCAGAGGAATGCGAACTCCTTTCAGGTCAAGTGAATAGAATTGAAAGCCAAGACCTGCAATCAATATCACAGATTATAATAATACAGTTTTAATTCTGAGTCCTTCCATAACTTCGACTGGATCTTTAAAGAAAAAGGGAAGTCATCATCTTACCATGTAATGGCGCCGCCATAACGCTGCATCGGAGAAGTTCATAAGCCGTAGAACAGCGCTCCCTGTTGACTGGTTAAAACCACCTACTTGGGCACTCCAATCACTGCAAGACAGCTGGACTTGAACACTCTCTGGAGTAATGAAACTCAACACCAGAGGCCTTTTTCACAAAGCAAGCGAGTTTTTCACCAAGAAGGATTATAGAGCCAGCTGGGTGATTGCTCAGAGTAAAACTTCAGTCTTCGGTGCCTATTTAGGATGATTCCATGTTTTACTCCATGTGGTACAACAGCCAATTCAATAATCCCACTTCACGAAATCTCCCCTCGTCCATTTTGTGTTACAGATCCCTAGCCTCTGGGTAAAATTCAGTGTTAGGCTACATGTCAATAGATTTGTTCACACTTTTCCCTTGTTTTTTTTTTTTTAGCAAATTCTTGCCAATGACTCATGTCCTAGTTTGTGTGGTTTTCAGACCCAATTTTTGAGAAATTTAGACAAAATCAGACACATGGGATTGTTTAACCCCCTGAATTTGGATGATTTTTACTCCTCTGCCAAATTTTTGCCAGAGGGGTATTGTCGTCACCTGCATACCTGTTTGTCTGTCTGTCTGTCTGTCTGTCCATCCATGACTTTGTCTGGGTCAGTACTCAGCAACTAATGATCGCAGCTTCACCAAATTTGTTATGGTAACTCAATTTGACCCATAGATGTGCAATGTCAGGTTTTTTTTTGCTGGATTTGACCTTTGACCTCAGTGCTTGGACCTTGATGTAGGAAATTTTGTCCAGACTAGCACTCAGTAACTATTGACCTTTTACAGCTAGTTAAGGACCACATGAAATAGCATTACAGTCAAATCTGAAGTATACTGCATTGTTTACTACATAAAGAAAAGGCTGAGGGGTATTCAGCAACGCGTTATGTTTATTCTTAAGTTTGTCACGGATTTTCTTAAAACTTCAAAGGTATCCCAGTCGCCTTTTCCCAAGAATCTTTTAGTTGGATCATATTGGCAGTGTCATAGTGAGTCTCCATACCAAATTTGGTGAAGCTGTGATCATTAGTTGCTGAGTACTAACCCGGACAAGATTTCCACCATCAAGGTCACAGTGCTAAGGTCAAAGGTCAAATCCATAAAAAAACCTGAAATTGCACATCTATAGGTCATAGTGAATTCCCATGCCAAATTTGGTGAAGCTGCGATTATTAGTTGCTGAGTACTGACCTGGCCAAAGTCATGGACATACGACAGACAGACAGACACGCAGGTGGCGACAATACCCCTCAGGCCGAAATTTGGCCAAGGGGTAATAAAAATGGTTTTGAGCATTTTGAGCGCCCCCTATTGACAAACCCAGATAGATAGCTACATTCTGGTAATCTACCCTCCCCCCCGTAGACCCACTTTCAATGGACTTTGAACTGGGACACCATTTAAGTTCAGAATTAGAGAGGTGGGGACTTGCAATTTTGTTAAATTGGCCGATAATGCCCCAAAAAAGGGGTCTCTGTAGCTCGGGCCAGAAGGGGTCAATGGAGGAACGGTTCTAGATTTGAAATTTGGGTGCCATACCAATCTCAGAAATGAAATATCAGCCAAACCCAGGGGGGACAACAATTCTGACTGCCTGAACTTCTCAAAAATTGACTCATAATCATCACAAAATATCTGAAGTGTGGCCATTAACATTATTTCCATGGTTGCCACATAACCGACTGATTGCTCAAGTTTGATTGACCTGAGTTTGAAGATTGTTTTCGCATGGACCTATTTGCATTTGTAGAGCAAAATGATTGGATTATAAACAACATCATTGCCTCAACAAAAATGACAGATAGGTGTTCTTCTGGGGTATTCCTTTATGCCTCATTAGACTTTCCCCAGTTAAGTTTATAGCTTAAGTTTATAGCTTTAGATTATTACTCAGGAATAACACAGAACTCTGCCAATTCTTGACAAGCCGTTAATATTTGGTGTAAAAAAAGTCTCCACCCATTGTTTTGCACTCTCTCACACAAGCACTCTGACACACTTGCACACACATACGCACCATTAAAACATGCGCACGTACACACACACACACACACACATGCACATACACTGATTAGGGCATCCAAAATTCCCACCATGCTGCCTTACTAAATTGCTTGAGCGGCTGTGTGATTCGGGGCAGATGCTTGACTGTAGACAGCTTCCCTTTCCACTAATTGTCTTATAAATTAGAGAGCAGAGCGTGGAATTGTGGAATAAATTAATGTACCTCAGATATCCATAATGTATAATAATGGACCTCATCTCCATAGCACCAAACTGTCCCTCCCCACTAAGCAAGATGCAAAATATACTGTTTTTCCACAGGATAACCAGAAGTAATGCAGAATAACTTGGTCAGGAGGGCTAAATCTACACCCTGTCCTCTGTGTTTGGTTTCTGAGGCCTTAGGATGGGCCTGGATTTCACCAGCCTGCCCTCACGTTGACTCTATTTCCCCTCTCCACCTCCAGCCTAGCCATTTTGGGACCTCACCTCCAAGAGAGGCACTTGAGAAAAGGAAGTAATTATGTCTCTGCTGCCAAAAACTGTGGCCATGTTAGAGAAATCCAGCACAGTGCGTCTCACCGCAAATGAACAAATCAAAGGAATACTTAGGAATTCCTCCCATTCTCGCATGAATGTCAAATGTAACAATTTTAAATCTCTTTTTAAACAAGACCAGGCATAACTTTTCTGATGTCACAGAAAGACATTTCACATATTTCAAATATGAATTCAGAACTAACCTTATTGGGTAGGTTGCTGTCCATACCAGAGCTCAAGGAAACAACAGATGATTAGGCTTGAAAAAGGGTTTTTTTGTAAAGATTGGATGGTACCCCCAAGTTATATAGAATAATAGGCACTTTCATCCTTGATTTGCTGATTTTTGAATTATCCAAGTGACATCAGTGACCCATCCGACTCACAAGTTTGCAATGAAAAGACTTGTGCTGACTGCCGCAAGCCAATTACAGTAAACTGGCTACTTTGGTAATTTTTTCTGTTATTAAACCCTTTCAGGAGTGAAACCATACTGACACTGTGCCCACCACCAACACTCAAACATTGGTAAATATCCGTTTAAGAGGTTTTGCAAAAATGTGGATTTTTTTAAAACTTCTCAATCAATTAAAAATACTAACGCGACAATGCAACAATGAATTTTCAGGAAATGATTGAAGGAAAATATCTTTTGATTTTAAAATAAAGACGCCCCCCCCCAAAAAAAAAAACCCAAACATGCTTGCCGCAGTCATTGGAAACCTTCTAATAAAGGTATATTCCCACTCATATATTACTTGTCTAAGTTCTCTGTCATGATTAGGAGAACTTAAATCATCAACAATGACCTCCTGTTTCCCCGGGGCATAAATATGAGGTGACACAATGGCTAATTTCCCTTTGTAATCCATCACCATGGTTAAGACAAAAGAATGCTCGGCTGATGGGTGAAAGAAAGTTCTTGAGCTTCACAAATGTCGGAAAAGGCCAAAAGAAAATAGCTAAAAAGTTGAAAATACCCCCTCTGAACTATCAAGGCAATATTACAGAGGGTAAGGCATGAGACAATATAAAAAATTTGCCTGGGTGAGGACAAGTGTCCATGAGGAGGATAAGTCAAGAAGTTAAGGAAACTCGAACTATCACTATGAGAAAACTGCAGACATTAATAAAGTCAAGGGGTCAGGAAGCCAAATCAGACACCTTCTACTCAACAGTAAGATGTGTGAAAAGCCAGGGATATACGTAATGATCCCATAGTCAATGGATGGTATTTTTGCTACCATAGTCTAGAATTACCATAGTAATACTATAGTTTTTCCAACTTAAGCAATACAGTTGTGAGGGCTATAGTAATATCATGGTACTGTTAACTGTGATAATACTATAGTTATAATGTGATGGCTATAGTACAACTCTAGTCATATTATGCAAATCATAGTAATACTATATACTAATACTAATACTATTACTAAAACTAATACTATACTATGATGAAAGATGCTATAATATCACTAAAAGATAACTATATATAAATGTTTGGTAAAAAAAAACAAAAAAACAAAAAACAAATCAGCTGGATTTAGTATAAAAACAACAACAACAAAAAAATTCCATAAAGAAATTTACTCCCACAGTGAGGAATGCTGATGGATTTTAGAGTTTGTGGGGGACTTTTCTCTTCTTCCAAAGGCCCTGGAAAATTTATTAATATTCTCAGTATCATGGATTTCATCACCAGGAGTTGTTTAAATGACCTGACTGCTGGACTGCCTCAGAGTGCTCAAGCTGGGCCATGGTTGGGTCTTCTAACAAAATACTGCCCAGAGCATGTATCAAAATTAACATAAAAATGGTTAAACAACCACAGAATAAAGGGTTTGCCTCAGGCACCCCAGTACCAGGACCAAGACCCAGTAAAATGTGGGTCGAGCTGTGGAAGATAGTCCATGTTGCGGGCTTGGGAATTTGACAGATCTGGAGTAATTCTGCATAAAGGAATGGATTCAGATTCCTTGCCATGTCTTGCTGAACATCACAAACATGCAGAAAGACTCAGAGCTCGAAGTCTGGCATGGGGCAGGTTGCATAATGTATTCAATTGAAGGGCATCAAATAACTGTGGCTCACATTTTCAGAAAAATATTTGTTTCATGATGGTAATTATTTTCTCCTTTCAATTATGGTACTTAAATGAAATGTCATACATAATTATATGTATTGTTCATCTTTCAAATTCAAAAACAAAGAGGAAAAAGAATCATGGAATTGATCAATAACTATTCATTTTCATTTTTACAAAAGGTCCTAATATTAGTGGAGGGCACCGATTCAAATGCTTTAAACTGAAAGTTGAACTGCTGATGACTCCTGGTAAATGAAATGTAATTCAGAAATGCTGATAAACATTCTAAACACAATGTTTAAGATTACTTTGCAGTGCCAGTACCTGTCTATTTCAACCCTTTGAAAGTTTCCACTGTCACATACTACTACTACATACTATCATAAGAAAATAACTTAACAACCAAGGAGGTGGTACAAACAATGACCTGTCTCCCTATAAATAGTTCCAATGCATGCATTGTAACTCCATGTGAAACTTTATAGAATATCCAGATCAAGTCGAGCACAGCTTTAGATGACAGTTGGGCCATATTTTGACTTGATTCGGCAATCATTTTTTTCACTTCCTGATGAGTGTTAATTTAAAGTTTCTGACAAAAAATTTGAGCCCTATTAAGTCTAATTTTCATTTTATTTGATCCATTTCGCACATTTAAGAATTTTGTAGGATAAGTTCATTCAAAGATTAAGTCCAATTAGCACATTAATAGAGGCTGCAGAAAACAGCTTATCCATATGAGTATTTCATTCAGCAGAATATAAGTAAAATGGTTCGACAGTCTCGCCGCACGCTGAAGCGCTTGATGTGGGCTAATGCCGGGAGCCTCCCTGCATATTGAGGAATGCTTTGATCTGCCGAGACCTCAGTCTAAACATCATGACTCTGTCCTGGTGTGAGGCTCTCATTCAACGCAAGTCTCCTGGTGAGGTGCAGGACTGGGGGGGAGGGGAGGGGGGGAGTGGGGTGTGTGTGTGATAAGTGAGCATGGAAGAGGGGGGGGGGGGCATTGCACTGGTCACTGTTCACCATGGCAACTGATTCACCCAGCCCAAGGAGGATTTTAATTCCCCCTAGTCGCCGGCAAACTCCAGTGGTTACCGAAGGTACTGCATTTTATTCTGCCTCTGGTTGTGTTGAGCTGCTCTCTCTATTGAAGCCCATCTTATTCAAAATGTAAGGCCTTACTGGGGAAAAAAAATATTCAATTTTGAAGATTGCTTTTACATTTTTAAAAGTTTATTCACACTGTAATAAGTACTCTCTCAAGGGACAGATTTTTTTTTTTTTTAGAGCCACTCAAAAGACGATTCTGGTTCAATTTTTATTCCAATTTCAGGAGATTTGCAGCAGTATTTGGCTTAAATTCCGTATGGATCAATGTACTTCTGTTCCTCCCTCATTTACTGCATGTGTAGCAGTTTTCTGAAACCATGCCTGGAATTCCACAAATGTAGTTTGGTATTTATTTATCAAAGCAAATATTTGAATTCATTTTTTTTTTGTGAGAGATACAGAGAAAATAGCAAAGAAAAAATCACAGTAAATTTGATTTCGGCTTTTTTTTCCCCTGTGGTATTCCAGCAATTACAAGGCCTAACACTTACTAAAAGGCGCTATGGTTCGTGCTCCTGGGGCGAAGACACCTTCTGCCTTGGATGTTCGGTGAAAAGTGACTCATGGTTGTGCGGAGTACTGATCTTATTTAGTCATCTGAGTGATTTTAGCGAACTCTGCTTTTAATCAGCCACACGTAAATTTGAGAGTGAGCAAAATATTACTGTTACGTCTCTCATACCGATTTCATTCTCTGTCCTTAGGCTTCTGATTCATGACAAGAAAACAGATTGGAGCGAGGGAGGGTAAAAAAAAATATAACACAACACAGTCTCCGGCCCTCTTTAGATCACTCATTTCCCCAGTTCGTTCAATACAGCTGAATATTTACCGTCCGTTGTGACCTCAGCACACAAATTACCCGCGGTTCACTTTGACCAGCTTTAGAGAAGATAGTTTTTGTATTGTTCGTTTCGCATCGATGGTGAAAGACGCTATATATCTGCCACATCAGTTTGCAGACACAAAGACCGGGTGGGTTTACAATGCGGAGGTGAAATTCTTGCACTGAAAAGGCTCATTCATCAGGACCCACGGCCTGCAATTCCTACAACAAGAGAGAAGATAATGTTAGAATCTGGATCACATTTTCCTCTAAAATGGGGAAAAAAATAATGACGAAGGAAAATGAAAAATAAACAGAAACATTTTTCATAAAAGACAAGCAGCATTGCTTCAGACTTCGAGATGAAAGTTAATTATCTGTCATTAGATGCAAAACAAAAGCCATAACCATGACCAGGCTTTTGGTTGGAAACAAAAGAGCCAATACAAACTCAAGGCATAAAATTCACCTATGCTGCTCTTCTCTGGTGGACAAACCATCTCTGTCAGCTTTATAACGTATTTGGAGTATACTCCAATGTCAACATCAGCAATAAAACTACATTTGGTAGTTTTGGTCCCCATTTGGTACTCCTCCACCAAAACAGCATTGACTCATGGAGGCTTGGACTCTGCAAGACCCCTCAAAGTGTCCTTTGGTATCTGGCACCAGGACACTAGCAGCATATCCTTCAAGTCCTGTAAGTTTAGAGATGGGGTCTCCATGGACTGGCCTTGTTATTCCCACACATCTCACTGATGCTCAAATGGGTTGGGATCTGGGTGATTTGTAGCCATGCCAATACCTTGACCTATTTTTCATGTTGCAGTTGTGATTATGTTCTGCCTTGTCCATGCTCATGTCATGTTTTAAGTTCTGTGCCTGGCCCAGTGCCATGTTTTGTCTGACCCATGCATATTCCTTGACCATTGCTCATGCCTGATTATTCTTTGTATTATGTATTGTGCATTGGTGACTTTAATTTGTCATGTTTTGTCTTAGTTTACTTTTCCTTGTTTTACTTTTTGCCATATTATAATTCTGGATCATGTTTTCCATTTTGCTTTGCACTTTGTCTCCCCCCTCTGGTCTCATGTCTTGTCATTGCACTCAGCCCCAGTCTTGTGTTTCACTCTTCGGGTGATTCATTGGATTCTGGTTTTTCAAACTTCCTTCCGATCTCGTTTGCTGGCTTCACTCTTCTTTTCTATCTACTAACAATACTACCAGTTTATTATTTTATCCTAAGATTACTAACAACAACTAACCTTGTATATGATACTTACTTACTAATGAGCACCAAGGATTTGTATAGTTGCACTGACTAATTGATTAACAAGCTCTCAGCACTCACCCTGTTCTAGTCTCCGCCTCTTGTCTCTCCCTGATTACCTTTGCTGCATTTTCTGTGAAAGCTCACATCTGATCGCGCTGTCCTGTTTCTCATTATCTATGCATGTTAGAAACTCCGTGACTGGAGCAGTATGTTTGTTTATAGGAATGTCTCGTGTTCCCTGGCCGCGTTTTGGCTTTGGCCAATTCCATGTGATTAGGTTCTTACTCATGTGCCTTCCCCTTGTAATCAGTCTGACTTCCTGCACCTGTGATTCTCCCCATGTGATCTTCCCAGAAGTGTATATTAGGTGTTTTTTCACTGCCATTCTCTGTCAGATCGTTCCCGTGCTGCTATTCTCTCGCCTTGTTATTCATTGAGTTTCTGATTCTGACTGGATTGCCCAACTTCTGATTTTTTGCTTTGCCCTTTTGGATTACTGTTGCATCTGTGTGCTTTGACCTTTTTCTGTCCGACCACGATTTTTGTGGATTGCTGCCCTGGTTACGATTCCGACTGCCCTTCTGGTTTGAGTTTGCTTCTCCCACAAACCATTGCCTGTGTACCGACTCTGTTTTGCCTGACTACGATTTTTGTGATTGCTGCCCTGGTTACGATTCCTGTTCTGCCCCACTGGATTTTGATTTTTGGATTGTGGCCTCTGTACTGTTGCCTTCTGCCCTGCGGGGGTTACCCCCCCTCGCTCAATAAACGTGTTTATTTTGCAATCCTGTGTTCTCGCATTTGGTTCCTGATCGATACCTCACAGTTCCTCCAGCCATTCCTGAACAATGGTTAGTGTGGCAGGGCACATTATCCTGCTGAAAGAAGCCACTGTTATTTTCGTCAGGAAGAAATGCACTTGCTCTGCAGCAATGTTTAGGTAGGTGGTACTTGTCAAAATAACATCTGCATGAATGCCATTCCCCAAAGATTCCTAGCAGTGCCTTTTCCAGAGTATTCCACAACCTTCACTGGCTTGCTCTCTTCCCAGAGTACCTCCTGGTGTCATGTCTTCCCTGTAGTCAGTGACGAACACATACTGGGCCATCCACATGATGTAAAAGAACTTTTCTTCAGAAGCCACCTTCTTCCATTACTCCCATGGTCCAGTTGTGATGCTCGCTTGCCTATTGTATGCACTTTTGGTGATGGACAGGGGTCAACATGGGCACCCTGAACCGGCCTGGGGCTACACAGCCCAGTACGCTGAGATGCTCTGTGTTCTGACTCCTATCGTAGGCAGCATTTTCAATAGTTTGTGCCTCAGTGGAATCGGACCACACGGGTCAGGTTTCGCTCCCCAGTTTCTGCATAAATGAGCCTTGAGTGCACATGATCTTATTGGTTCATCGAACGTCATTCCTTGGGCCACTTTTGGTAGGTACTGACCACTGCAGACCAGGAACATGTCGCAAGAGCTGAAGTTTTGGAGATTCACTGACCTAGTCATCTACCATCACAATTTAGCCCTTGTGAAATTGGGTCAGATCTTAACACTTACGAATTTTTTTTATTTTTATTTTTTTTTCCCTTGCTTCAAACGCACCACCTTCAAGAACTGACTGTTCATTTGTGGCCTCATATCCCTTCCATAGACAGGCGCCACTGTGATGAGAGAATCAATGTTATTCATTTCCCCTTCAAGTGGTTGTGTTTCTGATTGTATATTGTGTTTGTGACTGGATTTGTGTTTGTTTTGAATTATACTTGTGTCAAAATGGTTTTCTCCACAACACCAGCCAATTTGCCTTAGTAAAGAAAAGATTCAATTCTACCAATGAAAACAGCAATCAAGTATATTTGAGGGCATCACAGCATAAAATTATGAAATGATATGCCTTATACATAAACAGACATGAGATCAGTCAGTCTAAAAGATTAAAATAATGCACACGATATAAGTGCAAAATCATTAAAGGAGGAGACAGCACCTCAGCAAAGTATATTTCGGCGAAAAGTAGAATTCTTAGTGTCTAAAACGCGTAGTTTTATAAATTTTAATTTGATAATGATCCAGTACGGTGCATTTTTAAATACAATACCCCCTGGTATTGAAGCCAATTTGAAGACTCGCTGGTTTAAAAATGCGTCGCACAGGATCATTACCAAATAAAAATGTATAAAACTATGCATTTTAGACATTTCAAGTATTCTACTTCCTGCTGAAATAAACTTTGCCGAGGTGCTGTCTCTTCCTTTATGTTCATGACGTATGAAATAAACCTAATTTGCCGAAAACTCCTCTTAAAATAAAGTCATGAGTACAATTCAAGTGCACGTTCACTAAGTCCATATTTCTGAAAAGGTTTCCTGTGCCTATTGGTCGAGCGTCTAAGCTCTGTGAAGGAAAAATATCGGGTGTCCCTTTGTGATATTGATTGGATGAGAGTGTTGTTGGTCCTTTCTCAGACCGTAATAATCATAATTCATGCTCGGAGTCCTCATCAGTGGATTGGACTGCTCCATGAGCATCCGCCTGTATTCCTTGCTGGTTGCATCAGCTCTTCTTCACTCTAAGGAAGCGAAGGAGTGGCAAGAAATCCCTATAATTCCGCAGCACCTGCTTTTGTAGGGTTTCCTAGCCCTGGATCGGATATTTTGGCAGAGTTGCCCACACAGGTGAAGTATCTTCAGTAACAGGCCTGATGACTCACATTGTAAGGACGTCTGGAGAGCCCTGCACACTTGAAAACACTCAGGGAGAGCTCTTTTCAGTACATACTCTGTGTGAGCTACCCACGAGAGGACAGAGGAGAGCTAATTGCATTTGCCGATATCCCAGTATCCATTTCCGGCCTGGTCTGGAAACAGTATTAGATACAAAGCAGTCATCAGAGCATTAAAAACTGCAATGAGAAGGCGATATGGCCCACAGCTAAGAGGGGTGACCGCACTCTCTGGGAATGTAAAACCGTGCTCTGTGATGATAAGCTCCCTGGTCGTATTGAATAATTTGGCCCCTATTTTCGCGTACAGCGAATGGAAGATGATCGAGCAAAAAGTAAAAAGTAAAATTGCATTTTAAGTACTTTGTAAGACTCTTAAACTGCAATAGACTGTTAAAAATATGTATGTAGTCCGCTGGACTGGATGGTCTCAAGTTAAGCAGGATTTGAGGCCCACCTACCGCACTCTCAGCTAATGTCAACCATATGCTCAATATCACAGTCGTGAAAATAGAGTTAGTGTTGGCATAAGGTGCTCCTGATCCGCACTAAAATTGCTCTTTGGTTACGGCAGCTGTTCCAGCTTTTAGAGTTATTTTTCATGCACAAAATCCACAATCTTTTGCCCGCCAGCACATCTGGTGTCATACATAGCCCACCAGGGAAAATGAGATATTAATTCATTGCTTTGCAGGGAAGGTCTTTAGCCACTGTGACTTCTCGTTTTCTGGCCCAGATTCCCCCAAACGTTTTTTTTTACGAGTGCTGGCATTACTCCGAGATGTAAAAAGTACAGTTTTATTGTTTATCTGATCTGATAATTTATTACTTACCACAAGGCCCATGGTTTTCCTCATAAGATGATTTAGGACTAAAAGTTACTGTGGATTAATGGGGAACAGGAGCCTTTGTTCTTTCTAGTGCAAACTGAGGGTTCGATTATCCCTTACTGAGGAGTGAGTATGTATTTCAAATATTCGTTTTAAATATTGAATCATGCGACGCCTCATTTTTTTAGAATTGTGCTTAATGCCTTGTGGTCTCTTGCCACGCCACAATGTGCTTCCAGCGTACTGAGCGATGTTTCCCATTTTTGCATGGCACCGTCTCAATAAGTCGTCTGGCCGAGACCAACAAGGTTTTGTTCCTGTCCTATTGGGTGTGAAAGTTCTTTCGTCCATTTCTTTTTGCCTCTTCAAAAGTGCTCTGAGGACGACAGAAACACGCTCAGAGGTGTGTTTTCCAAAACCATTGTTGCTAACTAAGTTTGCAACTTTCATAGTTTGTCCATTCACAGTCAATGGCTCCAACTATGTAAGTTAGCATCTGTGCTTTCAGCTTTCAGGAAACACTCCTCTACACTAAAACATCAGGAACTGCTGAGGTCCTGTAATTCTGCTCTGTTCTGCCGGGATTAGGCCAACCACTCCAAAAAAATATTATTAAGAAAAACAATCGCAGAGGCATTTATTAGATTCAGATTTTTCTACTTCTAATCCCCCCCCCCAAAAAAAGGGCTTGATCATAACCACAGCGAAAAAGAATGAATATTAGTTTCTGTTATTCTTGGCTGGCCAGGCAGATTGGATTGAACTCAGGAGCTGGGTAAAATGCAGGGAGAGACTATAGACTTTCACCAGAGATTTGTAGAAGAGAGCGGTTCCATTAGTGTTTTCATTACTTGCAGGTGAAATAACACAAAGCCCCCAAAATCCAAATCCATCTCCTCCTGTAGCCTACAAAGTTTCAGATCCAATGGAGGTTGTTCAACACAGCCACCACTGCTGAGGTTCAGTTATATTGGAGGAACAACTTTCTGATTATCTTCCTTCTGATTGGACTACTGGTACTCAGACTTTGTGCGCACTTGTACATCATTGCTTCTCAAACCTCTCCTGTAGGACCACTTGTCCCGCGTGTTTTAGATCTCCCGATGCTCCTGCACGTGATTCAAATGATCATTATCAAGCATTTTGGGAGATCATAAAGACCTGATCATTTGAATCACCTGTACTGAAGCATCGAGAGATCTAAAACGTGCAGGACAAATGGTCCTCCAGGAGAGTTTTGAGATGCACTGGTGTGTACGTGATTAAGGGAAAGTGTACATGTGGTGCCCGGTAATTCAAAAAACATGGAACAGGCGGGACAGTCTATTCTGTGTTTTGCAAGCATTGGTTTTCAGTGTAACAACTAATTGTGCTAGAATTGTTTTTGTGAATGGCAATTTGCTGATCTACATGTAGTGGTAACTGGCAGTTCTTTATATGAAGGGCTATGTGTTTGCCTACTGTGATAAGTAGATCATCGATGTTAATTATTAGATGCACACACCAGTTGGACACCTTTAAAAAATTTTTTTTTGTCCTGCACTGTATGACTGATGAAGATTAGGTAGCATCGAAGGGCATCAGTTTTTCAATAATTTGCATTTGTGTGCTCCAGTTTTTTTTTCTTTTTTCTCTTTCAACTTGGAACAGTGTCAGGAGAGTTGTTCCTACTTTTTTGGTTGTTGATTCTTGCATTTATATTGCACACTTCATTCAAGCTAATTAAAGTGGACCGCAACCAAGCCACAGAATGGTATCAGGAGTGGCTGGAAGGGGAATGAACAGAACCGCCAGAGGGACAGACAAGCAATCTGAGTCTTTTCACTTCTCCAAAACGCCCAGACTGTCCTTCCCTCAACAACCCAGGAAAGTGCTCTGAGAGCAATATTTGTCTTCAGGGATTTTGTGATCACGTTCCATCCCAAACAACCACCAACATTCTCAGATTGCAACAATAATATAAGGTGCACCCTGTCTTTTTTTCTTTGGTGGGGGTGTTTTTCCTATTAGTTTGGACTCTGAACTACAAGCCTGTGAAGGGGAGAACTGCCAGACTAATGCTGATATACGTGGGGATTGTGGGCAATGGATGTTTACGCCTGATTATAAAGGCTGAACAAGCCTGAGAACCATGACATAGCATAACATTAGGCCTTCGACAAGATGTGGTGGCTGCTAATTTTTATTTTGGATGCTTTCCCCTGACTAATAGCTCTCAGCCCAGTTGCTAGAGAGTTGCCGTCCGGCAGGATCTGACTACAACCTGGTTTTGACAGTATCCAGGCCAAATCTGCTCTGGTTCCGGCAGGCTTTTGGTTAGATCTGATCCAGCGTTGGTTGACTTTGGGAAAGAACTCCTCTTGATTGGATCTGCTTGGAGCTGCTGGGCGAGAGGATACGATCGGAAAGATGGTGCTCAACCCTAGCGCTCTCCTCCTGCCAGCTCAACTAATTACGACTGCCCCAAAACAGGAAGTGCACAGATAGCCTATCTATCCTGCCACAAAATGATTTATATACTGCCAGTGGAATGATTTTGTTCACACCCATGATTACGGAGGAGACATATAAACATGTGTTGCTTTAAAAAAAAAAAAAATCTCAAATTCATATTAATTACCTCACCACATTCTACTCTCATCACTGCTTTGCAAATGCATGATTTTTTCTTATAGTCAACGGAAATGAAGCTTTCCACTCAACAATACAGAGCTCGTTTTATGCTTCTTCTTGATTATCCTGTCCACCTCGCCCAAAATTACTTAGATTTTATTTGTTTGATTGAAAAATGTAAATAATTAGTTTACCTGCTTATTTGACCAATTATAGATTATTCACTACCTCCAAAATTTAGATAACCATCCTGTGAAATGAAATATCCTCTTTGACAGGTCTTACCTTGTTCCATTTGAGATGACTTAACAGAGTAAAAACCACATAGATTTCACTAAAGCATGAACAAATGCTGAATCACAAGGGGCCCTACGGGTCAGCTCAAGTTCTAAGCACGAGGGGTCTGGGGGTCCTCACATTGTAAGCACCATGGGGCCCGGGGGCCTGACATTGCCTCCAGTGGTTAGCTTATGCTATGAGTTGCCATAAGTAAGTTAATGTATTGTGTATTGAGGACCATGGCATTCAACTTCCCACCCAAGTCTTTGGCCTCATTTCACCTCATTTCTATAATCCAGCTTAACATGACGGGATGATATATTTGATGGGCCACGAAAGTTAATTGGCAATTAACTCCCAGAGAGGGCGATTCATGAAGCGACATTTGATCTTATGAGCCCTCCTTAATGTTAAAACAGAGGGAGGAAAGTGAGTCAATAACTCTTGTGAAACGTCAGCAGTCAAGATTCAAAACGGCGGAGGCATTGATTCATCTGATGCGACACGGAAGTAACTGAAGAAAAAACTGCATTTTCCCACTTTGTCCCTGCATTTGCAAACGGTTCTGTTCACCACTTCAAAGGACAAACAATAACTTCTGTGAGATCTTCCCCCACAGTTCCTTTTTTTCTATTTGTGCCGACAACAAAAGACCACGTCCGAGGCATCCTTCCTTGAAGAGCAAGACAACGTGTTGCCTTGTTGTCAGTTTGGCACCCTTGTTCTACTTATATCTTCTTCTTAGTTTATTCTTTTTCACAGCATGTTTCTCCCATCTTCTTCAGAAGTTTTGTGTTTACGCCGCGACTGACGACATTCGATTGAGGGCACACGGAGGCAAACTAGTACATATTCTTAAAATAAACGGGGCATTTGCTGATGGCCCGGCTGACTGCCGTTCCTGAAGACGTTATGCATTCTGACAGTCACAGTCCTTCAGCTACTGGGACTTCAGGGATTATTTCCCCACAAGGGAACAGTCCCCTCATGAATAGCCCCCCTCATCCCCAATTCGATCCGTGCTGCTTAGAGAAGCTGTCATATTGCCAAGTGCATACAGACCCGAGCCACATAGGTACATTTTGCAAGATCAAGCTATTTATCCCCTCACCTTGTTAAAAAGAATAATTCGGCTGAGTCGGTTCAGTTCATTGGATACAACGTTTACATATCCTTTCAATGGTGGAACTCATACCTAATTATGAGCCAGCGGATGATTTTGCGAATTATTGTTCCATGGTTAGATGAAGCTCTGAGATTGGCTCTTGTTTGCTGCATGGGGAGAAAAAAAACATTGAAATCTAATTTGCTTACTGTCTCTACTGTTTCAAATCAAGGAGATTTGACTCAATAATTGGTTTCTGTTCAAGGATGCATTCAGCTATAATTAAAGTGCCTGTCAGTCAACATCAAATTAGTTAATGACCTCTCTTCAAGCAGCCAAGAGAAGTGAGTATATAAACTTTATACATTGCTGAATTGACAGTGTTGTATTTAATTGCTGGATTGATATTGAAGATCAGGGGCTTAAACTATAACTACCATTTAGACTTCAAGATGGATTCATCTGATGGCTTTAGCTTAATGTCATTTTAATTGCAATAATCTCAAAAGTGTGAGTAACAAGGGCAGGAAAAAATATGTTCAGCGTATGTGTTCTTGTGGCAATAGACATATTTGTCACCTCAGTCAGCAGAGATTATGTTAGCTTCAGTTCATGTAGAGTGATAGTAAGGCCATTAAAAAAAAACAATGTCAGTACAAGTGTCAGAAATAATAGCAGAGTCTGTATGTTTGCTAAGACAAGCACAGTGTAATCTCAGATGAATTGGTGACATAATGTCATTATAACTCCATTGCTTCAGTTGGGGGAAAATATGTTTCTGTTTTTTTTCGTTTGTCCTTTAGCTGGGACGACAGTCTATAACCAATCCTACTGTTTCTCATACACACAGGGTTAGAGCTCAAGGCCCTCAGTCAGCTTACATTACTGCTGATTGGGCCCCAATTCTCTTTCTATGAGGGATGCTGTCACTGTGAGATTCAACACAGGAATGCACAATCTTGTCCTGGGAGCCACACCACTCCAATGAAAATTTAGCTTTGTGCTATGAAATACTCAACTCTTCATTTTTAATTACATTTTATTCCCCTTAAATGTTTGATCTTCATATATGACAGATTTACAGATTAGGTACAAAGAAGTCAATCTTGGCTCAGCAATATGCTACCTGAGGCATCTGTAAAAGTTGCCTCCACATTATTAATACAAGCAGACTATGGCCAGGTGACATGATCATATGTACCCATGATTCCTTGATGCAGCTAGATGTGCGTTATGATGGCTATTTCTTTTTTCTCCAATTTTAAGGAATGGACTGGCAAGCATTCAGGTTGGAAGTATTCAGACTGCACTTACAACTGTGTCTTACAGATAGATATAGTCACACTACACTTACAAGTGTATTTCTCTGGCTAATGGAGTCATTCTACACTTACAGCTGTGTCTCAAAGGCCGAGAGAGTGAGACTACATTTACAGCTGTGTATCATTGGCTGATAGAGTGAGACTATACTTACAGCTGTGTCTTATGGGCCAATAGAGTGGGACTACACTTACAGCTGTGTCTAATGGGCCGATAGAGTGAGACTACACTTACAGCTGTGTCTAACGGGCCAATAGAGTGGGACTACACTTAAAGCTGTGTCTTATGGGTCAATAGATTGGGACTACACTTACAGCTGTGTCTAATGGGCCGATAGAGTGAGACTACACTTACAGCTGTGTCTTGTGGGCTGATAGAGTGGGACTACACTTACAGCAGTGTCTTATAGGCCAACAGAGTGGGACTACACTTACAGCTGTGTCTAACGGGCCAATAGAGTGAGACTACACTTAAAGCTGTGTCTTATGGGCCAATAGATTGGGACTACACTTACAGCAGTGTCTTATAGGCCAACAGAGTGGGACTACACTTACAGCTGTGTCTAACGGGCCAATAGAGTGGGACTACACTTACAGCTGTGTCTAATGGGCCGATAGAGTGAGACTACACTTACAGCTGTGTCTTGTGGGCTGATAGAGTGGGGCTACACTTACGGCTGTGTCTAATGGGCCGATAGAGAGGGGCTATACTTACAGCCGTGTCTTATAGGCCGGTAGAGTGAGACTACACTTCTAGCTGTGTCTCATTGGCCGAGAGAGTGTGTCTACACTAACAGCTGTGACTAATTGGCCAATAGAGTGGGACTACACTTAAAGCTGTGTCTTATGGGCCAATACATTGGGACTACACTTACAGCTGTGTCTTATGGGCCAATAGAGTGGGACTACACTTACAGCTGTGTTGTCATGGTTTTGGTTTTTGGTCATGCTCATGTTCTTCTTCTGTGTTCATTATTGCCTTTTATTTATTTCTTTTGGTTATTGTAATGCTCAGGTTTTAGTTCATTCCATTTCTCCATTGCACTTGTCTCCCCTGTCTAGTGATCTAGTTGGTTCAGCTCGTCTTCCCTGTCTGCGTGTTCACTGACTTCGGGTGATTTAAGTGAATTCTGGTGTTTAAAATATTCCTTCGATTCTCGTTTTCTTCCTTCGACTTCCTGTTCTGATTAGTAACAAGACTAACATTTGTAATTTGTATCATAGTCCACTAACACTACTAATCCATGTATACATGTATACTGGAGCTGTTTAAACGTAATAGGCTGTTTGTGTGATTCCCATTTGTCTTTTTTCTCTCGCCAATTTTCGTGGTTAGGATTTCCCTCATGTGACTCTCCTGATGTAATTAGCCTCATTCCCCACACCTGATCTTTGTATTGCATGTGACCTGTGTGTATATAAGGAGTCTTTTAACTCACAGCTCTTGTCAGAACGTTGATCAATACTTTGTGCAGAGCTCCTCGTATGCCATTGATTATTGTTTCGCTTCTACTGGATAGTCCGACCTTGATTCTTGCCATAGCCCTTTTTGTACTGTTTTTGTCTTTCTGGATTTGGACCTATTTTTTTTATGACCACAAGCTCTGTGTTTGGATGCCCTGTGTATGACCATTGGCTTTGCCCATCGACTACAACTTTTTGCCTATCGTTTTTGTACCTCCGCCCATCTGTCTGACTGGTTCTGACCCCTGTCTGTCAAGTCGATACTGTTTTTGGATTTCGTATTGTGGCTTGGCAATTCCTGTGTATTTTGGCTTTGACTCGGACCCCGTTAAAGGCATACGTTTTTTGGATTTCTGTCTCTTGCATGTGGTTCCTGAACTGCACGTCACATGTGTCTTATGAGAGTGGGACTACGCTTACAGCTGTGTCTTATGGGCCTATAGAGAGGGATTACACTTACAGTGGGTGAGAAAGATGGAGAGATGCACAGATAGAGGGCACTCCCTCACTTGCCCTAACTTCCTTTAAAGATAGTGTGATCCACAATCAACCTGAGCTCAATGATTCATTCTCTCTCTCTCTCACTCTCTCTCTCCATCTGATTCCCATTTTTCTGGCTTTGTCATCAAAAGGAAAAATGTTGCTTTTGTCAAAAAAAAAAAACCAAGAAAAAATGTCGACGTTGAATCTCTGGGGAGCAAGTCTTGACTGAGACTTTTGCATCCTTGTGAAGTGAGTCATCATTCTGTGTGTTGCCTGGTGCATTTGTGTTTAGGGAGGAACCTTTAGTGTTGGTTTCCTGGATCTGGGACAAGGTGTGGGTGGTTGTTCAATGTGTCACATCTCACTCACCTTCTCAGCGAGGTTTACGGCTCTGTGTCAGAGTGCTGATGACACCAGAATGAGTCCGTTTGTCATCATGAGATTAAAGCCGTGATCTGATCAGATTAGATCAGAGGCGCCAGTGAAGGGGACTGACGGGAAAGACGGAGTGCGGTCTTTGTTTTCAGAGGTGCACAACCGGATAACACGGCTGTCTTTCATTTGCAAAGTTGTAAAGAAGTGTCTCAGATTCTCATCTCTGGTAAGGGATGGGGAAAATAGCAGGAGTATGATCGCTGTCTGACACGAGATTTGTGCATAGCACGGTGGCCCATTTCAGGACTGCCACCTAGCTGCAAATATTAGTACTGCAAGGATGGGTACTGCCTGGGGAGCGTTTGCCAAAAGCTTAGTTGCAAACTAAGTTAGCAACTAACATAATTCGACCATTCACAGTCAGTGGTTCCAACTTTGCAAATTAGCATCTGTGATTTCAGGAAATGCACTCCTGAATGATAATGCTGATCATTTAAACCCACACCCTGAGATGGTCAGGGGAGAGATGTCTATGCCTCTAATGCCTCTAGCTGGGTTTGTGGAGTCGGGCCAGGGAAATGTGGGAGGCCTGGTGTGACATGACTTTGTGAAATGCACCATAAAAACACATCTGATTTGATGTTATTTAGAAATAATAATAATAATAATAATCAGTTCTTGGAACACACAGATTCATATTTCCATTTTCATCGGAATATGAATATCTCATGGCAAACGCAAACATCCACCTTATTCCCACCACGAAAAGTTTTAGCCTTCTTCCAAATAGCCCCAAAATGTCAACCTTACACCACCACACCATTCTAAAGCACCCGCAAAGATGTCCATGTTCTCTTTGAAAAACGCTGGGTCAACGCTTAGTACATTATTAATACAATTGAATTTGCAATGCTAATTTCAGTTAGCACCTTAAGGAAGACCAATTATGCTGGTCCCCCCCGAGTATATGCTTAAGAGGTGACTGAAAGGCAAGAAGTCCCTGAAACAAACAGGAAGTGAAAATGGCTGCAGTGCAGGCCAGGCAGAGCATAACCAGGGAAGATACCCAGTGTATGGTGGTACCTGTGCATCACAGACTTCAAGCAGCCTCTGCATGCAAAGGCAACTGAATGTTAAAAAAGGATTACTTTATTCTACATTATGTTAATATCCCACATTTTTTAATTCGCTCAAAAATGGCAGGACAATTTACAGAAGGTGTTGCAATTGAAAAGTCTGGTGCTAGTAGAGTTCAAGTCACATTTTGGACAATTCGAGTTCAGCAGAAAAAACAAAGCCAAAATAATATTGATCATATGGGAATGGCTGACTTTGGTTACCTACACAGGCTCTACTGAGTACAAATGAAAACGCACCACTTGAAAAAAGTCAATATTTAAGTTCAAATGAACTTCAATATAATTTTTACACAACAACAACACTACAGTGACGTCACCCAAGATGCCAGGTGCAAGAAATGAGAGAATTTCAAGTTAACTGTAACGCTAGGCAATTTTTTGCAAAAACGCAACACCACGGGAAAAATGAATTTCACTCTGAATTTGTGCACACATTGCCTTTAAAAGCATGTGAATCCGAATAAAATTTCACTTCTTCACTGACACTTGTGAAACGTCGACACTATGCTGCGACTTACAGCCCCTGAACGGGAACGTGCCATAGGCATTCTTCAAATTGGCGCCAGCACCAGGGAAATTGCCAGACGACTACACTGCACACACACAACGATCGCAAGACTCCATCAAAGGTTTCTGCAAACGGGTAGCACTTGGGACCGTCCTCGACCGGGTCAACAACGCGTGACAACGGCACGTCAGGACCATCAGATCATACGGGATCATGTCCAAGACAACACTACCAGCGACAAGAATGGCTGCTCAAGTCCAAGGACGACGTGGATTCATTCACCCCAACACCATACGAAACCGTCTGCGAGCTGCAGGCCTGCGTGCACGACGTCCTTATTTTGGCCCCATATTGACGGATCCTCACCGAAACCAGCGTCTACAGTGGGCAAACAGGCACCAGAATTGGCGACTACGAAAATGGCACGGTGTCATCTTTTCTGACGTGTCACGATTTCACTTAAGGAACGCAGAAGGCCGTATACGTGTTTGGCGGAGACGTGTCTGCAGAGGAAGGGTGAACGGCGTCTACTACCGGGACCAGGTGCTGCAGAACCATGTTGTGCCGTTCTTCAACCAACACCACGATGTCCACACGTTCCAACAGGACAACGCTAGGGCACACACTGCAAGGGTGTCCATGCAGTACCTTGCACAGCAGAACATCCCCGTGCTTCAGTGGCCAGCTCTTTCACCCGACTTCTCCCCTATCGAGCACTTATGGGATGAAATCGGACGACGTCTTTCACGTCGACGCCAGATGGACAACATCCGAGAACTTGAGGTTGCCCTTGTTCAGGAGTGGAATGCTATCTCTCAGAACACTATCCAGAGACTGATCAACTCCATGCGACGACGATGCACCGCATGTGTCAATGCAAATGGCGGTCACACCCGTTATTGACTTTCCTGTTTGACCCCTACACCAGTTAAACCTCTCTCGCGCATTAACATTATCATGAATGAAACTGAATGATGTTTACATGTCTTCTTAAATCATTCATTATCTCAAATGCATCATAGGTATATACTTCACATATCAATCTGTGGAGCTATTCCAGATTTCGTGAGTGGTGCGTTTTCATTTGTACTCAGTATATATACTGTATGTGTTTTAATGGCTGATTTAGGTCATATCCACATGGTGATGAGATGATTTAGGTTTTGTCCAGATCATGATGGTTACAGGTCATAACCAAATACTGGTGGCTGATTTGGTTTATATTCACAGATGGCGATTGTAGATTTGGTTTATACTGTATACACACAATGACAGATCATTTTGGTTACTTAAATATAAAAATCTTGTTTGTGTTAAATCTCCACAGTGACAGTTGTCAATACGTACCGGGGTGAAGTGATTTAAGGTTCCCCTATTCCACCCTGTTTCTGTGTGACTCATACCCTGAGAGCCAGGTGCTCTTGCATGACTGGGGCTTTATAAACAGGCACTGTGGAGAATATTGGGGTAGACAGGCTGAGACTGGGGGACACCCATCGTCGGTTTTGAACCCCAGGCCAACCCAGCCACTTAATACAACATAAACGTATACCTATGAAACAAAAGACTAAGGTTTTCAGCCTAATACTGAGTCACAGTAATCCATTTATCAGAGGTGAGATCACCTTATTGAGCAGAATTTCATGAGTTGACTTGCGTTTCTGAAGTTTATTACTATAGATGATTAATATTTAATGGTCATTATTCGGGTGTCAGACAAAGGGGAAATGCATATCGACTAGTTCTATTTCTGTTTGAGTTGCACGGCTCTTTTTAATGCCCAAGACGACTGCAGTTATTCTCCACATACTGCGCACACTCATTTAAGAGTAGGCTTTTTTTATTTGAAAAATCAATGATATAGATGATTCAGTGTTCAAGAGTCACCCTCAGTTTCAAGTTACTAAATTTTCCCATTTTCAATAAAATTCTGAAAACATCTGCAATCTCATAGCTAAAATGGCAAGGACATGTTTCAGTAAATGCTGCACAGCAGAACTTGAGCACACACTTTAAATGGCTTCATTTAATGTCCAGGTATGGTTCAGGTAAACTCATTCATATAAACAGCATTCAGCACTATTGGAAAAGCCAGCTGAAGCTCTTGTGAGATTCAATCCCAACTGAAACTGGAATCTTGTGAAAACTTGCACCAGCTTGTACCAAATTCCCAGAACTCCATTCCCTGCAATCCATTCCCAGAATGCAGCACTGTTCCCTGTTCAGGTAGGACCAGTTAGGTGAGTGTTTGCTCAAGGCCTCTAAAGTAACGGAAAGCCAAACAACAAATGTTAAGCTTCTGTAGATTTACACGCACACACACACACACACACACACACACACAAAATAATGCTTCAAAATAATGTGCCCCGGAGGAACAAAACTACATAGTGCAGTAAAGCACAGAGCACTATAGGTACATAGCATTTTAGGAGAAAAGACTCTCCGTTCCTTCACCTTGCTGAGGAGCAAACTGTTATTAAGCTCAGCAATCACAACTCTCTCTGGGTGAAAAAGTTCTGTGTACTTGGGTTTATTCTGCACCGTTTCTTCGTGTCTCTCACTCATACACCTTGTTTACATTGACAAAGAAAAAAGAAACAGCTAGAATATCAGTAATAACTATACAAAAATCAGGCATAAAGGATGAGTATCACGTGGTCCAAATGGTTTATGAATGAAGGCGAGCCACAATACTGCTGCATATTGTCATTTATTTGCGGAGGGAATATCTCCCCGCAGGTTAATTCATTGATATGTTCCTTCAGTCAAAACAGGCCATTTGTGCTGTGGGCTCAACACTGCCCCTAGTGATGAAATCTACTACAGCAGCCAGCACAGACCAAGCCCAAGTCATAGTAGGAGTACAGAACTCCAATTCTGGACAACTGTACTAAATTACATAATCAGTAATCAGCTGCTTTTCACTTCAGTCATTAAAGTGCATTATTCACGTGAGTATTAACTAGTCATCATTACTCTTCCTAAAACAAAAACAAAAATCACACGAGGGGAGAAACTAAACAAAATAATTTCATTTTAACATCAAAATCCCCAGCGCTGGACTCTGCTCCGGGGTCACAGGTTATCGCCCTCTTCTTGGCCCTTATAAGACCCTCCGTCAGAGGGGGCAAGGGGGGCAAATTTTAGCAGGGGCAGGTCTGTGGAAGGGCACGCTTCTTTGGGGTTACCCCACCCATCTTTAGGCCTCCTGATGGGCGGTGGGGGCGGGGGCAGGGGTGAACCATTCCTATCAGCCCCCGTATCGCTCCCGGTGTGCTGCCGTTTGTGGCAGGGCACAATGAAGGCGCCACGATGGTGACGGCGGTACAGCACTCCCACAATGCACAGCAGCAGGATGACAAAGATTCCCAGCAGGAAGCAGAGCCCAAACAGGCAGCCCAGGAGCGAAGAGGAGGGTGGCTCCGACTGGGTGGGGCCGGTTTCTATGCCAACCAAGAGAAAGGGAGGGGATTACACTCACAGACATCGTCCAATAGGTAAAGATGTTACTTTATTATTTTGTTATTTTGCAGGTCCCCCATTGTGTCACCAGATGCAAAGCTAATTAGCCATTACAAGCAGTTTCAAATTTGTCTTTGTGACATTGCAAGAGGGAGAGACCACTCAGAATAATGAAGGAACGAATTTTCTGGTTGGCTGAGGTTGATCAGTTCTTCCTGCATCTGGGCAGTCACTTCATCACATGATGTCACAAAGAAAGATTTTGAAATGGTTTTTAATGAATAATTGGCTGTGCACCTGGTCACATTATAGGGGACCTTTAACGGATTTTTCCACGTATGAATAATTTTGGCAAAACACAAGAGTGAATACTCCCGTGAGAACGGGAATGCCAAAACAGACATGATAATCTGCCATCTTCATTTCTGCAAGTGAGCCAACCCTTTGAACATTCAATTTTCTGGGACATCATCTTAAAAAAGTAAACATTTTTGAAGCTTAGAATAGCCCATTACCTCACTGAATAAATTATCTGAATCAAAAACGGTCCATGTTTTGCATACCTGTCGGAGCCACACAGACAGTGCCACCGGGGCCCAGCCGGGACTTGTCCTCGTACCCTGGCTTGCAGCGGCAGACGTAGGAGCCGAAGCGGTTGAAACACTCGGCGTTGACGTCACAAAGTGCTACCTGGGTCCCACATTCGTTGATGTCTGAGGTAGGTGGGCGGGGCCAGACAGCAGAGTTAGGGGAGGAGCTGTAAACAGCTTTTTTTTGACACCTAGTCCTCATGTATGCATCTTTTTAACAAGGGGGTTTTCCTCCGTAATTTTCCAAATAAACCTCCCAGGCATACAAAAACGCAGAAACACAAAGTCCAGTGAAGAGCGTGCAAAACCAACAGGCAGTATTAACAGCAGAATTTAAGATCTTGTTAGCCAATCACGAACCTTGTCACAAGTTAAAAGTCCACTCTCCCTGTGCCATGGAAACAGCGAAAACGAAACGTCTATAGTCCTCACCCCAGAACACCTTTTCTAAAAGGTCCGAATTCAGTGACTAAAGATGCAGGCTCTGACAGGAGTTCATGAAAGTTCAGATTACCCCGATGACGCGAAACCCAGGAAAATATTAGCAGAAGACTTTTTCTGAAGATGGACATGAGGTGAGCTGCAAATTCACCTTCTGAGGTGGCGATGGCGATGGAGTCCTTGCGCCCCCTGGCGTTCAACTGACGCCCCTGCAGCCGCGACAGTGCCGTGTTCAGCATCTGGCGCACCTGTAGACTCGTCAGGTCCTCCCCGAACTGCAGCCAAAATATGTAGAGGACTCCAGTGCTGAGCCTGGAGAAACATAGCGGGAGCACAATAACACCACAGACTCCGCAGGCACACAGGACCCCACAACAGCGGCGCAAACACATCAGACTCCACAGACAAAAACAGGAGTCCACAGCTGCAGGAGGTAGAGCAGAGAGCAGCATATCAGCATTCAGCAGCACTACTATAACACTGATAGTACACTGAAATTAAGAAAGTTTTGGTGTTCGGTCGTAAACCGACTGGTACCAGAAATTATTCGTATCATATTGACTTCATTTGCATAACTCTGTTGTCAAGACTGACTTTACATCAGAGAAGGCAGTTTTACTTTTCTTTTTTTAACAGGTCAATAAGAAAAATGGTAACATTTATGATCACGATTACCAGGGTCTCAACTGTGCCCTCAACACAGCTGTAAAAGTCAGAGCAGCAGTGCAAAGAATTCTTTACAGATAGGCCCAATGTGGCCAATTTTCCTGGTGCATGCAAATACACAACTAACAACACATTCTCATTAAATGCTCATCAAATTCACATTGCTCCCTTCAGGAAAGTACGATTGCAGTCGGCAGCAGTGAGATATCATGCAAGCTCAGTGCTCAGGGGTCTGTGTGCTGCGCTTCCGAATAACGGCTCAAGTATATAAACACTTTGATTCAAACTATCCATTTGTCTTAGAGACGAGCACCTTTTAATCCTTACGGAGGATGTGCTTTTGGGTACCACATGCGCACGCAATTCTTCCTGCATCTGCAAAAACAAATGCAAAAAGAGAATTAAGACAGTTAAGACGACCCAGAGCGGCAGGTCTATCACAGTCCAAATAACAACATAGTGCTCACCGTGGACTGAACTGAAGACATGACCAAACGCACCAGGTGGTCCCAGTTCTCCTTCGGATCCGGCACCAAACGCACTTCCACAGACACCTCCAGCACATTCTCTGCCCGGAAAATTCTCAGTTGGATGATCTCGCCAACAGGCAATTACAGAAAAAAAAAATCCACAATACTACCCAGGATTTTGGCAAACTATTTAACCCAAATTTGGATACTATAATATAAAGAAGCAAAGGGTGAAGGAAATAAAAGCAAAACAAAGCAATGGTTTGAATTCAACTTCAAAGATCAACTGCGGATCGACAGAAATGCAGAACACCTAATAAATATATAGGCTTTAAAATTTATCTGCAAATTGATCAGGCGCAAGATCTCCAGATAAATCAAAGAAACCTGATTTTCAGAACATGACCAGTCCCTAGAGGCCAGCTGTATTTGGCTGTAAAATCCACTCCTGCCACCATCTACCGAGTTTTCAGAAGGCTGGGATTAGTGGTTCTGATGTACAAATCATTACCCAACCCCAATACTCCTGGTCAGGGTCACGGGGACTAAAGCTTATTCACATTTCAAATGCACAGGAGGTGGGAACATAACATGGATAGTTTGCCAGTGCATTGCCGGGATCACACACACCTTTCACTCGCATATTGCGGGGAAATTATAGTCTACAATTAGCCCAGATTGCATGCCATTGGACTGAGACCGCCGCAGTAAACCCACAAGAACACAACAGAACATGCAAACTCCACCCAAAGAAGCTGTATCCAAAGACATGACCCTCAGTCTGTGAGGCAACAGGGCAACACACTGCACCGAAGTGTCCTCTGGCTGCAGAGACTAAAAAAAATCTGCATCTCATCTCCTCTCCTCTCTCTAACCCTAAACCCCACCCGGCCGCCGCCAAATACCCAGAAAACAGCTGAGGGAAAAAAAAGAAGATCCTAGGAGGAGCTTTGTGATCTGAGAGATGACCCAGCTGGGCAGCACAAGCTAAAAGGGGATGGACTGAGCAGGGAGAAACCTCACCTCCAGGTAAGGACGCGAGCGCACTGCTGTTTTTGAGGTGTCGGACCGAGTCAGCTTTCTCTGGGGAAGGAGATGCGATTCATTCTCACATGATTTCACTCACAGTGAGAAAGTTCAGGCAGAAACCTTTTTCTTTTCTTTTTTTTTTTTTTAAATCAGACAAAAATTGTTTCTAAACATTTTCAGTGAAGATATTTTGTCTGGAAGCGTTCCCCAGCGTGGGCGTTCAAACAAATCTCCAACGGTGAAACTGTGAGGTTTCCGAAAGTTGAAGCCCAGTTTTGAGCCCCGATTTGTAAGACATTAAAATATTTACAGAAACTGCAGAGAAATCTAATTTCATGGAAACAGTACTTTGATTCGTCTAATATCACCCAAATTTAGACTGTAGACAGGGCATTGGAGCAGTCAGACACCCCAGTTCCTGGAGACCTAAGCCTTTCACATGTAATTTCACACCCCCAAGACTGTGCCAGACACTGAACGAGATGTGCTCAGTGCTTAGTTGGGGTTGGAGTGAAATCTGGAAGGACAGTGGGTCTCCAGGAACAGGGTGGGACAGCCCTGCCGTAAGGTCTCATGTGAAGCAGATTCAGTACCTCTCGAGCCGTCTCCCGCTGCAGGACGTGTCCCGGGAGGTTTGGTCAACCCTTTTCTCCTGGTGATTTCGGTCCCCTGCTTTTCAACAGAGCTGGAGGGAGAGTCCAGGCGATCGCCAACCACCGCGCGTCCCGGGCTGGGCTCCTGGTCCCAGTCCTCCCTGAGCTTCCTGCTACTCCGGGATCCCGGCTCAGCGGCATCATAATCTGGGTCGGGCTCCCGGAATTCTGAAGGAGGGGTGGAGCTTGTGATTTTGGGGAGGGAGTTGGACAGTGGGGGGGCAGGAGACGTAACACTGGGGGGCGAAGGCAGTTTTGTGACAGGACTCGGGGCTGGAGGGTTAACGGGTCCAAGTTCCTTCTCCTCGAGATCACCCTTAATGTAAGCATCTGAAACCCTTACCTCAATGGGGACAATCGTAACATTTTTTAAAAGGCCCGCAGAGTCCGTTTTGGGCTGGTTGGGCACCGGGTCTGCGACCTCACCAGCCTGCGTTTCAGACACTTCGGCTGGGCTGGGAACAGTGTTTGAACCGTCCTGCCCTGGTGACTCAGTTGCTGGAGTTTGCTCCGGTGAAGGGGGTTTGGTAACGCTAGTTTCCTTTAGCGGCACCGAATCAGTCGGGCCAGAATCCATTTGGGCCTGCTCCATTGCTGGCTTCTCCTCTTCAAGAACCGCAATCGAGTTTTCCTCCACACCCCCAGCCCAGCCCACATTATCTGCCTGCGTTGTTGGCGCAGGTGACAGCAGTGGGGGTGTGGTGCGGGGCAGTCCAAACGTGTGATAGCGGGCAGAGAAGCCGCGGTAGGTGGGTTCCAGGCTGCCGTCGATGAGGAGCACGACGTAGAGCGTACTAGAGTCCGATGTGTAAAGCGCGCTCCCCCAGCAGCGCTCCAGGGTGCGATGCCTTCCCGAGCCCGGAGACTCGTCCAGGTGAATCTGATCGCGCTTGGAGTGGCAAGATTCGGTCGGGGTGTAGTCCTGAAGCTGCAGTCGGATCCTCCTCCCCGGCGGTGCCAGGATGGTCCAGTTGCACCACAGTGGTGGGTTTGAGCACAGGAAGTCGGGCGAGAAGAATTCACCGCTCTCCTCGCGAAGCACCCGGTGACAGCTTCGCAGGCGGTGATAGGCTTTGCTTGCCTTGTCTTGTCTGCGAGCTGAAGAAAAAGTACAAAATGCAGCAAGAGTGGAAATGGACAGAGTGACACACAGGAGGAAGAGAGGCTCTGTAATGACACCATTTCTCTCCATGCACTATGCTAACGTTATGCCAACATTTGCCGCAAAGTGCGCATCTTCCTAATTTTAAAAAGTGTGAGCAGAGGCTATAGTTATGTGTTGGGGTGGCAGAATGGCTTTGTGCTTGGGATTCTGACATGATCTGAGGACATGATTTTGAGAACTCCTCCACCGTTGGTTCCCTGAGCAAGACCCCTATAACTGCAAAACTTCTCAAGGAGCTGTACACCCGTTTCTCTCCACCTCTGTTCACTTGCAATTGACCTATCTGCCATTTCTCCTACGGCGTCATTGTAAAAGAGAAATACGACCTCAGAGGAACTTTAATGTGAAATAAAAATAATGAAAATCTCAATCATAAGATATGCTCTATTATCGCGCATTAATTTTTTACGCAAGTGAGAGAATGGAGTGAAAGCTTTTGAAAGAATCAGTAAAATAATACAAAAATATCTGAGCACTATCTGTGACGGCAGCGTCATAAACCGTAAAGGAAAACTGCGCGACAAAAAAACCAACTCATACTCATTTCCATGCAGGGCAATCAATCACCACAATAATTTGGAGAGGGCGAAACTCAGTGTACAATGATGACATTGTAATGATGATGTGAACAATAATTGCATTTTGCAATCATAGCTCAACAACACCATAATATTTAATACCAGATCAAATTCAACAACTAATATCAACTCCTAAAATCAACAACGATTAAATTTAGATTCTGGACGGTAGCCTTACCCGGTGAACGGAACGGGTCATCCGATGCTTTTACCTGCCATGGGTAAAACAAATATAATTTGCTCTACTGCTCGCAAAATGCCAACATTGAGGAAATAAGCAGTGAGCCTGACGAATTTTCTCATTATTCTGTCAACTTCATGAAACTGCTTGGAAACAAAACCACTCACCGATTTTTCTGAATTAGTTGTGAATATATTACACATTAGGACAATAATAGATATTATTGCTAAAAGTAATTCCTTTTCAGCCATTTTTCGCTTAACTTAACAAAGCTCGTCAGCTACATAAGACGATAATATTATCCCTACAATTCAATTCTGCAAGCAAACTTGTCGCGTTTCTCCGGAACTCAATTAAAGACACGTGCTACACATTTCTACATTGACGTGATAGGCTAATTAATTTCATCACGTAGGTAAACGCCTCCTACATGCATTACCCTCAACAGCCAGCGGGTGTCAGTGAAAAATCACCAAAGAGCGCCAAGAACTCTCCAAATTGTTGATTCAATCAGCTCAGACGTTGATAGTAGAAGTCACGTTGGACGACGATATAAATATGGGGAGTTCAGTATACGGGGTATTTAGTACGATGTTCATCCGTTGTTTCAGTACTTAGAAGTATCTCAAGTGAGCTGGTGCTGTTTTCTTTGAAAAGAAACTCCTCTCAGGATGTCATGGAGGTGGCACTATAAGGGTATGTAGCAGGATTTAAACACTACTATCTCGGAATTTTCATGCTCTCCAATTCACACGGGTTTCCTCCAGGTTTCCCGCTGCTATTCAAAGACACGAATGCCAGGTTAATTGATTACCCTAAATTGCCAGTGCATTGATATAATGCGTGTCCTGCAGTGGATTGGCGAATTGTACAGAGATTCATCCCAGTGCCCTCACTTGCGGTCTTATTACTTCATGTAGGCGTAAAGACTGTCAGCGCGGCGAGGTTTTGTCCTCTCACATCGGGACGCACTTCACAAAGCAAAAGGACAGTGTTTCCAGTTGAGGATGCAATAAAAAGAGATTGCAAGACAAGAATGTCTCAAAGATGGTGGATATTTTGAGTCAATTTGTGAGCACAAACCCATTTAGCTATGCAAACATTAAAACGGCAAACAATGAAACATCGTCCAAAATCATGAACGCAGTCATAAATGGGGTAATAAATGCGTCAATAAATAAGCATTAATTGCTTAGATCAATTAGACCACACTTGCTTAATTTACATTGGGAATATTGCTCAATAACAGAAGCTTCAGTAACTTGATATAGCCTATGACTTAATCTAGACTGGAATTTTTTTCTTGCCCGTCATCTTCATAACTACCCTTTTATTTCTGCGTACAAAGTCGTAGCCTAATCCATTGTGAGATACATTTAGCCCTCAATACCGCTCAGAAGCGGTGTTAGGAAAGGGGCTCATGAAGTGAGTAAGAGCTCCAGGGCTGGGATTTTCAGAAATGGGACCATCTCCCACACTTAGTGATACGTGAACGACACCTCAAGACCGCGACTGCAAGTGTCCGTATTGGGATGAAGCCACGGTTGTGTTCCAGTCTTTTACAGACAGTGTTGCGAGAGGCTCCTGCCCTCTTCAGCGCGAAACAAGGAATGTGCGGGACAGACACTGAATGGATTGACTAGGGCTAGTCAGACTAGTCCAGACTCAAGCCGAGAATTCTGTTCATTTTCTCTGACCGACACTGCAGTCCAAGTGGGGGACTGAACTGAAAATTGATTCATTTGTGGCTTATTTGTCAACACGTTATTGCGTTTAGCATTATTATAAATGTATAGTTCTCAATTAGGGTACATGGAATCATCAATGAATACCGAAACAATGAAACTTAAGTCTCCTGGCTAACTCTATAAATAATGTATTTCCAATGCTAAGCCTGAGAATGTGTAAAGAAGAATTCACAAACAGGCTGTATTCCAACACGCTGAGGCAGGGGCAACCACATTCCCTGCAGATTAAGCCATTTAAAACTTATAAACCGCCACAGAACTGCTCATAATCTCCTACAGCTAATCCAATTCTGTTGGACTGAGAGCAGTTATTTGACATACAACGTGGCTCAGTGGCTTAAGGGTTTAAGTCCTGGGCCAAAGTTCTAAGCAATAGCCTCTTAGTTTGTACAGTCTAAAAGAACCGCATGAACAGGCAGTCTGGTCTTGATGGAAATGTAGAAAAAAGGTTTAAAGTCCAGGCCAATTCCATATGTCTTCAGCTCGTCCGTCACAGAGCAGTTTCTGCGGCAGGTTTTTCGAAACGCTCAACTCCCGACATGAAGAGATTTCGGCACAAGCCCTCCAGCGATTTAAAGTACAAGACCAAACATCACACAACCCTCGTTCCAGTAAAAACAAGAATGTTCTGAGAGCAAATTTTCCCCTACCTTTAGGTTTACCCCAATTACTGTACGCGGAATAAAGCACTGTCAATCATAGGCCGTAACTGTTTAAATTCATTAGAGTGATAATGCAGTATGCAAATCACCAATGTGTTTGGAACACTTCCACTGAATTTCATAAGGTTCCCTTAAAAACGATAGAGGAGTTGATTGCAGAACAAAGCTGATGGATGGATGGACAGACGGACGGACATGGCCACAACATAATCCCCCTTCAGCTCTCCGCTGGTGGGGGAGAAAACACCAGAAGCCCTGCATGCATATTGCCCTCAACGCAAAATTGGTCAACTGTATTTTGGGGGAACAAAGATCAAAACACAAAATCGAAACTTGCAAACTCAAATTTCAGGCCAGACATGCTGTAATTAAACTCACAGTTGAAGGCATTGAACTGGAAATATAAGCCTCATAAAAGTTTCGCTCTTCTCCCATCAGTCATGTCAATCATTGACACGAATCCCAGCCCTACGATCACACAGACATTCACACTTAGGACGGTCATATTTCACGTTTCAATTGCCTGCAATTAAAAAAAAATTGCTAAAATAAACATTTTCTCCGAGCTATATACTTTTATTTTCACCATCTAGGTCATAGGTGGGCACCTGCTTTTCACACCAACTTCAGGCCTTTAATTAGTTGATTGTCTAAATCAGCCAAAACATATATGAAATCTGACAATTCAGGCGCTTTTAGTAATATTATCACGAATGACCACCAAAGACTGTTCTTGTTTCCCTTCGTAAAACATTTTTCTTTGATCTAATCATTTGACAAATCTATATTTGTGTATGCAACCAATTTAGTGAGTTAGTCGGGGCAATTGATAAAAATAAAAAAACCTGCTTACTCACCGGCCCTCCAGGACCGGAATTGCCCATTCCTGATGTAGGTCAACAGATAAATGACAGCATGTATCATATACCACTGTATGGATCTCCAGTTCACCTTCAGGAGCATAGGTTTGAGCATCTACAATCTGGACTACATTTGAACAGAATCTTCGGCTCAAAACAATATATACCATGGGGCATTCTATACTACCACATCGCCAGCGCGTGCTAACGACTGTTAGAAGAGCTCTGTTATCAGGACCCACGTTTTTACTGCAGTTATTAAGATAGCGTAATAACCAATAACACAAGATTACTTCCTCAGATGTGCTTCCATTTGGAACAACACTGTGCTTAGCTTGAATAAATGACAGAAGCACTTATGGTTTATAGCGAAATATAGCCGAAGTATTTTGTTTTTCTTATGGCATTTACTGGCCACCCTATAGAAAATATAATTGAGCCACTGATTACTAAAACCCCACAAGTCAAGTCAAGTCAAGTGTGACTTATGGGGTTTTAGTAGTAGGTGCTTCGATTGTGCCTCCATAAAGCCCACAGAAAAGCAGCAGGACTTGCAAGACTTTCTCACGGCATACATTTGTGCTGACACCTGGAATGATTAATGCCCAAACTGTGCTCTGTATTTCTAGGTATGTAAATATTTGTTCAACCTCGGGTTTAGCCTTCGCAGGGAGTCAAACTTACTCTCCTTTCTGAATCAGGAGCACTGCCCTGTCTGAAATGGTAATTACACACCCTCCATGCTAGCATAAGATCAATGGCAGGTCAGTAGATACTCCAAACTGCATTGGTCTGTTGTCAGCGGCATAATAGTGGCGTCGAAGGGCACAGTTGCTCAAAACTTCGACTAACGCACTCACCAGTAATACGTGACGACTAACCGCAAAACGGCATGCAAGTCTTTCGCGAGTCTTCATTAGGTGTCTGGAGACTGAATTCTCTGACAGTGTGACAGAACCACTGGGGCCTCATGAATGAAGAGAGAGTACGAACAGAAAAGATGCGTACGCCACTTTTTCCGTGAATTTCAGATGTATGAAAACAAACGTGACTTTAAAAAAATGCATAAAAGTAATAGAATTTTGCACTTTTGCAAAATTAAAAGTTGATTCAGATTTTTTCATTCAAATTTGCAAGCAGATTTGGTAGCCCGCTATATTATAAATTTTATACTTTTTACAAAATACTACTTTTCTTTTTATGAACGTACGCAATATTTAAGTATAAAATCCACGCAAATTTTGATTCATAAGGCCCCAGATCTGGCTGAATGTCGCGGTGTTGATGAGGTTGAAGCAGTCTATTCGCATTTACACGCTTCAGGAAGAATGAAAGCAGGCGCTCCATGTAATATAACAAGGCCCCCCAAAATACCCTCCTCAACAGATGGGATTTTTGAAGTTTAAATCATCACCTAATCACTCCATATCATTAGTGTGGCCGTGTTTCTTCAGTTGTTCTCTTCTTAACCAATGGCTCTGCTACCAAACTTTTGCCAAATCATGTTCATCTTGCTCTTGCTTCCCACTTGACAAGGGTGGAGGTTGGGCAGAATGTGATAAACAGGTTTCCTTTGGCTGGAAAAGTCTGTGTTAATAGTTAAAATGTAGAGAGTAACTACATGAGGCTGAAGTTGGGGTACACTGCCACAGCGAGGGAATGGAAGCAATTGTTGGATCACAAAAAAAATGGACGGAAGATATAAATCCTCCATATGTGGCTGAACTGAAGGTATAAAATAGTGCCATTAGCACTGAAGCTCACTTGGTTTATTTTAGGCATACGTGTTATGTAAGCTCACAAGTGGTGGTATTTTTTTTTACGCTTAGGTCCAACCATTGGGAAAATGAAGACACTTATTGTAATTTGTGTAGGTAAAAAATTTCCAGCAAAATTCAGCATCATGGTCTGATGTTGCATCTTGTAATTTTCGTTTTGCAGCTCAGTGCTCTTTTCACGGTGCAGTTCCATTGAAATATCGAGCCCCAGATACCAGATCATTGTTGCTAGCATTAAATACAGAAAAGTTAACATGTTAGCTATTGGGCTTAAGTGCTGAAGGGAGTAGTATTGTAGCAAATTAGGAGCTCAGCTTTTTATTCTTATGAACTCAAAAGTATTTGTGTGCAAAGTTTCAGCATCCTCGCTGCTTTCAGATGCTCTGCGGCATGATATATCGCAATGTTAAATACGGCTGACTGGCGACCATGTTCAATGCTGAGTTTCTACGCCTCAAACAAATTTTAATCCGAAGATCGAGGTGCACCTCCTGAACAAATTTCACATTGATCATCATCTGCCAAACCCCTGAAGGGATCAAAGTTAACAGACGCGGATGCCGCCACGTTATCCCATAAGATCTCTTTAGTCCGTTGGACTAAATGAGCTAATGACTTCTGAACCTCAAAAGTAAATGAGTAAAAATAGTGCCATCGGCACTGTAGCTCACTTGGTTATTTTCAGGCTTTAGTGTTATGTAAGCTCACAAGTAGTAGTATTTTTTGTGCTTGTGTCCAACATTGGAACAATGAAGACACCTTTTGTAATTTGTCTGGGAAAAAAACCCAAATACAACCGCAAGCGTTAATTACGGGGTCCAAGCAACGAGGTAATCATCTGTTTTGAAGCAATGAGGACAGAACTTGTGCAAGTTCATGGCACATAACTGTGCATGCTATACTTTGCCCTGCAAATATCAGATTGACTAGTCATTGCCATGTTTTTGACGCAGCAGCTGTTACCTGGTGAACAAATAGCAGCCTGATAATTAAAGATTTATATTTATTTTATTTTTATTTGATCCTAATACAGAGATGCAGTATGTAAAATTAGAACCATTGAGTCAAATGGTTGAAAACAAATATGCAATTTTACATTGTTTTTCTTACTACAGTGCCAAATATTGGTCAATTGGAATCAAATTTGTTGTACCCCTCTATAGCGCCACCATCTGGCCAGTCAGACATTTGCATTAAGACTGCCCTTTCACACGCCCTTAACAATAGAATTAAGTTTCATGATAGATGATGGTTAGAGTTAGCAAAGGGGCAAATTAAATCTAAGTGGATCATGTCGGCCATCATGCTCGAACCATCACTTTGTTCTTATAGGTTTTCATGGCAACATTCACCATTATGAAGCATGCAAAATTTGAAGTTGCTCGCACAATTGATTTAAGAGTTATGAACATTTGTTTGCTATAGCGCCACCTATGAAAGGATTTAAACCAAATTTGGTGTGATGAAGTTGCATGGCCTGTGGATGTGATCAAGATTGGAAATGATTGGACTTTGCATTGAGGAGTTACAGCTCTTTATATGAATATTGGCCACTCCCTTAAATTTTGTGTGAACTGATCACACATCACAAACAATTGAAAATGGTAGAAAGTTTGCAAATTATACAAAAATGTCTGTAGCTTACATGGATTAATTCATCCTGACCCAAGGAATCTATCCAAAATGAATTTAATTTCTACTTCCTATGGTTTATGAGTTATTGCCCAAGACATATTGTTCCTCTCTTTAGCACCGCCAAATGGCAAATCAAAGTCATTTAAATAAAAATGGCTCTTTTCCACATCCTTAACAAGAACATAAAGCTTCATGATGACAGGTGACAGCTAAAGTGAGAATGAGGGCTTCTGAAATTTGATTGTCTGATTTTGGCCAGGTTGTTTGATTTATCATTTTGTTATAATAGATTTTCATAGCAGCCCTAACTGACATGAAGCATGCAAAATGTCAAGTTGATCGGACTAATTGTTTAGGAGTTATGACCATTTGTTTGCAGTAGCACCACCTATGGATGGATTTACATCAGTCAAATAAATTTTAATTAGTTCATCCACACGAACCTCTCCACCGAATTTTGCATTGATCCTTTCAGTGGTTTGGCGGGAGAGATCAAAGTTAATGCAGGCGTCAATGCCTCCGCCGCTGCATGATCGCATAAGCTCCCTTTGGTCCGTTGAACCAAGTGAGATAAAAATGGTTCAGAACCACGTAGGAGGGGGGAAAAATTTTTTTTTATAAATTCACCAGGATTAGGTCATCAACCAGGAAAATAACAGCATTTCCCAGATGAAGCACAAGTGAAAGAAAAGCATTGTAAAAAACTAATTCAGAGATCAAACTGGTTTAGAGCCCCGATTCAGCTGTCATCAGCATCCGCTGCTTTCACACCGGACGCGAAACAAATTTTTCGCACGACAGATTACATTCGAAGTCAATGCAAAGACGCGAATACGCGCGTCCAGTGTGAAAGCGGCTCCACTCTGCCCATCTCACCCCAGTGCTCACTGATAAAAGGTTTTTCATGCTTTAGTAGTCCCCTTGGAATTTTCCCCAAAACACACATCATTTATAACCCATCCTTAACAAATTGTGAAATATGTTTAAATTTACAACAGCAGGGTGAAAAAGGTTCCACACTTTTATTAAATATTATAAAAATCAGGCAATAACAAAACACAAAGCAGTAAAACCGTACGAGTGTGTGCCAAATAATTAAAATCATTCACAACTGGAGAAAAAGATGATCAATTTCTCAAAAAAAAACAAAAAAACTGAACATGCCATAAATACAGAAATGATTCTTTGTCAGATTTGCATTAGAACGACTGTTGGACCGATAGGCTACATTCAGGCATGACAAATAAATCACAGCCCTTAGGCTCAAACCCCGCCCAAATGAGCCATTACACATTCACAGGAATTTTTTGGGCGCCGTGACTTACGAGGTTAGGAGAGCTCATCCGGTAATCATCCGCCTCTTGCTCTCAAGTTTAACCTCTCTGAGGAGGCCAATCAAACCTCTAATGGCTTCAAGGAATTTATAATGTAACCATTCAGCTGCATCCCATATTCATTTCAAACAGACTCAATCTTTTCCCAGAAGCCTCAAAGGTTAACAGAAGAGAGGGTGGGAGAATGGTATACAACAGTCTGTCAGTCAACAGCAGAGCACAAAAGTTCAGCTTCAACTCTGGGACCTTCAAGTATGTACCTGACTGACATCGCCATAAGAAAACAAGAAACCAAATTCTATTTTTAAATATAAACAATCTGAGCAATACTTCTCTTTATAAAAAAAACAGACCAGTGTTTAAAAACCTTATCTCACTTCCTCTCTGGACATAAATAGTTTGTTACAAAATGTCAAGTATAAAGGGTTTGAGAATTGACTAAATTAAGGCCCTGTTTTAGGGTCGGAACAGCATACACTCATCATTCAACAACAACAGAGCAGCAATATTTGATTATCCAGTCTCTCAGCCATAGTGATTCAGAAAGCGATGCACAGCTCAACATTTTGCATACAACTGTAATAAAAAAAGTCATAACAATGATGACAAAAATAGCCATTATGATGAGGGACAATTCAGCTGCCATCCTCTTGGGTCACCAATCTCGCAGTGAAAGGTGAAAATGAACGTGAGGATGATCATCTGTGCAGGCTCGCACCAAAAAAAATTTCTCGGCAAATTCGGAAAGTTCACAGTAATTTTCATGCGGGGGTGCAAAGCTTTGCCCCTCCACCAGGAAGGGGTGCTCCCACTTGCAAGAGACCTCTATGTCAGGCGTACAGAGAGTACAGCGTCAGTATCACTGACAGCTCAGGGTGGGGTCCTCTAGCCAGGCCCAGATTTTGATCATGTCCTGTGGAGTTCTGCTGTGCACCAGCATCAGGCCTTTGTAGGCACATGGGTTGTTCCTGTACTTCTCCTCGATGTCAAACGTCTTGAAGCCCTTGTGACGCTCGGGCACCAGGCCCAGCTTTCTCAAGCACATTCCCGTGTAGACGTCGTCAATGGGGTACAGCACCACCTTGCGGGAGACGGCCTGCAAGCGAAGCGCCACGTCGCCCGAGTAAAGGTACCCCCCCCCGCCAGCGTAAGCTGGGTACTGTCCCACAAACATGCTCTCTGGGATGAAGTACTTCAGTTTCTTGTCCCGGTGCGGCCCGGCGTTGGTGATGACGTCCCCCACAAACAGGTCCTTGGCCTTGGCAGGCGACAAGCCCTGAAGGAATTCCAGGATGCGATGGGTGTTGACGAAGACGTCGTCGTCGCCCTTGAAGATGAAACTGGCCCCAGGGCATCGGAGCTGAATCCAGTCCAGGAAAAGCACCTCCTTGACGGTCAGGTTGAAAAAGGTGTCCCTGTAGTCCCATTGGAGGATATCCCGGTGCATTGAGGCCTCGTACCGGAGCATTTCGGAGAGGTCTGGGAAGTGGTCCACTGCCGTGGCGTTGCCCAGAAGGAAGACTGTGGCCACTGTTCGGTTAGCCAATCGACCTGCTCTTCCCCAAGACTCCCTGATGGCCTGTCGACGGTCAAAATGAGGGGACAGGGACTTGATGGCTAACAGCAAGTAGGGCTTCTCTTTACAAACATGTGGCTGGTCCACCACCATGCGGTAAGACCTACATTGTATGTAAAGCAGGAAGTCCTTGAAGCGGTCAGGAAGGGAGTTGTAGTCCTTCACTTTGGTAATGACGCCCAGGTCAGGGTCACAGGAGTCCAAGTGACTGGTGTCATTCAGCCACTCGGGGAGCTGGAGGCTGGAATTATTCCCCAATCCCAGGATGGGATTGTGCAGGAAGTCGAGAATCTGCTGCTTCCTGTTCCAGTAGGCCTCGCTGGGCACCAGCTTCTTCCAGAAGGGCTTACTAGGCACCCTCACCTTGCCGTTGGCACCATCCTTGCCCTGGCTGCCAATCCGCGACACCTCCACCAGGATGAAGATGAAGACGTTGACCGTCATCATCGCCGCCAGAATTTTCATCTTCCGACGTCCGACAGGCATCGCTTTCCCTTTCACCTGCTGAAACACAGAATGGGACAATGTCAGGAAGGAGAAAAGCCTCCTGAGAAATCCAGCAGCGCTCACAAGACATCAAGAAAGTTATGTGGAATTTTACCCCAAAAGAGTCAGTCAGTGTTCCATTATTTTAAAATAACAGTATTGTGGCAGTTACATCACCATTGGAGGCTTCGCTCAGAAGCATTCAAATCATGTCTATGATTTTAGGTGCAAAGGGTTGATTCAGAACTCTTGAGTGTCCAAAATCATGCCATGCACATATCTGCATACGTGCTTCTAACATGAATACATATGGAGAGATTCACGCATAATGAGTGATTCATGCATGCAGAAAGATTCATTTCACCTTTATAAAAATGAGAGAACATACAGTTTGCAGGCACGCTTGCATGCACAGTATATTTGAATTGGCACTTAATTTCATCTTCGTCAGTACATGAGTCAATGACGTGAAATGCAGATTTGTGTCTGAGCCCACTACTAAAATGATTTAAAATGATTTATAATAAGCCTCATTTTATTCTATAAAACCTGTTACACTGGAAATGTGATCAAATTAATCATAAAAATGATATACATTTCATGTTTTGCCATCTCAAACCCTCAAAATGTCAGGTGGAGCAACCATCCAAGCAAGTTAACACCATGTGAAATGTATTAAATATGTCATTTAAAATATGAATTAATATAATAATATGGGGCATAATTTTATATTGAAAACCTTTCAAATAAACAAAGTTTAATAGTTTATTTGTTCTTAAATTGTTTGGAAAACCAAAATACCTGCCCGCTACAATACAGAATCTATAAGTTACTTTTAATACCCAGCTCAACTCCAAAATAGTAATGTTTAGGCCAAGTAGACACTCTCAGGTATACTTACTAAAAAAAAAAAAATTGCAGAGGAAAAAAAGAGGGAAGTATGGTTTTTTTTTTTTTTTTTCGGAGAAACTTATGGTTGCGCCACCTGACATTTTTTGGCAGGTGAAATTGCAAATACAGTCTTAACACTGTAATAAAACCCTGTAAATGTTGCGCAATCATTAAGACTTATTCAAACTCACTCTTCCAATTTCAAATAAATGTATTCCGTACATTTTTAAAGATTTATACCAAAAAAAAATTTTAAAGGCTTATTTTTAATTGATCCATATGCATCCACATAAAACAACCCTTAGGTTATTTAATGCTGACTGCTCCATATTAAAGAGGGCGTGGTCACCATCTCTGAACCGCATCCAGTCTGGGCCGCAGAAGGCCTCTATAATCTTAGCTGCAGAAGAATGGACCTCCTGCTTTCATCCTGATCCCATTTTTATGACGCCCCTTTAATAAAGAGTTTAAGCATGTGGCGCATGCTCCTCGTTCCCGTCCCAACTCATGACACGGATTACCGCGGATGGAGAGAACACAGTGGATGAGAGCACATTTTATTTCTTTATTTCCATCATGAAACCTTTCTTGTGTCTCACTCGTTGGCTCAGAGCGACGACCGCGTGATCCAGAAAACTACCCGAAACCCATGACTCGGTCAAGGACCTTTGCAAAACAGAGTCAGAGACTGCTATTGAGTTTCATGTGAAACTTCTGAGCAAAAACTAAGGGTGGCTCGAGCTGGCTAGCAGAGAGTTAGCAGCAGATAAACAGGACAAGGCTTTACCAGAGACTGACGGAGGGATGTGCAGTTGCTGAATAACTGCGGAGTTAATCTTTGAACCCTCTTGAACAGACTTCACACTGAGCAGAACATCGGAGACATGCATTTCCATATCCCTCACAAATAACCTTCTGCCCAAAAAAAACAAAAAGAATTTGAAACAGCTACTCGCGAACAAAGCGCTGCGATTGCATCAGACAATTTGATCCTTAACTGTTGCCCAAGCTGTTAGTGACACTCAAAGCAGAACTGCAGCTTTCAAAATGAAACATTCTGTTCAATCAGTTCAGTTCTTGTTCTCTTCCATTGTCCTCTCCTTTCCTAACAATGAGAGACAAAAACACAGAGGCCCACTGCATAAAACATATTTTTACCATCTTAAATAGACAAAAATTTTCATTAACCAGCATACACAATGGGCTGCCATTTATAGGGAAGTCAGCATTTCCTCTGATCCCAACTGTCATTCATAGGTTTAAGATTCATGGGTCTTTTATTGTAATTTTGCTATCAAATTGTAGCTGTTGAAGCTCTTTCATTTGCCACCTACTTTGGTTGATTTGGTGGGATACTTTTAGTCCAGCGGCCTTTTTTAGAAAAGCAATGAAGGGGTGGATCGGAGCGGTGGTGGAGCGGTGGCGGCGGAGATGCAGCTAGATTATGGTTATAATGTTCTATTACTCCAGGGTAAGGCAGTGTATCTTATGAACTGGATGTTACTTACAAAATAAAACAAACCTGGGTGAATTTAAATGAATATTAACCACTAGTTTTTGTAAAAAGGGTCCATTCTGAGAGAAACAGACTTTTAGTTGTGGCTTTCAATGCATTTACCTGTTAAATACATGTTACTCAATAACATTTGAACAGAATGAGATAATAAATTTCTGTTTGCCGTTTTTGATTGGACTGAAGGTATGTAATATGCAGTACGAGTATTGAAAAATGTACCATTTTGACCCTGTCACACTTATGTGGCCCACCTCATGACATGCAACCAGTTGCTTAATTGATCTTTCACATTAGGAGTACATTGTGGGCTGTCCTTTGAAAGAATCAAGTGTTTTTTCTTCTTCCAGCTGATGGATGAACCCAATCTCTACTTTTTCCCAACCGCTACGTCAAGAAGCCCCCGAAAATCGTCCGCCAATAATACCGAATCTTCTGAATGTTTAATGTTCATGATGTTATGCCCACCAGCTCGCATACACCTCTCCCATCTCCTGGAATCAGTTCACTGTAAAGACTATAGAGGTCTGGTGACATTAAAAATCCCAGTCTCTCTCTTCTAGTGTTATCCTGCTTTCCTTTCACGCCTACTTACACACACAGACTGGGGTCACAGATCCTGAGGTCACAGTATTGATCCAGCTGACCAACTTCCTTAATAACTTGCTCATGTCTTACTTTACTTAAAACTTTTGCATAGTTGATGAAACGCATGAACTGCCTTGCCCCGTCAATCGCTCCCTGTTATATTTCTTAACACATGGCATCCTGGTGACAGCATTTTTTTTACAAAACCAAACGCATCATTCTCTGGTGTTATCTGGCCTCTTACACTTACAAGTTAAATTCTCAAAACGAGTTTAGTAACGTGACTCATGAGCCTAAATAGCCCGATGTCGATTTGTGTGAAATTCAGGCAAACTGCCACCTTCCATATGCAAACACATAGCGCTGTCCACAGCACTTCCTCAAAGACTCAAATGTCAAGTGAGACCAAGCCAACCAGTTGCTTTCACTCTCTAATAATCATTACAGTGAATGAGTGATTCGATTACCTGTTGGCAGGTAAGGTCAGCAGCTCCGGGGGTGTGGACACAAGGCCTCGCTCTCTCACAGCCGGGACCCAGAAGTGAATCTAACCCATTCTGAGGTGCAGGGCTTCAGGGAATGGAGAGGGCAGGAGCGATAAGGGGAGGGGGCAGGGGAGGGGGGCAGCGACCTGTAAAAAAGACACAAAACACAGCAGCACGTGTTAACAGGGCAGTGTAGGGTTTAGAGAATGAGAGAAGGCAGTAAGTTGGTGCAGAGTTTGTAAGAAGGTGCTTAACTCCTCTTCGCAGATATAGACACCAGTGTCCTTAAATTCCGAAATTTAATGACTAAATAATTCTGAAATTGATTTTCCAAATGTCTTGCTGCACTTGAATAATTTTCCAGAGTCTCTATGACACAAATACAGAGTTATAAAGCCTAAATAAGCTCATGGATAACAGGAGAAAATTGTCATTATTTGTATTCTGCACAAAGGGATTAATTACAAGCCCCTGCACCAATGTCTCCCTCCCCGCCCACCTCACAAAGAAAGAAAACAAGAAATCTGGCAATGGCGGATCCCCCCGGCTGTAGGTTGTGTAACCTACAGGTAGTGTGGACAGACGGACGGACTGAAACCCCCAAAAGGCACAACTAAACCATAAGGAGAAGCTCCATACCAAATCTGGTGTTTGTAAGTGGTATAGTTTTCCAGTTCTGGTCCGGAAACAAGTTTATTACAGACGGACGGACAGACGGACACACTGATCGCTATATCCCCCCGCATTATATGCCGGGGGGATAAAAAGGGAATTGAGGGAGGGAAAACGTAAACAAATAAACACAATGCACATCTGTGGTTCTGCTTGTAAGGTTCACTATTTTTACACCAAAATACCCATTTCTGAAGTGGCAACAAAAAAACTACCCAATTAGCCTATATCAGCTCGCTATTGTGAAATTCTCAGCTACCCAGTTAAGGCTTGCTGGTATCCAGCCAGAGCAGTACTAGGGACTCCTCAACAATACAAAATCAGACCAAAACCAAAGGAGCATAAATTATGGCACTTCCTAGGCTGCTAGTTCATATGGATCCATAAGTGTTAGCAGGACCATGATAAACACAGGTTACATCAGGTTACCATCTTACATCTCCACCAGTTTTCATTTAAAATTCTCATTTTGTCAGGCGAGAAAATTAACAGAAGTCTAGCCACAGACCAGTCACGAGTTTACCTCCATCACCAAGTTAGCAGGAATGTGGCTCACAGCCAGAGAACGTACATAACACATCCCGAGCCGGCCTCCAGGACTTCCACGTGCACACCAGAGGGTAAATATAATGATATAAAACTGGACAGCAATTCAGGAGGGTAAGGGAAAAAACTATAGCCAGCAAATTCTTCTTCTTTTGGGAGAAATTTCAAGACCTTTCACTATAGTTCACAAGTGAAAACAGAACTCAATTTGTGCCACTTTAGGTCTTATTAGCTGCAACATCCTAAGCATTGCAGAATCTCTTTGTTGATCGTTCTGTGCGAGGAAGAGTCATGCACATTGATAACACAACCGTCTAACAAAAGGAAATATGGAGCAGGCAAAACACCTCCAGCATGACCTATCAAATCCAGATCATGTGACTGGTAAAACAGGGAATGGCTATAGCAACCAGGACAGTGTGGATAAACGGGCCTTCGCACCCGACGCAGAGAGAAAAAATTGATTTTTGGTGCTGACATAGTGCTAGTGTTGTAGATGGTGTAGGCGCACAGCTGGAGAGATCGTGTAGAACGAGTGGCACAACCCTGGTCCTGGAGAGCTGCATTGTCTGCTGGCTTTTGGTGTTACTCAGCATTTGGTTTATGAACTGAAGCAGTTGATTAGACACTGACCTTATAAGACCTGGTGTCTTTGTTTTATCCACCCAATTTAAACCTAAGTCAGCACGCCCTGTGGCTCTCCAGGACCGGGGTTGACCACCCCTGGTGTAGACACTGACAGTGTGAACCCTGGCTTCAGGCTCAACATATCTCACTAATCTACTTATCTCACTTCATAATACACCCCTTAGAAGCGCAGTGGGGCGTTCCTTTTGTAAATGTCCTCAAACGGCAGCAAAATTAGAAATGACTGATAACCGCAGAATAGGCTAACAAAAGCTTTTACATAAGCAGTTTTCCATGCAGCTCGCTCCTGAACACTATACAAAGTGTTGCAACTCTGGGAGGGTGCAGGAGAACGAGCTTATCTAATCAGTCCCGCCGGCACTCTGCGCGAACGTAAAACCTCAGCCAGTCAATAAACGGAGAGAAAAAAAACTCATTCAGCGCGGTTAATGATTAACAGCCTCGGCTCTGGGGTAGTCAGACAAAGTTAGCCTTTCCCTCTCCACTGTTGAGCTGCCAACATCCAGACCTGCAAGAGTATCTGAGTACCTGGGTTTACAAAGGCCTGACGGGCTAGGTGCGAGCATGGAGGGGATTAAAGCGAACGTTTTCACGAGACAATGGCGTCTTCTAACAGAGCAGCAGGGGGAGCTTAAGCAGAACTAGCTGGCTTGCACACTTCCATAGCTGCACTTGCATCAAAAGTAAACGCAAACATGTAAAGCAATCAAGGATCTATCCTCTCCCCAGCTAAATTCAAATGCCACAGTCCCGACAGCGTGTTTCCCCAATTTCTGAATTTTGAAATTCCCAGGAAGTTTCACAGGACACACTGGATCAAGTGTCTACTAGCTTTTCCGTTTCCCTGGCAACCTGGACAGCCACTTGTATTCCCGCAGTTACCAGAACTGTGACCCAAGAGCTCAAAACTCACCTTTGTTGACCTCCACCAAATGAACGATTCCTGTGTTCTACATGCTTTAATATTAACACCGCGGTCATTTCATTCGTGATTTTGTACTGCTTAATACACTGAAAGTGCTTTTCCCCCCCTTTGGAATTCAATAAAATTTAAATCCCTCTATCTGGCTTGGGAACAAGGTATTCAACTACAAATTCTCCAAAGTACAGCATAAGTTTACAAAGGAAGTTGCCACTTGGTGATAAAATTTTAAACTAGAGGGCACATGGTGAAGTGAAGACCTCTGCCATGCCATATATCTGTTTTTAGTTAGCGAATATGTTCTGGATCACTTCCAAAATTAAATCAACACTTCCTTGGACTACCACCCATCATCCTGCCAAATATCGGGCCACACCATGCATAACTTTTTCAGTTCTCCAGTCAGAAATATTACACAGACCAGTATTAGACAGATATATTTTAATTATTCTGGATCCAAAATACATAATATGTTCCAGTTCACTTCAAAAATTGAATCAACTAAAATTGGACTACCACCCATCATACCAGCAAATTTTGTGCCAAACCCTACATTACTTTTTGAGTTATCCAGTTAACAGTCACACAGACAAACAAACAAACAAACAGGGGTGAGAACATTTTCTCCTTGGTCAAAGTAAAAATATTCACTCCCTCTTAAAACCTCTAGTTCACACAAGTTAAGTGAACCTGAAACTCGACTGGTTTGCCATTCTTCCGTGCCCCTTCGGGACAGGGGTACAAGGCTGAAATTAAATACTAAATTAGTTTATGTCCTGGAAAAGTTGTGCACAAAGTTCCATAAAATCTACTCTGAATTGGCGACTGCTATAAGTTTCATGTTGTTCATAAGTGTTTACAGATGAAGGAATGTCAAAGGTCACAAAACGGCCATTTTTCAGAATCTGTCCATATCCATCGCTCATATGTTGAGGGACCTAGATAACAAGGCCTATATCTATTAGAAAGGGTCTAAAATGAACAACTTCAGTTTTTCGATGTCATGCTTCTGGGGGGTGGGGAGCTGATGGACAATCCCAAATTAGTTTGTCAAATTCGATCAATAGTTTTGACAGCCAGAGATTGCTGGTTGAATTGCTCATGGATGACAAGCAACAGACAACAGAGATTACATCATCCCAATAACTCAAGCTGGTCAAAGGACAGTTGACCTCAGCACATCCAACTTTCACTGAAATTAAGGCTTTTTTTCCCCATTTCCAGGGAGGAACTGAGACCAGGTTTGTATACAAGGGGACGGGGGGGGGGGGGGGGGGGGTGGTACCCTGTTCAGATGGTATAATTTCATTTGAAGATGAGAGAGAGAGAGAGAGAGAGAGAGAGAGAGAGAGAGAGAGAGAGAGAGAGAGTGAGTGTGTGTGTGTGTGTGTGTGTGTGTGTGTGTGTGCACTAAAGTGTGAGGTGGAGAGAAGCGTTTGTATTTGCGTTGACTAAACTAACAGAAATACATTCTGCCCCCCATACAATTCAAATTTCAGTAAAAATTCCCACCAGGGTTTGGCTTAATCTCTTGGAAGTAATAACTGAACGCATGACAGTATTGGGCCAAAACTAATAACTAATAAAAAATGTATTACATTTTTTAAACGCTGAAAACCCACACGCCACGACAATCAGATCCCATTTTGATTCTGATCTGGAGGCAGTATTTTAATGTTTGGCACCATTACGAATGTTATGACACAAAGTTGGATCATTTTGATTGTCAGAAACTATGAATGCATGTGATTCAGTTGTTACAATGTACATATGCAACTAAAAGCTAATATTGAAGAACAAAACTACAACAGTCTTGTTTAACAGTAGTCATTTCTACAAGTCTGAAATATTAACCAAGATGTTGGCAGAGTCACAGGATGGCAATCAATGAAAGAGAAAAGACACTTCAATATTTTACCATGACACATGACCACACATTGATTTTTGCGCATTGCATCAACAGGGTCTGGACTTTTACCCTTCAAACTGACACTCTCTGAGACCTCACTGTGGGATGAGAACAAATCGAACTGAACAGCTGAAAATACACTGTATCCTGAAGAAAGAATCACACACAAAAAAATTATGGTAAATAAGGCCCTAAAAAAAACATTACCCAGTAGTACAGTGGTTTTCAACGTCGTTCCTGGGGACCCACTGTGTATGTTGGTATTTGTTCCAACCACAATTGTCATGGCAGGATTTTAACTAGCTATTAATGTCTTAATTTGGAGTTTTTCATGTTTAGAGTTGTAAATTACTCTTAAGCCAAATGTTACATCGAAACATCCATACATGCTATGAAGAATAAAATACCCAAGAAAATAGTGTTTATTTCCATACAGCAAGAAATCAAGTATTATAACATTTCAAACAGATCAAATTTGCCACTGAGGAAATCGGTAAACCCCAAATTAGGCTGCTGGACACAACTGTTTCAAGTTCTTCAAATAACTTCAGGTAAACTTAATTAGATTAACATAATACAAATGGTTTGACTCTTAACCATTTGCTTGTCGAATAAATTTGTCATGATGGGCCAATTAGTTTTCACCAATTAGGAGCCAACTACATCTTAAATTTGATTGGTTATATTGTATTGCCTCATTTTACGCTGTTACTTCCAATATATCGCAATGTGGGTATGGTATTTTTTATTCTTGATGGCAAATGTAGATGTTTCTCTGTCATATACTTCCTTTTAAATACAGGGAATCTGCACTTGTGATACAAACGCCAGGCACAGTATGAAAATGCCCAAATTATATTCTCTATTGACTTCTGAGATAAGAGGACAAACAACTGCTCTAAATATTAAATGCACTTAAGACAAACTAATTGCTTGTTAAAATCCTGCGATTAAAATTGTGGTTGGAACAAAAACCAGCATACACAGCGGGTCCCCAGGAACAACGTTGAAGACCACTGCAGTAGTAAACAAATTGGGTGTGTAACAGGCTTCTCGAACAGTGCCAGATCAAAGACTGGCTGACACACACAAATGATGTCTGCAGCAAGCAAGAGAGGATGATGATACCAAAAAAAAGAGGAGTTACCCCTCAGCCCCTGGATTATTTCAAATGAAAATAAATTGACAAAGGCCACTGAAAGTTATCCTACGAAATAAAGATGCCAGCTGTAGCAGCCATATTTGATTTAGGATCGTGCCCGAAATTGATAGGCTTGTGTAGTAACTGTACCTCCCATGTCCTCATCAAATATCATCCTGATTGGTGATGGTGTTTTTCAGTTATCACAGAATCAAGTGTGGACGAACGGACAGCTGCCGTGCATGACGACAATACCCCTCTGCCCCTTAGTGAGAGCTGAGGGATAAAAAGCGAAATGGACCTACACTTTCGGAATTAATACACCAACTTTAGCCATATTTGCAATAAATTCCAGCGCTAAGACTAGCCAAACTAGTCCTCAATTAAACAACACACTGAATTCGGATAATAGGCCATCATTTTTAAGAACAACAAAGACTGCTCACATTAAGTCCATTACATCACACTGATGTGCAAGGAGCGAGCCGGTCTCCTAAACACAGGCAATAATGAAAATAGCCTTTCATTTACTTCGGTCCTCAAGGTTTTTTTTTTTTTTTTCCCACATTAGTGATGCCCTAATTAAAAAGCACAAATGAGACAGCACATATTAATAAAAAATATAATAGGACAAAGTGTGTTTGTATTTCTCTACGAATTGTTCATACGGATGGCGAGCCAGAAACCAGCGCTAAAGATCTCCTCCAAAGACAGGACGTGCACACGGATGGGGGGACGTAAAGACTGATGCAGACTAGGTGAACAGCCCGTCCAACCTGCCCTTCAGGTGACAGAGGGCTAGTAACGCTTTTACTAACCCCTGACCTCAACATCAAAGCTGTCTGCCATTACTGGGAGATAGACAAGTGAGACTGGAGCCTTCAAAAGAGTTGAGTACCTTCTAAGCATACTGGGGAACTTTCCAGGCAGCAAATAAGCTTCAATAACCACAAAACTGCTGGGCAGGGTCCCAAATTTTTTAGACACATCAAATATTCATCAAAATTTTCCAGCTCTTTACGAGTACATCTATTCAATATTAACTCTCTATTAACCAAACCCACTTTCAACGGTGTTAAAATTACTTCCCTATGCAAAAATGCTTATCTTGGGCCATTATTTGAAAAACAGTAGACAAAAAAAATTGACACATTAGGCCCACCTTTCCAAATTGTAGCAAATCTGCTACATTGGGTAATAATGCTAATGAAAAAATTAAAGTGACATACCATTCAAGTTATTCTCAAATGTTTATTTGGCAATAAGAAATAAAACCAATAGGGTGTCCAGGCTGTTCACCCTTATACTTCATGAAGTAGATATGCTATGCTGGTTAATAGAGGGTTAAGAAACTTTAACATGATTTCTGGACAGCTTCCCCTCACGGTATTGTTTAAAATGTCCCTGAAACAGTTCTGAACACGTACAGACACACACGCGTGCACACACACACACACACACGTGCCAACACACAGAAAACAAACAGTACCAATAACTCACAACACAGATGGGCAGACAGTCTTTGTTAGCAGCTCAAAAATTTGAACTAAAGGTGTTAAAAGAATTTTGCGCAACAGGCAGTTCCTCTAGGGAGCGCGAGCTAGCATTCCAGTGTTCTTCCATTTTATTTGGTAGGAAAACATAATGAAGAGCGATTAGCATAAAGCGAGAGGGACGATAATGGAGCCATTTTGACAGCAGCAGCACTGCCAGAGCCAGGCAAGCTCATCATCGCTTGTACCCGGCCATCAGCCACCACTCAGTCCCAGTGTGATCTCACAGAACACAGAGCACCGTTAAAACCACCACTGCCTTGCCAAGCTGGATGCAGACTCTCCTCCAGCCTCACAGGCAACCTTGGCTTTTCACATACACACAGACATTACACGCTCCGACACAAATATATCCAGAGATACACTGACATGTACACACAGACACGAACAGATACAGGGGCACCCATAGAAAGACATCTACAGACAGACAAAGACACACAGTCATAGACCAGTGCTGACAGTATGGGCTTCAACTGCACTGCCACTGCATTTTTTTCAAACCTTAACTATCAGAGCATAAAAAAATAAAAGTGTCCCTCTCCAGTGAATTACAGTGTCCAAAGTGTAAGAGAGAAACTACTGTTACACGCAAGTGTTTTTATGTTCTCATACAAAATCAAAGCCATAATTTTCTCGCATGTGATCCGACAGTCCTCTCAGCAGTCGAATGCTAAGTATGGTGGTACTCTATACCAGCTGATCGGCAACCTGTATTTCCCCTGATCAAGTAAAGTCAAATTCGATAATAAATCCAGAATACGTTCCAAATCACTTCCGAAATGGAATCAACTCATCCTTGAACTACCACCCATCATCCTACCAAATTTTATGCCAAACACTGTTCATAACTTTTTGAGTTGGCCAGTCAGAAATATCGCACCGAATCACATTTGACAGATACATTTTAATTCCTCTGGATCCAGAATTCAGACTATGTTCTGGATCACTTCAAAAATAGGACCAAGGGTCCTGTAGCTGACCAGCAAGCAGTCTTACAGCGATGATACAAGTAATGAAAATTTCATCCGAAGTTTGACATTTGAAACAATGAAAATCAATGTCAAGGTCACTAAATAAAAGTTTCACATTCATTTATAAGACCTTCTGTTATACAATCCTAAGCTATGAAGCAGTTTTGGTGATACAAGTCATTAAAATATGTCAATATGTATTCAATATGTCAATCGTGAAATAAAGGTCACAGAATGTAAAGTTGTGGTCAGCAAATGGACTTCATATGAGTTTCTAAATGTCTCTATACAAACCTTGGCTCAATCTGCGACCATTTTGGTGATACAAGTCATTGTAATTTCACTGTGGAGCTTGGGCATTCAAGGTCACTGAAGGTCAAGTTCAATGTCACCAAATGAAACTTCATACATGACTTCCTATATGCCCACAATACAAGCCTAAGCTCCATCTCTAATAGTTTTGGTGAAGTCATTGAAATTTCACTATGAGAAGTTTGACCTTCGAAGGTCGCCGAAGGTCAAGTTCAAGACCACCAAATGAAAGTTCATACATGACTTCCTATAAGTGTTCAATGCACATATGTTCCCAATCTTCAATATTTTCAGGCCGAGAAACCTTTGAAAATAGTCACATTTTGCTTGACCTCAAGTTTGAGCTTTCAAGGTCATCTGTAGTCAACTTTAACACAGCCAAAATAAAGGTCATATATTACTTCCTATATGTCAGTAATACAAAGTTAATCTCGATCTGCAACCATTTAGCTTCAACAGGCGATTTGGCCCATTCTCCATAAGACCCAATGTTAAAGTTCAGCGCCCCCGCTAGACCCACTTCCGTCACAAAGTGTATCAAGCGGAGTTGATTGCCGGATTTAGGAAAAAGCAATCGTACAGTTTGAGAAATTTTTTGAAATTTCAAGCCTTATCTATTAACATTGATGATATATTCCCTGACCTCGAGTTTGACCTTTCAAAGTCATCTGAGGTCAACTTAAACATACCCAGTGTATGGGTCATATACGACTTCCTCTGTCGATAATACAAACTAAATCTCTATCTGCAACCATTTGGCCTCCACAGGCCATCTTGCTTATTCATAAAGTACAGCGCCCCTAACAGACCTACTTCCATCGATTCAATCAAAATGGCGCTTGCACTGTACATTGATGGTGCCAAGCCAAGAATATTTCTCAAAAACTGTGTGATAAATTATGTTTTTAAATTTCTCAGTCCTAAATTTAACAATGGAACCATAATTTCAAGGGCCCATAAAACAGACAAAAATGATTCAAGAATTTTTGTACAGGGAAAAAATCCAAAACACAGGATTTCTACTGTCAAATCACAGAACAGAAAATTTATCAGGCCATCTGAAGATCTGTGAGACCTAAAAATCCAACACCGTAAAAGCCAAGGCATGAAATCACCCATGATGTATATGGGAGAAAGCAGGAGACTGTATGAAAAAGCTCAACCAACAACACCCAGCCTTTGCCCAGCAGGTTTGTTTTTGGAGAGTGACTATTGACACACTAATCTTCACTGTAATTTCACCTACCTACCGCAATTGACCGATTTGTCTTCAATCCCAGAAAGCGGTCGGGTCCAAGTAGCGGACGTATAATTTTCCCTCACAGTCACATCTCCATGGGATTACAGGACATAATGCCATCAACCGCGTCAAATTGTAGCCAACTGCGAGCAAACAGCCTCCTCCCTGTTCATTCAGGTCTGCCGTGAATAGCAACACAAAAGCAGTCGGCGAAGCAATCAAAATAATCTGCGCAAGCAAACAGTGTGCCGAGCTCCACTCTCACAAAAGCCTCTCAGTACTGCCATAAGAGATTTCCATGATGTCTGTGGTCACAAAACAAGCTCAAAATGGGGGATATCTGACAAGACTCAGTGTCATTAACTTTTGGAGTGTTTTTTGACTGAGAAAGAAAACTGAAAACACCACCTGTTACCAAGTAGGTGTGGGGCACAAAAATAGCCCAGAAATGATCTAGTTCTTCACAGAAAACTTCCTTTGGGACTCCGAGACAAAACCATTGGAAGCTGAAAAGTGATTTTATGCACCGAGACATTACCAGGACTTAATCCCACTCCCCGCTGTTCGGCAGTGTGCTCATGTACTCCAGAGATCAGAGAGGCTGGGAGATGCTGCCATTTCACCTTGACTCCATCGAGATTCACTCAGAAAGAGGCATCAGGATTCGCATTGAATGAGAGATCGGGACTCACAGGGAATGAGACATCAGGATTCATTCGGAAAGAGACAGCAGGATTCACACTGAATGAGATCGGGACTCAGGGAGTGAGACATCAAGATTCACACAGAATGACACACAAGGATTCACATGGACCGAGTCACTGGGATTAACACAGAATTACATCAGAATTCATTTAAAATAAGGCATTGGGATTCGCACAGAACGAGGCATCAGAATAACGGTTCATCACATTTAAAAGCATAAAATTCATCATAAATGAGTAATTCTCCAATGTTGCCACCAAGGTAAATGGATGTGCTCAAGCAGATCATTTAGAAAATGACAACCCCCTGAAAACTGAGCTTGCTGCAGTCCAGGATGGTCACGTTAAAAATCTAAACGTCACCTAATGGTCCCTTGACTGCTTACTCAACTTGTTGCACATGCCACTGGTGTTGGGGATCACAAACCATATTTCATTACATTACTAGGTCAGCACACCAGTGAAAATGACTCATACGTCACACCTTCCAGCTCACTAAAGTGAACACAAAGTCTTGTAGCGAAAGAACACAGACTATTTCCAGTCACTATACAGCCAAATATGAGGCAATGAGATATATGTAGTGCGATGAATCATTTGGAAGGTTAATGCTTTGAGAGCTAAAGTATAAAGTTTCAGAGCTTAATTCCTCCGCATAGTGTACTGAAATCTGCTCGCTAAGGAAAAAAAGGAGACCTTTGGAGGTCCTTCGAGCATGGTTTTATTAACAGGTGAATGAAATATGTTTCCAGTGAACAGAAAGTGTCAAATATGGTTCAATCACTGGTTATATTTGATGAATACAGAAAGTGTGAAGAACACAAAAACGGGATTATATATATATTACACAGTACAGGCCAAAAGTTTGGACACACCTTTTCATTCAATGTGTTTCCTTTATTTACATTGTAGATTCTCATTGAAGGCATCAAAACTACGAATGAACACATGTGGAATCATGTATGTATCTAACAGTTGTCCAATAGGGCTGTCGGCTGTGTATCAACCTGACTTCTGCAAAACACAACTGATGGTTCTAACCCCATTGATAAGGCAAGAAATTCCACTAATTAACCCTGTTTTCATTAAGTGAAAACCATTTTAGGTGACGACCTCTTGAAGCTCATCAAGAGAATGCCAAGAGTGTGCAAAGCAGTAATCAGAGCAAAGGGTGGCTACTTTGAAGAAACTAGAATATTAGACATGTTTTCAGTTACAGGTATTTCACACTTTTTTGTTAAGTACATAATTCCACATGTGTTCATTCATAGTTTTGATACCTTCAGTGAGAATCTACACTGTAAATAGTCATGAAAATAAAGGAAACGCATTGAATGAGAAGGTGTGTCCAAACTTTTGGCCTGTACCACACACACGTTGTATATTTATACAGCGCCCTCCATAATTATTGGCCCCCCTGGTTAAGATGTGTTCTTTAGCTTCTGATAAATTCTGTTTTTTTTCTAAATAATATAGGACCACAATGAAAAAAAGAGGAAAATCCAACCTTTGAGTCAAGTGCATTTATTCAGTGGGAAAAAAAATCCCACATTAAGAAATAATTCTTTTATAGTCAAGTTTAATAGTTCTGTGTCCAATGATGTATATAATCGTTTTTTTAGACAACCTTTTATCAGAATGATCCCATTTTCACGTTAAAATCGCAAAATGCTTTCCTTGCATTTTCCCATAAACGGTCATTAGTCTGAGGTGCCTTACGGTGATATTCCTGCCACTGAACCTTTAATATGTCATATTAGTGCGAAGTGGGAAGATCGCAGCGCCGACACAAAAAAGGTGCGATGTCGCATAAAGTATAGGTTTTGCAAGCGGTCAAGCAGAGAGATGTTGCCGATGAAGCAAAACTCATCTCTTGGGACGCGTTGCTCAGAGTTATTCTACCCGTCAAACCGTATTAAAACTATCCATCACAACTGAAGCCCAGCCCGGTATAGTAAAGACTATAATTCAGATTCGACCGCATAATAACTCCATTAGATCCCCGGTAATGGGCACGGTTGCACGCAGGTTAGCAGGGAGGCGTCGCCGATATGCTCCGTCGCGTCAGCCAGAATGAGTGACCGTTCCGCGGAGTTGAGTCTCCCATCTCGTCCAATAATTAACTCAGCCGGATAGGAGGCAATGCTCTGAACACCAGGGTAAAAGTCTGAGGTGAGAAAGCATATCGAACACACAGCTCTGACATCTGCGGATCGGCATACGCGCGCACCGAGGTCCTTACCTGGAGGGAATTACATGGAGAAACTCGTGGAAACCCAACCCCTGCTAGAAAAAAATTTCTGTTTGTCCAAATTTTTCACTGATGTAAATGTTTCCAGCAGGCGGGGAGTCTGCATTAATCAGTCGGGACACAGGCAGGTCCAAGCACTCACAAGCTTTTCAGGCTTCCGGCAGCCCTTTAGATTGTGACATGTGGGTAGCTTTTGCAGTCCCAAAAAGTGCATCTAGAAAGCCGAATAGCTAATGACTGATGCATAAAATGCTCTTTTACCAGAAACAAGAAGAATCAAAACAAGAAATTTACCGTTCGTGCACATTTGAGTAATTGCAGCAAAACACTGGTGAATCCATCTCTTTCGCCTCTACTCAGCAGGCCTGTATTTCAAGGAGATGGGCAGCAGCCCAGGTCCCGAGTCGTTCCACCCATTAGACTAGATGTCCGATCCAGCCCCCGAAAAGCACACATCATTCAATAACTAGAGATCGCATTCAAATCCAGGTTGAAATGACTAACTCAGAATAGGATTTTCCTAAAAAAAAAAAAAAAAAAAACAATAAATAAAAAAAAAAAAAAATTATTTCATGTTAACTCATGAAATAATACCCCTCTTCATTACTTATGTCCCAGTAGAAGTGTGCGGCAGCATCCACATCTACAGTGAAGCTGCTTTCTCCCAGTTTTTTTTCTTTTTATTTACTTTGTAGGGGATGGTTCTGGTCGTCAGCCTTTGGGCAGTGGGTGTGCAGCTCCAAGCCAATAACACCTTGCAGGGTGTGAAGGCTGGATTCTGTGAAAGACAGGTGACCCAGGTTCTCAAAAAGAAGCAGCGAAAATAAAAAGGAAATATAGCAAGAGGAAACGGCAAGCCGATAAAGCTCGTTCTGAAACCTTCATCAACTGATAAGCACTAAAAGAGAGGACGGTGATGAATATTGACTCAGTGTTAGCCTGTTTTGTGTTGGACAGGTAAATGCTGGCAGTTAGCGTGTTAGCTTGCTAATGTATCAGCTTTTTCATTAGAACAAATGTGACATTCTAAAAATAGTAGCAAGGTAGCCGTGTGACTTTTGGTACCAGCAGCGTACATGCACATCAAGTCCAACCATCTACCAATGCAAATAACTTTACACTTTGAGAAAATAACCCTTGAGGTACGTCAGGCTGAGTTTGATCTTAGAATCATTTTCTGTTTAATGCGCAAACCACACAAGTTGTGGCAATCCCAAACCAATGAAGCTAGTAAGTTGACTGTGGGAAGCTCATATCTAATGTCTGTAATGAGCGGGTGTATAGGCTACCTTACGATTGCTAACATTACCCTTGGCAGAGTATTTTTTATAACGTTGCAGATCTGGTACAGCAATGTTGCCATATATAGCATTAGTCTAGAACCATGGTGCGGAGTAACTTTGAGCCAATTAGTTAAAATTACATTTTCGCAAACTACTTGAAGTTTGCACAGGATGATGGTGTGTATCTACCACAAAGCACGGCTCAAATAGTGCTTTGGGGGGTGAGTGCTTCTGGTGAGGTGGAGCCGAGGAGGAGGGGCCAACTATGAAAGTTGTGTTTACAATCCCCAACTGACAAATCCTACTCCGTATCCGTTTAAGGACTGTAGATCCTGTTAGAATCAGTAGAATCCCCTCATCTCATCAATTTTGACCAAAAATGACTTTTGTACTCCAAATCATTTTTCTAACAGTCTGGAGGCATTCCAGGCACGTCACAACAATGTTACGGTTTTGTCATACTTATTATCAGTTTTGCCGTCTACAACAACATAATGCTTGTGCATCAATAAAGGGAAGCGATTATCCAGAGAATCACTGCATTTTCTCCCTTTGTGATCATAATCCAATCTCGATCTTGGACAATATCCTGCTGATTTTGAAGAAACATTCCCTGGACTCGCAACATCAAGCTCTGGGTTATTTTTCAAGCTATATTATACTGTATTTGGGGGACAAATAAACAGACCAGAAATGAGCTTATTTCTATATTTACCATTGGGCATTCACAGGTGCAATGCCTGTAATTACCACCAAGAGTGAATTCTAACGGTTATTTATCGCTTACTCGAAAACACCACGCCATGACTACAGTGAGGTTCCGCAAGAGCTGGCAACAACAATTGACAAAAGCAGAAGGCATTACATAAATCATGAAAGTTTAATGATGGCCAGGGACAAACAAAATGAACCCGCCCCCCCACTACACAACCCAGACACTCGTTCGCACCCCCCTCTGTGTGTAAATACAAGGAGACCTCAAGTCCAAATTCAGGCATTTATCTTTAACTGGAGAAATGAGTAATCTGTGGGCTTGCGGGATTATGTGGCACTGCGAAACACAGCTCAAGGGTCTTGTGCTCTAAACATAGCTCACAGCGTCCTCACACACAGGCCTTCTCTGTAAGTCATATGTTTGACTGCCCCAGTAGCTGCCTGGCCTCACATTACCTGAAAGCATCATAATTCTGGAATATAAACACCATGACGGATAATACAATGAGCTCCACCTCAAACAAAGTGCAACAGAACATTATGAAAAACCACAGTACATGCATTTGCGGTTTTCAACTAAGTGCAAAGCGTTTTTTTCAAATAGCGCCCACAATGCAAGAATAAATAACAATAATGCGCCTTTTGGCATGTTGATCTTTAAAGGGACACTCCGTGCTACGTGCTAACCTGGTGATGACAACACAAGTCAGTGGACCAGGGCTAAAAAGCTTCATTCGCGCCTTGTCCACAGACTTCCATTCATTGTTATCACAAGGCTTATATATAGCATGGACTCAGTTAAATTTCCAATTGTAATGGTGTGATATTGGGGACGTACCTACATATACAACAGTGCAAATTACACACGAAAACCTTGGGATTGCCAATAGAATTTAAAATAGGCCTAAAGTCATGCAGGGTTGAATCTTGCAGTTAAATTTGATGGACCAATATGAGGATATGTTGATTTTAAAGGGTTAACAGGTCCCTCCACATATTCTCTGTCCAGCCAAAGTATCTGTGTACAGCTCATTTCAAATTTAACAGGAGCAGCCCTCTTTGAAAATCAGAATTTCATTGTTGTACAAATAAATGCCATATCGTAAAATTTATTTGGACAGAAATGTGGTTGCAGTCACGGTATTTGCAACATGAGTGTCAAATTTTCCGTCAGATAGCATTAATTTTTTATGTAGATGGGACGTAAAATGGTTGAACCTCTTGAATCTGAAAACCGTCTGTTCATATCTTGTTTCGTTCTCAAGATATGAGCATTAATTAAGAAATACTGGTTAATGAGATATGTAGATGGGACATATGATTTTATTGTTTTATAGCAAAGGCATAGTAGCTACGGGTTTCAAATTTTGCATATCGATTGGGCATCACAAGACATTCTTTCTACAAAAATTGATGTTTGCAATTCACTGGAAGGTGCTTAAACAAAAGACTAAAGCGGTAAATTAATGCCAATTCAGATTTTGAGATACAAAAGTTTCTCTCAGAGCCACAGTTCTGTTTCAAATCAAATAATCTTTTTTTTCCCCTCTTACTTGAGTATATGATGGGACAATTTTAAAATGCTAGTTTCTTGGAGTGTTAAGATATTCATATTATTATGTTTCAGCTTTTAGTTGATCTGATGATGTGCGCCACTAAAACAATGTTAAATTAGTAAATGTAATTAGGCTAATTGGTAATCAACAATTAGTTTTTTTCCTCAATTTTTTATTTTTTTTCCCCCCTCTTCCAGCTTATGGTTGACCTATCACATGCAGTACTACTAGAACGCTGCTAATTCGTATAATTAGCTAATAATAGTAGTCAGTTTTTTAATGTGACTGAGTAGATTATCAGACGAAATGTTGACCATTGATTTATTGATTTTTGGACTATTGATGCCAACTCAACATCAGATCAAAAGGGTAATTTTCATCAACTTTCACCTCTATTCAATATAATAGAAACTCACTGAACAGGAAAGTGCACTGGATCAAATCATATCTTATGAATGGAGATGTGACAAACATACTTATGCAGTGTTAACAAGTAATTAGTGCCACAGAGTTTAGTAACTTGCAAAATGTGACATATAGAATCATGGTATATATGTACATTTATTTGTCTGTACTCTGTATTGTATTGTGAGCAAGTTGTGTGTCATCAAGAGAAAAAATACATGTATTTTTTTTTTCTAATTAAGCCTAAATAGTTGTAATTAGTCGATTGTTCTACAATAAATTGCAATTTGGACTCTTAAGTTGATGTTGTTCTTGTTATCATCTTGTTTGCACTAATCTGAGTGCTTTATATCCAATCAACTCCCATTTACTCGTAGAATTGCCTGTGTCCCATATCTGTCCCATCTACGAACTCTCGGGGTGTCCCATCTATAAATCTCTTTATTTGGTCTCATTATCTTAATATTGATGATTTAACAAAATTTTTTTCTCCATGTGGTAGGGCAGTTACTTTTCTTCATAGATCAATTGAACCAATTCCTTGAAAATATTTAACAAACCAGGGATTTTGATTTTCCATGAAGGGTCTAAAAACAATGTCACAAGCTGTACTATCTACAATAAAGCTTCCTTCAGACAAAAGAGTCATTTACACAAAAGTGATGCCATTTTGCTTTAGCACAATTCAAGCACTGATTACCAAAACCCCACAAGTCAAGTCAAGACAAGTGTGACTTATGAGGTTTTAGTAATAGGTGCTTCAATTGTAGTTCATAGTCATGTCTTCCAAATAAATGCAAAACATTGCACAGAACTGTAGTAGGGACGTGTGCAGAAGACAATGAGTTTTGTTTTTGTCCCATCTACAAGAAAACAAATACAGTGAGCTTATCCATGTTGCATTTTCGTACAGAGCGAATTGAATATTAGAGGGCTTTGAATATTAGATGGTTTTTTGCCATCTTCTCACACTAGTTTTGCTCTACGCCACAAAAAAGAAGGAATAATCTGCCCATGACAGCCCCAGCATATACTAAAAATGATTTTGGATTGTTTGGGAATATGTGACACCAAGGCTTCGGTTAACGGGTTAAACAATTTCCACTGCATATGAGCCAACATACTGAGTGTCAGAGGACACCAACACAGCTCCTGGACCTGTAGGGCCCCACACTGACCTCGGCAGAGAAACACTCAACAGCTGAAGATCTTATAAAACAGCCAAATTCGGTCCGAAGTGAAAACCTCAGACTTCCGAGATCGAGCTTCTGAAGGGCTAGAAACGCTATCAGACAATAAATGTGTTGATATTCTGCCAAGCTGACGTGTGCAACTGAAACAACTGGAGTCCCAGTTCTTCAAGGAAGCACACATTATGTAAAACTATACCAGTCCCTGAACACACTGTTCCTCATGTGGCTTTTGCCAGTTTACTTAAAGGCCAAATAAACAAGTGAAAAACTGAGCACAGCTCACCAATAACCCTGACCCTTATGCACTGAGGAGATTATGGCATATTTTCATGTAAATTGGCACTGCACCTCTCCATGAAGTGTAGACTGCATGACTGCAATTTGAAAACAAACCGGTGTGGAAAGACAAAAGGACAGACGGACAGAATTCTTTGGTATATACTATATACCCCTGCCCCTTATGGGTTAGGGGTGTAAAAATCCTGTTTTTAGTAACGTCAATAATTTACGGAGGGGTCGGTGGGTAGGATTTTTTATTTAACTCCGGTAGTCAATCCTAATCAGGGCAACAGGTGAACTGAAAATAGAAAAGGCGCAGAACATCCCTTGAAACTAATGACTGGCCTTGACCTATTCTCAATCATTCATTTAAATTAAAATCATGTGAACTCCAAACACACTCACCACCATCTGATGTAGCCAGTTCTCCTCATTAAGGTAACATGAGAACTAATCAGTAAGCTGGTCATGACCCTGATTTAAATAATACATGCATGAGAGTCACATCCCCCACCGCTGTATAGCTGATATCTGGCCTGAAAATAAATGCGGTGGAGAGATGAATAGACTAAAATAGAATAAAAATGAACAACTTCCATGTTTGCTTTTGGCGCATCCGGCATAACATTTAGTTCATGACTGGGGGAACAGACCAAGTGAAACTCTTGTGTCCAAGAGAATAAGTTTTAGTTTTTTCCAAAAGTGTTATGATCATTACAGTACATTATTGGGGGGAAGAAAATCATGATTTCAATACTGAGGGGGACACCGTCTCCCCCCCCCCCCATCTTACATAACACCTTTGCAGCCTGCACTATACTCCAGCCTTTGCTTCGCAATAGTTTAACTACAATAAGGAAAACTAAGACTTGCAACAAGTATCAACAACTCAATAATGTTGACTGAAATGCAATTGCACGTCTAAAACTACACATTTCATTCTCGCATTTCCTTAACGAGGAAAACTGGCCAAATCTAATCGTAGAGTGTTTTTTGTAGAGTTCACGTAATGTTAAACGAATTACAGAAAACAGCTCAAGACCAATCATGAGTTTCAAGGGATGTCCGGCGCTGCACAGGTTATCAGCTCACCCGCCATCACGGTCAGAAGCAGAGATAAAACATACCCCCGCTCCAGACTGCTACAGCAGCGCATGCTACATTTATTTCAGTTACTCTGTGCAATTGGTGCAGCTAAAATACAAATAAATAAATAAATACTTTAAATTCCAGATGCTGCACAAAAAGGACTAGGGTAGGATTGTTACTCAAGAACTTCATTTTGAACAATGGTCGAAAAAGCTTAACCCTTTTGCGCAGCTATAGATACCGGCATCCGTAAGTTCTGAAATTTTATTTCCTAAATAATTCCATAATTGAATTTCCAAACGTTTCGCTTCACTGGAATCATTTCCCAGAGTCTCTGTGACACAAATACTGAGTTGTAAAGCCAACATCGGCTGACGCATAACAGGAAAAAAATTGGCATTATTTCTATCCTGCACAAAGAGGTTGAGGGTTGGACAAGTGACTGGAATCATGGGCTTTTCTCTTAAACCTTAAAAGACTGCACATTAGCCATTAGAAAGTTCCTTAATTGAACTCTCTGAGCTACAAATGGCAAATTAAAGCAATGAAATTCTTGAAGAGTAAATATTCAGAGTTCCGCAAAAAGCGTTTTTCAATGCACAGCTCACGTCCGCTTAAGAGTCCATGCAGAGCCGTCGACACTCCTGACTCTGCCGAGACGTTACACGAGTGCGTTGTGCAAACACACCAGCACTTTTCTCAGCACCCAGCCCTGAAGCAGTTTCAACGTTCATCACATAGACAGCACTTTTAAAAGAACGACTGCTGCTCTCATCCCTGTCTGGTTTTCGCCCAAGTTTTTGGTTTCCTCCATAAAACATCCCTGTGACAGTGTCTTGGGAATCAGCTCCGTAGAAATGAGACTGAACAGAGCCGAACTAAACTAAACCTCATGCATTTAAACCAGCAGCAGAGTGCCAATATTAATCTAATACACCCCACCACCAACTTGGCCGTGTTGCCCAACCAATGAGTGGTCTGCTGCTGGTCTGCATTTTTCCCATGACCAAAATCTGGACAGAGGGACATATGGAAGGAGATTAAAACACACTGAAATATCATCTTAAATCTGTGTTAGAAAAACAAACCTTCCACTGAAAACTGGGAGCGCAAACAGCTCAGACGCTCGCTAAAAATTGCCAATTGTGATGCAGACACTGTTCCTCTCCTCAGCCAGTTAAAATGCCTCGCTGTCAGCTGGTCTGGCCTATAGCCTAAAGCAGTACTCGGTTCTCAGACTTCATCCTGGGGGACCCCGGTGTGGGTAGGTTTTCGTTCCAACCACAATTCTAGATTTTTTTTTTTTCTTGTAGTTTTTGATTATTTAAATAATTTTGACGTTTATAGGGGTTATTTTCCAACTTGCTCCACAATATGCCTGACATTGTTGTGCATTGTCACGAAGAGCCACAATTTTTTGTGCTTAATTAACAACAATTCTATCAGAGGTAATCAAATAACAAGTGAAGTTAGTCCAATTAACTGTCTAAGTGTTTTTTGAACACACAATAATTTCATTGGCCATTTTCCCCTTTGAACTGAACACAATGCAGAAATGTCTCCTTATCAGTTGCATAGTTGCCGAATTCTCCTACATCTTCCACATACTTAGGGTGAGTATTAGGAGCTTATAGGTCTCAGTCTTTAATTTAATCACTTATACGTAGTACTGTGCACTTCACACAGTTACATATAAAATGTACTCATAGTATGAAATTTAGTCCAATTCAGCACTATATGCCGACAGGACACGTAATTTTCATGACATGCGCAACCATTTCAGATGAAATTAGATTTCAGAGTTTAACTAATCCCACAGTGAAAGCTCTTAGTATAGAACTATGCACAGCTTGTTGGGGACCCTGAGGTTTAAACCAACAACCTTCAGCATGCCGGTGAAAAACCTCAGCTGGAATCTGCACACTTTAATGACAGCTCATTAATATCCTCGCTTCAATGCGAATGAATATGGTGTCCCACAATGAGGCCTAAACAACAGAGGTTTCACACAGGATGCTCGGCTGGAATGGCAGAACTAGGTCAGATATTAAATGGACTGATGATATCTAAAAATCATCCAAATCAACTTGCAAGGGATAAGACAAGACTGGAGCACACCAATAAACTTACAGCCTTTAAAGTCCAAACAGACAAACATTTCGACACGGTAGTGTCTTCATCAGAGTCAAACTGAACAAAGACGTGATGCAAACATATAGTAAATCCGAAACAAGTGTGCAGTTGTCATTGGTTAAACAGGATTTCAAATCTACTGGATAATAGATCCAGGAATGGGAGTTTCCAAAGTCAATGTCTGAGGAAAACCCTCCCCCACCCCCGCCCCAAATTTCCTGTCAGAAAGAGCATACATAGTTCACCCTCAAAGATAACAAGGACTATTACAAAGCAGTTAGTGTACACAGATGAAAGGAAACATCACAGTAATACAATGACAAAGAGCAAACACCATGTCTGAACAGGGAGGTAAACATCGAGCCAGAAGTAAAAGAACTAAACAACACTGACCTCTCTCGAAGTACCCAAGATACAGAGAAGGTAAAAACAGACATCGAGTTTGACAAATTAAAAGAAGCATGACAAGCTCAATTCTTCATTAATACCGGAGAGCTCCACTGTGTTAAATGTGTGAATCCAACAGGCTTCTCTGAGGAGGATAGTGTTTATAATGTCACCACCTCTAGGAGAAGATAAAATTATTTTTTTCAATTCCCCAGTACTTTTGTGATGATGTAGAGCCATGTTTGTGCATAATGCTGGGCAGTAGCACAATCCATATTTTGAGTATGTATAGCAGTCTTATGTTTACATATGCAAAGCTCTTTTTGTTTGTCCAACAGAAAGCAGACCGGAAGTACATTTAAGCATACAAACAGCATACGTACAGCTGCAGTTGATGAAGGAATTGATAGAATACTTTTGCCCGTATGTGGATGTGTGAAATACTTTGTATCTGATGAGTTAGAGCATTGTGGACAGTGACCACAACGGAAGATACCTGCAGGTTGATCAGAAAACCATGAAACAGCACCAGGGAGTATTCCCCTTCTGACAGCAAGTTGGGATAAAGACAGTAGTGTCGAAATGTTAGTTTGCATCAGAAAGGCTGTAAAGCTTGATACATACTCCACAAGAACAGAGAAATTTGTTCTTGTTCTCGAGGCTGCGAAAACAAAATGACGTCATTTTGTTCTCGCAGCCCTGGTTTCGGAGTTCTGACAGCTTGTTCTCGACACATCATCTGGGCAGAACCTTTTTTCTCGTGTGGTGTCCGAGAACTGTGGTGTGATTGGTCAGAAAGATGGAGTGGGCGTGGCCCTTTGAGGACCAGGAGTCCGGCACTTGAGTTTCTCATGAAGAATGAAATGTCCCGGTCAAAACAAACTTTGCTCTTGTTCTTGCAGCCTCGAGAACAAGAACAAATTTCTCTGTTCTTGTGGAGTATGTATCAAACTTAAATTTATCAGTGTGCGCCAGTCTCCTTTTGTCCTTTGTAAGTTTGTTGTCCACGAGCTGTTTAACACCTGATTCAGCAGATTTTTGCTGTCAGATGCGCAGTGAACCTTTTCTTTACTGATCCAAATTAATGTTACAAACCTGTAGCCTACTTAAAATTTCGGTAGTAGTATTTAATTTCATCAGTAGCAACAGAGAATTTCAGCTGAATAAACGGATCAGAGCTGTAATGTCAGAGCTGATAACAGAGCTGTAATGTCGCTTCATTGGATTTTTTCTTGTTTTTAACTTTAAATTCAAACTGAACTTGCCTGATTTCAGCTGACAGAGTTATTTAAATTTTGTCAGAGGTCATCAAGTCCACATAAGGTGGGGCCATATAGCATGCCAGTGCCACAAGTGCTGCACCAACAGTCACCTTTTGCTTGATTTAACAAGCCGTGTCTCCCGATAAAAGAGCATGAGGTGGCTAAACACAAAGGAAACAAAAACTAACCTTCTCAGATAAAATTTTAATAAAACAAAATCGAGTATGCCCAAAACTTTTGCAAAGTATATTGATGATGCTTCATTCAGGCTCTATGACTTGACAGCATCTCAGCCTGTACAGTTATACATTTAATTTTGGAGAGCTACACTTGCAGAATGATGGATGTCCTGAACACACAATTCTACATTTAATAGGCTTTGTGCACATGGATCTTATTTTGTTACTTTCAGCGGTCTATTGTAAAATGCCATGTTCCTGAGTTGTTTTCACTAGAACTTGAATCAGATAAATAAAGCCTTCATGAGGCAACTTTGATATCACAGTCATATACAACAGTTACATGTGTTCGCAAAGATGGCATGCTCAAACCAAGTTTTGCCGAAATAAAGGGTTGATATATGAGGAAAATAAAAATAGGAAATTCTAGAGAAATGCGCATATAAAGCAAAACGTGGACTACAAAACCAGTTAGTTTTCATTGACTAAATATACTTGAGATCAGCCATTCCATGTAAATGGATACATCATAATAAAAATATAAAGTTTGCAACTGTGCTCATTATTGTTAGTTTTTGGGAAGAGGGGTATCTAAATGACATATAGCTCAATTACCACAAAGTTACCTTCACTAGTTAGCCCAGGGCGTACATTGAACGATTCATGATTTTTGGTTCCCCCGAAAGATAAAAGAGGGCACTTTGAGACCATGGAAAATCCACCGGCTCTGCATCGTTATAAAAAAGCTCATACCTCGAGCATGAAGGAGCAAACAGAATGTGCCTCTCATCTCTATCGAAATTTTAGATTTCAACGGTTGTAAAGTACCTCGGCGAGAGTAACACGAGTCACAAAAGTAAGATTCGATGTTTATTTTAACACTTTATTACCAACTTTTAGAAAAAGCAGGTTCTAGTTTATTGGTAACCTCACCGTATGAGAGCTCTAAAATACGGAAGATCTCATGAAAGTCAATAGCCTGGCTGGGAAAAACTACCTCTTAAATGTCATGCGAGTCACACCATTTACCCAGGTCACACGAGACACATTATTTCATGAGTCCTTTTGATTGAACACAAGGCATTATTTATTTAATTATTCGTTTTATGTTTCGCAGTGAAATCAAAATGATCCTCATCTAAATGCCTAAATTTGTCTTGTCACACTTTCCCATGAATCTATGAAGTACCCAGCAGATGGAGGCCAATACAGGGAGGGCCAAAAAAATGTCCCTGCCTCTTTGCCAGGAACCAGGTTGTATGATGTGCAGTACAAGTCTTTCACATCAGGAATGGCAGCAATGAAGGAGAAGACCAGAACATGCACAATTGTCTGGGAAGTGGACGCTGACAACATTTACATTAAATGGTTGGGTAATAACCATATGATCAGGATCAAACTGCTGTGGTCATGATCGACCAGCTGTGGTCCCAGGGCAAGTCCTCTTTGTGAATTGGACATACCAGCCTTGTTATTCGTTAGTAATTTGCATTTGATAACCTGGTTCCCTTTGGCTTTGAACATGTTGAAGGCCTATCAGGGACACTTTTTTGGCCCTCCTGTAGAATGGAAAACTTATGGACTTGTGAAGATGAATCAAGGCTTTTTTTGAAGGGAGACGTGCATTTTTCATTCTCAGTTTTTCGATGCAATTCCTTTTAGTTGTGATTCAGTACTTATTCAAATAATCCCAAATAAATTTCAAGACTGTAATAGTGAAGGGACTGTGACACAAAGGACTTCTACAAGCAGTCATTCAATTTCAAGCAGGGTTCTGGAAAGGCTTGAGATGTATGCAGGCTGCTACAGGCATGACAGTTGTACCACCCTGCATGCCCTTATTTTAACAAAATCATTCTTTTTGTTATGTTCTACCTCACTAGAGTAAAAGTTTCACTAGTTTGTGTTTTGAGTAAGCAAATTGCTGTTAATAAAAGACCACTGAATGAGTCTCATGATAGTTTGATGTTTTCTGTGTGCAATTCAACCATTTCAAGTTTTTACTTGAAACTATAGAAGTTATTTCTACTGCGTCATGCGAGTCACATTTGCCTGTCACGAGAGGCACATATATTCACTCCACTAACTGTGACACTGTGAACAATTCAGTTGGAATAAGTTCATCATATGATACGAGTGTCTATTAGGTTCCAACATCAAAAGGAACAGTTGAAATATAGAAAGTGACATTCTATGAAACTGAGCAGTACTGAGCTGAAGTGGTAGTACTTGAAAAGAAGCCAGTCATGCGAGTCACTTTTTGGGCTGGGCCAAGAAGCACCCAGGCCCCTTTAAACGCTAATGTCGCTGAGTGAGTGAGCGAGTGATCAAGTTCAACGATTGGCTGGCCGGCGGGGAAGAAGTTGAGGATTTGGTCGGCCGGCAGGGAAGAACTTCAACGATTGGTTGGCTGACGACTGGCTGGCTGGCTGGCCAGGCATTGACATCACTCGTATTTACTGGTCTGTGCAATATAAATACATAGGTCTCTGAATTTCGGCTGACACTGCAGCAAAAACTGAATATTTTTACTGTTGTTGGATCTTTGACAGATTTGACAGATTGCCGCAGAAACGGAAATTAAAAAGTGGAATTGAATGCGCCAACACACATTTATGCATGTGATTATCCAGTCATTTCTTGTTTTGCTCTTTCAGATCAGTTGGTAACGTTAAACATCCCTCAGTCCAACATAGGAATTTGCATGATGTGAGGAAAAATTGATAAATACTGTTACAATGACTATAGCTGGACTATTTAAGCACACGATGGAAGTGACGCCAGCACTATTATGTTTCAGTATTTTCAAGAATACCAGTATGATGCCCCGACTGGTTTCCAAATTAACTTATACCCTTGCGCGTTTTTGAGTTGGTTCGCTTGAACGGAAGCAGTTGTGGTGGCCGCTCTGATTGTATCTATGAAAGCGACTTTAACCGACACCAATTAAAACAATAAATTGAAGATAATATTACGTTTAAAAGATTACAGCAAGCTGGATTGGACACCCCGTGAGGTAGTCACATCGGGACTATGTTGTTGTACCCACAACGTCACCATATTTGAATCCTGTCAAGCAATAACACTGCAATAATCAGGCAAATGTACTGTTTAAATTAAAACATTTTTGCAGCTACATACAGAATGTTCACAATGTCCAATTTTTGACGCCAGTGAATGTTTCTTGGTGATATTAGTCGCCATTTTACAAAAATTAATGCATATTTTCTTCTAATGAACAGCAAAAGGAGGATTAAATAATATAGCGGATGCACATGCTCCACTTGCCCTAGCTAGCATCCCGGTCTTTTGAAAAGTTCCATTCCAAAAGCATTTCTCTTTTGTTTTCTCTGGTACTGGTTGCGAGATTCCATAGAGATAGATGAATGTAACACATCGTACTGATCCAGCGTGGAAGAAACATAACAATGGTCAGAATGTGTTTTAATTTCCCTATTCAATCTTGCAACCAATACGACAGTTAACAATCATGGAGGACAGTATTGGTTGCGAGATTGAATAGGGAAATCAAAAACACTTTGCGAGCACTGTTAAGATTCTTTCACGTTCGATTGGTATGGTGCGTTACATCACTCTTTTGAATTTCGCAGCTGGTACCAGGATTATTTCCTTAATCTTCCAATTGAATCTCACAACCGATACGAGAGAAAACCGGTACAATGAAGAGAGTTGGGATACATTATCATATCAGCTATGAGACAAAGTGCAATACTCGGTCGGGTTCTAACTGTCGCTTATGAAAATCATTCAAGCTTTCCTTCCTGAATTCTTGTTTTTAATTTCATTTTTTAAAACATTGATTGCATCTCTCTTTTTTTCTACTATATTTGAGGTAAAATTTTCCTAAATTGCTCACTTTGCAACACACTTTTTTATCCACAGTGACTGAAATAAATGCCAAACAATCACAATTTGGGGGTACTATAAAATTCCACAACTTTCTTATTTCTCTGCCAATTCTCATGATCTTGGTGTCAACTACAAGGCCTTTTCCAGAGCTTTCAATAGGTCATAAATTCATTAAAATGAATTGCATTTCAATTTTTTGTTACATAGTTAACCGTATTCAACCATCACCAATATCGAATAACACTATGTAAACACGTGGCAACTCCTTCATTCGAACATATTTATCCAGCGGTTTCACTCAAAACTGTGGATTCTTTGTCTATAACATGCCCAAAGACGAAACATGGGGGGGATAAGGAAACTTTGAAGTTCGTTCTTACACCCTCACCACACAGGAACTGCCCACTGATCTATATACATTATTCTACATAGATCAGTGGAACTGCCATGTGTTCACGAAAGTGACGTCACATCCCCGGTTAGCACAACTGTAATGACAACTTAATTGTTTCATTCCGATTCATGTACATACATATATACTTTAACAGCTATCTACATCTGCTGCGGTTCTCTCTCAAATTGACATTAACAAAATCAGTAACTGCTACCCTTTCTCTCGCTCATTGTCTATTCAAATGTGTAACTTGCTTTTGATATGTTTTCCTTCCTCAAGAACCAGCCTACCTCCCACTCCCACACACGCTCTCGCTCACTCCCACTCCCTAATCACGCTCTCACGCTCTCCCCACATACTTTGTAAATAATTTATCAGCTCCAGCTCATTACGAACCTTGCCGGTAGGCTACGAGTCTAAGTTTCGGCTCCGGATCTTCTTTTTTTTTTTTTTTTTTTTTTTCGGGGTCGCGATTGTCCTGCTCATGTGCGCGCGCGGTTTCGCGATTGGCCCATCTATATTAAAGGAATAAGTCCCGAGAAGCAGTGGGTTACAGTGATTTTATAACGGCGAAGGGGCGTTTTAAGGCACGACGCGCAGCGGAGTTTAGCACTGATATTCAAAAATATTTCTTCACCCAAAGAGTAATTTCAATGTGGAATAGCTTGCCTGACCAAATTGTTGAGGCAGAGACCTTGGGGATTTTCAAGAGCAGGCTTGACTTAAAGCTAGATACCATTGAGTATCTGAAAGGATATATTCACAAAAGTATAAAGAAACGGCGAGCGCAGTAGGGCTGAACAGCCTGTTCTTGCCATTCATGTTATGTTATGTTATTGCTGCAAAAGGCAGTGGCACATCTCGATATTTTAATGCTTATATTGACTTATTTGAAATTGGCCTCATAGGAAACCATTCAGTTTTATGAAGACGTTGGGTGTATCGATATGGCGGCCAGGTGCTTCACTTTGGATAATGTAAATATGACATCAGCAATCTAGTTTTCTAAATATATATATCTATGGATTGGCCCAGGCCTAGACCCGGCCCGAGTACAGGCTCTGAGGAGCCTCTTGTTGTGTGACCTATGCCTCATTTAGCACCCTTTTCTTGGATCCACATTCTCATACAGCACTTGGCGGCCCAGCCGTATACTAGGTTGCACCAAGTCTTGTTTAAGTAATTATTTCTCACCAACCATCTACAACAGACCAACTTTCTTCACATCAAATAATATGTATACTTATGACAAAACAAATATTCCATGTTAACCCCTAAATGCCCAACTACAGTAAAAATTAAAAGAAAAATCTTTGTACTCTGTTAATATGTCCTGGGGAGGGGCTGATAACCCAATAGCAATTTTTAATTTTTGGTGACCTTTGACCTCATTTTAGTTTTGTGACATAAATGTCACAATGGCCATTTCGGGGACCTTATTGCTAAAATGACTTGAATGATAAAACAGTTGACATATAGCTGAAGTATTAGGGATAGCTTATTTTTCATTAGCCCACCCATTTTTCTACTTTATCTAGTGATGAATAGGTGCTGATCTATCGTGTGGATTCCACCATGGGGGCGGCCATATTGGAAAAGTTATCTGGTGTTGCCAGTGTAGTGTCAATTCCACTTTTATACATCAGATGGCAGCACTGATGGTCTAAATATGTCACTATGAGTATTTGGTAGCAAAATTTATGTGGGGTCAGTGGTTTTGTCAGCCCACAAAATCGTGTGACAAATTTGAGGCAGGGGGCATTTAAGGGTTTATCAACTCTTGCTACCATCTCATAAAAATTTGCAAGCTGTTTCATCAAAAAATCTAGCAAAAATGTCACGTGAGTCAAAATGGAACAGCTGAAATGTAGTCGACTTAAACCCTGACGTTTTTGTTGACGACAGACGAATATGTAAGTGGTCATATCAGCGCTATATTGGCATCTTACTAATAATTTTGTTTAAAATGGTGACACAATCAGAATAGCTTTGGACACCGATCACTTTTTGCTCAGTAGTCACCATGATAATATTCATTTATAACATTGTGACTGGCCTGTTTATTTAGACCTGACAAATCAAAGTATTAAGATTAAAAAAAAAAAAGTAAAATTAGTATCTAATCTTATCTCATCTATCTTATGAATGCTCACACTTCCTTGCTTTGTCTCCATCAACTCCCAAATCGAACCTACACCCTTGCAAGGCAGTCACAGGCAAAACTAATAATTATGTAAAAATAAGCTTTTCGGTCAAAAGAGTCATTCCAAAGGCTCTGACTACTGATGTAGTTCCACTTCAACATCTGTCTGAAACAGTGAGATCCAAGAGTAGGCTATGCGGTCCACCAGCGTTGGAAAAGCAACAAAAACAAGTCAACGAAACAATATTACCATTAAGACAAAGGTAAAACGTATACATGGACTTATATTAACATAATTACGTAGGCCAATTAATTATTTATATAACTGTACCAGTGCTGTCCATAACCTTTGTGCGTAGTCCGTACACTGAAAAGAAATTCAATATCTCCAGAAAACATACTAACAAGTTAAGCAATCCTTGGACTATGAGTTTCAGTAATCCGTATCAGCGAAAATCACGAGGGGCTGGCTATTGAAAATGCTGCACACTGGAAAACGAAAACATATTTTGAACGGGTAGTAGAGACTACTGCAGCTGCAATCTGGCCTTCGAGTTCAACTAAATTTGCCCACTGCGGTGGTTCTCGAACTCGGCCAGGTGTATACGGGGGTTTTCGTTCCAAACACAACTGCAATAGTAGGATTTTAATATCATGTTAATTTGTCCCAATACTGCACTTCTTGTTTAAAATTATTATCCTTTTTTGCCACATTTTAACAGAAATATCTATGTGTGCCATGAAGAAAAAAAAGAGCTTTTATATTTCTATACGAAGTGACTATTAGCACTTCAGTGCGTCCAAGCACCAAATTCGCGTTAGACGCACTTGTAAGAGTGGCCAAGATGCGCATAGCTCCATTGCCCACACTTATTTTAAGTGTATCCAAAGCTAAATTTTTTTTTCTTGACCAAACTTATTTCTTAAGCTGTGGCCAAGGGAAATTTCAGCATTGGCCTCATGTATAAACGCGAACTGCGGCCAATAAATAAAAAATCAGCATCGGCTACACGTATAAGTGCGAATAACATCGGCCATTTCCACATTGCAAGCAATTTCAGATAACATTTTTGAACGGATCAAAATAAACGCTGAGAAAATCAGTCAACTCCCAGTTGTGTTACTGAACACGGGTTTTTAGAGTTTTGCCTGAACATATAAACAAATATTATTTCCTTGCATGTATAATACATTGTTAGTTTAAGTGCAGTGTCTCCATAGTTTCACCATTTTGCAACCTTACCAATTGATTGCCTACTTTCATTGATAAATTTGTCTTGCACCAGCAATACACACTCACTTATAAAACAATTCGTCGGCGAAATGAGTCACATCCTTTGCGTCATATTTATATCGTTAGGGCTTTAAAGCAATTATTTTGAAAGAATTCTAAACACGTGCTCAGCAACACAACTTGGAGCTGACTGATCGCAATACAGAAATAAAAACACAATACGTAAAAGGCTCTTTCTTTCTTCATTATACAAATAGGCCTAAGTTACATATTTCTGTCAAAATGCGGGTAAAGATGGTAAATAACTGCTTAAAACATGAATGAAATACACCCTATTAGGACAAATTAACAACCTAATGAAACCCTCCGATCGCAATTGTGGTCGAGCAAAAACCAGTATACACAGGGGGACACCGAGATCGAGTTCGAGAACCACTGGCCTAATGCCACTGAAATAAACTAGTTCAGGGTTGGCCATCCCTGAACGAGTGTGAAACGTAAAACCTTCCGATCAGCTACAAACTGAAATCAGCATGTTGATCATTCAGCGCGATGTTATTTGGTTCACGGAAAAACACAGCTTTAGCCGCAGCCTACCTTCAACTTGAATTTTAAAGCAGGTTCAATTCCGTCTTCACCCCGTCGCTCATATTCGTTGGCAGAAATTGGTCTTTCGAAAAGTTATCCTCCAGATCTGTCTTTGCCCTGCTATAGATCCAAACACGGCTTTGCTCGTGTGAGGAACTTATCTTCGAGGCGCCAACGCGTCCCTTCAGATGAAACCCTTATCGGGTCGTGAACGCATTCTCTCAGCGTTTACAACGAATAGCGAATAATACACATTATCACGGTCCCCAGAGGCGAAGCCGAGTGATTCGTTCCTTCCCGATTCTTTTATACAGATCAAAACAGCAATAGATTCTTAAGGCAAGGAAATTTCCACTCCACGTCAAGACAGAGTCAGTGCCTGAACACGAGTTCGTGGTGCCGGGTGCGATAATGAGAAGAGGGAACTATTGCAAAATCATGTGACGCGGATATGTGTAATGAAGGACAAAGTGTGGCTCGGTTGATTATGAGGAGAGTCCCCATCGGCTGTGGAGAAGTGACAGAATCACACGACAGAACCTAAGTGGTGACTGAAGCACCGCGCAAGACAGCAGATTTATTTACGTTTCAGGATTCTCTTCCACAGCCCATCTCCTGAGAGCTCAAGCGTATCTGTTAAGTTTTTCATGTGGGCTTTAGTTACACGGTTGTCGGTGCATTACCTATATAACGCCCGATCACATAAAAAAGCCGGACGTGTTGCTCGAAGGCAATGGTGAAGAGTACGTCGGGTCAAAAGCAAAATTTTCGCCAGTATGTCGTGGTGCCAGTTACCCAAGAGTCTCTCAGTCGTCTGTGACTTATTCGCTGATATTTTGTTTGTTTGTTTTTGCTGAAACTCCAGAACAAGGAATCTTCCACGCCGCGCTTTCTCCCCCGGTCCACTTGAATGACCCCTAAAACCCGTGATGGTTACATGCGATGGATGCGTCCGACTACGAATACTGAAAAAATCATCTTTCTTATATGTTCTTACATCTGATAGTAGTGTGGAGGAGGAGACGAGAGAAGGAAAGGAATATTTTTGCCATACCTAATCACTTTTTTGTCTTATAATCTGTACTCATTCTATAGACCTCTCGCTATAGGTTAGGAGTAGGCAACCCCGGTCCTGGAGTATGAGTGCGGTTTCTGGTTTTTGTTCCATCCAAACCTATCGCCAAATTGAGTTTAATTTGGGTTTCAAGAATGCATTTGACCATGTGCTGAGGATTTCTTCATGTTCATCCATTCCGAATTTTCAGCAATTCTTGTTTAACTTCTTAATCATCCGGAAAAAATCCGGAGGTCAATATCGGATGGAAAGAAAAACTGAAACGGCACTGGCGCTCCAGGATTAGGTTGCCTTGGTAGAAGTAAGTCGCTTAAATAGCCCACGTACATGCTTCAGCCCGAAAACTGCATCGCAAGTTTACCTTGGTAAAAATAAATCAAAATGAAGAGCGAATTTGCTGAATCAACCCGCATTTTGCTCTCTGCAACAGTAAAAGGCTTTGTCCCTGTGCCCTAAATGTTTGCTTTTTCTCTCTGTTTGGGCTCGGTCACATAGGCCTACTTAATGCAGTTACTGACCGTTTACTTGCGTCGTCGGCAAATCTAACACGTAATGGCTATGTTTCTGTAAAAGGTTTATGCCTTTTAAAATCACATTTATTGATGAGGTGAACAAAGAGTAGTAGGCCTACACATTGACACTGAAGAAAAGTTGAAATTTTGGTTCAGCCATATAGACAAGCTTTACGACTTGTTTCTACGCCTTTGAAGTAACCTTTTAGTTTGTGTCAACTTTGAAATTAATTCCCGAGTGCGGCAAACGGTTAATAGTGTATGCGGGGAAATTGTCTGTAGTAACCCTGCTGGGTGTGACACCGGAAGAAGTTTTAAACGTATTTATTGGGAATGACTAATGCACAAAGCACTCATGGTAAAATCAAGGTGTTCCATCCAGATGACAAGTAGAGGCATCTGTTTTCACATTAGTCTGGCCTTAAAAAGCCAAATTCACTGGAACGAAATTGATCTCAGCAACATCTTTGTAAAGCTCTTGTATTCCAAAGAAAATGTTGAGAACAGGCCTTTTGAGCATTATAGACAAAATCAATTCAAAAACTAAGAATTTCCATCAATTTCAGTTTGCTGGTTATACATGACTTGATTTTCACCAAATAAAGCTGTCAACGAGGCGTGACCATTTCTCGTGTGGACAGGCAAGGTGCAGTTCTCTAAATTTCATGTGTACTGAAACACATGAAGATATTGTAGAGCTGCTGATCACTGGTATCGGGTTGCCTATGCTAAAGGTCCTCTCCACCCGTACATGGGTATTTTTTAGATGTAGCATTTTCTATGAATTTCGGCCTTTCAATCTGCACACAAACGGCATTTTCGGTGACTGAAAACGACTTTTCATGGTGAGGCTTTCAGATAGCTTCTCCTTTTTCACTTTTACGCGTGGACCGGGAAAACTGAGTTTTAGCCTTGTGACATGACATTTTGCGTGCCATGTAGTAAGTTTGTAAGGCTTGCGATTGGTCTACGGTCTTGGATGAAATTATTTCATCAGTGCCTGTGGGTTTGACGTGCTGTTGACAGTGCTTTGAATGCGTTTAAACGTCTTCGTGTGGACGGAGGTTTTTGTTTTTTTTTTCTTTTGTGCGTGCGTGTGTGTGATGATCTAGGGAACATTACATGGTGTACTATGCACAGTATCTAGCACAACAAGTAATGTATTAGAAGACATCATAAGACTGCACACTTGATTGGTGTGTGTTTGGCAGGGGGTCTTGTTTGAGTGTGTGATATCATGAGTGACTTTAAATGGTACCCTTCAGTTCTGTTGCCACTTTGGCTAGAAAAGTCTTCCTCACACAGGAGGAAGCTGGATGGTGCTTCCCCTTCTCCTGACAGTGCATCTCTCACTCAAGGGGATTTCCTGTCAGTGAACCACTTCCTGTGCCTTTTGACTGTTTCAATTTTTGCACATCGCCTGTGGTCTGGTGGCTCTGCATGAAGACAAAATGGGACCTCTCTATGGACTGCTCTTTTCCTCCAATGTGAAGTGAGTCACTCCACTCAATCTTCTCATTTCCTTGTGTTTCTTTACATACAGAGCTGCCCGATCACAGAGAGATATCGCACTGACAGTGAACAGGCTCTATTGGTACGGAGGCAGCACTGATGTAATCTTAATATGCTTCCATTGAAGAAATGCAGCGAGTGTTTGGCTTTGATAAGGTGAGGAACCTCATGAGAATATGGGTTTAGCCATTTAAAAGCACATGCTCGTCCTCGGGTAAAGTCAAATGAATGATGGAATTGTGCAGGGAGATGTCAGTGAGAAAGGAGGCCTACATGCTTTTGTGTGTTTGAAAGAATGCATGTGTATGTTTTTGTGTGTGTGTGTGTGCATGCACAGGACTGTTAAAGAGAGTATGGTTGCCTGTGAAAGAATATTTGTACATGAAGGGAGTCAGGTTAATCGTGGTACAGAGAGTCTCAGTTGGTGGGTGTATGCTAGGGGAAGATGGTTGATGAGACTGAAGATCTCTGTGATCTCAGTCTCTCTCCCGCTCTCGCCGTCTCTCTCCTTCCTGTGAATAGCTTGAAGTGCCAGGCCTTACTGGGAGGAGCAAACAGTGTGTTAGATGTGCTGAATTTCACAGGGCCCTGTGTCCAGGCCGAACACCACGGCAGTGCAAAATGGCATCTGGCCAAATTGGCTCAGCAACTGCGTGAGAATTGGAGTGCTGGAGTGTGTATGTGTGTGTGTTTGTGTTCTTATACTTGGTACACAGTGAGAACAAGAAAATAATTTTCCATCAGTGGGGACATTAGAAGTGAGAACACTTTCTCCTGTCCTCACAACTACAGTACAAAAGCAAATTGTGACTTCCTAGTTAAGGTCAGGGGTAAAGTTAGAATTAGGGATGGGTTAAGATTGGGGCAAGGGTTTGGATTAGACATGCATTGCTTATTGCTAACATTAGCAAAAGGCTAAAGAGGCTCACAAAGAATGAATGAAAGTCAATGTCATGACCTCACTAGGATGGAAGTACAATGATGAATACTTGTGTGTGTACAGGCCTTTTTCTCTAGATTCAGAATCAGAGAAAGTTACGATGGAAATGGAATGAGTCAGGGGGAGTTTCCCCTACCATTATCAGTTTGTAAAGGTCACCCGCTTTCCTCTCATCCAGTTCCTCACCGATTGAAATTAAAATGAGCAGCAAGATTGGGTTTGCTCACGTATATCTGTGCGCCTGTGTGTTTGTGGAATAGAGTGGGCGCATGCATGTGCGTATGCCCCCAAACACAGGAGTATATGTGTGTGAGAGAATGCCTAATGCCGTGTGTGTTTGTGCATGAATTAGAGGGCATACATACAGACTGGTGATAATTTAATGGAAAAATCAAGTGAAACAGGTTTAGAAAGGTGTTGGGCCACAAACTAGCAGATCAGCCTCCACGCATCTTGGCACTGAGTCTACAAGTGCAAAAGTTTACCAGAGGGATGGAGTCCCTGTCTTCAAAGAGATATTCCCTCATTTGGTGTTTTAATGTTTTGAGGAAAACACTGTGTGACAAGTTCCAAAATCTCCCATGAGTTCAGTTGGTTTTAGATCTGTTGACTGTGACAGTGGTGGCACATGCTTCAGATCATTTTCATCACATTAATCATTCAGTGCGCCCTTGTGCCCTGTAGGGATTGGGCCATTGTCATCCCGGAACTGACCACTCTCATCACTGTAGGAATGAGTCATCGCTGGTTATGAAGGTGATCGCACAGAATTACGCTGGGTGATTTGCGGTAATCCTTCCATCTTATGTTTGTCCAAGCATTGATTCTGTTTTTTTTCTTTGTCACTCGTTTGTCCATCTGCGTAAGAGAAAACATTCAGAAATCAGAAATGCATGTGATTGTGTGTGAGTCTGTATCTGTGTGTGTGTGTGTGTGTGGGGGGGGGCACTATGTACATGTCCACTAATTATTTGCAGGACCAAGGTGCCAGCAGGAGACAGGGGACAGCTGTGACAAACACCCCCACCCCCCACCCCCCACAGGCCTGGCCACCCCTCCCCCCATATATTTTAGATTACAACTGAAGCCAACTGTCGGGAGGGGAGATAATGATTGACTGTGTCACCCCCCCGGTAACTTCCATTTAGACCCCCCCCTACCCCCGCCCCATTGAGGACAGGCATACAAAAACACAGACACACACACACACACACACACACAAAATTAATAAATTTAAGCTCAGTGGTGAGGTAATGCTAAGCTTGGTTAGCCCGAATGGCCTGTTGTCCTCAACATGTTAGATAACGACACTACCGAACACATGGCATATTAACAATTAAAACTTTGGCCACGACCCAAAAAAATGAGCCTCTTTCCTCCAACTCATTATTCGCCCATTCATCCATTTCCACGGCAATGTGCACGTTCCTGCAGTGCCTCTCCTGCTCTTCCATCAGGCTGCTTCCGTGAAACCTGATGACGTGATCGGTGAGCGTTTCTGACATTGTTTAAATTGTTCCAGTCCTGGGCTGTAAGTTTTGCATGGACTACAAGGAGGATTTGTATGTGATTTACAACAAGCGGAGAAGATGCTGGTCATTGGTGTGACATCAGAGAGGAGTCACGCAAACTCGGGTACCCTCAGTTCCATACAGAAAATGGTGATGTAGTGCTAGATGAGAAAGGAGTGGAACAGGGTGAGATTCACTGACAGACAGTGATTTTAATGAGAGAGGATCATACATTTATCTGCTCCGTTCTGAAGGAGAGCAGCAGCACGGGTTATTGATGGAGGCGCAATCCCTAAAGGAGCCATTACACCAGTGAACTGGGTTCACTCATACGCACACGCAAACGTGCACACATGCACACTCAGGCGCGCACACACACACATACACACACACACCCGTGTGCACGCACCAGTGGCGTAGCCAGAACAGAAAATTGGGTGGGCACAAAAGATCCCTTTATAACTTTTATTAGCCCCAACTTGTTTGCCATCATCTTTCCGAATGAACCATTCATTCACTCCGAAAACACTCGACACTATCAGTTATTGCTAGTTCTCCTCGTGAAGGTAAGATGACAATCATTCATTTGGACATGCTTGAACAATTATTACTCCTGACATTTTCTCAGTCATTTTCCTCTATCAAAACATTTTCCAATTATAACAATAAAATCCTGGCAAGTATAAACACAGCGTCTTTCTTAATGCGATCATAGGGTGATAAAATAATAGGTTAAACTCAACTCAGAAAAATAATTCACTTGTAGCTGTATGCTTTACAAAAGTTCTCTGGATGTTCTGCGCTATATTTTTGGCACATCAGGCAATGAAACCTGCTCTTCATCATTGCTTAAATTGCTTAAATTAAATCGAAGACGAAGATTAGAAACACCTTTACGCAGTTTTTAGTAAGGCTTATTGAAATGCAAAAAAATAAAAAAAGAAGTGCTTCCAAACGAATGATTGTCATCTTACCTTCACAAGGAGAACTAGCAACACCTGACAGCGTGGAGTGTTTTCGGAATGAATGTATTATTCATTAGGAAAGATGAATGCAAACAAGTCAGGACTAATAAATGTTGTAAAGGATGTTCTGTACCCACCCAATTTTCGGTTCTGGCAACGCCACTGGCACGCACACACGTGCACACAAACGCACACGCACACACACACACACACACTCAAACGCAAGTAATACAAGGACACTCCACGCACGCACACGTGGACACTCACGTGCGCACGCACAATCACATATGCACACACGTACGCTCAGATACACTCACCCATGCACAAGCACTCACATATGCACACACACACACACACACACACATGCACACACTCCTCCACTCACACATTCACACTTAGATACACACAGGCACACATTCACACACACTTGGGCCCACACACAGGCTCACATGTGTGCACAGGCGCGCAGAGATACAATATGAACACTGCAGGGGAGCAGTAAGAAGCGATACCCTGCTACACATGACAATACCCAACGGCACAGGCAGAGAAGGACACTGTTGCAGACAGACAGAACAATACAACAAGATCTGCAAGCCCAGACAAGCAGACAAAGTAACCGACTTCATAAGTACAAACTAAGTAGTAATAGGCGGTTTGTAAGTGTAAAGTCATTGGCAACTGTCATACACTCAGAATTTTTGTATCCTCAACTCAGTAACTTCAGAAACACTAAGTAGATTTTAGCACCCAACACCTGGATCATTTGGCCATTCAATACATAATTTATTAAGCAGGATCAGATAAATAAACACATGATGATAGCTCTCAGGCTTCTCAGCTCCAGGGGCCAATAGCAGAGCAATACAGAGACAGGGTCTAGAGGACTACTGCAGGACTCTACCGTGTCCCAAACGGGACAGAACTCAATACAAATGCCCTCCAGACTGCACTCACACATTGTGAGCTGTACAAATGCATTCTTACTCTCATTTACACAAACTTACCTTGTTAATGGTCTGCAGTAAACTGCAAAGCCAAATTATTTAAGTTTTGTACCTATACGTGCAAAAAAATCAAAGCAAAGAGTTACTAACAACTGGAGTGGAACAACCAAAGTAATACATTATAGCATACAAGGAAGATGTGCATTATTGTTATACCTAGAAGTTCTGTACAGAATTTTTGTGTCACCTACAAAGCATAGCGGCACATATGGATTACTTTGTCCGGCGTCTGTCTGTCCGTCCGGTAGTCACACCTTCAGTTGGTAGTCACACAAAGGCGACACGTGTTCACCTGAGCACTCTAGTTTAGAAATGGGCCCATGATACTCGCATCCATGACCATGCAGGCATAGTGTATTTTTTCTCCAAAAAACTTTGACTAAGGGCACCATTTAAAACAATGATATATCCAGTTCTGCTGCACAGCTGTGCCAGTGAGAGTGGAGGGGAGATGGGAGGATAGTAGAGACCACTATTACCAAAGTACAGTGCTGCTGCTGAACAGACTATATAAGGTGCTGCTTTCAGAGACAAAGCACTGCTGACTTTGTATCCGGGCAGAGCGTTGCACCGCCATGCCTGCTAATAAACACACTGTCTGGTTGCTGGGAAACGGGGAACGTCACCATGGCGCTGATGCTGTGGTCCCGTGAGAAGCCGTCAATGTTCGCTGCAATGTTACTAGGGGAAGGGGGGTGTAACAGGAGGAGTCAGAGTCTCACGAAGCAACTTTCAAAATGCACCCTGGCTAAAAATTCAACCCGAGATCAGCCCAAAACCACTCAAACCTCGTTAAAGAACTTTGTCAATGTTTAGATGGTGTCAAGCCAACCAGCCAGGATTTCAGCAGTAGATCAACTTCAATCTGCCATAGACCAGCTATAACCAGATAGCAGTGTTGGAAACTCAGTGGAGACCTTCCTTAAATGATTTAGGATCTTCACCGGAAATTTTTCTGCGGGTCAAATTACCACCATCAAATTCCCTTTTATCACAGGCATTATCTCAAACAAAACAAACAAGGGGTTCTTGTTACTATAATTTTTTAATTATCCATTAAAAAAACAACGTTTATATTGTCTCCCTCCCAAAGTTTGAAACAACAGTACATCTAGCTCACTAGTGCTACGAATCATCAATATTACCAGCATATTATCAGTAATACCGGTACTATGAACCATCACCATCACTTGATGTTATCAACATTATGCTTGAAATCATCAGCATTATTAGTAATTAAACATTACCAGTGATTATGAGCATTGCTATCATCAATATTACTCAATATTACTCAACAATATTATTTATAAACCTTACAGAATTCTAAAATATTAAATTGATGGATTATTGATGAAATCCATCAAACCAGGGATTAAATTGTTTTTCCTCATAGCCTGAGAATTTCTGCGGTTTCTACCATGGGATAGAATGTGGTGACAGAAAGTTCACTCAAGAGCTCAAATTGTTCAGTAAGTTATCTGCAAGAAAATAAAATCAGATCTGGATTTGGATTTGAGGTCCAGATTTGTTAATCCCTGGATTAGGCTATTGATCATAACCCTTTAATGTTCTGTTCAACTGTTTGGTAGGGCAAACAAATGTTTTCAATGGCTTTTTTCTGTGAGTGGCAGGGTAGCCTAGTAGGTTGCTTGAGTGGTGACAGGTAGGTTGCTGGTTCAAGCTCCCACTAGACCTTCAGATTCTGAAATGAAGTTGGGAAGAATTTCGCCATTGGGCCCTTGAGCAAGACCAGGGCTAGTGAACATTATCCTGCAAGGGCCGGTGTGGGTGCAGGCTTTCATTCCAACCAAGCACTTATGCCCCTGATACTACTAATCAAGCTCTTCAGCAAAGACTCTCGGTGTTGATTGGTGATCTTGGTGTAATTCTCTTGCTATGATTCTTGGTAATTTTTTTTGCTTCTCTCACCATCCTCCTTCCAATCCAGGCAGCGTAAAATGTGTTTGCTTCCGCTACCAGTCAGGCTTTCAACTGTTCTAAACTTTCACATTTCTTTAATAGTTCGCTGACATTGCTCACTGATCAGTGATATATTTTATCCTACACAGATCTTCTTGAAGCCATTATCAGATTTAGGTACCAAGATCATCTAGCCTTCTTAACCTTATTTTTTTTAAGTTTTCATCATGATGCAGGGTGACAAAACAATTTTGCATTCACATTTCCTCAGTATCATATCTTACTGAAACAGGAAGCAATGAAATGGCATAATATACAGGCGCATTTCAATAAATTAGAATATCATTAAAAGTTGATTAACTCATTCCCTACGGCACGCCGCTGCCAAGGGCGCGGCAAATTCTAGCATTCCCTACCGTAAACCGGTGCCATCGGCTAGGATGACGTCATTCAGAGTTCCGTTAAAAACATGCATAATGAGTCTACATTAGTATCACACCAATCTGACGGCAGTAATAACGATCTTGACCATGCGCAGTCCGATGAAAACAAAAAAATCAGTTGAGGATCGTGGTGATGGGCCACCTGCACTTCAACCAGAGGAGGGGAAGGGCTGTGGCCAAGCCAGGACAGGTTGTGCCAGGACAGCGCCTAGTCGAGGAGCTGCTCAGTGTCACACAGCAGGCAACCAAAAGGACAATTGGAATGATGTTACAAATACCCAAAATCACACCGCTAGTTTAACATTTGCATTTGAACCTGCGAAAAACCTTTATTTTGAAAATAGACGTTTAACTAAACTTGTGCTAATATTGTGTAATTTGATTCAAGAAGTGAAACCCATTGCTATTTTATATATATTCAGCATACACAGATTGATATTTCAAGTGTTTATTTCTTTTAATTTTGATGATTATAACTGACAGCTAATGAAAACCCAAAATCCAGTATCTCCGAAAATAATGATAAAAAAAAGGATTCTTAACACTGAAATATTGGACTACTGAAAAGTTCGAACATGTACAGCACTCAATACCTGTTCGGGGCTCCTTTTGCATGAATTACTGCAGCAATGCGGCGTGTTATGAAGGCAATCAGGCTGTGGCAGTGCTGAGGTGTTATGAAAGCCCAGGTTGCTCTGATAGCAGCCTTCAGCTCTTCTTTCTTGTTGTGTCTGGTGTCTTGCATCTTCCTCTTCACAGTACCCCATAGGTTCTCTACAGGGCTTAGTTCAGACGAGTTTGCAGGCCAATCAAGCACAGGGATACCATGGTCCTTAAACCAGGTATTGGTACCTTTGGCAGTGTGAGCAGGTGCCAAGTCATGCTGGAAAAATGAAATCAGCATCTTCATAAAGCTGGTCAGCAGAGGGAGGCACAAAGTGCTCTATAAAACTTCCTGGTGGACAGCTGCGCTGACCTTGGACCTGAGAAATACAGTGAACCAACACCAGCAGATGATATGGCTCCCCAAACCACCACTGACTGTGGAAACTTTACACTGGACTTCAAGCTACTTGGATTCTGTACCTCTCCTCTCTTCCTCCAGACTCTGGGACCTTGATTTCCAAGTGAAATTAACAAAATTAACTTTCATCTGAGAAGAGGAATTTGGACCATTGAGCGATAGTTCAGCCCTTTTTGTCCTTAGCCCAGGTAAGACGTCTCTGACGTGGTCTCTGGTTCAAGACAGGCTTGACACAAGGAATGCGACAGTTGAAGCGCATGTCCTGGATACGTCTGTGTGGTGGCTCTTGAAGCACTGACTCCAGCTGCAGTCCACTCCTCGTGAATCTCCCTCAAATTCTTGAATGGGCTTCCTTTCACAATCCTCTCAAGGCTGCAGTCATCTCTGTTGCTTGTGCACCTTTTTCTACCACACTTTTTCCTTCCATTCAACTTTGCATTAATGTGCTTGGATACAGCACTCTGTGAAAAGCCAGCTTCTTTAGCAATGACCTTATGTGTCTTACCCTCCTTCTGCAGGGCATCAATGATCGTCTTCTGGACATCTGTCAAGTCAGCAGTCTTCCCCGTGATTGTATAGCCTACTGAACCAGACTAAGAGACCATGGAAAGGCTCTGAAGCGACACCATGAGTCTTCATTATTGAACTTTGTCACAATATTCTAATTTTCTGAGATACTGAATTTTGGTTTTTCATTAGCTGTCAGTTGTAATCATCAAAATTAAAAGAAATAAATACTTTAAATATATCAGTCTGTGTGTAATGATTCTATTATATCATTTATTCACTTTTTCAATCAAATTACTGAAATAAATCAACTTTTAGATGATATTCTAATTTACTAAGATGCACCAGTATTTTGTTAAAAGCTTAAAGCAAAATTTTACACGTGGTTTAAATTTGATGAATATCATTTACACTAAGCGGTAGGGCTACCCTTAATGGTAAAAAACTGGTCAGAGGGAATTTTTTAAATTAAAAGAATAGATGGCCAAATTAACAAACAGACAGTGTCATCACCATCTCCCACCACAATCAGAAGCCACAAATCAGTCAAAAAAAAAAAAAATGCTTCAACATCCATTTTCGTACTCAACGTAGATCATGATTAGCTTATTAGGATACACAATTTCACGTATCTAGGCATTACAGTTTCAGAGAAACCTTGTCCCCATTGTGGCTCGGACAGACAGACCCCAAATATCAAATATCCCCCTTTGCACTTTGTGGCGAGGATACTAATGGGGGATTCCATTAAAACTTTATGAGAGTATATCTCAACTATTGGCATTTGGAGTTTATTTTCATTGATTTCCTTTTTTAAATGGTATTTCAGAGCATCAGGGGTGCCATTAATTCTGGAGCCCACTGTTAGTGTCGGATCTAATTAGGTGTGGGTCGGTTAATTTCACCAAGCAGATGCTTGGGTTTCCTGCTCACGAGAACATTAGCAATGAACTGGCACGATCTGAAGGCAAATATTGCCGAGGCCCAATGCGAATGGGTGCGATGTCCAGTCATGGGGCGCAGCAGAAGATTACTGCGAGCGTCAGCTCAAACGTCTCAAGCAGCAAAATGTCCAATTACCAGCGGCTACAGTACTGACAAGAAAAGAGTGCATATGGGGAACAGGATCTGCCCTATAAACAATGGGACATGAGCAGGCACGTGACAGGAAGAGCACCATAGAAACATAAGCTCCAGCAGATTTTAAAAATGTGTTTATGCAAGCATGAAAAATCATGAGAAGTGCTTCAGAACAGCTGAACTGATGCATTTATTCAACATGATACAGAACATTACAAATTATTATGAGCACAGGCAGAATTTTAATAGACTGAAATTAGAATTTAGAAGTCGCATTAAGATGGTTTTGTAAGATTTACAGCTTGTATGTATGATATATAATGTATGATAATAACATCAGATCACAAAAACAACAGTTAGGCCTCATCACAGCTAAAGGAGGGCTAATCCAACAAATATTATTCTGGCGCCCTGAAGATTAGAATATTGTAGGGACCTCTCAAAACTACCATTTGGTCTTAAAAACAGACCTGAGAAGGAAAGTCTAAAGACAGCATTAAACCTTCAGCAAAGCAGTCTTAGCAGACCACTGAGAATCGACAGGAAATAACAGTTTAGACCAAGAACAACAGCTGGTGACTGAGGAACAATAACTAGCATTTAGATTCTTTCAATTTATTCTCTAAATCACATTTCTACAGTATAGAAAATAAGGTGCAAAGCCAGAGTGCACTTTGGACAGATCATGGCTGGAATAAGCGTCTTTATTTCAGTTTAACTATGACTTTAAACTGGGCAAAGATTTCTGTATGCTCCGCTGCCCTCCGGAGAGTCAATTTAGTGCATTTCATGTAACATGAATGCTCTGGTCAACTGCCTCGATACTACCGCAAGACACATGAAAGCTCGGGGTAACTGCCTCAATAGCAGTACAGGAAACATGAATTCTCTGGATAACTGCCTCAATACTAGTGCAGGACAGATGTGAGAAAATCACTCAGAGCTGCAGAAGACATCACTCCACCATGTCAGTGACTGCCAGTCGTTTGCTTAAAGTACATATCCCTGACCAAATTTGTCTTTTTTTGTCAAAAAGATTGCACTTTTATACACCAAATCCTAAGGTTTATTTTGACAAGGGTGGTCCATGTATGGAACAATTTTTGAAAATTACCAGAAGCGTCTGGAAAAATCCCCAGGGAGTCCCTAGCCATATTGCTCTATATTTGTAACGTCACCTGCGGTTCCCCCATATCCAGGGCGCTGAGAGACCCAGTACCTGCATGGATCAGTGCGCGGTCACCGACATTTACCAATTACAGCTAAACAGTGTATCTGATATGGAATCGCCGTCTGTCCATGATATTTTTTTACGGAATAATTCGAATACTTAAAATAACGCCCAAAATTGCAAAAATAAACACCATAAACAATAACGCAACCTCCGAGTATATCCACTATCAACAGAATGATCAGCGCCTCCTTTGGGCTGCGGGAACCGCAAGTGACGTCCGAGAAGGTAATTTTCCCCAGAAGATCCAAGTCGCAAGCTTTTTTCACGCCAGACGAATTCTTCTTAAAATATTGATATTAAACCAGGTACATATGACACTGACTGATGTGTTATATTGGTTAAAATATGTAAAGTGACTAAAAGTCCTGTATAGCATGTCAAAATTGGGTGCATTTTACGTTTTAAATCAGCAAGGATGTGCACTTTAAATTCAGATTTGAGGATATGACGGCAAACAGCAAGGCATTCTGTCACGTCACATTCATTCTTTCAAGCCATTTCTCCCTTACATACTTTCTCTGTGTTAGTTCCTTCTTTCACCGGGATGTTTCACTGAGAGCACGGCCTGAGAGAAACACCAGACAGGAACAGTCTGTAACATGATACCAGTCAGAAAAATGCAGAGTGTCGGCACTGAGCCAGGTTAGGCAGAGTTAAAACAAACTGAACATCACTACAGGTCATTTCCAGTAGGGAGACGACTGAGACTGCACTATCTCAACAAAAAAGGGTATGAGGAGCACTGCGGCAAAAGGATTAAACACAGTCCCCACACTATGCTATGACTAAGCACCTCACGCCGCGTAGCTTCTGGAAACTAACATGACGCGCTCTTAATGCATATCCCCATAACTCAATTACAGAATCGTCCCTGCAGAACAGGAAGGGATTGCAATTTTCCCTGGCAGCGTAAAGGGCCAAATCAGGGGCAGCCATCTGTGGGCAGGGACTGCGATGAAGATGGACCGAAAGGAAGCATTCTGGAATGAAGGTGGAGTTGCACAGCCAACACTGACAAGCTTCCCCAGGGAGGCCATTTTAAAGAAACTGAGTATTTTGGGAAGTGACGTCCGTCTGAACACCAGGGGCTTGTGGAAGGCAAGGCAGCGGCTGGGCACATTGTGGACCAGGGATCCGCAATATCATACAGTAAGGGCTATTCTGGATGTAGATTTTCCCTCCAAACGAACAGTAACATGCAGCAGTTCGATGAAACACTGAGTCATTGATGAGAAGAATCCGGGTGAATAGCTGCTTGGTTAGAATGGAGCCCTGTATCTATACTAGCTGTGGATACAATTGAGGACTCCCTGTTTTGGACTAACAACAAGTAACACAAGAAGATTTAAGTATTAAAAAAAACATACTGATAATAACTGAAATCTGGGATCTTACGTCTCCATCGTGGAAAGTTATTTTGTGATTCTCCCAGAAAAGACACTGAAGGCAGCAAATTCCAAATACTTAAAGATGAAAGCCACAGGAAAGGAGTGACGGAGGGGTTGAACTGAGGACAAGAGGACGGCCCTCCCCCCGAGTCATTCCATTTTCCATCAGCCTCTGAAACAAATTTACAGTGAGGTCCATAAGTATTTAGACAGTGAAACCACTTTAAATGGCTGCATGGATTAGCTCGATATGGACAAAAACAAACTCACAAAAATCTAAGGTCAAAGTGCCAGCTTTAATTAGACAGAATCTACCTCCATACTGGGCGAACATAATGGGAATTACCGCCCTTTAAAATTCAGTCACAGTCCAAATATGAACACACTGTATGCACAGGGCGCCGTCACAGTCGAATCCAGTCCACCCCCACCCCAACCCCCACCCCAGCAAGGCGGGTTGGCACCCCAAAGCCACCCTAGGTTAATGCACGGTGCCCTGCAGATCTGTGCTGTTAGCTCTAGTGAACGACGCGGTCGATGCTGTCCTGGATCTCCGCCATTTTCTTTAGCATCTGGTTCACCTTCACCTCGTCAAACTCTAAGCATAGGAACTCCGAGTCCTGGGAGAGCAGAGAGAGAGACGTGCGTGCGCGTGTACGTGTACAAACACACACACAAAAAGAAAGGATTTGGGGAAAAAAGGAGAGAGAGGACTGGTTTAGTCACTTGATACTTTCCTTGTCATAGCAATGTAAAATCCAATCACCAGCCATTCAACAACTTCTGACCATGGCCCCTAAATCTGCAAGCAGACCCCAAATAATCCTTTGCATTTCATTTCATCAGTCCGTTCAGGAATCTAAAGACCCCAATCAAACCTCAAAATATCTTCTTACAAAAATGGAAGATATTATGCTACTCATGTCTCTCTGCATAATAGTAAACCAGGACTTTGGTGACTCTTCTTTGAACCTAATCCAGACCTCGTAGTACAGCCCAGAGAACTTAAAGGAGGAGACCTCACCTCGGCAAAGGATACTTCAGCAAAAAGTAGAATCCTTGAAGTGACTAAAACACACTTTTAAATTTGGCAATAATCCAGTGCAACACATTTTAAAACCAGCGAGTCTTCAAATTGGCTTCAATATCAGGGGACATACATTTTTACTTGGGGAATCTAATTTTATCTCATTAAACGCCAGTTCACTAGACTGTGCCACGGTGCTTGTGACATCAGTTAGACTCATTCCTTTCAGGAAGGTGTTTGATTGGATAAAATTAGATTCCCCCAAGTAAAATGTCTGTCCCCTGATATTGAAGCCAATTTGAAGCGTTGCTGGTTTTAAAATGCGTCACACTGGATCATTAGCAAATTAAAATTTATAAAACTGTGCGTTTCAGGCACTTCAAGAATTCTACTTTCCGATGAAATGAACCTCGCTGAGGTGAGGTCTCCTCCTTTAATATAAGATGGATGCTGGTATAACAGACTAAGTAAACGGTTATCCCCAATCATTTACAAAACTGGATATCTAAGGCCTGCTTTAGTGGGGCATGAAAAATTGACCACCAAACTTAAATTCTCAGCTCTAGGTTAATGTAACTCTGTGAGCTGAGAGCCAAAACAAGGCAAAGACCAAAAGGTGGTTTTAAAAAGAGGAGATGTGGAAACGGTACACCAGTCAACAATTGAGGAGGGGGCGGGGAACTGATCCAGTGATGGCACTGCTCTTGTGATGTTCCAGTGCGAATGTAACGGTCACTGCCAGTAATATTAAAACAGTTGAGTTAAGGAGAAGAAACCAAGGAACAAAAAAAGTCCAAAAATCCATTCCTCCTGAGGGTAAACAAGGGACAAACCCGCACAATTTCCCATGAATCAAACAAAGAGGAGCTTACGCACAGCCATGGATATTTCTTTTTTCCATTAACCCAGGAGGACGTCCCCGCCAAATTCCCTTTCAGGCCACCAAAGCTCCAGGGTCTCGTTAAAAATAGCCCGGCCTCTCAGCCGTTTGAATGTGACCTTTCCCTGAGTGCCGATCCTCAGGAGCCGAAGCCGAAGCCGAAGTTAGGGGCCGTATCTCGCGGCGACAGAAATAAGCGCTCCTGCAGGAGGCACGCTAAGAGAGGGTCCGGTTTGGGTGACGCCAGTAGATCACAAAGCTGTGTGTTTTCAGCACACAGCCAGACAAAGGCACAGCTACGTTTAAATCCCTGCATAAACGTTGAGCAGACAGGCAAAGGCACAGTGATGCAAAATAAATGAAATTTCCGGACCCTGCGACACAGACACTAGATCATCCGCATTCATCAATCTCTTTACTTATTAATGGCATCGCTTCGGATGATATAACTCACAACTCGGATGATATAATTCACATCTAGCGCACCATGTCCCACACACTTCCTGGCCCAGACAGTGATGGGCCAGACATCACTCAGAGAAAAACCTAATACACCCAGTAAACACTAATAACTACAGGCTTGGGTCTTCATGGTTACACATCTTTCTACTAAGGGGTCTTTAGTTTCAGAGTTTCGAATGTAGTACCATGGATTTCTTGCACTCACTTAAAATGCTAAAATTTCAAGGTGTGCGATGATGATGTCATTAGCCTAGTTCTGGTTTAGCAGGTCTGGCAGCATTTTGCAAACAAGCTAAATCAGGTGTGAGCAGAGGGTAGCAATTGGAATTAAAGAAACCAAAACCAGCAAACACTGAGGCACTCCAGCACCAAGTCTGGAAACCACTGGCGTTAAACAAAGAATTTAATGCAGCAGTCAGGCCCCACACATCATACCCCATTCTGCACTGACCCTACAGAGATCATCACAGCGCCATAGGCCCCATAATCACACCCCATTCAGCACTGACTCCAACATAGATCATCTCAGCACAACAGGCCCCAAACACACCCCATTCAGCACTGACCCTGCCAAGATAATCATGGCATCACAGGCCCCACATCACACCCCATTCAGCACTGACCCAATACAGATCCACACAGAACCACTGGCCTCTAAATACACTGCTGTTGGTCGCCTCATTTCACTCTTCTACACTCGCTTGGGAGATTTCATGGTATTTCAGTGCTGTCCCCATCACACACACACACACAAAAAAAAGAAAATCTGGTCGTCCATGACCGCAGATGCATCCCCTATACAGGAGAATATTTTTTTTAAACTTTAATACCCACACTGACAAGTAATCTCAAAGCAAGTAATCTTTGTATTTGGTACATCTATAAGTACATGTATAACCATATGCATGAACATACACTGCCCGGCCAAAAATAAAAGTTGCACGCTCAAATATTTAGTTGGAAGCCCTGTAGCTTTGATTACAGTGAATATTCGTCTTGTCATTGTTTTGACAACTATATGCAATGCCAAAACATTTATTTTCGATCATAAATGCCATAATTTTTGGCTGAGATCTTGTCTTCTCGACACAATGGTTGAACCACTCGGTGGTCTTAATTGAGCACATCCCAATAACTTTTAATGTGTTTAAGGTCAGGACTTTGTGGTGGAAAATTTGTTTGTGAAAATGATTCCTCATACTTGTTTTTGTCATTCATGGTTTTCTTTGCTAAATACAGGCAAATAACTTGCCCGTTCTGAAATACTGTAACATCTTTTCCACCATCAAGGGATGTGTCTTCCGACATGATTTTTTAAGAAATGAGTACCGTCGCTCTTCAACAGTCAGGGTTAAAATGATTATTGCCAGCTGAAACATATTAATAACCGCAATAATGATCCAGTTATACAATTTGTTCATTAATTTCCAAACGGAGACTTTTTTTTTGGCCAGGCACTGTATAAAGCCTTTAATTACCTCCGAAATGTTTTCACCCGTGTTTGTCTGTCTGTTAATGCTAGATTTCCACTATCATAATTTGTGGCACGATTGAAATTGTGGCCTTAATCATGGAGTAATCACAGTGATCCGATCTGATCTTATCAGATCTTGAGGTCAGTCGTGGCAATCGTGTTGATCGTAGAAAAGTTTTGGAGGGTTCAAAAATTTCCTACGATCAACACCATTTTCAATCGTGATCATTGCATAACCTCGTATCCAAACCTGAAATTTTAAGCCGCTTTCAGGCAGTCACTTCGCGTCTTTGCATTGACTTTGAATGTAGGCTAATCTGTCGTGCGAAAAATTTGTTTTGCGTCCGGTGTGAAAGCAGCTGCAGAGAAGTTCCACGATCAGCTACGAATGGCCAATCGTGGCGTTCGTAACAGAGCGCACGACAGTGGGAACTAAGCTTTACGTAACTCAAAAACCTATGGTTGGATTGACATGAAGTTCGGCAGTAAGGTTGGTGGTAGTCCAAGGATGATTTGATTCAGTTTTAGAGGTGATCCTGAACAGATTCTGGATCCTAAATCCAGATGAGGTAAAAATACTTGAATAGAATTATTGTTCCTTATGTAATGAACAGATTATTATAAAATTTCAGCGTTGAATAGAATCTGCACTAATTTAGAATTGATTAAAGTTGTTGGTGATCTAGATATTATTGTTGCGGATCCAGATCCAACAAGTAGACATGGTCAACAACATCCCCCGCCAAAATGTCTTCTTAAAAGATACTATGAACAGAGGCTCCCAAAAATGCCACAAGGGCAATAACTGTTGGAAAAATAATCGTGTGCTTCTTATTTTCGAACTCCATCAGGGTGTTTATGGTCTTAAGCTACACACCAAATTTGGTTATCCTATCGCAAATAGTTTCTGAGAAAAGCTGTCCCCTTTAGAGATACTGTGGACAAAGTCCAACAATACGGGTCAAGGGCAATAACTGCGGGACAAATAATTGTGCGCATCTCATTTTCGAACTCCATCAAGGCCTTTATGGTCTGAAGCTACACACCACATTTGGTTGTCCCATCTCTAATAGTTTCTGAGAAAAGCGGTCCCCTTCATCTCGGGCGGACGCACGCACGCACGGACGGACGGACAGACGGACACACGACGGAGCCCAAACCTATATCCCACTCACACTCCGTGGCAGGGGATAATAATGCGGACATATGGCGTGCAGAGGTATGCGCTCTACCGACTGCCCTTCTAATTCGTTAATAAATATTTAATTAATTAAGAATTCTCCGATTTTTCCCAAAATAGCTCACTTTTGTCTTCCCACCCTATCACACCAAATATGAAACCAAACACAGAAAAATTGTGGCCTCTATAGTGGTGGAGCAGAAACCTCCGTGGACGACCGCTGATTATCCCCCTGATACTCTCGTGCTGGGAATACAGTTACACATTGAACAGCATGTTCTGCACAGCCAATCAGGGCAGCGGGCCAGCAGTTTGCAGGACCCAGACGGGACATTATGCGAGAATACAGCTCAGGACGTGGCTTTGGATTCTCCAGTTGCTTTCGCACCGGACGCGAAACGAAATTTTCGCACGACAAATTACATTCAAAGTCAATGCATAGTCGCGCTTTGCACTGACTTTGAATGTAATCTGTCGTGCCAAAAATTCGTTTCGCCTCCAGTGTGAAAGCGGCTTCTCTCATCATACAAAACACATGGGCAACACGCCTGACAACACGTCGCATTTTACGCGACGATTCTTACCTTGCCGGTCAATATGTCCGCAAGGTATTTATTTTGCCCGGTAAATCGAACAAAAAAAAAATTATAACGCGGTCGCGTGTAGCGTGGTCTTAGAAGCTGAAAAAGGCAGTCCGATATTCTCAAAACAGAAGTGGTGAGAACTGTTTAATTTTTACAACGAACACAACACAAGCTATTATTTATGCATAATCACCATCAGAGTTGCAGTTATGACATATGTAGGCGAGCTCACTGACATTTGCACAGTGCTCATGTGCCCACCCTTTGCATGAGAAGCATTGGACCCACTCCTCTCCACCTTCGGATCAGGAGTAAGGACCACAGCACCAAAGAGGAGCAGCAAAAATTCCCACTGACAAAGGAATGGAATGAAATGCAGAGGTCCCAGGGCTGGCACCTGCCAACCCTAAATACTCTGCCAACACCTCCACTTTAATGGGCCCCACCTGTGGCCCATTAAGGTGGAGGTGAAAGAGTGAGAAAGGGGAGGGGTTGCAAGGAGTAAACCCTTACAAACCCATACTTGTGTCCTCCAGACAAAGGCCCTAATAGGTCCTCTATCATAAACATAAGATAAATGCAAATATTAGAATTATGAAGACACTATAGGTGTCTGAAAAACGATAAATCGGCTCCTATAATTGACTTTGGAATATTTTAATACAGGCCTAACACAGGACCCACAAGCGGGGCAACCTCAGCAAACCTGACGAACTAACCCCATGCTGCTTGGCCAGCGTAGCCCCGTGCTCCCATTTTGGAAATCAGGCCGCATATCTCATCTCATGATCACAGCAGGCCTTTATCTTATGTGTTCTTAATGACTCTAGTTACATATGTTTGTTAAACAGTAAAAACACCGTGGAAATCTTTGTCTTCAAAGAAGCTAGACGCATTTCTTTCAGAAACTTAAAGTTTGGAATTTGGGCCAAAATTTAGTTATTTAGGCAGAAAACACTTACATGGCACGACAAGTCCTTCTTCTTTCCAAGAGATGACGTCGCTGAGATGTCACATAATTTGTACATCTTCGTCTTCCCGTCAGTGCATTTGCAATAAAAAAATTGGGGTGACAAACCTAACCCCGTGACTGAAGTAACCCCGGTCTCCCCTACTTGCGAATACGATCGGTCTAGTTTTTATGTAGCGAAAAAAAGTACTTTTCAGGTTGATTCAAGATGGCGTTGGTTAAATCAATATAATTGTGTATTTAATATTGAATCCATTTTTGGTAACAGTTACAGGGAGGCCATTTCAACTACTGTCATGCAAAAAAGGCTAGCAGTGCCAAACGCGTTTGCACTTGATTACAGTCACCCGGTTCCCGTTTTCATTCACCTGATTTACATTCGAACAATTTTCTAGCATGGGCCTAACAATACCAATATGTGGTCAATAATGATTGAAAAATGATAGCATGATAGCTTTTACACTGCAAATACTGCAATAATACAAATAACTGCAAAAAAGCTAACCTCTGAATTATATCACTCATTTTATCATCTTTTTCAGCAGAGTGGGATTACTCTAATTGATGACAGCCCTTTTCTCAAAGTGTTAAAGGAATGCATTTAAAGAGGAAGATACCATACCGCGCATTGCGGAACAGCATTATGCAAATCTGAGTCATTGTAGGAAGTCACAAAGTTACAAAAAGTCATTATAACTTATATCTTTTGTTATATAAGCTATATGCAGTTATGATCTTCCTCTCCCAATGCTCTAATGCAGAGAAAACCATCACTGCAGAGTCATAAACGAGTGGAGCCCTTGAATGGAGTGAATTCATACTTTTGACCAATAAAAACGCAGTGTCTAGAGACACAGCAAATTTTATTGGTACGGCAGTCGATTTCAAGGGATTAGAATAAGGATTCGGGATTATGGTTAGGGGTTGGGGTTAGGGTAATGGTTAGGGGTTAGGGTTAGGTTAGGGCAGGGCTTGAAATGCGGGCTGCCGTACCTCTCCACATTGAAATGCATTGAAAAACTGCCATACCTGTAGCAACTGCCAAAAAATAAATAAAAAAAACTCCAGGGAATCGACTCTCCACATGGTAACGGAGTAGAACAGTAGCACTGGACTGTACCAGGGAGGGCAATTTACAAGGCGAAAGGGCAGGAGAAAGGGCAGGAGACCCTCGCATTCGCAAAACGCCTGGGAAATAACATTGCCCTCATTTTTCCCGCGGCCCCCCCTTTCAAGCGATGCACATCATAAAAAAGAAAATGGTCCAATTTTACAAAGCTCTTTTACCATCAATTTTTTTCTGCCTTTGCGGTGAAACATTATGTTTGTACTCTGCCCCAAGATTTAATAGAAAAGCACCATGGGACGGGTGTACTGAGATCCCCGGAGGTACATTTTCCATTTCAACATTCAGGAGATTTAAATGCATCCATTTCCCAAGTGGGACACTCCTGCCGATATTTCAGTAATCAAATGAATGCTTCTGACCGAAGCAGAGGTAATTTTATTACGCCCCTGCGTTTTCCCGATGAGATACTGCATCACAGACCTGGGAACAGACCATCCGCAGGGTCAGGCATGAGAGCGCCTCTCTGGCTGGTCTCCAAACGTCAACTTCAATCATTTTTGGAGAAAATGTTTCAATTAGGCCAATATCCCATTTCCCAAGAGCCACAGAACTGAAATGCAGTAATACACGGCATGATAAGGGTCAATCTGATAAGCTAACTCAAAACCCAGAACCGATCAGGGGTCCATTTCCCAGAATCATAGATGCCATCTTACATAGTGAGTTGGACCCATTGAGTGTGAATAGACAAACTATGCAAGATGCCAAATTAGTTAACTACGCTTCTGTGAAATGCACTCCTGACATCCAAACAGAAAAACGCATAGAGAAATCCTTACACTTGAGTTCTGATATTGCGTGAGATGAGGTGTGATCAGCAGAGCATATATCAGTTTGTGTGAGCCCATGTTGTGAGCCTGAGCTGTATGAGCCTGTGCTGTTTGAGTCAGTGCTGTGAGCCTGTGCTGTGTGAGCCTACACTGTGAGCCTGAGCTGTGAGCCTACATTGTATGAGCCTGTGCTGTGTAAGCCTACACTGTGAGCCTGAGCTGTATGAGCCTGTGCTGTGTGAGCCTACACTGTATGAGCCTGTGCTGTGTGAGCCAGTGCTTTGAGTCTGTGCTGTGAAAGCCTGAGCCGTTTGTGCCTGAGCTGTGAACCTGCACTGAGTAAGCCTGAGCTGAGAGCCTATGCTGAGAGTCTGTGTTGTGAGTCTGTGCTGCATCAGTCTGTGCTGTGAGCCTGTGCTGTATTAGTCTGTGCTGTGAGCCTGTGTTGAGTCCGTACTGTGTGAGCCTGAGCTGTAAGCCTGTGCTGTGTGAAACAGTGCAGTAAGCCTGTGCTGTGTAGCCTCAGCTGTGAGCCTACGCTGTGTTGAGTCTGTGCTGTGAGCCTGAGCTGTAAGCCTATGCTGTGTGAGCCTGAGCTGTGAGTCTGTGCTGAGAGCCTGAGCTGTGTGAGCTTGCGCTTAGTTGGGGCAGGTTGAGATTGGCAGAAAACAAAGCCATCTAAAGCAGGGGTGCCCAGTCTTAATCAAAAAAGGACAGTGTAGGTGCAAGTGTATCTTTCAACTCAGCAGCAACACACCTTGTCCTGTTCTCATTTTTAAAGCACAATTAATTAATTAGCCCTATCAAGTGCTGTAGCACTGGGCCAATTAAATCCTGAAACTACCCAAAGCTCGAATAGGGGTCCCTGTTCTAAAGGGTCTCGGGTTAGAATGGGGAATGGGGTCACCGTTACAAGGTGAAGGGAGTGGGATTTCAAGATGGGAAGCGATAAGCCTGACAGACTCCTAGACAAGGGGTATTTAGAGGGGGAAGTGATGTAAGGCAGCTGTGCTCCCCATAAATGCCCTTACAGACCAGGGCTGCATTCATAATATACACTCATTCACAATATAGGGCACTACAGCGCCCTCCATATGGCTCCCCTGGTTAAGATGTGTTCTTTAGCTTCTAATAAATTCAGTTTTTTTCTAAATAATATAGGACCACAATGAAAAAAAGAGGAAAATCCAACCTTTAATTCAAGTGCATTTATTCAGTGGGGAAAAAAATCCCACATTAAGAAATTATTCTTTTACATCAAATCATGTGTACCACAATTATTAGCACCCCTGATGTTAATACTTTGTACAACCCCCTTTTGCCAACGAAACAGCATCTAATCTTCTCCTATAATGTTTCACAAGATGGGAGAATACAGAAAGAGGGATCTTTGACCATTTGCACAATCTCTCTAAATCATCCAGCGACCTGGGTCCTCTCCTCTGCACTCTCCTCTTCAGCTCACTCCACAGGTTTTCAATGGGGTTGAGGTCTGGGGACTGAGATGGTCATGGGAGGAGCTTGATTCTGTGTCTGGTGAACCATTTCTGTGTAGATTTGGCCACATGTTGAGGGTCATTACCTTGCAGAAAGACCCAGTGATGACCCATCTTCAGCTTTCGGGCAGAGGCCACCAGTTTTGATTTAAAATGTCCTGGTATTTCAAAGCGTTCATGATGCCATGCACCCTAACAAGGTTCCCAGGGCCTCTGGAAGAGAAACAGGCCCACAGCATCACCGATCATCCCCCATACTTGACAGTGGGCATGACGTGCTTTACTGCACACTCATCTTTTGTGTTCCACCAGACCCACTTAGAGTGTTTGTTGCCAAAAAGCTTTAACTTTGTCTCATCTGACTAAAGCACACAGTTAGAGTTGAAGTCCCCGTACCGCTTAGCGAACTCCGGACGTTTGCGTTTATGACTGTGAGTGAGAAAAGGAAAATGCCTCCCAAACAGCTTGTTAGCATGTAGATAGCGCCAACAAGCGATGGTTGTTTTGGAGACTTTGTGACCCCAAGATGCTACCATCTGTTGCAATTCTTTATCAGTGAGCTTTGGAGAACTTTTTATTGCTCTTACCATCCTCCTCACTGTGCGTGGTAGCAAAATAACCTTGCGTTCTCGTCCAGGCTTGTTTACCACTGTTCCAGTTGTTTTGAACTTCTTAATGATTCTTCTGACAGTAGATATGGGCAAGTGCAGGCGAGTGGCTATTTTCTTGTAGCCATTGCCTGACTTGTGAAGGTTGACACACATCTGCCTTACTTGAATGGTGTGGTCCTTTGTCTTTCCCATGTTGAAGAGTGGATAAGAGAAATGGCCTCTGTGTCACGTCATACTTATACCCCAGGGAAACAGGAAGTGATGAATTACTAATTAAATGTTCCTAGATACTCTGATCAACTTTGTAAACTACTGTGGAAATGACAGAAATACTTCAATTACATTTATTCCCTAGGAATTGTTAGGGGTGCCAATAATTGTAAAACAGTTGAAGGTTACATTTTTCTACAATTTTCAGTGTGAGAATATGCTTCTGCAATAAAAATTGAACTTATTAAAAGGCTTTTAACACATCTTAACCAGGGGTGCTCAATAATTATGGAGGGCACTGTATGTATGTGTGAAAGTTTTCTATTGACAACAATATTGCGTAAGTGAACGAGCGACTGGACAAGTGTACATTTCGAACCCAGCCAAGGTCAACAGCAGAATGGAGCCTGCAAACCTACATGCAGTCCATGACAGGTCACAGCTCTAATGCATTAGCACCTCAGGCCAAATTACTACCCTCAGTACACAAGGCAACTGAGGAAAACACTCTCGCCTAACTCATGTTCAGTGTGCTAATATTTCAGACATATCGGTGGTTTAATGTCCAGTTCTTTCGCTCCTCCACTGTAAAACAGATGCCACAGTTTCTCCAGCAGAGATAAAGACCTACTCTAAACAGAAAAAATTAACAGGGAAGATCACAACTCTGATTCAGCGACAAACTGGCTAATTAGAAGCCTGGTATGGATTTTTGCTGAATCCATTTTGCGTGCATCTGTGTGTCTGCATCTCAGCATGAATGTGCATATGAGACAGATTGTGTGTGTGTGTGTGTGTGTGTGTTTGCCCGTGCACATAGATCTGACATCAGTTCAGCGCAGGCTGTAATTATAAGCTCACAGAAGAGGATTCTGGGAGTCTGAGCACCTGGTTACTGAATCACAATCACTTTGCGCTGGCAAGCACTCAAGAGTGAAGGTCACACTCAAGATTTCAGACACCACATACCACTGCACTTTAAAAAAAAAAAATTAACTTGGGTATAAAATCACATTGAGCAACCGTGGATTGGACACACAACAGAGAGCTTGGTTACTAATTGCCAAAGCTGAACAGTACGCAGGTGATTCAGGATTCGATTCGAACTGCAAATGAGAGAGCTAATGAAATGTGACAAAGGACGTCTGATCATTAGCTCGGCAAAATCGAAACAGGCCCACTCACTATCCGCGCGCATCAGTAGTCTCCTCCTCAGGATACACTGCACTCACGATCACGAGCGGCACAGGCACTCATGCAGCGAGGTCCTTACATATCTGGACACTCACCCCAATATTGTGATTTCTGCACCGTTCAAGTTGATATGAATGTAATTGCACTCAGGGAATTTTAACTTTGAATGGCGCCTTGATTAGACTGCAGCCATTTAGAGCTGTGCTGTGGTCCGAATACTGGAGGAAATGACTGTACAAGATAAATCAGCATGTTCATATGACAGGTCTTACTGGGTATGATCATATACAGAGCTGTGCAAAAGTCAAAGGCACCCCACAATTTTAAAAACTTTAATCTGGCTTTAGTTGTTTATTTTTTGTTTTCCACATTTGCGTCACTGAAGATAAAAAGTATATTTGAAATTCAATTCAAATGCTAAATCAAAAATATAGTTTTACAAATAAAGGTTGGTATTTCATTAAAAACAGTTGATACAGCGAACTTGAGCGAACCCTGATGTCAACATTATCATGGCTGTCTCAAATTTCTTGGAGGGACAGACGCAAGCGAGACAAGTCAGTCTGCAGAAGAACAGAAGTAAGTTTTCCATTCTGCTTGGAGCAAGCAACCAGAAACACCCGCGTTTGCACACCCTCGGCCTAACGGTGCACACACGGACAGACAGACAGACGGACAGACATACGACAAACTGATGACAATACCCTTCGGCCTGAAGTTTTTGGCAAACAGTAAGTATAAGTTTGGCATAGTTTTTATCAGTTAACAGCTCTGTATAGTATATTTCTCAGTCATTAGCGATTTTTAATTTCATCATTTTTGAAAGCATATTTGCCATACAAAATTGCTTTAAATGAGCCTATGACTTTTGCATAGTACTGTACATTAATAAACTTTCGGACTCCATTTTACCAAGATCCACCCTTTATCAGAGAGAAGGCGGGAGCTGAAGAGGAGAAACTGTTCTGCTCACCGTTCGTTCGGCAATTATGTCTCTGCAGAGGCCATGGTTGACGGCTCCTGAGGAATCACCCTGGTCATCTGTGGGGCGGTAAGGGTGATGTCTAACCCTATTCCTGAAGATCTACCATCCTGTCGGTTTACACTCCAACCCTAAAGCAGGGCTGCCCAACCCTATTTCTGGAGACCATCCTCTAGGAGGTTTTCACTCCAACCCTGACAAATCTCACTTCACTCCACGGCCAGGGACCTCCTTGTTCCGCTCTGAATGAATAGTGTCAGGTGTGCCCAGTTAGGGTTCATATGAAAACCACAGCAGTAGATCTCCAGGAACAAGGTTGGACAGCACTGATCAGTGGGTTTCCATGGATACAGTCTCATTATAAAGAGGACCATTTATGGACAGACCTTTGCAACTTAATCTTTACCTAAAAATAAAAGGATTTCCATTGGAGGATTCTGGTTTGTCCCACAGGGGTATGAAGTTAAAGATTTGCAGCGCTCAGTGTGTGATTTTCTCTTCATCATCCCTCAGACATGTTGATTTTGAGGAGATCATTTATTTTTTTGGGGTCACTGGTTCATGGCTTTACTGTTAGCAGTGCTGTCAGGAAAAGCTTCGCTAATTCAGAGAATTCACTTTCAGCCTGCCAACAGTGCCGTGAGGAAAGCCTTTATTATTACCGTGGTACCAGAAAACATCCAGTCACAGGGGCTTTTGCATGGCTCACATGGGGCACAGAACAGCCCTGCAAAATTCCTAAAAGCATTAGGGAGAGAGGAATCGACTCCACAGGGTTTTTCCCGCCTCAAAACAACAGAGAAGTGCCTCTACATCCCCCAGTCTGCCTGCATCAGCCACTGCACACAAAACAACACACTCTTCCAGTGCAGCCACTGCACACAAAACAACACACTCTTCCAGTGCAGCCACTGCACACAAAACAACACACTCTTCCAGGGCAGCCACTGCACACAAAACACACTCTTCCAATGCAGTCACTGCACACAAAACACACTCTTCCAGTGCAGCCACTGCACACAAAACAACACACTCTTCCAGGGCAGCCACTGCACACAAAACACACTCTTCCAATGCAGTCACTGCACACAAAACACACTCTTTCAGTGCAGCCACTGCACACAAAACAACACACTCTTCCAGTGCAGCCACTGCACACAAAACAACACACTCTTCCAGTGCAGCCACTGCACACAAAACAACACACTCTTCCAGTGCAGCCACTGCACACAAAACAACACACTCTTCCAGTGCAGCCACTGCACACAAAACAACACACTCTTCCAGTGCAGCCACTGCACACAAAAAAACACACTCTTCCAGTGCAGCCACTGCACACAAAACAACACACTCTTCCAGTGCAGCCACTGCACAAAACAACACACTGTTCCAGTGCAGCCACTGCACACAAAACAACACACTCTTCCAGTGCAGCCACTGCACACAAGACAACACACTCTTCCAGTGCAGCCACTGCACACAAGACAACACACTCTTCCAGTGCAGCCACTGCACACAAAACAACACACTCTTCCAGTGCAGCCACTGCACACAAAACAACACACTCTTCCAGTGCAGTCACTGCACACAAAACAACACACTCTTCCAGTGCAGTCACTGCACACAAAACAACACACTCTTCCAGTGCAGCCACTGCACAAAACAACACACTCTTCCAGTGCAGCCACTGCACACAAAACAACACACTCTTCCAGTGCAGCCACTGCACACAAAACAACACACTCTTCCAGTGCAGCCACTGCACACAAAACAACACACTCTTCCAGTGCAGCCACTGCACACAAAACAACACACTCTTCCAGTGCAGTCACTGCACACAAAACAACACACTCTTCCAGTGCAGTCACTGAACACAAAACACACTCTTCCAGTGCAGCCACTGAACACAAAACACACTCTTCCAGTGCAGCCACTGAACACAAAACACACTTTTCATGTGTAGCCACTGAACGCAAAACACTCTTCCAACATCACCTCTATAGGATTACACCAGGAACAATCAAAGCGGGTCTGACATGATTCCAATCAAAACTCATTCGCTGTATTGGGAAATCAGGCGAAGTGATGGTGCAACAGGAAACAATACAGAGCCACACAATCAACAACTTCCACCTCCGTGCACCAGGATACCAAAAGCAGAATTTACTTGATTTTCAGAAAACTGTTTGAGTTATTGCAATTTTGAAAAATTAAAAGTATGACCTAGTGGTGGTGCTACAGCAAAGGTTGTGGGGTCACACAGAACAATTAGCTTTATCTGCTATGCACTAGGAATTAACACAAGAAGTTTCAAGCAATTCCCATGAAAAGCACTGTTCTTATCATGCCAACACAAAGATCAGTAGCAGCAGCAGTGGCCAAGGAGAGCCCAGAACACCTCTTAAAATTGCATTTAGGGGATGTATGATAAATAAGTCGAAAAAGTTGATTTTGCACGCACCTTCCTCGTGTGCATACGTTCGAGATCAGACATGGGGTAGCAGTCGGGAGACAGGATTAGTATTAAAGTTGGCCCAGCCAAATAAGTTTTTTTTGCAAGAAAATAGTCGAATCTCTGAAACGCTTCCCTCAGAATGTGTTCACAGGACACATAAGGCAAACACTCGCACAGGCGCCTGCGTTCAGCGTTTCCCTCCACAGCGTCCGACAGCCGCAGATGGGGAAGGAGATCAGAGATCAACCACCGATGTCTGGGGGGCAGGGGGTTGGGGGCGGAAGGGCGGGGGCCTGTGTTCATCAAACCGCGCAGCTCACGACATCACCCATCTCCGCGGAAATTAGCGCCAAACAGGAAGTAGGTTTTTTTTTTTTTTTTTTTAACCTGGCACGCAGAACAGTGCTGCAAGATGATCTCCACAGGCCTGCGGAAACGAGGCCGGGATACGCCCCCCTCTGTCCTCGTCCCCTGAAGGGCGACATCCCCTTGTTACGGTGAGGGCCCCTTTCAAATCTGCCCCCCACTGGGGCCACTGGTTTACGCAGGCGATCTGGGGTGAGTCTGAATAACAGGAATCTGGGGCGTCTCTCATCCAAACCTTCCCTCCGTGTGTTCTCCACAGCTACTATTGGACAGCTACTATTCAACCAACCCTTTCTCTGAAAACAGAAGCTACTGCCCTTATATTAAAGCACATACCGTCTATCAGCTCAACAGTCCGTTAACTCATTCCCAACGGAATACTTTTATATAAAATTGTCGCGTTTGGACAGAATACTTTACCCGAAAAAGTAACATAAACACACGTTTAGTTAGACGGCTGTATTCTCAAAATAGAGGTTTTTAGCAGGTTCAAATGCATATGTCAAACTAGCAGTGTCACTTTGGGTATTTGTAAAGTCATTCCAGTTGACATTTTGGTTGCCTTCTACGTGACGCTGAGCAGCTCCTCGACTAGGTGCTCGACTACGTGCTCCTCGACCATGACCTGTCCTGGCTCGGCCACAGCCCCTCCCCTCCTGTGATTGAAGTACAGGTGGCCTATCACTGCGATCGTCAACCGATTTCGTGTTTTCATCAGACTGCGAATGGTCAAGGTCGCCATTACTGCCGTCAGATTGGTCAGACTGACGTGATACTCAAGAAGCTTATCTTGCATGTTTTCAACGGAACTCCGAATGATGTCATCTATGCCGCTAGCACCGGCTTAACATAGAGAATGGTATAATTCACCGTTCCGTAGGCAGCGGCTTGCCGTAGGGAATGAGTTAAGAGTCTCTTATTTATTTAAACCCTTTGCGTAGATATAGACGCTGGCGTCCATAAATTCCAAAATTTCACACTGGAATAATTTTCCACAGTCTCTGTGACACAAATGCTGAGTTATAAAGCCTTAAATAGGCTCATGCATAACAGGAACAAGAGCCATCTGGCAATGGCGGATCCCCCCGGCTGTAGGTTGTGTAACCTACAGGTTGTGTGGACAGACGGACGGACCAAAACCCCCAAAAGGCACAACTAGACCATAAGGAGAAGCTCCATACCAAATTTGGTGTTTGTAAGTGGTATAGTTTTCGAGTTCTGGTCCGGAAACGATTTTATTACAGACGGATGGACGGACGGACGGACACACTGATCGCTGTATCCCCCCGCATTATATGCCGGGGGGATAAAAATGGACAATATTTGTATCCAGTGCAAAGGGGTTAAAATACTCACAAACATCTACTTCAAAACTTCAAGACATCCTTGGGGGATTTACCGAATTAACCAGAAAACTTTGAGTAGCTGGTAAAGTGCCTTTGATCCCACAGTCATTCCTAGTACTGCAGAAATACTGCGCTCAGATTTTGTTCCAAAAAACAGGCATGAATATATAACCAGCTGCTACAATATTGAATTGCATGAAGCCATATAGAAAAGCCATCATTTGTTCACATGATTTCATCATTTAAAATATGACGGGATACAGTCTTTACTCTTCTGATCTCCGCAGTATTGAAAAGGCCCGCCAACCTCCAGGAAATGGCCTAATGCAAAGTGCATAATGCATCCGAAAACAGAATTGATGACTAAAGGGTACTCAGTGAGCACAAAACTCCGCCAGCAAGTTTTGATCACCTAGCACATATAATCAACTGTAGAGTCCACATCTGTACTTGGATTGGCCTGGAAATTTCATCACACTTCCCATTCAAACAGACCAACTACCCATAAAAATTGCAGTAATCTGTTGAATATTTTTTTGAGTAATCCTGCCAACAAACACACACATAAGCACACAAACACACAGATACACTCAAGTAATCACAATATCTCCTGGCAGAGAAAAATTCCCAAAACAACCTTTCGCACAGTCAGTCACCTGAAAACACAACACATCTCACCGCAATCTTCTTGTGGTTTGTTTGGGGATCAAAGTTCAGACACTGATATCAAGACTTGACCCCCCACCTCGACAATGGAGGTACGTGACTACAAGAGCAGGAGTCAGTCACTGTCGTACGGCAGCATTTACATTTAAGAATAGGGAAACATTCTGGACTAGTGCCCAACCCCAGCTCAAAAGAATCCCATGTCACAAGTTTTATGTTTCATCCTATAAAAAAATATTCCAACATAAATACACAGTTACTGCTCATCTAGTCAGCCAAGGTCACCCAGCACTGCCCAGAAAGGGTGGATCCCTTTTGAAAACTGCAGCCCACGAGCAGCATAAAGGTATCATCCTTTCCCTTCATCTTTGGGCACTTTAAAGTGCATTTTTCTGCATTTTTTTAAATTAAATTTTATGCTCATTATTGAGAAAAGCAAGAAAAAAAAAAAAACATACACTACAGGGGAAAAGTTTGGAAGCAAGATCAAATTGGTACAAAAAAAGATACTTTATACAAAATAAACATGATTATTATATAAAGAGTCACTTATCAGAATACATTTTTTATCAAATTGACAAGTATTTCCTTTTATTTTGCTTAGACTTTGCTTTCTTCAAAGCAACCTCCTCTTGCTTTAACAGCATGGCATAATCGAGGCATTCGTTCCACAAGTTTTTTAAGGTATGTGCCAGGAATTCAATTCCGCGCGAGAATCTCTCACATAGGCGTAGATTGAATAATTGCTGACTACAGCAGAGCATAAATATTCCACTTAAACTAACACCGAATGCGTGAGAGTTGACAGGTGTGCGTTATAAAAGAAATCTGGCCACACCTAATAATGCTGAGAGTTTTCGGAGTTTCTGTAATGGTAATTTAAATGAACGATTGAAAACAGGTCGCGATGAATCATTAACTTTAAGGGATTGTTTTAAACCTCCCCTATCGGCAGTTCACCAGCCGCCACTGCAGCACAGGCATCCCATGGATGTGCCCAAATAAAAATATCAAAAGGTAAAATAAACAAAAGAGAGAATTGAAATGGCACCAAGGGCAGTTTCCCAAGCTGCATTACAAAAAAAATTTTTTTAAATCACAAACCAGTCCTGACCTTCATATGCAAGGAAGATGGACTTACAGGATGATTTACTATGGGCCTGAATGTTATTTCAAGTACCAGGCATGTAGCACTTACAGTTCAGCTGGACACACATATTTCCGCGTGCCTGGGCTCACTGTCACCGCCGTGTGCGTCAGGAGGTGCATGTTCTGTGCATGCGCTTTGTCTGTGTGGGTTTCTGCTGGTCTATAACCACAAGCGTACGGGAAAATGCACACCAGAAACCAGAGCTGCCAGAGATGACCCAATGTGATATCACAATGTTAGGCTGCAAATTTGAAATGTACTGGGATTATTTTAAGACTTTTATGCACTTTTTGCACAATTGATAAAAAAGCCTTGAAAAAAACTTTAAAAAATATATATTAATACAATTGGTTTAAAACTAAGACCTTTTTTTGACTTGTTTTCATGAGTGCAAGTCCTCCCTGTCTGTACTCAATGTTTTTATGATGCAGCTCAAATCTTGTGCATTTTGATCCATCATTTTAAGTCCTGAAATTCTTAAAATATTGTGAAAAGATCTTATGATATATTCTGGCAATAATCAAAAAGATTTCTTATAAGCCAAGTGAACCTGGTCAGTAAGTGTCGTGTGTCCCGTGTACAGCATAGTGCTTCTGGTGCTAGACTGAGATGGGACAGCCGGCATCGACGCAGACTCGCTGTCAAAGAGTTTCATTGCCCTCCCTCTGGCACCAGTGGTCGCCCGTGGACCCGGCGTTCACACGCTCGGGGGACCAATGGGATTTCAGTATGGGCCAAACAGGAAGTCATCCGCAACCACAGCATTTCCAAATCCAGGCTGCAACACTCACATTACAGCCCCCAGCTGCAAGCCGTAATCTCTGCTCCTGATCACATGTTCCCTGTTGCGGGATTATTTCCCTGTGTGAGAGGTGGGCCATCTTATTCAGAATGGGCTGAGGAGAGCGCAGATTTGAGCTGCAATCTGCAGCCAGCAAAAGTGCTTTTATTCAATTAATATTCAACATTATCCAGAGAGGGCCAGTATGGGTGCAGGCTGTCATCCCAACCAAGCTCTTACGCACCTGATGCTATGAATCAAGCTCTTAAGCAAAGACTCCTGGGGTTGATTTGTGGTGTAAGGTGTGTGAGTGCTTGGCTGGATTGAAAGCCTGCACAAACACCAGCCCTTTCTGGATAATGTTGAATAGGCTTGGTCTAGATTTAGGACCCTGGTTAGGAAATCAGTTGAGTCAGGCGCAGTAGTGCGGAGCTGAAACAAACAACTGCTCAAACCAGCCCATATCAAATAAGATTTCTCACCCATGCTCCAAATATTCATTTATAAAAATGGAGCAGATGGGTACACTACCGGTGACTGGGCAGGGGTTTCTGACTTGCATATGATATGGGGAGAAAAAGTTGGGAAGAACTCTTTCGGGTTCTTGAGCGAGTTCCTTAACCCCACAACGGATCTAGACTTTTACCGTTGTTTCTCTGTTACACTCCACATTTGAAAACATTCTAATAGCATATCTGGCACAGATTCCTAAAGGAACAGGAAAAAAAAATGTTCTTGGTGGACCTCCTCTGATTAAATAAACTAGACAAATGCTGAGGAGCGAGGGGTGGATCTACAGGTGAATCTGACCATGTCAGACGAGGACCTGAGGATAGCCACGCCCCCTAAAGCATATTCTGGCATTATCCTTTATTCTTCACCATTTGGAACCATAATTTACCAAAATGAACATCATGGTATATCGAAGGACACTGGAATCTTGCGAGAGACACCACAAAGTAGTGTGGAAAATCATAATTGAAATAATAAATCTGGTGGAGAAAGTAGGGTCATTTTCTCAGAGACTTCTATTGGATTGAATTTTCTGCAACAACCGACGTCGCCATCTGCTGGCTGTTAAACAGAAAGCAAATTTTAGAGATTTCCGCATTGGCCTCAAGGATGTTTTATAGGTCCATGATTGGCCTCAGTTTTCAGACCCGGGTGCTGCGTCTATCTTTTTATACAGTCTATGGTCCTGCTCCTACCTCTCCAGTACGGCCCATCTCAAGCTCCACCATGGCAACAGGCGCATTCACAGGCTGCCCTCTGCTGGCCGAGGTCTGCAAGTCCACCCTCCAGGTCAGGCCCCTCAGCCCAGCCTCCCAGCGGCTGACGGACAGCAGGCTCTCTCGAACCCGACTTCTCTGGTTCTTCCAGAACTTGGACAAGGCGGCGGCCTGCTCAGGGCTCACCGCCCCACCACCTTGCTTCCGTGCCTGAGCCGTCAGGAAGGCCTCCAGCTGTGCCTGGTCCATATCTGCCGAGGCGATGGACTGAACAGGAGACAGACAAATACGCTCAGTGTTAATAATACAAATGGCTCCCCCTTGTGGAACACTTGCTAAATGCTTGCCTGCAAAAACTAGCAAGCAGGAATGTGTGCTAAAAATGAACCTATGCATTTCTCAAAGAATTACGGAGTAAGGATTAACACGCTGAGTAAAACCTAACTGCTTCATTTAATTTAATTCCATGCATCAGATTTTAGAGGCGCATTTCTCAATACAGTTGTCCTTCTTAATTTTTAAACCTGGTTTTTGAAGTAGGCCCCAGATTCACAAGCAGCTTCACCTCTTTGAAGGTCCCCTATTATGTCACCAGGTGCACAGCTAATTAGTTATTACAAGCCATTTCAAAATCTTTTCCCTCTTGACATAACATGGAGAAGTAACCAACCAGAGGCAAGAAGAATTGATCACCTTCAGCCAAGCAGTCAATCAGATTTTAATATTCTGGGTAGTCACTCCACCTTGTGATGTCAGGAAGGGGAGATTTTGAACTTGCTCATAATGGCTAATTAGCTGTGCACCTGGTGGCATAATAGGGGGCCATTAAATCTGGACTGCAGAGAAATTTCAGATTGTGCTTGCAAATAAGAATGATAGGCAGAGACATTACAGAAAGGTGAGATTTGTTAACTGGAACTCATTCATCAATCAGATGACAGCTTTTTTTCCAACAGTATAATTAACGGTATACACACACACAGACACACACACACACACACACACACACACCGTCGTCACATCGCACCAAGGGCAATGGCCCCTGTTCAGTCTAATGTTTACACAGTATTGTGGCATTCCTGCTGTGAGAAGGAGTCCGAAAGATGACATGGTTCATGGTTCTGCATTTGAATTCTCACAGCTAGTGACATGGAGCCACCGTAAATGTTGATAGGATTAAGCTCCTGGATTAAGGTTTTTTTCTCAGCACACACAGACACACACACACACTCATTCCCAGCCCCCTCCCCTTCACTCATACACACTCACATCAATATCCTCCCACAGTGAGGGGCGCCTGGTCACACTTGGTAATTGCTGTATTGTGCTCAGAAGGAAGGTACATGATCAAAGGTAATATCAACATCCTGTACGTTTGGCTGGATGTATATGGGAAGGGGTCACATCCACCATTTGCTCTACCACTGATCTTGTACTTAAACCCGAGATGTGAACAGTGTGTTGGGATTCTCTGAGAATGCCATGTCGGACGCTAGAATCCTCCCTTGCGCATTGTAATAAAAGCTTTTTCAATTGGAAAGTGGTCATTGTAGTGTCACTTCATCGGTCCCGACTTTATTCCACGATAGAAAACAGTCTTAACAATGATAGGCTAAATAGACTAACATTGTCTGAAGCTGCATTTGTGGTAAAACCTGCAGGTAAATGGAATAGCGAAGTTTACACATGTTTACCATATTTTTTCTCACAACGCAGGAACACGAAATTGAATTATCGATTTGCATATTATGGGTTATTATTTATGGCGAGGTTCTGTTTCCATATAGTGATCGCTAATAGTAAAATTGCCATTTTTTCAGAGAGCTGAATCTGCTACATAGGCCGTGGGGCATGGTGGAAAATAGTTCTCCTCTATTTGACCTATCTAGGAAATACCCAATTCTTTATTATATCATAGGTTACACCAAAACTAACAGAAAAATGAAAAGTTCCAGAGAAAAACTTTTGCAAATTATTTAGTAAACAGGCTCTAATTAAGAGCCACAGAGATTACTGGTATTGGTTACAATCTTTACCACGAAGGGCTCTGCACAGCCTATTGTCCAATGAGATTGCTTGAAATCAGGGACTTCCCCACAGTCATGCCACCCTACAGCTGCTGTATTCATGTGTGTGGAGTCAAAAGGCCAAATTTCCTCGCTAACAGACAACATTCTTCAAAATAACTGAATGTGCCAACAGATGGAAAGACCTGGATGGAGTTCAGTGTGATGTTGCCACTGATTTGACAGGTAATCTTGAAAATGAGACCAGTAGGGTCATTCCATGTCAACTCAACCAAGAATTAGCAGACACCTCTTGGAATTTTGTGAAAGTTTGTGGATGAGTGGGGACCTATGAGTAACTAATAAATCTGAAATATGTTTGCTCAACGCCTAATTAGTGAGTAATTTGTTAAAGTTTTGACTAATTAGTGAACTCTGGCAAATTCAAATGCATGCATCTCCCTTGTAATAACAGCTACAGAGTTGGTTCTGGTCTCGCTGGAAAGCTCTTATCAAACCCTACATGTCAGTTTCAAACTTTTCTCCACTGAGTCAAATGGAAAAAAGTTATTGCAACTCAAAAAATGTAAAGGTGTATTGCAAAAAAAATATATATCTTTCAAAATGCTTAAAATTCCTGTGAGAAGAAGCTTATGATGTTGTAGCTCTCCTGAAAGTTTTGTGATGGGCACTCAAACGGTCTTTGAGCTATGAGCAAATATGTGCTGTACAACAGTCAAAAACTGCCATTTTTAGCTATTTTCATGCCCATAAATGCAGATATATATGTGTTATTTCACCAATTGCACTTGGAACTTTTATTTTTAGATTTTTGGGGGGATTTTGTTCGGGAATCCCAATATGAATTCCCTTGAGCAATTTTTTCCTTCTTCAGAGAAAGCCTTATGGCATAAGCAGTTTTGTGATCTCAGAGCAAGATGCCTAAGACAAAGTCAACCTTTCGTCTATGCCAGACGAGGGGGCTGTAATCCCTTGGGGGCTCATGGAAAGTTAAAGAAGTTTGGTTTGAGGCCTGTAACGGACCTGCTGATTGCTAAATTTCCAAGCCTTCAGCTAAATAGTGCACAGACGTTTTGTACCCAGTGCCGTAAAAAATCTGGAAAGCATAATTTGGCTGTAATTATCCTGACAATGTTGATTCTATTGAGAGAAAATTTGGTGGTTTCATTGTTATATTGATTACCGGTATTGTTAAGAGGGAAATATTCATGGCTATTGTTGCAACTTTCACATGGTTTCAATTTAGCATTTTAGTGACCCAGTAGTAGGTCTTTCATTGAATAAATTTCCTTTCTCGTGGCGTTTTAATTTTGTGACAAATGGGCCATCGTGGAAAAACGCCAAATTAAAACGCACAGGAATATTTCCCGGTATTTTTATCCTTTTATTCTACATGGCATGCATAGCCACGTTTGATATAGTGCGGCTTGAAATAGCCAATAGCCCTTTAAAAAAATATATATTGCAATTAGGAAAAATCAGCAGCAATATGTGCATTTAGACCACAGCTGCACTAACGGACACTGCTAAGACACATTTGGCTATTCGTTCCTATTATACGGACGTGTATGAACTTGATTAATGGTATCTTACGTACAAGACACGATAGAAAATTAATTTAATCAATAACGACAATCATTTTCTCAAATATAACCCCTCAAAAATGTAAACACCAGGCTGCAACACATATTGAAATGCGAGCTTAGTTACCGGTACCTTCAAAAGGCCTTTCATCTTCTCAAGTAAAAGGACAAACTGCTCCTGAGGTAAGTCAGGGTACAACTCATTTTTCAGAAGTTCCTCTGAAATTTCTGAATTATTGTAGTACATTATCTGAGCGATGCCATTGACCAACCCGCTTAGTGACTTCGAACTGTCTAATTCGGCCATGTCTGCGTAGCTGAGTCCGGGTCACGTTACCCATGTCATGTGATTGCGCGCTAGCGTGAAAATAACGCGTGATCTCCACTAAGAGGCGCATTTTGCTGATTGATTGGTTTTTTGTTCAAGAATAGAGCGGTTAAGCCGAAGAAATTACAATGCGTCTTAGTGATAGGTATCCTGCCCAGTCTATGCTCTGATTCCGCAAAACCTGTCTGACTAAATTTATATTTTTATGATATACTGAGGTGTGAATCCGACGCCCCTGCACAAGATTAAATCGAAAGGTAATGTTAAAGTGGCTCAGCCAACCAGGCCGTGACCCACAAAATTGCCAAAGGAATGAGCGGAAATAGCATGTTCACGATGACAGACATTAGACGAGGAGTTCATAACAAAAAATAGCTGATACAGTCACTCAGCACTTTGGGCGAGAATGCTTTGGGGACACCCGAAGGTGGGCTTAAGTGCACAGCCTAACACTGTATTTCAATACTCTTACTGAGTGCAAACACAATGTCACTTCAACAAGTTATTCCGAAATTAATTTATCATTGGTGTTCCACAGAATGAATCATGTTAGCGAGCAGAAATGTATCAGACAGTCTGTGATTGTTTTAACGGGTAGTAAAAGAATAAATATTTTCTTCATGTTTGAATCACTATACCAACACAATTAGCCAACCAGTAAACTCTTAAATCTTTAGATGCGTTAGTTGTATCACTGTTAGTTAATGATAAGGACAAGTTTGCCAGTTGCCTACATATGCGACCGGCTTGTCTATCAGCGTGCGTGCTTCTGTGTTTTGTAGATCCGCGTTGAATTGAATATTTATATTCGATTTTATTTGGACATCGAGTTCCAATGGAAAGTTAGAATGGGGAGCAGCCACCACGCCTCTACATGTATGCTGCCTGCTAACTTTGTCACTGTCAAAGGTGAAAAACATTTTGGTCACTGCGACACAAGTCGCTGAGAACCTTAACTTTGTGAAATGTGAGAGTAAATAAAATATCACACGTTCAGATATACGGCAAATAAGCATTGGTTACAGAAGGGAGTGGGATACGGCATATGAATAGACAGCGTATTTCGTCATATTTATGCGCCATCAGTTCTGAAAAGGGTCCTTTCCTGTGATGTCGCAGCAGGTGGCTCTGGAAGGTTCTGAAACGCGATAAAGATAACGGGCAAAGGAGCTGCTATCAACACCCAATCCGAAGCCATCCGACCCATACCAACACTCCAGGGGACCGGTGTTCATCCCTTCCCTCTCTCTGGACCTCTTTGACTTCTGGAAACCAAAATAAATATCATTGACGATGCCTGAAGCAGCTGCAGTTCCAAAACCCTCTGGTGGGAGAAACAAAGGCGGCACCTATGTGGACCGAGATAAGCCGGCCCAAATTCGGTTCAGTAATATATCCGCCGGGAAAGGTAAATGTTAAATGCAATTGCATTTATTTTTGCGTGAGAATTCGCCTTATTTCCTTTCGCTGTTGGTGACCGGAGATGATGCACGCGCCCATTAGGCCGTGTTTTAGACAAATAAAGGCTCGCGGAGTCCAGTCTGCGTCCCTCCATAATCAGCAGTTGGTCGATTAGATACATCGAGCCTTCACGAATGGTTGTGCAGCGAAAGGGACGCTGGTAAATCCGTGCTTGCTAAGTAACTTGCCGTAATCTGACCTGTCGTCAGTCATGGCCATATCAATGTGGCTTTGCAGCTACTATCATGGGCGTAACCTTCTGCACTCCGCTGCAGGTCCGGGATTTATTTTCGGATCCCTGTTACGAATGAAAAGTAGGGAAATATTGCGGGACATTGTTGTACTGATGTTTTTTTTGTGATTGGCAGCTGTTGCTGATGCCATCAGGACCAGCCTGGGACCCAAGGGCATGGACAAAATGGTAAAATACTGTTGACCACTGCCTGTTTAATCTAGTATGCCGTCGCAGTGTCTGATGGTGATCTATGCTGTTGGTGTGTCCACAGATTCAGGATGGGAAGGGTGATGTCACTATCACGAACGATGGGGCCACTATACTGAAACAGATGCAGGTTCTTCATCCAGCAGCTAAAATGGTGGGTCTTTGGTCTGGATGTTCATCCTGTAATGACCGCTTCTGAATTACCTTTTTCTCTGATGACCATCTGCGTTCATCTCAAACTTCTTTCAGGGTTTCCCGCAGGAAATCGGTTAGTGAATGTGTGTGTGTGTGTGTGTGGGATGGGATGTGGGGTGGGGTGGGGGGTTGGGATGGGATGGGATGGGATGGGATGGGATGGGTTGGGTTGGGTTGGGATGACCGGGGGACGGCGGCGACAACAGTCAGTGTTTATTTACTCTCTATAAGTAAGCAAAGAAGTTAAAGTGCAATAACAAAAGTCGGCAGTCTTGAAACTTAATTGATTTACGCGCAAATATAATAAAATGCATGTATTATGCTTTCATGGAAGTGAGACCAATTGCAGTTTGAATGGGTTTCTGGGTTTCAATGGTGCATTTTTTGCTCTTAACAGTCTGAGTGTAACACTTGCTTGTTCACAGTATATTTTAGTCTTACTGTTAGGGCTGAGCTGGAAATGACAATATTAAATTAAAAACACAATCTTAACAAAATTCATGATACATGCATGAACACAGCCAAAATTATCAAAAAAAAAAAGAATGAAAAGCGCGTAAAATGGGCACAACCGTCCCTAAGGGTTAAACGAAAATTAATGTAGGAACGGAAAATGTATGTTATTTTGACTTCACTTCCTCAAATGCTCCGGGAGAGGAGAATGGCATTATGTACGGAAGCACATTGTATTCACAGGAAGAAAAAAAAAAAGTGCCTTATTTCGTAATTACGAGATATAATTACACGCAGATGGTGAAGTATGCCGGCTTCTTTGAATAAAGTACCCTGATATTTTTGACTGCTTTTTTCCCATCTATTACGGTACACTAGAGAGAACCACGTGCAATTGTTAAACATGTCAGAAAGCCACGTGCAAACACATCAGTTGCCTTGATAAGAAACTAAACAAATTGCCTATAGCCTCCTAATGAATCAGAATATGTGGGCAAGCAGTTGATAGGAGACACTATTCCAATGTTTAGATAATTATTCATCTTACCTCCACATGTCCCTCCCATGACAACGACAGGTTATTGTAAATTTGGATAATTGGCTTCTTCCAGATACAAAAAAATAATGTTGGCGTAGCAACAGGTGATAGATGGCGCAGTAACATAAACCAACAGATGCCAGTCGCTATTTGGCCTCATCGTGATGCAGCCTTATTTTACTGTGTGTGAATGCGTGGATGCAGTTTTTTTTTTTTTTTTTTTTTTTTTTTTTTTTTCTCGGGGGAACGTAGTCGTGGTGGGGGGGGGGACTTGTTGTCAAGGCGGCCACCCCAACTATGAAGCGCTGTGGGAAACTTTGCCTTTTGTCATTGAAAAAATTTTGCTAAGTTTGAGTCCTGGTAGCTTTACTGAATGTCCTGTTTTCCCAAGAGAAATGTGAAGACTTTCAAAGCTTTTGTTGTAACCCCCGGACAAAGTCGGTGTCTCATCAGTGTCTCTTTAGAGGTGCATTAGCAACTTCTGCTGTGTTCTGTTTAGCTAACAGAAATAGTTTGAATTGAGTGCAGAGTAGCCATTAATGTAACTGGCAGTTTTCTCCCAAACCCTCCCGCTGACCACAGCTTGTGGAGCTGTCCAAGGCCCAGGACATCGAGGCTGGGGATGGCACCACCTCCGTGGTGGTGATCGCTGGCGCGCTGCTCGATGCCTGCGCCAAACTGCTCCAGAAAGGTGAGTTTCTTCATTCTCTTCTTCTTCATTCATTTTCATTCTCTGTTCAGTATCTTGTCTCAATTACACATTAGTATCCCAGGCCATGACTCAAAGTGGAGTGTGGGATAATGGATTACAGCTTGTCCATCCATTCATTCGAATTAGTGAGGACAGGCTCTGTTAAGTAAAACGTTACCCGACTAAAAATTGAGCATGTATGATGTGCTGTTGGCTCTGGGATGAAAGCCTCTGTTCGATGCATGACTGCATTTAAATGTGCGTCTCGTGTACCTGTTGGGCAGGGATCCACCCCACTAAGATCTCGGAGTCCTTCCAGTTGGCGGTGGACAAAGGCGTGGACGTGCTGAACGGCATGAGTCAGCCGGTGCAGCTGAGTGACCGCGAGACTCTGCTCAACAGCGCCACCACTTCGCTGTGTTCAAAGGTGGTATCGCAGTACTCCAGCCTGCTGGCGCCCATGAGCGTGGACGCTGTCATGAGGGTCATTGACCCCGCTACCGCAACCAGCGTCGACCTGCGCGACATCAACATTGTCAAGAAGCTGGGGTGAGCATGCGCCATTGGCCTTTCAGTGAAGGGGTAGCCTAGTGGTAATGTGCTTGAGTGGACACTCGCTGGTTTGAGCCTCCTGTGGGCACATAGCTAACTTTTATCTTGAAAGATGAAGCTGGGCTTCTAGAAGGTTGGGCGGCTTAAGGGTCCAGGTCTCGCTCTTTCTTTCCCGTTTATAGTGTTTCTCTCCACAGTTCATCCCAAGGTGTCCTGAAGAGGCCACATTTTCAGTAGACTGCTCCTAGTTACATGAATAACTCTCAGCCAGAAACACTTTTTACCCCTCAGCCCTCAAGGCTGACTGGGTATTGCTATCCTTCGTGCGGTTGGGCGGGCGGGCGGGCGTCTCAAAAACTTCGACATCGGGCTGAGGGGTACTCCGTGCATTGCACGCCTATTTTGTAAAGAATTGGAACTCTCAGTTGCCTGATGTTCTGATATAAGTAGTCTAAGTTAACTTGACTTGGTAAACCACTTCATAACTCTGGATTTGGCTGGTTGTACTTGCAAGAAATCCACACTAATCAGCTGAAAGTAGCCCCGTTTCCCACACAAATGTGACTGCACAGATGTGCGCTGGGTGTATGCTGGCTATCTAGTGGTAACGTTAGCGGTAGGGTTAGCGGTCGGAAGGCCTCGTCAAGTCAGTGTTTTTTTTTTTATGTTCAGTCTTTCTCCTGGGCCTTTGACCCAGACCTGTAGATGGAGGGACCTGCGACAGCCCTGCAAACTTAACATTAATATTAATCTCCTCACCACAACGTGGAAGTGGAGCGATGGAGCCTGTCCGTCCGACTGTCCATTTAAGTGGGGACAGATTTTCTCTGATACTACCCAGATAAATGAAATATTTTATGTATATGCTACAGGTCGTGACCTTTGGGCTTTTGAAAACAAGATTCCATGGTGGTGGGGGGAGATTCTACAGACAATGTTGTCTTATTGATCTGGGCTGATGTGATGGTGTCGTCTTCTCCAGGGGGACCATTGATGACTGCGAGCTGGTGGAGGGGCTGGTACTGACCCAGAAGGTGGCGAACTCTGGGACGTCCCGTGTGGAGAAGGCCAAAATAGGCCTGATTCAGTTCTGCCTGTCCCCCCCAAAAACAGACGTGAGTCAGTGCTGCGACTGCCTGTGCAGCAGCCTTAGGCCTTGTCACTTTAGAACGCCCTATGCTATCTTTTACACTGGGAGTGCCTCATATTTAGTGATGTCCTCATGAAAGTTTCCTTTTGAGAGATTCTCGCTCTGCCCGCTAGTCAGAGGGGGGGTGACACACCACACCATCTGCGCGTCATTGCTGAATACACAGGAGACGTAGACTGGCTAAAGACTGGTTCTGGAGATCTGTGTCTGCGTCTTTCGTAGTCGGGCAAAATTCTGTATTATCATTAGTATTCCCATTTACTTGAAGCGCTATTTATCCCTGAAGGACATGGAGAAACGCTTTCTTACGGAGCACACATGGTACCCACTGCATGGACATTTATATCTAGCAAGTCAATGGAATCCATGGGTTAAGAAATGCAAACTACAAAATGACGGCTGAAGATCCCATAGTGTAGCTTAGATAATGTGGGCGATGTGCAGACCGGTGCAGGGTGATGCCAGCTCTCGCTCTCTGGCTTTCGCTGTGAATTGAGGTGTGTGTGTGTGTGTGTGTGTGTGAGTGTGAGTGAGTGAGCTGATCTGTCGTCCTCCCTGCCCTCCACCGAGTAGATGGATAACCAGATCGTGGTGTCGGACTACGCTCAGATGGACAGAGTTTTGCGAGAGGAGAGGGCCTACATCCTCAATCTGGTGAAGCAGATTAAGAAGGCCGGCTGCAACGTGCTGCTCATTCAGAAATCCATCCTCAGGTAGGCCGTGTCTGAGTGTGAAAGCACTGCCCAACAGCATTGCGCTACGGCTACACCATTCACTTACTGTCTCGCCAAGCTGTGTGATATTTATGACATTTCAAAGAGCGCTGAGATGATGATCGGGTTGACATTTTAAATTGGAGGTTTAACAGTTAATTTACTGATTGAAAAAAATAGATGCAGACTATTTTGATTATCAATTAATTGTAAGTTTTCAAGCAAAAATGTGAAACATTCGCTAGGTCCAGCTTCTTGAATGTTTGGATTATCAATGTTTGGATTTTTTTTTTTTTTTTTTAAATTATGCTGTTAAATTAAGAGTCTTGGGTTTTTTGGACTGTTGGACAAAAGAAACTATTTGAAGACATCACATTGAGAGTTTGGACATTTTATTGAATAAATGTGGAAGTTGGAAGATGAATTTATTTTGAAAATGATTGTTGGCTGCAGCTCTGTTTTACTTGAGTTACTGTGTTTCCCAGGGATGCCCTGAGTGACCTGGCCCTGCACTTTCTGAACAAGATGAAGATCATGGTCATCAAGGACATCGAGAGAGAAGACATAGAGTTCATCTGCAAGGTAACTGAAGTGATTCTCATTGTTTTTTTTAATGCGGAACAGGCAGTCAAATCTTCTGGCAAAGAACGATCTTGTGCGAGAGGTGGAGAAATCAGTCATGGTATAAGGAGGGATGTTTAGAGTCTAATGACCAACATCATGGCACTTTCAAAGCATTGTTTGACCAACATGCTGATATCTACACAGACTCTGGGAACAAAACCCATCGCCCACATTGACCACTTCACCCCTGAGATGCTGGGCAGCGCTGAGCTGGCTGAAGAGGTCAGCCTGGATGGATCTGGGAAGCTGGTTAAGGTAATGCTGTCCTCACTGGGCTGTGCCCAGGTATTTTCAACCGAATGTCCCCTCCATGACCGACACTAAAATGATCCCTAGTTGGAAATGGAAGGAAAAATTGGGCTTTTTCCTTCCGAGTATAGTAGTGCAGTGTTATACCCATAAATTGTGTAGTGTAAAAAAAAAAAACAATTTCTGTTATACCACAGAATTTTGTTTGGGGGACAGTTCAGTGTCTTGTCACGAAGGAGACATTTTGTTAAAATTCCTCGGAATCGCCCTGCTAACGGTTAACCGTTCTTTATGACGATGGTAGTTACACCCGTACGTTTTTCTCTAATGTGTGACTGCATTTTTACTCTCATAGTCTGTTTGCCATGTTTTACTTTTGATATATTGCATTTGCCTGGATGTTTCAGATGGGATCCCTGTTGAGTTGTTAGTGTGTTCATGCTCTGTTGTGACGTTGGTTTTGAAGTATCTGTCTCCTGGTCCAGATCACTGGCTGCTCCAGCCCAGGGAAGACTGTCAGCATCGTGGTGCGAGGCTCCAACAAGCTTGTGATCGAGGAGGCAGAACGCTCCATCCACGACGCCCTGTGTGTCATCCGCTGCCTGGTGAAGAAGAGGTAGCACTTAAGCACTCTATTTTTTACCCAAGGCCAAAGTATGGCCATCGGGTGTTGCGAAGACCTTGCGTCTGTCCGTCTGTGTTGACAATAACTCCTTTCTTATTAATCTCAGGATAATGAAATTCACAGGGACTGTTCTTGGGATATATTGCTTGGACAAGTTTGAAGATGGGGAACCTTGACCTACTTTAAGGGGTCAAAAAGTCACATTCTTTGTAAACACTGTTTCCTTGATTACATCCACGGTTTTTGTTGTAGCCACAAAATTTACCGCTTGTATGTTCTGGATAATCAGCTTGCAGAACATTAAGTGTGGACGACCTTCACCTGGTTAATGGGGGTCACGTTGTTTCTGAAAAGTGTTACTTTCGTTACGCCTTTGCATTACCATGAAATTTTTAGTCTGCTACCGGAAACGGAGGGGACTATAGGATTGCACTCCGTCCGTCAGTCCATCCATCAGCCCGTCCGCCCGCATTCGTGTCCGCTCCATGACCTAGGAACATCAATGTTGGTGTGTGGATGCATCTTGGAGAGAGGGTGTGTCAAGTACCCTATTCAGGTCACTTTGACCTACTTTTTAGGAAATATAATATGCATACACCGGTAGGGGACTAGTATTGCGCAGCAATACGACAATCGCCGATAGGTGTTTGGTGTTGCATTGTCAAATTGATAAGGTGTGCTCACTGGATAATCAAGTTGGAGGACATGGAAGATACCTGGCCTTCACCTACTTTAAATACCTTCTAATAACAATTTGATGTAGCAACATGATCAACTAAACTGTTCAGTCACCTTCAATATAACATCGAATTTTGATGACTGCGCCTCATGTCAGACTTTATATTCTGAATGCCACTTACGGAAAGTCCCAGCTGCCCTGTTCCACACTTTCCATAATCTGCCAAGTCTTGGGTGAAATTCCGTCTTCCTTTTCTCTCTTGAAACTTCTCTCAAGCCCGAAAGTATTCAACCCATAGGTATGCATTTAAAACCCTTTTATTTTCATTTCTTGTCTTATGCCCATTCGGCCGAGGGTACTTTAGCATTGCCTTCTGTGGTTGTTTTTTTTTTTTTAATCCAATTTTGTGGGTGCATTGATCAGCGACTAAACTGGTGCCTTTTGCCATTTAGGGATTTTGGGGAATTTCAGTTCCTTCTTGTTTTCGTAGAAACTGTCTTGACTTGTATCATCTCGCTTGCTACAGAGATTACCGGTCGCAGGACTGAGTTCACACTGAAGGGGTGTGCCGTAATTGATTTGTTTGATTTGTAATAATAATTTTATTATTATTATTATTAGGAGTGAAAAGGCACTGCGGTTGCAGCTTTGCTTCTCAATATTACTCTCCCGGTCTGTGCTCCTCAGGGCTCTGATCGCAGGAGGAGGTGCCCCCGAGATCGAGCTCGCCCTGCGTTTGGCTGAGTACGCGCGGACGCTCAGTGGCATGGAGGCCTACTGCGTACGCGCCTACGCTGACGCCCTGGAGGTGGTTCCCTCCACGCTGGCCGAGAATGCAGGCCTCAACCCCATCTCCACGGTTACCGAGCTCCGCAACAGACACGCCCAGGGGGAGAAGACCGCCGGGATCAACGTCCGCAAGGTTGTGTGTGTGCGTGTGTGTGTGTGTGTGTGTTTGTGTGTGAGAGAGAGGGGGGGGCGATTGATCGAGCAAATGTGGTGTATGTGTGTTATTTGCAAGTACTTGACATGTCCTCAGGGTAAGTGTTGTATGCGTGTGAGGCCTGTGTGTGTTGTAAGTGTGTTATTTGTATATAATTGGCGGGTGTGGGTGTTGTGTATGTATGTGACTTTGCTGAGTATGTGTGAAGCATGTTGTATATTTGTCACTTGTATATAATGGATGTCCTCTCTCGGAAGGTATGTCTTGTATGCGGATTATTTTATGTAATTGGCAGATCGTCTCTCGGGGTGGGTACGGGTGTTGTGTATGTGTCAGTTGTTTCTGAGAGTGTGAAGGCTGTGGGTGTGTGTTGTATGTGTATTTTCATGTGATGGGCGTGTCTTTCAGGGTGGGATCTCCAACATTCTGGAGGAGCTGGTGGTGCAGCCGCTGCTGGTGTCCGTTAGTGCTCTGACTCTCGCCACCGAGACGGTCCGCAGTATCCTCAAGATCGACGATGTGGTGAGTAGCTTTAGTTTTCATTAGAAAAAAACAGATGTCTCCTTTTTTTTGAGCTTATGAAAGCCAGTAAGTCCTAATGGTATTGCTACCTCAGGGTGTATGATATGGCGGACTTCCGTAGCTTCATAACTGCCTGTATTCTGCTCGATTATTTTGTTGTGTGTGTTTGAGAGGAAATAGAAATGTCCTATGGTCTTAGCCTAGTGATGTTTAACACATCTAATCATTTTTGTTTACAGGTGAACACTCGATAAGGAATGGGAGTGGAATTGTGAAGATCAGTTTGTACACACATTTGTGCACGATGTTCCACCTGGGTTCTTGGAGAGTGTGTCTGTTCAGTTTCCTGTTTCAGTGCCCTCTGCACTTATCGCATAATTTAATAAAATGTTTTTTTTGAGAACCTTAAAAAAGAACCGTGTTTGAGTGATCATTTCTTATTATATCCCCGAACGGCGTTTTGGGAATATTATGTTTTTGGTCCGGCTGCTGCCGTCGCCCTACATGTTAACGCGATAACTTCAGTAATATTCGAAATGTCATGTTTTGCACATAAGTAAGTATTGAAGAATTGATTCGATTTTGGACAATTTACAATTTCTAGATTAGCCACCAGGGGCCAAAAATTGAAAAACCACTGTTTTTATCATTTCTCTGGAAATATTTGTCCGGTTGACCTCAGATCAAGTGCAAATGAAAGGTCATGACCTGAGGATGTGTCTCACGATGACATTATGCCTGTTTGGTTCAAAATTTTAACACAAGGTGGAGCTTTGTCACATAAAATTCACCATTTTTGCCATATCTTTGGAACCATTTGTCCAATTGACATGAAACTAAGTGCAACTGCTAGGTCATGCCCTCACAACGTGTCACATGATGACATCATACCTGTATAGTTCAATATTTTGCTACCAGGTGGAGCTTTGTGATGGAAAATTATCATTTTGGCCATATTTTCAGAACCATTTGTCTGTTTGACCTGAAATTAAGTTCCAATGAATGGTCAAGACCTGGGGGGTTTTATATTGTTTTGCGTCTATTCAAAGATTTGGGAATAGGAGGAGTGGGGGCGTTCGGGGATATACCCCAAGCTGTCGCCTCTGACGGCATAAGCCTAGTTTCAAATGTGCGCCTGTACACCTGAGAATTCATGTTCTTCCTCTGAGTAAAGTCCATCATCTTTTGTGACATTTTGGCAGTTATTTAATCACACTTAAAAGTTGTTTTCCCATACCCCCCCAAATTAGTATTCTACATTGGAGCATGGAAACCTGCTTCTTTGGGAAGTGGGAAACTTTTGAATTTGGTTATCTTGGCTTATCATGGTCCGACTACTTCCAGATGAAATTCGGGAAGCCCTTTTTTACCTCTGGGATCGACAATAGTACAGCGATCAACGGTGTAATTATCGCATTTGTAATATGAAGTTCAGCCAGAATTCATTTTTTTTATATTTCGTAGTTATTACCGGAGATTGGATTCTTAAAATGTGTAGGCCAATTGGTGCATTTGGCTAACTGCCAGAAACGCGCTAGTGACGTCTTATTTTTGACCCTGTGGGTACACCATAGACTCCGGTTACCTGGGTAGCCAGCGACGCCGCCGCCGCACCACATAGGACACAACCGTAGCCGCTGTTTCTTTGGCCGAGCTCTTGAACAGCGATTGGTCGTAATTATTTTATTAAAATTAATTTAAAGAGAAAGACGATCCTGAGGCGCAATGGAGAAGTTGCACCGCACTAACGTCCTGGTCACCTCATGTTTGAAAACACCAGTAGATCCACATACTAAAGCCCCATTAGCCCTGTATGAACGGGAGAGAGGGCACCAGTACGCGGCGGAAGATGATCGGAACAATGACGAAGAGGTAAATGGTTACAGTATCAAGTCGGATAAGTAAGTTAGCTTGCCAACGCTACTGCATTGCCCTTTGCCTCGATTTCTTCTATGGTCCTGTTTTCGGACGGAGTAGTTCAGGACAAATAAAAGACAATGCATGCTAATTTATTTTAAATGTCCAGGGATGTGATAGTTGTACGTTAGCCTGTGAAGTATCCTACAGTTTCTGACATCCTTTGCTTCGAAAGGCAAGGTGCAGAAGTGGCTATGAGTAATTGGATTCAGGTGAAAATATTAGCATAATGTGACCAGGGAATGAACGTTACTTGTAAGGAAAGAGCCTGTTCCATCATCCGTTACTGAATTGCTGCGCTGTTGGCTATAGCTTGCAGTTGAGGCACGTACCTGCACTGATAACTATCTATTCTCTGACGCGTTGGATAATTTCTGTGTGCTGCCCTGTTTTACGCACGATTTCAGGGCGGGAAGACGCAGATGTAATTTAGCCCACTTAAAGAAAGTTAAGTTTATTAACTGAACGTTACAATTCCTTGATGTAACAATCACATCATAGTTGAACACCAGCTTGGTCAGCTCATATGAACGGCAGTTTTCAACACTTCTATAATTTGCATAGCGAATCTGTGGAGTAGTTCGTAAAACATCCACATCTATCCTTCATCGCATGCTTATCCGCCAGATAGAGCCATATGGCCTCTAGAGCCGCTGATAATGAGCTTAAGAGATGGCGCTTAATTTTGGCTCCTGGGTCTCCTTGTTTAAATTCATTTTCATTCCGGAAGCGCTCTAATCCAGAGTATATTTGCCTGCCAGTTCTACTTATAGTGATTTGAGTCACGCTCAGCATTTAAAAAGAATAGACGATGAGAGGTGGATCAAAAGAAATTTGTGAAATCTTGCGCCATCTAAACTCTGATTGTGAAGAGCTATCAGGTTTATCTTCCATATTGAATCCTGCTAAGTATTTTGGCTGGTGAGGTCAATAATGAGTTCCAGATGAGTATTTATTAACTCTTGACCCCCAACTTTGGAGCATTAATTTGGCTGCAGAAATATATCCATTATTTTACTCACTTATTGTTGGTCAGGGTCATTGGGGCTGTAGGGGAGGCAAGAGAGGGGCTGAGAGCCTATCCCTGCATGCAAAGGGTGAGAGACCGTAGAACTCCACGGGCAATTTTGCAATTCCTGGCAGGGCGCGCACACACTCATACCTTTAGGTAATTTTGAGTCTCCAGTACGTTCAACATGCCTTTCTTTGAGTTATGGACGGATACCGGAGTTTCTGGAGAAAACCCACTCAAACTCAGGGAGAACATGCTACCCCCACACTGAAAGGCTCCTGGCCAGATTCGAACTCGTGACCTACTTACTGTGTGGGGACAGTAGCCCGCGCTCCATTACCACTTCGTTGATGATATGCACTTACTTGCCCTTTGATTGTAAGAGGCAGAGATGATGGCAATGGCTACATCTATTAAATTGATGTAAGCATGTAACAGAATGAGAAAATATGCATGCACATATTTTAACCCATATTTTACCAGGTCGAAACATTACAGGCAACATGACAACAAGAAATGATACAAGATAAACAATAAGATGTGGTCTTACTCAAAATACTGATGGGCACAACAGATATTCATTAAAATGCGGACTTGCATTAAAATAACAATGCACAAAGACAACTACCCATCGATTTATTCACTATTGTACTAATAACAATTTAACAATTTAAAAATCAGACAGAGACCAAGTCCCCCGTTTTCTAGTCTTTTCGGAGGCAATTTCAGGTGATATACTGATTTCTAAATTGGATTGTGCATCTTTGCGCTGAGGACAGCATCTCCCTGAATGTAATTTATTGGGGGAACCAGCAGGTGGCAGTGTGGCTCAGGGTGGATGGGCTGGGATCTGCTGTGCAATGTGAAAATCCCTGGGCTCTGGTTTCCGGCAGATAGAGCCCGAGTCTGACTCGGCCTGCAGTGATGGAGGCGGCTCTGCTCCAATGCGGCACTGCAGGCCGTCCAACAGGGGGCGCGGAGACCCGAGGGAGCTGTCCTCCTCGAATGAGGAGTACTGCAGGAGGCTGGAGGAGCTGAGGAGAGCCCATCAACAGGCCATGGCCGAGCTAGAAGAGATGTACTGGAACAAGCTGGGCATCGCGGCCGCGCGGCAAGAGGAGAGTGGTGTGGAGGGGTCGCGTAGGTAAGTTCTGATGCGAGTGTGTCTCCAGAGCTGGCAGTATTACCTAAAGTACTCATCAGGATGGAGCCGTGGTGGAGCAGTGAAGGTCCTGAATTTGAGTCTTTGTCACAGCTTTTGCGACGTGTTCTTGGGCAAAACGGTTCACTCCCACAGTGCCCCAGTCCACCCAGGTGTATGATTGAGTTCTGGCAAATTGTTGGGGAAACCTGTGTGGTAACCTGTGATAGACAAGCAACCTGTTCAAGGGGAGTAGCAATGCTCCTAATCATGCTTTGGACACTGGAGTTAAGCACTGGCCTAATGAGCCATTGGCTTTGGACAGATTTTAAAAAAACTTCTCGAGATATTGGCACAATTAACCTAAATACCCATTATGATATATGCAACAAAGAAAAAAGTAGCGGGAAAAAAGTAAGTTGGTTACTGCTGGGGCTTTCAGGAGATGATGATGAACTATCAAGCTTATAGGGAGGTAATTACACCCCAGCCCATGGACACACAGGGTAACCATTTTATAGCACAAAAGTAGAAAAATTTTGGAGCACTGTGATATCTCAGTCAGTTAATGTGCTTTAAAATGTTCCTTCAAATTATCGTGCCATTATTGCCTTTATGTATGTTGTATGTGATATGTAATGTGAATGTAGGCCACTAGATGGCAGTATTTACCTTTTTTTTTGTTAAGCTCAGACTGGAGTCATGTTTAGACATGTCCTGGACATGTCTGGGGCAAGTCTCAGAAAATTAAAAAAAAAAAGAGGTCTAAATGTGGGTGGGGTCTGCAAAAGAGTATATAAGGAAAAGAATTGAGACAGTAAAGTAGTAGGAGAAATTGCAAGAAGATGACCAGACCTGCCATTCTGTTCAAGACCTGTGACGTTTCTTTTGTGGATTTCTTTGCCTGTGTTTGAGCATTTTCTTCATCCAGGACATCACCAAGCCACCCCACCAAAAAGGGACTGTAATTATTTCTGTTTTTTCTTATTTATCAATCTTGGTCTTTAGTTGTAGGTTGTTATTAGTCTTTGTCTTTGTTAAAAATTAAATGTGTTTTAGTTGTTAAAACTGTGTTTGTCATCCCTTGCTGTTGCTGTTGTGTAATAAATGTAATAACAAATTGGGGCCATAACAAATTGGGGGCTCAAGGTCCGGGATAGACCATTGTGTGAGTAATTTATTAAAAATCTAACATTCCAAATTGTGAAATTGTTTTTGTGAATTTTCCTAGATATATATTGACAACAGCAATGGATGATTTCTTGGCATCACCAACCGTAGGGGTTTTGAAGTCTTTTAAAAAGACAGAACTGCTAGAAATTTGCAGACAGTTGGAGCTGACAGAGATAAAACCAGCCATGCGAAAAGCAAGACTGGCTAGAGAGATAGTTGAATATTACATTGATGAAAATGTGTTTGCACCAGGAGATCTGGAACAGTTTCCAGTGGAAAATCCAAATATAGAAATGGAACTTAAATTAAAAATGCTAGAGATTGAAAGGGAGGAAAGAGAAAAAGAAAGGGAGGAAAAAGAAAAACAAAGAGAATTTGAGAGGGAAGAAAAAGAAAAACAAAGGGAGTTTGAGTTAGAAAAATTAGCAAGAGAAGAAAAACAAAGAGAATTTGAGAGAGAGAAAGAGGAAAGAGCAGAAAGAGAGAGACAGAGACAGAGAGATTTTGAATTAGAGAGATTCGATAGAGAAGAAAGACTCCAAATGGAGCAACTAAAAATAAAAATTCAAACTGAAAATAAATTTCGGGCTAGCCAGGAGGTAAAACTGGTGCCTCCATTTTCGGAAAAGGATGTTGACAACTATTTCCAGTGTTTTGAAAAGGTAGCAAAGAGTTGCCAGTGGCCAAAGGAACACTGGCCTCTGATGTTGCAAACTGACCTCAAGGGTAAAGCTCAACAAGCCTATTCGGCTTTGTCTGCAGATGATTCCTCTGATTATGAGGTTGTCAAAAAGGTTATTTTGAGAGCTTATGAGTTGGTTCCAGAGGCTTACCGACAGAAATTCAGAGGTCTGAAGAAATCTGAAAATCAGACTTATGTTGAATTTGCTAATGAGAAGCAGGTTTGCTTTGAGCGCTGATGTACTTCTATGGAGGTCAAGGATGATTTCAACTCACTAAAAGAGATGGTGTTAGTTGAAGAATTCAAGAACTGTGTTAAGGATGATGTTAAGACCTACCTTAATGAGAAGCAAGCACTGAACTTGCAATCAGCTGCCAAATTTGCAGATGAATATGTTCTCACTCATAAGTCCAAATTTCAGTCTAGCAGTAACAATAAATGGTCCCAATTTCAGAAAAAGGGTTATGGTGATACCCAAGATTCCTCACCCAAAGACAAAGACAAATCTGGTGATGGTGCTCAGAAATCCAGTAACAGGTCTGATCAAAGTGTGAAAGCTGACAGTGACAGAAATGGTCTAGTTTGCAGATATTGCAAGAAATCTGGTCATGTTACAACTAACGGTTGGTTCCTTAAAGCTAAAAAAGAAAAAGAAAAGGATACCAAACCAAATGCCTTTGTGAAAACAAGGTTAGTAACCCCTGTAGTAGATAACCAATCTGCTAAATTGCCTGCTTCTTGTGGGGCTAAAAAGCCTGATACAGCTGACTTCGTGAGGGAGGAATTTCTTCCATTTGTGTCAGAGGGATTTGTGGCTCTGAATGAGCATACTACTCCTGTCCCCATATATATCCTAAGGGATACCGGAGCTTCTCAGTCACTTTTGTTGATGGACTCCTTGGAGTTACGTGATGAGACCGCTTCAGGGGATTTCATACTTGTACAAGGTATTGAAGGGAGGACTGTATCTGTACCCCTGCGCTCTATATTCTTGAAGTCAGATTTAGTTACAGGACAGGTAAAGGTGGGACTTATGTCAAGTCTACCTATAAAGGGTGTTTCTCTGTTGCTAGGCAATGACCTGGCTGGGGGCAAAGTAGTTCCCCCTGTACATCTTACTTCACAGCCGAGCACTGAAAATGGGGATGAGGACCCATCTCTGTATCCTTCTTGCGCAGTGACTCGTGCTATGGCCAAGAAGGCTAAAGAAGATGATGTTGTGGTGCCGTCCAGTACATTGAATAGTCAGGACTCAGGTGGTTCGCCTCATGACTCTGATTGGCCTACTATGGTTTCTCCGTTTGAGGACTTATCAGATACTTTTATCAGTTCTCTATTCAGCCAGCCGGATGGGTCTGGTGATTCTGATGTGTCTGGAGACTTGTCTCTGTCCAGAAAGCGGTTGATTGAGGAGCAAACTAATGATCCTGAAATTTGTGTACTAAAGAGGAGAGCCCTTCCTGATAAAGAAATAGACGCAGTTCCAGTTGGGTATTATCTCAAGGATGGTGTGTTGATGCGGAAGTGGCGCCCTCCTGATATCCCTGCCAATGCAGATTGGGCAGTGGTCAGGCAAATTGTTGTTCCGAAGGTCTACAGGAATGAGATCTTAACAATGGCTCATAGTTTACCTTTAGGAGGTCGTCTTGGTGTTAACAAGACTGTTGATAAGATCATGAAACACTTCTTTTGGCCTGGGCTTCGGAAAGACGTTTCCAACTTTTGCAAAACCTGTCACACTTGTCAGGTAGTTGGAAAACCCCAGTTAGACCCACCTGTAGCTCCATTGCAGCCTATCCCAGCATTTGGGGAGCCATTCTCTAGGGTCATTGTTGATTGCGTTGGTCCATTACCCAAGACTAGATCTGGAAATCAGTACTTGTTGACAATCATGTGTGCATCTACCAGATTCCCTGAAGCCATACCTCTACGTAACATCAAGGCAACTGCAATCTCAAAGGCTTTGATAAAGTTCTTCACGTTGTTTGGCCTTCCCAGGGAAATTCAGTCAGACCAGGGTAGCAATTTCACTTCAGGATTGTTTCAGCAGGTTGTGTATGAACTAGGTGCAAAGCAGATTCTTTCTAGTGCCTATCATCCAGAAAGTCAGGGTGCCTTAGAGCGGTTTCATTCCACTCTCAAGACAATGATGAGGACTTATTGTTATGACCATGAGAAAGACTGGGATGAAGGGGTTCATTTGCTGTTGTTTGCAGCTAGAGAAGCAGTGCAGGAGTCTACTGGATTCAGTCCATTTGAGCTAGTGTTTGGTCATGAAGTGAGAGGACCTTTGCTATTATTGAGTGAACAATGGCAAGAGGAAGAGCCGCAAATCAGTCTGTTAGACTATGTTAGCAAGTTCAAGGAAAGATTGCGTGCAGCTTGTGACCTTGCCAAAGAGAACTTGAAATCAAGTCAGGGAAAAATGAAAACTTGGTATGATCATAAGGCTAGAAGCCGTGAGTTTAAACCAGGAAAAAAGGTCCTTGTGTTGTTTCCCTTGCAGTCCAATCCATTGCAGGCTAGATTTCATGGTCCTTCTGAAATTCTGACAAAACTCAATGATCTCAATTACATTGTGAAGACTCCAGATAGGAGAAAACCAAAACAATTGTGTCATATTAACATGCTAAAGTCTTATCATGACAGAAATGCTAGGGTTGCAGCTGTCACTTCAGATTCTCCAATGGTCGAAACCTGTGAAGATGAGGGGGAGTTTCAAGATGATGAACCAAGAATTAAAGCTGAAGTTCTTTCATGTAAATTGTCAAACACTGAAGTGTTGCAAAATCTTGATGTAAAACTCCAGCACTTAGAACCCTCACAGAGAGATCAGTTTGAAAGGTTGATCAAGAAATATGAGGATTTGTTTCCTGATGTTCCAAAGAGAGTTACTATAGCCTCTCATGATGTAGATGTTGGTGATGCCAAACCAATAAAACAGCATCCATACCGGATGAATCCTGAAAAGAGAAAGATTGCTGAGAAAGAGGTTGAGTACATGTTAAAACATGATATTATCAGACCCTCCAACTCCGATTGGAGTTCACCCTGTGTGCTAGTTCCAAAACCTGATGGAAGTACTAGATTCTGTACAGATTATCGCAAAGTCAATGCTGTAACTAGAACTGATGTGTTTCCAATACCTAGGATTGATGATTGTATTGATAGTGTAGGGCAAGCAAAGTTTCTGACCAAGATTGATTTATTGAAGGGTTATTGGTGTGTGCCTTTAACTGAGAGGGCCAAGAGCATCTCTGCTTTTGCCACACCATCTGGGTTGTACCAGTATGAAGTCCTACCCTTTGGCATGAAAAATGCCCCAGCCACGTTCCAAAGGATGATACAGTCTACAATCGCCGGATTGCCACACACGGGTGCATACATCGATGACCTGATCACATGGAGTGACTCCTGGGAAGAACATCTAAAAGATGTAGAGACGTTGTTCCAGCGCCTGACCCAGGCTAACCTGACTGTTAACCTGAACAAGAGTGACTTTGGTTGTGCTACTGTTACCTATCTTGGCTACGTCATAGGCCAGGGTAAGGTGGCACCCATAAATGCTAAAGTCCAAGCCATCATGGACTTTCCAGTTCCTGACAACAAAAAAGCTTTGCGCCGCTTCCTTGGAATGATCGGGTACTACCGCAAGTTCTGCAAGAACTTTGCTGAGATTGCTCTCAGTCTAACTAACCAACTGAAGAAAGGCGTAAAGTTCACCTGGGATGATGCATGCCAGAGAGCCTTCGATCGCCTGAAGTCTCTGCTGTGTCACTTCCCCGTGCTCAAATCTCCTGACTTCAACAAACCGTTCTCCATCGCGGTCGATGCTAGCGACCAAGCTTGTGGATCTGTGCTTCTACAGAGAAGTGACTCTGATGACATTGAGCATCCCGTGGCATACTTCTCCAGGAAGTTCAATCGCCACCAAAGGAACTATTCCACAATAGAGAAGGAACTGTTGGCTCTGGTCCTTTCTTTACAACACTTTGAGGTTTATGTTTGTACAGGACAAAAGCCAATGATTGTGTACACTGACCAAAATCCGTTAATGTTTTTGAGTAAGATGAAAAACAAGAATCGGAGATTGTTGAATTGGAGTTTGATTTTACAGGAGTTTGACTTGGAAATTAAGCATGTGAAGGGTACAGGCAATGTAATTGCTGATTGCTTATCCCGTGTTTGAATGTGTATATATATATCATGTGTTTGAATATTGTATGATATGTATATATAGACAAGTGTTCACTTAACCATTTTGTATTGAAAAGAAAAATTTTGCCTTTATGAGTCAAAATTTTTCCCTTTTGGAATGGAGGTGTAATGTGAATGTAGGCCACTAGATGGCAGTATTTACCTTTTTTTTGTTAAGCTCAGACTGGAGTCATGTTTAGACATGTCCTGGACATGTCTGGGGCAAGTCTCAGAAAATTAAAAAAAAAAGAGGTCTAAATGTGGGTGGGGTCTGCAAAAGAGTATATAAGGAAAAGAATTGAGACAGTAAAGTAGTAGGAGAAATTGCAAGAAGATGACCAGACCTGCCATTCTGTTCAAGACCTGTGACGTTTCTTTTGTGGATTTCTTTGCCTGTGTTTGAGCATTTTCTTCATCCAGGACATCACCAAGCCACCCCACCAAAAAGGGACTGTAATTATTTCTGTTTTTTCTTATTTATCAATCTTGGTCTTTAGTTGTAGGTTGTTATTAGTCTTTGTCTTTGTTAAAAATTAAATGTGTTTTAGTTGTTAAAACTGTGTTTGTCATCCCTTGCTGTTGCTGTTGTGTAATAAATGTAATAACAAATTGGGGCCATAACAGATAGCATATTGTTGAGTCGTACTGTATGTTTTGGGTAGGACCCCCTCGAAAATGGGATGGTGCATCTCAAGGGGCTATCCATCAATAAACTTTCACTGTTTACTAAATGCTGTCATACAAGAGCACATTAAAAGCCAGCAGAGACGCTGTGTTACATAATTCCAGTTTAAAATCCATGCCGCTGGTGCTGTCAGTTCTTATTCCTCTGGCAGATGGGGATATTGCCTGGAAAGGTTTCAGTGGTTTCTCTTTTCAACCTCTCTTTAAGCACTTAAGTTGGCCTAAAACTTATGATGATTTTCCTAAAGTGAAAAGAGACTGACACTTGAAAATGTCTTATCTGGATGCTAAACTGCTTGGCAATATACATGCATTGGTACACTAGTGCGCAACGCATTTATATTTATGGTTGATTATGGATGCTGCAAGTTATATGATCCGTCTGGTTTTCAGGTTGAAGTCGGATCAGAACCGCACTGAGGCCATGTGTAATCTGCGGAAAGCCCTGTCCGCTGAGGAGCTGAACCGGACCTGGGGCTACTGGGAGTCATACTCTTCAGAGGAGGGTGTGGCTGAAAACGACATTGCGGTGAAGAAGGGTGTGCGGACCTCACCAAAGGAGCGAATCAGGACGATGTGGCAGAACTTCACCGTGGCTGATCTCTGTCCCCGGGACCGTCCCACTTCCAGTTCCTCACTCGGGAGCCATTCGGAGGGCCTGGGGGGCGGGAGAAGGCAGGGGAAGAAGGCCGGGGAGGGGCAGGACACTTGGCGGCACAGGGTGACTGTGCCGAAACCTTTTCGGATGACGGAGCGCGAGGCGGAGCGGAAGCAGCGGAAGGTGAAGACGCGCGCGGAGCTGCAGCTAGAGGACACTCTGCTCCAGAAGCAGCTGGCCGAGCTCGCCGAGTGCCAGAGAAGGTTCCGGGCCAGCCCCGTCCCCGCGCACGTCTACCTGCCCCTGTACCAGGAGATGACTGCTCGAGACCAGGAGCGTCGATGGAAACTCTCCAGCCAACGCCCGGCGGCGGCCGACTCGCAGCCCTTCAGCTTCCTGGAGCGGGAGAGGAGGAAGAAGGAGGAACGCGTGGCGCAGCTCCAAGACCTCGCCCCCCGGACGGAGCGCAGAACCTTTCGGGCCCGGCCGGTGCCGCGCTGGGTGTATGACTCGACCGTGAGCGATCAGATGAAGGAGGACCAGCTGTACCGGACAATTAAGATGCAGATGAGGGCTCAGGACCTGCTCCGCAGTGCATCCCTGCCCCGGAACATGCTTGGAACGCAGCGGAGCGCAAAATCGCCGGAGCTCATGATGGGGGGTGCAAGGACAGAGGCCGACTTCCGACCCAGGGTCAGTATGGAGGTACCCAATTTAGATGGCAGCTATCGATGCACGCGGAGGCAGATAAGCCAGCAGGATACCAAGCCCACGACAACCTGTGAGCCCTTCCGGCTGCGGACAGCGGGTATCGCCTCGCACCGCGACCGTGTTCTCGCTGACATCCTGGCAGAGCAGGCCAGCTCCAGCAGGGGTCGCTGGCCCTACACAGCCCCCGCCCAAACCGGCCGCTGCAGCCTCTCTTGCAGTCAAGAGCTCCCTCGTGCCAAAACCACCAACGCCACCAGAAAAAGGGTGGAGGCCACAAGGTAACCATGGCAACAGGAGCTGCCTTTTGTGCTTGTGTGCTTATGATAATGAGAACTGACGACTAATTATATAAACTCTGAACAACCCTGATTTGGGCTGAAGTACATTACACTCATCTTCTCTTCTGCAGTCCTTGTGATTTCTTCCCAATATCAATGCCTTTCAGAAGTTTGTGTTCCCCCAAGCAACCATCAGTCACCCCAGAGACAGTTCAGTATTACCTGTAGACATGTGAAACCACCATTCCTCCTGATCCAGTTCTTGCTTCAGTGGACCCTCAAAACTTCCTGTATCTTGCTCGCTCCAGTACCTCTCTTGCCCCAGTATCTTGCTGCTCCTGTTACACCCCATCCTCCTCAGTTCCCAGTGCCGGTGACCCCCCAGAATGTGTGACCCTTGCATCTCTGAATAACAGGATCCTGCTGTATTGGTAACCCAAATCCCCATCCCCATGTTCCATCCCAATTCGACCCCCGCTGTCCCCCCTCCTCACTCCTCCTGAGCTGCGGCTGGGCTTGTCTCTCTGGGTAGGAGGGTCCTGGAGGAGAAGAGGAAGGCAGAGGAAGAGGAGGAGCAGCGGAAACGAAGGCAGAGGCGGAGACAGCGGAGGTTACAGAGAGTGGTGGCCAAACGAGCCCAGGCCAACGATCCGCACACCGCCCTCCCCCAGGCCTCCAGGGCCAAACTCCGGCAGTTCAGGTACTGAGTCTGGGGGCTTAGGGTTCAGGGTCAGATACCCAACTGAGTTAAGGACTAGGTTATGGGATCAAGTACCCGACTGAGTCGGGGGGCTTGGGGCTAGAGATCAAGTTCCCGACATGAGAGTGTGTTATTTCACCTTTTGTAAAGCATGACATTCACTTATGTATGATTTCTGAAGACATTATGTCTCATTTATGAAGGCATTACATGCTGTATAAAGCCTTTACGAGCAACACTTCATCCAAAGTGTGACTCATTTTGCTTTCAAAACTACCGTGGTAAACATGGCCGTGTCCAAACATTTTTGAAAATGTTGCTGGTATCAGATTCAAAATGAGGAAATATTTTTCAAAAGTAATAAAATTTCTCAGTTTCAAGATTTGATATGTTGTCTTTGTACTATTTTCAATTTATTATACTGTTAAATGATTTTCCAATCATTGTAGTGTGTTTTCATTTACAGTTTATACAACGTCCCAACTTTTCTGGAAACAAGGTTGTATTTGTATTTTGAATAGACTTTGAAAAATCTGTTATGTTTTATTTAATAAATGCAAGACAAAAACAGTGATTTAAATTGAAATAAATTTTAAATGAACAGGCTCTGAAATTGAATGATTTTTCTATGTTCAGTTGTCTCATTTGTGTTTTTGATTTTGATGGAGATTCCTTGTCTCAAAATATGCTATTTTTCTGAATTTGTCAAAATAAGTTTTTAAGAAGCATTCAATATGCAATATTTCAATTGAATATTATGAAGGCACAATATTAGCACCTAGCCTGACTCCGCCAGCCTTCGTACTTCTGCTTAATTTCATTTCACTTCAGTACTTAGTCTGATCACTCGGAGCTCTGCCTCGTTTTACCATCCACAGAAAAGACGCCGGACCAACCAACAAACAGAAGGCGTGGCCAAGAGCCAAGATGTAGCCACTACGCCGAGTTTGAAATTGTAGTCCCCGAAATCAACAATGGCTACGATAGATACCCGGGAGGCCATTCGCTCTGTCGTGGAGAAAATCCCGGGTATCAGCAACTTATAGCCACAACAGTGTGTGGAATGTTTGGTTAGTTTTTTGAATTGAAATGATCTTTTAGCGCTACTCCCTACAGGTTTTGAGAAGAGTTGTCATATCTACTTAATATCCATCATGAAACATATGAAATAGGCACCCTGTTCATCTCTGTGAGAGACAGCCGAACCACCTCAGCTAGCTTGTAGCTTCTAGTGTTACTTTGCCTGTGAATTTCACACTATTTAAGCTAGCAGCCAACTTTTTAAACCGCAGATTTAAATAATGCATTATTCTAGCTGATTCTGCCGTTGGTTTCAGGTCTCTTAGGTTTTTTTTTTAATAGCAGCAGTATCGGCAGGAAAAAAACGATAGTTTGTTTCTTGTAAGGAGAATAGAAAGAGCACCTTGGGTTCTTTTAAGTGAATGAGTGAAAGCTAAAATTTGGTAGATGGGCATAATATGTATGGGTACAGTATTAACTTTAATGTACTGATCAATTTGTTTTCGCTGCATTCCTGGTATGAAGGACTGTGTTTACAGCAGAAGTACTTAGCGGCTGAGCCGGCGCATAGCATACGTCATCACCAAACGTTAGTGATTAGTTCATGGGTACACCAATGATTTTTAACTTCTGACAAGTGCCCACCCACCAGGAAGTAAACACTTGTCAATGAACGCTGTCCAGACTCTGTGTACGAAGCAAAGCGAAGTAGCAGCGTCTGGTTTTACCAGGCTAATTAGCATCAGTTACCAGCTGAACACTGGTGAAATATACAAGTGACAACCAGATTTGCTTCACTCACCAGCCAAAAAAGCAATGTTAAGTTTCTGATGAAATGTGATACGCATACACTTGCTATTTGGCCAGCAGACCGAGTTTGTTTTGCTCCCTGATTGTGATGACCTGTGATCTTTTGATGATGTATTGGCAAGGTAAGGAATGAACAGCATTTTCAAAAGCATTGCAAGCTTCGGATTACATACCATGTGGTCTGTATGTTTGGATAATATCACAACTTTGAAAGAACTGTAAATACTACAAGGAAATTAATCAAGTACAGGTTATGAGCTTGAGCTGTTGAATTGTTGGGCATAAACATCTGTATTGAGTTAATTGTCCTGAACTTGCGACTCTTAGAGCTGTTGCTGTTCGAATACTTACGGACCGAACCACATCATCAGAGCAGCATTAAACCGGTTTACTGTACTCTGCCTGTACAAAATTTCATACAGTGATCAGTGTGGGCCTTCTGCAAACCTCCATCTGCTTTGCGGAGACTGCTCTGATTAGCGCTGTGTGTGTGTGTGTGTGTGTGGGGTGGGACAGGAAGCGGGACCTTCAGCGCAGGAAAGAGCATCAGGAGGAAATGCTGGAGATTGCAGGGAGGGTGAGAGAGAGACCTCTGCTGCTAGAGCTGGTGACCCAGGTGCGCAGGAAACACACACACGCGCGCACACGCGCACACACGCACACACACACACACACACACACACACACACACACACACACACACACACACACACACACACACACACACACACACATTCCACAGCTTATTGTCCATGTTGATTAATCTTGTTTCTCTGAACTGATGTAATAATAATGATGAAAATGAAAAACAACTAGTTGTCGTAGCAGTTGTATTTGTGTACGCCAATCAATCAATCAATCACTTTATTTGTACAGCACTTTTCATACAAAGACAATGGAACACCTTGTGCTTTACACAATAAAAACAATCCTTAAGTCTGCAACTTGCAGGTGCATTATTATTGTTGTTTTCATTGTTGGTCATAGGACCAATAGTCATAGAGCTGTGGTTGTATTCATATACATCATGAGTACTCTCGGCTGTGTCAATTGCTGATGTATTATAATCTCCTTGACAGCCATCCCTCTGTCCGTTTGTCGTCTGTTTGTCCATGTTTATGTCCAGAGAATAACTTGAAATTCAATCAGTACATTTTTGCATATTACTTTTGAACCATAGATCTCTGAGAAAAATGTCTTCTTGGCTGGATTATGGGAGTCCACAAAAATGTGTCCATATATTCACCCGCATTTTCATCCAAGTAGATTTTACGCCTTGTTTTTTTTTTTGTTAAACATGAAAACCTGATCTCCTCCTAAACAGCAGAACCAATTGAAATTTGGTCCACAGCTTCTTCAGACCAAGATCTTTTAATGTTTTATACGCAGAGGTGCTGGACTAAAAGATGTGACCTTAGTAAGACAATTAATTTTGCGGATTTGGGCTCTATTGCTATGATGAGCTCTAACTCTCGAATGCAGTGTCCAATCATCGACTAACTTGGGAACCCTCATCTACATACAATTATACTTCAGCCTACTAAATGTGTAAATCTGTCCATAGGTGGCACTAGAGCAAACAAATTGTCAAACCCCCAAAACCAACTGCCCAATTAATTTAAAATGTTGCATGACTTATTTTGGTCAGGGTCAGACGGATATCTTTAAGCACACAGTAATGCTCAAACAAGAAGGCCACCTGCAGCCAATCACATTTTTGCATCCCTTATAAGCACCATTTATCGACATGAAACTTTACAAGATCAATCATATGCAGGAGTATTTGTTAGTTGTTAGGCAACATAAATGAACACATAAAGAAGAATCAGGCAGTTCCCCATTGCCTGAGAAAAATATCTCCATAAAGGCTACCCATGCGCCTTCTTGTGATGAATGACAGTAGTCATGAATTGCATTGACCATGTGCGTGTAATGTTTATTTAATTTTTTTAATCTCACACTATAATAGCATGTTCCACGTGTGCAAAAAAGTGCCCTCCCCCTCCCCCCTGAGCACTTGCCCCCCATAATGTCTGTGCACACCACTGAGAGCAGCAGTATTTGTTTACCAAATGAATAGTCCCAGCTCACTGGTGCTAAATTATTGTTATTAGTAGTAGTTGTATACACCTTGAATAATCTTGTGAGTTGCTGATGCATTATTTTAGTGATTATTTTTACTATTATCAGTTGTAGTAACATCAGTCTTACTGGAGTAGTAGTATTTGTAAACACCATGAATAATGAGTGCCTTGAAAGGCGCCTTGAAATAAAATGTATTATTATTATTATTATTATTATTATTATTATTATTATTATAATCTTGGCTCTGTTACTCACTGCTGCATTTTTGAAGGTTGAGAGGAGATTTTTAATTTCTCTTCACTATGCTTTTATCCAGAAGAACGCCAAACAAGCAGCAGAGAAACGCTATGCTCACATACTCCAGAGACTCGGACTAAGCCAGGATTTCGTCGGCAGCCTGGCACCGAAACGGAGGAAGGAGCCACAGTGTCGGGCGCCCCGTGACCCTTCCGCCGTCGCTCGCCAGGACACGCAGTGGTAAACTCCCCTCTCTGCCTTCGCAAAGCTACCTCACAGCAACAGTGCCGTCATACCACTCAGCACGCGTCATACCTGCAGGGGACATACATATACATTGATGAGCCAAAACATTGTGACCTCTCTCAGATCGAAGCAAATTACATTAAATCTCAGGATCATGGGGCATGTCAAGGTCTGCGAACTGATCGTAGGCGGCGAGCGAACACTTGGTTCTCACTGTCAATGTGTGGGATGAAGAAGAACTGGGATCTAAGCGGCTTTGGGAGGGGCAAAATTCCTATGGCCAGACGAGTGGGTTGGAGCTTTTGGGGTGATCCCAGTCTACCGCCTGACATTGGTCCATGGAGAGACAACTGGCAGAAGGGCTACTGCAGCCAATTGGCATAGATCTCAAACCATTTTTACGGGAGAAATGTATCAGAACACTCAGAGCATTGCATCCTGGCACTTAAAGCGCTTAGCAGCTGCAGACCATTTGAAGTGCCCATTCTAGCCCTTCCTCAGTCGAAAGCTCCTACAAGTGGGTACAGAAGCATTGCAACTGGACCTTTGAGCGATGGAAGAAAGTTCCCTGGTCCAATGAGTACAGTTTTCTTGTACATCATGTGGACAGCTGGGTACGTGTGCGGCGTTTACCTCGAGAAGAGAGGGCACAGGATGCAATGTTGAAAGAAGACAAACTGATGGAGGGAGTATGATGTTCTAGGAGACTGGTGTATGTCCATCTGAGGGAGCTGTATCAGTGTCATGTGGAGGACCTACGGCATATTTTTCTGCTCATAGTATAACTACCCATCTCATTTTATTAGTTTTTCTTATTATTTATCGGTAAGAGAATGGATTTTACTTACTTCTTTATTTTTATTATTATGAGATAAAAAGGAAGAAAATTTTTTTTCGCCAACGCGAAAGAGCAGGCAGCCGATATCTAAATTTGGCAAAAATCTGTCTTGGGCAATTATGCTGTGAGGCTCATGATATAAGGTGGACGGTGGTAATGTTTTGGCTCATCTGGTATGTGTAATAGGTGTTCACCATGGATTTGTTTTTAAGAAACTGCTGTTGTCTAAGAATGTAAATTTTGGAGTGTATATTGCAGTATACAGTGCAGTTCAGGAGTATATTAATAAATGTGTGAGGTCCAACATGGATCACACACTTCCAACTGCATGGAAATATGTTCAAATTAAAGCTGACCATTTTGTCCTCAACCACATGCATTGAACCATCTTGGATTTACAGCCCGTTAAGACAGTGTCACTGTCTAAATACTTATGGACTTCACTGTATGTAATGTGCACAATATCTGCCATGTATTGGCCTATACCTGCAGCTCAGGATTAGCAGTGATGTTACTCTTGAAACTAGCGTCTCTCTTCAAATACCTACAGGCTGCTCTGTTGATGTATTGGAAAATATTCAACTCTCTTTTCATAATGCTGTACAGTTTGACAGCTGCTCATACCTCCATCCCCAGGTATGAGTCGGGTCCTGTGGAGTCCCCAGTGAATGACTACTCTGACCACTACGAAGAGCTGGAGGAGCAAGACGCCTCTGGAGACGAGCATGGGGAACAGGACCTCTCTGGAGAGGAGCATGGGGAACAGGACCTCTCTGGTGAGGAGCAGGGGGAACAGGACCTCTCTGGAGAGGAGCATGGGGAACAGGACCTCTCTGGAGAGGAGCATGGGGAACAGGACCTCTCTGGTGAGGAGCATGGGGAACAGGACCTCTCTGGTGAGGAGCACGGGGAACAGGACCTCTCTGGTGAGGAGCAGGGGGAACGGGATCTCACTGGAGAGGATTAACGTGAACAGAACCTCTCTGGAGATGAGCAGGGGGAACAGGACCTCTCTGGTGAGGAGCACGGGGAACAGGATCTCTCTGGTGAGGAGCACGGGGAACAGGACCTCTCTCGAGATGAGCAGGGGGAACAGGAGAATTATGACCATGATGGAGAAGGCGATAAAGGAAGTAGGAAGGAGCCAATCAGAAAGAGGATGAGAGTGAGAACTGGGATAGATGGGGGACCAGTGTTAAGACCAGTGATTCCCCTTCACAGTCTCTGTTAAATACCCATATTACACATGTACACACAGAATGTGTGTTGATGCCTTCTACTCACCTGTCAATGTAGTACGTACAACGCATAGCGCATGCACAGAATCGAACGTACTATACTGCTGTCATCTCACCAATCTCCTGACCTGGTGTAACAATGACGGAGCAGAACCTTCACCCACGTAAAACTTTAAAGATACAACTTTACCTCAGAATTGGTGGCATTTAATATTTTTAATAATACAGGTTAATATCGTGTTCCCGTGAATTTTTTTACATTTCTTATTTTATGAATTGTTTTCTATAGAGCTATCACTTCTTCTTTCTCCTTGAAAACTGTTTGTCATCTCAGCGCCAGTGGCCTTATGCTATACCGCAGTGTCCATCGATCACGTACAGCGGTATTCGTCAGAATGCTGCAGGACATCCGGGTGTTGTTCGCATACAGTTTGATCCATACAGAGGTTCCGGACATTCTATGAATTTCACATACATGTCTTTGCCTGCAGTATAGTAAACATGTATGGGCATTCAGACGCACCCCAAGTCTAACCGTTGCATAATCTGAGCTGAACAGAATTATGCATTTCATTATGGCTGGCCTTCAATGCTGGGGACTGGTGTTGTGGATTATATTTCAGTTATTCATTATATTTACGTATACTAATTACATTTCAGCATTATTTTATTATATTTACTAATATTGATTCTTTACATTCACTTACACTGATTATATATTTTTTATCATTATTACTCATGCTAATAAGAAAACTAACAATTAGATTTAGATTATATTTAGCCATCAATAATCATAATCAATAACCATATTATGTAAGCAGCAGTAACACACAAACAGATGAGCAGTGCTAATACACATACACATAAAACACACATACAAGCAGTTCACACACAGACACACACATACAAGCAATTCAATTCACACATGCATGATCAGCTCACACACACATAAGCAGCAGGCTTCTGTAGCTTTGATTAGTAAGCAGGCTTCTGTTTAGTTGATTCAAAAACATAATCAGAGGGTGTATTTGATTTCTGTAGCTTTGATCAATCTTTGTTCTGTAAAATCATTAGTTGTTACTGAAAACATAATCAATTGAATCATTTATGTTTCTGCTTGGGTCCTATAAATCTGAAAGTGTTGAACTGTGGTTTTTCAGTCCATATTAGTATATATATTCCTTTTATTATGCCCCCGTAAATGAAGTTTCGGGGGCATACAGTTTTTCACCTGTCCGTCTGTCCGTCAAACTCTGTAAAGAACGCTAATTTGGTACTTCATGGCCAGGGGCTACCCTCCGGGTTTGGATTATTGCACAATTCAAGGCTGGAATAAAAGATAACTTCTGAAGATGTTGTCTCTCTCCACTTATTTCACAAAACAAGGGGACTTTAGATAAAGTAACCATCTGGGTCCATCTGGTCGGGAAGACACAACAAATTTGGCGAGCCAGCGGCAGGAGTCGAAAAAGGTCGGCCACAATCGGAAACATTCGGAGGGTGTTGTTTTCCGTGGTTTGGCGAAGGTGTGGGGACGCACACACACACCATCGCGCCCTTGGCTGCAGCCCTAAGAGTGTAAGGTGAGTAAATTTGAGTTCAAAAAAAACTTTTGAAATAAAATTAAATAGAAGGGTGTTGTGTTGTTGTTCTGTGTTGTCCCGGCCCTGATCTAAAGCACGGAAAACAGGTGACCTGACCTTTCGACTAAAAGAATTTGGACGAAGTGGGGAAGTTAACGTGAGTGACGAGATCTACATAGCTGTCAAGCTAACTAATTTTGCATGCATAACAACTAACTGTGGGTGACTGAGTGAAAGTCGGAGCGCGTTCTGTAACTGGTTTGGTGTATGACTGGTTGTTATATGTGAGGACTGTGCTGGACCCTAAAGGGAGGGAATAAACCTACAGGCCTCCCCGCTTGAGGTTGGAATACGGCCTGGATGACCTAGATAGGTACTAGGATCTGTTTTTGCAGTGTATGCAGGATATAAACAGTGGTCTTGTTATGTACTGCATAAATTGGGAGTGTTAAGGAAAGTGCACTAGATATTAATACATTTATATATATTCCCTAGATTACATGCAGTTAGTCAAAATATTTGGCTGGGAATTGCATTTATTAAGTATAGATAATTTAAGAATTATTATTATCATATCCATATAGAAGGAAAAGGAAAAGTTAGTTAAAAATGTTTATAATACAGACTGCTTATTAAGTGGTGTAACTGGTAAAATAAATATATGTTGCAAGACAATACATGGAGAAGAATAATTTGGCTTAAAAAAAAATCTAAATTACTAAATAACAATGGCAACACCTGTGGAAGCATTAAGAGAGCAATTCCCCACCACAGGGAATTAAAAGATTGTTGAATGGATGGGTAAAAAGGACTGAAAACATGGTGACTGGGTGGCCTGAAGAGGGAACGTTTGGTCTTGCTGTATGTGAAGAAGCGTTTCTGGGGATTCTTCAAGAGTAAAACAAAGACAAAAAGTGTCCCCAGTTTTGTTGCTTATGGAGAGAAAACTGCCTCCAATCCTAGCACAAAGGCGAGTCTGTTCAACGAGTATTTTCAATCCCTATTTACCCCTCAGCCTTTAGAACGAACATACCCGGATATAACAGTCTTCAAACATGTTCATTTGGGTGATTTAAGGATTACTGCCCATGAAGTTGAATCAGTTTTGATTAACCTTGATACCAATAAAGCATATGGGCCTGACGGGTTACCAGCTCGGATTTTAAAAGAATGTGCTCGTGAATTGGCTCCATCACTTTGTAGTCTTTTTAACAAATCTCTTCAAGCTGGAGAATTACCACTTGATTGGCTAAGAGCAAATGTTATTCCAGTCCATAAAAAATCTGACAAAGAAAATGTGAGTAATTATCGACCGGTATCGTTAATGTGCATTTGTAGCAAGGTGCTGGAAAGGTGCATACTTGATTTTGTCTACCCTCATGTAGTGCCTGTTCTACATCACCTGCAACATGGTTTTGTTAAGGGTAGGTCCACAACAACTCAGTTAATCCAGGTATTTCATGATGTTGGCAAATGCTTAGATCAGTCCGGACAAATTGATATTTTATATCTAGACTTTTCATCTGCTTTCGACTCCGTCCCCCATGACTTACTTTTATATAAACTCCAGACATACGGATTTCATGGAAATCTTTTAAAGTGGTTTACGTCGTACTTATCCAATCGTAAACAAAGAGTTGCTGTCGATGGTGCCCTATCATCCTGGTCTCCCGTTAAATCAGGGGTTCCACAAGGATCAATTTTGGGCCCTTTGATGTTTCTGCTGTATATTAATGACATGCCAGACTGTGTAAGTCCTGAGACTAGGGTTGCCTTGTTTGCAGATGATTCTAAATGCATAAGAGAGATCAGAAACACGCAAGACTGTTCACACCTGCAGTGCGACCTAGAAAACATCTTGGATTGGAGTCGTAAATGGGACATGAGATTTAACGCTGGTAAATGTAAACTATTGAGCGTTACAAGGAAGCGAATTCCCATTCTTCACCATTACACAATGAATGGTAATCTAATTGAAAAAGTCGACTGCATGCGTGATCTTGGGATTGTGGTGTCATCAAATTTATCATGGGATGCACATGCTAATGTCTTGGTCAGTAAAGCAAATCGCATGCTTGGATTAATTCAAAGAACTTGTGGTCATACGTGTTCAGTTCAAACAAAACGAAAACTGTATATTTCGCTTATAAGACCACTTTTAGAATACTCCACCCAATCTTGGGCCGTATCATCAAAAAAATCTCTCCTTCATATTGAAGGTGTGCAAAGGAGAGCCACTAAGTACATTCTTGGTTATAATGATTGTGTTGATAGCAATTATAAAGCCCGACTAATGAAGCTTGATCTTTTACCACTGGGCTACAGACGCGACATATTTGATTGTGTATTCTTGTGCAAATGCTTGAAGGGGGAATATGACATTAACTGCAACCATTTTGTTTCATTTCAAAATGAGGATACATTTTTAATGAAAATTCAAAAATTTAGGACTGAAACTTTTCGCCATTCATATTTTAACAGATTATTTTATTTGTGGAATGCCAGTCACCTCTATCAAATTTCTGATACTACAGCTGCTTTTAAATCGAAGCTATTTCATTTTTATACAGAAAAGTTCAACAACTATTTTTCTTCTGATGATTCATGTACATGGGTTGGCAAATGTCATTGTTCACGTTGTCGTCTGTCCCTCTGATGTTACTTACACTTGCTGATAAACTGTCTTATTTTATTATGTATATATGATTTTTTTTTTTTTTTTTTTTTTTTTCCTTCCTTCTCATTGTTCAATTGTCTGTACATGTTGTGGGATGATTGCCTCACAATAGGTGCCTTGCCACCTGTGCGATCATTTCCTGACTTCTGTCAAAGCTTAATAAATAAATAAATAAATAAATAAATAAATAAAAGAAATGATGGGCATCGTAACAAATTATGCTTCAACAGACGGGTCAGCGAAGAGGGCTGAAGACAGAGGACAGGAGCTGGCGATTCTGGAATTGTTTAGAGAAAAGGGAATGTAAACATACAGAATCAGGATAAACATTTTGCGAAACACAGTGAAGCAGCTGCGTCTCAGTCAAAACCATCTGAAAAGTTGACTGAGAATGACTTGTATAACCCACCACCTTACACCCCCCTTATGTAGGAACAGAGGGAAAGACACCAGCTGAAAAAACCCTGTATCCAGTCATTTCAGATTTGGAAAATCCAATGATTTGCCCTGCAGTAAGTGGTACGCTGGAGGTAAGTGGGGTAATAGACCAAAATAGTGATGAAGGAGCAATAAATAGAGAAAGGCAGAAATTAAAAAATCAAATTCAGGAATTTAGAGAAATTACTCATATGATACAGGGATAGACAGAGGAAGGGAGGAATTACAAGAAGCAAATGAACAATTAGAGCTTGAGGCAGCAGAACAAGAATGGCTGAATGAATGGAAAAAAGGCAGGAGCAAATAAGGGAGGAGATTAAGGGGAAAAAGCGAGAACAGCAGCAGGGAGAAGCCAAGCATTAGTGGGATTAAATGTGCAAAAAGGCTGGGCAAAGAGAAACATACTTTAAAAGGCAAAGGCCAAAGTTACTGGCAAAGTCCCAAAGGAGTAAGAGTTTGAGGTTGAGTTTGAGCCTGAGGAAGAGAGGGAATTGATGTTTTGTGACAGCTCTGAGGAGATTGATCCTCCTCCATTGGAATCAGATTCAGAAGGACAGGAGACAGACTCTGAGAGTGAAGGGGGTTTGGAACTGCCAAAACGTAGAAGTTCTAGGTCAGTTAAAAAACCAGAGAGGTTAGGGTATACTAAAAAAGCATGTCCAGTCGCAGAAAAAATCATGTTCCACAATATGTTCCCTCGTCTACCCAGGATCTTCAAAATGTAATCCTTTGTCTCCCTGATATTCAGGAGGGGGCGAGCCACTGGATTAGGGCACTGGAGGAGGAGAGGATGGGCAAGACGTTGGCGATGGGGGACGTGAAAGCCCTCCTTGGGAAGGTTCTGGGGGTGGACAAAATGCTGGAGATAATGTACGCTGCTGGACTGGACAAAGACCACATGAGAACTAATAGCGTGGATGGTGTTTCTGTCAATCCATACCGTCCCCAGATATGGGAGGCCTTGAGAGCTGCTTATCCAACCAGACCCGCACTTTGATTTTGAAAGGGGTGCTGATGGGGGAGAATGAGCTGCCTGCAGCGTATGTAGAGACTCAGTTGCGCAGATGAAGAATGATGACGGATCGGGATGTGCAAGGGGATCCCATACTTACAACACTTTTCCGTCAAGCCATCCGTGAAGGAATGCCAACTGCCGTCAGGAGCCGTCTGGATGAAGTAGTGGGGCTGACTACAATGCTACATCGTGAATTTGTGGACAATGTGGTGCATGCAGTTGAAAAACATCGGAAAGAGGAAAAGAAACTGGACAATCAAATGAAAGAAACTCAAAGAAAAAAAAGATAGTTCCAGTGATGGCACACTCTGAATGGGAGGAGTCTCCAGAGAATGAATCTGCCCCTGGACCAGACCCGGGGAGTGGCCCAAGCGGACCCCAGGGCAGACCTCATCCCGTGGTCATTTTCAACTTCTTCGGTGTTCCTCCTCCAGTGGCTACAGCTCAAGGTCAAGGTAAGATACAAAGATTTGGGGGTGAAATTGTAAGAAATGTACTGGGGAATAGGCCAGGGATCTATAGGCAGGAAAATCAGCAGAGGATGCAGGGACAGATGGGGAGAGGCCCTCCTGTCTGCTGGAACTGTGGCCGACGGGGACATATTTGGAGATTTTGTACTAATGGTATGCAACAGCAGTGGCAGCCTGTCGGTTCCGAGTCAGCAGGAGCTCAGACTCCAGCTCAAATTCAGGGACCAGTAAATTACCAAGGGGCCCAATAGGGGTCCCCAGAGAGCCCAGGCCGTGTAGGACAGCATGTACTTAAAACTAGAAGTCCAGCTCAGGAGCCCATAATCAGTGTGGAAATAGGAGGTAAAAATATCCCTATGATGATAGATACAGGAGCTACATGTACATGTATTAGAAAAGAACATGCTGCTCACCTGCCCATGTCGGGTGAATATGTACAAACAGTAGGGTTCTGGGGAAAGACTTAATTAAACCCGACAACACAACCGGTAAGTCTGTTCGGGAGGGATGCAATTTTAGCTTTGGGTCTAAATTTAAATTGTGCAGAAAAAGGAATTGATTTAACGGGGATGTATAGTATACAAACAAAAGAAGTGAATTACCAAATGCAAATGTATATTGCTCAGGGGATGTAGAAGATCAAATTAAAGAGCAGGTTTGGAGTACCTGGGGAAAATATGTAGAAGCCCAAATACCCCAGGCTACGTGACCAGAAACTGAGTTACATGGTACAATGATGTTTGATCCCACTCAGGACTGAGAATTAGAGAAAAGGTGGACAATTAATATTGATTTGAAACAAGATATTCAATCAGCAGCACTCCTTATAGGCCCAGAAGGAGCCGCACTTAAAATTGAGAGAACAGGCTGGGTTAGGGAATGGTTTGGAACAGGCTGGGTTAGGGAATGGTTTGGAACAGGGTGGGTTAGGGAATGGTTTGGGCTGACGAAGGCAGCACCTCATGAAACACTAAAAATAAATCCAGGTTATCAAGCTAAAGAACTAGGGATGATGGTGAAAAGGGCTGAAATAATGCAATTTTGTCAGTCTGATAATCCATTAATTTGGTATTCAGAGGATCAAACGATGATTAAAATTATGATTACTTGTGAATTGAAAGGAAAAATAAAGCAAGTGAAAATTCCTATTAAATATTCTGAGTGTAAACAAAATGAAACAACATTAGACCAGTTACCCAAGCAATTGTGGTTACAACACGATACAGATGTGGGAATGGTGTTATCAGCAAATCCTGTTGAAATTTGGCTCAAACCACGTTGTCGAAATCCTTACAGATCACAATATCCTTTAAAGCAGGAAGCTATAGAGGGAATAAAGGGTACAAATACTGGCTTGTTGGAAGCAGGAGTATTAAGAAAAACTAAAAGTGTTTGTAATACCCCTCTGTTGCCGATTAAAAAAGCAGATGGAGAAAAATGGAGACTTGTGCATGATTTGCGAGCAGTGAATGAGGTAGTGGAGGATATGATAGCTGAAGTGCCAAACCCACCCACTTTATTAACTAACATACCAGTTACAGCAAAGTGGTTTACAGTGAAAGACCTGTGTTCTGCCTTTTTTAGTGTACCGTTGGCCGATAAGAGTCAGGACCTCTTTGCATTTACATATGAAGGTCAGTAATATACATACACTAGGATGCCACAAGGTTTTTAGCATTCTCCACATGTATTTAATCAGGTCTTGAGAAATTATTTGGGAGGTCTTGAACTCAATAGTGTTGTCCTACAATATGTGGATGATTTGTTGTTGTGTGCAGATACCAGAGACAATGTGAGGCTGATAGTATAAAATTGTTTAAGAGACTAGCAATGGGAGGACATAAAGTATCACAGAAAAAATTACAGTTCTGTCAAGAAAGGGTAAAATACTTGGGTAGATCTATAACAGTTGGTTATAAAGGGATAGCAGAAAAATAGATTGAAGCGATAATAAAAAATACCAAAGCCTGAAACAGTAAGTCAAATGATGACATTTTTTGGTATGACTGGGTTTAGTGCAGGCTGGATTGAAGAATAAGCATCGCTTTCAAGAAGAATAATGAGGGAGGCAGGACATGAACATTAAAAAACCAAATTGAAATGGGACATTAATGCAGATTTGGCTTTCAACCAAATAAAAGAGTTAATTCAAGCACTGGCATTAGCTTTACCTGATTATGGAAAACCATTTTATCTGTACGTGTCGGCCAGGAAGGGATTTGCAACAGCTGTATTAAAACAGAAGACATGTAAGGGGATGAAAAAACAGGCGATAGCCTATTATAGTACAGAACTAGATGAAGTTGCGGAAGGATATCCTCCTTGTTATCGGGGTTTAGCTGGGATATGGTGGGCATATGAAAAAGCTGTTACAGTAACAATGGGGTACACAGTGCGAATATATACACACCATAAAATAGTAGAAATGATTGATCAGGGCAAATTCGTATTGACTTCTGCACGGATTCACTGTTATCAGATGTTGCTAATCTTTCATGACATTACGCTTGTAAGATGTGATTCGGTGAATCCTGCGTAATTTATTCCATTACCATGTGACGGAATTCCACATGAGTGTGTTCCAGAGACTAAAGCATTTATGAAACTAAGAGATGATTTGAAGGCACATCCCCTGGACAGGAAGGATAAGTGAATTTTATTTGTAGACGGATCTTGTTACATGGATTATAAGGGAAAACATGCCGGGTTCGCTATAATTGAGAAACAGGGAGAGGAATGGGAAGTTTTGGAAGCAGAGGAATGTTTGCAGCCTTGTTCAGCCCAAACAGCAGAACTGATAGCATTGACTAGAGCGTGTGAATTAGCAGCAGGACAGGCCGCAGACATCTATACGGACTCAGCCTATGCTCATGGCGTATGTCATTTATTCGGAGCTGTTTGGAAAAATGGTGGTTTTCAAAAGAGCAATGGGAAAGCTATACAGCATAAAGAACAGATTCTGGATTTGATATTAGCAATGTTAAAACCAGAACAATTAGCGATAATCAAGTGTCAAGTACATAAAAAAGGGAATGATTTTGTGATCGCAGGAAACAACATGGCGGATGCAGTGGCCAGACAAGCCTCAGGAGCCACAGCGGCAGTAATTGCTCCAGTAGAAGCGGTGATCCATTCTCAGCCAACATTAGAGGATGTTAAAGAAATTCAACACGCAGCAGCGGTAAGTGAAAAAATAGAATGGAAAAGACGGGGAGCAAAAGAGGGAGACGACGAACTATGGAGGAACGCAGAGGGTCTACTTGTGGCTCCCGCTGCTTTACTCACTTTACTAATCAGCGAAGCTCATGGACCAGACCACTGTGCCCGTGGCCAAATTATGAGAACAATTAAAATGCAAGGATTTTGGTCTCCATACATGCAAAACTTAGTGGATCATCAATTGAGGCTGTGTGTGGTGTGTGCACAAAATAACATTCGGAAAAGTGTAACTGCACCTATAGGACATATTCCTGTTCCGGAAGGACCATTCCAACAACTGATGATGGACTATGTAGACATGTCAAAAAAGGAGCAGGCCAGACAACCAGAGAGCCCAGCTGAGGAGCGCCCGGTACAGCCTGGGGATCTGGTTTATGTACAGAATTTCCGGAGGAGGTGGAACGAACAAAGGAGAGCGGGCCCATATCGGGTAACAAGGACCAAACCAACCGCTCTCCAAGTTGAAGGTAGTAACTTTTGGTATCATTTAAATCACTGCACTAGAGCAGTAGGAGAAGATCGAGATGACAATGAGGATGAGGGCATCCTCTCAGAAGATCCGAGCAAAGGCCCGAGCGAGGCAGTTCTGCCCGATGCTGCTGATATTCCCATGGATGCAGACACCAACAGCCCAAGGGTGGGGGGTAGGAGCCTTAGATCGGACAGCACTTCACCAGTTGCTTCAGGGCTGGGCGGACGGAATAATGATCACCCCTATGAACGAGACTTCTCAGAGTTTAAAACAATTAATCTCAGAGATTTCTTTCCTGACCAACGAGACTGGATTGTTTAATGAGACTTCAGTTGATGAAATGATTGAGGCTGCAGTACAGGAGAAAAAAAAAAGAGGTAAAAGCTGCAGCTATAAACCAAGAAGCTTACGGAGCTTTTAGCGTTGTAGCCCCCACCCTCTGCAATGCTCTCCCCCAAGGTCATCCGCGACTCCCCAACCCTGGATATTTTCAAAACTGCACTCGAAACCCACCTGTTCACCGTTGCCTTCAATATTTAGTCTTTGATCAGCTTGGAGGCTTGTTATCTGGTTACTTGTCGTCTTTGGTCTGTCTGCTCTGTCCCTAGTACTGTCCGTCTCTGGTTCTGTCCTGTATGTTCCACCCTCTGTAAAGCGACCGTGGGTTTTAGAAAGGCACTATATAAAACAAAGCTTTTATTATTATTACTATTATTATTAAGAAAAATCAAATGAAAATAATAATGAGCACACAAGTGATGACAAGGGCGATGGGAATGAAATAATTCGGCCAATAGGTGGGGAATCAATTTTCGTGAAACTTCTCACTGTAAATGGAATTACGAATCCACCACAGGAACAGGTTATTTAATGGAAAATACTGGGATTAATCTTTGTGATTTGTGTTCTACTATCAACCATATCGCTAGGATTGGTTTCAGGTATTAGACACCCAGGAAAGAGAAAAAAAAAAATAGTTGCAATTATGATGTTGACCTCACTCATATTTTTGACGTAACTTACAAGGCAGTGCGCTTCAGTGCCAAAGCACAGATAAGAATTACAAGTAATTCCTACTATATTGAATTCTTTAGTACGAAAATTTCAGAATTTCATTGCGTCATGTATGGGGATGACATGTTATATGCAAACTGGCCCAAAAAATGCAGAGTATGTCACAGCCACAGGCCCATGCCGGATCCTTCACAACGTCCTACTACAAACAGGATGTGGCACTGGCATTGCACGACTAACCATGACTAAGGACTGTTAATAATGTGTTGATTGTACCTAGGTAATATCACACTGCAAGAGAGGTGCAATATTTTTTCCTTTCCCTAGTCAAGAGTGGAAGAGTGTTTGGTAGCTCTTCTCAGGGCCGTAGACTATGCTTGGGACAGACGACAGAGAGCCTTCTTTATTTCCCTTTTGTAGAATCTATAGAATTCTATTTCTTATCCTATATTTAGTTTCTCTGCCTCTGGAAATCTGCCCTAAACGTGGCCTATGTTTTAGGAAACAAAATTGTCCTTACGATGTCACCTTCTGTAATGGGCCGTGCAAAATTACAATTGTGATCAAGTAGTGTGAGGCCATGATTGGGATGGCCTAAATGGGAGGATTGTTGTGGATTATATTTCAGTTATTCATTATATTTACTAATACTAATTACATTTCAGCATTATTCATTATATTTACTAATATCGATTCTTTATATTCACTTATACTGATTATATATTTTTTATCATTATTACTCAGACTAATAAGAAAACTAGCAATTAGATTTAGATTATATTTAGCCATCAATAATCATAATCAATAACCATATTATGTAAGCAGCAGTAACACACAAACAGATGAGCAGTGCTAATACACATACACATAAAACACACATACAAGCAGTTCACACACAGACACACACATACAATCAATTCAATTCACACATGCATGAGCAGCTCACCCACACATAAGCAGCAGGCTTCTGTAGCTTTGATTAGTAAGCAGGCTTCTGTTTAGTTGATTCAAAAACATAATCAGAGGGTGTATTTGATTCCTGTAGCTTTGATCAATATTTGTTCAGTAAAATTAGTTGTTACTGAAAACATAATCAATTGAATCATTTATGTTTCTGCTTGTGTCCTATTCATCTGAAAGTGTTTTTCCACTCTTGAACTGTAGTTTTCCAGTCCATGTTAGTATATATTCCTTTTATGTAAAGCGTTAAAAGAACGCTAATTTGGTACTTCATGGCCAGGGGCTACCCTCCGGGTTTGGATTATTGCTCGATTCAAGGCTGGAATAAAAGATAACTTCTGAAGATCTCGTCTCTCTCCACTTATTTCACAAAACAAGGGGACTTTAGAAAAAGTAACCATCTGGGCCCATCTGGTCGGGAAGACACAACACTGGCTGCCCTATATCCGGGGCACTGCCGGCTGCCCAAGGACCGCTGTTTTCGAAGCGGGGGTTTGGAAGGAGAAGGATGAGAGGGAAGAGGAGTGTGATTCCAGTAAAGATACAAGACGAAGAGGAAGAGAAAGACAAAGTCAATCAGGATGAAAGTGATAGAGCAGGAACCATCAGATAAACTTTAACATTTTACAGAAACAAGAATTCAGTGAAAATTGTTTAGTAGTAACTTCATAATTAATTGGTTTCATTCGGTTGTATTTATGAGTTTGATAGACCATTAAATACTTGCTTCTTTTTTTCCCCACTATTCAAATTGGTTTTGCAATGTCTTTGATTAATGTGATCGTTCTTAAACAGTCCAATCAACCACCAATTTTTTTGAAGATGTAAACATACTTTAAACTGGGGTAAACATAATGCCAAAGACAATTTTGTTGGAAAAAGGCTTTCCATTGCTGCAGAAGTACGGTCAAATCACAATGTTTTTTTTTTTTTTTTTTTTTTTTTTTAAGACAGCCCGGTCACGCAAGAATAAGTGTTGCTCATAAAGGCATTATTCAGCATGAATAATGTCTTCATAAATGAGACATAATGTCCTCATAAATTATAAGCAAATATCATGCTTTGTAAAGAGAGAAATAAAACATCTTAATTCAGCATGTGATGCCAGATTTGACAATGAAAATGTCACTTGACAATTTCACCCTTTGTAGCATTTAGCTACCAGCCACATCGTCAGTTCTATCACATTTGGCATCACATGCCGAATAAGGAGTTGTTATTTTACCCTTTACAAAGCATGACATTTGCTTATGTATCTATGAAGACATTATGTTTAATTTATAAAGGCATTATACATGATGTATAAAGCCTTTATGAGCAACACTTCATCAAAAGCGAGACCGACAGTCCTCTTGGAGAACCATTACCACAATAAAAATGCATTTAATCTGCTAAATTTATCGGAGAAAGAACTGAAATGGTGTTGTCAGGAAACGCTTTCAAATTTTGTCCTTGTATAATCAGTCTCTTAAAGGATTCAAACCTAGTGTTATAATCATTTCTGGACAGGATGTGTCCTTGATAGTAAACAAATCCCCATAAAATAGTTCTAATAAGACAATTACCTTTCATTTTACAGCATATTGATAATGCAAGAAGACGAAATCCAAGTGTTTGGTGAAGAAAGTCCCATTAAAATAAAGCCCATGCTGTGGTGTATCCTCCCGGGGTCAGACAGTAAAGGTCCCGCCATGTGTCGGTTCTGTCCATTAACTCTACCAGCTAATTTCAGTTGTTAGTCATACTTCCTGGTTGAAGAACTGAGCCAATTGACAAGTCTTTGTGGCAGGTACCAAAGTCTGGGGAGAACCTTTACCCTCTGAACCAGGATAACACCCCTTTGCCCTCAAAGAATCAGAGTGGATGGAGATATTGAGCTGAAATAATCCGCTTTCTTCATTCAACAAATAGGACTTGCAAATAGTTTTGAGACCATGACCTGGGGTGACCCGGTGATGAATGACCCCATCAGGTATGTCTGTGATATAGCAACCCCTTCAACTGCCCAATAAATTATGATCTTTGGTGGCCATTATCTCCCCATAACACAGCACAAATGAAGGGGCACTGAATCAATTGAGTTCTCCTTGTGTTCTCTCGCATTTAATCCAATCACTGAATCAGATTCATCAGGCATTACTCTGTCCACGGTATCATCACCTTAAAAATGGACTTGGATATACATTATATAGCCCATCTCAAACCACAGGTCCACCTGCTCTCCTGTGTGCTCCTACACAATACTTCCCAAAGAAACAAACACATTTCTTACATTTATACATTTGTTTTATACATTGCACAGTTGTTTTGTCATTTTGCCTATCTGTTGGCTTACAAGTGTAAATGTCGCTTGACCAGACACGTGTGTGGCGGCATCAAAACTAGCTCTGAGTGCAAGAAAGTATTTGCGTCCATATGAGATCGGATTGCCCCAGCATTTTTACCTCGTTTTACCAGTTCGAGCACGAGCACCGAATGTTCCAAATCTGCATTGAATTTTGACGCAGGTCCCGCCAGCTGTCTGTGTTTGTTACTCACCCATGGCAGTTTTTAGCAGTGAATCAGGAACTTAAAATCAGCAGCTCAGTTCACATTCTCCACCATCATCTGACAGGCAGCCAAACAGTAGAGCAATAGCACAACTTCCGCGCTTTAAAAATAATAAGATTTTGCTTGTGGTGATGACAGATGGTGATTTTGAAAATGAAGGCGGGGCATGTGCTTCCCCACCATCCACTGTGGAAATTTTGCCCTGGGTTGCATTCTATATAAAAAGGCTAGGGCCAGTCATTACTTAAAGGAGCTGCGTCACGATTACTGCACATGCTCAGAACATACATCCTAAGAAAGTGAATCTGCTTGACTCAAAGTCAGACTGATTCATCCTCGCCAATCCGTCTTCGTTTTGCATTGTATTCATTTGTTTTTTTTCTATGGCATTATGCTTTTCATACTTTGGAACTTTCAAAGTGCCATCCTAAACTTTAGCCATGAGATAGGAAGAATGCAAGGTTGTTTCCATCGCCTGTAATCAATGAAGAAGAAAAACATCTTCTAGATTTTGACTTGCAGTTGAGCAGATTTACTTCATTCAAAGAGCAGCGACTGTGACACAGGTCTTTCAAGTCGGAGGAAGCATGGGCCAAAGCACTTTCATCAAGTTGATGGGACAGGTTGATGCTGCGGACTAGAGTTTGACTGTGCTGTTATATATCCTGCCTTAAAAAAATAAAAAATCCCCCTATCCCAATTTTCTCACCAAACATCCAAGTGGTACCAAATCTATTCTCAATGCTTTCAATGAATGCCAAAACTCTAGGTAATGCGAAATTCCAGCCCTTAAATATGTCACTGATGAACTATAAAAAAATTTCAGGTCACGAGCTGGATATCATGGGAGGTAAATACTGACAGCGCCCTCCATAATTATTGGCACCCCTGGTTAAGATGTGTTCTTTAGCTTCTAATAAATTCCGTTTTTTTCTAAATAATATAGGACCACAATGATAAAAGAGGAAAATCCAACCTTTAATTCAAGTGCATTTATTCAGTGGGGAAAAAAATCCCATATTAAGGAATAATTCTTATACATCAAATCATGTGTGCCACAATTATTATTATCCCTGATGTTAATACTTTGTACAACCCCCTTTTGCCAACAAAACGGCATCTAATCTTCTCCTATAATGTTTCACAAGATGGGAGAATACAGAAAGAGGGATCTTTGACCATTCCTCTTTGCACAATCTCTCTAAATCATCCAGTGACCTGGGTCCTCTCCTCTGCACTCTCCTCTTCAGCTCACTACACAGGTTTTCAATGGGGTTGAGGTCTGGGTACTGAGATGGTCATGGGAGGAAATTTATTCTGTGTCTGGTGAACCATTTCTGTGTAGAATTGGCCACATGTTTAGGGTCATTATCTTGCTGATTTTGATTTAAAATGTCCTGGTATTTCAAAGCGTTCATGATGCCATGCACCCTAACAAGGTTCCCAGGGCCTCTGGAAGAGAAACAGGCCCACAGCATCACCGAACCTCCCCCATATATCACAGTGGGCATGAGGTGCTTTTCTGCATACTCATCTTTTGTGTTCCGCCAGACCCACTTAGAGTGCTCGTTGCCAAAAAGCTCCATCTTGGTCTCATCTGACCAAAGCACACGGTCCCACTTGAAGTCCCAGTACCGCTTAGCGAACTCCAGGCGTTTGTGTTTATGATTGTGAGTGAGAAAAGATTTTTTCCGTGCATGCCTCCCAAACAGCTTGTAGGCATGTACATAGCGCCTGATGGTTGCTTTGGAGACTTTGTGACCCCAAGATGCAACAAATTGTTGCAATTCTTTAACAGTGAGCTTTGGAGAACTTTTTATTTCTCTTACCATCCTCCTCACTGTGCGTGGTGGCAGAATAATCTTGCGTCCTCGTCCAGGCTTGTTTACCACTGTTCTAGTTGTTTTAAACTTCTTTTGATTTCTCAGACAGTAAATATGGGCAGGTGCAGGCGAGTGGCTATTTACTTGTAGCCATTGCCTGACTTGTGACGGTCAACACGCATCTGCCTTACTTGAATGGTGTGTTCCTTTGTCTTTCCCATGTTGAAGAGTGGATAAGAGAAATGGCCTCTGTGTCACGTCATATTTATACCCCAGGGAAACAGGAAGTAATTGATTAAATAATTAAATGTTCCTAGATACTCTGATCAACATTGTAAACTACTGTAGAAATTACAGAAATACTTCAATCACACTTAATTCCTAGGAATTGTTAGGATGCCAATAATTGTGGCACAGGTGAATTTATGAAAAATAATTATTTCTTAGTCAGGGATTTTATTCCCTTAAAATTCACTTGAGTTGAAGATTACATTTTTCTACAATTTTCAGTGTGAGAGTATGGTTCTGCAGTAAAAATTGAATTTATTTTAAGGCTTTTAAAACATCTTAACCAGGGGTGCCAATGATTATTGAGGGCGCTGTACAGTTCATTCATAGGAGAGATTACAGGTGAAATACCCTTCAAATACAAAATAAACATTCTAAATATCCTTGCATTGTGCAGTATCCAAACCTTGTTGATTTTAGCTTTGCTATCTAATACTACCCTGCTAGCTAGCGTGACAGCAGAGATTATGAGGATAACTTAAGATTATTATTTATGTTCATTGCATTCATATTGCTTACAGTGAAGTTGTTTACATATAGCTAATAGCAAGACATCTTTTTCTGACTCGGGAATGATATATCAAGTGGTTGGATTAGGTTTGCGAAGGAAAGTAATGATGCTCTATGCACCACTCCTCTCCCCGTTCTCTACTGCTGGCGGATTGCATGTGCACACCTTTCAGGAAAGTTGTTTTGGAAGATGACTGAAATGAGGGGGCATTTTTTTCTTTTCGTTTCCTTCAAAATCTGCAATGTGCTAACTGTTTTATCCAAAAACCTTTACCTCAAATAAATATGATAGAGATTAGTTGGCGCACTGCTGACTGACACTGCGTATCGCATTGCACAGTGGAAACAATGGAAACAAAATGTCCTCTTATTCCGAGTCGCTACTCTACGCATACCCAGACTTTAGCTTAACCAATTGCCAATCCCGGTTATGTTTTCCCATATAGTCAGGGAATAACTCTCACCACACTCTCGATTTACTTTCTCACCTCTGCATTTTATTTACAATTTTCCACACATGGCTGCAGCGATGCTGATGGAATTCTCACTGAGAATGGGCATGCCGTCATTATGCTCACTCTTCAGCAGAATATCCTCAGCCCTATCCCGGGGTTGTAACAGTGCTTTAGGAAAAACAGTTTTTGGGATCCTCGTACTTGCGGCAGTCCTAGAATCCAGGGTCCCAAGAGATTTCCTGCTGTTTCTCTGACTCCGCAAAGCAGATGATTTCGTCTCCAGGCCGGAAATCCACCTCCTGATCCAGAGAAAGGCCACATTCCATTCCAGCCTTTACCGTCATCACCGCGTCTTTGTGGTGCTTTAGTGTCGTCAGAGAACCTGAAAAGGAAACAGGAAGTGGGAAACAGGGAGGAGGAAGTGGGAAACAGGAAGTGGGAATAAAAGAATTGTGCTGTAGGCACAAGGTGTGACTGTGTAGCAGTTACTTCATAAGGCCAGACTTTTTTTATTACTTGTTTCTCGGACTTCTATCCTGAAGATTTAATTGAGGAGGGAGGTAAAAAAAAATTTTTTAAAAATCAACATTTTTCAGCACTTTTGGGTTTTTCAAAGAATGTTCAGCCAGTATTTGCAAAGGAGGGAGAAATAAAAATAAAAATTTTTTTTGAGGAACATCAAGGATTATGGTTATGAGGTTAATCGAACTTGTCTGGCATACATTATGTTCCTTCCACATCGGCAGACAGAGGATAAATAAAAATAAAAAAAAATTCTTTCAATATCGGGGCAATCAATGATCGGCGGATCCGCGAAATGGCAAAAAAAAATTTTTTTTTGGTTTTCAGAATTGGGTAGTCAGTGGATCTGAGAAATAAGTAATAAAAAAAGTCTGGCCTAAAGGACAGATGCCTGCGCGCAGTACTGAGACTGACATAACAGCATATGCGTGGAGCGTAGACTGGATAAAAAGATGGACGAAGTAACCGTGACAACACCCATTGGTTTCAGCATATCATAAAGGAAGCCTCGATTTTGGCAATTTGAATTGCGCCATGTTGTCATTTTGACACCGGATGTGATTTCTATTGGACGAGAGCGAGAATCAAGATCCGGGGAGGGACGCGAGAGGTGGATCTGACCGTATCGGACGAGGAACAGAGGATAGCCATGCCTCTAAAGCATATTCCGGCTTTATTCTTTATTCTAGTCTACTTGGGACCATAATTTACAAAAATGTACAATACTGATCTATCGAAGGAGACTTGAAACTTGCTATACCTACCATAAGATAAAGTGAAAATTTTTTTTATACAGTCTATGGTGCGGAGTACCATCAAATTATCATTGATTTTATTTTCAGTGGAACAAACAGATTCAAACAACTACTAGAATTCCAAATTCTCAAGTCTAATTCAACATAGAAATGGGTCATCTTGGGGGATAACGCCAAATTTGTGACGTTAAGCGTACTCCGGATGGAACTTATATAAACTTAAGGGAGGCAATCGTGTGACTCAGAAGCATGTCCCCATAAGGCCTGAAAAATTCAAACATAACCTCATAACCCCAACTAGCATATTAACTCCGCCTTTTAGGAAACTGGCAGCTGGTTTACCTTCCCACAGGACGTCCCGTCCGCGAATGAGACGGAACCTCTTCCTCTTGTCAAGCTGCCCTGTCAGCACCCGGCAACCGGCCACGCCCACCTTCTTCTTCGCCTCAGTTACCTCAAATGTGGCCAGCACCGATGCTTCCCCTGTAAAAACAGCACAGTGTTTACAGCACCGATACATCCCCTATAAAAACAGCACCATCTTTACAGCACCGAAGCATCCCCGATGAAAACGGCACAGAGTCTTTCCAGTACCGATGCTCCTCTATAAAAACAGCACAGTCTTTACAGCACCAAAGTATCCCCGACGAGAACAGCACAGAGTCTTTACAGCACCAGAGCTTCCCCTATAAAAACAAAACAATCACTACAGCACCCACGCCTCCCCTATAAAAACAGCAGAGTTTTTGCTGCACTGACGTCTCCCCCATAAAAACAACATGGAGTCTTTACTGCATTGACGCCTCCCCTATAAAAACAGTACAGAGGTTTTACAGCACTGACGCTTCCCCTATAAAAACAACATGAAGTCTTCACAGCACAGTCTCCCCCATAAAAGTAGTCTTTGGAGCACAGATTAAGACTTTGGTTCGGCTATGGTCATTCGGTGTTACCGTCACATGACAATCAAAGCGTTCCCAGGCCTCTCATTGGCTTTTTGAGGGATAAAAAGAAGACAAACTCCAGTTTTTATTGTTCAGTGCCATTCTTGTAATTTGAAGCATTGAACAAATTTACACAAAAAAATCACCAAAATTCCAAGTCACACTATTGAGACACAATATGGGTAATTCTCCCATTTAATTTTAGTTTTGTGCAAAATATCTTTCACTTTTAAGTTCTTCCAAATCACTTTGCTTGAACTAAATTACATAAACCTGAAACAAAACAAGATTCACCAGCTCGAGTAATAAATGGTTAGTTAAATGAATGTATGGCTCTAGATCGACTAGTTTCACCAGTTAACCTACCAATTCATTAATTTGATTGGTAAACATTTTTTCACTCTTTTTATTCAGTTATTTACAATATTTCTCAATATGGATGCAGAATTTTTATTCTTCATGGCATGTTTGGATATTTCTGTCATGTGCTCAAGATTGGAAATGAATAACCACCCTAAACTTGCACTGTGCCTAATTAAGACAAATTTACAGCTTGTTTTATGACTGCGATTGTGGTTTGAACACAAACCAGCACGCACAGTGGGCCCTCAGGACCAACACAGCACCACCACCACCTACCCACACCAGGGCCAAATGCCATTATCTTTCATGACACTGAAGTATTTAAGCAGAGACCATTCAGCTTTATGTTGTGCATTCTAACACACTGTATTTCAGAACAGCGAATATGGGTCCAGACTTATGGCAGTCAGCTCCAAGTTGCAGGTAGTTATGTTTGTGTTTTTTTAATCATGTAAAAATTGCTTTCAATCAAGTGTCACAATGAATGAAGTTTATTTCGGTCTCAGTTACAATCCATTGGCATTTACAAAAACAAGATAAATTTCTTTTCCAGAGGCCGAAAAGGTGTAGGCTGAAGCCAAGGCTTATTGTGCCTACCCTTCTTACATACGTGTTAAGTTACAAACATACAATTACAATATCACAATGTCATGACATATCAGAAAACAATAATTAATTCAGACGCACATATAAAAGCAAAATCAAAGGATTAGTAAGTACATATTATTTCGATTATAATTATAATAAAGATCTATATTTATCTATTACCATGGATTTATACATTTTTTTAAATTGACTGATTGAGCTGCAGAGTTTTAATTCATTGTCCAATTTGTTCCATAAAGATATCCCTTTAACGGATACACATTTGCTTTTGATAGTAGTTCTTATTTTGGTGTTTTTAAACATACATATACCCCTTAAATTATGATCACTCTTTCTTAACAAGAAAACAATCCAAATACATGAAATACTACCAGGCCGCAGTGCATCTGCCAGGGACATCACTGCTGGTCTTTGACCTGCACACAAACCCTGATTCTGTTCTCATTCGGCTAGTTGTATATGCTACAGCAGGAGTGCTATTTTAACCTTCATATGAGAATTAAACCTGGAAAATATTTTTTTCTTCCATTCAAATCCATAGGTAATTACTAGAGTAAGAAAATATGAATTTAATTTTAGGAAGGCTGCAAATGATGCTAGTCTGGGGAAATCTAGATATTTTACAGTAATTTTTAAAGAACATTGTTTAGTTTTCTGGAACCAGCGGGTAAAAACCAGCCAGATATTGATCACTGCATGACGGTGGTTGGTAATGCCGGCCCTGGGGAGGTCCCGTCATGTACGCTGGTTTAATTTACAACTGCAACTGCAGTCACAGTTTTAAACAGCTCTTTATCTTCCTGAATTACATCATTTTATTACTGGTATTAAGGGATTATTTACCCTCTAAAGTTGAGGTGCTCATTCCTGTGCCATGGGGGGCTGAGATTATGCAAGTTTTGATTCCAACCTACTGACAATTCTGTAAGAATGTGGACACAGGACAAGAAAATTCAAATTGATTTTACTGCATTTTTTATTTGTTCAAGGCAAAACTAGGACATCAGAGGCTCAAACTGATGCTGCTTTCTTGGTTTCATTTGTATGTTCCGAGTACCAAACGTTTTTTTTGCATTCATGTGATTTTCAGCATCTTGAAGGCACAAAATTTGCTGTAATTGGGAGAGAGCCTTGTCTATCATTCATTGTCCAGGAAGATCCACATAACTGTGTTCAAATTTATTTGGTAACAGTCAAAATTAAGGAAAATAAAGAAAAAGGGGTATCTGAGCAGCACTGGCCCTATTATTTGGGTGTTATTAAGAGCAGACCTTACGGTAACGTGAGTCACCCATCCTCCTGGGCTTTCTTAAGCCTCAGTCCATGGATAGTTATGTCAGTGTAATTATACTACTTGCAAAAGAACCTTCAGTGTTGGTTATAGATCATATGATTTTCAGTTCTGTATCAGTTCTATCTTTTAAGAAATTTGGAATTGAAATGAAGTGATGATTTTGTGTGTCCTTTTTGCGTAACATGAGTTACCAAGCTGTTGGTGCCTCCAATTCCCACATTTCGAGGGACAGAACTTTTCTTTCCCACTGGTGTATGTACATGGGTGGGATCTACCTACGTGCATTAAAACATTTGTCACAGGAGACTGACAATGACATGGCAGCTGATTGAAAATTGAAATTTCTCTTGTGATCTGGAAAAACCTAGTGAATTTATCAGTGGGAAGGATTCTTGCGAATGAACAAAAACCTATGGATTCTGGATTCTAACCAAAAAAAAAAAAAAAACTACAAACTTGATCCAGACAGTTCAAATAACACTAATAGCTAGCGTTTTAAGATTTTCACCACTCTTAATTACTGCAAAAGAGGGTCAAACTTAGTTTCTCCCAAAAGTGAAATATGTACTAGGTTTTTCCAGATCACAGGAGATTTCACTGATTAATGCACCTTCAAACAGAGAGAAAGGAACTCATTGTGTGATCAGCCAGTGCAGTGATTGGTTAGAATTAAAACCTGCATACTCTCAGTGGCAAATGATTGGGCACCACTGCACCAAAGCATGCGTGTGAAAAAAGCTTTCGAATTTTTAACGGATGAAATGAAAGATAATGATTAATTAGAGTCATAATTACATTTCTGAGCACGCTACCTTTTTCCTTTCACACAATGCCAACTGAATGCTTTCAAATGCTGAATGTGAAATTTTTTTTTTTCCTCTTTCACTGAAAGTCTCCACCAAATCATAATCTGAACACGGCAGGTCTTTTCCATATCAGATGTCATGGGGCAGACGCACAAAATAATCCCTTGGAGTTTTCAAGACTGCCAACTAAAAAAACAATTCGCCACTTGTCAGGATTTCAGGGTCGCAAATGTAGCTGAAACAAAAACCAGTCTTCGGTGTGCAAATTACAGCCCTAATTGATGTAAGTGGAGAAGGGTTAAGAGGCAGGTGGACGCACCAATCACGTTCTCCTCCCGCGTGGGCGGGAGTTTGCTGCTCAGTTCCTCCTTCAGTTCGTCGATGAGCTTGTAGATGATGCGGTGCAGCTTGATGGGTATGCCTCTTTTTGCCGCACTCTGGAGCAGGGGCCGACTTGCCGACACGTTAAAACCGTACACCGTGCCTGCGGGACAGCGTCACACACTGGAGCGAACCTAACCACTGCATCGGTCACCCAGCTGAGGCTTTTATCTAACTAACTAACAGTAAAACAGTTAAACTAACAGTTCACTGTTAAACAGCTGGAAAGTGAGCAATAATTTTGGAAAAGGGTAACGCTCTTTCAGCAATGCTGATTTTAATGCAACAGAGATGACAGAGCTTGGAATGTTACACAGTGGCTGAAGCTCCTGGTGTTATAAGTGCAGTATTTTGTACGGTATTCAGTAAAAGAAATTGCACAATGAGAGCTCACCGGAGAAGGTCTCAGCCAGGTTGAGGTCGTTCTCAGAGATGTCCCCAACACCAAAATGCACAATGTCCAGCTGACACTGATCGTCTGCATCATAACTCGACAGGATGTCCAAGATGGCCTCTACTGAACCGTCCACGTCACCTACAAACAGAAACAGGCCCCTGTCCCTTCTGGCAAAATAGTATTTAAAAGGACGATGTCTGATCTGAAACAGACTTTCAAACTATATTCATGCATGTATGGCAAGATCTGTTCTAATCTCATTGGTCTCTTCGAATCCCTTCAAAAGGACATATGTCAAAATAAGTGTGACTGTGCCTTTAATGATGAGTGGCAGGTAGTGTGTGACTGTACCTTTAATGACGAGTGGCAGGTAGTGTGTGACTAAGCCTTTCATGATGAGTAGCGAGTAGCTTGTGACTGTACCTTTAATGATGAGTGGCAGGTGGTGTGTGACTGTACCTTTAACAATGAGTGGCAGGTAGTGTGTGACTGTACCTTTAATGACGAGTGGCAGGTAGTGTGTGACTAACTTTAACGACGAGTGGCAGGTAGTGTGTGATTGTACCTTTAATGACGAGTGGCAGGTAGTGTGGGACTGTACCTTTAATGACGAGTGGCAGGTAGTGTGTGACTGTACCTTTAATGACGAGTGGCAACCTGAGCTCCTGACTCTGGTCTCGCTCGCTAGGTCGCATGGCCATGCGGTGTTTCTCAGTCTTGTATCGGACATGCCTCCTCTGGTGCCAGGACAGGTGTGCTAGCGCCTCCCTTTCGCTCCGGTAGCTCTGGAGGTGCTCTTGCTGTTTGGCCTGAATCACCTGCAAGTCCTGCTGCTGCCTCTCCTGACTGTCAACGTACTGTCTCCACTCCACCACCTCCCGAGCTCGCTGCTGCAGGGCCGCCGAGTTATCACAACATTATTTCAACAGTAATACATGGTTATTATGTAAGGGATGACCAACTTGTAAGTGAGCATCACAAGGTTTTAAGGCATGATGCGGAGGCGAATAACCACCCAATGCAAAGCGGAGGGTGCTTGCCTCTGCAAAGTGCCTTAAAACCGTGTGATGCACACCAACGAGTTGATTTTCCCGCTTATACCATGGTCATTTGCCAGAAATATCAAATTAAAGCATTCAGACATTTTTGGCAAGAAACAAGCTGGTAATCATGAAACAGGCATAGCCAATACTATAGGCCAAGCTAGACTGTTGGAGCAAACTTAGTTCAGCTTAGCTTCATGGAGAGATTTTTTTTTTTTTTTCCCGCACACACTAACATCCTTTTACCAGCTGATGATTTGGTAATGGATTCCAGCTGAAAGGGAGATTATGCATAACATAACATTATGTGCGATTATGCAGACTGTAGCCAACTTCCTACACGCAATTACAATGAACTTATGACAGTTTCCGTAGAGCCAACAAGCTGAAATCAGTCTTGTCATGGCACGCAGCTAACAAAATCTCAACAGTTGCTTACACATGAAGTGGATATGTTAGCTTCCTTTGTAACCATACATAATTACTATTGTTTAATGAATAAAGCGTGATTACTTCGCTACTTTCCTATTTATGGTCACTATTGCTGGAGTACCAATTACTCTGTACTCAGTACTCAGTACTCAGTACTCTGCAGGATGCAACTTTGTCTGACGCCGCCAATATACTGGAGATAAATGAGTAGGTTTGTGTTATAACCAGCCAAATGCCAGTGCTCTAACGTTGCTATAGTTACAGGTTGGCTAGTGGATGAATTTCAAATGGTGAAACTACCATAGCCAAACTACCTGTGCGGTTCCAAGGTTTTAATGCATACCTGCCAGCCAATCAGAAAAGAGTATTCAACCAGGCCATGGTATAAAATGTTACAATTGGGTTATAACAGACTGTCAACATACTCTCTCCATCCACAGCACCACGTCACGAGCACACTGCTGCAGGGTCACTGAGTTATTACAGCATTATTACATTGTTACATAGACTCCACCCCCTCACCTCAGACTCCACCTCCAGGATTTCCTCCCCTGCAGAAGGCAGCTCCTTCCATCCTGAGATTGCCACAACAATGCTGGGCCCCGCCTCCATCAGGGGCAGGCCGTTCTCATCAGTGAGGAAGCGCACTTTGGCCCATGCCTTTCCCGCCACCAGCACGCAGCCTTTCCGCAGCGTCCCTCGCTGGATTATTGCCGAGGTCACAGGGCTGTGGAGGGGAGAGGACACCTAAGGAACAGATTCTTCAGACTAGGGCTCGGACCCATAACTGTTTCCCTGGAAAGGGTTAAATTATTCCAGATTCATGCATGCATCACCCTGGTCATGTGACACAGGTGTTACTGTAGAGGACCCACCCTTTTCCCCGATCAGTGCGGCTCTCAATGACGGTCCCCTCCACCAGGCCTTTGGGGTCCCCCTTCAGCTCCAGTACCTCTGCCAACGCCACTGTGGCCTCTGCCAGTTCCAGAAGGTTCTCACCCTGCATTGTGACAGGATGTGGGCCAACGAAAACAAATAAGGACAATGTAAACGCAAGAAACTCAGTAAAACATTGTGAATCGGCCAATAGGGCCGGTAAGTTAATAAAATGATAAAAATCTGGCAACTGCAATGCCAAGCGGAGATCAGTTGATTGGCAGAGGGTTAAGATGGAGGCAATTAATAGGTGGTGTAAGTAGCTGATTGGTGGAGGAGAAGGATGCAAGTAGCTGAGTGGTGGACGATAAGGATGCATGTAGATGATTGGTGGAGGGGAAGGAAGTATGTAGCTGACTGATGAAGGGACAAGACATGAGCAGCTGATTGGAGGAGGCTCACCTTCAGCGCGGACACGTGTACAGCCTGCACATCCCCGCCCAGCTCCTCACAAATGACATCATGCGCCAACAACTCCATCTTCACCCGTCGAGGATCCGCCTCCCGCTTATCACACTTATTCACTGCCACAATTATGGGGACTGCAAAAACACGGACACATTCCGACACTAAACATTCAAATTGCGATGCACGACAATGCACTGTTATGGTCATATAATGTGCTTTAATGTTGTGTGACATTGTGCACTGCAATGTAGGATTGTGACATACTGGACTCAACTGCAGATAGTGTATTAGGCAACGTCATTATCTAATAATGTTGCGTGTGCAAAGCTATGGAGCTAAAACACTGCCATGACGCAAAACTGAAAGAAAAACTTTGAAAGTTTGAAACCCCGTGTTTGAAAGCGCACAAAAGATTTTGAAACTTTGAAACAAAAGTTTTGAAGGTGAATATAGTGTTTTAATAGGCTGGAAAAAAATTCAAATCTCTGAAAACGTTATTCTGTATTTGAAAATTCATTCCAAATCTCGACAACTTTTCTTTTTTTTTTTCCTTTTCTTCTTCACTACTACAGCACTGTTTTTACAGTGTTTCAACAACACATTTTCAGAGTTTCAAATTTGGCCCTGTTCTCCCACAGTATTATTTTGTGATCCAGTTTTGAAACCTTGTAAATGGTGATCTGGAAAAAAAAACCCTCTGAAAAAAAGATTTGAAACTCTGAAAGAAGTTTTGAAACTGGAAAAAAAAACCCTAAGGCTCTGAAACTAAGTTTTGAATGTCTGTAAAATAGTTTTGAGTCTCTGAAGCTCTGAAACCAAGTTCTAAGTCTCTGTAAAAAAGTTCTGAAACTCTGAAAAGAGGAGGCAAGATTTGGTGTCAACCTTCTCAGCCTATTGGTTGCTGAAGTAAGCTTATAGTCCAATGACGTCATGACATATGAAATTGACAGACTGCCCCACCAATGCGGTGAGACAGCAAGAGTAGGAGAGCTCTGAGGAGAGCAGTCAGTCACGAGAAGGAAGCAGAAGGAGTAAATGTCACTCCTTTTTAGCTGATGTTAGTTCGATTGCTTAGCTACCAAGTTCACTAGCCTAGCTAGCCAACAGTTTGGTGCACGGATGTCATTAGAAAATAAATGAATAAAAAACCCATTATTTTGCCATCTCACCCAGCTAGAGTTGAACCACGAGCATTTATTTTATACCAAATATAGCTGCTCCCAAGTCTTAATTTGCTTGCTTAGCTTGCTAGCCAACAGTTCGGTGCACAGAATTCAATAGAAATACATGAATAAAAATTATCCATTACTTCGCTATCTCACTTAGCTACAGTTGAACCACGGTCATTTATGTTATACCAAACATAACTGCTCGCTAGCTAGCTCACTAACGCTAGCTAGCTTGCTTAGCTAGCAAGTTTGCTATGACGTAGTTCCAAACATGTTAGCCCTTTTTGCTTTTGCCACATTGAAATTCCAGGTCAAATTTAACTGACACTTTAAGTAACAAAGTGATAAAGATTGGACATGAAGGGCAAAAAATATGCAGACAACATGTTTAAGTTTTCTGATATAAATCTTTGATATAAATTTAAATCTTTAGCAAGTATGATGATTGTGACAAATGCAAGAAAGCATAGTGCAACAACGACCATCTGAGAGCAGCAATGATGCAGTGGATTTAGTAACCACAGCTGCAGCTAGCAATAAAATGAAATGGAACTAAGGACCGCACTCTTGCATATATGATGCAAGTTTTGGCGACATTGAAGCAACATAAATTAACATAATAGAAGTGAATAGTCTGCATATAAACACAATTACTGGACAAAAATACAAAAATGATTTCTTTCGCCAAGTATGTGACAACAATAGAATACCACAACTCCATGCCTGTCATCATATAAATATAATTGCACACCTAGGTTGTTAACAGCCTTCGCTTCATGTCGGCTTGCATCCCTTAACTGTGCAATTATTTTTATGTAATGACCGGTCTGTCATTGTTTATTGCAAACATAATGCACAGCACTATGAGACAGTGCACAGCACTCTTATTATAATATGCTGTATATTTCTCTAATGTAATTTAATTCAGTCATAAATTGTAAAGGAGAGTTCAGTAATGTAATGCATGGTAACGGCAAAATATATGATGTAATGTAATTGACTGTACTGCAGTATTGCTTAGGGCAGAGGTAGCTAACCCTGTTACTTGAGATATAGGAACGGAGTAAAAACCTACAGGACAGCATGTTCTGGATGGTCAGGAACACGGTTAACCCCTTTGCGCAGAAGCCAAATTTGGCTATTTTTGGGTTACCCACTTTAATGCTGTATAATTCAAGATTTAAGCTTCATAAAGAGGAAAAATGTGGCTCAATTCTGAAAAGACTCTTACAGCATTTAGAATTACATAATATTTCAGTTAATTTTCATGATTATGGTAGAGAAAATGAGCTGCAAACATAAAAAATCTTCATGAGAATTCACCATTGAAATTGCAAAAAAAATAATTCTGAGGATTGAAAAACTGCTGGGGCTTAAAACTATACATTTCTGGGATCATAAACTCCTTGACCACAAGTACAATTTATCTTCAACATTACATTCTAGATTACCTACATGCTTTTAGCCAAATTATACACCTATCCAAGTGTCTCCCCAAAGTCTCAAAATGAAGTCCTGTCAAATCATAAAAAAATCATGTATATAACACAAATAAAGTTTTAAGGCATGAAATTTAATATGAACAAATGATTTTCTGGTTGAGTTTTGTATGAATTTATCAATCTCAGTGCAGTTGAATATCAATGGTCACCAGTAACCACTCCAAAGACAAAATATGCCTTTTCTCCTTAATAAAGTTTAGAGTTTTGGCCATTTTACTTCAAAGTGCCCCAAGCCAGCACAAACACGCATTAAATAAACTTCTTATTAAACGGTTAGAACATTCACCCTGTAATGAAAGCTACCAGTCCCCTCTTCTAAGCTTACAAACTCATTTCAACGCTTATAAGGAATAAGTGCAACTCACTAACTCAGTAATATCTGAATTCTGAAATATACCTTATTTTAATAGAACAGACACTCCACTTTCAGGGAACAATCCATTGCCTCCCTGGATTCAAAAGAAACGTGCAATGAACGTACCAGGGGGTCCACCCAAATGCACGGGCAGTTCGCGTTTTAAACAGGAAAAAAACCTCGACATTCGACTTTGTAGAGTACGTATACATTCCAAAAACAAAACAACAACAACAGCAAAAAAATAACAAAGTAGCAGCCTCACCTTTTTCATGAATCCCAATTCCAGAGACAGATGTATCCTGTAGCAGGAACCCTCCGGTCCTGTTTCATTCGAAATAATTCCAATTGACCATATCCTTATCTCATTTAAATCCCCTAAATGTAACTGAACACTTCAAGGCCAGTTTTGCGATCGTGTTTTCTATAAATCGCGTCTATTTTAACCGCGTAATGTGCATAACGTAGACAGGATACAACCGAGCCTGCTGATACGCATAGGTTTGTATGCTCTCTGTTTGTCCAATCAATGTGTTTCACTTGCTCTAAAATGTTTAAACACTCGGGAATTAGATAAGAAAGGAGCCAATCAATACATTTTTACCAGGGTAGCTTCACGAGAGCATGAAGTGTAACTATACAATTACGCAGAAGAGCTTGAGCGTATGATTGAGTGATTGGCTATCAACGCCAGTACTCGGGTGGATATAGTGAAGCGCTGGATTTGTCAATGAATGGATCTGCGCGTAAATCCACGGTAGGGAACAACGAATTTTTTTGTATGTGACAACTGTAATTAACAGTAGAATGTGAGAGAATCAATACCATGTCGATTTTTTTGCCTCAGAAAACTGATTTTTCTGAACCATTACTTGGAATACTGTTGGCTCACTGTGGCTTAACTGGTTGCTACAGAGGATAACGATTTTTTCTGTGTCAAGATATCGTTTTTTTTAAACTGCTGGATCGATACTATAGGCAAGGATACTGACCAGTTTGCACATCAGGCTTAGCTGAGGAGTTAAATTCATGCAGCTCTTGAAAAACAGGGCGTGGAGTGAACTTCCCCATATTCAGAACCGCGTTCGAGGTCTGCTTGCTTGTGAACATTCAATAACTGATCCGAGGGTGCCATTTATTGATCGAGTACAATAACAGCGTGCTTCCAATTTGCAGGTCTATAGATGCGGGCGTCTATATCTGCAGAAAGGGGTTAAGGACCATGGATTTATTGCAATGTAATGAAATACTGTGCTGTGTATTGTAATGACGGTGTAATGCACTGCTGCAGGAGTGTCATTTATTGCAGGGGCAGTGTAATCTATTGCAACAACTATGTAATGCGTTGCAAAAAGAGTGCTATACAGTGCAAAGGCAGAGCAATACATTGTACTGGCAGAGTTGTAATGATATTGTAATGCATAGCAATGGCAGAGTAATGTATCGTCATTGCCGTATACTGCATTGTTATGGTGGTGTTGTGTATTGTAATGGCAGAGTAATGTACTTTAATGGAAGTGTAATGCATTGCAATGGCAGTGTATTGTAATGGCTGTACAATGTATTGTAATGGCAGTGTAAATGGCGGTGCATTACAGTGTATTGGCAGTGTAACGTATTGAAATGGAAAAGCAATGCATTGTGATGGCAGTGTAATGTACCCTTGGCTCTCTGGGCATGCTGTATGGACTCCACAGTCTGCTTCATCACCCCGTCATCAGCAGCTACGACCAGTATTACGATATCGGTGACCAGGGCGCCTCTGGCTCTCATGGCGGAGAACGCTGCATGCCCAGGAGTGTCCAGAAAAGTGATCTTCTCACCCGAGGGAAGCTCCACTGCAGAAGGGCACAGCAGGGGTCAAGGGTCAAAGGGCGCAGCCTGAGAAGACGCTTCATTATTGGGTGACTAATCTAATACGAACAGGCTGTATTCAAAGCAGGCGCAGGCTTTGGTATTGGTCCAGCACTTTCAGCATTCAGTCATGCATTTCCCCATAGTCCTACACTCTGGAGTTCCAGCGCACAGTTTAAATCAAGATTAGAATAAATACATATTTTAGATCTGGAAACAAAATGACTTTACCGATGGATCATATCTGCAGCCCTTGTGCTTTAGACCTTCCCTTCTGTCCCCACAGGCTCTGCTGCCACACCCTGTAAGCCACACCTACAGTCACTACAGCTCCCCTCCATCTCCCCGAAAAAAAAACCCTCCCAATTCCTCTAAAGGTCCCTCTCATTTCCACTGAAGGCATCTCCCACTATGACTTCAGACCCCTTCTCCTGACTCTGTACACCCTTCCCCATCAGGACAGACCCCATACCCATGGTACCCCAACCCCAGGAGAACCCCTGCCCAGGAAACCCCCGTACCCAGGAGACCCTGTGCCCAGGACATCCTGTACAAGGGAGAGACCGCGCCCAATTTACCATACACCCCAGAGACCCCATACCCCGGATATTCCATAACCAGTAGACCCAGAGCCCAGGAGAACCATACACAGGTCACCCTATACCCAGGAGATTCTACACCCAGGAGTCCCCATACCCAGAAAACCACTGTACCGAAGAGTTCCCGCACTCAGTTTATCCCTTAGCCTTAAGACCCCGTACTTCAGAGGCCCGTGCCCAAGTGACCCTATACCCCAGGTACCCTGTACCCAGAAAGGCTCCGATGTGCTGGGTGATGCCTCCTGCTTCAGACGCAGCCACCTGACTCTTCCTCAGGCTGTCCAGCAGGGTGGTTTTCCCATGGTCCACGTGCCCCATGATGGTCACCATGGGTGGGCGAGGCACCAGCGCTGCCGGGTCCGGAGGGGGTCTGGGAACAAACATATGAGTGTACACACAAGCAAACACAAAACACACATATACAAAACAAGCATACACAAAAGCGCAAGTATGATACCCAAAATCAGTGACCCACACAATCAAACTCTGATGGACCATACACTGGTAGAACGTGATGTTGAAGTCACACAAACAGAACTTGAGGGTACTCAGACAGCAAATACCTCCCACCAATAGGCATTTACCATAGACTGTATATAAAGATGGGCAATGCGCCTCCACTTCCTAATGCTGAACAAAAATAGAGCCAATAAATGCACACTGCCATCTTGCACATTTGGAGCCAGAGTCTGCGCAGTAGTGATCGTGGGGTTGAGCCGCATTATTGAGGTCCTTTCTATACACCCTCCTTACTCAGTCGTTATCACATTCCTGAGCTTTTTATGTAGCCCAACTAACTGGATTTGGTTCTACTATAACTGAAAGCTTGATAAAGTGTTCGCTAGTTCAAACCTTTTCCTAGTAGAATGGTATGAGGCAAAAACATCTTTGCTGCTTTCCTCGTCCTGTGCGTTGCTTAGCTCCCATTCCGATGTTCAGTGCCCCAGTCCGTCTTTACAAACTTGTGCTGACTGTCAATTGCTAGCTTGGTAGCCAAAACATTGAAAAAGCACCTCCTACAACCCCACTTCAAAAAAATGGGACCCAGCTCTTCAAAATAAGATACCTAAATACAGTCAAAGGATAAATAGAGTCCCCAGTAGCATGCATTTTAACATTAGCTCTAACTAGATGATGTTTCACTGAAGCTAGATGGACTAATTTTAGTTCATTAGCTATCAAGATTTGTTAATAGATTACTGTAGTTCGCAACAAAAATGGAAAGTAAAAAGCTCTTTCCGTTGAACATAGCATCACTGCTAACAGTACATAACGCTATATTCAGAACAAAGAGATATTGATTGCTATCTACTGTGAGTTGTTGTAGAATCCTGCTAAACTAGCTAGCTTGCTAGCTAGTGAACTGGTTTTATTTTTCAGCAGTTGCACCGCTGCTAATAAGATATGACACTATGCTCAAAGCAAAGATGTTAATGTCAATTTTTGTTGGACTTCTAAAATATCAATGGGTTATATTCAGTTGTACTAAGACCTAGGAATTAATGCATGTGTAATGTAACACATTATCTCTAATTGACTGTTGCACTCTAGCTCCATACAATTCCCGGAAATAAATCAGCAGTCGACTGCTAATCTCTCAGTTAAGGTAGGGGCACACTAACCATGGAGTGGAGGTGGGGCAGACACAGAGCCGTACTACTTCTGTTGCACATTGATTCAGCACCCTGCCATTTCCCATCCGCTAAAATGGAGGGGGTGGGCTTATAACCTGCACTGCAGCCAACAACTCAATGGTGGCCAAGATGTCTTTGCCTCACTTATGGGAAGTCGTTAGAGCATCCATCTTTATATACAGTCAATGGTTTTGATCCACTGGCATTTATAATCAGCAGCAGAATCTGGATCTGTGTCCAGATTGTTCTGTAAATTTAGTTACCTTTTCCCATTCAAACTGCCTAACTTCCCATAAAATTTTGTGGTGATCTGTTAAGGAGTTTTTGGCTAATCCTGCGGACAAAGACACACACATATACAAACACACACAGGCGCATACATAAACACACACATTCATGAGATCACAATGCCTCCTGGCCAAGTTAATCATGGAATCAGGAACGGGGAGGTGTTTGCCACCATCTTGCTTCACTTAAGTGATACTGGCCTTTAGTACACTTTCGTGGTGCAAGCCTTAAGCGCGCGGAAGTAATACTGGCTTTCAGAGTGTGAGGAATAACAGACCAAACCACCAGAGAGCCAGTGAGAATAAGCCAAGCTGACAGAGTATGAGAAATAACTGAATGAAACTCCTTAAAGGAGTATTCCGGTGTGAAATTGAGTTGGGGTGTATTGAAACATGATAACGAGTTCTAACTTTTGTCGAATACCCCATCTCCGTACGCACGCAACTTTTCGAAATAAATGGATTTTTAGCCAAAGCACCCAACCGGCTTACAATGGTTGTGAATTGGGCTTAGCGTTGCCATGCAAAGAAATCACTATTTTTTTCATCATTAACAAGGCTCAAAGTAGCTCCACACTTCATCGGAAGAATTCCGAGGGGCCTGATATTTAAAACGAGACACTGAGAACTTTGAAAATGCACGAGTAGTTTATTAAAAAAGACTATCTATGCAAACAATAACTCAATGTAGTTTCCAGTCGCCTCCATCTTGAAACTCAAAATTAGTCGATTGACGATCACGAACGAATAGATTGCAATCTGTTTCTCTATCCTTCCTATTCGTTCGTGCTCGTCAATCGACTTATCGTGACTTTCAAGATGGAGGCAACTGGAAACTGCATCGAGGTACTGTTTGCATAAATGGTATTTTTTAATAAACTACCGGTGCATTTTCAAAGTCCTCAGTGCCTCGTTTTAAATGGCAGGGCCCTCGTAATTCTACCGATGAAGTGTGGAGCTACTTTGAGCCTTGTTAACGATGAAAAAAAATTGTGATTTCTTTGCATGGCAACGCGATGCCCGATTCACAACCATTGTACGCCTGTTGGGAGCTTCGGCTAAAAATCCATTTATTTCGAAAAGTTGCGTGCGTACGGAGGTGGGGTATTCGACAATAGTTTGTACTCATTATCATGTTTCAATACACCCCAAGTCAATTTCACACCGGAATTCTCCTTTTAAACCCCAGTGAGAATAAGCCAAGCTGATCTTACTGCCTCTGCACGTCCTTGTTCTCCCTCTGCCTGCTCTCGCTCAGTTTGGCCCATTTGTACTTCATCCCAGACCTTTTCACCACCTCTTTAATCCACTCCTCTGTCAGCAGTGAGTCTGGCTCCAGGGCATCCAGGTCCATCGCAGTGTTCAGCAGGGCCTCATACACGTGATCTTTATTTTTAATGCACCAAAATTACATTTTTCAGCAATAACACAGGACTACATTGTGCTACAACGGCATTATCATCCATCAAAACAGCTCTTCACACCCACCCCTCCCTGAGCAGAATCATACACAGGATCCTGGGGTACAAACAGGCTCCGAAGACAAGGCTACACCGACGAAGATTTCATAATTGAATCTTGGGAGACCAGTCAAACACAATGGGCCCTATTTTGACGACTCAACTAAGTTGGCAAAAGCAAGCGAGAATGATATTGCAGCTAAGAACTAGGCATACCTGACTCCATTAGGCTGATTTCATCACCGGGGGTGATAGCGCAGCTGTGGCACTGTTATAAAAAGGTTGAGCTATAACAAATTAATTATGCAGGTGGGGTTGGGCTTTGGCATATATGAATAAAAATACCCCTTAATCCTCCCCTTCCCAACAGACCCCACCACCATTTCATGGCCATTACTTCTGAGGTTCAAAAAGAAAATGGAAATGGGAGGGGAACAATATGCATTTATTGGCAAAAAAAACTCCACTGGCTGTGAGTCAGTGACAAGAAACTATCATAGAGCCACAGCATCTGCACAAGAAATTGGTCGTGGAAAGTTGAAATGCAAGCGGGTTCTTGGCCACGATAATTGCACAATGCCAGCTTTATGCATTGACACTCACTCGAATGCACAGGCCAACCCCGTGTGTCACAAAGGCCTACATGTCAGGTCACAGAGCGACCAAAATGGGTGATGATAAATATGCCATTTACAATGGACAAAACTGTGCATAACATTACCGCCATGTGAATTTTTGTTTGTGATGGCACAAGAATAGAGCCCAAAATTAATTTTACAGAAAAAAATTGAAAGTGAAACCAGACATACCATCTTCCAGAATCCAAGGAACACCCCTTTAGTGGTTATAGAACCACACATTTCAGACATTACAATAAAAACTATGGTCTCATTCCAGCACCTACCTCACTCCATTTATTTATTAACTTTTTTTTAAGGGGGGTGGGGGAGAGGGGGAATACCTTATGCTACAATCCCAAAGCTTGGCCGGCTGTTACACACATGCGAGCCCAATGCTTCTCTTGTCACCACACCTCTGTGAACAGCATGCCCCAGACTCTGGGGAAAAGGAAATGAGCAACTGGGCTCACCAACATCTTTGCACATAGCCTGCGCCAGCTCATTCACTGTCATTCGATGCTTAATCTCCACTTCCTGTTTCTCCTGCTTCTGTGTGGGATTTGTAGTTTTTCTGGGGTCCCTTTTCTGTTGGGCTTTTCCATAGCTTTTTCCCTGGGTAAAGAAAGCATTAATCCCCCAATTAACAAGCCCAACATGCTAGACATAAAATAGCAAATTCCCTTCAGTCCCACATATTTAAATAACCAACTGCCTAGCTTATAAGCAGAGCCCATGAAATGTTCACAAGAAGGCCAATGTGCACATTGATAGTCAAAAGAAATAATCCATCCATAAAGGAATTAATACAAACAAATTAGGTACAGAAGCTTTTGAACAAGATAATTTCGTTTGTTTTCAACTTGTTTTGTTAATGAACCTATTCATAAATGACCACAATAAATGAATAAACAAATGAGTCAAACTTGATGCAAAATTAATTTGCTCACTGCTGCAGTAAGTATGGTCAGGTCAAGCCCCAGACAGCCATGACATTCTATGGTTGCCCTCTCTAATAATTTATATTAGATCACTTACCAGTGTTATCAAGTATCTAAGACTGGCTCCATGTTTCATTAAAGTGATTTCTCAGATCGCAATACTGAAATGGACCTGCATAATTCCCTACGTCCAATCTGTCATTTAATGAATATGTCCATGGATTTCGAAAGGACTGGTGGAAGGGACTAGGGTCTCTGATCCCCATGAACAAAATACACAATATTGGGCAGATTTGAGAAAATCTGCACAGTGAATGAGTTAGATTAATTGTGAACAATGGCATTATTGCACCGGGATTTTCATATCTCTGGTGTCCACATCAAGCGGACAGCCTTACTTGCTTCGTGGCGAGATGCCGGATGTGGGAAGGATTGCAGCTCCGGTGTTGATATGACGGAGGGTGAAAGCTGGCGCAGCTCGTGGTCAGAGCTCTGCACCGGGCCAGGTGCTTACAATCGCTGCGCGGCATCCACGCCGAACCTACCGCCGCACGGAAGCGCAGGGCTCGCTCCATGCGGACTATCGCTCTGATGGTTGTCATTACTGTATAAAAAGAAAACAGTTTCTACTGAGAGGAGCTTTATTGAACTTGATTTGTTCACAGACAAAATCCGTTCATCTTTTCATAGTAAAAGACTACGAAATACATCCAGCCAACTGTAAGTGGTGTCTTGTGATTTCCTATTTGCCAACAGTTACCGGTAATGGTCTTGCAAAGCCCTTTTGTGCCATTTGCTTGTCCCCTTAACATATCCTTAAAGTTGACAGTATGACTGAGACAAATAAAAGGAAAATATCCTTAGGGGCGGCGAACGATTCGTAAAGTTGATCCGAGCTTAGAGGTTGAAGGTCTGATTACTTCTGCCAAGGAAATATAATTTGTTCGAGGAATAACGGCAGATTAATTATATTGATCGACCTGTTAGTTACTGTTTTGGCTAGCTATGGTAAATCTCCACGGCAAATAATTCAAGATGTTACATTTCAAATTTACAAATAAATTGTCCTGCTTACGACGAAAAGATCCAGCAATAATGTAAAGGAGCAAAATTGGATGCCAAAGGTATGCCCGGCTTTACTATGTCGATTTCAGCTTTCTGATCATGATTAGCGAGCTAGCTGTGACACATTTGCTGTAACTCAGCTGTTCTTCAGCAGATTCTCTGACTACTGAATAAAACAAAACTCCTGCAGACCTGAAGAGCCCAGACTCACCGGACATTTCTACCTGTTTCGATCACTGGTATGTGGCCTCATTGCCACTCCGTATTGTGGCAAAAAACACACAGCAATCGCACACTACCGCATAGGTCCACAAGTGTCACTCTACCTGAGTGCACGGACGCCGCCATGACAGCACTTCCCACAATGCACCTCGACTTGCACAGAGTTCAGTCTCTCACGTTCCCAGTGTTCAGCTCCGGTCAAGTGCGGCGTCACTTCTTTTTTTTATTTGAAGAAAAGTGTAATAAATCGCAATATTGTACATTACAACATCTAGTAGTTCTTTGGCCAGAGCATCGCACGAGGTATTTAAAACAAACACAAAAATGTTATTTAGCTCCGAACAAAATTCTGAATGAGTACAAAATTTTCGAAGACAATCAAAAAATAAACAAATAAATAAATGTAACTAATTAAATCAGTCATTAATTACAAAAAAGAAAAATAATGGGACTCATCAAAAAGGTGTAAATCATTGATCACGTTCACTAACTTAACAGCCTCCTTCTCTTGAACGCGATCAATTGATTTACAATAAAGTGCTATTTCTTTCTTAAATATAACCAAATGGGGTCGTTTTTTTAAACATTTGCACGTATGAATAAGAAATTTCCCGAAAGCAAAAAAAAAAATAAATAAATAAATATCAGGCAATATTATAAATAAAATTCTACGCAGGGAAACCTTTTGGATTGATGCCCTTAATGCAGTTTCTCCTTGTGATGCAAGTGATGAACCAAGTCAGTCCTGTTTACTCTAGGTTTATTTACTCTTGTTTACTCTTCTGGTTCGATTTATGTGGTTTGGGATGACATGAAGAAGTGCGGGAAATAATATTGAGAACATGAACTTTTCTTATTTTGTATTATATTTTATATGTATATATTTAGATTTTTTTTCCTTTGAAGTCTCGCCATTTTAAATGGCTGTCAATTACCCACGATCCCATTATCTCTGTGTGGGGTATTTAAACCTTACCCTCTTTGTTGACTCTGAGGAAGATACCTTGTTGAAACATCAGTCGCACTCTGTTCTCTGACAATAAAAATGTGCAGATAATACTGCTCTGGTGGTTTACTTTGGGTTGTCTGATTGAAATGCCCAGGTAATGGTTTCTTTTCTCTTATGTACAGTAGGCTGGGTTTTTGTGAAAATGGATAGGGTATAAATAATTTGTGAAAAGACTACGTATTGTTTTATTTAGTAAATTCTTAGCTATAAAGTTATCATTAAAGAAGGGACATGAGGTTAATTTATCAATTGGGGAAAGGCATTTTTTTTTCCATCAAAGTAATTGAATTTGGTAGGCTTGTAGTCACTCTATCAAATTCTTTATGATCACATTTTAAGTTAGATTTCACACAAAAATTTTTATAAGATGAAAATGTTGCCGAATTCATCTAATAAATGGTGAACAGACCAAATATTTTTGTCCATTCCCGGGAAAATAGTGACCTGTCGTGGAAAAGGATAAATCTGCAGCTCTAGATAGGAGTATCATGCGGGTAGACGTTGTGCTTAAATAATAACTTTCAATATCGTAAAACTTGAGTAAAAATAGGCTAATTTTGTGGGTATTTTTTGAACTACTAAGTCGCTGAAAATTAAGCACAATTCCATATTTAGACACAAGTTGTTTGGTTTGTTCGGCATGAACCAATTGCCACGGCTGCGGCAGGTTCACCTCGAGTGACGCCATGACTTCAGCAGTGCGTAGTTGCTTTCCTGGCAAAATTATGGCTGCATCTTGATGAGCAATGTTTGCCATTGACTAATTTGGTAAGCGGAGTGTAAGCGGGCAAACCTTAAAACTATTTTTTCTGAAACCAAATGAAGTAGGTAATGCATGTACCTACAGAGACATAACAGGGAGGGAGGTTCCGCCCCGACTGGAAGACTACAAATGTGAAATTATAGCCACTGCATTTTCATTTTACCATCTCCAAATATATGGTGGAAGTTGAATGTGCTTACTCATCGCCGCATCAGACCAGCGATGTGTGTGGCTGCAGCCAAACACGCGGTGGAATTTGGTCAACTTGTGCCATTCGTTTCCAATATATAACTACTGTGCATTTTTTCCTTGGTCTTAAAATACATTTTTTCTCAATTTTACATTGAGGATTTTAAAAAATTGAGCTGAACAGATGAACAGCTGAAAACACTATGTCACAATACCCCTACTTATGCAGAACTTCAGCAAACACTGATATGGGTCATGCCTGTGGTGGGGTGGTGCAGTGGTTCCCGCCGTAGCCTCAAAGCAATAAGGCTGTGGGGTTGAATCTGGCCTCTGGCCCCTTCGTGGAATTGCTAAATCTACAGTGGGTTTCCACAGGGTATCCCAGATTCCTCACACAGTCCTAAGACTAGCATGCAAGGAAAATTGGGAGACGCTACATTGCCCTTTGAAATTAATGAATCGTATGTGGACGTGATAGCTGAAAACTGCTGAAAGTATCATTAAACAATAAAGTATCAGTCAGAGATGGGACCTCTGTGTAAAGCTGGTCATCTCATGAAGGCTCAGGTTTTAATGAAACATAAACCCCCCCCAAAAAAAACATTACAAAGGTTGTTGGTGAAAATAAATTCAGATATTTTCACAAGACCAAATAAATCATGTAGAAAAAGGTCCATACACTGAAAACACAAAGAAAGCAATACCAATGTTATTCAAAGCTAGGGATCTCCAACTCAAATCCTGCAGGGCAGCAGTCTCCACTGGTTAATAATGTGTTCCAGCACTTGGACGCTTCCTTTAAGTCACTTAATGGCTAAGGAGTCAGCTCACCTCTTTCCGATGGCACAAATTACCTGTTGATTGAACAAAAAACCAGCAGAAACTGTGGTCTTTCAAGACTGGAGATTGAGAGCCCTGTTGCAGAAGGAACTTAGTAGCATCAGTGTATCTACAAATCATCAAACAAGCATATAAGAAAAAAATTTACAGAAAGCAAAAACCACCAGCATGTTCAGTATGTTCATAATTTCAATCATTTTTCTCAACGTCCAAATATATCTTAAATTGGGCAGTGTAAAAATACCCTTCCAATGTGCCCGAAATCATCAATGTCCCCTAATGACTGAAAAGACACAAGTCTTATTTCCTCTTGGGTTTGGTGGGCTTGGCCAGAAGAGAGGGAGGGATCTGGTCTCTGTTCAGGCCCCTGACGGAGAAGAGGCGAGCAGCCCGCTCCTGCAGGGTACCACCACACTTCAACCCCAAACGCATCAGCTCCCCTTTCAGCCGCTCCATCCCCAGGGCCTCCAGCTCCACAGCGCCACCCACTGTCTGGAGGTCCAGTGGCGAATCATCCTGCAAAACAAACCACACAGACGAGATTCACAGACTATACCACGGAGAAGATGGGAGTTCACAACACAAATGAGCTCCTAATCTCATCCTGGAGAGCTACCCTGACTTTGCAGATCAGTTTAAGGAGCTTATAGAATAGAAACTGTGACTGTATTCAGATGACTGAATTGATGAGTATTTATAGTTAAATTCCTTCACGAGTTTGTAAATGCACACCTTACAAGGTGCTCACAGACTATGTGAATTCAAATCAAGAAAGAGGTGTTGTGGCACACTCAGAACTTAATATTATATATATATATATTCATTCATAAAAAAAAATTACTGCAAAAAACCTTGATTTTTATATATATATATATATATATATATATATATATATATATATATATATGTATAAAAATCAAGGTTTTTTGCAGTAATTTTTTTTTTTTTTATGAATGAACCCTGACGAACGCTTTATAGCCGAAACGTTGGTGAAAATATAAAATAAAAACTTTGTGCATATTAAGTTTTGAGTGTGCCACGACACCTTTTTCTTGAATATTTATAGTTAAACAAACACCTTTAACATAGCTGCCCTTCCAGGACTGGAATTAAACTAACAGATACTGTGCCTGCCCAATACAGCTACAGTCAGTCACTTACTGCAGGCTGTGTGGCAGTGCTCTCTGCTCTGCTCTCTGGCTGTGTGTGATTCTCAGGTCTGCTCCTGATCTGCAGCGCCTCCTGCAAACCTGTAGATGATACCGCCGCCATATCAACTTCCGCCCCCCTCTGACCCTCTGGCCCCACCTCCTGAGTCACAGACTGTGCCTCCAGCTGAGTCTCTGGCCTCGCCTCCTGACTCTCAGGCTTCGCCTCCCTCTGAAACGCTTCCATTTCAACTTCGGCCCCCCTCTGAGCCTCTGGCCCCACCTCTTGAGTCACAGATGGCACCTCCTGCTGAGTCTCTGGACCCGCCTCCTGATTCACAGGCTCTGTGTCCCTCCGAGCCACAGGCTCTGCTTCCTGAGTCTCAGGCTCTGACTCTTGTTGAGCCTCAGGGCCCACCTCCTGAGTCAGAGGCTCCGCCTCCCTCTTAGCCTCTTTCTCCACCTCTGGAGTCACTGACCCCGCCTCCACTGCCTCTGGAATTTCCCGAGGAGAGCTGGAGCTGGAACCGCAGGAGCTGTGGGCCTTAGTGGGTTTGGGGTGCAGGAGAGCCAAACTGTTCTTCTGGCTAGTGGAAGAGGAGGATGACGAGGAGGAGGAAGAGGGGGATGGCTCTTCATCACTGCCCTCGCTGTCATCATCAGAACTGGAGACGGCATCCAGGCCGCTCTGCCTGCAAACCCAGGAACATCCAAAAACTACCAGTGTTAAAACACATGATGGGGGTGGATCATTTAACCCATAGACAGTATTTATCTAATTTTTTTGGAGGAGGGTTGTAAGAGGTATTCATCTGCAGTTAGTGTATTAGTCATTCAGCTAGCTAGTATATTGCAGACGGCAAAAGGTACTGCGCCCTTCATAATTATTAGCACCCCTGGTAAAGATATGTTCTTTAGCTTCCAATAAATTCAGTTTTTTTCTAAACAAAATAGGACCTCAATTAAAAAAAAGAGGAAAATCCAACATTTAATTCAAGTGCATTTATTCAGTGGGAAAAAAATCCCACATTAAGAAATAATTCTTTTGCATCAAATCATGTGTGCCACAATTATTAGCAGCCCTGTTGTTAATACTTTGTACAACCCCGTTTTGCCAGCAAAACAGCACCTAATCTTCTCCTATAATGTTTCACAAGATGGGAGAATACAGAAAGAGGGATCTTCGACCATTCCTCTGTGCGCAATCTCTCTAAATCATCCAGCGACCTGGGTCCTCTCCTCTTCAGGTCACTCCACAGGTTTTCAATGGGGTTGAGGTCTGGGGACTGAGATGGCCATGGGAGGAGCTTGATTCGGTGTCAGATGAACCATTTCTGTGTAGATCTGGCCACGTTTAGTTTCATTATCTTGCTGAAAGACCCAGTGAGGACCCACCTTCAGCTTTCGGGCAGAGGCCACCGGATTTTGATTTACAATGTCCCGGTATTTCAAAGCGTTCATGATGCCATGCACCCTAACAAGGTTCCCAGGGCCTCTGGAAGAGAAACAGGCCCACAGCATCACCAATCCTCTCCCATACTTCACAGTGGGCATGAGGTGCTTTTCTGCATACTCATCTTTTGTGTTCCGCCAGACCTACTAAGAGCGTTTGTTGCCAAAAAGCTCTATCTTGGTCTCATCTGACCAAAGCACACGGTCCCAGTTGAAGTCCCAGTCCTGCTAGGCGAAACACATCTGCCTTACTTTAATGGTGTGTTCCTTTGTCTTTCCCATGTTGAAGAGTGGATAAGAGAGAAGGACTCTGAGTCACGTCATATTTATACCCCAGGGAAACAGGAAGTGATGATTTACTAATTAAATGTTCCTAGATACTCTGATCAACTTTGTAAACTAGTGTAGAAATGACAGAAATACTTCAATTTCATTTAATTCCTAGGAATTGTTAGGGGTGCCAATAATTGTGTAACAGGTGATTTTATGAAAAATAATTACTTCTTAGTCAGGGATTTTTTTCCCCCTAAAATTCACTTGAGTTGTAGGTAACATTTTTCTACAATTTTCAGTCTGAGAGTATGCTTCTGCAATAAAGAAGCCTTAAAATAAATTCAATTTAACCAATCTAAACAGGGGTACCAATAAGTATGGAGGGCGCTGTAATAGAAACAGGCAGCGGTACCGGACATCCACACAAAATCCAAGCCATTTATTGCTATGGATGAGTAAAGCCACAAACGTGTCTGTACACGTTTGCAACAAATTAATATCTCTGTATAAGTGTACCCTACGTTTAGAATATTTTCTTGGCTTGAGCTTGTCGTCAGACAGCTCTTTCCTTTGGCACTTTATTCGCTCAACCGTAAAAAGGAATGAGAAGTTCTAAGTTACAGCTCAGTAAACGTAACGTTGGTGTCAAAGGAAAGGCCAAATCTGCCAGCAAGCTAAAGTGGTGAAAACTTTCCAAGCCACAAAAACTGATAATAATTTTGTTTAGGTGGGCAAGTATTAGCAGGCGAAAATATGTTTTGCGGCAGTGGCTGTGCTGATCGCCATTCACTGTAGGGGGGGGAGGGCACACGTTGCCAATCTTTTATACAGTCGATTTCTCTGGTATACATGGAAGTAAATGAGCTACCGGTCAGTTCCGGCACTTGCAAGAGGAGAGTAACGATCTGTGTAAGTTGTTCTTTCCTTCAATAAAAATGATAATAAATTCCCGAAAGCTGGCTCACCACAACCGCGGCCTCTTTCCAGGATCTGCCGCATATGCTGAGGATCTTTTACGGGAGGCTCCTGAGGTTCCGCTCGATGAGGCCTGCAGACCTACAGCACAAAGAAGAAGTTCAAGATGTTTGCGTGGAAACCAGAAAAAATTCAAAATTCATCAACTTCGGATGAGCAAAAGGCAGCTCTTCAGGTCATAATGAATGTGCACACCAAGTTTTATGAAAAAATACTGAACGGTTTACAAACGAAATGTTCACAAAGAGACGGACGGACAGACAGACAGACAACCGCGCCCATAACTGTATCCCCCCACATTATATGCCAGGGGGATAATGATAACAACATTAAATACTGAAGAGGGCACACAGCCAACACTGAACACTGCACTACAGGTAACACCCAGCACTGCACCACAGGTAACACCGCTGGACCTGCGCCAGCGACACTCCACCTCCACCTGGACATCACCTTCCAGCCCCGCCGGAGATACATTCACCGAGGGTCCCGGCGGCTTTTCCATAACAGCTCGACAGCAATAAAGTTCATCTGGTCCAGCTCTCAACGCCCTCCACGCTCCACCACCCGGTTGTTGACCACAGTGTTAGCCCGCCTAGCCCCGTCGGCTAGCGCCAGCACCAGCTGCGACAGCACCACACTCAACTTCGCTCTGCTCAACACCTGCTCACTGAGAAGGGACATCTCATCCAGGACCTCCTCACCGACCGCAAGTCAGACTTTCTTTTGCTTACCTTTCCTGATAGACTCCTCCATGCGCTCTGTCATGTCGCGGCACTGCTTCTCGTAGTCAGGATCACTAAAGTAGTGCTTCGGTTCCGCCAACTTCCGCTGCAGCCGCTCAAGACGCCGCTGCTCCTTCTCCGCCTCGCGATCCGCCTGCTTTTTCAGCCACTCCGCCATCCTGACAGCGGAAAGATGATAAACCAAAAAAAAATGCAACACACATTTCCTCCAATGAGACAGTGTGCATGAACGCCACCACCAAGTAAAACAACTGATATTCACCAGCAAAATAACCAACTGCATATACATTAAAAACAAACACATGCATGGCTATGCATACAGATATCAATAAGTATTTCGACACTATCAACTTTTGAATTTTAACTGCATTCCCGCATAATGAATGTAACTACAATGAATGAGGCTTGAGTGAAGTCGGTCTTCTTTAATTAGAGCGCATTTAAAACCTCATCCTGTAGATAGTGTGAGGAATCACAGCCCTTCCCAGACAATATTACCGTCTACATACTAATGGATGGCACTGTGTGCATACACATGAAATACTGAGGCGCAGTTACAAGATGACAGCTATAACCATGTTCAGTTTTTCTTATGACAGATAAACAAGTGCTGGAGCAGTTGCCGTTGAAACAGAGGCAATTACTCTTTCTCGTGATTGACGTCCCGGAGCCGCCTGCCACTAAGGTCCCGGCATGCCTCGCGATTTGTAGTCTTCTCAATCTGAGCGCCCAGCGCACGGAGCATGGACCCGAAGCCTGCAGAGCATGAAATACCATTCAGAAACTCAGATATTGTGATGTATACACCTGCCCATTCACTCTAATCAGTCAGATTAATGCACAATCTGTAAAGAATGAGTACATAGTTCTAATTTATTTGAATCTCTCTTATATATTGAGATGTACTTACATGACTGTTCACACAGGATAAGGCAGCTATCATCAAAGTACACAACTGGTAGTTTATACAATATGAAAATGCGTGGCACGAACATGCTAATCTCACCACAAAGGGTAACAGCATCAGTCAAGACAATATGTATATGGTTAACTAAAACCAGCCACAACCTCCTTTCCCTCCGCAAAGTCGCGGCTCCAGCCGGTACCACCCTCCCATCTGCAGCTCCTCGTCTTCCGCCAACAGCCGTCCATTACTTGTCACATAGAAGTCCAAATATGGGATTCCCTGAAAATAGTGTAAACAATTCCGAAAGCTTTCAGAAATTTCATTTTACAAGGCAATACTTCTAAATATGTAGTAATAATAATAATAAAAAGCCACACAGACATACAAAGCAATGGTTCTTCCAAGCTGACTTTAGTCAGCATTATTCACTTACGAAGAAAGGTTTTTTTCGTAACGTAAGTAATGCTGACAAGTCAGCCTGGAAGAACCATTAAGCAGAATTTTTCTAATGTTGTCACATGTGGAGCTTGAGAGTGGCCTATGGTTATCGTGGTGAAAAATAGGAATGTTTAATTCACAAAATAGGGAGACGCCTTTATTCAAGAGTCCCGTGCGGTAAATGTAACGTGAGTAACGCTAGAATTACCAAAATTCTTGTTTGCCTCACCTGCTCACGAGAGAGGAAGCGCGTCAATTCCCCGACCGAAGCACCAAATGAGAGGTGGACATGGACAAGTCGCAGAGAAAAATCGGTCACAAGAACTTCCATGATCTGTCGCGTTTCTTTCTGTAGCAGAGAACTGAGTTTCAAAACAAGCAGTGTTTCAACAGAACTAGACATAAGTTATTAAGTCTTACGGATAAGTGTCCTACCGGACGTAGAGGAAAACGCGTATTGCCTTCCTTTCACCGGAATAAAATGTCGATAAAACTGTTGAGGTGATAGATTTTTTTTTTTTTTGGTTTAATAAAGAGAGAGCACAGGCCTCCGTACACCCTCGAAAGCCGCCATCTTGGATATGTGCGTAATGGTGAGGCAAGCGTTTACGATTCTTAATGAAGTTTGAAAAAATCGATTACCTCCGCCTACTGGATTGGAGTACTCGGTGCATTGTGTGAAAAAGGTTCAACTTGAGGAGGTTTTGTTTTTTTTTTGCTTTCATTTAGTCGGGCAGCTTACGTCAAGATTTTGATCAGATGTGGACACGTCGGACAAAAGCACCAAATTTTTTTTGTATGTTCCTTGACTGCAATGGATGGAATTTTTAATAGGACCCACCGACCCAGGTCATCCTGGGGCATATTAGCAGCCAAAACAACATTTTTGCCAAAACGCATAGTGTATCGCTAACTTTTGCAATGGTTTTTCATGTGTTGCCATAAAATCCATGGCTTGGTAGTAGTATTAGTGAAATTTAGGTTTACATAGACTGTCATGGTAGCTCTGTGATGCATATTGCAGGTTAAACAAGTTGATATCTCTACTGGTACCTTAATAGAATGTAGCTTTACGCTCCGTTCACCTTTCTCGCAAATGGAAGATGGATGGTGTCCGGCCCTGAGCAAGCTCGCCTTCTGAAGGAATTTGAGAATGACTGCATCCCAAAGCATGACAAAGGTCAACACCACCATGAAGAGGGTCTGTCTACTCAGAAGAACGTTATGATGGAGGTCCTGAGCCTGGTTCAAACAATCAGTGAGATGGGTAATGACACTGCAGAGCTGCTGACCTTGGACACACGCAATATTATGGATGAGTCTGTCACCAATACTGTCCGAACTGTGGAAGCAATGGGCAAGGACCAGTACAACAAGTACTACCAGTCTGTGATGATAGACCACACCCGTTCTATTCATGAACCAATCAAGAAAAACTCCCTCCGGCTCTTCAAATGTCCAGCACCCAGGGTTAAAACCAAAAATGCAGATCAGATTGCAATGCTGAAGACTGATGACGGCCTGTTCTCACAATTGTACATTGTCATGCAGCACAGAGATGCAGATATGGGTATGTTTTTTAAGCATGAAAATCATCCGTACACACCATCTATCTCTGACAGGGGAAAGCTACGCACGACCAAAAAGTCTGATCTGCGCTCCTGTCTAGAGTAGAGTACGCAACCTCAACCCCCAAGTTCGCCCCCAAGTTCATTTGACATCAAAGTGCTAGATGGAGCTGGGTTGGTGCACTTTCTTTCTCCAGGCAACAGCTTGACCTTCAACGACTATGCTAGTGATGTCTTTGTGCCTTACATCAAGAATCAACTTGGTAACTGCAAGAGAGTCGATGTGGTCTGGGACACTTATCTCCCAAACAGTATTAAAGAGTCAACACGGGAAAAGAGAGGCAAAGGCATCCATAGAAGGATCTCGGGCAAGACCAAACTCCCGGGGAACTGGCAAGATTTCCTGCGGGATCCAAACAACAAAATGGAACTCTTTGGATTCTTGTCTAACAAAGTTGCAGACATAGATTTCCCTCAGGACAAGGAAGTGGTTATTACAGATGGTCCAGAAGTAATTGTCAGAGGAAGCAGTCATAGCATGCCAACGTGTAACCATGAAGAAGCTGACTCAAGAATCCTGGTTTAATTTTTCTGTTGCTATTTCTGCGATTAATGTGTGCTTTTGTGTGCTGAGACTACGTGTTCTTTGGTAGGCCTGTTAATGAAGGGAAACATTTTTTAAATCACTCAAGATACAGTCGGCAGCTGGTTGAAGTCTCTTCAGAATTCAGAAAAGTACCTTAATGTACTTTTTATATCGAATTCAATGGTTTTAATTTTTCTTAAGTATGCAGTTAAATAACTACATCTCTGATGTTTACCCGACAAACCAAGCCGTTTGTTTGAAAATCAGTGGAGAATTTGGGAGAGTTGAGCAATTTACAGTTATTTCAAAGTCCGTGCTCCATTGGCTGTAATGTTATGAGTGATAAAGCAGCCCTGTCCCAAGATGGCCGCCCTGTGACGACGTTACTTCACATTGGCTCGCAGCGTGCTTGAGCCATCTAGTGTTTATGTAGATCTATGATTGTAGGTGCCAACAGCTAATCACAGCACGGCTGTACTAATGAATCAGAGAGAATAGCAACGCGTTCTCTCGGTCAGCTGAGTTGTGTATGCGGCAGATTTGTCAATACCCGCCTGACAATCACGATTAAAGTGCTCCACAATACGCTAAATAGCAAGTAAACTAAGTCTGCCGCAGAAGTCCAACGGTCTATTTATTAGACCTTGGCTTCGGTGACTTATACTGCGGATCAGAGAGAAAATTTCGTGATGTCAGCAAGTGAGGATGATGAGCGACGTTATTAGCCCCAAAACAGACTGCTTTGTAACTGTAGACTTCGTGACGCAGGCTGCTAGTTGAGGCATTGAGCTGATACGCATATGATCGTCACTGGAGTATACGAAGCGTAGTGTACAAGTGTAGTTAGTTTCTGAACCAGTATTTTGAACATCTGCGGCTATCGACAAAATACTTTTCAACTGACCGCCGGCTAATTATCGGAGCCTAAAAGAAAGTAGACTTTAAATCTAAGAACCACAGCTTTTCTTATATTTATCGTACTCTAATGAAAATAAATCATCTTGCACCCGGACCACCGACTAAATACAATATATGCAGCGTGAATAATCATGTACATGCAGGACTTCAGACCAGAGTGGAGGCGCGCATCCAATCTAATCCATTAGGATAGAAGGTTAGCGATTGATGTTACGGTGATGATACGAGCCAGCCGGATAAAACCATTTTCCACTGAACGCATGCATGCACGGCTCGTATCAACATCAATCTCTCATCTTCTATCGAGGCGGATTAGATTGGATGCTCCCTTCCCGCATGTTGAGGATTATTCAGGCAGCATGTATGAAATGGGTGACTGCTTGGTCTTGGTGCAAAATGATTTCTTTTCATTAGAGTATGATAAAAATAAGAAAAGCTGCAGTTATAGATTTATGCTAATCTATTTTCTTTGAGGTCCTGATAATTGGCCAGCGGTCAGTATTTTGCTTGCTGATGTCGCGGTGGATAGCCACGACGAGAAGAAGTTCACGGTTCATTTTGCTAGATGCAAATGACATGACGTATTAATTTTATCAGCAATGGAAGACAATCTAATAAATAAACGTTACCTTTATCGTTTTATGTTTTTCTCAGATCCTTTTTTTTTTTTGTTGCGCTACTAGCTAGCTCCAAAATGTCACGTCTCAGGCATCATGAACTTTGTGGGTTCAAACGGGTGGAAGAGGGATGCGTTTATTGGAACGAAACAGACATAAGCGTCCCCGTTACTATGGTAACTTACGCACGCCGTGAATAACATTAATAGGCTAAATATAAAACATCCTTGCTAAAAACTTAATGGTTGCCAGAGCTCCAAGTTCATACTAGTCTCATTTTTTAACCGTAAGAAAAGACCCCGGGCTGTAGCCCAGTAGGCTGGTCCTAAACACGCCCCTGCTTTGGATAATATCAATATGACATCATCTGCAATATAGTGTTCTAAATATACATGGGTTGTTATGATTCTGCCATGTCCTTGCCATGTTTGTATATTTGTTTTATTGTTTATTTGACTCTCTTCCATGCCTAACCTCTCTTTGGATTATGTATTGTGATTTGGTTGCTTTGATTTGTTAATATATTGTCTTAGTTTACTTTTCCATGTTTTGCATTTTGCCATATTCAGATTCCGGCTCATGTTTTCCATTTTGCATTGCACTTTGTCTCCCCCATCTGGTCTCTCGTGTCGCCTGCACTTACAGCCCCAGTCTTGTGTTTCACTCTTCGGGTGATTTATTGGATTCTGGTTTTCAAACTTCCTTTCGATCTCATTTGCTGGCTTCACTCTACTTTTCTATCTACTGACAGTACTAACAGTTTATTATTTTCTCTAGCGATTACTAACTACAACTAACCTTGTATATAATACTTACTTACTAACGAGCACCAAGGATTTGTATAGTTGCACTTACTAATTGTTTAACAAGCTCTCCGCACTCGCCCTGTTCTTGCCTCCACCTCTTTTCTCTCCCTAGTCTCCTGTGCTGCAGTTTCTGTGGAAGCTCCACACCTGATTGCGCTGTCCTGTTTCTTATTATCTATGCACTTTAGAACTCTGTGACTGGAGCCGCATGTTTGTCTATAGGAATGTCTCGTGTTCCCTGTTTGCATTTTGACTTTGGCCAATTCCATGTGATTAGGTTCTCCCTAATGTGCCTTCCCCTTGTAATCAGTCTGACTTCCTGCACCTGTGATTCTCCCCATGGGATCTTCCCTGAAGTGTATAATAGGTGTCTTCTCGCAGCCATTCTCTGACAGATCGTTTTCCGTGCTTACCTGTGCTGCTGTATTTCTCGCCTTGTATTCATTGAGTTTCTCATTCTGACTGGATTGCCCGACTACCGATTTTTGCTTTGCCCTTTTTGATTACTTGCTGCATCTGTGTGTTTTGACCCATTTCTGCCCGACTTCGATTTTGTGGATTGCTGCCCTGTTAACGATTCGGACTGTCCCCTGGCTTATGAGTTTGCTTCTCCGACAAACCTCTGCCTGTGTACCAGATCAGTTTTTGCGGACTATGATTTCTGTGATTGCTTCTCTATACTCTCCCACTGGATTTTGACCTTTGGATTGCGGATTCTGTACTGTTGCTTACTGCCCTGCGGGGGTTACCCCCCTCGCTCAATAAAGCCCTTTATTTTTGCAATCCCGTGTCCTCGCATTTGGTTCCAGATCGCTACCTCACATGGGTCAATCCAAGAAATTATGTTTGGCCCTATTTTAGGGTCGTTTAGAATTCAGAGAGCTATGGAAAAAAATAAATAAATAATGCACCATTCTTCCTGTTTCTAGTCTCATTTGAAAGAAAACATCCAGGGCTTCAAAAGAAGGGCAAATTTGCATATGTTGGCCCATAATTTCGCGAGTTATTGAACCCCAAATTTTAAATTTTCACCTCATTCCAAGCCATGTATTGTCAAGCCAATAGTGCTGGGCCACCATAAACTTTTTTTATCCTTAGTGGGGGATCATATCTTACATTTCCATGTGGTTTTGCCATTTCATGACCTAATTTTTTCCCCATGTCTTTTAATTGGAATTTCAACTCGTTAAAATGCGAATTAATGGAACTTTAAAACCATCAACTAGCATACTACAAAGGTAGTCCCATTCATATTACATCCAGCCAAGAGGGTCCCTATAAGGGTTACGTTCATTGAGATATTTTTTACATACATTGACCTGAGCCTGTGCCAGCTTGAAAAAAACTATTTCTCAACCCCAGCCTCATCACTCACATTTCACTAACATTTACCTATATATAGAGCGAACTACTGCTAATTTCTTTACTTCCTACCATCCAAACAAAGTTATAGGGTATATGTAGCAACCCTAAATTTGAACTAATAAAGAAAATGAATTCAGGTTGGCACTATGGAGCATTGCTCGGTGAGTGAAACGCGAGTGATCATCTGGCACCAAAAATGTTGTGAGAAGAGGAAAGTGACTTCCTGTTAACCAGTGAAAGTAAACTACATCCGGGGTCCTTTGTAAACAACTTCGAGGATCTCAAGCTTTGAGTGAGGCAAGTTTAAGGCAGATTTTACTGCAAAATACAAGAGAAATTCTTTAGAAAGATAAGGAATTAGGATGAAATTCTTACTAAATATTGTTGAGGGGGTGTTTGGGTGTTTGCAGATGTCTCAATTTGACCAAAATGATGCATTTTGGGTTCTATGGGTTAAATTGATGAGGAATGAAATTTCCAAAATTTCCAATTTCCAAGGTACATTTTCCCATTGTTATTTTCATTCCCCTGAGCATATTTTCTTGGATTGACCCATATATACCTATGGATTGGCCCAGGCCTATCAACCTCTTGTTGATATGATGCGCCAGTTTTGGGGAAAACACTTGACAAACAGTTGTTTGAGTTTTGGGGAAACAGTTGTACATGTAAAAAAAAAAAAGAAAAAAAAGTTTGATAAAAAAAAAGCTATCCCACATGCATCTATTATTTTTGGTAACAGAAAGGTAAAATACACAAAGCGACTTAAAGATTAACATTTTTAAGACTGCAAGAATGTTTGAAACTACATTTTGGCTGGGAGGGTTGAGGGGGGTGACATTACCAACAATCTCAGTTTTGTGAAATTAAAAATGTCTGCCATTGTTTATCTGTAACTATAAAGGCCCATGTTGAATCAGAAAGCTTTACCTGCCATGTTCTGTACACTCTTACTATCATACATCAAATATTGTTTGGAAGTACCAGGAGATACGAGTAAAACAAATCCTTCGCCAATGTTTATTTTGCTGGAGAAAATGATCGAACATATTATTGGCTTCAAAATCAGAAAACCTATTTTTTTCATACTGTAGGACAATGTCACACACGTGTGTGTGTGTTTGTGTGTGTGTGTATATATATATAATGTACACTAAAATAACACATCCTAGATCTGAATGAATGAAATATTGTTCTTTACACAGTTGAATGTGCTGACCACAAGATCACACAAAAATTATCAATGGAAATCAAATTTATTAACCCATGGAGGTCTGGATTTGGAGTCACACTTAAAATTAAAGTGGAAAAACACAGGCTGATCCAACTTTGATGTAATATCCTAAAAACAAGCCAAAACTAGGCTTATGCTGTCGGAGGCGACGGCTTGGGGTATATCCTCGAATGCCCCCAATCCTCCAATTCCCCAATCCTTGAATAGACCTTGAACAGACTTTCATTTGAACTTAATTTTAGGTCAATCGGACAAATGGTTCTGAAGATATGGCCAAAATGGTAATTTTCCATCACAAATCGCTACCTGGAGGCAAAATATTGAACCATACAGGTATGACATCATCATGTGACACGTTGTGAGGTCATGACCTTGCAGTTGCACATAGTTTCATGTCAATTGGACAAATGGTTCCAAAGATATGGCAAAAATGGTGAATTTTATGTGACAAAGCTCCACCTTGTGTCAAAATTTTGAACCAAACAGGTATGATGTCACCGTGGGACACATCCTCAGGTCATGACCTTTCATTTGCACTTGATTTGAGGTCAATCGGACAAATATTTCCAGAGATATGATAAAAACAGTGATATTTCAGTTTGTGGCCCCTGGTGGCCAATCTAGAAATTGTAAATTGTCCAAAATTGAATCAGTTCTTCCTCTTTGATACTTAATGATATGCAAAAAATGAAATTTCTAATTGAAATATTTCTGAAGTTATCGCGTTAACACGTAGGGCAGCGCGGCGGTCGGACCAAAAACATAATATCCCTGAAACGCCGTTCGGCGTTCGGGGATATACTGAGGCTCAGTAATGTGTGTGGCCTCCACATGGCTGTATAACCTCCCTACAATGCCTAGGCATGCTCCTGGTGAGGTGGCGGATGGTCTCCTGAGGGATCTCCTCCCAGACCTGGACTAAAGCATCCGCCAACTCCTGGTCAGTCTGTGGTGCAACATGGCGTTGGTGGATGGAGCGTGACATGATGTCCCAAATGTGCTCAATTGGATTCAGGTCTGGGGGAGGGGTGGGCCAGGCCATAGCATCAATGCCTTCGTCTTGCAGGAACTGCTGACTCACTCCAGACACATGAGGTCTAGCATTGTCTTGCATTAGGAGGAACCCAGGGCCAACCGCACCAGCATGGTCTCACAAGGGGTCTGAGGATCTCATCTCGGTACCTAATGGCAGTCAGGCTACCTCATGGTAGGCCCCATGGTAGGCTGTGAGGCCCCCCAAAGAAATGCCACCCCACACCATTACTGACCCACTGCCAAACCGATCATGCTGGAGGATGTTGCAGGCAGCAGAACGTTCCCACGGCGTCTCCAGACTCGGTCACATCTGTCACGTGCTCAGTGTGAACCTGCTTTCATCTGTGAAGAGCACAGGGCGCCAGTGGCGAATTTGCCAATCTTGCTGTTCTCTGGCAAATGCCAAACGTCCTGCACGGTGTTGGGCTGTAAGCACAACCCCCAGCTGTGGACGTCGGGCCCTCATACCATCCTCATGGAGTCGGTTTCTGACCATTTTAGCAGACACATGCACATTTGTGGCCTACTAAAGGTCATTTTGCAGGGCTCTGGCAGTGCTCCTCCTGTTCCTCCTTGCACATAGGCGGAGGTAGCGGTCCTGCTGCTGGGTTGTTGCCCTCCTACGGCCTCCTCCACGTCTCCTGATGTACTGGCCTGTCTCCTGGTAGCGCCTCCAAGCTCTGGACACTACGCTGACAGACACAGCAAACCGTCTTGCCACAGCTTGCATTGATATGCCATCCTGGATGAGCTGCACTACCTGAGCCACTTGTGTGGGCTGTAGAGTCCGTCTCATGCTACCGCTAGAGCGAAAGCACCGCCAGCATTCAAAAGTGACCAAAATATCAGCCAGAAAACATAGGAACTGAGAACTGGTCTGTGGTCACCACCTGCAGAACCAGTCCTTTATTGGGGTGTCTTGCTAATTGCCTATAATTTCTACCTGTTGTCTATTCCATTTGCACAAAAGCGTGTGAAATTGATTGTCAATCAGTGTTGCTTCCTTAGTGGACAGTTTGATTTCACAGAAGTGTGATTGACTTGGAGTTACATTGTGTTGTTTAAGTGGTCCCTTTATTTTTTTGAGCAGTGTGTATACACACACACAAAATCAGTCGGCTGTCTATCCGAGAATGGAACACAGCCACTGTCACTGACCGACCCCGCCACGAGTGCCCCATCTGGTTACAGTCTGTATGTGACAGATCGTTGAACAGTGAAAGTGCAAATAGCGCACCACTTCTTGGCAGTTGACACCTGCCCATAGCATGCTAATGGCTCTTTTTATCTCTCCTGTGCCATAAGCCATTCCATTTTCTTGATGCAGTAACATTTTTTTTTTTTGGCTTTATGTAGCCTATAGACCACACCCAAAAGAACAAGTCAAGTGTCACCGTACACATCACAAACAGCTCAATGTTTGTTATTACTGAAGTTCTTGGCGTGTTCATGGGGTATGCGTCAGGATTACAATACTTTTATTTCCGCTCATGCCTCACTGGAAAAGCAATAAAATCAAGCGATTCTTCAACTTGCCGCAAATACAGTACATACCTTACCCCTTGCATTTCATTTGAAGTAATGTATATATAATATATACAATATATACATAAAATGTACACACACACATATATATATATATATATATATATATATATATATATATATATATATATATATATATACACACACACACACACATACACACACACACACACACACACGAGGAGTTTGTTTCCAAAACACAGTAAGTACCAAAATGACAAAAAATTGAGGTACTAACACAGAGCGATAGCGCTGTGCTTCATACACAAGGTGCAAAAATCCGTTTTTAAAAATTCATACTACAAGGTGTATTTTTTCCATGGTCAAAGTTTGTGTTTTTCTATAAAATGCAGTAAGCGCCAACATAGAAAAAGCTGATTTACTCAAAATGAGTGAAATGGATATATTGCGTTTTGGAAACAAACTCTTCATATTTTGTATCTGCTGATTGCCCTGCCTCAGGGGAAGCTACATCATACTTTCATTGAGAGAAATATTCAAACCCAGGATGCCAAGATTTCCATGGCCCCAACATTACAGCAAATGGAAAATATCTAGATCCATTTTATAAACATTTCCCTGTAAGTCAGTGGAACATATTTGGTATTGTTGGAAACTTTTGGATCTGCACGATAATTTTAAATTGAGTTCCACAGCTTTCAGTGCAGCAGCTGCATTTGATGAACCCATATATACTGCTGCACACAAATAACCATTCATATGAAAATGGCCTTTCAATTTTCATGAAAAAAATTGTGCTTGGGAAATGATTAACAGAGTAATAATTGCACCGTTATTCTGCATGCTGGCATTACTACGTAAGTAGTCAGAGGGATCTCATCTGTTGATCAAGACTTTCGGGTTTTAAGCACTGCCTTGTAGTAGTAAAAAAAAAAAAAATCCAGCAGGATGCTAGGATATACAACCAAACATTGTGAATACAAGTCAAAGGAGATTAAACATATCTTGTACGATACCTTAGTCAGACCATTCTTAGAGTGAGTGCGCTGGGGAGGCTATAGAAAAGGTCCAAAGAAAAGCCAACAAATTATTTCCTGATATGAATTATAAAAGTTATGCGGGAAAACTGAGGAATTTTAATCTCTCCAGCCATAATAAAAGCAGACTTTTAGGCAATTTGATTTATGCCTTCAAATGCGTATACAGCATTGACAACAAACTACACGCGAGTTAGGGTGAGTTCCATTTCCAGAACTAGGGGTCAGAAATGGACATTAGCCAATGGCACATGCAGCAATGATAATATGAAGTATTTTTTCATGCAGAGGAGACCAGTGTAGAGTAGGTTGTCTGGTCCAGTTGTAGAGGCAAAAGCTCTCGTAATTTTCAAGACTAGACTTGACAGAGTGCGAGATAATGTCTTGTTCTTCGGTATCCTGAATGAATGTCCTGTCTGCGCCACTTAGTTACGTTATATTAGGAGTTTTTCATGTATATTTGTTGGTACTTGTCCCTATTGATGATGATCTTTAATGCTTGATATGCATGTGCTGTAAAGGGGGTGTAGATAAACCCACATTGTATCTGAAATTAATGAACACACAAAGCAGCAAAATAATCACAATGAGTTTTTATTATCCCCTTTACAATCCAACTATTTTGTTGGACTTTTACCATGTTTTTACTATTACTTACTTGAATAACAGAATTAGGCTAAGCAAAATAGAAACCCGTGCCTGTAACACAAGTAAACCTTCTGTGATCATTTTTACAGGCATTTTAAAGAAAGATACAGTGCATTCTCATGCTTTTTAAAAATGGTTTTCACTGGACTCAATGTGGGATAAGTCCAGTTTAAAGCAAGCAACAAAGCAGAGACAGAAGCAAGCACAGCAGAAAAAGGTCAGACTAACACCAGGTCATGTTTGTTTTGCTCATCAACTCAGCCAGCTAATTTCCCTGATTACTTCTGCCTTCTGACTCAAGGACGGTGCCAATTGTGTGATCTTGTTGTTTGAAACAAAATGCTGGAGAGGAGTTCGGCTTTCTGAGGCTGCAGTTCACATCTCTGGCAGTAAGCAGGACAGAGAAAGGCCCCTCCGTGTTGACCGACTCTAGACCAGAGGCAGGCGGCGCTTAGACGAGGCCTTACAACAGAGTCAAACTCAGCCACTAGGGGGAGACAAAATCAAAGTGAGTCGCAAGGCACACCACCGCTTTTTATTTATTTTCCACTGAGGCTAGGTGTAACGTCACCTCTGATGACATTTGAACTATTGTCAAACGAAACAGAGAGCTAGCTTGCCCCTCCCTCCTCTTCCCCTCCCGCGCTTCCAGAAACTGTCAAAAAAACAACCAAACAAAAAAAAACCCAAACCCCACCCGCCATCCCTCTTGTCGGTGATTGGCTGGATGGATGTTTTTTTTTTTTTTTTTTTTTTAAACAGCATATTCAGGGGATAGGCAGCTAGCGGATCGTGAGATCGTAACTTAAAAACTGCATCACAAGACTTCGAGTACCTTTCAAGGGCCATATCCATAAAAACACTTGAGGTCTAAGTACTGTGGTATGATCCGTTTCCTTTGGTCGATAACCTCACATCATCCACACAAAATTGATCTCAAGTCAGTCATCCCAATGCAAAAATACAGGCTATTTAGTCATCGCGTCACAGTTTTCACGAGTGTGCTTTGTGACTGCCTCCATTCCAGGCTTTATAATAGATGCATTGCAGTGCTTTGAGTCATCCATTATTGGTCCCAGCAAATGAAAGCACTAACCTGCATAAAATCCATCTCGACTATTCCTGGCTCACACTCCTCCAGGTTCATAAATGTTTCTGTTGAGACACAAATTATATCTCAAATATCAAATAACACTCCAGTGCTGTGGTATAAAAATGCGTAAGAGAAATTAATGCAATTTACTGAGGTGCTTTGGTCAGCAGGACCACTTCTATTCCAAATTAATCTGTTATTTTTTCCCTCCTTCCTTTTCTTACCTCCTTTCTTTGCTCTTCATCCCATTCATTGGGGAGTCAACAAAAGTATGTATGAAAAGGAAGAGAAGACCAAGCAACTGAGGAAACATGAGAGTTCTGCTCCTTCTAATATCACCTCAAAGTGATGTTGGTTACAGGCATCACTGGCAGGTAGAGAGGGGTGAATTTGCAAGCTTAATCATTCATACGTCATGCATCCTGGAAAAAAACACTCTCACGATTCCTTGCCCAAGATGTTGTTGAGAGACTCCAAACTGCTTTCTCCTCAAAGGCACATTTAAAAGATTTCCCAAACAATGGTGGATTTTGATTGATGTCTGGGTCAGGTGCAAATAGGTGGTTGGACATGAGAGTAAATAACTGAAATGAGCAGGGGGTACAGCTATAATTGACAGGTAGGCGTGCCTCAGAGGAAGTGGGACTGACGGCTAGGCGTGGCTAACAGATACTTACTGAACATGACCTCCAGGCGGATGAGGCAGCTCACAAAGTTGTCAAAGTCTATGGTGAGGTCAGGGTCACTGTAGCGTGCCACCAGGATCTGATGCAAGGGGTTATCCAGAGAGAAACCTTGGAAAAAGAGAGGGGTACAGAGTACTGAGGCGACAACATTGAGGCGACTACCCATTCTTTTAACCAATAGACCTTTTAAAAAATTCTCTTTTGAAGTGCTTCCCGTTATATTTAAGCATACATCGATTTAGAGGTTTTACATTACATTTCCAACTAACTATAAATGCTGTTTTAGTGGACCGTAGTAATTTTAATTTATCCCCTTTTCATTATTAGCTGTAATGCTAACCCCCATACTAGTCTAAAAACGGCACGTCTAATGGTCCACCTGGTTCCCAAACCAAAAAGCGAGGCTTAAAAGACAAGACAGACTAGTGAGGTAGGTAGCTAATTAATTAGCAACTGTATGCACTACTTAGTTAACATAACCTAACTAATTATCAAGGTATGCATCAAGCTAATGCCAATATATTCATTTGGCCAGTGTCTGTCAGCGTGAAAACATGGTAGCCAGTGAACTAGAAACAATCAATTTCTTCTGCTTTCTGACTTGGCTAGCTTGCTACCAAGCTAAATAATCACTGATCACTGACCTAATGCAAGGCAAGTGGCAAAATAATCGCTATTCACCGTTCAACTGATTTCTATGCATGAAATGTAGCTATCTAAAATTACCCCATAAATTAGTAAGCAATTGATTATTGATCAATTTTACCAGCATGTCACTGACCTAGCTAGCCAGCTAATCCCAAGTCAATTTCTTGGTGGAATCAATCAATTTCTTATTTATATTCACCAAACGTTAACTAGCTAATAGCAGCCTGCTGTGAAATAAGATCACTCGGAAGAAGGTTCCACTGGTTTCTGGAGGTAGCCAACCACTAGCAAACTGAGCTTTGACTTTTTCTCCAATTTATGTCTCTGATCATCCTCTGTCAAGTAAGTCGTAAACGTTAAATGAAATTGAGGAACCTCAATTTGCAGTTCCTGAAAATGGAGTACAAATTGTACTGCAAGTGTAATGGTATAACATTTTCGACAATAAACTAGGAATTTAATGTGCTCACTTGCACAAGGTCACTTGGAGCTTGACGGCTCACAAGATTCTTATTCGAGCAATTGTGGAAAGTGTCCAATCTTTTAAATTTCTACAGGAATTTTACTTCTGACACCACTCGATAAATAGCCCTGAAATAGTTACCTCCATACCCTACTGAGGACTAGGATCTTATCCAGCATGTTGGGCCAAATTAATGATGAGGAAGGGATCAAGACACAGATCTACACCAGCCTGTTTGGCCATATTACCAAGTAAGAGCGACTAAAGCTGGGGACACACTACAAGATTTTCAGTCTTTGCAGATTTTGAAAAGACTTGGAGCACACTACACGACTGGCTTCAGCAGATTCTTGTAAAGACTGGGGATCACATATTTAAGGACTGCAGCAGATGAGGGAGCACACACTACACGACTGCGTTCAGGCACGTGTTTCGGAGGAGGGCCGCAAACTGTCTACACTCTCCTGATTTGGCAGCAAGGGGTCGCATACGAGCAAGCCTTGTGCCTTGTACATAGTTCACCAATTGGGCATTCCAGATTCGGGTGGGATTGAAGATGGCAAATTCAAAAAAAAAAAGGTACACTGTATTGTTGTCCTGTGAACAACTAGAGCTGTGTCTGCTACTCTTTTTTGCAGCTCTTTTGCAGTGATGTGTGGGTTCTTCTGAGCATTTCTCACCAGATCTTGGGCCATTCTATCTGACATTTTTCTTGGCCCTCCAGATCTTGCATTGACTTCAATTGTTCCATTTATTTATGATGTTTCTGACAGTAGAAATGGGTAGTTTGAAATGATGTGAGAGTTTTTTGTAGCTTTCTCCTTGTTGGTGGAAGTGAATTATTTTGATTTTGACATCCTTGGACAACTGTTTAGAAGAGCACATGGTTTTTAACACCAGGCATAACAGTCACCACAGTCGAATATTTTAGAAAGCATGGAATTACTTCAGAATATATAGTTCAACCCTGGAATTATATTCACCCGACTCACTGAAGCCTTAACGAGTAAATCACCTGGGTCTGGGCCTTAGTAATCATCTACTTAAAAGGTAACAAAGAATAATCCAAAAGGGTTCCCAAACTTTTGCACCAGGCCCTTTTTCCGTTATCATTTAAAGACTCTGAAAAATTTATCTAAAAATAAACCTTGCTTTTAAATTTGTAGAAAGGTGTTATGTTTAACTTTGTGGCATTTAGAGTTCAGGTTTGCTTTCAATGACTTGGAGATTGATTGTAACAGACATTTAAAATTTTTGCACCCCACAGTACACCAGCCTGTAAGGCCATAGTACTGAATAAGATCAACTCAGACACTGATCTACACCAGTCTGTTAGGCCATATTACTGAGCAAGAGGGACTCAGACACTAATCTACACTAGCTTATTAGGCCATATTACTGAGTAAGAGGGGCCCGTAATTAATAATGGTCTCACCAGCATCCTCCACAGCCATGCGCATCTCTGTGCAGCTCATGTTACCAGACTTGTCTGTGTCCTTCTCACGGAAGATGTTCTATTGGTCGAGAAATTCAGAACAAACTCACGCACAAACAAGCATACACGCACGCACATGCACGAGCACACGGTCAGACTCAATGTTATGTCCTGCCTTGCTCTGTCACATCACTGACTTCACCCACAGAGGTCGAAGCCACATAACAATGTGACATGAATAAGATGTTTGTTTAGTACCAGCGTGGATAAAGGTACTGCTAAAGTTAAAGAGAGGTTGGCTTCGCGTTCTCGTCCACCTTTCGCTGATCGGCCTGGCGGGTGGCGGAGGATTACAACAGGTGTCCGTGTAGTCCTGGCAGGCAGAACTTGGGGGGGACTGTTGACAGGGGGGAGCGGTTTTTGGGTATGACTGGTGCGTACCAGATGTTATTGCAGGCCTTGAATTTTAGCGAGAATAAACCATCACAACCATTTCAGATACGACTTATTTACAAGTCAATCAATGTTTTTGTTATATAATTAGATATTTTAAATCTCTAATAAGAGGCAGTTTGAAGTAGGAGTAGTCATGAAGTAGAAGCGCTTTCCTTATGGATGTCAACTTACGCATCTAGTGTCCCAAATTATTTATTAATACCCTTCATTTATAATTTCTCGTTGGATGCCAAAATTTTCCTCGTGTCACTGTAAAAGTTGATAATTTGCCGTGGCAAAATATTGGTCTTAATAATGTAAGACATAGGCTTGCACACAGTTTGCAAATTGATAACTATACCATTAAATCTGAATATAATGTTTTACACAGTATACCTAAGGCGGATAAATAATCATTTCTCACAAATGTTCTCCCTGCGAGAACAGTTTTTAATCAGCGCTACCACAAGACGTTTGCAACTGAGAAGGGCTTTATGACATCAATTTGTCGGTAACAGCCGAAGTTTACTCTTGAGATTAGCTCTCAAATTATGAGTAAAAGGCAACAAAAGTTAGCACAATTTACATGCAACTGTTTGATCTGACTGAGCAAGTCACCGCTTTCTTGACTGAGAGTTGTTCAGGCTACACAACGAGGACTAAAACCTCCGGATTTCCAAAGGCCAAAACATTTCTTGCGGACTTAGGAAAAAGTGACACCGTTATTGTAAGTTACAACTACATAGATATTTGCATATTTTTTTCTATTTTCAGAAGTGTGGGATTTGTTCATAATTGAAAAAATAGCCATTAAAGTGGTGGCAAAAAATGTTGTTGTCATTTTGCTTTCTCCGAAAACGGCGCTTTAGAGCTAAAGGTTTCATTTCTTAATTCTTATCGGCAAATATCACGGAAAAAAATATTATGGCAAAAATACATGAATTTGCAGACATTAACTTTCCTGTAAATAAATAGGCCTATATCGCCAACTACGCAAAAGAAAATCTGTGGCAAAAATTACTAAAATTTCAAAGCTGAACTTATTTGGACCTCTTTGTGATGGGGATTTATACTAAGATATGTGTGAAACAGCCAGCCAACATGCCTTCTCACTCACTCTACTTCTCGGTTCAGTGAGCAGGGAATGTCCAGCTGACTTTCGGCTGACACACTGCCAACGGCGCGTTGGCGAAAGTGGAAACTTTATCCACGCTGGTACTGAAGCTCCATTGACATGCCAATACCCGTAGAAGATTATGATACTGTGACCATATCTAGCTCTGTTGAAGAAGGCACATGCTGTCCGCTGAGGAGGGGATGGTTTGGCTTTAAGAGTAGATGGAAGTTGTGTCATCATGTAAAGGGGGTTCACACACCAGGAATTTATCAATTTTGTTCCAGAGGATCTTGAACTCCAACAGGCCCAGTTTCCCAGTCCCATCTTTCTGTTAAGGAGTGTTAAGGACAGCTCAGCACAATGCAGCACCCAGAATGACACACTTTTCAGCACCTACAACATAAACTCCCTCTGATGAGGACCAGACTACATACAACAGATTCTGTGTTGACATTGATTAAGCACCAGATGGGAACTTGATGAAATATAACCACACGCATTAAGGGTTTTAAGCGAATGAGGCAAGGGTCATTCCATGTGAAATCACTGAAAATGGACGAACCTCCCAGCTCGACGGACTCAAAATATCTTGGTTCTTTGATATTTTGGAGCCTGCTGTAGCAGCAGAAAATTACAGTTGGTTTTAGCTCAATATCTCACTCCGTTTGGTTTTTATAGGGGCTGTATCTGCGTTAACCCTCTATCCATATATCTCTAAGGCCCTTATGCAAGCATTTTCAACTGCCACTGTATAAAAAACTAAGTAAGATATCATCTTCATTTATTCAGGATATCTTTGTTTTACCTCAAACACTTGCTACATAGCACTTTCACTCACATTAACCCTTTGTAGGCCGTGCAATCAACAACCAAAAAGTGAAATTTGAACAAAGCATACCGAAAATTATCCCGTTTGAGGGTAGATTTTCTCATGCTTCTCAAAAACTGCTAGAATTTGAAGTTTATTTTGGCTGATGTACACACAAAGGCCTATCAAAAAACGGAGATTCAATTTCAATGCCATATACAGTGGCGCTTGAAAGTTTGTGAACCCTTTAGAATTTTCTAGATTTCTGCATAAATATGACCTAAAACATCATCAGATTTTCACACAAGGCCTAAAAGTAGATAAAGAGAACCCAGTTAAACAAATGAGACAAAAATATTATATTCGGTCATGTATTTATTGAGGATAATGATCCAATATTACATATCTGTGAGTGGCAAAAGTATGTGAACCTTTGCTTTCAGTATCTGGTGCAACCCCCTTGTGCAGCAATAACTGCATCTAAATATTTCCGATATCTGTTGATCAGTCCTGTACGTCAACTTGAAGGAATTTTAGCCCATTCCTCAGTACAGAACAGCTTCAACTCTGGGATGTTAGTGGGTTTCTTCACATGAACTGCTTGCTTCAGGTCCTTCCACAACATTTCGATTGGATTAAGGTCAGGACTTTGACTTGGCCATTCCAAAACATTAACTTTATTCTTCTTTAACCATTCTTTGGTAGAACGACTTGTATGGTTAGGGTCGCTGTCTTGTTGCATGACTTTTGAGAACATTGGAACCCTTCTCTTGAGATTCAGTTCATGGACAGATGTCCTGACATTGTCCTTTAGAATTTGCAGGTATAATTCAGAATTCATTGTTCCATCAATGATGGCAAGCTGTCCTGGCCCAGATGCAGCAAAACAGGCCCAAACCATGATACTACAACCACCATGTTTCACAGATGGAATACTTATGCTGGAATGCAGTGTTTTCCTTTCTCCAAACATGACACTTCTCATTTAAACCAAAAAGGTCTATTTTGGTGACATCTGTCCACAAAATATTTTTCCAATAGCCTTCTGGTTTGTTCACGTGATCTTTAGCAAACTGCAGACGAGCAGCAATGTTCTTTTTGGAGAGCAGTTGCTTTCTCCTTGCAACCCTGCCATGCACACCATTGTTGTTCAGTGTTCTGCTGATGGTGGAGTCATGAACATTAACATTAGCCAGTGTGAGAGAGGCCGTCAGGTGCTTAGAAGTTACCCTGGGGTCCTTTGTAACCTCGCCGACTATTACACGCCTTGCGCTTGGAGTGATCTTTGTTGGTCGACCACTCCTGGGGAAGGTAACAATGGTCTTGAATTTCCTCCATTTGTACACAATCTGTCTGACTGTGGACTGGAGACCAAACTCTTTAGAGATGGTTTTGTAACCTTTTCCAGCCTGATGAGCATCAACAACGCTTTTTCTGAGGTCCACAGAACTCTCCTTCGTTCATGCCATGATACACTTCCACAAACATGTGTTGAGAAGATCAGACTTTGATAAATCCCTGATCTTTAAATAAAACACGATGCCCACTCACACCTGATTGTCTTCCCATTGATTGAAAACACCTGACTCTAATTTCACCTTCAAATGAATCAATAATCCTAGAGGTTCACATACTTTTGCCCCTCACAGATATGTAATATTGGATCATTTTCCTCAATAAATAAATGACCAAGTATAATATTTTTGTCTGATTTGTTTAACTAGGTTTTCTTTATCTAGTTTTAGGACTTGTGTGAAAATCTGATGATGTTTTAGGTCATATTTATGCAGAAATATAGAAAATTTTTAAGGGTTCACAAACTTTCAAGCGCCACTGTATATGTTTAGAGCAGGGATGGGATGGGAGTGTATGCTGGTTTTTATTTCTATCAATTACCCTAACTAATTGAGTGAATTGGTTGCATACACAAATATAGATTTGTGCAAAGGTTTGATCAAAGAAAAATGTTTTATGCAGGGAGACAAGAACAGTCTTTGGTGGTCATTCATGATAATTTAAAGAAATGTGCCATAAATATCAGATTTCCTGAATAGTTTGGCTAATTTAGATAATCAACTAAATAAAGCCCAGAAGTTGGTGTTAAAACCAGGGACAGATACGGCCCTCATTGCCCATCCCTGGTTAAGAGCAAAATTAACCCCTTTCTTGCCAGTCATGTGGGCATGGCCCCTTTTGACCCCCAATTTGACCATGTGGGTACCCTTTGATTTCAAAAACAAATTAGTCAATTTAAAACTCTTACTGGGTACTGTTATCACAAAACCAACATGAAGTAGCCCTTCGTGGAAAGATAAGACCATACCCTTTGGGTAAAAAATGCATTCAGTGTGGGCCAAAAACATATGTTGGCATAGGTATGATGAACTATGAAGTGTGAAGTGTTCAGTCTGAACCCCAAGTCCGCTTTTTTTTGGAAAATTTTTCCTCTCTCATCACAATTTCTCTGTATTACTTTGAACTATACTGTAATTATGACAAATTTGGACACGTAATGACTTTAACCCTCTCCCATACACCTATTGCATAATGATGAATATCGGAAACAGAACGCATCCAAAAATATCAAGATGCCGTCCAATAACACCTGTTGACAAGGGACACCCGACGGACTGGATTGAAAGAGAAGCCATTTAAAAGTGACAGGAGAATGTTAACATAAGAAAACATTGGCCAAGGCAATTTTAAAACGCTACCCAAGTCAGCAATTTGGTATGTCTGCAACTTACAGTTTTTGCTGTGCAAACACTCTTAGGGAAGAAAAATAAAAATCAGAACAGATACAATATGGTTCCAGCACTTTGTGCTTGGACTCGTAAATATACTACAACCAGAGTTTTGCAATGTCTCAGGCACAAGATTTGCTCTGCATCTATCTGTTTACAGTTTTCCCACAGCTATTTCTTGCTCGACAGTGCAGGACTTAAAATATTTATTTCAAAATTATTTGAAAGTTGAGAACTAATCCACGCTCAGGATAAACAGTTCTCTTGTTTAGGAAGGATACGTCCAGCAGGTTGACCATGTTACGGCAGGTTTGTTGACTAAAGCCATTGGTTTTGATATCCTGACCTGGGACCAGAAAGAAAGAAAAAAAAAAAAAAAAAATTACAAAGCATTAAAATATACAGAGGATCTTACATGAATGGGTATGTCATATGAAAGTTATGAAATGATTTGCGTTTTAGGAGGATACAGCAGTACTAGAGAGAATGTAGCTAGTTTTAGGAGGATACAGAAATACTAGTGAGTATTTGGAGCATACGCTTGGATAACACTCGGTTCAGGATTTTCCTCAGCTCAAAAGCCGAAATTTCGCAGTCCTGTAAAAGAGGACAGGAAAGTTTAGCAACATGATTCATCATCAACCTTTACAAAACATCGGTGGTTGTTTCTGAAACATTTTCACATACATTCTGATTTTTAAATTCAATATCAACAAATAGGAATGTTATTTTTCATTGCATGCTTAAATTTCTGTGGTTAGGAATGACAAAAACATCAGATGTAATTGTGAAGAAAATCTCTCCATTAACTTTTAAGCAAAACACAAGGAAAACATGTTAACTCCATAATCGGGACTTTTTCAGCCAGAAGATTTTTTGCTGGAGAAGTTGCCCCTTTCATATGAAAATAAAATAGTAAAAACATTTCTACTTGAATCAATATCAAGATCAATACTTCAGTGATCTTTGTAACATTTAGATCATTTCATTCCATACTCACCCCTCCAGCCAGCTGTTCAAAGAGACCCCTAAATCGGTCATCAATATCATCCTCAGTTATCTCCTCCTAAAATCAAAAGTAAGTCATAAAAACGCCAACAATGTACTCAAGCTCAAAATCAGAAAATCGATTGCTTTGGTTCCAAAATGGAATGTTTTCCTGCTTATGAGATTTTACAGACATAATACACTGAAAAAAACAAACACAAGCCTTGTGAGAAGTATGACCATTTTCAGAAAGTCACTGAACTTTCATTGAATGTTGACAGATTGTACGACTATATTGCAACATATTTCAATCGCTGATTGAAACAGACAAAAGGAGAATCTCATGGTGGCACCAACGATAATAGGGATGGGGTCTTTTGTCCAAATTGCACAAATCAATATCGCGTCAATAAAATGACTATCATAAAATATTGATTTGTTATCATTTTTTGCAGTGTAAAGACCATATCAAATGGTCAATAGTGACATGGGGGACATAATCTCACAACTCAAGAGCTGCATGAAGTAAGCAGACATTGGCTGGAAGTGGGAATCAATGACAAACTTATGGGTCGAGGGCATCCCAAAGATGCTCGATGGGGAGGGGGCTAATCCAGGGAATAAGCCAGCCATTCAAGAAAATGAATGCTTTCATCCTCAAGGGTAACAGGTGACGTGGGGTCTGGCGCTGTCATGCTGAAATATGGCATCGTTTTGACAGACAAATGGTTGGACGATAGGCCACAGTATCTCATCGCAATATGGCACTGCATTCAAGTTACCCTAAAAGAAATGCAGTTGGGTGCAACGCCCATGGGATATTCCTGCCGAAGCCAGCACTCCTCCACCACCGCATGCCACCATGCGCACCACGATGACGTCATCATAACGTTCCCCCGTGCGGCGCCAGATATGCTACAGTCTACCGCTCTGTAAAGCTGGAAACGTGATTTGTCGGTAAGAAGAACAGTTTATTCTATTGTGTATATTGGCCATTGTTATGTCTGTTCACCCAATCATGCCCATTTCTTCATCAAGAAGAGGTCCAATCCATGAAGAGGAAGATGTGAGGTGAGCAAAAAGAGACCTTGTGAAAAAGATTTGTGAAATTACAGTTTGGGCAGAAACAGGTCGACTGTGAAGACCAACTGCTACATCAGCAGTGGCAGTTCCTGGGCTCAGATGGTCATTGAGATGGAACGTCCGGATATGGTGGTCTTGGGCGGGGGTCATCGCACGTGGTTATCACTAATACTGGCGGTTTGGTGTCGTGCCCAATTCTTCAAAACGGTGTGTCCAAGGTAACTTTTTAAAGAAACGTAGACAAATGAGCCCTTGTGACAGCCCTGAGAGATATTCCTGCATTACTAAATGCCAATGGCATGCTTCCTGAGGTTATGTCATCTGTGGCATTCTGAAAAATGGCTGAACTGGGACTTTTGATATGGCCATTTACTACCCAGAGGACAGGGTGTACCTGGGCTGACCATACCTGATTTCAATAGCTCTGGATCAGACCCCTCCTGGTTGATGGACTCATTTTAACAAAGGGCTTGAAATCGACAACATAGCAAAAGTAGCTGAAATGCACACAGAGCAGTTGCACACAGCCTTAATCGCATACTGAAACCCTACCAAGTCAACCACAGAGGTAATATTGCGGAATATTGCAATAATTTAACTGCTGTGTTTATATTTTTTTCAGTGTATTTTGAAAATCAAATGCAGGTTACAATGATGAGACAGAAATTCATGCTTTGATTAAGACGTAAAAAAAAAAATTAAAATGAATGTTTTTTGTAATTTACCTCTTCAACTCTATACTCAACGGGGTCGTCAAGTTCCCTACAATGAGATAAAATAATACACAACACAATATTTGAGGCATCGGAATCTTGATCATAATTTCAGTGCATGCATGAAACACAGAATACAAGCAGATAGATCATTGGAAACACTGCCAGAACAGCTTTGTGAAGCCCATGACATGCTGCTGTTGTTGTTAAGACTGGTTCAGAATGATTTGATTCTGTGCTGATTTTTAGAGCTGTACTTATGTTGTTATTAGCAGGTACACACAGTGTCTCGCTGTCCTCGTCGCAGAGTTCTGATCAGTGGTCATACTTTATTTTTTAACATTCCCATGAAAACCAAAAATAATTGTAGGCCATTTGTGAGACCCAGCCATGTAACTGCTAATTATTAAAAGTGTAAAAATGTACAATATTTATATTAGGCCATATATATATAAAAAAAAAAAAAAAATCAGTAGGTGATCATCCCCTCCCGACCGGCAAAAACGGAGCTGACCTATTTATTTATTTAAAATTTTCAAAAAAAAGTGTTTGTTTTTTTCCCTTTGCAAAAATGTCTAGAATCGCATAAAATGTGAAAAAAAGGTACATCAGTGAAACTGCAAGGTATTTTGATTCAGCTGGGATGACTGACCGGCCCTCGAGCGAGCGTTTGTTGACCAAGCCACACGCGCAAATATCGAAACATTCGTCAGTTAAAACACATTTCCACCAGTTTCAGTCTAACCCCCCCCCACCTACCTCACTTTTTCACGCTCAGATGGATGATCACAAACTTTTTTTTTTTTGAATATATGGCCTTATGAGGCTGTGCTAGTGAGCCCTGAGACTGTGCTGGAGGTATAAGAACGCACTGGAACTCCGCCTGTTTCTCGGAGAAGACGCGCACGCAGAAGTCTCCATTCTTCTGGGGCTCGAATGTGGAGGGAACGATCAGGTATTCCCCTGGGGGCAGGGTGAAGCGACTGCACACCTCCCGCAGGTTGATGAAGGTCTCTGAGCGAGCCCGGGAAGAGTTACGCAGGAAGAAGTTCCGGTTCAGGTGGAGGTTTCTCTGCCCCTCGCACTGGGAACATTAACAGGAAAATCAACACTGCCAGAGTACATGCACCCCTACTGAACTTAACACTGAAGGAATATCTTTTCCTGAGTCACAGTGACTGCCTTCTGAACTTACAAACATGCAGCAGAATGCAAAAAACACTACACAGGAAACAGAGTAATCTTCAATAAATATTGTAATATCGTCAGAGATGATTCAATACTTAACACCTAGAATTTGAAATTAGGACCTGAACGATCACACACACACACACACACACACACACACATACACAATCTAGTTTAGAATGTATGCCCACATTTATAGATTATTTTACACAGCCAAAACAGAACAGTATTCCAACACTGCCACAACTAGTGGTAAGATTAATTTCAGGCACCATTCCGAGATAAGTCACTTTATGATCTTATTGTTCTGGCTTCAGCCAATGAGAGGGTAAATTTATTGGAAACGGGATACACAAAGGCACAATTCAATGGAAGAAAAATCCCTTTGTCCTCCATTTTGCTTCTGCTGACACACACCTCCTCTGGGACCTGAAGAAGCAGAGAAGCACAGGTTACATTCAGGCCCAGCTTGTTCCACCTACTTAGCAAACAACATGCTATCGAGAAGCCATGCTAATGCTTTCCATCTAAGCATACAAATAGCACTGCTTTTATCCACTGTGACTGGGCCCCAGGTATACAGGAAGCGAAGGAAGGATGGGAGCCGTGGCATATGGGATGCCCTGCTTCAGAGGAACGCTTTTCTTCTGGTTACACATCTGTTCCCCAGGAATACTCGGCTAATGGGCCCAGACAGTTTAAAAGTATAGCTATTTTAAGGGGGTATGCCTAGCTTAAGAGAGTACTCTGGGGTTAAATGAACCCCTGGTTTGAGGGGACAGTGCACAGAAAGGTCCCCCAGGTTCATATGGACAGCTGGCTCCAGAGAATGTGTCCCTCTCACCTCGTAGATGGCAAAGCCAACGGTGTGCATATCCTCCCCCATCTTCCTCCTGCGGCGTCGGTTCTTCTGGATCAGCCCCACGATGAAGCTGCAGCCGGCCTCGTCATCGTTCGGATCATCGTCCTCCTCGTCCAGCTTAATAACAAACTGCGGATTCGTCCAGAAGGTGTCTGATGAGGAGAGAGATGTGGTTACAGTCAGACCATGAGAATGGTCTCAATCCACAATGCTACTATGAAAGATACTATAATTCAGAGGAAATTTTGATTTTGTCTCATTATTTTAGCAATTGACATTCTTACAATCTCAAATAGTAGCCCAATTAAGCCTCTCTGCTTCTCATTATCATTTCTAAATTATTATCAGCAACATATTGGTTTTGATTAGTCATGAAATACATTGCTTTGTTGTTTCTGTTTCTTTGTTATGTTGCTGGTGATTAGATGTCTTCTCAACGCAACCTTTTTTCCTGAAAACATTTCAAAAGCCGGCTGCTGACGTCTGTCGGCTGTTTATTTGATGCTTTGTTTCCACTATGACCACGATTCCCATGAATTGTCCCAAACTGATAAATTTTCAGATTAGTGAGGATTCGTGGAATTTTGCAAATTCTACGGTCCCATTTGTGACGCAATACTAAGCATTTATGATGCAGGTACGATAGAGTTACAGATATTCGTGGGATTTAGCTAGAATTTATGGTGGCCCTGAAGTGCAAACCACAACAGAAATTCACCACAACCACCACCATTTCACCACAACACACCATCAATTCATCACAACACAGCAGCAATTCACCACAACGCAGCACCAATTCATCACAACACAGCAGCAATTCACCACAACACAGCAGCAATTTACCACAATGCACTAGCAATTCACAACAACACATCAGCAATTCACCACAACACACCATCAATATGTGTATGTATGAGTATGTGTGTGTATATGTATATATATGGATGTGTATATGTATGTGTAAATACCAATCTGTACCCCGAGTACGAATAAAGATAATAATAATTCACCACAATGCACTAGCAATTCACCACAATGCACCAGCAATTCACCACAACACACCAGCCCAGCAATTCACCACAGCACACCAGCCCAGCAATTCACCACAGCACACCAGCCCAGCAATTCACCACAACTCACCAGCCCAGCAATTCACCACAACTCACCAGCCCAGCAATTCACCACAACTCACCAGCCCAGCAATTCACCACAACACACCAGCCCAGCAATTCACCACAACACACCACTGTCTGTCATTTACAATGCTTAATATAACGTTCAGCAACGGCAGTTTCTCCATGTACAGTGAAGGGGAAAGGTAGGCTACTGTGCTACAGAGAAAAGATATGTATTGCCTTCACTGCGGCAAGAAAATATGTTCTAAACTACAGCCGAGATTTTGCAGTGGCTGAGGCAAAGGGCTTCCGGGGATATTATTTGATACATGTGAAGCCACCACGGACGAAGCCACACCTGAGCTTACAGGCACACCGCATTCAGGTAAGGTTGTGTTGCGCACATTATCATCTTTGCTCTATTCGAAGCTGAGTGACGCGTAATGCATTTTTATACCGTTATATTCTTGACAGCCAGGCCATAACACCGGCTCCTGACGTCGAGCAAGCTAGCGGTTCCCGACCGCAATGAAGTTAGTTTGAAGTTGGATATAAAACCAACTTCCTTGCAGTGGTACCGGGCCGGTGTTATGGTGAGTTCTGCTTCCCACAGGTGTTAAGCCATATCACATTCACGCTATTGAGCCCAAACAACCAAAAATATGAGCTGGTAAAACCATTTAATTCATAGATCTCCAAAAATAAAGTTACAATGTGGATTCAATATTTGGCAGAGGTCCTATTTATGAAGATGCATGCAATTTTCGGCGTGGAGGCAGCACTCGGCATAACACCTGTTGAAATGATGAGTAGTTTGGTGTTATAGTTCATCGGTAACATTATATAATCATTTGATGACAATTGAGAAGCTTGCCAGTGGTGCATGCATGATCTACTTTTTGCAAAGCAGAAAACGGTTTTGAGCCCAACCTTATTCTTTTGCCAGGTAATGTTTAATGTAACCTTTGTTTCTCTTCAGTCTGTAATCTCATACAGACCACGCCTATACTCTGCACACATTTAATGTAATTGCGGGCGATGACGGATGGATTATTGTTTGTAGGTCCACAAACAAGCCATCCACATTGTGACGAGCCGGTGTTATGGCGTGGCTATCATGAACATAATGGTATAACAAGAGTTGTCAGAAAGACAACAAAGCTCGCCGGGGGGCAAAGTTAAAGTTTTTCTGCACGCGGACGGACGCGGACGCGGACGCGGGGGGTACGACAATAGCTCTCCGGACTTTATTCGTCCCGGCGAGCTAAAAAGGTCAGGTAAAGGTCATGGTCAAGGTCACCAGGTCAAAATTTCGGCATCAGTACGTAGGTCTTGCAACAAGGAGTACACATGCAAAGTATGAAAGCCCTTTCTGTCAGGGTTTAAAAGTTATAGACAAGGTTAAAGTTTTTGTTATGGGCAAGGTTAAAGTTTTGTAAAGGTCGGTCAAAGGTCAAGGTGAAGGTCACGAGGTCAGAAATTTTGGCGTCGGTAGGTAGGTCTGGCATCAAGGAGTACACATGCAAAGTATGAAAGCCCCATCTCTCACTGTTCATAAGTTATAGGCAAGGTTAAAGTTTTTCTGTACGCGGATGGACGCGGACGCCGGGGGTACGACAATAGCTCTCCGGACATTCGTCCCGGTGAGCTAAAAATGCAATACATGTCACTCAGCTTCGGATAGAGCAAAGATGATAATGTAAGCAAAATAACTCTACCTGAATGCGGTGCGCCTGTAGGCTCAGGTGTGGCTTCGTCTGTGGTGGCTTCACATGTATCAAATAATATCCCCGGAAGCCCTTTGCCACAGCCACTAGCATTGTAAGCATTGTAAATGACAAACCGTGCAACCAATCATGAGGAGGATCAGTTGTGGTGCGTGCGTTGTGGTAAATTGCTGGTGCATTGTGGCGAATTGCTGGTGCGTTGTGGAGAATTGCCGGTGTGTTGTGGGGAATTGCTGGTGTGTTCCCAGATAGCAAGCTCCTCCGCTCCGGATCTGCTGCGGATCTGCCCCAGCTCCAGGGCAGATCCGCGGCAGATCCGGAGCGGAGGAGCTTGCTATCTGGGTTGTGGTGAATTGCCAGTGTGTTGTGGTGAATTGCCGGTGCGTTGTGGTGAATTGCGGGTGCGTTGTGGGGAATTGCTGATGCATTGTGGTGAATTGCCGCAAGCTCCTCCGCTCCGGATCTGCTCCGGATCTGTCCTGGCTCCAGCTGATCCGCGGCAGATCCGGAGCGGAGGAACGTGCCATCTGGGTTTTGGTGAATTGCCGGTGTGTTGTGGTGAATTGCCGGTGTGTTGTGGTGAATTGCTGGTGTGTTGTGCGAATTGCAGTCTTGGCATGCACTTCAGGGCCACCGTACAAATTGCAGGAATATTGTCAAGAATTAAGCGAATACTGCACGAATATGCTTCGGCGTGCATTTGTGTGATTCGTGACAGATTCGTAGCTGATTCGTGGTCAAGCCAAGAACTCACGAATTGCCGAATGAGTCAAGAGTACGCACAAATGCATAAGAACCGATTTCGAATCAGTAATGGAGACTAAGAATAGACTATAAATTTGTTAAGAATCAACCACGTATTTTCCATTCATGAACCTCTTCATACATTTTTTGAACAGTTCAAAACTTTCGCCACAAATTCCCGACCGCTCAAGAATTGCAAGAACAAATAAGAAATGAAATATGATTCAGTTAAGAACTTCGCAAACTTAATACGATTCAACCACGAATAGGTTAAATTTCCCATTCGTGAGGATTTCTGGGATTCGTAGCCTCTGTGGAAAGGGAGGTATTAGGTCATACTTGGATAATTCCGGCAACCCCCAGCTGTTGAGCCACTCCTCCAGGTTCCCTCGTACTTGGACAGCGCCCATTTCTTGATGTCGTCATCATTCAGCACATCGGGCGTGAGGTTACAGATCTCCACCCGGGAGTAGTGCCGCAGGAAGTCCGAAAACGACATCCTGAGAATGACAGGAGGGGCAAGATTCAGCGGACACAGGGCGCAGCCCTCAGAGAATAACCTCGCGCGCACAAGAAACAAAGGAGGGCACTAAAACAGGAAACAGCATAGAAGATGCATTTGTTGCCTTCATATTGCGTGAAGAATGAATGGCACAGGGGGCTAATGGCAGTGCACGGTGGTATTGGGGAGCGTTTAATGCGAGTTTACCAGAACTCTCCATCCTCTGAGCGATTACTCAGCCTCTCTCTGTCGTCATCGCTCACCTGGCCCCACTCCCGCGATCTTTACAGAAAAACAAAAAAAGAGCAGGTGTTGGTCAGCTCATTCAACACTGCAGTCTGCTGACCTTGTAATAGCAGCTTAAAATATTTAGGAATTTTCCAAAGCCAGCAGGAAGCTACCATTCATTTCATTTGATCAACCAAAAACAAGCATTTTCTCATAGCCTTTATATGAATTAAAGGCTGAAAAAAGGAATGCCCTCATTGCTATTTTAACTAAGTTGTATTACTTATCTCTGACTTGTTTATATTTATTATGGTATTTGTTGATTTTTAAAAGATGCGCAGGTACCACACCCGTGTCTTGCTGGGTGGGGAATCGCACCTGCGTCTCCCTCAACAGGAACTGCGTGGGGAGACGCACCTGCATCTCTCACTAGCAGGAGCTGGGTGGGGAACCGCACCTGCGTCTCCCTCAACAAGAGCTGGGTGGGGTACCGCACCTGCGTCTCCCACTAGCAGGAGCTGAGTGGGGAACCGCACCTACGTCTCCCTCTACAGGAGCTGAATGGGGTACCACACCTGTGTCTCCCTCTACAGGAGCTGGGCAGGACAGGTCCCCGGTTGCTATGATGCTGACAGAAGTTATTTTTTAAAACAATGAGCCAGCATTGGTGTGGGCTGGACACCTGAGCTATTAAACCTATGTGTATAAACTTCCAGAATACTAAAGAGTACCCTAAAAATTCAGTTCTCAAACAGAGAATTGAAATAGAGACATTTAAAATGCCCTTACACAGAACAGCCATATTTACAAAACAATCATGTTAAATTGGCCAGGGTAATTCAGTTTTTAAAAAAAAATTCCAAAAATGAAGTTTGTTAAATATACATTGACGCTCAAGTCATAATTCTGTCTATTTGTGCAGTTGCCATTCAATTTCTGTTTGAGCAGTATTGGTGCTAGCAGCCTTTTCGACTTTGAGATTTTTCAAGCTCAGCCAAACAGCTTCAAACTGACAAGGGCACTTCCTTGGCTATTCAGCAATATGACAACTAAGTTTGAGATTGATCAGCTGAAAGGCTGTTCAGATATGTGAGGTATGCACACACATAAATAAAAACGTGCATACCCTCCCGTGAATACATACAGTGCAGACATTAACTCAGATGGATCCCTTGAATAAACAAAATTACCTCTGTTGAGACAACTCAGACAAGCAACAGGGTAGGGAGATGGGTATTTGTGGATATGGAGGTCCGTGTAGATATCAGGGCATATGATTCAGACATTGGGTGCATGATGGATGCATGGGGGTACATGGGCAGGTATGGAGGCACACGAAGTAGGTAAGGGGTGCACAATGGAAACATCGAGGTACATACCCGTCGCTCCAGGGTCCAGTCCACTCCACCTGGCCCCAGGGGTTCCGGACACGGATCAGCTCCACCATGTCGCCCCTGTACTCCGCCTGCAAGGACAGCAGGGTTAGCGGGTCATCAGGTTAGCGCAGCGCGGGCAGCGCAAAAAAGGTATGAAAAAGTTAAGGCGTCATAGGAAGTAATTGTGACAACATACGTAAGCTGATGAAGCAACCCTCTCTCTAAAACAGTATTTCTCAAACCTCTCCTGGAGGACCACCTGCCCTGCCTGTTTTGGATCTTTCCCTGCCCCAGCACAGGTGATTCAAATAATCAGGATGTTCTCAATCAGCTTTAGAGGGTCAATAACGAGCTGATCATTTTACTCACCTGTGCTAAAACAGGGAAAGATCTAAAACATGCAGGACAGGTGGTCCTCCAGGAGAGGTTTGAGATGCACTGCTCTAAAATAACCTGGATAGTGAGGGATGTGTTCCCCTTCAGCTGATCTGTGATATGTAGAATACTGAAAAACCAGGTTTGGGCACAGGAACACTTAACTCATTACACAGCAGTGGGCTATAGCACGGCACACTTCAGATTTATTGTTATTTACAGTACCATAGTTTTAGGCAGTCAAGACTTTTTTAAATTGAAATTTGGTCTTGAATCTTTATTTTTTGTTCTTCACATTATTATTGCTGTAGATAAAAGTATATTAGGGACACCAAATATTAATTTCATTTATGACTCTGCAAAAAAAGACCTCTGACACAGATAGCATAGCCTTTATAAAGCCCTGATTTCACATCATCCAGGCTACCTGGGATTACCCAGAGAGACGGACACAAGTGAGGAAGTAAGCTTGCGTGGCAAGTTCTCCATTACACTCAAAACAGCTTCTAAAACTTTTAAACTACAGGAAGGGGAGGGGTCTGTGTCAGAAGAGGAGGAGTCTGAGCAGGAAGGGAAGGGGTCTGTGCAGGAAGGGGAGGGGCCTGTGGAGGAAAGCGAGAGGGTGGTGCATGAACAGGAGGGGACTGTGCAGAAAGGAGAGGGGGCTCCGCAGGAAACAGAGGAGGCAGCTCACCCTATCAGCTCCAGTAACGGAGTAGGCGTGGCCCTTCACCAGCTTCTGTGATGTAATGGCCTCAGTCTCTGCTGAACTGGTGATCTAAGAGTACAATAATGTCAGCTTATCATTTTACCACAGAGCACTGTTAATAAGACACGCATCGATTGCAGTTCATTAAGTGAGTGTTGTATACATGTCTATATTAGGATTATGGCGATGCGAGCGAGCAACTCATGTTGATAGAGCAGCTCAGCATGTGTGGGATTAAAAGTCTGTGTTGCGTGCGCAGGGCAGTGGATAAAATGTGTGTCTGTGTGTTAAGTGAACATGAACAGGAGTACAGCAGGGACCCACATTAATGGAGCAGCCCAGCAGGGAGCCTCTTCTCAGGGCTTTTTGAATGATCTTGAAGAGGTGAGGGTCGGGTCTGTCCAGATCATGCGCCTCAGCGATGCCCCCCGTGAAATCCTCAAACCCCTCAGTGGTGCTGCCTCCCGAAAGCGCCTCGTAACAGCCGTTCAGCCTGAAAACATTGGGCCGAGACAGTGAGCTCAATCCAGACCAGGCTTCCAACAGAGCCAGTCAACATTCAGTTCTCAAGTAAACTGAGCATTCCATGTTGTGCAAAACTATTTCCCAATTTCTTCCATTTTTGCTCATTTATCATATTCAGATGTTTCAGACCATTCAACTAATTCTAATATGAGACCAAGACAATGCAAGTAAACACAAAATGCAGCTTTTAAATGATCGTTTCATTTATTGAAGGTAAGAAGTTATTCAAAACCTATATCACCCATGTGATATAGACCTAATGACCGTACACCTAATGACTGATAGTGCCATCTTTAGCAGCAACAATAGCAATAAAACATCTGCGATTGCTGGCAATGAGTCTTTCCATCGTTGTGGAGGAAATTTGGTCTAGTCTTGGTCACGGAATTGTTTTAATTCAGCCAAACTGGACAGTTTTCAAGCATGAATTGCCTGTTTAAGGTCATGCCGTAGCATATCAATAGGATTCAAGTAAGGGCTTTAACGACCCCACTCCAAAACCTTTATTATGTTTTGTTTGAGCCATTCAAAGTTGGACTTGCTCTTGTGCTTCTGATCATCGTCCTGCTGCATATCACAACTGAGCTTCAGCTTCAGGTCACAAATTGATGGCCGGACATTTTCCTTCAAGATTTTCTTGGAGAGAGAGAATTTATGGCTTCATCAGTTATGGGAGGCTGCCCAGCAGCAATACAGCCCAAGACCATCTCACAACCACCATTGTGTTTGACTGTCGGTATGGTGTTCTTATTGTGAAATGCTGCATTAGCTTCACAGCAGATGCAAGAGGACCCATGTCTTCCAAAAAGTTGTACTTTTGACTCATGAGTCCACAAAATATCATCCCAGAATTCTTTGTCAAAATGTTTCTGGCAAAGGTGAGACAAGCCTTTGTGTTCCTTTGATCAACTTTGATCCCTTTGTTTTTGCCTCCCATGGATGCCACTTTTGCCCAAGTCTTTCTTACTGTGGAATCGTAAACACTGACTTGAACTGTGGTAAGCAGTTCTTTCAATTTTAGTTAGTGTTCTCAAGTGACCAAAAGAACGAGTCCATGATGCATTTTTTGACGAACTTTAGCAGGTCGCCCACTCCTTGTCCAGTGGTGAAGTGGAGAGTGAGTATAAGGGCTATATCCACCTCTTTTTCTATCAGTTTACAGAATATTCAACAATCAGCCAAAAAGCCCTTGAAATACGTAGGAGAGTGTATCCAGTTTCTCCGTAGAGCCATTACACCCCTGAGCTTGACAATGCACAGTCAACACCATGCATCAAGACAATTAAAAAGTGCAATCTTCTCTGGGCTTGATGTCATCAGAAGATATATCGGTAGATGCCAATACTCTCAATTTGAAGCTGACAGTGTCAATTTTAACCTTATATTTGTTTTGTTTTCCCAAGTTCAATAAGCTGAATCAAGAAGCCAAAAAGCAAAAATCACAGTCCAAATTCTTAGACTGCACAGTAAAGCCGGTTCTCTCGGCATCATGCATGTAAATACGCAGGGCCAGGCACAGCAAACTCCGTCAAAGCAGTCCTTCATATGCATCTGAAATTTCTGGCCCGACCCCAACGGTATTTCTCCCACTACCGCCAAGAACAATATTCACCTTTTCCCATTGTCATGATGTTATAGAATTGAAATATCCAGCGTTTGATTATAGTATTAAGTCAATCAGACCACGAAAAAAAAAAAAAGGCTCAAGACTTGACTTTTTTTTAAATAATTTTTTTTTTGGGCCAGAGGCCAAGCCCTTGCCCCACTATGGCCCAAAATTAAATCAAGAGATCTAAAAGTCACAGCCTATCACCCTACAGAATTTGGTCAAGATCGGTTATGTAGTTTTGTATAAAATTGCTAGCAGACAAACAAACAGATAGACAAACTTACAAACCGCATACAACAATGCATCGCCCCAGCGCCTCCGAGACCTGGGACAGGTAATAAGCCCTTACTTAGCGTAGGCTTTCTCCAGCAGGGCGCTCCAGAACTCCGAGCCCTCGGCCGAGTGAACGAACAGCAGCTCCCCGTCTCTGGTGGGCAGCCTGTCATCCACAACCACGTCCACCCACTCTCCAAACTGCCAGAACTGCGGGTGGAGAAACACTGCTTCTCATTCAGTGAAAAACTGAGAATTATGTTTGTTAAGGACGTCCTGACTTATAAAATAACCACAAAGTTACACAACTTCACCCTAAATTCTAAACCACTCATCACACAACTGCAATTAATTAACTCAATAATTTAGCATGAATGTGCTAGATTGATAAAGCTGCATCAACACAATCATTTGATTGGCGAATAACCTGCTGTTGCAGATCAAAATATTCACATCAGGGTACCAGCATCAGCTTCTGACTGTTGTCATTGGGGATTTTAGCAAAGAAATTGGAAAATCTGTCTATATTTATGAACAGAGCTGAAGTTTTTGAATTTCTAAACAGTTATTGTAAGCCTCACAATTTCAAGAAAATTTGTAGAATGGGGGAGAGAATAGGAGCGATCTGATATAGCCCAAAACTGTCGTAAATCGGGAGATGAGATGAAGGAGGGGGGTTTTGTCTACATCCACACTTCCGGTAATAAGACCAGCTTTGCCAAGCCAGTGCATGCATGATGAAATACGATGAGCATTGCGCAGCTTCGCAGTTAAATACCATCGTGGATGCACAAATATGAACATTAAAATAGCGCAAAATTCAAATAAACGTTACAAACGAGTCAAAGCCGAAGTTCACATTTTAGAACGAAATGCTATAAATCGCCATTATATTAGCTAGCGTTCGACCGTGCGTGGATATGGGTGGAAGTTCACTCGTCGACATTTCTACATTTGACCCGTGATTTTCTGCGGTCATATCCGCCTGGCGATGTGCCGTATTGTACATCAGATCGCTCCTATTGCAGTAACAGAGTAGGTGGAATTTCAGATGAAAATTTCAAATGGAGCTGGCGTGTGCCCTTTGAGGTAAAGGAGGCAGTTTTTCACCTGAAAATGGAAAATTCCTGCATAGTCGTCCTCAAAGCTTTGTCCAGGGAGCACGACTCGATTCAGCACCTGCTCGTTCAGTGTCAACGAGGCAATGGCAGCCAGGAGCCAGCAGTCACCTGGTAAGCAAGCACACCTGAGTATCTATACACCTGAACACACCAAGCCACCAGTACACCTCAACACACCTGAGCATGTATGCGCATGAACATAACTGAGCAGACAACTGTGCACCTATTGTATACACCTGAACACACAAGCACATAAAAACCTGAACACAAACAGGCAGTCAGCTGTATATCTATACGCACACCTGATCATCTGTACACCTGAATGCACCTGAGCACCTGTAAATCCGAACACATCTGAGCACCAATGAACACCCGTGTACCTGAACACACCTAAACACCTCTAGCCTGATTACGCCCAGCACCTGGAAACCTGAACAGACAAGACCACCTGTGCACTCGAACACACCTGAGCACGTGTACACCAGAACAATCACTGTTTACCCCTGAATACACTTCAGCACCTGTGCTCCAACACCCTATCACACAGCCCAAAACAAGGAAGATCATAAGCACTCAAACTTCCCCTGAAGACAAAGAAACTACTCAGAAAAAGAGAAAGAAGAATACTAATAATATTAGAAAATTAATACAGTCAAGTACCAAAAATAATTAGTTTTTAGTATCCGATTTAAAAATCTCCACATTTTTGAGTAATGTATATCAGTAACACAAGGAACCATTTTCATTCTGCTTCAATCAGTGGCCGTTTTATTCGTTTTGAGAATACTGTACATTTTTTATATGCTAAAGGTCTTAGGAAATTGGGCTCAAACTGCACAGCGAGGGAAGCATTTCTGATTTCAGACGCTCAGTGTAAAGCAGTGCTCCGAGTCATGTTTGACAGAATTGTTCAGTGATGGAGATACAAATTAAGGCTAAGGCATTGCCCTCCAACCCTGTTCGTGGAGATCCACCATCATGTACGCTTTCACTGCAACGCTAACAAAGCACTTCTCATTCAACCATGGAGGTAATGTAATACAACTGGAGAGAGCGAGGAAGTCCCATCCCTATTACTTTCACTGGGAGATGCTTGGCTAGCTACTTCAGCCCAGGAAGTATGGAATTGACCGACACCATCTATAAACATGGCGTTCCAGGGGTGCTTAATTCCGGCACCATTTCATTAGATTGCCATTAGATTTCATTAGATTGCCATTTGTGCCAATTACACAGCACAAATGGCCAAGGAAGTGTGTCGTCTGTGCGGATTGGCGAATGTGTTCGAGGGGAAATGACAAGCAGCGCTGTTCATCCGGAACGCGCAGGCACTGTACACTCATTGGCTGAACTGCTGCAGTCACAGCAACAGCTGGACAACCAAACTTGTGCACGAGCTGTAATCAAGCTTGTGAGAATTAGTTCTTATTTTACAGGCCCTTTTGAAAACATCAAACAGTTGTGTCTGACAAACAGCAAAAAAATGAAGGATTACCGAATACATTTTCTTTTGTTTTCGCTTTATTTGGCAAGAAAAAAAATGCACACTTTTCAATTGGTGTCAAAATTGCATCCTTGGGAAACGCAGAAGCAGGAGGCTAACATGCTAACTGGCTGAAGCAAAGGTACTTCCTCGTTCTCTCTGGTTCTATTATACACTGCCCGGCCACTAAAAAAAGTCGCACACTCAAATATTTAGTTGGAACCCCTGTAGCTTTGATTACAGTGCATATTCATTTTGTCATTGTTTTGACAACTATATGCAATGCCAGAACATTTATTTTCGATCATACATGCCATAATTTTTGGGCGAGATCTTGTCTTCTCGACATAATGGTTGAACCACTCGGTGGTCTTTCTTGAGCACATCCCAATAACTTTTACTGTGTCTAAGATCAGGACTTTGTGGTGGCAAATATGTTTGTGAAAATGATTCCTCATACTTGTTTTTGCATTCATGAGTTTCTTTGGTAAATAAAGGCCAATAAGTTGCCTGTTCTGAAATACTGTAACATCTTTTCCACCAGCAAGGGATGTGTCTTCCGACATGATTTTTTGAGAAATGAGTAGCGATGCGCTTCATCAGTCGGGGAAAAATGATTATTGCCAGCTGAAACATATTAGTAACCGCAATAATGATCCAATTCTAGAATTTGTTCATTAATTTCCAGGCGGTGACTTTTTTTTGGCATTCTATGCATTCAACAGGCAGAGCAGGGCAGCCCAACCCAGTTCCTGGAGATCCACAGTCATGTAGGTTTTTACTGCAACCCATTATACAAAGCACAGCTCATTCAACAGCCGGAGCAGGGCAGCCCAACCCTGTTCCTGGTGATGTGACCACCAGTGGTGTAACGTTACGCCAGTACAGTATCATATTGCGATACAAAGCCTCCAATTCGATATATTGTTTTGGAGGAAGTGTATCGGGATACTCAAGGCTTTTTAAAATAGTCCACATATATTCTTGAACCCAGAAATTGCAACATTTTCTATCACTTTAAATGAAAACGTAGTGACCTCATATTCCATGTGGTTGCATCACTCCAAGTGCAATTTCTTGAAGTGTTGTTTCAACTTGTTCGTGGTCAAGTTTCCAGAGTTCAAGTTAACAACTAATGATATGTAGTCTGCAATATGACTGTTTCTTCTAGTGAATAGTAGTGGAGACCTATTCAGTTTTTATCAGTTTTTTTAAGTTGAAGACATTGAACTGAACAGTAAACACACAGAGGTACCTAAAGGTTAACTAACTGTATTCCTTGTCCTTGCCTTGTCTTGGATCTTTCAGTGCTGCTACTTATTTGTAAATAGAAAGAATCAGCAGTAAAATAATTTGTAGTGTATCGGGATACGTATAGTATCGCGACCCCTGTATGGGGATATATATCGTATCGTGACCCCACCATGTCGTTACACCTCTAGTGACTACCAGTGAGTTTTCACTCCAAACCTACCAAGACATAACTCACAAGACACCCAGAGATCTTAAGATGCTGAAGAGTAGAATTTGGTGTATAGAAAATTCTGGTTTAGGTGGAAAACTACAGGCAGATCACTGTGCTTCAGGCAACAAAAGGATGTTCAGGGAAGACCTTGAGCAAATGCCTCAGCAGAACATCTCATAACCTCCATCAAACCAGAAAAACCAGAATCTGGGTACGAGCAAAGCAGCTCAGGTGCGCCTCGGAGATGCAGTCACACAGAACAAGCTGTCCACTAACCTGCGCCTCGGAGATGCAGTTGCACAGAGGCAGCTCTCTGCTAATCAAAGCAAACCCTGCAATGATATCAAGCAGCTTCGCAATTTCTCCCCTCCAATTCCCACTGTTCCTAAGTCTCATTACTACTATACCACGATATCATTACCACCACAGTCACATTACTACTATACCACGGTATCATTACCACCACAGTCACATTACTACTATACCACGGTATCATTACCACCACAGTCACATTACTACTATACCACGGTATCATTACCACCACAGTCACATTACTCCTATACCACGGTATCATTACCACCACAGTCACGTTACTACTATACCGTAGTATCATTACCACCAGTCACATTACTACTATACCGTAGTATCATTACCACCACAGTCACATTACTGCTATACCACGGTATCATTACCACCACAGTCACATTACTACTATACCACGGTATCATTACCACCACAGTCACATTACTCCTATACCACGGTATCATTACCACCACAGTCACGTTACTACTATACCACGGTATCATTACTACCACAGTCACACTACGGTATAGTAGTAATATCATTACCACCAGTCACATTATTACTGTACCGCAGTATCATTACCACCACAGTCACATTACTACTATACCACAGTATCATTACCACCACAGTCACATTACTACTATACCACAGTATCATTACCACCACAGTCACATTAAGCTTACAACCATACTGCAGTTATCATCACTACCACTGTCTCATTACTACTATACCACGGTATCATTACCACCACAGTCTGATTACTTCTGCAGTATCATTACTATAATGGTCTCATTACTGCTATATCCCATTGTCATTACCATCACAGTCTCATGACAACTATACCACAATATCATTACCCCCACGGTTTCATTTCTACTATACCACAGTATCAATACTATGATGGGTTCATTACTACTATACCATAGTATCATTACCACCGCAGTATCATTATCACTACATTGCAGTATCATAACCACTATCGTCTCATTACTACTATATCACATTACCACCACATCTCACTGCTGCTGTACCACAGTATAATTACCACCATGGTCTCATTACTGCAATACCTTGATATCATTACCACCACAGTCTCATTACTAGAATCATTACCACCATGGTCTCATTCTGAATTCACTGATTTTAACTCACCTTCTGGCTAATTTGTGTGTTTTTTTTTTTCAGGTCTGTTTTGCAAGACATACTTGAACCTGTTTGGGATTCTCAGTCAAACAAAGGTGAAATTATTCAGTTGAAAATTTCCCTCCCTCCAGAAAAGGTAGATTTGAGCAGCCTAAAGAGCTCACTCAGCAATGAAGTTACGAAACCAAACAGAGGAGCACACAGCACTACACACGTACGCACACACACACGCACGCACGCACGCACACACAGGTCCGCGCAGCTATCCTTGTTATGACACTGCATTGACTTCTATTCATTATGGAGAGCCTAACCTTAACCCTACCCTGCACCTTAACCAAATCATGCCTGACCTAAATCTTAACAAAACCTCAATTCACACCTGACCCAAACCTCAACTGTGACCTCAGAAATGACATTTGGCCGTATTAGGACCAGGCTTTGGTCCCCACAAGGACTACAGGTCCCAACAAGCTCAGTGTTTATACTGGAAAAGGTCCCCAATTGGTAGCAAAAATGTGAACACACACACACACACACACACACATACACATTTATTCAAACAGCACTGAACATGCACTGTAATTGTGCCGCTGCACATACACAGAAATCCACAAACACTGTATACACTGTCAATAAAACAGCAGTGCCCATACACTGAAAATACAATTATTCAAACAGCACTACACATACACTGTAAACACACAATTATTCAAACAGTACTGCACAAACACTGTAAATACACAATCTTTTGAACAGCACTGCAGATTCACACTGTATTTACAGTGTGAACACACCTAAATTCAAACAGCACTGCACATACAGTGCAATTAGTTTTTCAATAAGCATTGCACACACATGGTAATGACAGCACTGCACATACTACACTGTAAAATAGGCCGTTATTAAAATATCACAGCAAATACACAGTAAAAATCGTTGTTATTCCAATAGCACTATGCACACACACTTTAATGACAGCACTGCATAGAAAGCATTCTGTTCTTCAAAGGCCCGTGTGGTTGACTGTATCCGCTAAAGCCGTCCAGCTCATGTCTAATCGTGAGGCTGAGAGGATTGGGAACATGATTCATGACAGGAAATCGGAACAAATTTCTCAGGCAAAAGTAGAGGCTTGAGCTCTAGAGCACAAAAAGGGAGAGACTCAGATTACACAGCTCATCTGTGCTGTTTTAAGAGTGCCCCGTCCATATAGCTCAGGTTAATATATGCCTTATTCAAACTGAAGAAATACTGGGACAGTGAAATATAACTAGAATGATGGAATGTGAAATTACGTCCGAACCAGATCACGTGACTGAAATGGAACACCTTCAGCTTACCCGAAGCACAGAAATGCACAGATCTACACTCTTGCTGAAAATTACAGGTCAGACAATAACTCACACAACCAAGGAGGGCAGATGAGAGTCAGAGAGCACGTACTGCACACATCTATTCATCCCTGTACACGCATGTGCGTCCACACGGATCAGCGCCGGAGGCTTGTTTGTACAGGTCTCCAGCCTCCACCCTGCGCCAGCAAACATTCCCGATCCCACCTCAGCAAACTCGCCCACGAAACTTAGCGGAATTTTCCGCCATGGGCTGCCATACAACTACAAGCCCTGCCTCATTCAGACTGGCTGCAGGCGAGGGTGGAGTTGAGGGTTGACAAACAAATACGCCTTCAACTAATTCTACGTAAAAACAGGACCAGCTGCAGAAAATCAGCAATGCAATCCACCAGGGTTAAATATGCATCTGACCTCTTTCAAAGATGAGATCTGAATTCAAATTCAAATGTTAATATGGCAAATGATCACAACAGGGCAGAGCTAATCATCAGTCTGAAGAGATGTTTTGTGCCTTCCTCAAATTTCAGCTCAGCATCAACCATTGTTATTTGCATACAGTCACATCTATTCAAACCCATTCCATCTCCACTTTACATGATGCTGGCCAATGGACAAAGGCCCTCCCCCTCCCCATCGCCAGATTCCTCCAGAGATTTAATCACAGTAAATTCATTCTTTTATTTATTTCATGTCTTTTCACTGGCGAGTTTTTTTCTTTAAAGCACTATTCTTTGTTTTTTGCTCCATTTCTGTTCATTGTTTGCTGCCCAGTAATAATTATTTATGAGAGTTTTATGCAAGAAGTGCAACAAACATATTTATTTCACCGAGGTTAACAAACCCACATCTCTATTTTCAAATTTCATTCTCCATTTAACAGCTGTCATATACCTGAAAGGCCATCATTTCAATCAGGGGTGTGTCGGTTACCGAGGTGTCATGGACTGGACACGCAGTGCAACATACAGGAATAACAACCATCCACAGCTCTTCTGTTTCGATTGGCCTACTGGTGTCCCAAACCCATGCAACTCTCAAATTAAACTTATGCCCTTGATTCTGTCATGACATATTCTCCACAATGTCACGACATGTTCTGTACTCTGTCATGAAACATTCTCTATACTGTCACGAAACATTCTGTACTCTCTCACTACACATCCTCTACACCATGACAACACATTCTGTACTTTTTTTTTCTGTACAATTTTCTACTGCTACCAATGATCCTTTTCGGCAGTTTAGCCATTCTATTCCACATTTAATGTATGTTTACAGTATACAATACTAGTGTTGTAAGCTGTTTGACTTCTTATTTAAAAAAACTCCAAAGTGAAAAACAGGAAAGTGAGTCACCTCAGTCAAGGTAAGCATTGATTGTTGTGGGAGCGGTTTTGACATCTTAAAAAACTGGTTTGTTATAAAAGAAAAAAAAAAATTAGCAGGGTGATGTATACCATCACTACGCCCCAGGAAAAAAAAAAAAAAAAAAAAGCCACCAAAAACAAAACAAGTGGGGTGGACCACGACAGGTGGGCGGTGACGGCAAGCAATTACATTAAATAATGCAGCCAAATGCTCCACCTACACTTTACAATACTGTACCCAGGGCCCTAATTAAATCTCATCGGTCTTTTCCCTCTCAGTGAATGGCAGCTACAAAAAGGTCACTGAAATGTTTAAAAAAAAAAATAAAATAAATAAATAAATAAAAAAGTCGAACTAAGGTGTCTTTTGTTAAATACGCTCACAAAAAAGGTGCGAGTCAGGAGGGCACCCGGCTGTGCCATAATCTTTGCTTCTTGAAAATTTTGTCAACTCCAATTTGAAGGCATTTACAACTACTGAATAGCATAAGAACCATATGAGAACTCTAGACAGTGAGATGAATATATGGATGAGGGATGGGAATATATGGATGAGTGAGGGGAATATCGGGATGAGAGAGGGGAATATCGGGATGAGAGAGGGGAATACCCCTTTTTTATCCATGTATCTATTGATGAGTGAAGGGAATATATGGATGAGACAGGAATATATGGATGATTGAGGGATATATATGGATGAGTGAGGGGAATATTTGGACGATCGGAGAGTACATATGGATGAGAGAGGGGAATATATGGATGAGTTGAGCCATACCTTTCCTCGCTCTGAAGCTGCAATCTTGAGTTATAAAGCCATAAATAAGGTAACACAAAAATAGCCAGATTTGGCTTCTGCGCAAAGGGGTTAAAAGGTATATATGGATGAGAGAATGGAATATATAGATGAGTGAGGTGAATATATGGATGAGTAAGGGATATATGGATGAGACACGGGAATATATGGATGAAATAAGGGGATATATAGGAGTGAGAGGGGAATATATGGATGAGTGAGGAAAATGCAAGGATGATTGTGGAGAACTCATGGGACAAAGCACATGCTCCCTGAATAGAGCCATTATCGGAGCTCAATTCACTCTCGACATGCCCAGAGCAGCCCCCCATCTGCCCTTCCCCAACAAAGCACAGGAAGCCTAATGGACTAAGACTTCCTCTTAGTGTGCTGCTCACAATACTCCATGTGTGCGGTAAAATCCAGTGACCTGCAAACCGGTTATGGCGGTCGCAGATTAAACGCTTCCTAGCACAACACATTAAACTCTCCACGCAGCATGTACAGTACAGGCCAAACGTTTGGACACACCTTCTCATTCAATGCGTATCCTTTATTTTCATGACTATTTACATTGTTAATTCTCACCGAAGGCGTCAAAACTATGAATGAACACATGTGGAATTATGTATGTATCTATCAGTTGTCCAATCGGGCTGTCGGCTGTATATAAACCTGACTTCTGCACAACACAACTGATGGTTCTAACCCCATTGATAAGGCGAGAAATTCCACTAATTAACCCTCACAAGGCACACCTGTGAAGTGAAAACCATTTCAGGTGACGACCTCTTGAAGCTCATCAAGAGAATGCCAAGAGTGTGCAAAGCAGTAATCAGAGCAAAGTGTGGCTACATTGAAGAAACTACAATATAAGACATGTTTTCAGTTTCAGGTATTTCACACTTTTTTGTTCAGTACATAATTCCTCATGCGTTCATTCATAGTTTTGATGCCTTCAGTGAGAATCTACAATGTAAATAGTCATGAAAATAAAGGAAACACATTGAATGAGAAGGTGTGTCCAAACTTTTGGCCCGCACTGTATCTGAACATGAGATGGAAAATCAGATCAACAGCAGTGGAGCCACAGCTGTAGGTAGTTACACATGTTCTATTCTAAGCTTTGTATGAGCAATTCCCCTCTGCTGTCAGAGCACTGCATGCAGCAAAGCGGATGAGGACTTTTCCTGCATTTGCATGAGGCGTGTGCTTCTGGCATCTGTCCATCAGTGAAAATACGAAAATAAACCACTCGTAAATGTATTACGAGGGAGCAGAACTCACCGAGAGCACCCTGACAGATGTCCGTCCTGGTCGCCCCTCCCAGTACAAACTGCGGACAGTCAGACAACTCCTGGAATAAAGAAAAACAGTAGAGTATGAACAAGTTCTTACTAATGGTATTTATATGCAGTGACTTGTTCAAGATGGCACTTGAATTATACTATTTTGGTTGTCCTTTCCTTTAGTGCACTACATAGTTTTTTTGAGTATGTAAAAGATCAAAGTTACAAAACCCCCAGTTCTCACTAAAGGGATTCATTCTCTTCAACAGAAAGCACAGATCCTGAACTGCTTGAAACACTTTGTTTTTAATCCAAAAAGGTTCATACTGTCTGTAGTAACTAATTTACGCTGACATTCTAACGCTAACATCAGCTGATAAGACGCGTCACTCGGAACATCGGTGACTCTTCTGAAGAAGACGGGAGTATCCCGTCGAAACATGTCAAGGTAGGATAAAACCTTTTCTGTTTGAACAAATAAGAACGTCAGCGTAAACTTTGTTTTTAGTCCAGCCTTTTCTTCTGTAACATGTCAACGTCATAATGTAAAGAAAACTGGCATTGCGCCCAACCAGGGGCACGCCTTTGAACAAAGCTAGGTATAGAGGAGGCCTGGTGGAGTTTGGTTTGTGCGTATTGTTATGTTGAGATGATGAGGTAAGGCGAACTGCCCTTCGATGGACTTCTAAAGGAAGACGAAGTAAAGAATTAGAGGTTATAATTCATTTATACCACTATACCTCAGCAGTTCAACCCAACATTTTATTGAGTTCCCCAAATTTTACCAAGGCTGTTTCTGAACCACGGTTGGCCAATCACAACACCGCTGGCTTAAGGGGGGGGGGGGGGGGGGGGGGGTTTGCCTTAAAGGAACAGGAGCCAAACAGCCTGTTTCAAGCTGAAAGAGTCTAAGGTGAGGTACACACAGTTGAAACTAGGAGGCTTTCACCGTATACATATGCAAATATTTGTAAATTTACTTTAAAAACAAAAATATTAAACTGGGAAATTGGCATAACATGTCAGCTTTAAAAGGAGTTTCAGCCAAACTTGCCAAATAATCTGCAGATGTTTTGGCTTCACTGGTCACATCCGCACATCTGCACAGAGGAGTTTATATGTATTCGCATTCACACAATTTTAATGCGGGAGAATTCCAACAAACTGCACCTTCATTTGAGGAGTCCACCTGCAAAGCCTTCTAAGTCAAGTTGGTCAATTTTTTTTTCAAAAAAAAAAAAATTTTTGGAAGGCAAAGAAATTTTCTATATTGTGAGGATTTTCAGGTGAAACATTATTAAACAGATCAAATTAGACTGACAAAATCCGTCAGCTCCAAATTAGGTTGCTGACAGTGATTGTTTTGTGTTCTCTCAAAATAATTTGCCTGAACTTAATAAACATGACACAAAACTGGTGCAACATTGTTTGCCAATAAATAATTAGTGTTTGCATCCATCTGTCAACAGCTTCACCAATGAGAAACCTAATGTTTTTTGATTAACCAATTGTTCACATTGATAAAATGTTTGATTAAATGGTTTCCATCAGCAGCTATTTATACTAGTCTTTAATATATCTCAACTTGGATATGGAATTTTTGTTCTTCGCGGCCTGTATAGATTTGTCAAACATGGCTGAAGAGGATAAAGAACTGCTCTAAATATAAATGCACCCAATTAAGACAAATCAACAGCTTTTTACCCCGATTGGCCGTTGTCGGCCTCGAGGTAAAAAGCTGTTGATTTGTTATTTATACTAGTCTTTTAGTTATTCATACTAGTCTTTAATATATCTAGTTAGTCTTTAATATAACTAATTATTTAGTTATTTATTCCAGTCTTTAATATATCTCACCTTGGATATGGAATTTTTATTCTTCCGTTGTCGGCCTCGGGGTAAAAAGCTCTTGATTTGTTATTTATACTAGTCTTTTAGTTATTTATACTAGTCTTTAATATATCTAGTTTAGTCTATCTAGTTAGTCTTTAATATAACCAGTTATTTAGTTAGTTATTTATGCTAGTCTTGAATATATCTCAACTTGGATATGGAATTTTTATCCTTCGCGGCCTGTATAGATTTGTCAAACATGGCTGAAGATAAAGAACTGCTCTAAATATAAATGCACCTAATTAAGACAAATCAACAGCTTTTTACCCCGAGGCCGACAACAGCCATCGGGGTATTGTCGTCCCCCGTGGCGCCTGTCCGTCCGTCCGCATTTCTGTCCAACGTCAACGCTCTAGCTCGTTTATTATTAGGCGAAAACTTTTCAAATTTGGTGTACAGATTGGGCATCACCGTGAGAATTTCGCTATTGAAAATCGGCACATTTCGATTCTCCCTTTGGCCACAACAACCACCTGCAAAATACACAAAATTAAACAGCCCGCAAAAATTTCCTGGGTTACTATATGCTCGCAGCCGAGGGGTCTTAAGTGCGACTAGCGCGGTATGTTTAAAATCCTAAGATTGCACTTATGGTTGGAAGAAAATCCACCACACACAGTGGGGCGCCAGGAACGAATTTGAGAACCACGGCACTACAAGCACACCTGACTATCTAGCAGAACAGGTGCCAGGGAATCAGTGTGTGGGAGTCCTTGGAAACTGGAACAAACCGTGTGCTTCTACACTGAAAGACAAATGTCTTTTGAACATCTCTAAGTTGACATTATCATGGAATTGTATTGTTAATTTAAAGATTTTAAGTTTCTTTTTTTTTTTTTTTTTTTTTAGAATAAATCCGGTTTCTCTTTCCAGGTTGAAATTAAGTGTTTCCTAACAGCTTTTTTTTAAAAAGCTTACTGCATTATGGTGATCTGCCATTTATGAACACACCCGAGCAGTGCCTAAAGATGCTGGATACCGTGTGTCATTGTGCTTTACGTTTCATTACTAGTTGCGGAAATCGTCTGCACAACTGCACACTGCATGTTGCAGTAAACTTGCCATCCCTGAACATCCACAGACTCTCATATTGGTTGAGCCTTGTATACAAATCTCTCTGTGGGTTGGTTCCATCGCATCTGTGCACAAACATGCAAAAACATGCAAAAACAAAAAAACAAATGCAATAAAATCTGAGCTCTAAAGATATTCTGCTGATGCTCTGTCCCTAAAGTTAGAACAGAATTAGGCAGGAAAGCTTTCAAGTATGCTGCTCCAATTTCCTTGAATAATGTACAGAAAAACCTGAATTTGTCAGAGCCGATAACCATGGAGGAATTAAAGTTAATCTTAAAGGATCAAGAAAATAGTTCTCTTGGTGAACGCTCTTAAATTTTACTGAAATTACTTTTGAAATCTGTTCATTAACGCATCAAAACTGCACTTTGCCCTTGTATTGTTAATCAACTGGATATTATGTTCATTTACTTGTAATGTGTGACTGTTTTATCTTTCTCCGTTTTTATTGCTTGTTAATTGTTTTAACATTGTCTCTGCTGCTTCCTTGGCCAGGTAGCCCAGGAAAAACAGATTTTAATCTCAACGAGACTCTTACCTGGTTAAATAAAGGAAAATAAGCAATAAAGAAAGATAATGAGTCTAATGTTCCTTTTGCTTTTTCTGATTGACTGAGTTGTCTGCCATAGCTTTTCAGAGGTCTTGATTTGCTAAGAACTCCTGGATTGTTTTCTCCCCCATATGGTGTAACTTGATTGCCTGACCACCATTGGATGTGTTACTAGGGTGGAACCTATTACACAAGTGTCTGTAATCCATTATTATTCATCATGTGGAAGGCCTAAGGGCCTAAACGGCATCTATCTGAGGAAGAGTAAAGTGCATATGGAGCCAGAGTGCATGATTTTTTTTTTCCTGCCTTTCAATCAGAAAGACCATCTCTTCAATCAGGGGTGTCTGTTCCTGATGGGTGGGCAATTGACCCCAACGTACAAAGCACAAAATGGAGGAATAATTACAAACAATAACCCTTTGAGCAGGCAGGCTTTCTAGACGACACTGGAAATGTACCAGGGGTAATCTTCGGGTAATGTACATGCATTAAATCCACAGGAGTCCATCAAAGCATAAGTGCTAATGTATTAGCCCTCCTATTCAACTGAGTTTGCTGGCTATCAACACGCCAGCCTCTTACTCTCTCACATTACTCAGTCTCCATTCCTGTGCAGATTCATCTTCCTTAAATGTGAAAACCTTGGCATGTAATGCAAGCCGGGGCACTAACAAGGTGATTCCCCGAGGGCAACAGAGAAAACAGGTTTACTTACACAGCAGGTTCACCTGAAGGACCCACCCCAAAACCTTCAGAAATCTCAGGGTACCCATGCCACAACCAACAGAAACCCAGGGTATTGACCCCAAAGCCTTCAGAAATTCAGGGTACTTATTCTGAATCTATAGAGACGTGGGGTATTGACCCAAAAAACTGGACTTGTTAAATCAATTTTGAAACATATAAAAGGCAGATGACTTTAAAGCAAAACATTCCTTCTAAAGATTGTACGAATGTAAGAGGACATTAACTCAGTCAAATTGCATGAAAACATTGTGTCATGAGAGTATTTCTGTGGGAGACTTGTGGAGGAAAATCAAAGGATTTATGCGTAAATCACCTGACATCACTAAAATATCATCTGACAAGTGGTTCAGACATTTCCAAGAACTGCTGAAAACTAAATTTGAGATTGATAAAGAATCTGAAGAGTATGCTACTCCGTACCTTGAGGTTTCTCTGTATGTGGCCAATAGTGACAATAGCCTTGATCAACCAGTTACAGAAGAAGAAATTGTTTAATCATTGAAAGACTTAAAAAAATCATTGTCCAGATGGTATTGTTGCAGAGATGTTAAAACATTCCTTAACTCATATATTGCCATTATTATTAGTTTTTTACAACAAGATATTGGAGTTAGCACAATATCCTCAGTCGTGGTTTGATGGATATATGTGAGAATATTTTTATTCAGCTTGGGATATGGTCATGTGTGGTTATCTCAAGGTGCTGGTAGGGCAAATTACTTCTGATGATTTCACGCAACATTTAACAGGTGTACAGTTTCAAAAGTGGCACTCAGTGATGTAACAGAAATTCATAAATTACAAATGTTCAGACAGTTTAACTCAATTCTTCACCTACAACCATATCTCTCTAAATAGTAATCATTTTAGAAGGTATTTGACTAAATTTAGGAGTAGTAATCATTGTTTAAGAGTAAAAACTGGCAGATGGGAGAATGTGAGGCTTGATGAAAGAATTGAGGAATTGTCAACTGACATCTGAACAATATTGTTGAAGATGAAAAACACTTCCTTGTTCATTGTCCTTTATATTCAACACTTAGAGACAAATATCAGTGTAAAACATTTTATGAGCACTTTAACTTTGTAGCAGTTATAAAAATTTCAGATACAGAAGATGGTTGAAAACAGGGTGCACGCACTCTAAGGTTTAATTGAATGCAGGAAATGGTTGCAAAAGAAATATAATGTACAACTTGCGTCAATGTATACCACATCCATGCTATTTATTCCCAAATTGTAATACCTCTTAAAACTCAGCGATGTACAGAATTATGGGTTGGATGGCCAACAATTCACAATAAACTAAGAACTTAGAACCCCAAAACCTACAGAAACCCAAGGTGCTGACCGTAAAACCCACAGAAATCCAAGATACTAACCCAAAAAGCAATAGATATCTGCAGGATCCTTCCCAAGGCCAACAGGCACCTGTAGGAGCCACCCCACACCTGACAAACGGAACCTACACAAAGACCTGGACAAACAGTGCAATTAACTCCAAAACCAAAAGACTTCAGCAAGACTAGTCTCAAAACCAGCAAATATCTTTGTGGCCCATTCTAACACCTTCAGACACCGCTGCCGCTACCTTACCCAGCCCAATAAATATATCACCCGCTGGACCCACTCCATAACATACACACAGTGGTGGGACCCACTAAATACTCATGTCTATCACTCAAGGTGTAGGTGAAGCATACCGACGTCGTTTTTCAGTGACATAAGATGGGGAACTGCTTGCCTAGTCCTCGGTACTTACTTCACCATCAGTCGGTGCAATTTATTTTCGCAATGGATTGTATAGTTAGATAAGTTTATCTCAATGAGCAGAATTTCAAGCAAATTTGATTACGTTTGCCAAGATTCTTCACTTAATTTTTAAAAAGTTAATTAATCTAAGATAACCGTGAGAGATGAAACATGCGTTTTCTTTTCATCACTGCCGAAGTTCTTAACGCAAATCAGCAACCAATATAGGCTAGTTCGCAATCACACAGTTCACAGACAGCCTCGAAATTAACAGGAAGAAGTATTCGTGCAGCATCGTATTTACCGTGGGCCGTCTCCAGGTGACACCTCGCACTTTGTATGAGTTTGGTCCGAGGTCCTTGAAGCCAAGGGAGGAAGGGATCGCTTCGAAAGTTTCATCCCGGAACAACTGCCCGCTTTCCAAACAGCACTGTTTCAGAGACTCGTAATCTTGCCCTAAGTACTTGACGGCTTGCGCGTTCGAGCCAATGCCATGTGCCCTGCTTCGGCACTTATCGACCATCGACGCGATTCCAGCCATCTCTCCTTGCCTCGCACTCTGCCAGCGCTGAGTCTAGTGCCGCGTCAGGGGAGAGCTGCAGTTGTGGGGCGCGGCCGCTGTCTACAGCAAACAAACCGGAATATAGAAGTGGCCATTCGGTGTGCGCAACCAACCCTCTCTCTCTCTCTCTCTCTCTCTCAAAAAAGTATACTGTGACTTTGCAGTTGAGAAGAAATAACAAATTTCGTGACATCGGTTAGGAAACGTCTGACTCATTTAATTGGCGTGATTGCAATGTGAGATTTGTTTTAGTGAACTATGTGAAACACTGAGCCAATTGTTTTGAGAATGACGTAAATATTACATTTTCAAAATCTGCTGCTTCAGTGTTTTAATTAATTAATTAATTAACTTATATTTTTGTCAGGTGTTACTAGGTGTACTGAAGTATAACTAATAGCGTTTCATACGTGTCAATGGCTTTTATCGAAAATTACATTGAGTTAATGCAAATAGTCAATATTTGCGGTGTTCAGCCCCCTTTTTCTAGACCTCTGCAATTTGCCCAGGCAAGCTGTCAATCAACTTCTGGGCCACATCCTGACTAATGGCGGCCCATTCTTGCATAATCAATGCTTAGGTTGGGTGTTTGTCAGATTTTGTGTCTTTTTGTTTGTCCACCCACCTCTTGAGGATTGACCACAAGTTCTCAATGGGATTAAGGTCTGAGGTGTTTCCTGGCCATGAACCCAAAATTTTGATGTTTTGTTCCCTGAGCCACGCAATTATAATTTTTGCCTTATACGATGTGCTCCATCATATTGAAAGAGGCATCATTCATCACCAATTTGTACTTGGATATTGGGAGAGGTTGCTCTCGCGTGATATTGTGTTAACATTCTTAATTCATGGCTGTGTTCTTAGGCAAAACTGTGAGTGAGTCCACTCCCTCCACTGAGAAGCAACACCACGCATGAATAGTCCCAGGATGCTCTACTGTTGGCATGACACAGGACAGAGTAGCGCTCACCTTTTTTTTCTCGGGACAAGCTTTTTTCCAGATGCCCTAAACAATCGGAAAGGGGATTCATCGGGGAAAATGACTTTACCCCAGTTCTCAGCAGTCAATCCCTGTACCTTTTGCAGAACATCAGTCGGTCCCTGATGTTTTTCCTGGAGAAAAGTGGCTTCTTTGCAGCCCCTGCTGACACCAGGCTATCCTCCAAAAGCCTTTGCTTCACTGTGCGTGCAGATTCACTCACACCTGCCTGAGCAAGCTCAGCACTGGTGGTGCCCCGATCCCGCAGCGGAACCAACTTTAGGAGAGGGTCCTGGCGCTTGCTGGACCTTCTTGGGCGCCCTGAAGCCTTCTTCACAACAATTGAAACTCTCTCCTTAAAGTTCTTGATGATCTGACAAATGGTTGATTTTGGTGCAATCTTACTATTAGCAAAATCCTTGCCTGTTAAGCTCTTTCTGTGCAAAGCAATGATGACTGCACGTTTCCTTGCAGGTAACCATGGTTAACCCTCCTTCTAAAGCTTCCAGTCTGTTATTTTAACTCAATCAGCATGAGAGAGTGTTCTCCAGGCTTGTCCTCGTCAACACTCTTACCTGTGTTAATGAGAGAGTTTCTGACAGAATGTCAGCTGGTCCTTTTGTGACAGGGCTGAAATGCAGTGGAAATATTTTTTGTGGGATTAAGTTCATTTTCATGGCAAAGAGGGACTTTGCAATTAATTGCAATTCATCTGATCACCATTCATAACATTCTGGAGTACATGCAAATTGTCCTCATAAAACTACTGTAAGGCAGCAGACTTTGTGAAAATTAATATTTGTGTTATTCTCTCAACTTTTGGCCACGGCTGTAGGTGAATCGATCCAATGGTATCAGCAATAAAAAGATTACAGCACTTTGGGAGAATGTATGTCTTTATTTTTGTAAATCAAAGCATTTCTGAAACAAGCTGGCTGTAGGGCCAATTAGTACCATTTTTAAAGAATGTCCCTGCTCACTTATGATAAAATTGAACATCACTTCATTGTATGTTTTACAATGCTTCATTGTATGTTGTAAATTTTCTTGTACTCTCACAGTCTGATAGGCATTGCATTCATTGTCTTGTCTCAATAACAACAGTGTTACATTTCCAGATCTTTTGCTTGCACCCTAAACAATGGGAGCTACCTAGTCTGAGAACACAAAAGATGCATCCATGATCAGAAAATAAGGATATATCCAGCGGAAACATTCATTTAAAAACACAAAACTCACATCATGGTCCAGAGTCTAGACTGTGGGTATAATTCCTCGGATTTCAGTTTGCTTGTTGCTTTTGATCAAGTATTTCTGACAAAATGATGTTACATACAGCATATAATGTGTGTTCATGATCACAACCACTGATCCTGAAAGTGGAGGGATTCCTGGTCGATGAATTTAATTGATGGCCAGGCATAACCACTGTGGAGAGAGAAAAACATATCAAAACACAGAGAACACAACCTGACAGCTGTACTGGGAAGCAAGACCAGGGGGTTAGCGAAGTGTGTTGAGCCTAAAGCCGGGGTTTTTAATATCACAAAGGCGGCTCACTTTTAACCTGCCAGTGCTATGTATGTTGTCTCCGTGGTATCCCTTTTGAACACGCTTCATAGTACACCCTTCTGGCCCGACCATACAAGCAAGCTTTCACTGTCAAAGAAACAAACACACCAATACGGGTGCGCGCGCGCACACACACACACAGCCTTGTACATCTATCACTGTGAGGACATTACATTGACTTCTAATCCTTTGTGTGTCTCCACAAGCCTTTCCCTAATTTTAACCTTATCTGACGCACGCTAAGCCCAAACCCTAACCACAACCTTAACTTGTCCCTAATTCTAACCCAAACCTTAAACAATAAGACACAATTGGCCTCTTTAGTTGTGAGAGTTTCCTAAACTGTTTCCAGTTCCCAAAATGTCCCCACTCTGTAAGTAAAATAATTTTTTCCCCTGGTTCTCACAATACAACAAGTACAGGAACACACGCGCGTGCGCGCACGCACACACACACACACACACACACGCACACACACAAACAATCATATACAGGACCAATCAGACTAATGCATAAAAATAAAACTGCAAGCAAGTGCATTTAAAGGTCGTTAGCAGAAACAGAAGAGCTTATTTTGCCTGCGGCGCGTGCAGTATGTCATTGCCATTGAAGAAGGAGATGCGCAGGATGTATCAGGACCGAAATACGGCCTGTGTGACCAACCTGCAGAATGTCCAGCTCAATCTTCCCCGTGTTCTTTTTGTCAAGCGTTTTAAAAATCTCTGCATTGGAGACAAGTAAAAGAAGAGGACTTAGGAATGAAAAAAAAACGATCTACTATGGGCATGTAAAAATCTCTGCAATTGCTAATCATAAATCAGAGAAAAAATAGCTCGAAGAGTGTATATGTACTTCTGGCTCTGAAGCTCAGGAGTCCAAGACATTTTCATTGCAGGTTTTTCAGAGAAAACAACTCATGAATTTGTTCTCAGAGACAATTTCTCAAGTTATAATAATGACTTCCTTTGGATTACTTGGGCCTGGTGCCATCTTTTGGCTAATGATGGCATCACAGAATTGAAGTTGTGTCGATTGTGTCTAATCTCTGACTTACTGAAAAGCATCTCCAGGCGAATTAGGCAGCTCACAAAGCAGTCGAAGTCTATGGCAAGCTGCGCGTCAGCGTAGTGACCAACTATAACCTCGACCACCTTACTGTTCACTTGGAACCCTGTGAAATATATTGTATTAGGCTATATATGAAACCATATATCGACATCCCAGAGTTAACTAGGTCTATCCGCACTTTTGAGAAAATCAAAATTGAAAATCCAGAACTCTGAAGGTAGGCTACAATTCTTTTTTTGTCAGGCAGCATAGCCTTGACTTTCATCAAATATGAAATTATACCAGGCAAAGGCTACTTTTTGGATTACAATTTCTAATTTATTAATCACACAACATTTTGGTATAGATCCTGAAACCGTTATCACACTTGTTCGATCATGTCATTAGGATCTACCCTGAAACATTGCGTGTTAGTAAATTAGAAGTGGTATGCATAAAAGAAGTCTTTCCTTAGTATGTCAACTTCTTAATATTATCAAGACAACATGTTTCAGCATTTTACGCGGATTGAATATAGTACATTATGGAAACCGTGCAGAACAAGCTGAAGCAATTGAAAGTTTTCAAAATAAAGCTAAAATAAAATTTAGCTTGGCAAATTATAACAGAATATTGCAGATTTTCTGATCACATGACCTGGATGCTGTCTAACTATTGGCCAGCAGTAAATAGACCTTTTTGACAGTAAAAGTGCACTATTCAAGTTTGTTTACTTTCTGCGCGATTATATTTTTTGTCTCAATTCGCCGACATCTCTCCGCGGTCCGCTAGCCGCTTGCCCCTAAATTCACTGTAAAAAATAATGGGCTATGGAGACCGCTCAGGCGTTACCAACGGAAAATGAACATTAGGGGCACAGGCTATGCCCATAGAATGTATAAAAAGATGCTTAATGAGTGTTGTGTTCCAGGGTCCTGGGCCTTTGGCCAGGACAGTGTTTTGGGTTTTAACAGTTTCTTGTGCCAGGTTTCATCATTCATTGACACTACTCATGTCAGTTTTTTTTTTTTTTTAAATTTGGCATCTCAAATCCCATCCGAATCTGGAACGCCCAATTGGTGAACTATGTACAAAGCTGAATGAGAGTCGCCTTACTTTAACGGGGGAGCTATAGCGATGTCTGATAGTGTGGAGTGTTTTCGGAGCGAATATATTGTTAATTTTGAAAATGATTGAGCCCACGTCAGCAAAAAACAATTGTTTTAAAGGGAGGAGTCAGTGCTTACTGATAAGTTAATAATATTTGAATTTTGAACAGAACAAAATTTCACTCAGTCAATTATCTCAGGTGATTATAGAACTAACTATTTACTGTAATGAAACATTTTTTGCATGAAAACCTGAATTTTTAAATTAAGTAAATATCCTGTATCATAAATACGAGCCTGCCATATGTAACAAATAATATAGCTTATAATTGTTTGAAAATTTGTTGAGTTGTGATGATAAAAATCATTGATTAACCTCTGCCCCCACTGACTCATGAATTAGTACGCACAGCCTCCACCGACACAAGATGGCGCCCGCGTAGACCCATCGTTCCAATGGACAAAAGCAGCGAACGCGGCATCTAGGTGTATATATCTATGGCAATTCAAATTGCCAAAATCGAGGCTTCCTTTATGGTATACTGAAACCAATGGGTGACGTCGCGGTAGCTTCGTCCATCTTTTTATACAGTCTATGGCTATGCCCCATAACATGACAAACCGTCCCGGCCAATCACCAATAAGAGTTGACAGTTATGGAAGCAAGGGAAGGAGGGAACTATGGGAGGGAGGGGCGGCCTACCTTTGTTTTGTTTGAGTTCGATTGTCAACCGAAGTGAAAGTAAACAAACTAGCATAGTGCACCTTTGAAGGAGTGAGAAATTTTAAGTTAAACCTTTATAACATTAACCTTTGACAGCCATCCCCTGCATGTATCAGCAGATCAAGTGCTCAAACTAGACCTTGATAACTTTGAAAGCATTTGACCCATTTTATTCAGTTTTGGAAAATATGCACATAGGCCTTGATAATTCTCAGCCGACGATATGTTTATGTAAGAGCAAAATTAAAAAAAAGTGTCCTGGAATACGTAAACTCTGACGATGTTTTACCTGCTTCATTAAGAGCTCCTCTTATCTCGTGACTGCTCATGGTGCCAGAGTTATCGGAATCATGCCTCTTGAACACTTCCTAAAGCAAAAAAAAAAAAAAAAAACACTCTGGAATCATTACAAGTACAACCACTACAGTGAGTGAATGTCTGTATGTGTGTAAGTATGCACACACAAGGGGTAAAACCACCATTACAAGAAGATCAACAGCTATACTCTGAACTACACTCTGACATCATCTTTTGTACCCCAAAATCATCGGCTGAATCAAACATAATCCACATTTTTGAAATCATCTCTGACCACACCATAATCTCTTACACTCTGACAATATTTCCAACACTCTGACTTCATCTGTTACTCGCAAAACCTCATCTCTTGTAATGTGTCAAAAGACGGTGTTATGACTTGAAAATCACAACAAAGAAAACCAGCAATGACAACTCAAACATATTTATTCTTCACTGGATAAAAAAAACTTCTACAAAACAATTCACTGTTTAATCTTAAAATAACACTCTAATGCCACTATGTAAGTCTGTTGCCTAAACAAAAACTCTGCTCTTGGTGACCAATATCACAGCATTTATATAGACTAGCAACATTCTGGAAAGGTCTACAGGATTCCTTGGTAATCCCGACCCCTCCAGGCAGGAGGATGCTAGAAGCTTCTAGTAAGCACTAGTCCATTACAAAGAAGTGAAATTACATCCGATGTTTTGCTACAGTCACACCACCAGAGGGTGCTGAAGAACAAAATAAATAGCTGACCAGCAAGGCAGAAAAAACAGCATGCAACAAATCTCCATTTACAAATGATATACAATGCTGTACATAAAATTCACATATATAACAACGGTTTCACCTCACGTTTAAAACTCATCCCACAGATATGTTTTATCCAGAATGATGTGCAATATTGTACAACCCCAATTCTGAAAAAGTAGGTGCATTATGGTTGAATGGGATTTTCAAATCAGTCTTTTTTGATTTCATCTGAAATGTCAATGACCTGAAATATATATTTTTTTCTTTTTTTTTGCGTAGTTAAGATTGTATAATCCCATAAAATAAACCAACCATCCATCCATAATATATACCACTTCTTCCTCATCACGGTCGCAGGGGACCTGGAGCCTATCCTAGCCAACTAAGAGAAAAGGGCAGGAAAACACCACGAATGGCACATCAAACCATCCAAGGACTCGCACACACCATACACTTACAAACAAATGAAGACCACGATGAAAAAATTATCAGAGTCATAATTTCATGCTGTGGAGAAATTATGAATTAAAAATTCAAAACGGTCTAAGAAACAAAGCACTGAAAAATATGCAAAAAAATATTAAATATATAAAATATTATAATAATATATAAAATACAAAATATACAAAAATGCAAAAATTTTGACATTGCCTTTATTTGTGGTCCTCACATAAATCAATGGGTAATTTTGAGTCTCCAATTAACCTAACACACACATTCAGTACACGAGGAGAATATGGAAACTCCACATAGAAAGCCCTTGGCCAGATTTGAACTCACAACCTTCTAGCTGTAAGGCAACAGAGCTATAATCATGGAAAGAAGTGGAATTTTATAATTAAGGGATAATGTGGAGTATTATAATTAATGCAAAGGAAAGATGGGGAATATTATAAAATGAATGGAATGGAGTATTATAATTAGGCCCAATCAGTCTCACCAGGTATCTCTGGATCTTCTCCCACAGCAAGTGGAATTCCACCAGGCCAAGCTTAGCACTCCCATCTGACTGGAAAATTATTAAGGACAGTGTTAGTAGGGTTGGGGACGGTTAGTGGGGTTAAGGACAGTGTTAGTGAGGTTTGGGGCTGTTTAGTGGGGCTAGGGACAGTGTTAGTGAGGTTAGGGACAGTTAGTGGGGTTAGGGACAGTGTTAGTGAGCTTAGGGACAGTGTTAGTGGGGTTAGGAACAGAGTTAGTGGGGTTGGTGTCAGTCTTAGTGGGGTTAGGGACAGAGTTTGTGAGGTTTGGGACAGTGTTATTGGTGTAAATGATGGTGTTAGCACAGTTAGGGGCAGTGTTCGTGGGGTTAGGGATGAGTTAGTGGGGTTGGAGACAGATTTAATGGGGTTAGGGACAGTGTTAGTGAGGTTAGAGACAGAGTAGTGGGGTTAGGTACAGTGTTAGTGAAGTTAGGGACAGAGTTAGTGGGGTTAGGAACAGTGTTATCTGGGTAAATGATGGTGTTAGTGCAGTTAGGGGCAGTGTTAGTGGGGTTTGTTTGGTAATGCTTGTTCCTGTGTAATCCCATAAGGAAAACTACATCATTTCTTAATCAGATTCGCCGCTGTTCCCCAGCCTTCAGAACTCAGAAGTCGCATAAAAAATATGACTGGTCACATTAGTCAGACACAGTAAAAGAAGGAGTTCATTTTAATCCGGAGGACAGGATACATCTAACAGGCTGACGATGTGTCGGCAGGTTTCCAGGCTAAACCCATCCGTCTTGATATCAGACCCTGAAAAGAGACCCCAGTGCCAGGTAGTCAATGCATCTGATATATTACACCAGATCATCCAATACAGTACACTAGATCATCCAATACAGTATAGCAAATCATCTGATACAGGACACCAGATCATCCAATATAGTACATTAGATGGTATGATACAGTATACCAGATAAACAGATACAGTACTCCAAATCATCCAATACAGTACACAGTGCATCTGATACAGTACCCCGGATCATCCGATACAGATAATCCGATACAGTACCCCGGATCATCCGATACAGATAATCCGATACAGTACCCCAGATCATCTGACACAGTACACCTGATCATCCCATACAGATAATCCGATACTGTACCCCAGATCATCCAGTACAGTACACCAGATCATCTGATCATAAAAAATCATAAAAATTCCTGTTTCTTACTTTGACAAACCACTTTGCTCAGAATCTCAACAAGTTCTACAGCAGAAATCTCAGAATCCTGAAAGTAAGAAAAGATATACAAAAAAACCTTAAAATTTTATGAATGGTTTGGTCATCAAGGTACACGCTTCCCAGTAGCCACAGTAAAGCAAAAATGAGCATTCACTGAAAGACAAACTTCACTTGAATTGCGGTGAATCTTGCCAATTTCTTCAATTCATAAATGCACAAATACATCTATATACAATACATAAATAATACATTACTTTTTTTTTTTTTTTTTTACAAAACTATCCTTTGAACTTGAAGAGTCGCACATACAGTTCCAGCGATCTGCATGAAGAGGTGTTTGAAATGTGGATCCACATCACTTTCTCCAATATCATGCTAGAAACACAAGAAAAGGTTAATAGTGTGAGCTGACATTACAAATTTCTCAAAATTGCACCATTATGGTTTGTACTTTCTTCAGACTTGAACTGTTTGCATAATTATTCATAAATAAGCAAGCAGTGGAAAACAATGGTACAGTATATTAGCTATTATTTCACCAGGTAAATTCTATTGAATTCTGGACTCTCTCTATTGGGAGGAAGTCCAGATCGGACAGTTGCAAGTGAGGAGGGACAATGAGAGCACGGGTAAAGTCTCTGGAGCAGTTTTGGGGTTCAGGGCCTTTTGCTCAAGGGCAGAGTTCATCCTGACTCAATCTCTGCAGCTCCAGTCAGAATCCCTACCCCCACCGTAAGCTTTAACCAGCAACCCTACGGTCATCAGTCAAGCAACCCGCCCCCAAGCTACCATACCACCCCAAAACTGTATAGAAAAAAAGACCAGATGTACACAGAAGCACACAGAGACTTAAACAAAATTTTATATTGGCTCTGAAGTCTCATATTTTCTCCAGTATAATCACAATTATCCTTTGCTTTCCCACTGTTCAAAGACAAATATGCGCATTTTTAGTGGCATACTGAGGATGCCACAGTTTAATCTGAAAAACTGACATTGGAGCCAAGCACAGCTTGCAGTGGGTGAGAGGCACAAACACACCCTGGACAGTTTACCAGTGCATTGCTGGGATCACACACCACTGACTCCTATACCATTCACTCTTAAACTCACACCCACAGGCAGTTTTGTCAGGATCCTGCTATGGACTATCATTCTGAATTTTCTGCTGGTCCCTTTTTGACTTTTATTTTGACTCTTTTCCCCCTGTGTTGAGCATTCATATCCTGTCTTGTGTCTCTCCCTGCCATGTTTAGCTTACACCTGTTTTCCAATTCCTCATTAGACCAGCCTATTTAGCTCCCTTGTCAAATTGAACCCATTGTCAGATTGTTGCACCCCTTGTTTGGAGCTCTAGTCTTAGTACTGTCTTTCTAGTATTGTGTAGTTTCGTTTTACCCTTTTCAAGTTGGCTGCCTGTGTTTTGGCTTAAAACCTTCTGTTTCGCCTATGCTTTGCTGTGAGGACTTTTTTCATTAAATACCTCTTTTCCTGCATTTGGGTCCAAACCTTATTCTGAAGCCTGACAAGTTTAGAGTCTCCAATTCACTTAACATGTCTTTGAGACGGTATAGGGGAACCGGGTTACCCAGAGGAAACCCACCTGAACACCTGAAGAACATGCAACAGCCTCAGGTCAGATTTCAACTAACGACCATCTTGCTTTGAGGCAACAGTGCTACCCATGTAAATATAAATAAATGTATATTTTACCTCCTCAATATCGGCACTGATATCCTCCTCCATGGGACTGAAATAAAATACAACAGCATTTATTTCGCACTGTGCAGGATAGACAGCTGTATACACCAGATTTTTTTTTTAATACAAATAATAGACGTTGTACTACCAATCTGAAGCGATACACATCGTAATTGCAAAGAAGACTAAATTTGTATACTCCAAAATACACTGCCCGGCCAAAATAAAAAGTAGCACACTGAAATATTTACTTGGAACCCCTGTAGCTTTGATTACAGTGCATATTCATCTTGTCATTGTTTTGATGACTATATGCAATGCCAGAACATTTTTTTTTTTCGATGAGAAATGCCATAATTTTTGGCCGACATCTTGTCTTCTCGACATAATGGTTGAACCACTCGGTGGTCTTTCTTGAGCACGTCCCAATAACTTTTAATGTGTTTAAAGTCAGGACTTTGTGGTGGCAAGTTTGTTTGTGAAAATGATTCCTCATACTTGTTTTTGTCATTCATGGTTTTCTTTGCTAAATACAGGCCAATAACTTGCCCATTCAGAAATACTGTTACATCTTTTCCACCATCAAGGGATGTGCCTTCTGACATGATTTTTAATGAAATGAGAAGCGACGAGCTTCATCGGTCAGGGTAAAAATGATTACTGCCAGCTGAAACATATTAATAACCGGAATAATGATCCAGTTATAGAATTTGTTCATTCATTTCCAAACGGTGACTTTTTTTGGCCAGGCAGTGTATATGCATACAATTCTACATCTTGTTCCTATGAAATAGTAATTGCTGATATACTAGTGATTAACTGAGTGAATACGAGAAATATGCACATTACTCTATGTCTTATCTCAAAACAGTGATGTAAATAAGAAGGTGCATTCAGAGTAACAGCGCCCCCACCTGGCCGCCGCCTGTTTCTCAAAGAATACACGCAGGATGAAGCTGCCCTTGCGGTGGGGCTCAAAGGTTGATGGGATGATGGCGTACTCGCCCGGTGGGAGTTTAAAGCGGTCACACACCTCCCGCATGTTTATGAACGTGGAGCTCATGGCGACAGCGCGTTGCCGCAGCAACACGTCAGGCCCCAGGTGCACGTTGGGCCGGCCCTTATACTGCAGGAGTGGGGGGAGAGAGAGAGAGAGAGAGAGCACCATCTTACTTCTGAGCATGTGTACTCACATCTTACTGTATAATGGCATTTCCTTTGTATGCTTTAGCTGGGGAAAGTGCAGTCAGGCTCACATTACCTCATCAGGGATCTGTCAAACAAACAGAACAACACGGTGTTAGAGCTCAGATATAACCTACCATACGCATCCTTACTTGCTGTACACTACCTTACCTGCCATATTTTACCTTACCTGACAGACACTACCTTAACTGCCATATACTATCTTTCCTGCAATTGACCACCACAGTTTACTACTTTGGCAGCCATTCACTACTTTAGCAGCCATACGCCACCTTACCTTCTATACACTCCTTTAGCTGCCATATACTACCTTTCATACTGCAGCACAACTTTGGTCAGACCTATGCCTTGTTTTAAGCCTTTCAACAAAAGTAAAATCTGAAAAAAAAAAAAACCTTGATCTTCACAAATATTATTAACATAACTTTTTTATATAATTCAATTATTTTATTATTGCTTCCTTTTGAAATGATGAATCTGGTAAAGTCAAACCGACAAGTATTTCAGATAAAAATCTGCCTCAACAATGGCTGCATTATGGTTAATTACCATTTAAAAGTTAGGAATCACTGAAAAATGTTTTGAGTGAAATTCATATTTTTATTCAACGAGGCAGCAATATTGTGGGGGGAAAAAAGTGAAGACATTGTTAACCTTACAACTTACTATTACTGTTTAATTGCTTTTTTAATGTGATTTGTGGATGAAATCTCACACTGGCATCCCAGAATGGTTTAATTTCTGCTGCAGACACTTCTGTTCTGTAGAAACAATCCCCTGAGACTGCGGGCAAGGGCGTACACATCATACGCTCCTCAAGCAGGTGACTGATAATTATTCCGACATCACTTCATTGATGCACAATTTTCTTATCAAAATATAACATTGTAGATCCACTGGATCAAAACCTAAATTAAACATTCAAACCCACACAAACATGAAACCCCAGAACAATACAAAATTAACAATCTAAAAAGAAAACCATAGTACCACACATCAAGTATCACTTCACAGTATCACTTTGGACAAACAAAAAACATATTAAAACATAAAAATCCAAATACATAAAGCTCAAAAACACAGTTGAAAGTATTTGGCTAAATGATTCACTGTTGAAACTAAATGAGCAGCGGAGAGGCACACCTGGTAGATGGCGAAGCCAATGGTGTTGAGGTCGCGGCCAAACCTACGCTCTCTACGCCCATCCTTCTGCATGAGCCCAACCAGGAAGCTGCAGCCGTCCTCACCATCATGGGGGTCGTCGTCCACAGAGTCCAGACAAATCTGGAACTGCGGGTTCGAGCAGAATGTGGCTGCCGGTGGAGGAACAAATGGCCATCAGCTTTCTGTGACCCTGTCAGCTAGTACAACGTCAGCACAGGACCCACCAGCTTTCTGTAGTCCTATTGGTTATATTGTCACCAAAAGACACAAATAACAGCCCTACTATAAGCACAAGTGCATGTGATCATCAACAACAATGTCCAATATTATCGTCAAAAATTTAAAAATGAAACTAATCCTTAAAAAACAAGTGAAAAAGTGAGCACAGCTCACTAATCCACCCGACCCTTGTGCACTGAGGTAATTACAGCATATTTCCATTTAAATCGGCACTGCACCTCTGCATGAAGTATAGAATGAATGACTGAAATTTGAAGACAATCTGATGAGCAGTTTTCGAGAAATCGGCTGGAAAACATTTGCCGACTTGGGTAAACATCTTAAGTTCAAAATATGAAAAACAAAAGTAATTACTGAAAAAAATCATCACATTTTCATGAAACTTGGCACTGCACCTCCCCACAAAGTGTATAATGCAAGACTGCAATTTGAAAACAATCTGATGAGTGGTTTTTGAGAAATTGGTCGGACAAACTGGAGCGGATGGACGGAAGGAAGGACGGACGGAATTCTTTGGTGAAGGGAGACATAATTTTGGTATTAGTATTGTTTCTTTGACTATTTACTTAAGTCTGATTGTACAGCCCTGGTGTCACACTAATAAACCAACAACGAATTTGAACGTTCAAACATTCTCCACTCAACAACCACTCTCATTTCAATATTTCAACATTACAAAATCACGGACAATGAAACTTTCCTTGAATTTTATTCTGCACGATCTTCATTGATCGACTACGTCCTCCTGCCTTGTTTGAGCGGCAGTAACTCTTCCCAACCACAAAGCTTCTTTATCCTAGATTCCCAATTGTGGCGTGGCCTGCCCCTGTCCCTTCAAACTGCACAGTTCCAGAAGATCTTCTGCCATGGCCTGACGACTCGTCTGTTCAAACAGTACCCGACTTATGTCTTGGTCTCTCTCTCTTAGATCAAATGTCAATACTCTCACTTCCCACAAAAAAATCTGTCCCAGTATAATAGCATTTCCTACTCTCTACTGTTTGTTTTTAAGTGTTATCTTCTACTTATTCTCTTGTCTGCCCTTCTATATGACCAGAATATAGCTGGGATCTGCCAACCATGTAATCTACGCATTACTTATTAATGACTTAGCTGCATCAATTAGCTTTTTCCATGCATTTACCATAAATCCCTTTGGAGAAAAGCATCTGCAAAATAAATGTACAGTAAAGTGATGCATTAGCTCCTACCCAGGCTGTCGCAACTGTATTGACTCATACCCACGTTGCTGTAACCCTAATGGTTCCTACTTGGGTAGCTGTAGCGCTACTGGTTGTTACCTGGGTTACTGGAAACCATTTAGTTCAATTGAGGGTAACTGTAGCCCTATTGGCCCATACCTGGGTTGCTGTAGCCTTACTATTTTGTACCTAGGTGGCAGAAGCCCTATTCATTTGTACCTGGGTTGCTGTAGCCCAATTGGTTAATATCTGGATTGCTGTAGCCCCATTGGTTCGTCCCTGGGTTGCTGTAGCCCCATTGGTATGTACCTGAGTTGCTGCTGCCCTATTGGTTTCGTACCTGGGTAATTCCGGCAACCTCCAGCCGTAGAGCCCACCCTCCAGGTCCCCTCAAACTGGCAGTGGCTCCAGCGGCCGACCGCCGCACTGGTGAGGGTGTCTGGGGTGAGATTACAGATCTCCAGCTTTGAGTACTGCTGGAGGAAGTCTGAGTATGACATCCTACGAGAGAGAGAGAGAGAGAGAGAGAGAGAGAGAGCACACATGCATACACCCATAAAAAAAAAATTGCTGCACATACACTCTCATACACATACACAATCATGTACAATTTACACTCACTTGCACGCTGACACTCACTAACACATGCCCACATGCATACACGCAATACACATGTGTGCAGTGATGATTATACACCACCAGTTTTGTCTGAAAGGGATCCTAATTTATTACTTCTCTATAATTGTTTGGCGAAAATGTATTGAAAAATACTATCGTAGGCAATGAGAATAAAAAAATAATAATTCCCACAAGTATATTGCGGTAAAAATATGGGTAATAAAAAAAAGGACACTAAAAACATCAATCTTTTATAAAGATTGAATGGTGTCGTAAATTTAATTTTTTTGACTCTTGCATAGCCTCAATGCACATTTTAAGGCTCATTTCATGATTATTGATGCTAAAAAAAAATAGCTTAACCTGGCTTGAGGCGACGTTACTCTGCAAAATTACCTCTAATGATCAGTTGTTCCAGAACAAGAGGTGAGATTAACTTTGAGCAGAGTCAGTGTTAAACACAATGTCACGACGAAAGGAGCCATCAGAGTTCATTCATAGGCACACTGTGGCTTTACACGATGCTGAAGACGTTAAATGCCACCACGGCACTGGAAGAAACACCATTAAGCATTTCAGAGACCAGTTAGCTGAAAACTAGTGGCAAAAAACTGAAGTTAAGTGCCTCTGATGTTCGTTATCTGTGTATTGTTATGATCCCAACTTGTTATGACCTATCGGACAGCAAGGGTTACAGACAAAAATTTTAAAACTTAAACAAATTTAATTAAACAAACCACTGACCAAGACTGAAATATTAACAAACAAACAAAAAAAAGGATATATACAGTCCCTTGAGATGAGGTTGCTCTGTGATGTTCTGGGACAGGAAAGTGCTCCAACACAGGCAAAAATCCACAGAAAGCTTCACAGGTCTTAAAAAGAGTGACAGGTCTGGTCAAATGTATCCTACCACAATTTTCTCCTTGCAATTTCTCCTACTACTTTACTCTCTCAATTTTTCTCCTGATATACTCTTTTCCAGCCCCCTCCCACCTTCCAGACTTTTTTCAATCCTCTGGGACTTTCCCCTCTGAGGCATGGTCAGGACATTCCCAAAACCTAGCTCCAGACTGGGCTTAACGAAAAAAAAAAGAAAAGTCAATACTGCCATCTAGTGGCCCTTTTTCCTCCACATTATAGTATAACAAGCAAAAAGCTAATCAGTGGTTAACAGTGAGACAATTCTGTGATGATATTAATACCCCCAGAAGTGAAGAGATGAAAGTGTCAAGATCTATGATTTCCAGTTACCTGAGTGAAAATGGTCCAATTTGTCGTGTTTCTGCCAAGAGCTCGCAACATCAAAAAAAAAAGTTTGCCAAGAAATTTAAGGATTGAATACCATTGGACTGGGAACAAATCCTTTGGACCAGTGAATCAAAATCCAAAATTTTCTCACCCAAGAGTAGAACTTCTGTGCACCAATATAGTTGGAGAACATTTCAAAAATGATTGTTTAACCCCTTTAGTAACAGAGGTAATATTGTGGTTTGGGGTTCAGTCTATTCAAACTCTTAGAAATTGATCGAATTATGGATCAAAAGAGGTATCACAGCATCCTTGTGAGGCATGCATTGCCATCTGGAGTGATACTGATTGGTCCGGGATTTTCTTTTCAATAAGATAATTACTCTACAGACACCTCTAACCTGTGCAAGAATTGAAGCACCTATTACTAAAACCCCATAAGTCACACTTGACTTGACTTGTGGGGTTTTAGTAATCAGTGCTTCAATTCTCAGTCGGGAAGAAACATCCGGCGACATAAAAGTTATGATTTGGCCTGCTCAAAATCCAGACCTTAATCTGATTGAGCAAATCTGTTGTAACATCGAAAAAATTCCAAACCATATGGAACAGTTTAGCGAGTGAGGAAACAAAAAAATAAAAACAACAAAGTAAAAATTATGCCTGAAAGATTAAATGCTGTAATCAAAGCAAAGGGTGGTCATAATAGATATTTACCTTTTCTCTCAAATAAACATTATTTTTGTTTTTACCATATACTGTTACCTGTTTACTTATTTTCATTTATATGATCCAATTTTACATAAAATACCTGAATAGTACTTGATTTCTCATTTATCTTCATTTTGTCAAGTGTATAGTCATCACTGCTGTGCACACTCAAGACACACACTCATTGGGATATACACAGGCTTGCACAGTACTACTTACACACAAACACGCACAAACAAACCCATACACACTCATGCATGCACACACACTCATACGGACACACAAACACACTTAAAGACATCCACTTACAAAACTGCACACTCATACATGAGCACGCACGCACACTTACACACTTAAATATGTACAATTGCACACTCATACATGTGCGGGTGCACACACACACATGCACAAACACACACCAGAACTCCCCGTCCTCGGCTGAGTGGTCCAGCTTGCCCCTCTCCTCTGGGCGGACTCCGTCCCATTCCCTGGAGCTGACCAATTAAAAGCTCAAGTTAGAGTCCCATTTCACCATGGCAACTGCGAGTTAGATATGATTAGAGGCTTTGCTGTCATAACAGTTGGGGGTTTGCTTTGGGGGTCCTACATTAGTAATAGCATCACTTCTGATTTGTGGGTTCACAGCTGCAGAAATATAAGGTATGATTTGGGGGTGCACTGTAGTAGCAATAAGGTATAATTTGGGGGTTCACTGTGCTTAAAGCATTAAATATCATTTAGGGGGTCACTGTAATAACAGTCTTAGGTGGGATTTGAGAATTTCATGCTGTAGTAGAATGCAACATATTTTAGGATTTATTTCAGTAGAAGTATTAAGGGAGATTTGGGGGTTTACTGTGGTTGCAGCTTTAAATGTGATTGGGGGGGGGGGGGGGTCACTGGTCACTTTGGTGGAATTTGGGGGGGGGGGGGTACTTTAATAAAAGTATTAAAGGAGGAGACAGCACCTCGGCAAAGTATATTTCAGCGGAACGTAGAATGCTTGAAGTGTCTAAAAAGCATAGTTTTATACATTTTAATTTGGTAATGATCCAGTGCAATGCATTTTTAAATCAGCGAGTCTTCAAATTGGCATCAATACCAGGGGGCAGACATTTTCACTTGGGGAATATTCTGATTTTGAATTTGATCTTCAGAAACTTCACCTTTAAAAATGCTTAATAATTTTAACCTCCCGCAGTTTACATCTCCCGATTAGCCACAGTTGCTCAGACCTACTTGGTAAAAATCGATGACAGACTAATTTACTGTTGATACTTGATAGCATGGTTATGCACCACAAAATTATGAGGCGTCTCCTGCGCATACATGACGGCGTAAAATATCAATATGCCTTCATGATTTCAGCGCTCGTTAAGCACAACAGATTAGTGGAAATTAGTTTGCGAGGCTGTGGGAATCCGTTCTTTATTTTGAATGTTGTCACGGCTAAAGGGCCCTGTAAGGCTGCACAGCTGCGTGACAATCCCAATGACGGCCAAAATAAATGTTGCAAAGTCAGCGAACGTTTTGGATTTACAATGCCATATCAATTATATAAATGTAGGCAACGGGAATTCACCTTTCATTACCATTTTTAATCATAGGTCATGCATCGATCTTTGTTGCTTGGTCGATAAATTGTTTAATTGTTAATTAGGCCAGCTTAAATAAAAACAGCTTGCGGGCAACCAAGCAGTAAAGGGAGAGCTTACTAAAGGCCCTTTGAACTACTCTATGGCCCGAATGAAAGGAAAGAGAACAACTGACGCACAAGCACCGCAGCACTGGCGTTTGATTGGATAATGCGTTTGGAATGCACACTCACCCACTATATAGGGCACTGTGTAGTGAATGTTCTACATTGAAAGCAATATAGAGAGTGAGTGCAAGAGTGGGCAAGTGTGCATTCCGAATGCATCCTTAGATTCCCTAAGTAAAATTGTCTGCCCCCTGGTTTTGATGGTTCTGCCCTGCAGTCCCTCCCCCCTCCTGCTGTCGGCACCTCCACCTCATCGAGCCACATCTGTTGCTCGTTGCCTCTCTCTGTTTTAAATTCTATAAATTAAATATGTTTTTATATTATTATTCAGCCTGTGCGTGTGGATCCCTTTACTTGGTTTTGGATACATGGTCCCAGTGCCCACCGGCTTCTTGCCTTCCGTTGGCGGGACCAAACCATGACACTGGTACTGATGCCGATTTGAAGACTTTCCAGTTTAAAAATGCGTCGCGCTGGATCCTTACCAAATTAAAATTTTTAAAACTTTGCATTTTAGACACTTCAAGAATTCTACTTTCCACTGAAATATACTTTCAGGTGCGTCTCATTATCTCTTCTTAATCATTATAGGCCACATTTTGGTTTTGATTTGTCAGTTGGCTGAATAAATGGCTTGATTGCAAGTCAGGCAAAGTACACGGGAATTGATTTAAGGTTAGCTAATTATGCCAAGGCGAGGCTGTCCAACCTCACTGGTAATTAGCGGACTTCAAATCACAGTTTTCTTCCCGGAAGCATTTCAAATGACCGCATTAGGTGAGTGTCATAGAAAAGGTAATAAGCAATCACGTCTGTCTGCCTCGTAGTGGCAGTTACTTTTATTGTGCTTAAATTAATCGCGATTAATTATTGTGACAGCCCTAATTTGGAGGTCACGGTTGTTACAGAATTAGGTGGGTCGCTGTAGAAACAGTTTTAGGTATGATGTGGTCATTCACAGTAGTTGCTAATAGTTTCAGGTGTGATGTGGCCATTCACTGCAGCTAATAATTTTATCTGTGATGGGGCCATTCACAGCAGAAGCTAATAATCTTAGATGTGATTTAGCTATTCACAGTAGAAGCTAATAGTTTTAGGTGTGATGTGGTCATTCTCTGGAGAAGCTAATAGTTTTAGGTGTGATGTGGCCATTCCCTATGATAGCTAATAGACTGAGGTATGATGTAGCCGTTCACAGCGGTAGGTAATAATTTAGGCTTAGGGTATGATGTAGCAAGTCATTGTGGTAGATAATAGTTTTAGTTGTGATTTAGCCATTCACAGTTGTAGCTAACAGTCTTAGGCGTGATATGGGATTCACAGAAGTAGCTGATAGTTTTAGGGTATAATGTAGCCATTCACAAAGATAGCTAATAGTTTCAGCTGTGATGTGGCCATTCACAGTAACAGCTAATAGTATTGGTGTGAGGCAGCTTTTCAGCGCAGTAACTGAATGAGGACCTATATGGGAGCCTGCTGACCTGTCACTCCAGGCTCCAGTCCACTCCACCTTACCCCAGGGGTTCCTGACTCTCACCAGCTGCACTGGTGTCCCGTGCAGGTGCACCTGTAAGAGAGAACCACAGCTCACCTCAATGATCTCACCTCTTTCCCATCCACTTTCACTTCCTGCTCTGCTTGTTCCAACTTCCTGCCCGACCCGCACACTCCCAGCCCAGCCCACTTTTACATTCCGCACCCAGATTCAAATCCTGATGCGTACAATCTAGGCATATAGGATATTAGTATGGAGCACATCATTAAAGTGTCCACAAGCCTCTGGCGCATCATTATGGTGCATAGGAAACATGTCATGGTTCTGGTTTTTGATCATATTTTATGTGATGGTTTTGTGTTCATGATTATTGCCTTTTATTTATTCTTTTTGGTTTTTGTAACATTCTGGTTTTTGGTTCATTCCATGTTTCAGTTCCATTGCACTTGTCTCCCCTGTCTTGTGATCTAGTTGGTTCAGTCCGTCTTCACTGTGTGCGTGCTCACTAACTTCTGGTGATTTAAATGAAGACTGGTGTTTAAATCATTCCTTCGTATCTCGTTTTCTCCCTTCACCCTTCTGTTCTGATTACTAACAAGACTAACATTTGTATTTTGTATTATAGTCTACTAACACAACTAACCATGTATATATATTCGATTATTAAATTACTAATGGGCACTCTAGTTTAAGTTTTAAAACCGCACCGCTACGAATAGACGAATTCCCTCTTCGCAATCGCCCTGTTCTATTCTCCGCCCCTTTGCTTTCCACCGTCCTCTCCCTATGTTCGGCGCGAATCTCTCGCACGTGCTTATTTACTTTCCTGCTCTTGTTAACTGTGCACGTAGAACTCCTGGACCGGAGCTGTTTAAATGTAATAGGCTGTTTGTGTGATCCCTGTCCGTATTTCGTTTCTCGCCAATTTCCGTGGTTAGGGTTTCCCTCATGTGATTCTCCCGATTTAATAAGTCTCATTCCCCACAGCTGAACTCTGTATAGCATGTGACCCTTCCTGTGTGTATATTAGGAGTCCTTTCGCCCCCAGCGCTTGTCAGAACGTTGATCAATATTTCATTGTGCTGAGCTCCTTGTATGCCTTTGATTATTGTTTTTCTTCTACTGGATAGTCTGACCCTGATTCTTGCCATAGCCCTTTTTGTACTGTTTCTGCCTTTCTGGATTTTGACCTATTTTTGTATGACCACAAGTTCTATGTTTGGATGCCCTGTGTATGACCATTGGCTTTGCCCATCGACTACGACTTTTTGCCTATCGTTTTGTACCTCTGCCCATCTGTCTTCCTGCTTCTGACCCCTGCCTGTCTAGTCGATACTGTTTTTGGATTTCGTATTGTGGCTTGGCAATTCCTGTTTTTTGGCTTTGACTCTGACTTCATTAAAGGCTTTTTTTTTTTTTTTTTTGATTTCTGTCTCGCGTGTGCTTCCTGAACTGTACCTCACAAAACATCATTATCATGTACATTAGCATATAGCACTCTTGGATAGTGCATATTGGCATGACCACATAGCTGGTGAGAGTACCTCTGCAGCTCCAGTGAGGGAGTAGGCATGTCCCTTCACCAGCTTCTGTCGAGTGATGGCCTCAGTCTCATAAGAACTGGTGATCTGGAAAAATGACAGAAAAATAATTGGCTTATTATAATAAAAAGCCATCTCGGCAGATTACAGCTGGATGTCTAAATAACCCCTTAGCTGATGACCAGCTGCCGCAGGTGGTGTTGATCCCTGTGTAACCAATGACCTTGATATACGCTTCTTTAGGCCCCGACAGAGCAGTTTTGTTTAGGTCTCCTATCTGCTGATACAGCACTTTCAATCAGGCATTTTCAGAAGGCTTGTCAAGGGTAGATGTCAGAACTTGTGAAGTTGCTGCATTATCTGACGCCACCGTGTGGGGAAGGTCATCAGTGCTGAACATTTCCCTCAGGTACTGACACCTGGACTGGTGCCGAGGGCAGAATTTTGCAAACCTGCTGACATGTACCACTGGCCTGCACTTTCAATTCAACTTCATTCTCGAGATTCCTGGATGTGGTTTTGCAGTGTCCTTCAGGAGAGTTTCAGGAGCTTCTGGTGGAATCGTGATACAGAGCTCGCAGATTGGAATGCCATTTTTAACACAAAGCTCCGTTTCTCCTCTGGAGAGCTTATGATGTAATACCAGCGAGTCAAGTGGCAAGCCATCCCTCTTTGACATAATGGCACACTTTTGAAAGGAAAGAATCTCCGGAGGTCCACCATTTCTGCTGTTGGCTGGTAATGGGAGCTTTCTGAAGCTGTGTCCATGATCTTGTCGGCTTGGTAGCCCGTGTGCGTCCCTGGGCATCTCTGTAAAGGGAAGACTGCTGAGGTTGTTTGTGAGAGCGGGTGCAAGGAAAATTGGCACGATTATGATTTTCACTTTAAAAAAATGTTTATTTCAAAAAGTAGCAGATATCTGAAATACAACACACACTGGATTCAGTTGGCTTGATGTGAACCCCAAACCTCCCCAAGAGAAGACTTTTTTTTAATGATACTGGGCTTTGATAAAGGTCTGACATGTTAATTCGACTGTATGCATTCCACCCCACACCCACTTTGTTAGTACGGCTATCAACCTGAGCGAATCGTGCCTCTAAAAGAGTTCTCTGATAACTCGCTCTAGGTCTCTATTCTACGTTGTATAATTACATAAGCACTATGCGGATGATTTGAGAGTTATTGAGGTGTCCGCATATAACCTGTACTGCCCTCAAGATAGGTGACCAAAACTATATGGCTGGCATGCATGTGTCTCTCAGTGTTTCAAACTTGAGTGGATAGTCTCCCAAGGGTCCTGGCCTGTATCCGAGGATATACTGAACTGATATTGAGCCAGTGGTAGCACTCAGCGTTGAAGGTGTGGTGATGTTGCTGACTCAATGTTTTTAAGCTCACTTAATAGACCGATTTGTGTGCTTGCGGTCAGTTTACATGGTGCAGTTCTGGCCAAACACACATTGGTGAAATTTCTTCACAGGAGAAAAAAAATACAGCAGTAGCCTCTTTCTCCTGCTGAGAGTAGTTCTTTTCTGCTGGTGTCAAGGAGCGAGACAAAGGTGATGGACTTTTCAATGTCATTCGTCTGATCTGACAAGATCACTCCCACATCAAAACAGGACAGCTGTAGGTCATAATGCGCTAACAGTGATGATCCTAAAAGTAAGTCTTTGGACCCCTGGAAAGCTGTGCACTGCTGGGTGCTCCACAGCCCCTTTACACCTGTCTTAAGTGCAACCCCAATTGGCACATTAGAGAAAAGGCTGATAAAATCAACTACATTGCGGTCTGCGCTATATACTCACTCGGTGTGCCCTAAAATTAGTCCAAAATTAGAGCCACAACCTTGACATCAAATAGGCCTCTGGACACACACAATATGCATAACGTGTTTAATTTGAGGGCCGTCCCAACAACGGTTCACCAGATAAACAGGTAGCATTTGACGGGAAGACAGATGGACAAATGGAAAGACAGGGACAGGGATGACAATACCCTTTCGGCAAGAATCGCTGAGATGTAAAAAGTTGAGATTCGAAAAAGTATGTGTATTTGAGTGTATATGTGCATGTGGATGCTTCTGTATAAGTGCGTTTGTGGGTATGTGTTTGGAAATATATGGGCATGTGTATGAGTGTGTTTACACACATAAATTTGTCTTTGTATATGCATATGCATGTGTGCATATGTATGTATATGTGTATAGGAGCAAGTGAGTGTGTCTGTAGGTATACATGCGCGCGGGTGTGTGTATTTGAGTGTGTTTGTATGGGTGTGTGCAAGTGTATTTTAAGTATGCAGAAGTGTCCAGTAAGTGTGCAATAAGTATGTGTGTACAGTAAGTATGCGTACACTGTTAAGTACATATTCGTGTGCTGTAAGTACAACGTATTTGCGTACCATAGGTACGCAATAAGTGTGTATGCAGGACGTGCACAGTAAGTATGCAGTAAGTACTTGTGTACAGTAAATATGCATTAAATACAGTATATGTACAGTAAGCATACAGTAAGAATGTACAGTAAATATGCAGTAAATGCAGAATTTGTGTACAGTAAGCATGCTGTAAGTATGTGTGAACAGTAAGCATGCAATATGTGTGTACAGTAAGAATCTGTGTACAGTACACAGTACACAGTAAGAATGTGTGTGCAGTAAGTACACAGTAGTCATGTATGCAGACTCACATCGATGGAGCAGCCCAGCAGAGATCCTCGGCTAAGGGCTTTCTGGATGATCTTGAACAGGAAGGGTGGCGCGCGGCTCAGATCGTACACCTCTGAAATGCCGCCGGTGAAGTCTTCAAAGCCTTCCACAGTGGAGCCTCCTGACAGTGCCTCATATGAGCCGTTCACCCTGCCCCCGCGGAGGGGAGGAGGTCGAATTGGGATAACATTCAAACATGGCTGAATGAACATACAACACAATGAACATGTACACTAAAGATTATTTTTGACAAAGGCAATACCGAAGTTGATCCAAGCTGGAGCCATGAATCAAGGGATATATTGCAATTCAAATAAAAACAAACATTTAAAAGAGGCATTTTAAGAAAATGAAGTCTGTTCTCTTCACATGCTTTCCAAAGAGAGACCTACAGCACATCACAGAGAAAATCAAAGCATTACTTAATCTGGCAGGAAATTGTCAATGTTTTGAGCATAGGAATGTGGTGTTAACAGAATAAGTCATTATTCAACAAAGAAATGCAGAGATGGCAACATTTTCAGCCTCCCAACTAATACAAATTGTTTTCAAATTGTTGCTTCAATGTCATGGCATATTCAATGTTGTGTTCTAACATAGATGAAGCATTTCTGTTACCTTTAAAGGACTTATGTCTATATAATTACTGATTAAATTTACAATTGCTTGAACGGGAGACTTGGAAAATTGCCCAATGGCCGAGTTTTTGAAGGTTTGCGCAACCCACTTAGCGTAGGCTTTCTCCAGCAGGGCACTCCAGAACTCGGAGCCCTCGGCCGAGTGCACGAACAGCAGCTCCCCTTCTCTGGTGGGCAGCCTGTCATCTACAACCACGTCCACCCACTCTCCAAACTGCCAGAACTGGGGACAGGACAACACAAAAGGGCCAAAGCATTGCACCCATGTTCAGTTTCAGAAAGCAGGATTACTGAGTTAGCCCGATAACAGCAGGTAAACCTAAAATTCAGTGGTTCTCAAACTCGGACCGGGTGCCCCACTGTGCATGCTGGTTTTTGTTCCAGCCACAATTACAATCTTAGGATTTTAAAAAGCTGTTGAATTGTCTTAATAATGTGCATTTATATTTAGAGCAGTTATTTATCTTCCTAAGCCACATTTGAAAAATCTACACATGCCACGAAGAATAAAAATCTCATATCCACATTGAGATATATATGAGAATCTAGTATAAATACATTGTAATTGCAGAGAGAAACAATTGAACCAATTATTTAATCAACATAAACAATAAATGTGTTCCTCATTGGTGAAACTGTTGCCATTTGGTCACAAAAACTAAATTTATTTGGCAGAGTCACATTTGTTTTGTTTCATGTTTATTTTAAGTTCAGGCAATTGATTTTGAAAAACTCAAAATACCTGCATTCTAATTTAGTGCTTACTGATTTTCTCAGGGGCTAATTTGATTTGCTTAATAATGTTTTTACTTGAAAATTTTGACAATATAGAAAAATTAGCAAAATATTTTCAAGCGTTTAACATGGCACAATGGACATGTCCATCAAAATGTGGCTTAAGATAGTAAATAACTGGTCTAAACATGAAATGCGGCTAACTAAGACAAATTAACAGTTTTTTCAAATTGCACAATTGCAATTACGGTTGGAACAAAAACTAGCATCCTCAGGGGGCGCCAGGACCAAGTTTGAGAACCACGGCACACTCTGGGATATGATCTGGGATATGATCAGAGGTAAAAAGAGCTGTCTGGGGACTTCTCTCTCCTGCTGAGTTAAATCCCAACTGTTCTTTGTATGATTGTCCAATCCTTGAAAGGATAACTCAAATAATAGGATAATAAAGGATAATTCAAAAACATCCACTTCCATCTGTGGAGTAGGTGGCTGATTACCAGGAGAGTGGAGACCGCTTTCAGATGTTTGAAAGTCTGTCCACCAAGAGTCTTGGCTTGACTCAGCATCCATCCTTCCATTATTTATTACCACTTTTCCCACAATAGGGCTGTGGTGGAGCTGGAGCCTATCCCAGCTGACTATGGGCGAAAGGCAGACGCACACCCTACAGAGCTCACCTATCTATCGCAGGCCACACACACCGTTCACACCCCATTCCCTCACAGACTCATGTCTATGGGCATTTAGAGTCTCCAGTTAGCCTGATATGCATGTCTTTGGATTGTGACAGAAAACCAGAGTACCTGGAGGAAACCCATGCGAACACGGCGATAACATGCAAATCCCACACAGAGAGGGCCCAGCTGTCCTGGAGGGCATGTTCTGAGGACTCCATAGGGAGGTGAAAATTCACAATGAGCATGTAAAACTGCATCGAAGATTTGCAGTTTGTTGACCCGGTGTTGCCATCTACATCCTTTTGCCAATGTAAGTTTCAGCCCATATCTGCATATTCAAGGCTTTCATCACATCACTGCGCAGAATTAAAAAGTGTCATTACCTGTAATAAGAAACACGTGTGCAAAATAGGACACCCGTGTTTATATATGCACCTGGGGGCAATTCATTGGCCTGAAGGGCTACTTTCTGCTTAGTTGAGCCTTCACCTGGAAGTGAAAGATCCCAGCATAGTTCTCCTGGAAGCTCTGGCCTGAAGGCACCACACGGGCCAGGATGTCTTTGTCCAATGTCAGGGAGGCGATGGCAGCCAGTAGCCAGCAGTCTCCTGTGGAGTCGCCCAACAGAATATTTGGCTTAAAATGGGAAATTTCCAAATAAATTTACAGTAGTATTCACATTACCGCTTCCATGAGTCAGGTTAAAATGCCACTGCACTGCCTGTTTTTTTTTTTTTTTTTAGAAAAAACAAGATGCAGTATTAAATGGTTTGTGTGTGTGTGTGTTTGTGTGTGTGGGTGGCTGCTTTGTTAGGATAGGTGTGAATGTATACATTGCTTAGGTAATGGCGTGGGTTTGTATGCTGAGGTAGGCGCGTGTGTGCCAGCTTGGTGTGTACGCATATGAGTAATATACTGACCTTCCACCCTTAACCACAAATCTTTTCAACAGGCCTGCATACACATAGCCAGCAGCTTCTTTCTCGCTCCACATTAACTGTATCAAAACTGCACAGGGCCTGCAGCGTATTTTCTTGTTTGATTGCTTGACTGGCAAGTGCAGAACTGCTGGTTTGAGCCCCTCGCAGAGAGCCGAAATTCAGACTAGTATCCAGTGAAAGGAAGTTGGGAAGAGTTCTTCCATTTGGCCCCTAAGCTAGACCCTTAACCCCAGACCTGCCGTAGGGGCTTTAGCCCGGTTTTTTTCTCTCAGTCTCCCAGCTTGCAACTGCTCTCTGTGGTATCAGTTTATTTCTCCCAGGTGCATGCATGAAGAAGGAATCACGCTCTCAGTGGACCTCCGCTAGTTAAATAGACGTTGAAATTACGTGCACCGCACTGGCTGAATTTGCACACAGGCTGCACTGCACCTGGACAGTGTGGGCGATGGAGTTCTGTGGGGTCCTATTCACTTCAGTTTCAATGATACTCCTTGAAATTTTTTTGACGTTATATAAGAAAACCAACCTTTTAGCTCTGATAATCACTGAGTCATGCATTGCCTTGTCAGGGAATTGAACTCATGGGACTTGTAGAGCACATAGAATAACGAGTAACAGATGGTCCAACACTAGGGGATCGACGGGTGAGTGAAATTGCTTAGCACTGATGCAGAGCTCTGGTCAGGTAGGGTGTTCTGGGCGATTCAGCACTGGCAGCTGGGCGGGTGATGCTAACCTCTGATTAGGGTGGGTGTGCCTGGATTCCATGCCCTTTACTCTGCCACACCTGCAGTATGACTCATGGGATTGGTCTTTCGTTGTCAAATCTGCATCTCAATTCACAGAATTTCTCTTTGGTTTATCCTGTATGGTTTAAAAAATGCCTTTGACACACTGTAATGCCCTTTGAAAGTAATGAAGGGGCTCTTAATGTGTCTTGAAACACTGCAATCAAAGTCCACAGCTGACCCCACGTCAATACACTCATACTTGCACGCACAAACTCCCACAGAAACCAGAACTACAGCAAGGTGTCCAAAAATATTTGAGCAAAGAAGGCCCACACCGTACAGTCCATACAGATGTAAACATCCTGAAATCCTATGCAGACTCTTGTGTATTTAATTAAAAACAAAAAACTACACTGCTCAAAAAAATAAACGAAACACTTAAACAACACAATGTAACTCCAAGTCAATCACATCTCTGTGAAATCAAACTGTCCACTTAAAAAGCAACACTGATTGACAATCAATTTCACATGCTGTTGTGCAAATGGAATAGACAACAGGTGGAAATTATAGGCAATTAGCAAGACACCCCCAATAAAGGAGTGCTTCTGCAGGTGGTGACCACAGACCACTTCTCAGTTCCTATGCTTGCTGGCTGATGCTTTGTCACTTTTGAATGCTGGTGGTGCTTTCACTCTGGTGGTAGCATGACTCTATAACCCACACAAGTGGCTCAGGTAGTGCAGCTCATCCAGGATGGTACATCAATGTGAGCTGTGGCAAGGTGGTTTGCTGTGTCTGTCAGTGTAGTGTCCAGAGCATGGACGTGCTACTAGGAGACGGCAGCAGGACTTCTACTTCCGCCATTGTGCAAGGAGGAACAGGAGGAGCACTGCCAGAGCCCAGCAAAATGACCTCCAGCAGGCCACATGGCTCAAATGGTCAGAAACCGACTCCGTGACGATGGTATAAGGGCCCGCCATCCGCAGGTGGGGTTTGTGCTTACAGCACAACACCGTGCAGGACGTTTGGCATTTGCCAGAGAACAGCAAGATTGGCAAATTCGCCACTGATGCCCTGTGCTCTTCATAGATGAAAGCAGATTCACACTGAGCACATGTGACTGAGTCTGGAGACGCCGTGGAGAATGTTCTGCTGCCTGCAACATTCTCCAGCATGACCAGTTTGGCAGTGGGTCAGTAATGGTGTGGGGTGGCATTACTTTGGGGGGCCGCACAGCCCTCCATGTGCTCGCAAGAGGTAGCCTGACTGCCATTATGTACCGAGATGAGATCCTCAAACCCTTTTGTGAGACCATATGCTGGTGTGGTTGGCCCTGGGTTCCTCCTAATGCAAGACAATGCTAGACCTCATGCGTCAGCAGTTACTGCAAGACTAAGGCATTGATGCTATGGATTGGCCCGCCCATTCCCCAGACCTGAATCAAATTGAGCGCATCTGGGACATCATGTCTCGCTCCATCCACCAACGCCACATTGCACCACCAACTGTCCAGGAGTTGGTGGATGCTTTAGTCCAGGTCTGGGAGGAGATCCCTCAGGCCATCCACCACCTCATCAGGAGCATGCCCAGATGTTGTAGGGCGGTCATACAGGCACATGGAGGCCATACACACTACTGAGACTAATTTTGACTTGTTTTAAGGACATTACGTGTGTAGTGTAGTGTTTATTGAAGTACACAATGACAAGGAAAAGGTTAAGTTCTGAGTAATGTCGAAGTTGTTTAAGATTGTGACCCATCCAAACTGGTTCAGGATCACATTGTATGGGCCAGCTCAGCCTGTTCTAGCAGGCCCACAGCCAACCAGGAAGTGAATTCTGCGATTTGTGTATGTACCTCAGCTGTTTGAGTTCAGGCAGTTTTCCTGCTTACCCAGAGCTCCCTGGCAGATGTCAGTTCTTTGTGCCCCACCAACAATGAAGCGCGGGTTCGAGCAAAGATCCTGCAGATATTAAAAGTGGATAGAATTCTGAGCTTATGACAGGTGTGAGGCAAGAACTGAGGCTACGTTCAGACAGCAGTCAAATATGGCCAAAATCCAATTTTCTTTATTTTTTTTATTTTTTTTAAATCTTACTCAGGCCACTTTCAGATGTGGTCCTAAATCCGATGTTTTGCAATGCGACTGCTCCCTGAATGGCCAGGTCGCATTTATCTGACCTTTACATCATTATTTGTCTGGCTTCGGTTGTAGATAAACTTAATCAGTGCCTCACACACACCGAGACCAGATGCATCCATATTTACTTCCATGAACAAACAGTGCATGCCTGCATGGTCAGGTATTACCTCAGGACCTCTTTTGCACAGGCGGGTCACTTCAGGGTCGTATTCAGTTCATGCTCAAAACTGATACAAGTCACAAATAATGTGTAATATGAACGAGCTCATAAAAAAAATTCAGATTTCTACAAAAAATCCAAATTGTGCATCAAGACCTGCAGTATGAACGTAGCTTAACAGTCATTTAATGCAGTGGTTCCCAACCCAGTCCTCAAGGACCCCCTGCCCTGCAGGTTTTTTTCTCTTTCACACCTGATCCATTTAAGGGCTTCATGCTGATTGGTTGAAAAAGATCTACCTGCACAGGGTGTGCATGAAGGTGCAGTGGGCCTTAAATGGATAAAGTGTGCTAAAGTATAGCTGCAACAAAAACCCGCCAGACAGGGGGTCATTGAGGACTACATTTGAAGTACTATACATTCATCACACTTTGATACCCCCAAGAGGTTAGAACAGGGGTGGGCAATCACGGCCCTGGAGGGCCGGTGTGTATGCAGGTTTTTATTCCTATCAATTACCCTGACTAATTGAGTTAATTGATTGCATGCACAAATATAGATTTTCGCAATGATTCGATCAAAGGAAAATGTTTTATGAAGGGAGACAAGACTAGTCTTTGTAGTTTCATGATAATTTAAAGAAATGCGCATGAAACGTCAGATTTTATAAATGGTTTGGCTAATTGAGACAATCAACTAATTAAAGACCAGACGTTGGTGTGAAAACCAGGGACAGATACGGCCCTTGCTGCCCACCTCTGGGTTAGAAGAAGGGTGCCAGGGAGAGGGGTGGCTAGGAGGACCTATAGTTTCAGGGATGTGGAGTTTATTAAATAACAAGTGCAGGGATAAGCAAACTTCAGGCAACCATGAAGGGACGTGCTACAAAGGCTACCTGTCCAAATGAGGCTAAACTGAGGCATAAATACCCTCAGACATCGAGACAAACTAAAAGGAGACAGGTGAGGATAATCACGGGTGTGAACAACTGTTAATTTAATAATTGATGTAGGGCAGGTAGCTTGGGGAATGGAATGCCTGAGGGGGGGCGGGGGGCATTGCAAAATTAGACTTGTCTACAGTATAGAGAGGACAATTGACTGCTAAAGGGGAACTGTGAGTGCCTGTTCAAGTTAATTGCTGTTCCAGGAATTTAATGCTTTCAAATACTTGATTGCTTATTTAATTGAACATTGTCATTTGACGCTGGCAGGATGTCTTTCACTTAGAAATTTAACATACTGATCACTTTTTTTGCAATGTTCCAAATACAACCTCCAGAATTCTATGCTGTGATTTCACATTCAATCATCTCCATGTCTCTAGAGCTGTGTTCCCCAACCCTCTCCTGGAGGCCCACCTGTCCTGCCTGTTTTAGATCTCTCCCTGCTCCAGCACAAGTGATTCAAATGATCAGGCTGTCATCAATCAGCTTTAGGGGGTGATTAACGAGCTGATCATTTGAATCACCTGTGCTGAAGCAGGGAGAAATATAAAGCAAGCAGGACAGGTGGGCCTCCAGGAGAGGGTTGGGGAACACTGCTCTAAAGGACCTTTCAGTGGATGCATGCCTCCACTCGGCTCATTTCCAATGTCAGCAGAGATTTATTTTTTCATAATAAAAGTCCCATCCAATATCCTGTCCCATTAACCTGGATTTGCTAATTATTAGCACAAGCCTTGAGCCAGAAGGTAAAATAACGAGAGAAATCAGCCACAAACGAGAAAACCCCTTTTATTCTCTGGTGCCTAGACTCTACACCTCTGCTTTGCCAGTGATGAAGTTCACACCCTGGAAGCTTCACACCCTGATGAGCTGTTCTATATTTTACTGCCAGGTCTAAGTGGCAGGTGTGAAGAGATTAGTTTGGCGACAAAGTCAGAGTCTTGCAGCTCTTCCATTAACCAGCACCTCAGGGCATGAATATGGTCTCCATACACACATACATTTGTGCGTGCGCGCAAAGACACAATCACAAACATACACATGCATACACACAAGCACAAATGCGCACTCACACACACACACACACACGCACACAGCCTTTCAAGTAACTTGACCCACTACTGTTACTAAGGCAACAAGGGGCGAAGGAGGCAAACACACCGTGCAAGCACGGGCGGAACAGCAAATAGCACCTCATCAGATAAGAGATTTTTAATAAATGGACACAGTAGCACTGGGCTTTCTTACAGGTGTGTAAAAGTGAGCTATTTTCAGGTGAGTAAGAGCTGTCCCAGGGGTCTGTCTCATTTAATTCTTCCCCATAAACTACCCCTCCCTTTCCCCACAATGACCACAAATTATGACCCCAGGGGGGGCTAGGGAAAAGGTCCATTGATATACATAAAGGCATCATATGTAGTCATTATGGGAGTTAAAGCTGCTGTTTAAGCAAAACTGAAATAACGCAATCAGGCCTACCAAAGATAACAGCCAAGCTGTTACAAAAGTTTGTCAGATGTCTACCTTTTTCAAAGAACCAGCAACACAATTGAAAACTCATTTGGTTCATCTCTGGGATTGTTACAGGCCGTGCGATTTTTTTGAGTTTGGTTCTGGTGAAAATGTATCAGCTTCAAACTGTTGTGGTGTGAAGCTTAGCAAGAATGAGGCATGTTTTTGATTTTGTATTGCTGGTTATTTGAAAAAGGTAGACATCAGTCAATACAGAAAATCAACTTTAATTCAGCTCTAATTCAACTTTAATTAGAGCAATCATTGTACTATTGTGTCCATTCTATTCATTAACCATTACAATCCCCCCAAATCACAGCATAAACTGAGGTCACAGCAAAGATACTGCATCATTTTCATGGTCAAAGAAACCAAGTTAGATTAAAAAGTCAATAACAAGCCACAAAAAATAAACCCTGAATAACAATAAATTGCACTTTTTGTAATATTATCTATCAACATAAAACTCCTCCAAACTGATTAAGCTTAAATTTTGCCAAGAAGAAAAAAACCCAAAGTATCCTGAGCAACCCCCTTAACCCTTACCTACTGTAACTGTGCTCATGGTTACTCAGTTATTGTAGTTACTCAAATTGTACTTACTGGTACCGTACTGACTGAAACTGTTCTTACTGTCACTCTACTCAGCGATACTGTACTTACTGTCACTGTACTCACTGAAACTGTACTTACTGTGACTGTATTCACTGAAACTGTACTTAATGTCACTGCACTGACGGAAATTATACTAACTGTTATACTGTTGTTATACTTACTACACTCACGGAGACTGTGCATATTATCAATGTACTCATTGAAATTGTACTTACTGTTGCTGTACCCACTGGGATTGCACTTACTGTCACTGTACTCACAGAAACTGTACTTACTTCACTGTACTCTCTGAAACTGCACTTTCTGTCACTGTACTCTCTGAAACGGTACTTACTGTTGCTGTACTGATACTGTACTTAATGTCACTGTAATTGTTGAAGCTGTACATATTGTCAATGTACTCACTGAAATTATACTTACTGTCACTGTACCCACTGAAACTCTACTCACTATCACTGTACACACAGAAATTGCACTTACTGCGATTGTACTCATGGAAACTGTACTTACTGTTTCTGTAATTGCAAAAACTGTACTTACTGTCATTGTGCTCACTGCAACTGGATGAACTCCCATTAAAAAACAAACCTGCAGTTGTTTTCACAAGGATTGTCGGCTCCTGAGTTGTTTTAATCATCTACAATCATTCATCTCATATCATGGCTGGACCAACTACAGGATATTTGAAGAAAATGTTCTACGCCTCCGCAGAGGAAACGCATGTGAAGCCCTGAGCATGCAGTACGTATAAGCCTGATGTGTTGAATGCCCTAGGGAGCGAAGGTCCTTACTGTTGGTCTCTTCCACTCCACGCCACGGGTTTTCGGGGAGTAGCGGCCCAGCTGGTTGTACCCCAGAGAGCTGGGCTCAGCGGGGAAGGTGCTGTCGCAGAAGAGGGTCTGACTCCGCAGGCACTGGTCCCGCAGAGTTTGGAAATCCTGCTGGTTAAACGGGATGGCCCGCTCATTTGTCCCCTCTCCATCGTCTCGAGCTTTTTTATGTGCCAAGTGGGCTGCTATGCTGGCCATAATGGTGCCTTGAGTGTGCGAGTGTTTGTGCGTCTATTCGTCGGCAGCGAGTGTGTGTATGTATGCCAGCGCTGAGTAAGTATTATTGTGTGTCAGCAGTGAGTGTGAGAGTGTGAGCTTGTTCTTATGTTGTGTGCGCTTTATGTTTATGGATGTAAGCAGTGAGTGTCTCAGCAACGTGTATGCGAGAGAGTATGAATATATTTCAGCAGGGTATGCGGATGCAAGTCTGTGACTTTGTGTTTCTCAACTGCTTCTAAGCTGTGTGTGCGTGCATGTGCTGTATGTATGCAGTGGAAGCAGTGCTTGCCTGTGGAGACTCCAACCTGCGTTGGGAGGAGTCTGGTGTACCTGTACTCTCCCCGCCCTTTCAGCTGAAGCCAGACTCTTCTCTGATTGGTCCATGTATGGTGATAGACACCACTCATTATCAGTGATTATGGATGTGTTTGCCCCTTTTTTGAATTGTGTATCATTCATCAGTTTGGAGAACTTATTTCTAACTCATCACTACAACATTAAACAAATGTGGGTTGTGATATGAGATGGAAATGTATTATTTCTGAAATGTACAATATGATGTCTCAAATGTGTGCATCCAAAAGAGGTGACACAAAATAATGCATCCAATCATCAATTCATTTCATGTTAAAAATGAGTTGCCTTATTGACAGTTTGTGGCTATGAGGAATATACAAATCATATCTACATTTTTCTCCATATTGGGAGAAATGCACTTATTGGACATGGCACTGGCTTCATTTAAATAGTACAAATTCTTGATGACATAATGATCCACCTTTGTAGGAGAGTTCCTTCACCAATTCCATGATAAATGCTTTTTGGGGGCCAAGAACCAAGAGATTTGAGTGTTTTTCTCACATTTCTCACGATGCACACACATTCATGCAAATATTGGCCACAAAACAGCCTGCACTCTCCTGCATAGGAACCCAGTGGAACGCAATAAACTCAACCTTGTTTGGGTGTCAGATTACGAGATGGAAAAGAAATTTACCCCGCAGCTCACCTGTAAACACCTGTCTGTGGTGTAACATGACGAGCCACAGCCAGCTCCTGGCACAAGCGAAAGAGCGAAATTCAGATTCATGTCCGTGTCATGTTTCTCTGTCAGGATCCGCCCTGGTCACTGTGTGCCTTCAGTTTATGGAGAGGAAGGCAGCTCTCTGAATGTTCCATTAAAAACAAGGGAAACGTTTCCTTTCCTTTCCAAGACTTACTCTGTTATTTTGGGGGGGAAATGCAAACAGGAAGTTCTAATCTGACCTGTATTTTCAATAATTGCTCCAGGCAACATTCTCATTGTCAATCATCTTAAAAATCAAATCATAAAATCAATCAAACTGAAATTCAGAACTCCTCTTCTAGCCCCATCAAATGTTCTCCATTTTCTCTTTTCTCCTCAAAAGTGCTCACCCCCACCTTGGTCCTTCTTCACTGCTGAAAATTTTCACTTATCTATTTCACCTAATTTTTTCATCTAACTGCAGCCATTCATTTGATTGACCACTCCATCCTACTATCATTCTGAGCAGTATTGGATATCTGCAGTACAGCCCACAACTGGATAGAGTCCTTCTACTTCAATCCCTCCTTTCAGCTGGCCTAAAAGAGTGTGACATCAGCATATCATTCCCTTGCCACAGGTGTTCCACAGGGTTCAGTCCTTGGTCCTCCTCTCTTCTCCCTCTTGCTCCTACTGTCTTAGCATATAGTTTATCACGTATTCCAACAGATGCCATAATACAGAGACTTTTACCTCCTTGAGGCTTTGTCTGAAGACTCACCTCTTCAAACGGTACTTCCCTAACCTAATCTTGTAACTGCTAGGTTTATGACATGAAAGGTTGGGTAGGCAAGAATCTAAACCTAGCAGAATTTGAAAGTTGCATCTCCTCAGGGCTTTGCCTAAGCCCAGCCCCTGCCCTTGGGACTCTGTCTAAAGTCACACCCCACAGACAGTTGTGCACAAGCACTGAGAAACAATAGTTGATACGCGGTGGGAGCGGGGGGCTGTAGTCATATAATCCATTTGCTTCAATGGTGTGGAAGTCAAGTGATCCTTCTCATTACTACAAATAGTAATAATGATAATAATAACAAACACACCCCGTATCAGCACATTGTGAAAAGCTAATATGTAAACAACACACGTTATGACACCAGCAAGCATATAACGTTAGATAAGTTAGCGTTTTGTTGGAAAGGTATATGCAAACATAGATCAGCTCATGTAACTTTCCAGCCTGGATAGACAGGGAAGCTAAAATTTGCATTTGGATAATATGACTAATGTTACATAAACAGTTATGTTGGCTAAACGATTTGTGAAAACAAATAATCCTCCACCAAAAACAAAAAAAAACTTACCCGTCCAACCAAAACAAGGCAACGATTGCATCACCTTTCAAGCCTTTCAACTCCCTTAGACGGTTCATTGCTGAAAAGCTACACCAATATTGACTCGCATTTCTCCTCTTTCTCCATCCGCAGCCTTTTTAGTCGAAACTTTGTCTGCTTCGGACTTTCATTTCCTGGCCTTTTTGGTTGGGTGAGCGGTCACAAGTAACCGTGGTGGTCACACTAAATATTGACACTATGGACCCAATTTAGCATGTTGACAATGACGTGTACTCACTTTTGTTGCCATCCATTTTGGAAATAATGACTGTTTGCTCAGTTATTTGGACAATGCAGTAAATCTACACTGCTACACATATTGCACAATGACTACTCTAGAATCTATTGAAGTTTCATTTCTGTAACATTGTCCCTTAACAAGATATATTAAATTAATTGTTGAAATGTGAGTGGTGTACTAACTTTTGTGAGACACTATTAATAACCTTTCTAACTACACAGGGCAACTCTTGACAGCTACAAACAGTTAAAACCAAAATCCTTACCACAAATCGAATTTTATCAATACAATTATATGCACTCAGCGAATTTGCACGATCAACCAAAAGTTTCTAACCATCAACCGAACATTTACTCTCGTCTGCCTCGTTTCTGTGTATATGACGTCAACTAGTCAGTCAGTCGTGCACCAAAATGTTCGTGGACAGCAGCATAATAACCACAAATATTCCCACGCTCAGTACAACGTTGCCAACAGATGGCGCTGCCTCACATGATGCGCCGTGTTGACATGGTTTGGATAAGATGTTCACAAACTTGCGGTACATTCGCATCCAAGCCTGACTGTTCAATTCAATTTCAATTGTTTCTCCAATCGTAATGACCTATCTTGACAGTTCCCATTCATAATTACTAGAGATCTAAGGCCGTATTTACACTGTAAGTCTTGATGCCCAGATCGAAATAGCTGCCTGAATTTGATTTTTTTACTGTGCAGTTACCCATATCTGATTCACGCGATTACACTTGCCTACATCTGAAACACCGTGCATGCCTACTTTTAGTTTTGACTAAACTTTAGGCCACGCCTACTTCTGCACCATGCGCTAACTGCTAAGCCAAAAAAAAAAAATGGATGATGCTGCCATATCGTCGGCCTGCTGAAAAAACCTCGAATCTCCAAATTCATAAGAAACAAAAACTTGTATGTCCACTATTCTATATATTTTTACTGATATTTATATTATTTTATCATTTTTTAATTTTATATATTTTTTTATTTTCCTGTAAAGTTTATCATTTTAAAGATACAAGGTTTTATCAACAGGCCAACGATATGTGTGATGATAATGTTGCGGTGCATGAAAATTTTGCCTAACATTGCCAGGATTTTCAGGTAGAGTAGAAGGAAAAGGGCCACAATTAAATCTTGTGCATATGCTGCAATTATTACCTCCGCCAAGGAGGTTGTTTTTGCCTGGGTCTGTTTGTTTGTTTGTTTGTCTGAGTGTTTTTTTTTTTTTGTTTGTCTGTTGGTTTCCAAATAACTCAAAAAGTAATGAACCGATTTTGATGAAAATTTCACCGAAGGTGGGTATTAAGTCAAGGAACAGGTGATAAAATTTTGGCATATCTAGGCCAAAGTTCTGAAGTTCAAGATTTCTAGTCTTTCCAATGGGCCGGAGTTCCAATCGCCGTGTTTTTGGCTTTCGCTGCCCCCTGGCGGAGGTCTGCGCTTTCTAAGTGCTTTTCTAGTTGCCTCTTCATTAAAACCTCGTTCATTTACCGCGCGTTCACTGTTTATGCGACAAAATAAGCAATTTAAACGATCATGAAACACATGCATTGTTTCCAATCCCCGAGTAAGGAGAAACACTGGAAGTCCGGAGTCAAAATCGTTTTCCTTGTTACTTGTGATGAGGTGCAGCTTTACGCAAGTAAAACGGAAACTTCAGTGCGCAAGGATTTGAATTCCACGTGAGAATCTCATTAAGCATTCAATTAATAATTGCGGACTACGGTGGATAAGCCTAAAAATGCATGAGACCCACGCCGAATGCGTGATAGTTGGCATCTCTGTGATTTGGGTATCGATCGTATGCACATTTTTGCGATTCACATATACGAATTCATTCGCCGATGGTGCCCTAATCATGATGTGAGTGCAGTCAATGGCTCCAATTACATTAGGAAAACCGGACTTTTTGCTGTGGCTTTGATTGTTCTTTTAAATAGGCTATAATCCGCGCTCCTCTCTCCCTCGCACACTGCAATTCTCCGACTCAGCAGCAGCGTCGCCAATTCCTCCTGTTCTTCAAAAAAGGTGTAAATCAAGGTACGCCATGCTCAAAATTGGTGTACATGTCCGGACTTCCGTCAGGCTTGGGTCTGACAGATCCCAAATTTGGCGGGGAAAAGTGCATACGCACAAAACGATGGAAAAAAGGTGTAAGAAAAGGTGTATCCACAATGATAAATGAGGCCCCAGATCTGTGTCAAATTAAGACAAAAAGATATATGAATTTGATAGGGGAAATTTCCCGAGGAAATGCATGATTCCTAAATATAGCGAGATCAGTAACATTCATACAATGTATAGGCTATGGAAGACGAGAGGAATTTCCCTATTTGTGCTATAAGCCCACATCCAATAGAACAGTGACAGCACAATAACGAAATCGGAATTTTATTTTAAGGCCAGGTGCATTTCGCTATCATGAAATACAACTGATTAAAACAGTAGCCACTCGATGCAATACTGAGATAGCGACTGGGGTTGCGACAAAAGGCAGCAATTGAAGACAGAGCTAATCCATTACGGAGTGAGGCAACCACAGCACAACTGTGCTGCATATAACCGCCGCGGCACCGGGAGAACAAGGCGAAGTTGTAGGGAACGGAAGATATTACACGACAGACTGCGCGGTTACAACCTTCGTCATCAACTATATTGCCTTCCTTTTATACATAAAAGGACATCCGCCCGAACAGGGACTTGAACCCTGGACCCTCAGATTAAAAGTCTGATGCTCTACCGACTGAGCTATCCGGGCTCGTTAAAATTTCTGGGATAATCATCACGATTAATACACAAAACAAACCCCGTTTTCGACCGATTTTGGCTGAAATGATGCTGGTCACGAAATCCATGGCTTTCTAAAACTGGGACCGGCAATGGTCAACTCAGACTTCTAATTCGCCGCTCAAGACAATTTGGGAGATGTTCGCAAAACGCGAGCTGTTTAAGAACAATGAACTTTCTTTGTAGAACACTTTTCGTGGCAAACTACAAAGCACTTCACAAAAGTAAAGGATAGGAGAAAACAAATATTGATTAAAAAAAGACTTTCATGAAGACGCTTCAAGGATTTTTGGTTGAGACCAGAGAAAAGTCCATTGCAGTGGTCACGGCGCGAGGATATAAAAGCATGTACAATGAATTTTGTATCCTTAAAATTTTACATAGATCTAATTTTTAAAATATTCAGAAGGTGATAAAAACGTGATTGTGCCAGCCTTGTAATTTGTTGTTCAAAACAGAAATTATTATCAAACAGTACTTCCAGATTTTTTTGCGACAGGCTTATATAGTGTGACAGGTGACCAATGGAAGGCAGTATTTGTTCAGTAATGTGTAGCTTAACAGAGATATGCGTTAGTTTGTGGCTAAAACTGGTAGTGCAGTCACATTCAAAATAGTGCAGAGCGCAGTATCCTCTCCTCCTCTACCCCAGACGAGGGGTTACCAGCTCGGTTGACGGATCCGGAAAGAACGTCTGCTACACGGAGCTACCATGGCTGCGTTTCAATATCACCAATGATTTGCTCAAAGAGGGTTGTGTTCAGTTCAGTTCAGAAAAGATCGAGGCTTAACTAACTTTAGCAATGGTCATATTGGTCAACTTGCTCGTCACTCTTCTTTGTGGACAGCCCACTAAACTCTATACAGTAATATGTGTAAAGAATTAATGACTCATTTGACCGATGCACTGTCTCAATTACATTACATGTGGCCATAATGGCTGTGTAAATGTTGGAACGGTTTCCACTGCGTCTCAGCATAATGTCTGAGAAACGGACTAATAATGCATTGCTAATGTCAGCAACAAAAAGCCACGGTTTTTATTTCTCAAACAATTTGTTACCTATTCAATTCGATGACCCACCTGCATACGCACTAACATACCATGAACGAACATACATAACGTTATTCGACTGTAGAGAATACTTGAAATGTCTGTGACTACATTAAATAGAATTAAGTTCGCCAAACTTGGCTGAATCTTACCAGACCAAGAGGTCTTCAAATTCTTTTCCGCTTTCAGCTGTCTCCATCTTTCAGAGGCATGTCCTATACAGATCCCTCTTTTATTTCTGACTTTGTCACAACGTATTTCGGAATCATAATGAGGCCTTTCAGGTTTTGTAACCTCAGACCATTTGTGCTCCGAAACGCTGGTAGCTGCTGCTTAGTGGTCACTGGCAACCTGCATGCCAAAATACTACTGACTCCGTGATTGGGAGATGGTGGAGGGCGGCACAACAGGCCAAAACACAAAATGACAACATCAACATTAGTTGTGGGCTGCAACTTCGTTTTTGTAGTGAGAATATTCTGGCTGGACTACTGTTGTCAGTGATATAAGTATTTGAAATTAACATCATTCCTTAATGTCTGGTGATATATCAGGGTCATTTCATGATTAATCAACATAAAATTCTTACATATTGCTCCTTCAACTATATATCATATGTGCCACATTAGAGGCCACATAATTAGGTGCTCGTTGATGCCAGTGTCTGGTCAGCCGATCAGAAGGCAGATTTGCAATGCATAGTTAGGATGATTTTGAAATAGTCTGCATACGCAGATTACATGGATCCGATAGAATTATACACTATCACAAATATGCCTCGCAGCTTGCAGACAAGGGCTGCTTTCTATGTGGTAAGGAATTAGACAAGAGGACATGATTTAATTGACTATTAGAACACAGCCTATGTGCCAATACCTGAGAGAAATGTGAAGCACTGATAACCTTCTCCACCCGCTGGGGTCACACAATGCAGCAATTTCACAAGTGGCGAGTTCAAGGAATTTTTTTATGGCTTTCAGATCCTTATTTTAGCACGCCTGTCTTCCTAACTCTTTATGTTGTACCCTTTACACCTTCCTTTCCCCCATGACATATTCCATCATGGTTAAAAACAAGTGGTTAGGAATTAGACGATGAGACAGAATTTTTTGACAATTAGAATGCAGCCTTTGACTATTTGAATGCAGCCCGTCTTTGGCATCTTGGATCAAAATATCCTCTGTTGACTTGCTGGTAAGCAAGAAAGTGACGGAGAAGCAAAGCTGTTCGGTGGCGTGAAATTTGGCATAATGTTTAGCCTAGTGTCCAAGGATAGGGTGGTTATACTTTTTTTGATCTGAATTTTTTTATTTTGTTCAGATGGAGGTTGATGAGGTGGAAGGGGGGAATGGAAGAGGAAAAAGGAGGTAGAAAATGGAATCTGTGAAGGGTCATTTGTTGTTTGAATGAAAACAGTCGGAGCCAAATGGGAAGTCAGCTGAGTGTTTAATGATAATCATTTTGTTGAGATATTTGTTTAAAATAGCACCACGGCGCTGTGGCTCACCAAGATTGTTGAAAGAGCTACTTTAATGGCTGCCTAGAGGGTAACAACTGAATTTTCAATAAGGTCACCATCCTAAAATTTGGATTGAGATCTCATAAACAAAATTAATTTATGGCCCCAAAAGACCAAAAAGATAAGGATGGCATTTCATCCAGCTCATTATCAAAAATGATGAGTTAGGGGTTATGTTCAAGGTTTTTTGTTAGGTGACTTCAGAGGATAAATTCCGCGAAATTACTAATCCAGTAGAGAGTGGAAATACACCATAGGTTTGTCAATATAAAAGCAGCAGGAAAGTCCATCATAGGCATAGACATCAGTAAAGCAGAAATAAAAAGTATGGCCAAAGCCAAAAGTATTAACAAATGGATACTGGGGGCACAGGGCGACATTTCTATAAGCTTCAGAATAATGTTGGCAAGGGAAGGTAAACAAACAGAAACATTAGAGAGGAGAATGCCTTCTCAAGAATGTGGCTTGGTCACACAGCACTAAATAGCTCACTGAAAAACAAGTTGAAGGAACCGGTGAATGCGGTGACAGTCAAGAGACCATAGAGCATGTTATTATGCAACGCCCAAAGGACCACCAAGATGGGCAAATACTGCCCGCTCAGTTGCAAGGAGGATGGGTAGAGGTCAGCTTACAGAATATACTTAAACTAGAGTCTAGTGAGATCTGCTTTAATTACCTTTACAGTTATCTGAAGAATATAGGATTACTTAACAGAGCGTAAGTCTATGTTTCTTTGTTTTTATGCCCCCGCCCTCCAATGAGGAGAGGGGGCATTATGTCGACACCATGTCCGTCCGTCCGTCTGTCGTCCATAAACTTTTCGTTTCCATGAGATAACTATAGAATCTTTCATCGGATTGATGGCATTTCTTAATGGCGTGTTGGGAGTGGCTAGAGGAAGGTTTCTTTTGAAAACAAGCGTCGTGCGATATCTAATATGGCCGCCACAGATCAACATACAGGCGGGGGCATATGCCACGCTCTCCGTTGCTCTTGTTTTTAATTGTTTGGGGACGTTAGACTCTAGACTCACGATCCAGTACAGATGGTGGCGGCAATGCTCCATATAAGAGCCACCATAAAACCAGAAGAAGAAGGGGAGGGAAAAGGCAGAAGAAGAAGCAAGATAGTGACATAAGGGCAAATAGAAAAGTGTAGTAGATGTACTTAAAGGAGAAATTTGCCATCCCAATACACCCCAAAGAATACAGTATAGTATTTCATGCTCTTCCTGATGGTTTTTTGAGGCTTTTTGTGCCTACAACGTCTTTAAGCCAAGCTACTCTACTAACAGATATATTACTTAATGGTATTAACATCAGAGACAAGAAATGTAATAACAAATGGTTAAGACAGACAGTGCATCTATCAGTTACACGACGGTGTAAAAGTTATTTGGATGGCATATCTAATAACATACAGTGGAATAAGGTCTGGTCTTGCCTCAATAAATATGTTTTAGGCAACAAAGTCAAAGAAGTACATTTTAAAATTATTCATTTATTCTACCTCACTAACACTTTACTTAAAAGGTACAGAATCAATCTATCAGATACTTGTGTCGTCTGTGTTTGTATGCTTGAGACTACCTGTCATTTATTTTTTGAATGTGTGTACTCAAGGTTTTTTTGGATAGAGCTTGAACTATTGTGTAGCTCCTTATGGTTTTGCAATGTCACTTTCCTAAAAAAAGATATTATATTTTTCTTTCACATCCACAAACGTAAACGGGGGGGGGTCTGTTTTGCAGCTTTTAAAAATGAAGTCAAATTGTATTTGAACACACTAATGGGTCTTAACAGCCGCAAAGCGGAGCGAATTCTATATTTGGGAATATATCTATATATTATCTGTATCTATATCTGTATTTGTATAAGGTTTCATGAATAAAAAAGTGAATTAAAAAAATTTACTTAAAGGAGATACGGTTGAATAATTGGAATTAGTGAGAAGGTTTATTTTTTTGGTTTCTTTATTATATTTTCAGCGATAGTATAAATCCAGTAGGTGGCGGTAATACACCTATTGGTCGTACACCTAAAAACCATAAAGAAGAAGAAGGAAGTGACGTGTGGTCCGTTGGCGTACGTCAAGATTCCCCCGAAAATTTAAATTTCTTGTTCTCCCTTCAACGAGGTTGAAGAAGGGGAATTATGCGTTTGAATTACTCCTTGGATGGTAAACTGGCACTGTGGTGGCTTTGTAAAGTCTTATAGCAGTGCATCATGGCTACGAAAAAACTGGCCCAGTAAGAATCTGCTTCATTGGTCAATTATTGTTGATTTTGTTACACGCTAGGGTCAAGCTATTTAAGACTAATACCAGTGTTTGCTTCCATAACTAGCTTTTCATACTATCGCTTCTCTTTTTGGTCTCTGGTTTCAGTGAGCTCGGGTTGGTGAGAAGACGCAACAGACCCTGTAATGAAAATGACGAAAATCAAACTCGTTGTGGTAAGTTCTTGGGTCTGACAAATCCTCTTGCAGTTCGTCGTAATGAAGTTACGAGCCAGCTTTTATTATAAACCAGGCATCGTGAATTCTGTTGCTTGAAAGCGAACATGTTCCAGTATCAATTTGCAGGGTATTCGCTGCTGGATGGCTAACGTTACCTTGCTCCTAGCAAAAGTATGGGGTCAGTTCACACAGTCATATGAATGCACACTAAAGGATTTACTAATGCATTTTGGGATTCATCCAGCTACAGGTGCATAAATGACCTTTTTCACGAAAAGATCTCTGCACTCGCAAATATTTGTGTACATAAATGTGAAAAGGGCGATTCCACCCTAGAAATAGATTTTTTTGTAGAAAATTGAAAATTGGATAAAGTGACTTTTTGTTTGCCTGTTATCTACTACGATACCCAGGCCTCAACCAAACGATGTTTTCTGAAAATTGGAGAACTTTTTTTTTTTTTTGATTGATTGATTGAACAAAAAAAAGTTGATATTTTTTCGCGAATTCTGATAATAGTGCGAAATGCAAACCTTTCTTCTAATTATTTAACTTTTACAGAATCTTTGTTATAAGTAGTCAATAGGGTAGGATGAATATTTCACTCGCGCCATTTCGATCTGCTAACTCAAGTCGGAGGTCTAGGGCAGGCGTTTTTTGTTAAGGCGTTTTTCGCCATGTCCCGTACGCCACAGATGATGACAAATTTTATGTATTTCAATATCTAATCAACAAGAATCTTCATACTCCATATTCTCTGGTTTGAGCAGTGGTGCATCTATTTCCAGCGAGAATTTACCATCTGATATTAATTGATGTGTGAATTAGTGGTTAGAACTTGTCCCGTACGCCACACTGTCACTGTCACACTGTCATTTCTTTAATTTCAAGTAAAGAAAATAGAGGTCGCTTCGGTAATTGACCAATTGGTGTCAAACAGTAGGGGGCACTAGAAACTGTTGGAAATTTTCAGAAGGAATTCACATTCCTCAAGCAAACAGGAGGTGGCTTCAGACTGAAGTAGGTCTTTGTTTTATCCAGACTGACAGATGCTGACAGACGGTAAGTTCTTTAATTCAAAGTGTGTAAAGCCTTTACTCAAGTAAAACATCCAAGAATGTACAGTATTCCCCTCCAGATCACTTATTTCAGGGTGGAAACCAGTGAAGACCCAGTGTGTTGGCCCTGTGTACATTTCCAGTGAACCCCATTTAGGTCATGGCTGTTTCCTAGTTTAAACCCAATTAATATGTCTTTAAGCACAGACATTTCAAAATAACTGTCACCAACAAGGAAAATGCTGAAAATCACAAGAACAAGCAAATGAGACTAATTGACATTAAGTCATTACTGACAGTCCATGGTCACAGTCTCCGGTTATGCCACTGAGTCAAGCACCTATGGCTTGTTGTGGACCAAAATGACGCACTCTCATACTTCATTTGGCTTTTGAATATTAATGAGTTTTTTTTATATTTGAATGGTACTCAACCCCTGAAATTTATTCCAAGAGCCCTAGTCCAAAAGTACAATCACATGACTCACATTATTTTAAGATTTATTTGAAGATTAAAATATATTTTCTTGAATAATTGCCTCAGATTTTTCATTTTAATGTCGATAAATATAATTTTAGAGAAGTTGTGCAGATGCATGTGATGTTTCAATGGTTATTTGCTAGCACTGAAATGCTATCTCCCTGGTAATGCTCTAAATGTTATTTTGTAAACCTGCTAAAAGCACCATCCCCACACTGCACCACACCACTGGATGCCGTTGAAATAATTCTGTCAAATTGAATTCACTCTTATATTATTAGCTTGATACATTTAGAGCACAAGTTATACAGTCTAAAAGTCTAAAAATTTTAATAACTATAAACATCCCAGGTGGATTCTGAAACCGGTTTGATGAGCTATTTGAATAAATTACCATATGACCACAAGATTGGCTTAGAGGCGTTCACCTGTCCAAATATAACTCCACTCGATAAAGTAGTCGGCACTTGCCATGCCACCTGCAAGAAGCTGTGCATATAAACTGAAGCTTATCCATCACTATTGACTTGCTACTATTATGAAACTGGTTGCTTGTCATCAATGCGTCACACACTTTTATGCAGTTTGCGCGAATGATCAATCTCTGAGCCACTATCCAATTAGATATTACATTTGTGGCGTCCATGCACAGCACAGTGAAAATCCCATACCATCTACATCAGCAACTTCAGATCCACCCCAATTGCCAACAATTAAATCTACGAACCCTGTTCCAAGTGCCCAAGTGTCGTGAAGAGAACACTGTCCATCATTTATGTTTAGTCTTGAGATTTCTGAACTTGTTCAAATTCACTTTGATTCACATTTAGATTAGTTACTAGTTGAGGAGGAAACTTATCCTACGCTTAACTGCTTTAATTTTTGCAGTTTATTTAATGACCACATGTACAGTAAGGGATGGTAGGAACAAGAGCAAGTGTGTCCTGTACGCCACACAATATGTCCCATACGTTGCTGGTCTGTGTATCAAGTAAAATTAAGTACTTTATTTTGTTTCACAATAGTGAGATCTGTTTAAAAACATTTGTTTGTATGAATCGAACTACATACAGCTTGTTGCATTCCAAAAAAATACTGATACACAGGTTTTTGTTGGACTCTTTTTACAGTGTCCCGTACGCCACGCTGACTTCTAAATTTGAAAATGTTATTTCTTAATAAAGAATTGTTTGACTTCTACCCATGTGCTGTTTGTTGCTTTGAGGCGCTTTGTTTTTTAAGAATAGCGAGGATAGTTTCCACTGACAAACTCGCCGACCTTTTGACCTGAAATAATTCCTGAAAAAATCTTGACACTTCTGTGTCCCGTACGCCACACAGGTTTTTTCCTAGTATCCTCTCTGTAGTTGACATTTAATGGAAATTATTCTTGGTGGAGTGATTGGTACAATAATGCTGCCAAGTTGAGTGCTTACTAAGCAGGGTCCAAAAACATTTCTAAATGTCCTGTATGCCACACGTGGAATCGCCCCAAAATATTTTTTGTCCCATATGTATGTAATCAAAAGCCACAAATATATGTATTCAAAAGTATTTGCAAACAAAAATTTAAACTTGAAAATGCACTGCCCGGTTAAAAAAAAAAAAAAGTCGCCATTTGGATTTAAATATGCAAATGTTTAACCCATGATTGAATCATTATTGCAGTGATTAATAGGTTTCAGCTGGCAACAATGCTGTTAACCCTGACTGATATAATATGCGCCTTCTCGTTTCTTAAACAACCATATTGGGAGGCCCATCCTTTTGGTCGTGGGTAAGATGTTACTGTGTTTGAAGTAAGGTGCATATGGGCCTGCATCAATCAAAGAACATGTCAACATTTTTCTCAGTAAATATATTTCTATATTGATGTGAAATAATTTGGCTATTGACGTGAATTTTTCACCAGATGTCGGTAACAACCCAAGTAAAATAAACATCCAAAGAAATCAAAACAAATCCATAAATTAAGTTATGTGTAATAAGGTGAAATGACACAAGGAAAAAGTATTGAACATACTTACTGAAATTTATTTGATATGTAGCAGAAAAGCCTTTATTGGTAATGACAGCTTCAAGATGCCTCCTGTATGGAGAAACTGGTCGCATCCATTGCTCAGGTGTGAATTTTTTTTTCCCCATTCTTCCACACAAAATGTCTTCAAGTCTTGAAGGTTGTGGGGGCCTCTTCTATGAACTCTGATCTTCAGTTCTTTCCATAGATTTTCAGTTGAATTCAAAACGGGCGATAGACTGGGCCATTCTAGCAGCTGTATTTTCTTTGAAACCAAAAGAGTTTCCTTGGCTGTGTATTTTGTATGATTGTCCTGCTGAAATGTCCACCCTCGTTTCATCTTCAGCATCCTGGTAGATGGCAGCAGATTCTTAAGAATGTCTCTGTACATTTCTCTCTTTATCCTTCGTCCAATTATATGAAGTCTTCCAGTACCATATGCTGAAAAACAGCCCCACACCATGATGTCCCCACCTCCAAACTTCATTGTTGGCATGGATTTTTGAGGTAATGGGTAGTGCCGTTTGTCCTCCAAACATGGTGTGTGCCATGATATCGAAAGAGTTCAATTTCGGGCTCATCTGACCAGACTCTATTTTCCCAGTATTTCACAGGCTTGTCTAAATGTTGTGCAGAAAATTTTAAATGAGCTTCAACATGCTTTTTCTTCAGCATTGGAGTCCCGTGCAATGAGTGTGCATACAGGCCATGGCGGTTGGGTGCATCACTTATTTTCTTTGAAACAGCTGTACCTGCTAATTCCAGGTCTTTCTGAAGCTCTCCATGAGTGGTCCTTGGCTCCTGGTTAACCTTTCTGATTATTCTTTTGACTCCTCTGTCAGAAATCTTGCAAGGGGCACCTGGTTGTGGCCGGTTTATGGTGAAATTTTGTTATTTCCACTTCCAGATTATGGCCTTATTTATGGACTTATCTATTTTGATTTCTTTGTATGTGTGGATTACTTGGGTTTTTACCGACATCAGGTGAAAATTTAATGTCCATAGCCCCATTAGAAATATATTTACTGAGAAAAACCTCAATGCTTTCAATACTTATTTTCCCCGCTGTAATTTCATTTTGAGTGGACTGGGTTTAATAGCACAAAATTACTTGTATTGCTAGATCTGTTGTATTGCCAGTGATCTGCAACATGAACATTATTTACAGAATGTGACACCATATGCCTCTGCTTTGTCAGCTAATTTGGAAAGTCTCAGGCGATTGTAATAGTGACTATGCCTATCTTTACATTTTCAAGTGTGTTCAGTTTTAATTTTTTTATTTTTTTTATTTTGAATGCAGTCATGATATCGTGTCATGATAGAGCAGAGGTGGGCAGCGAGGGCTGTATCTGTCCCTGGTTTTCACACGAACGTCTGGTCTTTAATTAGTTGATTGTCTCAATTAGCCAAACCATTTATGAAATCTGACGTTTCATGCGCATTTCTTTAAATTATCATGAAACTACAAAGACTAGTCTTGTCTCCCTTCATAAAACATTTTCCTTTGATCGAATCATTGCGAAAATCTATATTTGTGCATGCAAACAATTAACTCAATTAGTCAGGGTAATTGATAGGAATAAAAACCTGCATACACACTGGCCCTCCAGGACCGTGATTGCCCACCCCTGTGATAGAGCATGGTTTCTTGCCCGAGGTTGTTTTTAGTCTACGAAAGCAGAACTTCCCATAATGTTGGGGCTTTTTGTTGACAACCAGGTAATCTTCATCCATCTTACAAACATTGAATGCAACTACAGCTCTCACTTATAGATACAATTGCAATTGTAGGATTTTAACAAGCTTTTAACTTTGTTGTAATATTTTGTTTGTTTGGTGCAGTTCTGTATCCTCTTAAGTCACATTTTGACGGGTATGTATACGTGCCATGATGAAGAATGAATAGTTAACATGCATATTGTGATTGAAACAACTGCATGTAAAGAGGAAATATTAACTTATCAAAGTAAATTATCAGTAGGTTCCTACTTGGTGAAACTGTGGACAAATGGTCTCAAAAACAGAAAATTTATTAGGCAAGGAAATGATAACATCACAACTGATTGTAGGAGCTCAAAACACCTGTGTTCAGCACCCTAATTTGGGCTTACTACTTGGAAACTCATATGTACCAAACGCGAACAAATTTACAGCTTATTAAAATGGTGCGATTGCAGCTTCACTTGGAACGAAAACTAGCATATTACAGGGGTGCACCGGACCAGGTTGGGGGAATCGCTGAATTTTGTGGTGGCACATCAATGTAAAACTCACTGTTGGCCAGTTCCACATTCAGACTCCCCCCCCCCCCCCCCCCAAAGGTACCCAATTCGTTCCTTTCCTGTTTCAGCAGGTATTGAAAGCCAGATGCATGCAGAATTCTTTAGTCCTCCATTACCATAAAAAAGCTAAAGAACTGAGTGCAAACAGTATGGTCTTATAGGAAAGGAATCGCTGCTGTCATCGGGCCGCCTGGGGTGTCTGTACAGTTTATGAAACCCGGCATGCTTATAATATTGACTCTAACGGTGACGCCCCACTACACACGGTAAATCTCCGCACTCCTCCGCATCCCATTCATTTTCTATGGCATGCGTGCGTTTTGGTGCGCTATTCATTCTGGGATACCATCCGATACGAGCCGGGCTCCGCTGCGGAAAAGTGGGAGGGGACGAAGATGAAATTTTCTAGCCATATGGAAATGAATACGGTTCCCGTGCCGTGTGAACCAGTCTCTTTCGCTTGAAAATGAGCGGGGAACTTTTTATCAGGGACCAACAAGCAGAAATTGTTAGTGACTTGCCAGTTGGCTAACCTATATCAGTTTTAAATGGTATAAAAAGTTCCTGTGCAAAAGTTCAGCTGTGTTGAAGTAGGCCTAGATACAAATCGCTATTTCACTTAATTTCAACGTTACATTACTGTTCAATTTAACATCGTGAGTGACGCTTTGAGCTTTGTGGCTCACTATCGTAAACGAGGATTTTCAACTAGGCGACATGAACGTATCTTTTCAGGGTATCTGACATGATTAATTTAAATGTATCAGGCCGTCACAGTTTACATTATTATACTGTTAAACCCATCAACTCTGTATTTCAAACAGCAGCATAACATTTTAAATCCAGCGGGAATGGATTTTATTTGATGAAATATTGTCTGATACGCCCACAAGCCAGCAGACCAGATACGCCCATAAACGAGCAACTCCGCTGGACGGTGCGGATGACATGCGGATTTTCCGTCTGTAGTCGGGCTTCACCGTAATGGTTTTCTTAAAAAATAGAAATTTGTCACTTTATACACAGCTATGATTGGGAATGAATATTATGAAAAGAATTTTTTGTGTGATTGCTCGTACATATACTCTATCGTATGCAGCCTTTAGTGGTATGCCTTGCTGTATATTTATTTTTGGAAGCCGTTCACGCACTGAATGGCAAATTCTGTGAAAATGCTCTCTCCTCATTAGGCTTCTAATGGCTCCACTGCCATTTCTTTATTCGTATAGGGCAGCAATTCTCTTACCTGATTGTCATTGACTTCGAATCTACTTGTTGGGAGGACAAGAACGGTTATGGGCAAGAAATAAGTAAGTGTTATTTTTATAGTTTAATTGTTGAAACACTATGAAATGGATGTTTCAATTAATTTTTTTTGATATTTCTCCTCATGGTGTGTTCTTCATTGATTATGAATGAAGAATATTTTAGATTCTTCTACAGACTTCTGACTGTCTGATTTCATTGTAGCTGGTGTGGAAGCTTTGAGTTTAAAGGGGACCCATTTTGCCTTTTTTCCTAGTTATAATATTTTTAGATGTCCATAAGGGAAGTTTATGAACTTTCTAGCAAATGAAACATAAAATTCCATGATTTCTAGACAATTCCTGTCTTTCCTAACCCTCTGAAAAATGGGCTGTTTTGAGTGGTTGTCCTCTTTTGTGGTATAAACTTTTTTGTATTTGGCCAGCGAAAAGAGCCACCAAAGACTGACGATGCCATAATCCCCCAGCTACCAGCAAGTCACTGAATTGATTTAGCTGAATAAGTAGCTTGCTAGCTATCCATTGAAGTACACAATATGTAAAGAAAGGCAACTTCTGCTGGCTAAGCAAGCATAGATGTTACATACACAAGTGTGCCATGCAGCCACCAGAATAGTTTTACTACACTTGCAATTCAAGCTGTAGCTAGGGTCTGTGTAGTGGCACCATTAGCTGACACTTCATTTATTTTGCTAGCTACTCCATTAAAAAGACTGAATTTGAAAACGATCACCCATTCCATCTGATTCTATCAGTCTGTCTCATACATTGCTTCTGGCTGAACTACCAACTGTTTCTAAATTCAGTCAGTTTAGTTGCTGGCAAGCTAGTGCACCACACAGCAATTAAAGAAAGGTAATGTGTCCATGCAAGTTAAGTACATTAGTTTTTAGAGTAGCACTTGGATAGTTGGCTAGTTATGTCAACAACCAAAGCATGCACATTTAACAGGTCACACTTGGAATTCACTGAGAATATTTACAGAAATTGGAAACACTTGCCTCGCTAGCTAGCTACAGATTCTCTGATAATAAATGGAAGCCACTGCTTCCATGTGTCTTCAGAAAAAGCATAAGGAGTCCCCTTTAAGTTTTTTTTTTTTGCTGCTAACCCTTCATTCTGCTGATCCAGGTCAGTAGTATTAAAGCAGTCTGATAAGAAGTGGATTTCACACATGTTGCTGGTCATGGGGTTAAGCTGCAAAGTTGTCATAGGAGATACTTGGGCGCGAGCTGGGAATATTCTCACGAGCCTGCATGTGACGTTGGAGAGCCAAATCTGAATGTAATGCAGAATGCCATGTTATGAAAAAGACATCCCACAAAAAAATATGGGGTTGTTTCACTTCAGTTAGTGGGTTGGTAAGCACCAGATACTGAAATATTGGCCTCCTGAATTTATACTTCAACTGCTGTGAAATTGCCTGAATGTTGACATGGTGTATGTCATTAATGAATTTCATTTCCATGGTAGTTGAATTTCCAGCTATTCTACTCAACACCTGCAATGGGAAGATTGAATCCGAATTCCATTCCTATGTGCAGCCTCAAGAACATCCTGTACTATCCAGGTTCTGTACAGAACTCACTGGAATCCAACAAGTAATGTTTATTTCTTACTGGCAACCTTTTATTCCTTTCTACACTTGATGAATGCTTGTGAATTCTACTTTTTTACTTGCCTTCAGGAACAAGTTGAAGCTGGAGTTCCTCTCCATATTTGTTTGTCTCGATTCACCCGGTGGATTCAGATGTTGCAGGAAGAGAAGAGAATTTTGTTCATTCAAGAAAAAGTCGGTTCCCACACTGGCCTTCCTTGTGCCTTTGTCACCTGGTCAGGTGGAGTAGCCTCCATGGTGTTATCTCAATATTTTCATACACACCCAATTTTATAAACAAGTCTTCAAAACCTTGTACAGTTTTGTTGGCATAAAACTAGAGTGCGTGCATTTCTATGACGGATTATTTGTGTCCTGAAAGCATTTTTTTTGGAAATTTAAAGTGTACATTTTGGGGCATATTTATTGTAATTTTGAAATGACGATAAGACCAATATCTTGAATTAAAATATTAGTTAATTGATAACAAATAAAAAAAAATGGTATCCATACCAAATTATTAAATGGATTTGTAGGGGAATGTTAAAGGCCCAATATGTAACATTTCCAAATTCAAAGACCTATAAAATGTATAGATATGATATATCTTTTGGTGTTGTGTACTTGGATTATTCGTAATGTATTCAATGATTGTCAAAGACAGAGATATCTGTATTATTAATTTAGGGACACGGGCCATGTCTTAATGTCTTTTGATGTCACTCCCAACACAAAGCGTGCTCGAAAGCGAGAAAATCATCCTCACCGCATGCATTCTTCGCCGTTGCCAGAGTTTCAAGCCAAGATGGTAACCATCCTCTGTCGGGAAATTCATTTTCCACCAGAAATGGTCGTAGATCAAATTTTATTCAGATTGTTAGCTAGGCCTCCCTTTATAAATAAACGTTTATCTTGGTTTTTTTTTTTGACTAAATTTAACTAGAAAAGAAATTACGGCACATGTTTTGTGGGTTTTTAGAAGTCAGTGCTTGCTGCCAGTGCATTACTTGCAGTTAGAACACGGCTTCCTTGAATACACGATTCAGTTTGGTCTCTCAGCGTGTCTCGACAGATGACCGCTGGCCAGCTGGTCTGTTGAGCACTTTGTTGCTAAGGAAGCTAGAACAATGGCGCCAGGTAACTGAGAACTGCCGCAGCTGAAAGCGTACATTGCCAACTGACAGTGGCAATTCCACGATATTGGTTACCTTTAGCATTTGCATTCAGCAACAGAGTGTTCACATCTGTTGTTATTCTCTACAAAGATGGGCAACATGAGCCAGTCCCACCCTCTTATCTCAGCCTCTGACCTGCAGCACATAAGCGCTGTATACGGCTGACTGGTCATTATCCCTAACCTTTTTTTTTTTTATTTGAACGAAATAAGAAGTTGTTATATAAAAGCAAAGAAATATAACCTTACGTCATCCATGTACATGGTTTCGCCGCACCTGTTTGTGTCACGTCAGAGAATTTTAGCTATCAGCAGTGCTTGTAAATTGATGAAGACAACTCCCATGATTCCACGCGATCGAAATGAGTCATCAAATTCGGCCTCTTGTTACGGTTTGGTTAAGCGCCCTCTAGCGCCAGAGAATTACATATTGGGCCTTTAAGCTTCTGTGACACTCACGAGGACAAAGGTTTGAGTGGTTTTGGGTTGCCTGAAGCATAATGAACAAATTTGGCTTCGGTAACCCTCATCAAAATGTCAGCAACTTCCAGTAGTGGTCCAAATGGTCAACAGGGGTAAAAATGATTAAATATCAGTCTTGTTGAAATGTACACCAAATTACCTGTCTAGTCATACAGAATCAAAAAATGCATAGTTTACTCTTTTTTTCTTTTTCTCCCCACTACGACTTTATGACCAGAAATCTGGAAAGTTTGACACACTTTTGGTCCAACACCAAATTTCCCATAAAACTGCTTTAGAGCTCAGATTTTTATCGCAGAAGGTCTTAGAAATATATGTGAACTTTTATTTAGTGACCTTGACATTGACCTTCAATTTTTCAAAGGTCAAATTTCGCATGAAATTTTCTTAAATTGCATCATCCCTTTAAGATTGTTTGCTGGTAAGCTACAGGACCCTTGGTCCCATTTTTTCGCATAATGAAATGTATCCAGACCTATTGTTGTAAAAATGAGACCTTTCGATAAGTTATTTTACTGATGCCAACTTACAAGGATAAAACCTTAATTTCTGCTCTTTCTATGTTCGCACGGACAGGGTCTGCATCAAAAAACTGAATTTTCTGTAAATATCCAGAAATTTGGGTTGCGTTAGTTTACTATTTTTATTATGATTATTATTATTGTGGGAAAGGAGTGCTTCTTTATGGGGAATTTCAAGAGGAGGTTCTCATCAAAATTCATGAAGTGTCCCTTATTCTACACGGCATGACATTTTTAATTTTCATAATTTTGAATTTACAATATAATTACATTGGATCAGGATATGCGAGTTCCAGAAATTTGTTTCATTTGCCGTCTTTTGTTTCCTCCTTACTCTTCAGACTGGGATTTGGGTGTTTGTTTGCAGTACGAGTGCAAAAGAAAGCAAATCATCAAACCTGAGATACTTAACCACTGGATAGATCTCAGAGCAACCTACAAGGTAAAAGACACAGGCGTTGTTCATGTGGGACTATCAAGGTACTTAAATGTGTGGACTTTGAGCTACACTGCCCGGCCAAAAAAAAAAGTCACCGTTTGGAAATTATTGAAAAAATTCTATAATTTGATAATTATTGCGGTTATTAATATGTTTCAGCTGGCAATAATCATTTTAACCCTGAATGATGAAGCACGTCGCTAGTTATTTCTTAAAAAATCATGTTGGAAGACACATCCTTTGATGGTGGGAAAGATGTCACATACTTTCAGAACGGGCAAGTTATTGGCCTGTATTTAGCAAAGAAAACCATGAAAGACAAAAATAAGTATGAGGAATCATTTTCACAAACAAATTTGCCACCACAAATTCCTGACCTTTAACGCATTAAAAGTTACTGGGATGTGCACAAGAAAGACTACCGAGTGGTTCAACCACTATGTCGAGAAGACTTGCCAAAAATTATGGCATTTATGATCGAAAATAAATGTTCTGGCATTGCATATAGTTGTCAAAACAATGGCAAGACGAATATGCACTGTAATCAAAGCTACAGGGGTTCCAACTAAATATTTGAGTCTGCGACTTTTTTTTGGCCGGGCAGTGTATATTTAAATGCATTTAACCATTTAGGCAGGGGCTAAGTGGTAGATATTGAAAGATTAAGAATAACAATGAAAACAGGATGATGACAAATCTGTATGGTCAAAAAAGAGTTGATCAAAATCAAAGTTCTTGTGACAAATTCAGATCTTATTTATAATAGTCTGAGCAGAGATCAATTTACAAGACTCAAGGGTACTGGTGGTTTTTTGCTATAGTCAAACTTAGGACCTGCAATATAGAGGAAATTTGAGTGCAAAATTGTCTGCATTGGCATTCAGCTGTAGGTTTAACACATTGATAAAGCACTTTTCCACTTCCACAGCTTTTTTACAATCGAAAGCCAAAAGGACTTAACGGAGCCCTTCAGGATCTTGGGATTAGATTTTCTGGACGTGAGCATTCAGGTGACCTGATTTCTTAAATTTTTTATTACCCCATGTGTTTCTTTTGAGAGCTAAATAGTCAAATTTTTAAAATTTGTTCACTGTGTGTGTATATCAAGGGTTGGATGATGCTCGCAATACTGCACATTTGGCTTGGCGCATGATTACTGATGGCTGCCTCATGAAACTGACCAGGAGCCTGGATAGGGTGAGTGGGTTTCTCATGAGTCCCAATGCTGCAACTCGTCCTTCAGTACCATTCAGGTGAATTGGATTTTATGGCATTACTGTTCTTTTCTGATTCTACAGTAGTGTGCAGTGATGATTATACATCACAACTTTCATCTAAATGGGGTCCTAATGTATTACTTCTCTATATATATATATATATTTTTTTTTTTTTGGTGAAAATGAATTGAAAAATACTATTGTAGGCAATGAGAACAAAAAAATCAGTCCCACAAATATAATGCGGGAAAAATATGGGTAATAAACAAAAAAATCGAAAACATCAATTTTTTTTTAAATTGAAAGGTGTTGCAAATTTATTTTTTAGCTGACTGGCCCTATGGGCTGATTTTTTTTTACCCCTCAGCCCGACAAGGGCACAAGGGTTATTGTCGTCCCTTCGGCGGGCAGGCGGGCAGCTGCCAATTTTGTCCAGGCTGTTTCTCTGTAATCACTCGGGATGGGAAGTGCATATTGCATATGTGGACTCCCCGTGGGGGTAGGTGTGCCTTTTCAAGTTTTCGTCAGTTTGACCTTTGACCTTGCAGCAGTGACCTTCGGGGCTGACGGGTATTGCCCGCTTCAGCGAGGCCCCCTTTTTTTTTTTTTGGCCTGATAAATTTTCTTATAAATATGCCATAATATGGAGCTAGACCATATTGTCATATGTTGTGTGGTTTTTTTTTTTTGATTGAATCATTTTTGTCAGTTTTATGGGCCCTTGAAATTTTGGCAGTATTAAAGATAGGACTGAGAAATTAAAAAAAATAATTTCTCAAAAACTAATACATTTTTTTTTCTAAATCAGGCAATCCGCTTACCTTGGTTCCGTCAATGTACGGTGCAAGCACCATTTTGATTGAATTGACGGATGTGGGTCTAGTGGGGATGCTGTACTTCATGCTTATGCAAGATGGCCTGTGGAGGCGAAATGGTTGCAGATTAAGTTTGTATTATTGACATATAGGAACTTATATATGACCTATATTTTGGCTATGTTATAGTTCACCTCAGATGACTTTCATTTGGTAACATTCAACTTGACTGTTGGTGACCTTTTGAAGGTCAAACTTGACATAATGACTTGTATTGCCAAAATGACTTTTCATTCATTTTTTGGCCACTGTTGCACAGTCAATAAAAAATACCAATTTGCTTACTAAAAATAGTTTTTTCTTGTTTTCCGAAAATGTTCAAATGTGACTAACTGTTCAAATTGGGCTAACGATATGAAGTCCATTTGCTGACCTCAACTTGATCTTCTGTGACTTTTTAAAGTTCACCATTGACATATTGAATTTTCAATGACATGTACCACCATAACTCCTGCAGAGCTTAGGATTGTGCCAAGTATTACAGGAGGTCTTATAAATGTATGTGAACTTTTAGTGACCTTGACATTGACCTTCAATGATTCGAAGGTCAAATTTTACATGAAATTTTCATTACTTGTTTTTTTCAAAAGTTTCATAACACAAGTTATATTCATAACTCCATCACTTTAAGATTGCTTGTTAGCTCGCAGGAACGAATAACGTCCGGAGAGCTATTGTCGTACCCCGGCGTCCGTGTCCGTCCGCGCGCAGAAAAACTTTAACCTTGCCCCCCGGCGAGCTTTGTTGTCTTTCTGACAACTCTTGTTGGTAAGCTACAGGAGTCTTGGTCCTATTTTTTATTTTTTATTTTTTTTTTTTGACTGAATGCAAAACCTGAATGCATGTTTGAAGGCTCATTCCATGATTATTGATCCTAAAAAAATTTTTAAACTGGTATGAGGCAACATTATTTGCAAAATTACTTCTGATGGTCAGTTGTTCCAGTATATAGGGTAATATGAACTTTAAGCGGTGTCAGTGTTAAAAATGATGGCACGACGAAAGGAGCACTGTGAGATTGTGTGAGATTGTTCCTAGCCTCATTGTGGCCTTATGTGATGCTGATGACGTTAAATGCTGCCATGTCACTGTAAGAAACGCCAATAGAGGTGCTAAACTGAAGTTCAGTACATCTGATGATGTAGAAGCCCGTGTGAAAATGGTGTGATTGGCTGTGTTGCTGCTAAGAGCTGGCAACATCAAAAAAATACTCAAATTTGCCAAGAAATTCAAGGATTGGATACCAATGGACTTGGAACAAGTCCTTTCGCCCAATGAATCATATTTCGACATTTTCTCACGAAAACGCAGAACTTATGTGCTCAGTAGCGTTGGAGAACGTTTTAAAAACTACTGTTTAACCCCTTTAGTAAAACATGGAGGTGGTTATCTTATGGTTTGGGGTTCAATCTTCTCAAAAGGAACTGGTGATCTCATAAAAAATGGATGGAATTGTGGGTCAAAAGAAGTATCACAGCATTGAGAGGCACGCATTGCCATCTGGGAAGAGGCTGATTGATTGGAGATTTTATTTTCAGCACTGTAATGACACACTTCTGAGTTGTGCAAGAATTATCTGTCGTAAAAGAAACATCTGGTGACGTGAAAGTAATGACTTGACCTGCTCAAAGTCCAGACCTTAATCTTAATGAGCATGTCTGTTGCAACATCGAACTAATCTCTCTGGAATGAACTTCAAATAATGTTGAATGGTTTAGCGACAAAGGAAATAAAGTAAGTGAACACTATGCCTGAAAGATTAAATACTGTAATCAAAGCAAAGGATCGCCACACTTTTTTTCTGTCAAAGACTACTATTTTTGTTTTTGTTTATCTGTTTATTTTCATCTATACAATCCAATATTACATGAAATAAATGCTTGAACAGTACTTGATTTCTGATTTATCTTCATGCGTAATCATCAATGCACTCTACTGTATATTGCTTGATAATGAAGGGGTATTATTGTTAAAAAGAAATGTTTTAAAATCTTTCATTTTTGTCAGGCTCCTCTGAGGACAAAACCCCAGCACCAGATGAACCCCAGCTCTAGCAATGCACATTCATTCAGTGCGAGGGAAGGCAGAATTCGGGAACATTTTGTGAGGCAACCTAAGCCTGAAGATTGTGGAAAAAAACTGGAGTTGTCAGTGAACAAGCACAATTTTGAAGTTTCATCCAACCTTGAGAATTATCAATATCAAAGCTTAATTTTGCCAAAAACGCTCTCTTGTGGTCTCAGGACTTCAGCTGTAAATGGAAATGTCTCTGTACTAATGCCAGTGGGTCAGTTTGGTTTAAATACATCACCTCTGTCTGCAACTTCTGCTACTTTGTCAGAACGTGGCCAATTATTGGTCACCACCACTATTGGCTGCATCACCAGTACTGAGGCAGGCATAGATGTAAATGCAGACCCTGCAACTTTGTCATGCGAATGGGCAGACACTCCAGTTTTAATGGAATCGGAGGAGTCTGGGTCATATGATGATGTGATTCTAGAGGAAGGTGATGAATCTGTTAGTCCTTTTATGGAGACTGCTACAGCACATTATTCAAATAGTATGGAACCAAATACTGATAGTTCCCTGGTAAATGCCAGTTGCAGCCATTCAAAGCAGGTTTTTTTCAAAACTTCTAAAACTGCTGTGCATTCATTTGAGAACCAAAAACATTCTTCCTCCAGTTGTGGTGTATTTAAGGTACCGCTTTTGTCAAATGGCAAGGTCAAGGATAAAAGTGCTCCCCTCTCAAATGTGCTCTGCTCTGGTAATACCAAGGTTACCTGTATTACGAAAAAATCTGAATACACTGGGCTTAAATTGAGCACACTCACTAGGTCTTCTACAGTGCCCAGGGCTAAGGATTCATCCAAGTTATCTTCAGATCAATTCAGAACACCTCCATCCTTGGCCCCCTCATCAGTGAACCGGACATCTCTTCTTTCGAGGGGCACCATGAAAATGACTTCTCCGTTGTGTTCCTGTGGGCGCAGAGCAAAGAGATTGATTGTAGGAAATGGAGGGCCCAATCATGGCAGAGCTTTTTTTAGCTGTCCAATTGGGAAAACCAGCCCAGGAAACAAAAAGCGCTGTGAATTTTTCAAATGGGAGTCTTCCCTTCTAAGAGGTGCAGCGAGTTCTATAGCTTCCCATCCCTGGTCTTCTGTCCCTGGTACGGGTATTACATCTCGGAAGTGTTTCGCTAACGGCAGTTTCTCTCCTCAAACCAATTTTACCAGAAGACCATCTTTGAGGAATTAGTATTGCAATATTACAAGGTTTTTTTAATGACTTTTTTCAAACTCTGTGATGTATGAAAAAGTTTAGTTCACTTATGGAACCTTTGTCTGGTTTTGCTGGAAAGTTATTGAAAAGCTCACTATTATGGCTCAGGAAGGAAATTGTATGCATCTAGAGCTTCTATGAAGCTCTTTTTTTCAGTTTTCATGCAATAATAATCTTGTGCTGACAGGATTTTGACATGTATAACATATGGAAAGTGTGAATTTCAATACCCTCTAATCATTTTCAATAACTATAAAATACCTTTGAGGCACAGATGTGGATAATGCACTTGTGCGCAAAGGAGTTGATCACGGCGGAGCACAATTAAGTCTGCAACTATCTGATTGCACTGGAGACTTCAGAATAAATGGATTTCTTCCTCAGACACTACAGCAATACTCGTGGCATTGCAATCGGCTTAAGCATTAAAATTAAAGTTGAATTTGAAAGGGATGGAGGGGACACCCTCCATTTTCGAAAGGGCCTTCTGGTTGGTTCCTGTTGTCTGATTTCCCCCCGCCCCCCCTCCCTTCCCGCGTTGAGTTCTTGGACGCCCCAGTCTGCAACCAAAAAATGGAAGGCCTTTTAAATAGGGCTGGGCGATATATCGATATTATATCGATATCGTGATGCAAAGTAAAATATCGTCACGGATTTTGACTATCGTAATATCGTGATATGAAATAAGTGTTTGCTTTTCTGGTTTTAAAAGCTGAATTACAGTGATGGGTTGCATTTTTCTGCACTTGCACGACCACATCGCCCAGCCCTACTTTTAAAACATTTCATAAAATTTAGTGTTCAAAGCTGATGTAATTTAGAATTGAATGTGAGACTAACTTTTAGATGTAAGAGAGGAGTGTGTTTACCATTATGCGATTGTGCTTATTTGTTTTAAGCACGGAAATTATGTCTTGCAATGTGACTGCATTATTGTAAAAATCGAATGTTTTCATTAAATGTCAAATTGCTAATATTAATAAAAATGGAAGTAATATAAAGCACAATGGAGTGAACGTCTTTTCTAAGGTATTATAAAGGGTTCTTGAGCCAAATATTCCCACTGAAGTCTTATTTTTATTCTTCCTTTGTATTGATTGAATTACAGGCTGCCTTAGAACATCTGCGATGAAAACATCTGGAGTGCTGAAATGTTCGTGACTTTATGATTGTAATCAAAGCAAATATTTTGAATCTTCTAAGAGTTGGAAAATAACAGAAACCCTACTTCTAAACCAGCTGCTGACTACATTCTCTCAGATGTCATTTAAAAACTCCCACATGGTCATGACCCATCCATAATTTCCAACAATTAATAAACAAAAAGCAATATGAAATGGAACTTCAGAAAAAGTGAAAGCCATCAATCCTAAAAGGTGAAAGATGCATGAATAAATGGAGTGGAGCTCACGACAATTCTTGAAAGTCTTGCCTTATGAAAACTGCTGACTTCCACTGCTTTGTAAATGAGATTTATCTGTGCACAATTGTGTTCGCTATACAATGGTAGTTTCTCTCGTTTCAGTAGTTTCTTTCTTTCACCTAGAACTATGCTACCATAAACGTGTCAACCCTGACCTTGCACACCTAATCGTACAAATTATCTACAGCTGTGTGCACTGAATGAGGTCTGCTTTGTTATACTAGGTTCCCTCTATCATGATTCGCGGCACGGTAGAAATCGTAGAGTAATCCTGGAGATCCTATCAGATCTTGAGGGCAAGTTGTGGCAATCGCGTTGATCGTAGAAAAGTTTTGGACGGTTCAAAAATTTCCTTTGATCAACACGATTGTCAATCATCGTCATCGCATCCCCTCGTATGCAGACCTGAAACTTTAAGCCACTTTCACGCTGGACGTGAAACAAATTTTTTGCACGACGGATTGCATTCAAAGTCATTGCAAAGATGCGAATACACACATTTCGCATGTATTCGCGCCTTTGCATTGACTTTGAATGTAATCTGTCGTGCGAAAAATTTGTTTCGCATCCATTACGTTACATTGCATTTAGCAGACGCTTTCGTCCAAAGCGACTTACAAAAAGGAGTAAATCAAGCATCAGTGGCAAAGTACAATTAGCAAAACATTATCAAGTGCACAAGAAAAAAATAACTGGGTGAAGTGCAATTGTAGCAAAACAGCAGTACAGAACAAGATAAGTGCCAATGGGATTTGTTTAAGGAGAGAGAGAGGAGTGAGTTAGTTGGTTAGTTGATTAGGAGAGAAGGTGGACCCGGAAGAGGCGAGTCTTCAAGAGCTTCTTGAGGCAAGAGAGGGACGCCCCTGCTCTGGTTGCAGCTGGAACTGCCTGTGAGAATTGTCTAGCCTGAGAGTGCCTTGTGCGTAGAGATGGCACTGCTAGAAGGCGTTGCTGGGAGGAGCGCAGTGATCGGCCAGGTGTGTAAGCCTGTATGATGGGGTTGAGGCAGGAGGGAGCAGACCCAGATATCACTCTGTAGGACAGCAAAGTGATTTGTATTTGATTTGAGCTGCAACAGGAAGCCAGTGGAGTGGCATGAGCTCTTTTTGGTTCATTGAATACCAGTCGCACCGCCGCTTTCTGGACCATCTGTAGAGGTTTCGCAATGCAGGCCGGAAGGCCAGCCTGGAGGGCATTGGAGTAGTCAAGCCGAGTAGTGATAGGTATTGCAGTAATCAAGCAATGACCATTGCTTGGACCAAGATTTGCGTAGCATGTTTGAATGTTATAGTGGGAACTGTGCCCGACCTCAATGAGGCATTAATCAAGTGTGATTGCTGGTGTCACTGCTGCGGATATTTCTTGCTAGAGTTTGGTTCGAGTCAAGCTAGTATGTAGTAGGATGGCTACAAGACAGGAGTTTTGACACTTCACCCTCAGTGAGAGGAGTGAATTCACGGAGTGAGGTATGATCGCCCTGAGGAGACAGAGATGGGCATGTAGTAGGATGGCTACATGTGTTTAAGGTGCCAGATGGCCCATTCCAGAGAAGCAGACACTGGCATGTAGTAGGATAGCTACATGCTTGATCAACAGGAAGGCCCTTTGGATTTGTGAACCCTCTGCTGAGACTGGCCACTTTGTCTGTGAAAAAGGAAGCAAATGTGACTTGAGAGGTTTGTGGCAGCAGGCGGAGGCGGTGGATTCAGTAGAGTAGAGAAGGTGGTGAATGGTTTTTGAGAGTCAGAGGAGCTGCTGATTTTGCCATCGTAGAAAGCCCATTTAGCAACATTGATGCTGGTTGTGAGAGAGTAGGATTGATTTGTATCCCTGGAGGTTAGCAGGGTCAGGGTGTTTTCTCCATTTTCTGTCTGCTGCTCTGAGTTCAGTGCACAACTTTTGGGGGGTATCAGTCAACCAAGGACTGGGCTGTCTAGAGTGAGCAGGTTTAGTGGTTAATGGACGCAGTTTATCCAGGCATGAGCTCAGTGTAGAGCAGAGTGACTCTATAGCCTCGTCAACCTCTAATGAGGAAAATGAGGTAAGGTAGGGTAATGCGGATTTGACCATTGATGAGAAGTGGCTGGGTGACAGCTTTTGGAGGTTGCGACGGAATGAGACCAGAGGAGGAGGAGGAGGGGCAGAGGTCAGTTCCTTAAAACTCACATTAAATTGGATGAAGTAGTGGTCTGAGAGGTGCAGGGGTGTAACGGATATTAGCTGCCTCACAGTTCCGGGTTAGAATCGGGTCAAGTTGTTTGCCAGCTTTGTGTGTGGGAGGGCTGGAAACCATTGTCAAGTCAAATGAGTCAATTAGGGACACAGTCAGCCGAGCAAAGTTCATTTAGATGGATATTCATGTCACCGAGAATGAGCAGGAGACTTGTATGCCCAGGGATGGATGACGGTAATGTGTCCAGCTCATCCACAAATGTGCCTAATTGACCAAGAGGACGGTATAAGACAATCACAAAGGCTTTCACTGGAGCAGTCACCCTACTTACATGGTATTCAAGTGAGGCATATTGGTGTGGCGCTAATTGTGTGTATTTCCAATTGTTGGAAATCAACAAGCCTACTACTCCCCTTCCACGTTGGGACAGATGTGAGGTGTGGGAGAATGAATAGTTGATGGAAAGTGCTGCTGGTATGGTTTCAGTAAGAGCCAGTAGGTCGAGAGACAAATGGTTTGCATTTGCAGTTATGAAGTTTGCTTTTCCGACTGCATACTGGCAGTTCCATTACCCAACAGAGAATGAGGCAGCAGTGGGTTTGGAGTGTGTCAGTGTACGGAGGCAGGCCCAGTTTCTTTGTCTGTTTGTAAGGCAATGCTTTCAGCGTGTGCTCAGGATAACAGGAATGGTTTGAAAGCACATTTTGTCTAGTGACTGGTTCAAGAGTCTTAAAATGGCAAGTAAGACAGCTTGCCTTGCTTTGAGTCCTTGCTCGGAGGACTCTCCTTTTCCCGAATTCGCCTTTGCACGAGTGAGAATTCACACGAGGGCTGATGCTTCTGCTGACGCTTTAGCACCAGATGATTGTTAAAAGCAGTGTCGTAATGGCATGTGCCTGTTCTCGCATTAACTGTGATTTAGATGGTGAGTACGCCCACCAGATGACCAGGACAAAAAGTGTGTTAATAGGGGGGCGTGTGCTGCATCATGCTTCCCTGATTGCCCGAAACTCGCAACAACCGGCTGAAATTGTTCTCAATTTAGGCAGTGAGTGCCCAAGTCCTGTTTAGCATGCTGGAAGATTAGCAATTTATGAAGAAAAGTAGCACTAATAATGCAGCTGCAGTCTCCAAAAGCCCTTTGAGCTTGTCCGGAGATTTAGGAGTGCAGTGCAATATTAAAGCACTTAATCTCTCTGATTTGTACGCTCATTGGATGACCGAGACAGTGTGCTAATAGGGGGGCGTGTGCTGGATCACGCTTGCCCTGATTGCCCGAAACTCGCAACAACCGGCCAAAAGTGTTCTCAATTTAGGCACTGAGTACCGAAATGCTGTTTAGCATGCTGGAATATTTGCAATTTGTGTAGAAAAGTGGCACTAATAATGCAGCTGCAGTCTCCAAATGCCCTCTGAGCTTGTCCGGTGTGAAAGCAGCTTCAGAGAAGTTCCACGATCAGCTACAAATGGCCAATCCTGGCATTCGTAAGGGTGCGCACGAGGTAAGTAAGTATAAGGTTGAGGTGAAACGTATGGGGCCGTTGGTTACCACTGTTTTAGGGGGGGACTGTGATGCGTATCCTAACCTTTTTGCATTGTTGATGAAGGGAATCATTGCTGCTGGGGGAAAAAAATGAAAGCATGTCTCTCCTTTGCAGTACAGCTTGATTAGGCATTATTACAAGGTCAAGCTTCAAGTTCACTCGCTGACTGGTCTGTCAAGTTTGATATGAAGTCTTTTCCCAAAGTAGTTGAGGCTTGCTGTGAAATATTAATTTTTACAGCGAGAAGGATGGACCAGTTTTTTCTGAAATTGCTCTTTGACCAGTTGAAGAAAAGAAGGACTACCACACTGATTTATACATCTCCAACATGCTTCGTGTATTGTATTTGGGAAAGAAACTTTCCAAACTTTTCAAATACCTTGAATCTGACTTGCTGTCTCCCCTCATACACCATAGTGGCACAGTAAAGTTTTCCAAAATGCTATCAGCGATTTGGGAAGGAGCTCAGCAAAGGTGTAATTGGTTTAATGGCAAAGTAACAAGGGAAGAATTCAAACCCATTGAGAGGTCAAAGGAATGCAAATATTCAGGACACTTATTGAATATAGCAATAGAACAGCTTTGACTAGTGGCTTATTGCAATACAAGGTTCAAATGCACTAATGCCCTAAGGATCAGAATCACTTGTCATTGAAGTAGTTCTTGCCATTTTATTCAATTTTTGTAATTGAGTAAATAATTGTAATTTATTTGAAACAAACCCCAAAATGTATTTTAAGATGTTTAATTTGGCATTGGGAAAAACATTCAAATGATGCATATTACAGTTATGGATTTCAGGGAACTTTCATCAAAATACCCACCATGATATACAGTATTTCATCGATTATATTTATGCGATGCTTTGCAAATACTTGGGATTCGGGTAACTTCACTGATTTGTCATTTTCAGTGGATTTCTACATGGACTGCAGTATTTTCCATCTTTGAAGATGGGTGCACTTTATGAACTTTGCAACCCAGGTAATAATAGAAGGTAAATGGACTCAAATTAGAACAGTTGCAGCAGGATGGATGAAGCAGGTGTGGGCCGGATCATGTGAGATGAGAGGCATGAAGCAGGGGAGGGGCTCACTGCCTGATGGTGATCAGAATCTGGCTGATAATTTGAACAGGTTTTGAAACAGATTTGACCGTTCAGTTCTGCCCCAGCCCTCCCTTCCCTGGTCCTCTCCCACATCAGGGCTGGTGTGTCGACTTGTATGGACCTCTTGAAATTTGCATATCAGCTGAAAATTAGTGCTGAGGATGCTCTTATTTACATGCTGAAGAGGGCCGATGCACATCTCGACACCCCCAATGCATCTGAGAGGTTGACCTTTTTCAATTTCTCCAGTGCATTCAACACAATGCAAGACCTGCCTGTTGTGTGGGGGATGTGCTTGGATCCATCACCGGTATTGTTGTGCTTGGATTACTTGTCTGAACGACCACCGTGTACGCGTCTGCCAAACAGCACCTCTGACACAATACTAAATAGCACTGGGGCGCCGCAAGGAACTGTGTTAGCCCCCTTCCTGTTCACTATATATGCATCCGACTTCCAGCCCAACACTGACAGCTGTTTCTTACAGAAATTCTCTGACAATTCAGCTGTCGTTGGCCTCATTACGGGAGGGTAGGAGGGGGAATACAGACAAACCGTCAATAACTTTGTGGACTGGAGCAAGCGCAACCATCTCCTTCTGAACCCCACCAAAACCAAAGAGCTGGTTGTGGACTATAGAAGCGGAAGGGTGAAGACCAAACTAACACCATCAGGGGCACAGAGGTGGAGGTGGTCTCCAACCACAGATACCTCGGTGTGCAGCTGGACAGCAAGCTAGACTGGAAGAGTCACATGGAGCTGGCATACAGCAAGGGGCAAAGCAGTCTTTTTTTCCTAAGGAGGCTAAGGTCCTTTAACATCTTCCAACCCCTGCTGTATAATGTCCACCATACAGTAGTGGCCAGTGCTCTGTTCTTCGTAGTAGCCTGCTGGGGAGAGAGTATTTGCACAGCAGATCGGAACAGAGCAGATAAGCTAGTCAAGAAGGCTGGTTCTGTGGTGGGGGTCAAACTGGAGCTGGTTGAACAGGTGGCAGAGAAAAGAATACTGTCAAAGTTCAAGTCCATACTGAGCAACTCTGCACACCCTCTCCCTTCCCTGGGGGTAATTAACAGTAGCACCTTCAGTCAAAGATTGATTGTGCCAGCATGCAAGTCAGAGCGCTTCAGGAAGTCTTTTATTCCAGCCGCCATAAGACTTAATGCACAAAACGCTAGTTTTTGATCGCTGCTTCCTTTCTGTATGACGTACATATTTATCTTTTTATTTATTTATTCACCCACTCATCAACCCCATTTTTCTATTTATTATTATTAGTGGTAAAATAGCATAGTATGAGTGTGCAACGTTATAATGTGTGTTGAAATGAAGCTGTCATGACAATATAAGGATTAGTAAAATTATTTATTATTATTAATCCCACAACAGCTGCACACAACAACAATGGGGTAGCTTAATGATATTTTATTATTGCTTCTCGTTTTTTTGCCATCCGAAAAATCCCTGCTAAATCCTGTAGAACCGATCGATTAAAGCCAATTGTCTTTTATCAAGTTTGTTGTACTGGTAAAATTGTGAACAAGTGGTGAAAAATACAAATGAAAACCAACTGCTGAAGTCTGTGGCTCTGTCTGGTACCAGCATAGCAAGACATCCTAAAGATGGAGGCCAGAGATTTATTCTGAAATAAGGTGGGCTGTTCTTCACAGTAAAGACAGAACTGATTGGATACAAAAGCACAAATGGAAGAGAAAACCAATGAATGATCTATGAAGGGGGCTTGGAGGGACATTCAAGCGATGATAATGGAAGTGGATTGGTGGAATAGCCAGGTATAGACAGAATGATGGGTTAGGAGGAGGGAAGGAGTGACTCCCCCTACCACAGTCTGCATTTGCTCAAACTTTGTCTAAAAATACTTTCTGGTACCAAACAAACTGATCCCAAGTTTCATGTCAATATATCCAACGGTTTACGTGTGGCACCCTCTCGAAATTTGGGTGCCACGCCCCTTTTTGACTTATGTGAATTGGTCATCTCATTTTGCAGCATCTTGGAAGGACCATAACTTCTCATATAGAGATAGGAAGCTGAAGTTTGAAGTGCTAGTGTATTCTGGCCCATATATCAGGATTCTGCAGCCAGAATGACCATGACAAATCATAGTGGATGAGAGAAGGGCCCCTAAAATCCAAATATTTTGAAGGTGGCAAATGATTTTTTCCTTTTTGGGGGTCCCTAGGATTCAGTTCAGTGAATGTTACCGTTTGAAATGTGTTTCTCCCTCATATTTGGAAACTTTCCCACCACCAAACTAAGTTTTAGGATAATGGTACCATTGGTGGAGGATTTGGGGTCGGAAAACCACGTTGGGCCAAAATGACCCTTTCAGACCCTGAACTTCAGACCCCAAGATGCCCTGTGCACGGGATGATGGTAATGGTATTTTTTCCCAGAGAAATATACATATTTGAACATTCATTTACTGAAATAAAAACTTTGATTATCAAACTCCTTCTAGATGAATCAGAATAAATTTGCAAGGATTTCAAGTGATGCAATACAATTGGTTAAGACACGGTTTCAGCACATCCACAACATAATATACTAACATGATAATGCTAATGTCAGCATGCTAATATGCAATTCTAAAAAGATTATGCTAAGGCAGATGTTAATATTAAGACATTTTTAAAATAATTTGTAAACTTGAAGATTCCAAATTGACTCCTATTTTTCATCTAACACAGCAAAAGCAATATTAACAAAATATTGTTAATCCTAATGTGGCCATGCAAACTTGGTCATGCTCATGGAAGCGCTTTAATGTTCAATTGCTAACATGCAAGTGCGAATATTAGTATGCTAATGTAGTATCTGAACAAATGGCTGATAAGCTCGATCCAGAGCCAGCAGTAAAACTTTTATGACATTCCCCTAAGATGTTCCTGTAGCCTGCCAGTGGGGGGTAGTATCTCTGATTTTACCCGGGGGGCTGTGGGGTGGTTGCAAAGCCCTGGCTGCCACAAGGCTCCTGTGAGAGTCATATCGCTGTCCCCAAAGTCCAGTTATATTAATCTTTTAAAAATAATTTAAATCTCTCGGAAATTCATAATGGCCCTCATTTATCAAACTTGCGTAGGATCTGGTGTAGATTCTGGTGTAAATATCATTGTTTGCCAGTTGTCACGTCTGATTTACCAAAAGTGTCTACGTCGCAGAATTCGATGTAGAACTGCCGTGGCATTGATAAATCTGGTGGCAGAAACCATCGTAATTTACATGACACGCCCCTATAAATTCATGCTCCGGGAGGCATTGTCCTGCCCACTTTACGACATGGATTCTCGAAAGACGGCAAAGAAGAAAGAACTTAACTGAGGAGGAAATATCGTCGGCCTGCTGATAAACCTCGTATCTACAATTTGATGAGAAACAAAAACTCGTATGTCCACGATAATAGCATAAACATTGCAAAATACAAAATTTCATTGATTGGATAAATTCTTGGAGGAAAAATAATCATCCTACACGAACACAGCTCAACTGCATTCGTACATGCAAAATTAAACTTTTTTTTTTTTTTGCTCTCCAGTACAGTTTATCATTTTGAAGATACGAGCTTTTATCAGTAGGCCGAGGATAGATGGAGAAAAACAAAATTATTTTATTTGGAAGTCTTAAGAGTGGCATAAAGGGAGCCCAGTAGGCTGCAGTTTGGAAAACTATTGCTGCTGCAGTAGTAAACACTGCTGGGGTGGAAAACCGGAGTGCATCAGAGGTTTTATTTAATTCATTAATAAATCAAAGTGACTATTCGCACTTAATTTTTGTGCTTGGACGCACTTAAATGACCAAAATTCTTGTTAGACGCACTTATTATTGTGGCCAAGAGGCACATTTCTCCATAGCCCACACTTACTTGTGTGTGTCCAAAGGTAAAAAGTTTTTCTTGGCCAAACTTATTTTAAGCGGCACTTTCTAAGCGGCACTTTAATGGTCATCAACTTGCGCACTTATAAGTGTGGTCAAGAAAAAAATTTAGCATTGGCCACACGTAAAAGTGCGAACAACATCGGCCTTAATAAATTCAATTTATAGATCCATAGTATTTCATATTATTTTGCCTACATAATTGACAATCCAAATGCTTTACATGTAGGTTACAAAAGTGGTCTGATTTTAAGATCGCCTCCAAACCGGTGGAGGCCAACTAGACACGAACCTTCAGCTGTTACAGCACTGATAGGCTCCCCCTCCATCGTGGGTATACGAGCCGGTGGGGACATGGATGAGTCCCCCCCCCCGCCTCGATCGGAGCACCATGAGGGTAATTAGTAAAATACAGTCTGCAGAGATCACTCTTCATTGTACTTTTATCAGTGTTACTCCATGACATTTTATTGGGTGCCACACAAAACGAGCAGCCACTCGTCACTTTCTCGGATGAGAGCTCTGTGCCGAAAGTTCCTCTCACTTCGGACAGAAGCTTATTCCTCTTACAAGGGACCGCAAAATAAAGAAAAGTTTGATTAAACGAGTGTAAATGTGCACATGCTAGTAATAAATTTGATTTTCTAAAATAATTACGTGCAAACTTATCTTCCATTCTGCCTTTAATTAAGCTAACTTTCGTTTCTTTTGCTGTTCAGTATATATCTGACTGGATGAACATCTGACACACTGCATATCTGCCAAGCTGCGCATTGCGCTTAATCAAATTGATTGTAATTGTCAGCCATCTGGCTTGACAAGCAGGTTGTTTCCAAATAAGAGTAACTCATTTCTCAACACAAGTGCAATTTATTTATTCATGAAATAAATTTATTAAATAAATAAATAATGACGTATGTGTAGAGAAATTAATTACACTTATATTTGGAAACAACCTACTTTTATTCATTTATTTATCCATTCATTTATTTAGTCTATTGATTTATTTTACTTAAAAGAACAACAACAGCAGGACGTCCGCATCGCTGCATATGGTTTATTACTCATTTTAACAGCTGCTCTCGTTCCTGCATGTTCGCTGTTTTCAGGTTTGCGTTCGCCTAATCAGAGCTGGCGTGAGATTTTTGCGGACAGTTCGCTCATGTTCAGATTGATAAATGCCGATTCTTGTGGGAGATTTGTTGTACACCCACTTTTTTGGTGTACTCACCTTTGATAAATGAGGACCAATGTTTATATGTTCAATATCCTGTGAAGAAATCACTTATGTGCTTATAACCCTATTAGGCTATATAATACTCCATCTTAAGGATTTTTCATGACAACTGCATCATATTAGTACATATTCATGTTTGGTCTTGTTATTCTCGGGGGAATCCAAGGAGTTGAATGGAGTATGTTTCATTTCCCTTGAAATTATGGTTCATTGCCTTTGGGAAACTCCTGAAAATTGGTCAGATTTCACTCTCCTCTCTATGCTAGATGGTTTACTCCAAATGGTGGAAGGCCAAAACCCAGGGGCGTTCCCCGCCTGGATCAAAGGTGTGGTTTCGGCTTAAGACAGAGATTCTAGCCATTGGGGAGAATAGTATTTCGATCTCCCTGCGTGCGCAAGGGCGTGAGTAGTCTTTTACTTTGGGAGAGTCGCATCCCATTCCTCTCAGAGTGGATCTAGCTAGGCGGGGAGGGATGGCATCTGAGTTCTCCCCAGGCATGTGGTTGGCCTCCTTTTTTCCAGGTATGACTTTGTTTTCTCTTTCTAAATTGTGTATAACTTGCAATTGGTTTAACGTTGATTTGTTTGATCTAAGTTTGTGCCTACCTGGTGATTGAATTATTGTTATTCCTTTCATCTTACGTGGCCTCCATGACTTTTAACACTTGTACATTCTCTCTAGTCATGTTACGACCGGTACTTAGGGAGCGATTTCTTACCATTCCAAACTAGCTAGCTGATGTTGTCGGAAGTGATGGGTTTTAAGTTGGATTGTAAATTACGGTCTACCCCTAAAGGTTTCATGTAGTACAGGTCCGGAAGATTCTATCTTAAGGGTGCCCCTGGGCTGAGAAGCCGGTATCTGATTGATCTTCATAAGGGACCCTTGGGTGTACATAAACTTGGGTTCGTGATTTGTTTATGCTCAGTGCTACTTTGTTTATGCCTAGATGCTACTATCATGGTAATTTCTTCCATCCTCTAGAACTATCACCGACCTAAGATCCGGTGGCTGCATTTTTTTACCCTGGAGGCGTTTGCTGAGTAACAATGGTTTTCACAGACAAGTTTGATGGCGTAGCTGCCTTGAGATTCATGCATGCTGTCCCCAAACTATCAATTCTAATTCTAATTTGGAGTCAGATATTTAAGGAAGATATAACTAAATTTGGTATTCTAAATGTATTATGGAGTCAGATTAATTGTAACCGTTGTGTTTTTGTGCCCCGTCTTTGGACGGAGAAAAATATCGATTTTATTGTGATTCACACCAGCAAGGAAGTTGCTTGAATTAACGCCAGCCAAAAAGAACATGTGAAACCTTCAGCCCTCTGCAATGTCTGTATTTTGGTATTGTTTTGTGGGGATTTACACTAACATGCTAATGCTAATTTCCACATGCTAATGCTAAATTGCTGGCATACTAATGTTAATTTCAGCATGCAAACATAAAACTAAGGCAGTCTTTTGTTACCCCTGTCCAACTTTTTTGAAATGTGTTGCTGGAATTGAATTCAAAATCTGCACACATTTTTCAAAAAACAATATCATTTCAAAAACATTTTAATCAACATGCAGAAAGATTTCCAGTCAGGATTTAGGTCATAGCACAGAGACTGCCATGGTTTGGTTAATTAATGACCTACTTCTCGCATCTGACGATGGTTGCATCTCCATTCTTGTCCTTTAGGAAGTTGTTTGCTGTTTTGAATCCTACCTGTCAAACAGGATGGAGAGTGTGAGGTGAACAATGTATCTTTCAGTAGTTTATTTTTTATCTTCCTTTATGGGCGTTTTTCCTAAACGCTCACCTCTGGCGTGCTCTTGCGGGATCTCGCTTATTGGTTTGACACCTGAAGGGCACTTTCTGATTAAGTCTTTTGTTAAGTGTCATTCAAATGAAACTGAATTAAACCAAAGTTGTTGGTCATGCAGGTTTTTCTGAATGAAAGGTTCACAAAATTCAGCTAGGACAGGTGTTCAATTCCGTGAACTATCGAGGCTGACCTCAAATACCTCCCATCCTAGGACCACCTAGTGTGCACTAAACCAGTTCTACAACCATAAGAAATTATTCTATAGGCTTAATATTTTGAATTGTCTCTAGACAGGTCATCATTTCCAAAAAAACAAAAAAAGAAGCAGACAATGCTCTTACTCTGTGAATCACATTTGAGACGTCAATCACGTTTTAGATATAAATGCCTGTCATCAGAGGACAATAACATTCTAACATTCAACCCTTGTGATCCACAGGTAAGTTCATTTTAATTATTATTCACTTCCTTCAACGGATTAACTCTGCCATACTCACACAGAAGACTCATTTTTACAGACTACTTTTCACCAGGATACTTTACAGAAGAGCATAATTAATTAAACAATTTAGGCTTTAGTGTAAACACTTGCTGGAGAAAATTCTTAAAAACAAACTCATAACAAACATATAAAAGCATACAACTAATCGCTGACTTTTTTCCCCCCCACCCTATTTTTCCCCCGTATAGATTTTTACACAATCATTGGGAGTCTGAAGAATGATGACTACAGGATTTGCACTGCTGCTACTCCTGTTGATACAGGCTTTCTCACCGAATTACGCAGGTAAAGAATAACCTCTCTTCACTTTCATGATGCTTAGTCGTTCTGTCTTCCAGTGATATTTTTCTTCATGCTGAATCTACACTGGAGTATTTAGTGTTAACCACTTGTCTTTGGTCCGACTGTGACTGTGATTTCTGTTTTTAAGGGCAGTATATAGGAGAATGTAAAGAGCGGTTCCATATCCTGCTTAAAAATCAAAATGATAATTTCTTGGTGTGCATTGCAAGTGAGGGAACAATTCAGTGAAAAAAAACTGGGATAAGCAATTGTTAAATGTCACGCAGGATCTCTCTCCATTTGTCTGCGCAAGCATTTCCATAGGCAGTAAGTTCTTTCTTTCTTTTTTTTAACAACATATCAACATGTTCATCTGTCAAAAAGGCTGTGCATGGTTGCAAAAATTTTTGCACTTCACTCAACTCCAAAACACTAGTGCAACTGTCACACTTTGCCAAATTGGCCCATAGCGTATGCACAAATTTTTGCATTAGCTGGAATACACTGAAGTTCGTTTAGACATTGTTTTGAATTTGTTCTTTGTTTCAATAAGTTCCCGAACGTTGTTGCTTGCATCGTGCACAAATCTGCGAACCTTGAGATGGCAAAGGAAGGTCCCGTCTAGACTATGGCCCGAACGAATTTCGCTGGTTATCTGAACACCTTCTTCTTGCAAGGCATTGTATGTACGCCAACCCTAACCCTAGCCACCAATGAAATTCAAACTAAATGTACAGTTTAAAAATTATAATCTATAACGTATTATTCTATAAATTTGTAACTCCATTACAGACTAATTTTGTCGTTTTCACCCAAAATAAATCAAATTTGCAAAATTATCTAGTTTGTTGTTTGAAATAGGCCTACTAGGGAAGACCTACATAAAGCCAATTAAATTGTCACTTTATCTTACTAAGTTGAGGAGCTGTGATAAAAAATAAACCACTTTTCTGACTCTGTTACCGTTTGACCTGGCCCAGCAATATTATCGTGTTATTTAAGTCCATCCTACAAATAGTTTTCTGGAAATAGACTGGATATGGACGTCGCATTAATTTATCGCATTAATTTAACAATGCAAGATAGTTTACACATTTATTTTCAATATGTGATCTTAACTCAGTACGAGATCATAGCAATCAGGCTGTATTCCTTTCCCCCTCTAAAAATGATAAAACCTAAGTGACAATAATAGTAGCCTAGTATTAAGCCGCTTGCACACTGGATGCGAAACAAATTTTTCGCACGACTGATTACACAGTGTCTACGTGTCCGAAAGTCTGACAGGGTTTTAATATATCTCCTTGTCCGACAGTCGGATGGTTTCAATATAACTCCGTGTCCGACAGTCGATTATTGTTTTTAATTTCTTCAAATCTACTGAATGTTTTAGATATTAAACGCAAATGTTTTGATAAGAGGGCTCAGTTCTTCAAGGTGAGTACCGAGAATTTCAATCATGTTTCTGTTTAAGCTCTGCTCAAAAAAAGTGAGTCAACGTTGGCGCGGGACAATGTACAATGCCTGTCGGACATTAAATGCAAATTACTCAGTGTCTTCCAGCCAAAAAAAATGAGGATGATTAGAACAGATTGATAACGAAATAAAGAATAAAAAGAAACATTTTAACAACAAACAGAACATCCAATGAACACTGCGATTTATTTATTTGCGGGCCATTTTTTTTGGATCCTCTGTTTGTTGGTGATATATTTTTATTCTTTTTTTCGTTATAAATCTGTTCTCATGCCAATACTTTTACTTTTTGCTGGCTGCCGGACATGGAGTATTTTGCCTTTCGCCTCGGACAGTCTTGATCGTGCATGCGATAATTTATTCACACTGTCTAAGGTCATGGAATTGATTCGCTCACTGACTGCAAGCACAATTTTATCTCTGGTGTGGAAATAAAGCGTGAATCTGTTCGATTCATCTGACAAATTTTCAAAAGAGAGACCGAATAAAGACTGTTGTCTATCTTCAACAGAAGAAAACACACAAATAAAAAAAAAGGACCAAGAAAAGTTGATGGCTATCCATTTACATTTTGTGAAGGTCGAACAGACACATGGCCAAGTTTGCACATCTAATAATTCCTATAATACTCAAAAAATTAGAACTTTTATGACTTTTGGACATGGAGATATATTAAAACCCTGTCAGACTTTCGCGTCTTTGCATTGACTTTGACTGTAATCAGTCGTGCGAAAAATTCATTTTGCGTCCAATGTGCAAGCGGCTTTACGCAAGCATTATATACATACAAGCAGTTTGTGGTTGGCTGAGAAAGATGTGTAGTCGTTAGTTTGCATGACAGATTCAGCTGCTTTGATTAAGCCAGGTCAAGTTTCCATTACGTGTGCCAACCGCCTTTAATCTGACATCAGGACAATCGAGATATATATATATATATATATACTATAATTTATTTCCTGATTCAAATAGTTACATTAAATAGTGGTTGCTGTATTTATTTATTGCATTGAAATGTGCCTAACATTCTGGAAACCTGCCTGTGAGGTTTCGGTGACACGTGCGCACTGTGCGTCAGCCAAATTACCACTGTACAGAAAGTAAACCAGGTTGGAGCTGGCGAACTTTCTGCACAACTTCAGCGAAGACTTTTTTTACGAAATTGTCATTGCGTCTTGATGAATGTGAGACACCTCCCCCAACTACGCTGCCACACCCATCTCGGCTCACGTCAGTCTACAAAATTGCCAAAGTGGTGGCGCATGGTGTTGCACCGCAGAAAATTACCACCGCGTGGGCTGCACCGGACGAAATTGCCACTGCGTGGGCTGCGTCACACAAGGCCACCCTGCGCTGCGCCAAGATATTAGAGCCCATAGTCTTTTCAAAGATGTCCCTCCCTGCTTGTTTCAGCAGGATAAGGCCAAACCTCACCATGCATGCGTTACAACAGCAGTACATCTTACTTACACAGTGCCTGTAAAGAGCTGGTCTGCCTGCCATCCAGACCTTACTCCGATTGAAAATGTGTGGTGAACTGGTAAATACAACAATCAAGAATCCTGACTGTTGACCAAATGAGGTCCTATATTAGGCAAGACTGGCAACAAATTCTGCTTTTGAAGCTCAAAAAATTAGCATCCTCAGTTTTAAAATGACTATTGAGTGCATTAGAAGAGGAGGTGATGTTACACAGTGCTCAACATGTACCTGTCCCAATTTTATTGGAGTATGATGCTGACATTTTCACATTATTTTCATCACTTATTCTGTGAATTGTTGTCTCATATTTCCGGCCTTTAATCCTATCACACTAGCAAATATAGTACAAGATCTACTAATCAGACTCTTTTAGAAGTACCCAGGGTGCACTCAGTATGGTGAAACTGCTTGATCCTTATATGCACCCTGGGCGAGGCAAGAGCTGTCAATCGCAATTACCTGGGCAACGCCCTTGTTTGACAGAATTCCGTAAAGAAATTTTTTTTTTTTTTTTTTTTTTACAAAAACCCTTCATTGGAATGAGTTGTGTTGCTTTATTCACATGTGAAATAGTTTTTTTACACGTGAAAGTGCTAATTCCGCCATCATGACCAGGTCTGCCTGGAAGAAGAGATCTTTCATCTCCATGGGACCATCCTGACTAAATAAAGGATAAATATAAAATTTAAAGTGCTTTGAAGCAGTGTAGTGAATTTTGTCAAGACAAACTCTCACTTTGCACTTTTTGCAAGTGATGAATGATTGACCATTGGGGAAAATCTTGCTTCGACCTCTCTCAGAAAGGACAGGACAGATCTTAAACCCAAACTATGCTCATTATAAAAGAACAGAAAACATTTCTCACAACATTTTTAATCGGCAATCATTCGGTATTTCATTCCGTGTGTTAAGTGTACGAGTGAATGTGTTGCTATGCTGTGGGCGTGAACCACTGTCAAGGAAGTGAGTGTTGACTCCAGCAAAAGTAACTTTGCACTTTTTCAGTGCATTCCAGTACCTCACTCGGTCTTACCCTGCAAAAATTTTTTATAGGACTTCAATGGAATTGTATAGAACTCTATAGAACATCAATGGAACTCTATAGAACATTTTAGTAGAACAGCATGTTCTATAGAATTTTCCGTGTGTTCTATAGGAATTTGCAAGAAACCTCTAGAGCACCTAAATGGAAAAAAAAGTCCTATAAGATTATTGCTGTTCCATAAGACCTTCCTATAGAACACCCTAGTTGAAAAACCTGTTCTATAGGACTTTGATGGTCTTTAGGACCTTCTAATAGAACAAAAATTAATGGGGAAGACATCTTAAATATGGGTTAAATAAAAATAAAAATAAATCTTATGAATCCTTGCAATGCTCTGTAGAAGGGTCAATTTACCTTGCGTGTACCTGGGTTCTAGAAGTGAGAAACCGGACTAATGGCATGAAAATGTGCAATATGCAGTGATATCCACGATACTGAAGTAGCAAGGAAATTGTGTCCCTTTTAACTTTAAGATGTGCTTATAAGCACATGGGGTACCAGGCACATACCTACTCATTGATTCTCTGATCAGACGATTGATTGACTGACTGACCACACAACTTAGCAGTATTTCAGTTACGGTATATGAAAACCCCTTTCCATTTCCTCGGCAGCAATTAAAAAATATAGATGGCATTACAACTTGATTATGCTATAATGGAAAACTTGTGTTCCTCTACTGCTTACGAAGACAGCATTGCGTTGAAAGTTTGACCTTTTGAACTTTTCCCTTAATTTTAAAAATTCAATCAAATTTTGCCCTTTCCATTCACATGAATGTGATTGCAGATTATATACAGATTTAGAATTAATTTGATTTGGCTCACTTGGTTAAAACACTGCATTGTGGAGCAGAAGTGTTTGGGTTTGAGCCCCGGTCAGAGTAGCACGAGTGGTCATTGTGCTACAGAGATGCCAGTTGGGAAAGGATTGCTGGGAAATGTAACGTAAAATGGTTGCTTTTTTGTGGTTGCCTTCCATATTTAGGTGGGATTGAAGATGCCAAACTGAAAAAAGTCCTCCAGAGATTTTCTATGGAACGGTTTCCTATAGACATTTTCTATAGGACTTGAGGTACTAAAGTTCTATAGAATTCTATTGGATTCCTTTAGCACATTTATAGGAATTCCTACAGCATGTTTTTTAGCAGGGTAACCCAAACTGCTTGGGTTGAGTAAAGCCCCATTTAAAGTTGACTTTCCTGTGTAGTCCCAGAAGGTGCAAACATCTTAAAACCTCATTTTTTGGGCTTGTAAGGCACTATCATTCGATAAACGGAGCATCAGTTCTTGCACTCATGGACCACACACAAGCTCCTCTAATATTTGGGCACAGGTCAGATTTTCTGGAGCCAATCTTCAGAGGTTGTGTTTCAAATAATCTCAACGGTCATGTAATCCTTACAATGAAGAATCCTGGATAAACCTTTGAATCGACCACATCTGTGACCATCTCATACCTTGTGTCCAGGGATTTGGAACAAGATAATATCATTTTAATTAATTCAGATGAGAAATAATATTATTTTTGTTCCTGCTCCAGTGTTCCATCCATACAGTTACATTCAAAACCAGTTAGAAATGAATGAAAAAAAATCAGATGTTAATGTTTTTTTTTTTGTTCAACATGTCCAATGTCTGACAATGTAGCATTATGATGTCTCAATAATAGCCTGATGTATATAGCCCAATAATGGGAGAAAACGTCAACAAATTAAATTAATGCTCCATTTCAGTCATGAGTCAAACAAGGGTAGTGCAGCAGAGGAATTAAAGCCAGTATGTCCTTACAGTGCACTGAACTTTAAGGGCAACAGTCTACTATTTTCTAAGATGCTATTGGCTCATTCTGCTTGTCAACTTGAGCCACAGCAATCTGGCTGTTGACTCATCAAAAACTTAAATAAATGATGAATCAACACAGGAACATCTTGTCAGTATTGGTAAAATATCTGGGACAATGTGTACATGTACAAAAAATTCAGAACAATTTTTTATTCTTTTTATGCTATGTCCTGGTTGGTGCGTTACATGTCAGCCAGCTCAATATTTCGAATAGTCTAATAGACGTGTCTCCAGAAATAGTTTGGTTGCACAAACCCAGTTTTAAAAAAGAGGGGATGCAGTGGAAATGTGTATAAAAATAGAATGTGATGATTTTCAAATAAATTAAACCCTACATTTAATTGAAAATGTTACATAGGCAACACATCAAATGTCGAAATTGAGGAATGTTGTTTTTTGCTTAAAAATATCGGCTCATTTTGGATTTGATGCCTGCAACATGTTTCTAAAAAAGGCACGACATCTTTACAACTGTTTTGTATCATCTCTTCTTTTAACAACCCGCTCCATGCAAACAGCGCAAATGGACAGCAGGCTAAATGGCAACACTAATTTGCTCCAAATAAGCATTGACTAAAGCATATTTTTTCCACACTGAATTTTAAGAGCAAATTTTGCCATAATAGAAACAAGACATCCATCGAAGAGCGCATTCCCCAGCGAACACATTTGAAACTTTGCTGCCATCTAGTGGATTTAAAAAGGTGTGGCATTTATTCCGATCTTACAGTCCCTCAATGATGAAGAATCTTTTTTAGAAATTGCTAGATCTGAATAGTCATTCAGATTACCACCAAAATATAATCAATTTTTCCTTTGACTGTGGCTCACAGTTACACAAAATATCATTCAAATTGAGAAATTTGAGATATATTGCCTGGACAAACTGACAGACAGATACAGGCAGACAAACTTCAGTGAATACATACCTCTGCCAATGGACAAAGTTAGGCGGAGGTTCAGAATATTTGTTAGCTTGCAAAGACGTTTTGAAACCAGCATTTTCTGTCATTTCTAATCTTTTCTGTCATGCTTGCAATGGAGTATGGACCGCTAATGAAAGATGAGTGAACGTGGGCTGCATTTCTTTGCTATAATCAATGGACCCTCTGAATGTAATGGCCTTTGGTCTTCCTGAGGCCGAGACATGCAGCCTACTTTGAAATCAGCCTGGCTTCTGAATAAGGCTTCAGTCTCAATGCTTGTGTTTTATCTGGGAATAACTTCTTTGGCTCTTCTGAGTGGTGGTTGTCGAAAGAATTGGCCTCGTTTGTGACAGTTTCTGAAAAGTTTTCAACTTGCAACTTGACACAAAGTCTAACACGGTGTTGTTTTGTCCTAGAAACTACAAGTGGATCAGTTCCTGGGAGCCATGATATGAATTCAAACCATGTCACTTCAGATGGATCAAGCGTCACACACGCTTTCAACAGTGCCACAAACTCACATCAATCAAACAATGACGTACATGCGAGCACCTCATCACGTAAGTCTATTTCTTTAGCTAAATCTAAAATTGGCTCCTAAATCTGACCAAAGCATGTCTAAATTTGCCGGAGCGCTGCATTTCATCAAAACAATTTTTTAAAATTTTGTTGTCCCAGAAAATTTTTTGATACTCAGTGCTTTGTCTCTTCCTTTTTATCCCTGATGAAGCCTGCCTTCTTACTGTAGCTTCAGTCTCCCTGCTTGCGTTTATATAGAATAAAGTGTCTCCTCTGAGTTCTGGATGTCAAGACAACTGCCTGTGTTGTTGCAGCTCTCTACTCTCATCAACTGCTTGAAAATCAACTTGACACTAACTCTAGACTTCCACATTCTTGATTTTCCCCAGAACATGGTCCTGCACCTGAAACACATGCCGCGACCCATGGGATGCCTATGATGAATCCATCAAATGAGCACAACGTTCCCATGAGCACCTCGTCACGTAAGTCTGTTTCTTGAGCAAAATCCAAAACTGGCCACTAAATTCCACCAAACAGAGCATAACTAAATTATTCTTGATTTTCCCCAGAACATGGTCCTGCACTTGAAACACATGCCGCGACCCATGGGATGCCTATGATGAATCCATCAAATGAGCACAACGTTCCCATGAGCACCTCGTCACGTAAGTCTGTTTCTTGAGCAAAATCCAAAACTGGCCACTAAATTCCACCAAACAGAGCATAACTAAATTATTCTTGATTTTCCCCAGAACATGGTCCTGCACTTGAAACACATGCCGCGACCCATGGGATGCCTATGATGAATCCATCAACTGAAGACGGTCTCATGAGCACCTCGTCACGTAAGTCTGTTTCTCCAGTTAAATCCAAAACTTGGCCACTGAATCCCACCAGACAAAGCATGCTTAAATTAGATGGAACTTCAGTGATGCTGGAGCCCTGCTCTTCGTTAAGGAAGCTAAAATATTTGTCCCACACAATCTTTTGATCCTTTATGCTTTGTCTCTCTGTTTTCATCCTGACCTTCCATGATTACAATCCCTCTCTTCAGTACAGAAATATGGCATTTAATAAGTGAATATTCCTGAACATAAATAACAGTCCATCAGCAAATACGTTATTCCATCTCATTATTTCTTCAGTCTCTTGCGCTCGAAAAAGATGGTGGGCAACTTCAGACTATGACAGATGGATGAAAAGTAGCCTTGAAAGTTATTTGAATGCAGGCGGCATTTCTCAACTGTATTCAATTGACTCTCCAGAATGTAACAGCCTTTAGTGTCCTTGAGAACTAGACATGGGGTCAATCTAACTTGCAGCTTGGCTTCTGAACACAGCTTCAGTCTCACTGGTTGCGTTTTATATGAGAATTAAGTGGTTAACTCCTAAGCGCTGGATGTCTAAAGAACTGGCCTGCGCTGTGACTGTTTCCTGCTCTAACCAACTGCTTTAAAAATCAACTTGACACTAACTCTAGACTTCCACATTCTTAATTTTCCCCAGAACATGGTCCTGCACCTGAAACACATGCCACGACCCATGGGATGCCTATGATGAATCCATCAAATGGGCACGACGTTCCCATGAGCACCTCGTCACGTAAGTCTGTTTTTTGAGTAAAATCCAAAACTGGCCACTAAATTTCACCAAACGGAGCATAACTAAATTAAATGTTTACATCCTTGAACGAGGGGCCAGCTTTCAGTTCTGAACCCTGACAATGGAAATAATGGTGCCCTCCACTAATATTCTTTGACTTTTGCTCAAAAGTCATCTTCCCTTTTGGGCTCCAATCATTTTTTGACATTTGTGACATGTGGCGTATGTCCGTTTTCCACAGTCACCAACTGTTCTCAAAATGTCTTCATGATACCTCACTGAGAAGCTTGTAGCTTGGAAATTGGGCTTTGTTTTGTAGGATAATTATGAAAAAATGTGGCTAATATATACTGTAAAATATTACGCAAATTATGAATATTGAAAAGTAAATAGGTGAAAACAAGAAAAAAATTGTTTTCTTGCTGGATATCTGCTTGAAATATTACACCAAAATTCATTGGACAAAACAGACTTTGAAGTATCCATATAAGGTAACATATTGCGATTCTAGGAGCCAGACTATTCCGACAATGGCCATCGTCAGATAGAACTGATTCTCAGCTTTCTTTTCATGTATAACACAAAGTAAAAAAATACATGGAAGAAATATGATTGCAGAACCTTTGATTACCTTTCTTGCTGGTCATGTCTGACTGAGATTTGGCTATGCTGTCAGGAAAGAGTTAACAACACTTTCAGTAATCCAATGTCATCTGCCATGGGAATCAAAGGATCTAATTCATTCATACCAGTGGGAAATTTAGAATCTCAATAAGCCTCACATGCATGCTGTTGGACAGCGTTGGAAACCCCATACTACCGTGGGGAGCGTATGCAAGCTCCACACTGAAGGACATCAGGCCAGCATTCTAGCAGTAGGCAGTAGTGCTGCCCTCTGTGCCACTCAGGCACCCTTTTGATTGAGGAAGCAGCCTGACCAGACTTGTGACAAATTCCTTTTCGTCAATTCCAATTCCTTTTTAATATATTCTTCAATTCCAATTCCTTTTGGTCAATTCCTTCAAATGGAATTGAAGAATATTTTTTAAAAGGAATTGGTATTGAACTTTTCAAGGTGAAAGGAATTGGAGAATTGGAATTGACCAAAAGAAATTGGAATTGAAGGATATTTTTTAAAAGGAATTGGTATTGAACTTTTCAAGGTGAAAGGAATTGGAAAAGGAATTGGAATTGGGGAATCGGAATTGACGAAAAGGAATTTGTCACAAGTCTGAGCCTGACTTCTAACCTCAGCTTCACTCTCACTGCTTTTTTATCTGGGAATGAAGTGTTTAACTCTTCTGACTGCTGGTTGTCTGAAGAACTGGTCTGCTTTTTGATAGCTAATGAGTGACTGCTTTCAAAAAGCAACTTGACATCATTTCTAAATTTCTTCATTCTTGATTTTTCCAAGAAGATGATCTTCCACATGAGACACTTGCCGCGACACACGGGATGCCAACACATACAAGCCATCCCCCGCCACCAAAAGGATCAACCGATGACGACGTCCTTACAACCACCACGCCGGGTAATCTATTTCTTCAGTGAAATCTAAATCTGGCCACTGAATCCTGCTGAACAGAGCATGTGTAAATTAGATGTTAGGGTCTATGTCCATAATGGCCAGCTTTCAGTTCTCAACTCTGATAAAAAAAAAACAAAACAAAATTGCCCCTTGATGATATTCAGTGATTTTTGCCATCTTTATGGGCTTTTTGACAGCAAATGAAATACACTTCCACTACAATATTGCAATTCATTGTGATACATATTACCAAGGAAAAGTGAAAAATATAAATGGGTGAAAACAAGAAAAAAAAAAAACTTGTTTTCTTGGTGTATATCTGATTGAAATATTACGTCAAAATTCATTGGACAAAACAGACTTTGAAGTATCCATATAAGGTGACATATTGCGATTCTAGGAGCCAGACTATTCCGACAATGACCGAGCATTTCCATGTTTGTGTATCGTCAGATAGAACTGATACTCAGCTTTCTTGTTGTACAACTCAAAGGAAAAAAATACATGGAAGAAATATGATTGCAGAAACTTTGATTACCTTTCTTGCTGGTCATGTCTGACTGAGATTTGGCTATGCTGTCAGGAAAGAGTTAACAACACTTTCAGCAATCTAATGTCATCTGCCATGGGAATCAAAGGATGTAATTCATTCATACCAGTGGGAAACTTAGAATCTCAATAAGCCTCACATGCATGCTGTTGGACAGCGTTGGTAACCCCATACTACCGTGGGGAGCGTATGCAAGCTCCACACTGAAGGACATCAGGCCAGCATTCTTGCAGCAAGGCAGTAGTGCTGCCCTCTGTGCCACTCAGGCACCCTTTTGATTGAGGAAGCAGCCTGACCAGACTTGTGACAAATTCCTTTTCGTCAATTCCAATTCCTTTTTAATATATTCTTCAATTCCAATTCCTTTTGGTCAATTCCTTCAAATGGAATTGAAGAATATTTTTTAAAAGGAATTGGTATTGAACTTTTCAAGGTGAAAGGAATTGGAAAAGGAATTGGGGAATTGGAATTGACCAAAAGGAATTTGTCACAAGTCTGAGCCTGACTTCTAACCTCAGCTTGACTCTCACTGCTTTTTTATCTGGGAATGAAGTGTTTAACTCTTCTGACTGCTGGTTGTCTGAAGAACTGGTCTGCTTTTTGATAGTTAATGAGTGACTGCTTTCAAAAAGCAACTTGACATCATTTCTAAACTTCCTCATTCTTGATTTTTCCAAGAAGATGATCTTCCACATGAGACATCTGCCGCGACACACGGGATGCCAACACATACAAGCCATCCCCCGCCACCAAAAGGATCAACCGATGATGACGTCCTTACAACCACCACGCCGGGTAATCTATTTCTTCAGTGAAATCTAAATCTGGCCACTGAATCCTGCTGAACAGAGCATGTGTAAATTAGATGTTAGGGTCTATGTCCATAATGGCCAGCTTTCAGTTCTCAACTCTGATAAAAAAAAAAAAAAACAAAATTGCCCCTTGATGATATTCAGTGATTTTTGCCATCTTTATGGGCTTTTTGACAGCAAATGAAATACACTTCCACTACAATATTGCAATTCATTGTGATACATATTACCAAGGAAAAGTGAAAAATATAAATGGGTGAAAACAAGAAAAAAAAAAAACTTGTTTTCTTGCTGGATATCTGCTTGAAATGTTACATCAAAATTCATTGGACAAAACAGACTTTGAAGTATCCATATAAGGTGACATATTGCGATTCTAGGAGCCAGACTATTCCGACAATGACCGAGCATTTCCATGTTTGTGTATCGTCAGATAGAACTGATACTCAGCTTTCTTGTTGTACAACTCAAAGGAAAAAAATACATGGAAGAAATATGATTGCAGAAACTTTGATTACCTTTCTTGCTGGTCATGTCTGACTGAGATTTGGCTATGCTGTCAGGAAAGAGTTAACAACACTTTCAGCGATCTAATGTCATCTGCCATGGGAATCAAAGGATCTAATTCATTCATACCAGTGGGAAATTTTGAATCTCAATAAGCCTCACATGCATGCTGTTGGACAGTGTTGGAAACCCCATACTACCGTGGGGAGCGTATGCAAGCTCCACACTGAAGGACATCAGGCCAGCATTCTAGCAGTAGGCAGTAGTGCTGCCCTCTGTGCCACTCAGGCACCCTTTTGATTGAGGAAGCAGCCTGACCAGACTTGTGACAAATTCCTTTTCGTCAATTCCAATTCCTTTTTAAAAATATTCTTCAATTCCAATTGAAGCACCTATTACTAAAACCCCATAAGTCACACTTGACTTGACTTGTGGGGTTTTAGTAATCAGTGCTTCAATTCCTTTTGGTCAGTTCCTTCAACTGGAATTGAAGAACATTTTTTAAAAGGAATTGGAATTGAACTTTTCAAGGTGAAAGGAATTGGGCAAGGAATTGGGGAATCGGAATTGACGAAAAGGAATTTGTCACAAGTCTGAGCCTGACTTCTAACCTCAGCTTCACTCTCACTGCTTTTTTATCTGGGAATGAAGTGTTTAACTCTTCTGACTGCTGGTTGTCTGAAGAACTGGTCTGCTTTTTGATAGTTAATGAGTGACTGCTTTCAAAAAGCAACTTGACATCATTTCTAAACTTCCTCATTCTTGATTTTTCCAAGAAGATGATCTTCCACATGAGACATCTGCCGCGACCCACGGGATGCCAACACATACAAGCCATCCCCCGCCACCAAAAGGATCAACCGATGACGACGTCATTACAACCACCACGCCGGGTAATCTATTTCTTCAGTGAAATCTAAATCTGGCCACTGAATCCTGCTGAACAGAGCATGTGTAAATTAGATGTTAGGGTCTATGTCCATAACGGCCAGCTTTCAGTTCTCAACTCTGATTAAAAAAAAAAACAAAACAAAATTGCCCCTTGATGATATTCAGTGATTTTTGCCATCTTTATGGGCTTTTTGACGGCAAATGAAATGCACTTCCACTACAATATTGCAATTCATTGTGATACATATTACCAAGGAAAAGTGAAAAATATAAATGGGTGAAAACAAGAAAAAAAAACTTGTTTTCTTGGTGGATATCTGATTGAAATATTACATCAAAATTCATTGGACAAAACAGACTTTGAAGTATCCATATAAGGTGACATATTGCGATTCTAGGAGCCAGACTATTCCGACAATGACCGAGCATTTCCATGTTTGTGTATCGTCAGATAGAACTGATACTCAGCTTTCTTGTTGTACAACTCAAAGGAAAAAAATACATTGAAGAAATATGATTGCAGAAACTTTGATTACCTTTCTTGCTGGTCAGGTCTGACTGAGATTTGGCTATGCTGTCAGGAAAGAGTTAACAACACTTTCAGCAATCTAATGTCATCTGCCATGGGAATCAAAGGATGTAATTCATTCATACCAGTGGGAAATTTAGAATCTCAATAAGCCTCACATGCATGCTGTTGGACAGCGTTGGTAACCCCATACTACCGTGGGGAGCGTATGCAAGCTCCACACTGAAGGACATCAGGCCAGCATTCTTGCAGCAAGGCAGTAGTGCTGCCCTCTGTGCCACTCAGGCACCCTTTTGATTGAGGAAGCAGCCTGACCAGACTTGTGACAAATTCCTTTTCGTCAATTCCAATTCCAATTCCTTTTTAATATATTCTTCAATTCCAATTCCTTTTGGTCAATTCCTTCAAATGGAATTGAAGAATATTTTTTAAAAGGAATTGGTATTGAACTTTTCAAGGTGAAAGGAATTGGAAAAGGAATTGGGGAATTGGAATTGACGAAAAGGAATTTGTCGCAAGTCTGCGCCTGACTTCTTACCCCAGCTTCACTCTCACTGCTTTTTTATCTGGGAATGAAGTGTTTAACTCTTCTGACTGCTGGTTGTCTGAAGAACTGGTCTGCTTTTTGATAGTTAATGAGTGACTGCTTTCAAAAAGCAACTTGACATCATTTCTAAACTTCCTCATTCTTGATTTTTCCAAGAAGATGATCTTCCACATGAGACATCTGCCGCGACCCACGGGATGCCAACGCATACAAGCCATCCCCCGCCACCAAAAGGATCAACCGATGACGACATATATATCGTCTCCACGACGGGTAATCTATTTCTTCAGTTAAATCCAAATCTGGCCACTGAAACCTGCTGAACAGAGCATGTGTAAATTAGATGTTAGGGTCTATGTCCATGAAGGCCAGCTTTCAGTTCTCAACTCTGATTTTAAAAAAAAAATTGCCCCTTTATGATATTCAGTGATTTTTGCCATCTTTCTGGCTTTTTGACAGCAAGTGAAATATACATCCACTACAATATTGCAATTCATTGTGATGCATATTACCATGGAAAAATGCCTACAATTTTTCCACGTTCATTTCTTTGTTTTTTTTCTGAGGCATGCATACATTGTTATGATTCTGCTGATGCCTGACCATGTCTCTGTAATGACCCTGATTCCAAGCCATGTTTTCTGATTAAGTCCATGCCATGTTTTGTAGTTTGCCTGTCTTTCTTTGCCATATCTTTTGTCTGCCATTTCTCATATTCACTGTATAGGTTATATTTCTGGTTTATGTATTTCTCATGCCCTGCATTGCACATTGTCTCTCCAGTCTGGTCATATGGGATGTGACAGTTTTATTCCCCAGTCTTGTGTGCATGCTTTCAGGTGATTTCATGGTTTCTGGGTTTCCAAACATTCCTTCCTATCTCGTTTGCTTCCTTCGTCTTGCTGTTTTATCTTTATTAACAAATACAAACAGTTTATTTTAGATAAATTACTAACACTAACATTGTTTATAGTACTAACTTACGAACAAGCATTAGAGATTGTATAGCAGCACATTACTAATTGACTAACGAGCTCTCAGCACTCGCTCTGCTCTCATCTCCACCCCTTGCCTTCACTCACTTTACTTTGCTGCAATTCGGCTGATTCTCCGCACCTGGTTAATCACTGTTCTGCCTCTCACTCTGTGCACTTTAGAATGTAAAGGGCTTATGATGTCTTGGAGGCCAAAATATACCGCCAATTTAGGATGCAGCCTGGCCTCTTAACACAGCTTCATTCTCACCGCTTGTATTTTATCTGCAAATAAAGTGTTTGACTCTTCTGAGTACTGGTAATCTAAATAACTGGCCGGGTCTGGGACAGTTTCCAACCAACGGCTTCCAAACAGCAGCTTGACACCAATTCTAAATTTCCATATTATTTTCATCCTAGGACCTACCACAACATCACCTCTACCAACGCCTACCCACCCATATTTCGGTAAGTTTTATCTTCAGTTAAAGGTCTACTAAGTTAGAAAAAAAAAAAAAGGTGCAGACATGTATTATTGCCTGTAATTCACAAATCCAGCATTTAACTTTCGTAATTGTATATCATATTGGCAAAAAAATTAAGAAACTAGACACTTTGAGACTTCTCCTTAAACTCGCGAGCGATTGGCTAATTGGCAGCCACGTATGAAAAGTAAGTTGCACTGGTACTAGTGCAGAAAATGGCTTGTTTCACTCATTATTTCAACAGCCAATTTGTGAAAGAAAGACAAGTTATAGTTATCGTATTTGGGACAAATATTCTTATCGATACATTTTCTACATACCCAATGAAATGATTTACACAAACTGTCCAGATTTTGTGGGTTTCTAACTTGTACGCGAACAAAGCTCTGATCTCATCTGGGATTGCAAAACGAAAAGTCTGCATTGGTCGTAAACGCGTATACAATCGTTTTACGTGTTCTTGCATCGTACACTACACAAAATGAATGCTAATTTTGGACTTCAAACATAGTAAGCGACTGTCCGGCAACTTCATACTAGCATGGACCAGTCAAATGCAAAATACAAAATTTGAATGTCATCATCAACAACAACAATGATCAGCGATACTAGTAACTAACAAAGCAACGTAAACACAAGCTCACTTGACAGCTCGTCTTCACAGCACTCTTATATAGACATTAATACCGAAGCCGTACAGCGGGGCTGGACCATGGGCTACGCGCACCGGGCCCGGTGGGGTAGCAGCGGATCAAGTGAGGAGTAAGCACGAGAATGGATCTCAGAGATGGCCAGTCTCACGCATTCGAAGTGGGTCCTACGCATTTTTTAGGCTTATTCACCGTAGTCTGCAATTATTCAATGAAAGCTTATTAATGAGATTCTCCCGTGGAATTAAAATGCTTGTGCATTGAAGTTTCAGTTTCACTTCCCAGATAGCAAGCTCCTTCGCTCTGGATCTGCCGCGGATCTGCCCCGGCTCCAGCTGATCCAGGGCAGATCCGCGGCAGATCCGGAGCGGAGGAGCTTGCTATCTGGGTTGCGTGAAGGTGGACCTCACCACAAGCAGCATAGAAAGCGATTATGACTCCCGAATTCTTGTGCTTCTCTTTACTCAGGGAAAAGAAACAATGCATGTGTTTCATGATTGTTTCAATTGTTTTCATCAAACAAGACCAAATGAAACCAGTGGCGGAGCTAGAAATGGGAATTGGGATGGCACGGACACGTCCCTTTATGACAATTAGGATAGTCCTGGTTACAGTACGTTACAATAACGTTTTCCAGTTATTGTAATTGGCAACTTAAGACGCGGTTTCTCTCCATATGCAATCTAACAGCGATGAAGTCATGGGCTAAATTCCGTAGAACTGAGAATTAGGGTGGACAAAACATCCGTTTCAAACAATTATTAGTCCTGACCTGTTCTCAGTCATTTTCATGATTAACAAAATGTTCACTCCGAGAGCACTCCACACTTAACAGGTGTTGCTTGTTCTCCCTGATTAGGTAAGATGACAATCATTCATCTGGACGCGTCTGCTTAATTTAAATCAACGTTATTCAAAATTACTCTCGGTATTGTGTGAAAAAAGTGGCACTTGGAAGTGAAATAGGCTATAAAAAGCATGCGGCTCAAACTAGGCCTATTTGACGTTGATTTAAATTCAGCAAATACGCGTCCAGATGAATGACTGTCATCTTACCTATGGAGAGAAACCGTGTCTTCAGTTGCCAATTACGATAATTGGAAAACGCATAAATAAAGAAAAGTAATTGAGAACTAGCCAGGACTATCCTAATTGTAATAAAGGGACGTGTCTGTGCCACCCCAATTCCCATTTCTAGCTCCGCACTATCTGAAAGATCTTTATTGCAGTTCCATTGCTTTCAATCTCTCAGTGACACTAATGGGGAAATCTGCCGTAATGCACGTGAAACTGATTGACTTAATGCACAATGACTTAAATTCCGCGAGTGAATTTCTCCAGTGCGCGCTGATTGGAAAATGGCGAACTACGGCACAGGAAGGTGAATGCCACTAAGAGGCGAGAGACTATACCGAATGCGTGAGACTTGGCATCTCTTTTTTGGGAAGTGACGTAAACTCAAACCATCGTTTAGAGTCTTGTTACAGCCTACCACTACACACCTATTTGGCATGTTGATGAATGTTATCTCAAAGTCAACAAAATCAAGGATTGATCCAGGCAAAATCTATTATCAGTATAGAACAAACCAGTGGTCGATCAGCTGGGAACGTTTGCAACTTACTTTTCACATGTCACAGGTCATAGGACTACAAGGTCCATGTGCAACCACTTTTTTGAGGGGTGGGGCTTAGGACCGTACAAACCAGCCAAACCTTAGTTGTCAAATAATGATTAAAAGTCATAGAAAGCATTTACAAATGTGTGATGTATATTAATTTGCTACATATGATCCATTTCTTTGAAAAATAGCCAAAAAATTTTCTGAGTGAACCTTTAAATCCAAACTCTTCATTCAATCTCACCAAACATTAACACCAGTATGACTTAATGAGATGTTAATCATTGCGAGGATTGGCTCAGTAAATAAAACTCATGGTTCACAGCAAAAAGGTTTTAGGTTCAAATCCTGGCCTCCAGGCACTCCAGTTTCCTTTCTGAAGTTGAAAAGCATTCATGATAGACTAGTGCATTTCCAGTCTAATCTGAACTGGATATACCGAACTGAACATGCTTTCATTTTTTGCCAAATTTCCATTTGGTCCTCTAGTTTTTCAGGCATGTAAACTCTCAACATTTACTTCAGTGAAGTTTAATTCCTGATGCTGAAAGAGATATGCCTGAAACCCCAAGTCATAAAAAGGTGAGACCGTGTGTTGCATTAAAATTAAAACTGACGGCAGTTATTTGTAAATGATCTTTGAACTGTTTTACATTGCCAACAGCACACAGCACATTCTTTGAAATTTCTTCCCATGAATTTACTTTATTTTTCAAAATTGAGTGCTCACTAGTCCATATCTGTGGATGTGTGCCACAGCTGTGCGCACACGTGCTGAGCTTGTTTGTTAACAGCTCAAATTTGCATATGAACAGCATAAATTCTGGAACAAGGAAAAATCAGCTTCTTCCAGTACCTGCCTGTGCCAATGCTAAATGCCCATGTGCAGTTTCAGATTGGTTCGTCAACCCACAGAGGAGAAACATGGATTCTAACTGAGAAACTTCATTCTATAGTAGGATTTCAATTTAGTTTCTTGGAACATATTTTTTTTCAAAGCTGGGTCAGTTTTTTTAATGTAGCCATTCCTTTACACAGCACTTAATCAGAACTTTGGCACTGAAGACACCAAGGGGCTCTAAATTCATAGACCAGGTGCAGGCGCGGTGAATGGGGGTGCGCCGCGCCAACGGGGTGTGCAATTTTGTGCCTGGCGCAAGTACTCCTCTGTCCCGCCTTCCTGCGCAAGTGGCAAATAAGGCGTGTTTGGGTACAACACAGCCGAGTCAAATCTTCACCAATCAAATGAGCTCCTCTCCTCACCTTTAATGTGTTAGAGGACAGAGGCTTCTGTATTCCATCTGCATGATGCGTTAATGTTGCATTTTACTTTGCTGTTTCAGGCGTGTTTTTTTGCACTGCTTACGTCTATATTAAGCATTTCAAATATGAGTGAGCTGGCTAGCTAGGGCATTGGCGAATTATTACCATTAGCGTACTTGAATGGAATTTCAAAACAAAGCTACGTCAGATCATTCAAACTCACGAAGTTGGAATGAAATACGACGGTTGCTCACTGGGAAGAGAAATGATGGATAGCGTGTTGCTATTATTACACCCTGTTGCTGCTTAAAATTTTGGGATTAACATGCATGGACAACAATGCAAGATACGTCACACATTTATTTTCAATATGTGATCTTAACTCAGTAGGACATCATAGCAATCAGGCTGTATTCCTTTCCCCCACTAAAAATGATAAAACCTAAGTGACAATAATAGTAGCCTAGTATTAAGCCGCTTGTACACTGGACGCAAAACAAATTTTTCGCTCGACAGTTTGCATTGAACGCAGTGTCTCGTGTCCGAAAGTCTGACAGGGTTTTAAAATATCTCTGTGTCCGACAGTCGATTATTGTTTTTAATTTCTTCAAATCTGCTGACTCTTTTAGATATCAAACGTGAATGTTTTGATAAGAGGGCTCAGTTCTTCAGGATGTGTTCCGAGAATTTCTATCAATGTTTCTGTTTAAACTCTGGCGCGACACTGGCGCGAGACAATGTTCAATGCCTCCGTGTCTGACAGCCAAAAAAAAAGAAAAAAAAGGACGATTAGAACAGATTGATAACAAAATAAAGCATAAAAAGAAACATTTTAACAACAGAACATCCAATGAACACTGCAATTTATTTATTTGCGGGTCATCTTTTTTGGATGTGCCGTTTGTTGGTGATATATTATTATTATTTATTTTGTTATAAATCTGTTCTCATATCAATACTTTTACTTTTTGCTGGCTGCTGGACATGGAGTATTTTGCTTTTCGCGTTGGTCAGTCTATAACAGAGCGAACAAGCATGGTAATTCAGTTACTACCAGTCTCGGTCAGGATATCGGCTGGCGAAGACCTGCGGAAATCCTATCTCGCTAGCCTAGCCACCAACTCGTACAGCACATCCCCTCAACTTCAATGGCAGCTACCACGATAGCGCAGAATACAGAACGCATTTAATTGTTATTTTCGCAATGCCATTGAGCAACAATAATAAACATTTTGCCAGGCCTGGACCTATCTCTACTCCACCCCAAGTTGAGCACATTCGTTGCCCGGGAGGCTCCGTTCGTCTTAGCTGTTGCCGCTGACTTGTTGCTCAGGGGTCATAATGCTCTGGCCGCCGGAGAACCACACTCAACAGCCGAAGTTCTGCGACGCAGTCGGTCCGGCAGTAGGCCTCGTCGTCTTCTCGTTCTATCAAAATAGGCCAGGAAGCCCGTCTGAAGTCGGACCAAGAAATGAATGTATTACCTTTGTACAAAAGTATTTTTTCCCGATTTTTGCGTGACCTCTCAACGACCCATCCAAATGTTCCAGCCAGTTTGCCTCTGGTACACTCCTGCACCTTAGTGTATGTTCAAAGCGCTCCAGAAATTGGTGCACATCCTCAGATGGCGTCCCATCAAAGTTGGGTGGGGAAAACCCAGCACAAGTGAAAATAGTGGTGGGCGCTCCTAGTGTTACTGTGGGAGAGGGGCTGTGGGGCACGTCCCCGCCCCCTAAAAGGCCGTGTAGCAGATAAGGTCACCAAAGTTTTTTCCAAATCCTCACATCTTTTCTTCAGACCATCAAAAGATGACCTTAGGTCTCTCAGCTCACCCCAGTGTTCCTCTAAAATCTGCCCATGCCAATCTAATATTTCTTTGCATGTGCACTGTGATAAGGGCAGGCCCCGACCCGCTTCCTCTACATCTTCTTTCTTAATCTCCCCAAGCTGTTCAGTGAAGGGCTCGTTTCCCTCAGCCGTAATAACCACCACTTAGTGCGCGCTTCCACCCCCTTGTTATTATTATTTTTTTTCTTTACAGAATGAGCGATGTTGCAGGGCAGCATCCAACAATACAACGCAGTGACAAACACGAAGTAAACTGAACAGCTTAGATACGAATTAATGCACTAACTTCACCCGGCAGGTTCAAGCAGGTAAAATTACAGAAACCTTTTTTGTTGGACGCCAGTTATAACAGTGCGAACAAGCATGGTAATTTAGTGACTACCAGTCTCGGTCAGGATATCGGCTGGCGAAGACCTGTGGAAATCCTGTCTCGCTAGCCTAGCCACAAACTCGTGCAGCACATCCCCTCATCTTCAACGGCAGTTACCACGATAGCACAGAATACAGCACAGAACGCGTTTGCCATTGAGCAACAATAATAAACATTTTGCTTGGCCTCGACTTATCTCTACCCCGCCCCAAGTTGTGCACATTCGTTGCCCGGGAGGCTCCGTTCGTCTTAGCTGCTGCCGGTGACTTGCTGCTCGGTGGTCGTAATGCTCTGGCCGCCGGAGGACCACACTCGACAGCCGAAGTTCCGCGACGCAGTCAGTCCGGCAGTAGAACTCGTCTTCTCGTTTACATAGTATTTCTCCTTTTTTTTACCATAAACAACAATGCAGATCGCATCATAACTCTCGCTACTCTCTCTGCTCTCTATTACAAGCTCCTCCGCGCTTATTTCCGGTTCCACCTCTTTTTTAAACCCCTGGCAACCTTTTCTATTATTTTTTGTGTACAAAATCGGTCCCCCGCCGTTACAAGTCTCGATCGTGCATGTGATAATTTATTCGCAACGTCAATGGTCATGGAATTGATTTGCTCATGCAAAATTTTATCTCTGCAGTGGATATAAAGCGCGAATCTGTTCGATCCATCTGATTAATGTTCAAAAGAAAGACCGAAGAAAGACTGTTGTCTATCTTCAACAAAAGAAAACAGGCAAATAGGCTAAAAAGACCAAGAAAAGTCAATAGCTATCCATTTGCAATTTTTTGTGAAGGTCAAACACAAACACGGCCAAGTTTGCACTTCTAATAATTCCTGGAATACTCGGAAAAATTAGAACTTTAATGACTTTCGGACATGGAGCTATATAAAAACCCTGTCCGACTATCGCGTCTTTGCATTGACTTTGTCTGTAATCAGTCCTGCGAAAAATTTGTTTTGTGTCCAGTGTGCAAGCGGCTTTACTGAGCATAGAACGCAAGCATTCTATTAATATATATTTGTGGTTGGCTGAGAAAGATGTGAAGTCGTTGGTTTGCATCACAGATTCAGCTGCGTTGATTAAGCCAGGTCAAGTTTCCATTATGCATGCCAACCACCTTTAATCTGACATCAGGACAATCGATATAGATACTATAAATTATGTCCTTATTCAGATAGTTACATGAAATAGTGCTTCCTGTAATTATTTATTGCATTTAAATGTGCCTGACATTCTGGAAACCTGTCTGTGAGATTTCGGTGACCTGCGCGCACGGTGTGCCAGTCAGCCAAATTGCCACTGCACAGAAATTAAACCAGGTTGGAGCTGGAGAGCTTTCTGCACATTTTCTGCGGAGACTTTTTCTACGAAATTGCCACTGCGTCTTGATGAATATGTGAAACCTCCCCCCTACTGTGCAGCCACACCCATCTCGGCTCACGTCCATCTAATAAATTGCGAAAGTGGCTGCGAAGGGCGTTGCACCGCACAAAATTACCACTGCGCAGGCTGCGCCAGATGAAATTACCACTGCGTGGGCTGTGCCATGCTACGCCACGCTGCGCCACGCTGCGCCACCCTGCGCCAAGAAATTAGAGCTCCAAGTGTTTAATTGTTAGAGTTGTCATTTTATACCATTCCTCTTGCAAACAATTCTTAAGGTGTGCAGTAGTGCAATCTTTGCTGTCTCATTTTGCGCTGCAAACAATGCCATATGTTCTTTTTTGGGGACCAGTCCAGCACTCACATCCTCTTCTTTTGCGGCCATCATTTTGTAATGCGTGAAGAAAGTGGCTTTTGCGTTATCTTGTTATCTTTGCCAAAAAAATTGTGGTTGGTCATATTTGATGGATTGTTTGTTGGTCAATCAGCTGGACATTGCAAAAACAAATGGAACGATTTGCGTGACAATGAGAGGAATATTGGTCCGATTTAGATTTGATAAGACTTTGGGAGCGTTATAGATCTAGATCCAGGATTTTTTGAAGAAGTCTTCACCATTGCGAGACGGAGCAAAATTGGACATTTTGAGTCACATCTGCTTAAATGCACTCAGTGCTGTGACGAAGTATTTGCCCCCTTCCAAATTGCTTCTATTTTTACTTATTTGTCATTTTTAAATGTTTCTAACTAATTTTAATGTCAGACAAATACAATATAAGTAAATGCAAAACACAATTTTTATACGAGTTATGTAAAACCTACATTGCACGTCAAAATAAATAAATATTGTCCCCTAAACCTAATTACTGGTTGAGTCACCCTTGGCAGAAAATACTGCTAAAAGTATTAAAAGTTTGCGATAACAAGTGATACGTTTTTTTTTACCGCTGTGGAGGAATTTTAGCCTTCTTCTCATTGTACAATTGTTTTAATTCAGGCACATTGGAAGTTTTCAAGCATGAACTGCCTGCAGCCTGTGTCAGGTCATCTCACTGCTTCTCAGAAGGATTTAACACAAGTGAAACTGAAACTTCCACTCACAAGGACTTTGTTTACGCTTAAGAATCTCATTAACATTCCTTGGTTGAATTGTTGACTACGGTGAATACGCCTTCAAAATGTGTGAAACTTACACCGTATGCATGAGATTCCGTAGAAAGTTGGCAGCGCTGCACTTTCCTTCAGAATATTCTAGACGAAAACAGAATTCATGGTTCCATCAATCAGGGCAAGTTGCTCTGGTCCTGAAGCTGCAAAACAGCCCCAGACCATCACACTATCACCATGTTTCACAATTGATATGATGTTCTCTTTGTGGCATGTTGTCCAAGCTTCACAGAAAATGTAATGAGGCTTGTGTCTTCCAAAAGGTTCCACATTTGATTCATCAATCCACTGAATATCATGCCAAAGTCTTGGAGCTCATCAAGATCAATTTTGGCAAATTTGAAATGAGCCAGCATTGATTACATTTTTGCCCAATCTTTTTTAATTGCAGAATGAGGCCTGCTTTTCTATTAATGTTAGTCTGGGTTCTTTTGGAACCACTTGGATGAGCTGTTGGAATTTTGGTGGGCCGGCCACTGCTGGGAAGGTTCAAGTTTTCTCTGATGGTAAAAATGGATCTCACCATGCTTTGTTGGAGTCGCAGAGCCTTAGAAATAGCTTTGTTATCCTTTCCAGACTGATGGATGGCAACGACTTTGTTTCCCATCTTTTCGCAAATTTCTTTAGATTGCGCCTTTACGTGCTGCTTTTTGCCAACTTTACACGGCTGTACAGGTTCACATTAATGATAATTAGACTGAATAGGGCAGACAGTAATTGTGATTGGAAGTGTACTGAACTTGAACCCAATTATCAATTAAACTTTTTTAGTTTGTTGATGTAGTAACTGGGAGAATAAATTTTTCACTTAGAGCCAGGTAGGGTTGAATAGATTGTTTCCCAATAAAAAATGAATTAATCATTTCAGAACTGTATTTTGTGCTTACTTTAGGTTATCATTATCTAATATTAAAATTAGTTTGATAATTGGACGCATTTAAGTGTGACAAATATGCAAAGAATAGATCAAATTGGGGGCTAGAATGCATTTTAGCATACGCACTTCCGTGTTCCACCTCGCAACACAAAGTCATCCAGGGTTAGGGTTAGGTTTAGCTTTAGGTTAAGGGTTAGCTTTAGGGTTAGGGACGCATCTCATAATGCAAAGTCATCCAGGCTGTCATTTGCGTCTGGGCGCGGCAGCAGTGGGTCTGCAAAAATGCATATGTACCAAAGTGGGAAGGGGACAAATACTTTTTCACAGCCCTGCAATAGCTCCTTTTGAATGGAAAAAACTTCTTTTTCACCAGTTAGTGCAGATATCTCCAAGTCTTAGATAAAAAACAAAATTTTTCTTTAAACGATAAATTATTTCAAAAATGTATTTGTTAATTTCATTAGAAGTTTTCCGTATCACCTAAAATACAAATATTTCATTATAATGGAAACAAAATGTGTTTCTCAAAGATATAAGGCTGGTGGATGGAAGCGATTGATGCGCTGGCAAGAGTGGAGGCCAGCCATTTGAGCACATGGGGACCAGTGTGCCATGATCGCTGGGACATGAACACCGCTGAAGTAGTGTGTCGAGAGCTGGGCTGTGGCAGTGCTGTGGCTACTACTAGCTTCAACCGCTCTGAGGGGGACAACATGCCCCAGTTTAATGTGATGTGTTCTGGACACGAATCCTCCCTGATGCAGTGCGATCACAGTGGGTTTGAGGTGTTCAACTGTAAAGATCATAAAGATGCTGGAGTGGTTTGTTCAAGTAGGAAATCTTTTGTAATACTTTCTGAAGTCAAAACAGTTGATGTTCTCAACGATCACCAAACGGATGCTATATACCCACTCCTTATAAGAGTCCCACAACCTCACTGATCTACCACCAAATATCACCATGGGTATGAGGTGCCTTTCCTTGTATGAGTCTTCCTATTTGTCCCGAAATCCTTTTGATACTCTATGCATGCCCCTGTGTTTGTATACTGACATTCCATAATTACTATCCCTCTCTGTGATACTGACATACTTTATGGCATTTAAGAAATTAGTATTGCTGATAAAATCAGTCACTGGCTTGCTTAACAAGTCTGGGAACCAGCGCAACAATATATTTTCTTCTGTCTAACACGCTTGCAATAGTTTTGGGGAACTACAGATTGTGTTGCATCGATGAAAGTAGTTCGAACGTTGCCTGCATTTATCAGCTGAATTCAAAGGCCATCCCGGAATGTAAAAGGCTAATGATGTCTTGGAGGCCAAAATATGCTGCCAATTCAGGACGCAGCCTGGCTTCTTAACACAGCTTCATTCTCACCTGCCTGTATTTTATCTGTAAATAAAGTGTTTAACTCTTCTGAGTACTGGTTGTCTAAAGAATTGGCCGGGTCGGGGACAGTTCCCAACCAACCTCTTCCAAACAGCAACTTGTCACCAATTCTAAATTTCCATTTTATTTTTATCCCCAGCACATACCCCACCATCACCTTCACCACCGTCTGACCGACCATTATCAGACCTCAGTAAGTTTTTTTTCCTCAGGTAAAACTCTTCGCTCAATCTCACCTAACATTAACACCAGTATGACTTGATGAGATGTTGATCATTGTGAGGATTGGCACAGTAACCTCATGGTTCACAGCTAAAAGGTTCAAATCCTGGCCTCTAGGCACTCCAGTTTCCTTTCTGAAGTTGAAAAGCATTCATGTTAAACAAGTGTATGTCCAGTCTCATCTGAACTGGACATACAGAACTGAGCATGCTTTCATTTTTTGCCAAATTTTCATTTGGTCCTCTTGATTTTCAGGCATGTAAACCCTCAACATTTACTTCAGTGAAGTTTAATTTCTGATGCTGAAAGAGATATGCCTGCAACCCCAAGTCATAAAAAGTTGAGACCGTATGTTGAATTAATCTGAAAACTGACAGCAGTTATTTGTAAATGATCTTTGACCTGTTTAACATTGTAAACAGTGTGCTGCACATTCTTTGAAGTTTCACCTAATGAATTTCATTATTTTTTCTAAACGAGTAATTACTTGTCCATACATGTGGTTCTGTGTGCCATAGCTGCGTGCAGACATGCTGAGCATGTTTGCGAACAAGTTTGCTTGTGAACAGCATAAATTCGGGAACACTGAATAATCAGCTTGTTTCAGTACCTGCCTGTGCCAATGCTAAATGCCCACATGCAGTTTCAGATTGGTTGGTCAACCCACTAAGGAGAAACATGGATTCTAACTGACAAACTTCATTCTATAGTAGGATTTCAATTTAGTTTCTTGGAACATATTTTTTTTCAATGTTGGGTCAACTTTTTAATGTTGCCATTCCTTTACACAGCACTTAACCAAAACTCAGTGTTAGAGGTGTAATTTTATCTTTTCTTCCTTCATAAACAATTCATAAGGTGTGCAGCAGGACAGGGTCATTGCTGTCACATTTTGCACTGCGAACTACGCCACATGTTCTCTTTTGAGGAGCAGTTTGGACTGCAGGCAGACCTGTCCAGCACCCACACCCTCTTTTCACGCGGCCATCATTTTGTCATGCATGAAGAAAGTGTTTTTTCCTTGTTACCGTTGCCAAAGAGATTTTGTGGTTGGTCATGCTTGTTGGATTGTTTGTTGGTCAGTCAGCTGGAAATGCAAAAGCCAATTGAAATGATTTGCGAAGCAATGAGGGGAATATTCACCTGATTTAGATTTGATAAGACTTGGGGAGTAATCTTGATCCAGGATTTTTTGAAGAAGTCTTCACCATTGCAAGACGGAGCAAAATTGGACATTTTGGGCCACATCTGCATGAATACACTGTGTTGTGAAGTATTTGCCCCCTTCCAAATTGCTTCTATTTTTGCTTATTTGTCATATTTAAATGTTTCCAGCTAATTTTAATTTCAGGCAAGTCCAGTGTTGGTAAACGCAAAAGACAATTTTTATATGAGTTATATAAAACCTGCATTGCATGTCAAAATAAATATTTCCCCCTAAACCTAATAACTGGTTGAGTCAGCCTTGACAGGAAATACTGTGATCAAAAGTTTGCCGTAACAAGTAATAGGTTTTTTTTAATCACTGTGAGGGAATTTTTGCCTTCTTTTCATTGTGGAATTGTTTTAATTCAGGCGCATTAGAGGGTTTTCAAGGATGAACTGCCAGTTACAGGTCTAGGATTTTCTGAAGAAGTTTTCACCATTGCGAGACGAGGCAAAATTTGACATTTTGAGTCACATCTGCACAAATACATTCAGTGCTGTGAAAAAAGTATTTGCCCCCCATCCTGATTGCTTTTTGTTTTTGCTTTTTTATCATATTGAAATGTTTCCAACTAATTTTAATGTCAAGACAATGTCTATATGAGCATTTATTGAAGGAATGAGTTATGTAAAATCTACATATATCTAGATTTTAATATCTAATCTAAAATATACAGTACAGACCAAAAGTTTGGACACACCTTCTCATTCAATGGCTTTCCTTTATTTTCATGACTATTTACATTGTTGATTCTCACTGAAGTCATCAATACTATGAATGAGCACGTGGAATTATGTACTTAACAAAAAAGTGTGAAATACCTGCTGAAAACATTATTATATTCTAGTTCTATTCTAGTATTATATTCTAGTTTCTTCAAGGTAGCCACCCTTTGCTCTGATTACTGCTTTGCACAATGATGACGAGATTCAAGAGAGTCTCCTGAAATGGTTTTCACTTCACAGGTGTGCCTTGTCAGGGTTAATAAGTGGAATTTCTTGCCTTATCAATGGGCTTGGGATCATCAGTTGTGTTGTGCATTAGGCATGTTGATACACAGCCAACAGCCCTATTGGACAACTGTTAGATACAAACATACTTCCATGTACGTTCATTTATAGTTTTGATGCCTTCAGTCAAAATCTACAATGTAAATAGTCATGAAAATAAAGGAAACTCATTGAATGAGAAGGTGTGTCCAAACTTTTGGTCTGTACTGTACATTGCATGTCAAAAAATAAATATTTTCCCCCAAACCTGATAACTGGCGGAAAATGCTGCTGTCAGAAGTTTGCATTAACAAGTTATGAGTTTTTAAATCGCTGTAGAGGAACTGTGGCCTTCTCTTAATTGTAGAATTGGTTTAATTCAGGCACATTGAGGGGTTTTGAAACATGAATGGCTTGTTTCAGGTCATGCCACAGCATCTTAAAGGGAATTTAGTCAGGTAGCTCCAAAACCTTCAGTTCGTTTGTTTAGAACCATTCAGGGGTAGACTTGCATGTTTGCTTCAGATCATTGTTCTGCTGCAGAACCCCAACTGCGTCTGAGCTTTAGGTTACAAACTCATGACCAGACATTCTCTTTCAGAATTTTCTGAAAGAAAATTGAATTCATGGTGCCATCAATCACAAGTTGCTCTGGTCCTGAAGCCACAAAACAGCCCCAGATCGTCACACAATTACCACCATCATGTTTGACAATTGGTATGATGCTCTCATTGTGTGATGATGGGTAAGCTTCACAGAATGTAATGAGACTCATGTCTCCCAAAAAGGTTCCACTTTTTATTTATAAATCCATTGAATATTCTAGCCTACTTTCCTTCTTTTCCGTTGTTTTTTCCCCCCCCCAAACGTGCGCATGTATGATCAGCACGCACCAATTGCACATATTGAGACTATGGTGGGGGTAAATTGGATTACGGCAGGCCGCCATAATCTCATCAATGTATGGGAAACACTGGAAGTTATGGGAGCAGGGCTGTACTTTGGCAGCTCAGCTGGACATCGAGCCCTCGGTGCCTTGTATTGTGGGAATGCAGACAAAGCGGTCAAACACACCTGCATCAAGCCCTGCAGAGTACTGGCAACTTAACCCCTTTGCAAAGAAGCCAAATTTGGCTATTTATGGGTTACCCAATTTAATGCTTTATAATTCAAGATTTAAGTTTCATAAAGAGGAAAAATGTGGCTCAACTCATACGACCCTTACAGCATTTATAATTACATTGTATTTCAGTTTATTTTCATGATTTTGGTAGAGAAAATGGGCTGCAAACATAAAAAATCTTCATGAGAATTCACCATTGAAGTTGCAAAAAAAAAATTATAATACTGAGAATTGAAAAACTGCTGGTGCTTAAATCTATACATGTCTGGAATCATAAACTCCTTGACCACAAGAATTCATCTTCAACATTACATTCTAGATTACCTACATGCTATTAGCCAAATTAGACAGCTATCCAAGTGGCTCCCCAAAGTCTCAGATCCCTCAAAATGGTGCACTGTCAAATCATAAAATAATCATGCATTTAACACAAATAAAGTTTTGAGGCGTGAAATTTTATATGAACTAATGGCATGGATTTATCAATATCAGTGCAGTTTAACATTAGTGGTCACTAGTAACCTCTCCAAACACAAAACATGCCTTTTCTCCAAAATAAAGTTTAGAGTTTTGCCCATTTTTCTTCTAAGTCCCCCAAGCCAGCACAAATACTCATTAAAAAAACTGCTGATTAAACGGTCAGAACATTCACCCTGCAATGGAAGCTACCATTCCCCTCTTCCGAGCTCACAGACTCATTTCAACCCCTATAAGGAACAAGTACAGCTCACTAACTCAGTAATATCTGAATTCTGAAACATACCTTATTTTAATGGAACAGACATTCCACTTTCAGGGAAGATCACACAATATATGCCTCCCTAGATTCAACAGAACAGTGCAATGAACATAACAGGTGGTCCATGAAAATGTCATGGGCAGTTCATGTTTTAAACAGGGAAAAAGCCTCGGCATTCAACTTTGTTGAATATGGTACACATTCCAAAACAAAAAACAAAATTAGCAGCCTAACCTTTTTCACGAATCCCTCCTTCAGAGACCAACGTATCCAGTAGAAGGCACCCTCCAGTCCTGTTTCATTTGAAATAATTCCCATTGACCATGTCCTTATCTCATTTAAATCCTGTAAATGTAACTGAACACTTCAAGGCCAGTTTTGCTTGTCTTTTTTTCTATAAATCGCGTCCGTTTTAGCCATGCAATGTGCGCAACGTAGATAGGATACAACCGAGCTTGCTGATAAACATAGGCTTGTACGCTCTTATTCTTGTCCAATCAATGTGCTTCACTTACTGTGGAATGTTTAAACACACAGGAATTGAATAAGAAATGAGCAAATCAATAAATTCTTACCTGGGAAGTTTCACGAAGGCGTGAACTAAAACTGTGCAGTTAAGCAAAAGAGCCTGAGTGCATAATTGAGTGATTGGCTATCAACACCAGTACTTGGGTGGATATAAGGAAGCGCTGAATTTGTCAATGAAGAAATCTACATGTAAATCAATGGTAGGGAACTACGCATTTTTTGTATGTGATGCGAGAGAATCAATACCATGTCAAATTATTTGCTTCAAAAAACTGATTTTTCTGAACCACTAATTGGAATACCGTTGGCTCACTGTAGCTAAAGTGATTGCTACAGAAGGACCACAATTTTTTCTGTTGCATGAGATCGTTTTTTTAAACTGCTGGATCAATACTGTGGGCAGAGATATTGACCAGTTTGCACATCAGGCTTAGCTGAGGAGTTTAATTCATGCAACTCTTGAAAAACACTGAGTGGAGTGAGCTTCCTCATATTCGAAACCGTGTTCGAGGTCTGCTGGCTTGTGAATATTCAACAACTGATCCGGCGGTGTCATCTAGAGATCAATTACAGTAACTGCATTCTTAAATTTGCAATTCCATAGACAAGAGCGTCTACATCTGCAGAAAGGGGTTAATAATTGGAAACATTTACGTGCAGCAAATATGAAAAAAATTGATTAAATTGGGAAGGGGACAAATACTTTTTCACAGCCCTGTCAAGGCTCCGTTTTGAATGGAAAAAACTTCCTTTTCAGCAGTGAGTGCAGATATATACAAGCATTTCAAAAACTAAAAAAACATTACTGGACACTTCAGTTTGTCTTAGAAAGATGAAAAACTTTTGAATTATTTAAAAAATGTATTTGATAATTTCAGGAAAAGTTTTCCTTGTCACCTAAAACACAAATATTTCATGATAATTAAAAATGCATTTTGTCTACATAGATATAAGGCTGGTGGATGGAAGTGATCAATGCTCTGGAAGATTGGAGGTCTACCATTTAGGCGAGTGGAGAGCAGTGTGCGATGATTACTGGGACATGAACGACGCTGAGGTGGTGTGTAGAGAGCTTAACTGTGGCAGTGTTGTGAAAACTCTAAGCTTCAACCACTCTGAAGAGCACGACGGGCCTGATTTCTTGGATGCTGTGATGTGTCTTGGAAATGAATCCTCCCTGATGCAGTGCCAGCACTCTGAGTCTGGGGAACACACCTGTATGCACCATAAAGATGCTGGTGTGGTTTGCTCAGGTAGGAAATCATTTGAAATACTTTCTGACGTCAAAACAATTGACTGTAAAAAGGATGATGAAACTAAAGGTAGTCATTACATTTACTGAATGACTGAAGTCAAAACAGGTGACATTTTCAATGATGACCAAACGGATGGTACATACCCATTACTGAAAAGAGTCCCATAACCTTACTGATCCACCACCAGGTATCACCACAGGTATGAGGTGCCTTTCCTTTTAGCAGTCATCGTATCCATGTCAGACATGCAAAAGACAGTTCAGTTTTGGACTGATATGACTACAAATGATTGGGATTAGTAGTGGTCAATTTGCCCCAAACAAATGTCAAAATCCAAGCAGAATTTGTTGCAAGACATCACAATTCACTGTGCGGCAACTGCCAACTCAGTCACCAGACCTCAATCTGGTGGAAAAACCTGTGGGCTTAAGTGAACAGAGTGGTTATTTAGCACAAAATCAGGAACGTGACTGATCTTGAAAGTATTTACATACGGGAATGATCAAACTTCCCTTTACCTTTCCCTTCTCAAACAGCACAAGAATAAACTCCATGATGTTATTCTTGCCAGAGGTGTTTATAACAATTGTTAAACCAGGGATGCCATTCATTGTGAAACCTAATATAGAAAGAATTGGATTTTTAATGCCAATTTAGTTCCAGAGAAATAATGACGATGTATGGAATGGGGGAAAAAACTCTGTCGTTTAAAGATTCCTTTGAACTTGTATTAAATTGATTGATACATTATTTACTGCATTTTTGCCAACTTAACACTGTATGACAGATTCTGTTTACACGATATTCAGATTCAATAGGGCAGGCGGCAATTAAGCCCGAGTGTGTCTCCTGAAATTGACTCAAAGATCAATTAAATGTATTTACATTGTTGATTTAGTAATTAAGGGGGCAATTACTTTTTCACATTGGGCCAGGTAGGGTTGTAAGGCTTTTTTCCTTCAATAAATTACATAATGATATTAGAACTGTATTCTCAGCTTACTTGGGTTATCATTGTCTGATGTTAAAATTATTTTGATAATCAAACGCATTTAAGTGTGACAAGTTTGCCAAAATTAGCATGGGACAATTATTGTTCACAACACTGCAGTAGTTCCTGTTTAAATGAAACAGACTTTCTTTTCACTCGTTAACGCTGATTTATCCAAGTCTTCGATCCACTAAAAAACCATGACTTTGCACTTCAGTCAGTCTGAAAGAAAGGCAAAAATTATAAATAATAAAAATGAATGGTTAATTTTATGAAAAGTTTTTCTTGTTTGAAAAACAAGTATTTCATCATAATGAAAAAAAGAATATGTTTTTTTTCAGGAATAAGACTGGTGGGTGGAAGTGATCGATGCTCTGGAAGATTGGAGGTCTACCATTTAGGCGAGTGGAGAGCAGTGTGCGATGATTACTGGGACATGAACGACGCTGAAGTGGTGTGTAGAGAGCTGAACTGTGGCAGTGTTGTGAAAACTCTAAGCTTCAACCACTCTGAAGAGCACGACAGGCCTGAATTCTTGGATGCTGTGATGTGTCTTGGAAATGAATCCTCCCTGACGCAGTGCCAGCACTCTGAGTCTGGGGAACACACCTGTATGCACCATAAAGATGCTGGTGTGGTTTGCTCAGGTAGGAAATCTTTTGTCATGCTTTCTGACGTCAGAACAATTGACTCTAAAAAGGATGATGAAACTAAAGGTAGTCATTACATTTACTGAATGACTGGAGTCAAAACAGGTGAAATTTTCAATGATGACCAAACGGATGGTACATACCCATTACTGAAAAGAGTCCCATAACCTTACTGATCCACCACCAGGTATCACCACAGGTATGAGGTGCCTTTCCTTTTAGCAGTCATCGTATCCATGTCAGACATGCAAAAGACAGTTCAGTTTTGGGCTGATATGACTACAAATGATTGGGATCAGTAGTGGTTAGTTTGCCTAAAACAAACGTCAAAACCCAAGCAGAATTGGTTGCAAGAAATCACAATTCACTGTGCGGCAACTGCCATCTCAGTCCCCAGACCTCAATCTGGTGGAAAAACCTGTGGGCATAATTGAGCAGTGGCTATTTGCCACAAAATCAGGAATGTGACTGATCTTGAAAGTATCAAGATCCCTCAAGATTCCCTTGTCTAACAGCACAAGAAAAGACTACATGCTGTTATTCTTGCCAGAGGTGTTTACACTAATTGTTAATCCAGGGATGCCATTCATTGTGAAACCTGATATAGAAAGAAATGGATTTTTAATGACCATTTAGGTCCTGAGAAATAATTACGATGTATGGAATGGGAGAAAGAAACTCACTGAGTCATTTAATGATTCCTTTGAACTTGTATTAAATTGATTGATACATTATTTACTGCATTTTTGCCAACTTGACACTGTAAGACAGGTTCTGCTTACACAAAATTCAAATTGAATGGAGCAGGCGGCAACGGAGCCCGAATGTGTCCCCTGAAATTGTACTCAAATATCAATTAAATGTATTTACATTGTTGATTTAGTAATTAAGGGAGCAATTACTTTTTCACATTGGGCCAGGTAGGGTTGTATGGCTTTTTTCCTCCAATAAATTACATAATGATATCAGAACTGTATTCTCAGCTTACTTGGGTTATCATTGTCTGATATTGAAATTTTATTGAGGATCACACGCATTTAAGTGTGAAGAGTTTGCTAAAATTGACAAAATTAACATGGGACAAATACTGTTGATAACACTGCTGTAGTTCCTGTTTGAATGAAACAAACTTTCTTTTTACTAGTTAACGCAGGTATCTCCAAGTCTTCGGTACACTTAAAAACCATGACTTGACACTTCAGTCTGTGTGAAAGAAAGAAAAAAAATTTTAAATAATAAAAATGAATGATTAGGTTTATGAAAAGTTTTTCTTGTTTGAAAAACAAGTATTTCATCATAATGAAAAAAAGAATATGTTTTTCTTTCAGGAATAAGACTGGTGGGTGGAAGTAATCGATGCTCTGGAAGGTTGGAGGTCTACCATTTAGGCCAGTGGGGAGCAGTGTGCGATGATTACTGGGACATGAACGACGCTGAAGTGGTGTGTAGAGAGCTGGGCTGTGGCAGTGTTGTGAATACATTAAGCTTCCACCACTCTGAAGAGCACGACAGGCCTGACTTGTTGGAGGCTGTGAGGTGTCTTGGAAATGAATCCTCTCTGATGCAGTGCCAGCACTCTGGGTTTGGGGAACACGACTGTATGGACCATAAAGATGCTGGTGTGGTTTGCTCAGGTAGGAAATCTTTTGTAATACTTTCTGAAGTCCAAACAGTTGACATTTTCAATGATGTCCAAATAGATGCTATATTCCCGCTCCTTATAAGAGTCCCATAACCTTACTGATCCACCACCAAATATCACCACAGGTATGAGGTGCCTTTCCTTTTATCAGTCTTCATATCGATGCTAGACATGCCAAAAAAAAGTTCAGGTTTGCTCTCATCTGAATACAAATGATTGGAATCAGTAGTGATCGGTTTGCCCAAAACAAACCTCAAAATCCAAGCAGAATTGGTTGCAAGACATCACAATTCACTGTGTGGCAACTGCCATCTCAGTCACCAGACCTCAATCTGATGGAAAAACCTGTGGGCTTAACTGAACATAGTGGTTATTTAGCACAAAATTAGGAATGTTACTGATCTTGAAAGTATCTGCATTCGGGAATGATCAAACATCCCTTTGCCTTTACCTTGTCAAACAGCACAAGAATGGACTCCATTCTTTCCAGAGGTGTTTACACGAAGTATTAAACCAGGGATGCCATTCATTGTGAAACTTTTTGTAGAAAGAAATGGATTTTTAATGACAATTTAGTTCCAGAGAAATAGTGATGATGTATGGATTGGGGGAAAAAACTCTGTCATTTTATGATTCCTTTGAACTTGTATTAAATTGATTGATACATTATTCACTGCATTTTTGCCAACTTGACACTGTAAGACAGATTATGTTTACTTGCCACTCAGATTCAATAGGGCAGGTGGCAATTGAGCCCGAGTGTGTCTCCTGAAATTGAACTCAAATATCAATTAAATGTATTTTTATGGTTGATTTAGTAACTAGGGGGACAATTACTTTTTCACGTCGGGCCAGGTAGGGTTGGATGGCTTTTTTCCTTCAGTAAATTACATAATGATATCAGAACTGTATTCATAGCTTACTTGGGTTATCATTGTCTGATAATAACCCATTAAGACCTGATGCGACGTCTCCGTAGCACTCGCTTTAAAAACGGAAGGGACATGACTATCATATGTATTTATATCATTTTTAAGAAATGTGAATGAAGTGCAGCATGAAGTGCCCTAGGTCTTAATGGGTTAAAATTATTTTGATCACACACAAGTGTGACAAGTTTGCTAAAATTGACAAAATTAGCATGGGACAATTATTGTTCACAACACTGCAGTAGTTCCTGTTTCAATGAAACAAACTTTCTTTTCACTCGTTAACGCTGATATATCCAAGTCTTCGATGCACTAAAAAACCATGACTTGACACGTCAGTCTGTCTGAAAGAAAGGCAAAAATTATAAATAATAAAAATGAATGGTTAAGTTTATGAAAGGTTTTTCTTGTCTTAAAAACGAGTATTTCATTACAATGAAAAAAAAGAATATGTTTTTTTCAGGAATAAGACTGGTGGGTGGAAGTGATCGATGCTCTGGAAGATTGGAGGTCTACCATTTAGGCGAGTGGGGAGCAGTGTGCGATGATTACTGGGACATGAACGACGCTGAGGTGGTCTGTAGAGAGCTGAACTGTGGCAGTGTTGTGAAAACTCTAAGCTTCAACCACTCTGAAGAGCACGACAGGCCTGATTTCTTGGAAGCCGTGAGGTGTCTTGGAAATGAATCCTCCTTGATGCAGTGCCAGCTCTCTGAGTTTGGGGAACACGACTGTATGGACCATAAAGATGCTGGTGTGGTTTGCTCAGGTAGGAAATCCTTTGTAATACTTTCTGAAGTCAGAACAGATGACATTTTCAATGATGACCAAACGGATGTTACATACCCACTCCTTAAAAGAGTCCCATAACCTTACTGATCCACCACCAGATATCACTACAGGTATTATGTGCCTTGCCCTTTATCCATCCAGACACGCAAAAGAAAGTTCAGTTTTGGTCTGATAAGACTACAAATTATTGGGATCAGTAGTGATCGGTTTGCCCAAAACAAACGTCAAAATCCAAGTGGAATTGGTTGCAAGACATCACAATTCACTGTGCGGCAACTGCCATCTCAGTCCCCAGACCTCAATCTGGTGGAAAAACCTGTGGGCTTATTTGAGCAGTGGCTATTTAGCACAAAATCAGGAATGCGACTGATCTTGAAAGTTTCAAGATCCCTCAAGATTCCCTTGTCTAACAGCACAAGAAAAGACTCCATGCTGTTATTCTTGCCAGAGGTGTTTACACCAATTGTTAGTCCAGGGATGCCATTCATTGTGAAACCTGATATAGAAAGAAATGGATTTTTAATGACCATTTAGTTCCTGAGGAATAGTTACGATGTATGGAATGGGGGATAGAAACTCACGGAGTCATTTAATGATTCCTTTGAACTTGTATTAAATTGATTGATACCTTATTTACTGCATTTTTGCCAACCTGACACTGTAAGACAGGTTCTGTTTACACGAAATTCAGATTGAATGGAGCAGGCGGCAACGGAGCCCGAATGTGTCTCCTGAAATTGAACTCAAATATCAATTAAATGTATTTATATTGTTGATTTAGTAACTAAGGGGGCAATTACTTTTTCACATTGGGCCAGGTAGGGTTGTAAGGCTTTTTTCCTTCAATAAATTACATAATGATATCAGAACTGTATTCTCAGCTTACTTGGGTTATCATTGTCTGATATTGAAATTTTTTTGAGGATCACACGCATTTAAGTGTGAAGAGTTTGCTAAAATTGACAAAATTAACATGGGACAAAAACTGTTGATAACACTGCAGTAGTTCCTGTTTGAATGAAACAAACTTTCTTTTCACTAGATATCGCAGGTATCTCTAAGTCTTTGATACACTAAAAAAACCATGACTTGACACTTCAGTCTGTGTGAAAGGAAGAAAAAAAATTATAAATAATGAAAATGAATGATTAGGGTCATGAAAAGCTCTTCTTGTCTAAAAATAACTAGTATTTCATCATAATGAAAAAAGGATATGTTTTATTCAGGAATAAGACTGGTGGGTGGAAGTAATCGATGCTCTGGAAGGTTGGAGGTCTACCATTTAGGCCAGTGGGGAGCAGTGTGCGATGATTACTGGGACATGAACGACGCTGAAGTGGTGTGTAGAGAGCTGGGCTGTGGCAGTGTTGTGAATACATTAAGCTTCCACCACTCTGAAGAGCACGACAGGCCTGACTTGTTGGAAGCTGTGATGTGTCTTGGAAATGAATCCTCTCTGATGCAGTGCCAGCACTCTGGGTTTGGGGAACACGACTGTATGGACCATAAAGATGCTGGTGTGGTTTGCTCAGGTAGGAAATCTTTTGTAATACTTTCTGAAGTCCAAACAGTTGACATTTTTAATGATGACCAAATGGATGCTATATTCCCGCTCCTTATAAGAGTCCCTTAACCTTACTGATCCACCACCAGATATCACCACAGGTATGAGGTGCCTTTCCTTTTATCATTCTTCATATCGATGCCAGACATGCCAAAAAAAGTTCAGGTTTGGTCTCATCTGAATACAAATGATTGGAATCAGTAGTGATCGGTTTGCCCAAAACAAACCTCAAAATCCAAGCAGAATTGGTTGCAAGACATCACAATTCACTGTGTGGCAACTGCCATCTCAGTCACGAGACCTCAATCTGATGGAAAAACCTGTGGGCTTAACTGAACATAGTGGTTATTTAGCACAAAATTAGGAATGTGACTGATCTTGAAAGTATCTGCATTCGGGAATGATCAAACATCCCTTTGCCTTTACCTTGTCAAACAGCACAAGAATGGACTCCATTCTTTCCAGAGGTGTTTACACAAAGTATTAAACCAGGGATGCCATTCATTGTGAAACTTTTTGTAGAAAGAAATGGATTTTTAATGACAATTTAGTTCTAGAGAAATAGTGATGATGTATGGATTGGGGGAAAAAACTCTGACATTTTATGATTCCTTTGAACTTGTGTTAAATTGATTGATACATTATTCACTGCATTTTTGCCAACTTGACACTGTAAGACAGATTCTGTTTACTTGCCATTCAGATTCAATAGGGCAGGTGGCAATTGAGCCCGAGTGTGTCTCCTAAAATTGAACTCAAATATCAATTAAATGTATTTTTATGGTTGATTTAGTAACTAGGGGGACAATTACTTTTTCACGTCGGGCCAGGTAGGGTTGGATGGCTTTTTTCCTTCAATAAATTACATAATGATATCAGAACTGTATTCTCAGCTTACTTGGGTTATCATTGTCTGATATTAACCCATTAAGAGCTGATGCGACGTCTCCGTAGCATTCGCTTTAAAAACGGAAGGGACATGACTATCATATATATTTATATCATTTTTAAGAAATGTGAATGAAGTGCAGCATGAAGTGCCCTAGGTCTTAATGGGTTAAAATTATTTTGATCACACACAAGTGTGACAAGTTTGCTAAAATTGACAAAATTAGCATGGGACAATTATTGTTCACAACACTGCAGTAGTTCCTGTTTCAATGAAACAAACTTTCTTTTCACTCGTTAACGCTGATATATCCAAGTCTTCGATGCACTAAAAAACCATGACTTGACACGTCAGTCTGTCTGAAAGAAAGGCAAAAATTATAAATAATAAAAATGAATGGTTAAGTTTATGAAAGGTTTTTCTTGTCTTAAAAACGAGTATTTCATTACAATGAAAAAAAAGAATATGTTTTTTTCAGGAATAAGACTGGTGGGTGGAAGTGATCGATGCTCTGGAAGATTGGAGGTCTACCATTTAGGCGAGTGGGGAGCAGTGTGCGATGATTACTGGGACATGAACGACGCTGAGGTGGTCTGTAGAGAGCTGAACTGTGGCAGTGTTGTGAAAACTCTAAGCTTCAACCACTCTGAAGAGCACGACAGGCCTGATTTCTTGGAAGCCGTGAGGTGTCTTGGAAATGAATCCTCCTTGATGCAGTGCCAGCTCTCTGAGTTTGGGGAACACGACTGTATGGACCATAAAGATGCTGGTGTGGTTTGCTCAGGTAGGAAATCCTTTGTAATACTTTCTGAAGTCAGAACAGATGACATTTTCAATGATGACCAAACGGATGTTACATACCCACTCCTTAAAAGAGTACCATAACCTTACTGATCCACCACCAGATATCACTACAGGTATTATGTGCCTTGCCCTTTATCCATCATCGTATCAATGCCAGACATGCAAAAGAAAGTTCAGTTTTGGTCTGATAAGACTACAAATTATTGGGATCAGTAGTGATCGGTTTGCCCAAAACAAACCTCAAAATCCAAGCGGACTTGGTTGCAAGACATCACAATTCACTTTCCGGCAACTGCCATCTCAGTCCCCAGACCTCAATCTGGTGGAAAAACCTGTGGGCTTAATTGAGCAGTGGCTATTTAGCACAAAATCAGGAATGTGACTGATCTTGAAAGTTTCAAGATCCCTCAAGATTCCCTTGTCTAACAGCACAAGAAAAGACTCCATGCTGTGATTCTTGCCAGAGGTGTTTATATCAATTGTTAATCCAGGGATGCCATTCATTGTGAAACCTGATATAGAAAGAAATGGATTTTTAATGACCATTTACAGAAATAGTGACGATGTATGGAATGGGGGTGTTAAAGGAATTTTGATTTTATATTCCAAGTATTATCTTTACAAGAGAAAACTTCAGACGACTCAGGAAAAAAAAATCATTCGGAAGTAGAGAAGTTAATATCCAAGCCAAAATTGTTTACTCTTTTCTGCAGAAAAAAGGATCCCCACATACAGAAGTTCAGGTCAAAATGGAGGATGATACAGTTAGTCTCTCTCTGGTCTTTGTAGGGGTACTTTATGATGTTCCCCTCCCCATGCTGATTTACACATCATGCAGTAATCTTGAAGACTTGCAGTCGCACGCAACCTGCGTCAGGCTGTCTAGGGATACATACATACATCTCATTTGGGGGGAGAGCACCTGCCTTCTCTCTCAGCCCTGGCTCCAGCTTATCTTGCCATGGATTCCGGAGCTTTCTATAAACACACAAACTTAGAGAAAGAGAAAAACATCTTGCCCTTGGTAAAGGCATTCAGGTCTTCATGAGTTTAGATAGGCTACATGTCATGACACACTAGTACAGTGATGCAGGCCACTGCTAAATCAGAAATATGTAAGCACACACATACTCTAGGCCTATGAAGTTGTGAACTAAAACAGAATATGAGCAAGCAAGGATAAGCAATTAATAATAATTAAATGAATCAATAAAAAATGTATCCACATTTCCCCCCTGTTTATAATTGATTATCCGCCAGCATGCCACTTCTCTCGATTTTCAGCATGTGATTCATTCACAGGGAAGATGTTTCATCATATTACTATTACACTCCATCCTTCAAACAAACCCTCCAACTCAATTACATCGTTGTATGATTCCTTAAGCTCCTCGGGCAGAGTATACATCTCATTGTTGTCCTGTAATAGAAACATCTGATACTGTGGATTAGCACTCAATACTTTTGATATCATTCCTTTAATTATGGGAATACCACAGCAACTGCAAAAGAGCAGTACTGCGAATCCCCCAGCTATAAGACATTACAGATGTAATTCCCGTTCTCCAACCCCCAGACAGAAGCCAATCCCACCAAGAATTTGTCACTACTGGTGCAAAGTCTCGCTGTTGTGCATCAGATATGTCTTTCAAACGTTGCAAGGCTTAATCAATTACTCCTCCTGCCTCATCATTGGCGGGTGTATAGGTACAGTGGGCCCAATACGCTGACAGTTCCTGCCCTGTGCCGCCGTTAACAAATACAATGAGCAGTGGTTGCATCCTACAATTCCAAAATTGGACGCACATTTTTGACCACTTAGATCCTTTAAAAACTCCCATTCAGGGTGCAGTCCTCGGCTTGATCCCTTTCCACAGAGATCTCCGCCCAGGCTCCCCCAGGTTGAGAACTCTGATTTCTGCTTCCCGGTGTCTTCTTTTCAAAGCCCACGGATCACAGAAGCACCACTCGCTGACTGGCGCATTCGTTTTGACCGTTTTCACCAGCCTCGCCTGTTCACAGAGGTCGTCTGCATCGCCCCTCTGCTAGGTGTGGGCTGTCACCCACGTACCACGTGTTGCCCACAACCTTACATGCGACAAGCACGCCGACTAGATTGTACCATGGCAATATGTCAATTCATACTTCCCCAGACACGGGGGTCTTCAGTCCTCTCCCAAGCACTATTTGCAACTTTTCTGTGATCGGCTTGCGAGGGGGCGAATCTGCAAATTGCAATGCTTAGTAGATTGCTGGGGGTCCGGTTCCCAGAACCATCATCTGATCCCCCGCAATCGCACCCTGTTCGTTTCCCTCGAACACGTGCATTGCCTCCCACGTAGTAGGACCTGTAGGAACCACCCCGAGCCCCAGTTTAGACATTACGTCCCTCCCCAGGAGGTTTACTGGGCGCTGTGTGGACACTATTACAGAGCAGAGTGTAGCAATCCCCTCAGGATCCTCAAATTTCAGCTCCTCTGTTGCTACGCTGTTCCATTGCCCCATTTGCTGCACAAGTTTGTGTCACATTAGTGCTGAACCGATGTGGAAAAATTGCACTTACTTTTCTGATAACAGTTCAACATGCCCCCGTGTCACATAGAAAAGAAATTAGTGTGTCATTTACAATCAAGGTAGTCCAAGCACTCGCCGGGGCAGCCATTAATGCAAACAATTTAATTTCATCATAGGGAAATGACTCCCCAGATGCTAACCCTTCCTCCAGGGCGGTTAGTCATTCCGAATCGCTTATATGTGGATACCCACACAAAATCAATAGTTTCCCCTGGCACCCCTAGGTTACCCACAAACCCTGTGCCATTTCCTTCGACACATCGACTATATTAAGTGGGCGTAAACTGGGGTCGATTGAAAATAATCCATTACGTGCAGTAGACACTGCCATGGCGCATTTAACCATACTGTTCACATTCATTGTAGGCGCAACATATGTTTAAGAATGAACAGACACAGGGAGAGAGAAGTCATTTTATTAAACCTCTTTTTTTTTTTTGAATATGAATAAGTCTGGAGTCTTAGAAGTACTTAGATTTTCTAGCTCTTAAAAATATTTAACAAATTCAAACAGTGAAATTTCTTCACGCTCATAGAGGATATCACTGGTAGTTTTCTCTGCAATGTATTACTACCACCAAATATTGGAGCATTTAAATATTCACTTTGTCCGCATCTTAAAGGAATTCAGTTAGCCATAACATTAGAAACACTTGTCCATGTTTGTATAATTTACATTCAATTGTTACTTCATCTAAACTTCCCTCTGTTTATAAGTACTGATCATTTAAGAGGGGTTAGCATTTATTTATCCAGAAATGGCGACTTTTGCTCGGTTTCATGAGGAAAAATTATTCTGCTTACTTCTGCAACTTTGTCCTTTTACAAATACACAGTCATTAAAAATGGCTTAACTCCTACAAATTTGCACCGCTAATATACACTTTTTCCTTAGAAATTTCACTTTTTACAATCCTGTAATTACAGTAAAGATTCCATAAAATACTGTAAATATTGGCAAATCAATGGGCACCTTAAATTATTCTTGAATAAATTCAAATTTCAATGTAGACATCGATATGAGCATTTCATGGAATTGAATGACAACTGTATTCAATCCAACAAAGACAGATCTAACAAATATGCCAGCAATGCAGCTGTTTACAGACACTCACAGAGTTAGGTTCATTCACATTGATTTCCACACAGACACGCAATCTGAGCTCAGAGCACATACACACACAAACCCACATACACACACAAACCCACACACACCTCAGTGCACTTTCCTCTCTCACATTCTTTCACATTGGAAAAGATCCAAGGCTCTAATTTTCTTATGATCTGACACCATTGTTGCTTCGATAAGATACTCAGACAATGCTCTATTTCAACTCAACCCAAATTCCTTTACCCACAATGATTCACAGAATCATTATGTCAGCTTTCTACAAATTGCCCAGTCTCAGTTAAAGCCACGTCTTCATCAGTCCCAGAACAGCAGTCTTTACAACAACAAAAACCACAACAACACACTTTACTGTTCGTCAGTCCCATAATTTGCAATATTACTTTCTCTGCCTCACAACAACTAAGCCGAATTCAGTAAAAATTCCGCCACTCACCCGCACCTCCACTCCAATTTTTTGGAGAACCCCCCGTTTCTGACCTCCTACACACCCCAAAAGGGCCTTCTCAAGCGCCCTGGGCTGAGGTCTTTCCACAACGTCCCCTGGACGACCGTGCGCACGGTTTTTAGTCGGCGCTGATTCTCCAGGGAGTGCAGGTGAGATATTGGAATTCCGGACGTAGCCCCCAATGTTAAAGGAATTTTGATTTTATATTCCAAGTATTACCTTCACAAGAGAACTTCAGACGACTCAGGAAAAAAAAATCAGTCGGAGGCAGAGAAGTTAATATCCAAGCCAAAATTCTTTACTCTTTTCTGCAGAAAAAAGGATCCCCACATAAAGAAGTTCAAGTCAAAATGGGGGATGATACAATGAGTCTCTCTCTGGTTTTTGTAGGGGTACTCCATGACGTTCAATAAAATCAATAAAAATCAATCAATAAAAAATGTTTCCCCAGGGGGAAAGAAACTGAGTCATTTAATGATTCCTTTGAACTTGTATTAAATTGATTGAAACCTTATTTTCAGCATTTTTGCCAACCTGACACTGTAAGACAGGTTCTGTTTACACGAAATTCAGATTGAATAGAGCAGGCGGCAACGGAGCCCGAATGTGTCTTCTGAAATTGAACTCAAATATCAATTAAATGTATTTACATTGTTGATTTAGTAACTAAGGGGGCAATTACTTTTTCACATTGGGCCAGGTAGGGTTGTAAGGCTTTTTTCCTTCAATAAATTACATAATGATATCAGAACTGTATTCTCAGCTTACTTGGGTTATCACTGTCTGATATTAAAATTTTTTTGATGGTCACACGCATTTAAGTGTGACAAGTTGGCTAAAATTGACAAAATTAACATGGGACAAAAACTGTTGATAACACTGCAGTAGTTCCTGTTTGAATGAAACAAACTTTCTTATCACTAGTTAATGCAGGTATCTCCAAGTCTTTTATACACTAAAAAAACATGACTTGACACTTCAGTCTGTCTGAAAGACAGACAAAACATTATAATTAATAAAAATGAATGATAAGGTTCATGAAAAGGACTTCTTGTCTAAAAATAAGTATTTCATCATAATGAAAAAAGAATATGTTTTATTCAGGAGTAAGACTGGTGGGTGGAAGTGATCGATGCTCTGGAAGATTGGAGGTCTACCATTTAGGCCAGTGGGGAGCAGTGTGCGATGATTACTGGGACATGAACAACGCTGAAGTGGTCTGTAGAGAGCTGGGCTGTGGAAGTGTTGTGAAAACTTTAAGCTTCAACCACTCTGAAGAGCACGACAGGCCTGACTTGTTGGAAGCTGTGATGTGTCTTGGATATGAATCCTCTCTGATGCAGTGCCAGCACTCTGGGTTTGGGGAACACGACTGTATGGACCATAAAGATGCTGGTGTGGTTTGCTCAGGTAGGAAATCTTTTGTAATACTTTCTGAAGTGAAAACAGTTGACATTTTCAATGATGACCAAATGGATGCTATATTCCCACTCCTTATAAGAGTCCCATAACCTTTCTGATCCACCACCAGATATCACCACAGGTATGAGGTGCCTTTCCTTTTATCAGTCTTCATATCGATGCCAGACATGCCAAAAAAAGTTCAGGTTTGGTCTCATCTGAATACAAAAGATTGGGATCAGTAGTGATCGGTTTGCCCAAAACACACCTCAAAATCCAAGCAGAATTGGTTGCAAGACATCACAATTCACTGTGTGGCAACTGCCATCTCAGTCACCAGACCTCAATCTGATGGAAAAGCCTGTGGGCTTAACTGAACATAGTGGTTATTTGGCACAAAATCAGGAATGTGACTGATCTTGAAAGTATCTGTATACGGGAATGATCAAACATCCCTTTGCCTTTACCTTGTCAAACAGCACAAGAATGGACTCCATTCTTTCCAGAGGTGTTTACACCAAGTATTAAACCAGGGATGCCATTCATCGTGAAACCTGATATAGAAAGAAATGGATTTTTAATGACAATCTAGTTCCAGAGAAATAGTGACGATGTATGGAATGGGGTAAAAACTCTCGTAGTCATTTAAAGATTCCTTTGAACTTGTATTAAATTAATGGATACATTATTCACTGCATTTTTGCCTACTTGACTTTGTAAGACAGATTCTGTTTACTTGCCATTGGGCAGGCGGCAATTGATCCCGAGTGTGTCTCCTACAATTGAACTCAAATATCAGTTAAATGTATTTCTATGGTTGATTTAGTAACTAGGGGGACAATTACTTTTTCACGTCGGGCCAGGTAGGGTTGGATGGCTTTTTTCCTTCAATAAATTATATAATGATATCAGAACTGTATTTTCAGCTTACTTGGGTTATCATTGTCTGATATTAACCCATTAAGACCTGATGCAATGTCTACGTAGCACTCGCTTTAAAAACGGAAGGGACATGACTATCATATTTATTTATATAATTTTTAAGAAATGTGAATGAAGTGCATCATGAAGTGCCCTAGGTCTTAATGGGTTAAAATTATTTTGATCACACACAAGTGTGGCAAGTTTGCTAAAATTGACAAAATTAGCATGGGACAATTATTGTTCACAACACTGCCGTAGTTCCTGTTTCAATGAAACAAATTTCTTTTCACTCGTTAACGCTGATATATCCAAGTCTTCGATGCACTAAAAAACCATGACTTGACACTTCAGTCAGTCTGAAAGAAAGGCAAAAATTATAAATAATAAATATGAATGGTTAATTCTATGAAACATTTTTCTTGTTTAAAAAACAAGTATTTCACCATAATGAAAAAAAGAATATGTTTTTTTTCAGGAGTAAGACTGGTGGGTGGAAGTGATCGATGCTCTGGAAGATTGGAGGTTTACCGTTTAGGCGAGTGGAGAGCAGTGTGCGATGATTACTGGGGCATGAACGATGCTGAGGTGGTCTGTAGAGAGCTTAACTGTGGCAGTGTTGTGAAAACTCTAAGCTTCAACCACTCTGAAGAGCATGACAGGCCTGAATTCTTGGATGCTGTGATGTGTCTTGGAAATGAATCCTCCCTGATGCAGTGCCAGCACTCTGAGTCTGGGGAACACACCTGTATCCACCATCAAGATGCTGGTGTGGTTTGCTCAGGTAGGAAATCATTTTTTATGCTTTCTGACGTCAAAACAATTGACTGTAAAAAGGATGATGAAACTAAAGGTATGAATGGTACATATCCACTAAAGGCATGTCTTTTCCACCAGGCGGGGCTGCAACCGAGTAGGCAAAATTTTCTTCATTGGCGGGCTTCACTTTCGGCTAACACATGTTGCTCAGGATAGATAGCCTAGTCCATTGCCCTGGTCCATCCCCTGATGTCTGATATTCCGAATAAAAATCAATGTGACACTATCGTTAACTCCTGAATATGATGTTTGTGAATCTTACTGCCCGTGGTCATGCTAACTGCGAATTGATTGATTGATTGATTGATTAATGAGTGATGCTCGGGGCTCATCACAACACTCCTATAGCTTTGCTTGTCCTGGAGAAAAACAAGTTCATTTATTAAATTTCTAAAATAATCAGTTTTATTACAACATCCATCTCATTCAACAGGCAAATGCAAAAATGTTTGATCGTTATGCAGTATTACCACATGCAAAATAATCCCAAAAATTATTTTGGGATTAAACTGCAGTTTGGAACTACCGCTGCAATGGGTCTAAGCACTCTGAGGTAATGGAGTCCCACACCACTCTGGTGTTTTGACATTTTACTTCTTGTTTTTCACAAAATCCTGCCCTTAGAGGTCCCATTTCACCAGGTGCACAGCCAATTAGACACTTCAAAATCTGTTTTTTATTTTGATTTTACTTTATTGAGTTATTTATTTTGTTTTCTGACACCATTTGCTGAAGGGACCTGAGGCAACACGTATTAATCAATTTTAAACAGTAAAATAATCAGTTCCTTTATTATACTGGGTAATACTGGTAATCCCTCCACTATGTGAGAAGGACAGATTTTGACATGGCTTGTAATAGCTAATTGGCTTTTTGCCTCTAGATATAATAGTCTTGTTATTCTCTCTTCTGTCCAACCTGGAATATCTTTGATAAAGGGCAAATGTAAAATTTACTGTTCTACGTGTTTTGATGGCTACAATTTGAGGTTTTGAGTTCGGCACTGCCCTGTGATGGAACTGAATAGGTTGTACCACACTCATTGGAAATATACTCAGCCAAAATAAAAACTTCACACTTGTTTGGAGGTCGATTAGTTGAACATACAAAAAATGAGGTTTTAAATAATGATTTTATTTAATTCTGTACTCATTAAAGATGGTGTACCATAAAAATAATGTCCATAATGTAACCAGATCCACCAGAAATGCAATGGAAATCTCCAAGAGTAAAAATGGTAAGTTACAACTTGAATAAGAGCAGTGCGCAGGCGATAACGTATGGTTTGGGCAGTCACACGACCTCTAAACAATTCATTCCCAGGGGACGTTGCAGTGACAAATCGATTTCTGCAAATGACATAAGGCAATTTGTCGGTCTTCTGCTTTTGACGTCACACGTGGGCTACCAGAACGAGGTCGGTCAGCTGTGGTGCCAGTTTGTTGGAGACGTGTCCGAAGATCATGGATAGCCCATCGACTGTATCCCATAACCCTTACCTGCATCCCATCCCATAACGTCAGTGATGGACGTTTCTGTATTCAGCATGCCAATGGCACGTTCACGCTGAATGTTTGACAGCCATGGCATTGAAAATCAACGAATAATTAACTGTAAAAACTTGTTTTTCCGAGATGTCACTCTAACGTGCTAACGTGAGCTCAGTTGCACATCTCTCATATGGTCACGTGACAAGGAACATGAGAAAACATGGTTTTTGCTTGAAGTACGCTTGCACGTGCTACGTACCTGTGCACGTCGGAGTTGATGTGTGTCATGATGTATTTGACAAAGCATTTACCCCTAGCGATAATAAAAACTCTTTTATTAAAAGTTTCAAGAAAATATTTACAAATGTATGAGTGAGAAGTTTCTTACTCAGTATAAATCGGTTTGTTTTTTTTATGTCTGCTTATTCTAGCAAGTGTTCCAGAGAATGACCAATGCCCCAGTGAGACTGTGTCAAGAACAATGTGTGATGACATCCTGGAAGTCAGGGACATCTTCCTGTTAATGTCCCGCATCCTGTCTAACTGTAAGCCTGTTTTTCTATTCATTCATGAGCACTGTCTTTTTGGGTGGCACTTTATATCATATGCTGCTGATCTTCATGCTTTGTGGAGATTATTCAATGAATTGACATTGCTGGGATTACAGAAAGACCCATTGCTCTATTTCATTAATCATCACTCTTCTTTATATGCTAGACTTCTCCTATTTCACAGGTGACTTCACAGAATCACCTATTTTTATGCCCACGCCAATTTTAACTTTATATATTTATAAGGGGCTTGAGCTAGGACCACTGAACATTGTTACCTTTTCCAAAACTTGTCTGGGAACAATTTTATACCAATAAGTCAAGTCCACCATCTTCGTCGTTTCCATGGCAACGGTTCTCTAAGAGGTATGTCTGACAAAAAATCACCGATTTCGATTTCATCAATGTAGTTTCCAGATTTTCTTTTAAACATATACTTATTCCATTATATGCACAATATCTTATGTAATTTAAATTTGTAAGAGATTACCCTATTATGACAGTTTTGAGCAATAAAATCAAAACATGATGTCAGAATGATGCCATGATAGGTCATAACACCAAAATGATTGTAGTGATTTAGTTTTACATGTACATCATCCCATGCAACTTTGGTCATACACCATGTCGTTTTCAATTTACAAAAGTACTCCGGGGTTGTAAAAAGCCACCCCTCCCCCCCGGCCCCAAGAAGCCCGGTCTAGATAGGGTTAAAATCCAGCTCATCTAAGACAGTGTGACCACTTCACACTAAATTTGGCAGGCAGCATCTTAAGACCAAGTCCTGTAAATTTTGTATAAATTAAGTTCCTGTGGTTTAGGATGTAGCTGCAGGAAGCCAATTCATTTTGTGGGCGTGGTCTCTATTCATATAATCTTCTTTAATGGTCCATTCAAGTTGAAATAGGAACTTGGAACTTGGATCTGATTGATTACATAATTTTCTTTAATTACAAGTTCAAAATAGAAATTTGCATTCAAGTTATATAAACACTTACTTCTGGGAGGAACATGGACTCAGGTCATTCAGAGGCTTTGTTGTCAAGACAACAACAACAACTGCTTTCTCAGCCTAGTGTTTGTTTTTAGGAGCCTTGTAGAGCAGGATGGCGTAATAATTTACCGATAATGTAATACCTCCCAATAATGTAACAAAAAGCCCCTCTCAACTCAATCTTAAATGCAATAAAGCCAGATAACGTAATAATTGCCCAATAATGTAATAAAGTGTCCTTACCAATAACGTAATAACATTTCTACTGATAACGTAATAATTCTTACAATAATGGGAAGTTATTGCATTATTGGGTTAGGCACATATTTTTGCCACCCAATAATGTAACAATTCCCAATAGTGTAATAACAAGCCTAATGATGCATAATTCTAATCATGCATGATGCATAATGCATAATGCTAATGTTTATATTTTGGGACCGCACTGGTTTTCTAAGCAGTTCGCTATTTCAATATTCAAATAGGCAATTCTATAATTTACTGCATCAATGAAACTCTGTATCAATATTCTAATAGACGTTGATAATGGCCAGTGTTATATGGACAGAGCATGCTTCAGATTACAGTGGCTTCTGAATTTGGTCCTCGTTTTGAAAAGGCAAAGCCATAGTGTAGTGCAATGATAGCTACCCTCTTTATGATATCAACTGAGAATAATCCCTCTACTGGACTCCAGTTTGCATCTTCTGGAGTGTGATGTGAGTACTTTTCATTGACTTTATCACATGGAAGAGAACCAAAGAAGTCAGGTAGATGGATATGGATGGTTATGTTACAGTGGACACATGGGTATTTTATAAAATTGCAGAATATGGGCCCAATGATTGCACCCTGCAAACTCAGTTTACTAGAAAACTCTTGGATGACATATAGAAATCCATTGTTCAAGTATCATTCATCTATGTGTGGCATTTTGTATTAATCCCATAATAAAATAGCAAAAGAACACTGAAATGCATGTCATTCCCCAATGTTTTCATACTGTCAGTTATAACTCCCATTCCATCTTCCTCTTATCTTGGTTTTCAGGTCAATAAACTGAATAACATAATAGAGATGCTGTTGTACATATTATCAGCATATGTCTCCAGATCGTTCATAGTGATATTCAGACACCGGACCAAACAGATGGTATTTATTTCAAGACATCATATCAAAATTTCACACTAGAACAGTGCATCTACCTCAAACTGCTGCATCTGCCTTAAACGAAATGCTTTTGAATGCACTTAAACATCTACACTTACAGCTTCTTTCTTATATGCAGGAAACTGACCCACAAAAATTGAGATTTAAGGGCTTATGAGGTCAGGATCTTAATGAAGCACTATGCATTCAATAGTCAGTGGAGCAGTGTGCTTTTAGATTAATGAATTGTATGCCCTTGAACATTAAAACACATTTAACCAGAAATTTGAAAATGATAAACAGATCTAATTAAATTTAAATAAAAATCCTTGTGTGAACAAACTTTCACTTCAAGATTGACCTATTTCTCAGAATCCTGTTCAACTCCTTAAAATTTGAAGAAAAAAATAATATGACTTCTGAGTCAGAGTAATTTCAATGGCAAGGTGTCATAAAACGCTTCATTATAACATCAAGCCCCCTGTTAATTCTGCTTCCAGTATATATCCCTTATTTGGTACATTCCATATCTAACATGCCTCAATACAAGCCCTGCCCTCATCCAGTTTACATTGTTTGAAAAGAGCTCTCTCAGCTTAAGCGCTACACCACTGCTGCGTCCAGATGATTTATACAACTTCATCACACTAGCAGTGCATTCCACATCTCTGTCTAATGCCATACTGGCAGCCAAAGAATCCCTGATATAAATCCAAGGAAGCAATTGCCTTGCAAGTTCTTTGAATAGTTGAGAAACCCTGTTGATAGCTCCTAACATGCTCATATCCATGTCAAGAGTGTTCTTGATTATCAATCTCCATATTTCATTTGGAAGTGTCTGGGACACTGGGGCAACGGGAATTTGAGAATTTGCTGGAATATCGGGAGTACTGACTGGTGACATAGGATGGTCAGAGAACAGGCTCATTTCAGTAGTGTATATTGGGCTGACAGCTGAGGTGCATCTCTGTGTAATCCTGTTTGACTCTACATCCTGAATGCTGTCAATGCAGGTACTTACAGGTCCTCTCAGGCTGACATAATGATCTCCCTGACCTTCTGCAAAATGACCAAGGGCTATAGTTGGCAAATCTGGATTGAACCTTTCACTTGGTGAGACAAGGTTAGAGGCATCCACACCAAGAGTTGAAACAACCAGAATCTGCACTTGAAACATTTCAGCAGCTCGTTGAAGGGTGATGTGATCTCCAAAGGTTCCAAACTGATGCATGCTGTGTATGTAATCATTCCAATCATTACCACCAACCAAATTTGACAATGAAGAACCGTCAAGAGCAAATGGATTCACTGTTAAATCAGATACAATCTCTTGTCTAAGAGTTGCTGCTGAACGGAATATTCCAAGGTTTGCAAGCTGGTCAGCAAGAGCAGAAAACTGGCAGTTGCCATCTGGCGGAGGATCAAAAGCTATGGTCATTCCAGAGGAGACAAATGAGCGAATACGATCTTTGTGACTGTAAGCTATAAGAAAGGATTTTTTTCTTTGAAGAGGTCTAACAATTGGATTCTCTCCGTTTATTCTCTTTGCTGCATGTAACACTAGTGATATCAGCAACTGAAAACCATTTCTGTGCAGGGCCATTTGCAGTCTGGTACTGGACCTTATACTTTGAGAGTTTCAAATTTCTTTGAGTTATGATTCCATACATAACAGAGTGCTTTTTGGTGACACGGTTGTTAGTGTGTCGCACCTTAACCAAAATCCTTTCATTAACTTGATAAACCGAAACAGCGATTGAGACTTTGTCTTTCTGGATTAGTCTCATTGCATTTCTCTGATCTGCACGATGTGCTCTTTGTCTAATCAGTGATCTTTTCCTGTCAAAAATAGTCTTTGTCTTTTTGTAGGCATTCTGTGTCTTAAATCACCAGATCGTTTCTGTCTTTCCTGTGCATGAACTGTTGAAGACTGCATAACATTGTTAGACTTTCTGCCATAATAAACCTCAAAAGGAGAGGTCCAGCCAAGTGTCATCTTTGGATCTCCATTCAACACTCTAGCATACTCTGGCAAACTCTTTACCCAGTTAACACGCTCTGAGTTCAGCAAATCGTGCAAAATCTTTTTTCTCTGTATTCGATGCATTCGCTCAATCTTCCCTTGACTTTGAGGATGATATGGGGCACTTTGAATGGTTTTAACATTTAAGGACTTAATTAATTTCTCCACAGCCCCATGAAACACTCTCCCTTGATCATGTTGAAGTATTTTAGGAGGTCAGTGTTCACCATGAATTAATGTCAAATGATCAACAATTTCACCACTGCTTTTCCCTCTCAATGGCTTAAGCCAGACATACCTACTAAAGACATCTTGGACCTTGAGGATATATCTGTATGTTACCTTGCCAACTGACACTTTCCATTTGTTCATGTCTAGACGGTCAATTTGGTGTCTCATTTGTACTTCTTTTGCGGTGATTGGCCTTGGAATTGGCCTGTTCATGAACCTTGCCTGAAGATGGTGGTATAATGTTGACTGATCCAATTCTGACTGAATTCTTGCCTCGCTGATGCCTGTGTAGTGTTCCCTAAGTCTCATATTTAGTTTTCTAGCCCCAGAGCCTTTTGTTTCCTTTAGGCCAGCTTTCACTCAGGCATGGATGGAACTTTTCCTTACTACAACCTTACCATCACAAAGGATTGTCTGACCATCATCATCAATCGAAAAACGACTCCTATTCCTCCAGAATCTAATGACAGCATTGCGCTGAATTTGGCTTCTCTCTGTTACAGGGACATTGAATTTGCCTTTTATCAGTAGTACGATGGTATCATATGTCTCTTCATCCATCAATACACATGCCCATTAGGGCCATAAGCAAAATGATCCCAAGCTTCATGGGGAAAACCCTGTAAGAGATTTGGTGCAATTAGCATAGAGCTAATCCCTTTTGACAATACTGACATGTGATGTGAGGACTGCACAATGGTAATCCAACATCATCCACATCAATCTCTTCATCCAAAAGCAACAATCAGAATTGTTGAAGAACTAAAAAGGGCCACTTTCATACTGTACCTTTTTTACCTGCAACCACTGACCAAGAAAGAAGTTAAGAAATGTGCCTCAGTAGCTTCCAAAATCAGACAGTTTCAAAATGGCATTTGGCTTAACAAGAAAAACTCTCTAGTGCACCACCCAGTGGTGCTATGTAGAATTCATAAGAGGTCATAGTTAATTTTGATGAAAATGTGCCAAATAATATTCATTTCAAAAATTCATTCATTTGAATGCAATGCTCAATAATCGGTAAACTTGAAATCCCTCATTTACAAGCCATTTCACTGAAGCCTGAAAATTTCATCATAAATCGGCCCATAGGTGACAGAACAGCAGACAAACTCCAAAAACCAATTGCCCGGACATTTAAAAATTTTGCGCGTTGGTCAAGGGACCTATCAGAAGTCTATTACTCCTAGAAGTGAACAATGGTAATTTAGATTGGGTAGACAGCAATGGCCACTCGCAGCCAAGCATAACACGTGATGTGACGCCTGATCGCGCGATTTGCGCAGTAAATTCACCAAATTCGTCACTTTGTGCAGAGAAGCCCACCGCCAGAGAAATTTGTTAATTGTCGGCAATTCCTGACGGCTTCATTCACATAAAACAAGCTGAATTGTGGGAGATAAATGTAAGCTGGTTGGCTTCAAAACTCATCAGATTAGTGCAGAGACATGGACTTTAATTATATGAATATGATGGCCTGTTTGGTGTAATTTAATAAATATTTTAATCTATTGAAGTCCACATTCTTTTATAGGTGTTATTAGTCATCTTTTAGATGAAATTATTTACTTCAGGGAAAAAAATCCCACGATTCCATGTGCCTTATAACTGGACTGGTTTGTAGACAGCCTGCACAGATTTCGCGGAGAGCTGCGGTGATTTGGATTGAGCATGACAGTTTCTGTATTCACCACTAGAGGCACCCAAACTCACCTGATATAATATTAACAGACAAATGCCGTCTACGACACTCAAAAGGTGTGTCTTCATCGGAACAAAATTAAAGGAGCTATATGCAAGTTTGTGGCCAAAACTGGTGGCGCAATCACATTCAAAATAGTGCAGAGCGCAGTATCCCCTCCTCATCCCCAGACGAGAGGTTGCCAGCTAGGTTGCTGGATCCAGCAAGAACGTCTACTACACGAAGCTATGTGTGCTATGTGGCTACGTTTCAATATCACCAGTGATTTGCTCTGACAGGGTTGTGTTCAGTTCAGTTCAGAAAAGATTGAGTCGAATAACTAACTTTAGCAATGGTCATATTGGTCAACTTGCTCGTCACTCTTCTGTGTGGATAGCCCACTAAAGTCCATACTGTAACATGCGTAAAGAATGAATGAGGATTCATTTGACTGATGAACTGTCTCAATTACATTTCATATTGCCATAATGGCTGTGTTAACGTTGGGACGATTTCCACAGCGTCTCAGCATAATGCCAGAGAAACGGAGTAATAATGCATTGCTAATGTCAGCAATGAAGAGCCATGGTTTTTATTCCTCAAACAATTTGTTACCCAGTCAGTTCGATGACCCACGGCCACCTACACACGCACTAACATACCATGAACGAACATACATAACGTTATTCGACTGCAGAGAATAATTGAAATATCCGTGCCGACATGAAATAGAATTAAGTTAGCCAAACTATGTTGAATCTTACCTGCCCCAGGAAAAATTTTGCAACTTCGGCATCAGTTTTTAAATTCTTCTCTGCTTTCAGCCGTCACTCTGGTAGCTGCAGCTCAGTGGTAACTGGCAACCTGGACACTGAAATGCTACTAACTTCGTGATTGGGAGATTTGGCGCAACAGGCCAAAACAAAAAAATGAAAACATAAACATTAGTTGTGGGCTGCAACTTTTTTTGTTGTGGGTTTTGTATTGAGAATATTCTGGCTGGACTACTGTCGTCAGTGACAGTATTTGAAATTAACATCAATCCTTAATGTCTGGTGATATATCAGGGCCATTTTATGATTAATCAACATACATTTCTTAAATATTGCTCCTTTAAATGAGCCAGCTGTTTTACAGTTAGGGAAATTAGCCTCATAGCAAGAATTTGCGTCTCCATTAGCCTGAAACCCCTCCACTTGAGAAATTAAAACGCAATACGAATAACGGGCTAATTTGCGAATTAGCTGGCTATTTTGCTAACAAGACTAAGATTTATCAGGAAAATTTCCTGATGAAATCAGCAGGCTATTTGCGTCTTCTCTACAAAATTGGACATCGGGCTAATTTCAAAACTGCAAATAGCTAGCTAATTTGAAACTTTGTTCGAACGAAGACACACTTAATGAGTCCTAGCTCACTTCTAGTAGTAATGGATTTCTGGTCCTGGTCTTGAAAGACACAGTGATTGCTCAAACAAGATTGATTCCATCACAGTCAACCACATTTCGGTAGCGCTTCTACTGGCTCTGCTATACTGTATCCAGTATTGTATCCAAGATTGTTTGAGATGTGCAAAAGAACAAGCAGAACATTCACTATGATTGGCCAGATGGTGGTACTATGTTTTAAATATTTATTGAGGCTGTTGCCGAATGATTGTTTGATGTTTTGTGGACAATAACCATTGAAAGAATGCTTGGGATTGAATGAAACTGGCGAAGATTTCTTGCCACGAAGGTCACTTGGGTAAGTTTGATTTTGGGACAGAGCCGCACATAACATGTTCTCGCCACTCATGTTATGTTACGTTATGTTATGTAATATTTGATGAGACTGCTGCCTCGTGATTGATTGATGGTTTCTGGAAAATATCTTTTGAAAGAATTATCAGATTTAAATGAAACTTGTGCAAGGTATTTACCAAAAAGGTCTCTTGGTCAAGTTCAGTTAAGACCAGGTCCATGCTCATTGATTTAGTCACTCGCGGAATGATCAGGACAATTTCCAACAGAAACCAACATAGTTTATTATAAAGTGGACTAATACAGTATAATACCGGAACAAAAAGATTATTTTCCTAGGAAATAGAAAATTATTTTTGAAATTCCATACAACTTGCATGCGTAAAACAAACACTGGTTTCAATTCAAACTTATTGTGACAACTACTGAAATGATATTACATTAAATTTCCGAATAGCTTTGCAGGCAGCACATCCACTTCTGTGGGACACCTGTCTCAGAGTATAATTGCTTCTTGATTCAGGAATACGTTTTTCAATAAAATATGTCCTACTTCCACTGATTACCTAATCTGCGCTTGAGTGAACACTGTTTCTTTTCTCTATTTGTTGTAGCGAGTGCCCAGGTCAGACTGGTGAATGGAAGTAGTGGGTGTTCTGGCAGGGTGGAGGTCTTCCATGATGGTCAATGGGGAACAGTGTGTGATGATCACTGGGACATGAACAACGCTGAGGTGGTGTGTAGAGAGGTGGGCTGTGGCAGAGCTCTGGGTGCTGCTGGAAGTGCTCACTCTGGTCAGGGTAGCGGACCCATCTGGATGGATGATGTGAGGTGCAAGGGAACTGAATCCTCCCTGAAACAGTGCCAGCATCGTGGGTTTGGAGAAAACAACTGTAGTCACCACAAAGATGCTGCTGCAATTTGCTCCGGTAGGAAATTTTCAGATTCTCTCTCTTATTTATCTTTTTTTTTTAAATAAATGCCTTATATTAACTTTTATGACACCAAAAATCAGTGCAATTAGATGATCACTGGTTGCATTTTATCTCATCCTCTTTAAAAAAAAAAAAAAAGTGACATCTTGAATTGCTCGTGATTATTCCACCTTTGCTAAATCCTATAGGTTCTCTATACAGTGAAAATTATAGAATGTATGACAAATGCGTTTTCTCTTTTCAGGAATGAACCCACTCCTTGAAATATTGAAGGGACATTAGAAGGGAGAAGTTAAAAAAGCAATTGCAAAATCAAGAGATGTGCAAATTTGGGTGTCCTTGTTCTATTATTAGCCAAGTTGGTGGATTCTGTGTATCTCTCTTTTTGGAAGTGTCGGTGTGAGTACATTGTATGTTTTCAACTCTGTCTCCAGAATCCAGAGCTCTATGCCTGACTCTTGCATTCAATTTGATTAAGATCTGTGAGGTTATGATGAAAGATGCTCTCTTCATCTGGGCTTTCTTAAATATGATATACTAGAAAACGATATACACTTGACGTTATTTTTTGCCACTTCTGTTCATTAGAACGTAGCCAATCAAGTTACTCTGTTATTCTCATGAACATATCACCTTGCCTAAATTCGTGTGGACTGCTCAACATCTTCAGTACTGGCTTGTCCATCTTTGAATATTTCCATGCTGAACTTTTTCTTTAAAAATAAAACCTGATTGGATGTACCTTGTTGTCACTGATTCTTTGGGGAAGAGATTCATCCCCACCCTATAGGAGTAAAGAATTGTAATATGGGGGGGGAAGCCACTAGTTGGCAGAATTGACTTTTTTTTTTTGTTAAGCCCAGTCTGGAGCTAGGTTTTGGGCATTCCTCAGAGGGGGAAGTCCCAGAGAATTGAAAAAAAAAGTCTGGAAGGTGGGAGGGGGCTGGAAAAGAGTATATAAGGAGAAAAATTGAGGAAGTAAAATAGGAAGGGAAATTGCAAGGAGAAATAGTGGAAGGATACATTTCACCAGACCTATCACTCTTCACTAGACCTGTGAAGCTCGTTTTGTGGATTTTTGCCTGTGTTGGAACTTTTTCCTGTCCCAGGACATCGCAACAAAGCAACCCCATCTCAATTACCAAGGGACTGTAACTATCTCATTTTTTTATATTTCAATTTTGGTCAGTCTTTGTTTTATTAAATCCATTAAAGTTTGTCTGTGATCCCTTGCTGTCTGATATTTCATTACAAATTGGGGCCATAACAAAATAAACCAGTGCCCATAGCACAAGAGGAACAAGTAATTAAATTTAGGCATATCTAGGCCAAAGTTCAGCTGAAATATAGGCCAAACTACAAATCCAGCTATGCTGGTGGAGTCTTGTAGTCTTTCCAATGGGCCGTATTTCCAATAGGCGTGCTTTTGGGTTTTGCTGCCACTAGGCGGTAGAATGCAACAATACCCTACATCAGCCAATGAAAATAACATGCACAAAGTTGCCTTTCATTGGTTGCCTGCGTTTTCATCACTGGATCAGTTTGTTGTTTCCAGACTGGTCATATACCTGCAGTGTATTCCTGTGTAATCAGAAGTCAAACATGTCTAGAATCAAAAGAATATTAAAAATAAATGAATAAATAGATACACTCATCAAGTTATGTTGCTAAATATTACCCCGTCACTTTGGGAAAGTAAGAAAACATTATCTTACTTAAGTCACAATTATTTAATGAAAACAGTGACTTACTAACTTATACAGAATTTCTTACTACATTTGGTATTCCAATTCCTGTCAAATACAGAATCGTATCCGATGCAGTACCTGCATGTTTCTCAAGATAATTACAGGGCAGCATTGTAATTAATGAATTGTCAATACTAAAAACAAATTTGTTGGTAAATGGTACTAATATTAAAGATAATAGATGTACTAACAAATTTCTTGTAATTTTGCGCTGCAAACAGTATTGGACTAATCACTTTGAAAAATCAATTTAAATTAATTTGGACTTATTACAACAAATACTTTGTCACCAATAAAGTCTATGAAATTAATTTTAAAATCGTACATCTGATTTACCCAACTAACCACTGCTTAAAAAAAGTATAGAAATTATCATACTGATCCCTGCGTATTCTGTAAAACTGCCCGAGACACTATCTTGCACTCATTCTCTGAATGCATTTATGTTGTTTAGAATTTTGCCTATCCCGTCAGGTTGAGTAGAACTCATTGACCAATCCTTCGAGGATTTGGTCAATAAATAGCCGTAGCAAAGGGCAACTTAAATTTTCCCTTGCATTATCCTGGGTCAACGTGTGACCATGCCGCGCCTAGGTCAAAATCAGCGAGAGCGAGCCGTTGGTATGCTCGCTGGTGGAATGTTGCAAAAACGAGTTGCAAGGAACCTGGGTGTCCTCGTGTCGACCATATCACGTCTCTTGAGCCGGTATAATGAAACAGGAAGCATCGGTGATCAACCACATGCCCCCAGACCACGTGTCACCACCCCTCAGCAGGATCGCCATATTCGCCTCCAGCACCTGCACAATCACTTCCTGCAAGCTACAGTCACTGCTGCTCGAACCAGAGGTCGTCACCAGAACTGGATTAGCGACCAAACCATACGCAACTGCCTGCGTGAAGCCGACTTGCACAACCGACGTCGCCGCCGTGGTTTGGTGTTGACTCCTGCACGTCGCCGCGTCCGTCTGCGATGGTCAAGGTCACATTTGGGCTGGATTGCTCTCAGGTGGAACAGAGTGCTCTTCTTCGATGAATCGAGGTTCAAGTTGAGTGTGTCTGACGGAAGACTGCGTGTATGGCGTAGGCAACGGGAACGTTATACTGATGCTACCATCGTGCAGCGTGATGGTTTGGGCTGGAATAAGCAGTAGACACAAGACAGACCTCATTTTCATTGATGGAAACCTTGTTACCGTGACGAGGCCCGTTATCGTGACGGCATTCTTACCCCTGTCGCAGTTCCACTCGTCCATCGCTATCGCCTAATGTTGCAACAGAATAACGCGAGACTACATGTCGCCAGAGTCTGTCAGGACTACCTGAGGCAGAATAATGTTCAGTGTCTTGATTGGCCTGCGTATTAAACCGTATAGAACATCTATGGGATATTCTGGATCGCCGGGTGAGAAGGCGTGATCCAGAACCAGCCACAGTCCAACAGTTGCGTCAAGCACTTCAGGAGGAATGGGACCGCATCACACAGGCTGAAATTCAGCATTTGATTGACTCCATGTATCGCAGAATCCAGGCTGTGTGTGAAGCCGGAGGAGGCCGTACAAGATACTGACTTCGGTGATCCAGAATTGCACCTTCAACTGATGCAATTAATTGGAAACCAGGAAAAATCTGTTCTTCATTCCTGACTCTAAAACTGTGTTTTTGATTTGAATCTTAGATTTAACAATACATAACAAATATTATCATAAGAAAATGACATGTGTTGCAATAAACCCGAGTGTTGCGTTGGAAGTTTTGATCAGTGTAATATGAACCAAAACCATATTTTTATTTTGAATCAAACAAGAAAGCTATTAGGACTTTAAACAATTACAATGCCTTAAAAACCTCTTTGTAGTATTATTTAGTTTATACCCCTCTCTCCCTTTTTTCATCATTTGTTTATTATTCTTTTTTAATTTCATTTTTTGTAATTCTTAAAGTAAAAGAAAGGTTCCGCACATTGATGACATAGGAAGGGTGCGTGAAAGAGGCGCGACGCCAATTACAAGATACAAACTTTCGCACACCATCTTACTTGCAAAAAATATATTTGAATTCACTAGGGAATTTTCTTCACTAGGGTTGGGGCAATTACCAGTTGAAGCGATTAGAACTGTAATTGTATATCTTATTTCTGATTGAATTTTTAGAAATGTAATTGTTACACTTACTCTGTATCGTGTTATAGACTATTTTCTGTGTACCTTGTTTTCTGAGCCGGGTATTTGAAGCTCATTTTCATACGTACATTTGCTGATTGATCCATATTGGTAATTAGTTTGTTAATGGATTGTAGACTGGCAGCTACACCCTTTATAATGCCCTGCCCTCTTGAATGAAATGTTTGCCTGAGGAAGGTCTTTGACCGAAACGTTGCTGTTTAAGAAAAATATATATTTTTTGCAAGTAAGACTGAGTGTGGAAGTTTGTGTCTCATTTTTGTCATTGTTGCCATTGTATTTTTGGAGAATCTGTATTGTATAGTTGATTTACAATAAAGAAAAAGCGAGGGAGAAAAAAAAAGAGAACCCCGATTTTGGCAATTTGAACAGCGCCATTTTGTCATTTTGAAACCTTATGTGAGGAAAGAAGGGTGGATCTATGGATGGATCTGACTGTATTGGCGCTTTTCCACTACATGGTACCAGCTCTACTCTACTCTACTCTACTTGGCCCCAGATACTTTTTTGGAGTTGCTTTTCCATTAGAGCAGTGTTTCCCAAAGTGTGGGCCGTGGTGGTACTGCAGGTGGGCCGTGAGAGGTCATTAAAAATATTATTCATTTTTGCAAATATTATTTTTCATTATTTTTATTGTAAAATATTTATTGCACGATTTTAAAGAATATTTAGAAGTAATAACCGATTGAGTGTTATTGACCTCACAATATTTTAGGAACCTTATATAGTTTATGATTGGAACGTAGCTTTCTGGTCATCATGACCGGGGGTCATAATCGGAGGAGCACGTACTGTGTTCGATAATTAATTCTGTCTTGTGTGTACACCACAGATTAAAAGTTTGGGCTTCCTTTATCCCCCTGCTTTCATTTCAATCCTGAATCTGAATAATAATAATAATAATAATAATAATAATAATAAATAAATAAATAAATAAAAAACAACAGCAACAATTATTGTTGTTGTTTTTTATTAATTTCATTTATTTTATTTTCTTAACAACAACAACACTTATTGTTGCTGTTAAGTGCTCTGAGAATGCATAATTTCGTCTATGTACTGTTTATAGGACAAAGGTGGGCCGCGGACATCTTTTAGATTTTCAAGTGGGCCCCCATTTGGAAAAGTTTGGGAACCCCAGCATTAGAGGATAGTACCGCCTCCATGATACCTGCTCTTCATTGCAACGCAGCATGTTACTGCCGCGATGGTATCCTCAGATATATCAATTTTACTTTTATTCCATCGATTTTTAAAAAAAATATTTTGGCCGTGTGTTTAAATCAGGGCACGCACACTACCGTCACCACATTATGGCACTAAAGTCCGTGAGTGTTTAACAGTAACTTCTGTTTGACATTGTTCTGATGCATAGGATAGCAGCTGGTGTTGTGTCCGAGTACCACCCAAAGATGCAAAGAAATGATATCCGTAAAAGGCATTGAGTATTGATTAAAAAAAGGCAATATATTCTCAAGGCATTTGTTTACCATCAGTATTCCACAATGTAACTACAACCCCTGGCAAAAAATATGGAATCCCATACACCAAAGACGTTAATTTACCTTTTTTCCTCCATACCAAAGAAGCAAGTAACACATGTGACAAAAAGATTTTTGTTTATTATCTTGACATTCAGGCCTCATGAAACATTTCGCTTTGAAATTGAAGGCAAAACACGTAGCAAATGCGCAAATCGTAGGAGATGGCAGAGTATTAGAATTTATCGCTTTACGATGAATCATCTCATCTGATATAACATTAAGATAAAAATGATTCGTCAACACCCGTATAGCTATTTTTCTGTGCAATTTTCTCTAAATGGGGTTAGTATCACGTAACTTTCTCAAGGGGAATTTTAGGGGAACATAACTAGACAATACCGTCACTTAATTTCACCACAAACAGGGTCACAGCTGTAATGTGAATAGAACCCACTAGATGGCAGTATTGACCTTTTTTATGTTAAGCTCAGACTGGAGCTAGGTTTGGGCATGTCTTGGGCATGTCTGGGACAAGTCCCAGAGAATAAAAAAAAGAGGTCTAAATGTGGGAGGGGTCCGCAAAAGAGTATATAAGGAGGAAAATTGAGGGAGTGGAGTAGTAGGAGAAATTGCAAGCAGAAGGATACATTTGACCAGACCTGTCACTCTTTTCATGACCTGTGAAGTTTCTTGTGGATTTTTGCCTGTTTTGGAGCATTTTCCTCACCCAGGACATCACCAAGCAACCCAACCAAAGGGACTGTAAATATTTTTTTCTTGTATATACACTCAACAAAAATATAAACGCTACACTTTTGTTTTTGCTCCCATTTGTCATGAGATGGACTCAAAGATGTAAAATTCATTCCAGATACACAATATTACCATTTCTCTCAAACATTGTTCACAAATCTGTCTAAATGTGTGATAGTGAGCACTTTTGCTTTGCTGAGACAATCCATCCCACCTCACAGGTGTGCCACATCAAAGCACATTTCAGAGTGGCCTTTTATTGTGGACAGTCTAAGGTACACCTGTGCACTAATCATGGTGTCTGATGAGCATCTTGATGTGGCACACCTGTGAGGAGGGATGGATTGTCTCAGCAAAGCAAAAGTGCTCACTATCACACATTTAGACAGATTTGTGAACAATGTTTGAGAGAAATGGTAATATTGTGTATCTGGAATGAATTTTAGATCTTTGAGTCCATCTCATGACAAATGGGAGCAAAAACAAAAGTGTTGCGTTTATATTTTTGTTGAGTGTATCAATCTTGGTCAGTAGATAGTAGATTAGTTAAAAGTGTTTGTTAAACTAAATGTGTTTGAGTTTTTAAATTTTGCCTGTCATCCTTTGCTGTCATAAATGTCGTAACAAATTGGGGCCATACCACAGGCAAAGAGAAACGCATTTCATGAATGTAGCAGCTTTGGTGAACAAGCAAACCCGTGTTTGACAGGTAAGGCAACGCACAGTATATCGAGCAAGTAGCCAAGAACAATATCAGTCGATGATCATAATAACTACGCTAATCTTGAGACTCTTCAATCTAACTCGAATGAGATGTCCCCAGATTGACTACTGTAATGTGAATATAGGCCACTAGATGGCAGTATTTACCTTTTTTTTTGTTAAGCTCAGACTGGAGTCATGTTTAGACATGTCCTGGACATGTCTGGGGCAAGTCTCAAAAAAATTTAGAAAAAAAGGTCTAAATGTGGGTGGGGTCTGCAAAAGAGTATATAAGGAAAAGAATTGAGACAGAAAAGTAGTAGGAGAAATTGCAAGAAGATGACCAGACCTGCCATTCTGTTCAAGACCTGTGACGTTTCTTTTGTGGATTTCTTTGCCTGTGTTTGAGCATTTTCATCATCCAGGACATCACCAAGCCACCCCACCAAAAAGGGACTGTAAATATTTCTTTTTTTTTATATTCAATCTTGGTCAGTAGTTTAGTTATTGTCTTTGTTAAAAATTAAATGTGTTTTAGTTGTTAAAACTGTGTTTGTCATCCCTTGCTGTTGCTGTTGTGTTGTAAATCTAATTACAAATTGGGGCCATAACAAATTGGGGGCTCGTCCGGGATAGACCATTTTGTGAGTCATTTATTAAAAATCTAACATTTCAAATTGTAAAATTGATTTTTTTTAATTGAATACATATATATTGACAACAGCAATGGATGATTTCTTGGCATCACCAACCGTAGGGGTTTTGAAGTCTTTTAAAAAGACAGAACTGCTAGAAATTTGCAGACATTTAGAGCTGACAGAGGTGAAACCAGCCATGCGAAAAGCAAGACTGGCTAGAGAGATAGTTGAATATTACATTGATGAAAATGTGTTTGCACCAGGAGATCTGGAACAGTTTCCAGTGGAAAATCCAAATATAGAAATGGAACTTAAATTAAAAATGCTAGAGATTGAAAGGGAGGAAAGAGAAAAACAAAGGCAGTTTGAGTTGGAAAAATTAGCAAGAGAAGAGGAGAAAGAAAGGGAGGAAAGAGAAAAAGAAAGGGAGGAAAAAGAAAAGCAAAGAGAATTTGAGAGGGAAGAAAGAGAGAAAGAACGGGAAGAAAAAGAAAAACAAAGGCAGTTTGAGTTAGAAAAATTAGCAAGAGAAGAGAAAATAGAAAGGGAGGAAAAAGAATTTGAGTTAGAAAAATTTGCAAGACAGAGAGATTTTGAATTAGAGAAATTTGATAGAGAAGAAAGACTCCAAATGGAGCAACTAAAAATAAAAATTCAAACTGAAAATAAATTTCGGGCTAGCCAGGAGGTAAAACTGGTGCCTCCATTTTCGGAAAAGGATGTTGACAACTATTTCCAGTGTTTTGAAAAGGTAGCAAAGAGTTGCCAGTGGCCAAAGGAACACTGGCCTCTGATGTTGCAAACTGTCCTCAAGGGTAAAGCTCAACAAGCCTATTCGGCTTTGTCTGCAGATGATTCCTCTGATTATGAGGTTGTCAAAAAGGTTATTTTGAGAGCTTATGAGTTGGTTCCAGAGGCTTACCGACAGAAATTCAGAGGTCTGAAGAAATCTGAAAATCAGACTTATGTGGAATTTGCTAATGAGAAGAAAGTTTGCTTTGAGCGCTGGTGTACTTCTATGGAGGTCAAGGATGATTTCAACTCACTAAAAGAGATGGTGTTAGTTGAAGAATTCAAGAACTGTGTTAAGGATGATGTTAAGACCTACCTTAATGAGAAGCAAGCACTGAATTTGCAATCAGCTGCCAAATTTGCAGATGAATATGTTCTCACACATAAGTCCAAATTTCAGTCTAGCAGTAATAATAGATGGTCCCAATTTCAGATAAAGGGTTATGGTGATACCCAAGATTCCTCACCCAAAGACAAAGACAAATCTGGTGATGGTGCTCAGAAATCCAGTAACAGGTCTGATCAAAGTGTGAAAGCTGACAGTGACAAAAGTGGTCTAGTTTGCAGTTATTGCAAGAAATCTGGTCATGTTACAACTAACTGTTGGTTCCTTAAAGCTAAGAAAGAAAAAGAAAAGGATACCAAACCAAATGCCTTTGTGAAAACAAGGTTAGAAACCCCTGTAGTAGATAACCAATCTGCTAAATTGCCTGCTTCTTGTGGGGCTAAAAAGCCTGATACAGCTGACTTTGTGAGGGAGGAATTTCTTCCATTTGTGTCAGAGGGATTTGTGGCTCTGAATGAGCATACTACTCCTGTCCCCATATATATCCTAAGGGATACCGGAGCTTCTCAGTCACTTTTGTTGATGGACTCCTTGGAGTTACGTGATGAGACCGCTTCAGGGGATTTCATACTTGTACAAGGTATTGAAGGGAGGACTGTATCTGTACCCCTGCGCTCTATATTCTTGAAGTCAGATTTAGTTACAGGACAGGTAAAGGTGGGACTTATGTCAAGTCTACCTATAAAGGGTGTTTCTCTGTTGCTAGGCAATGACCTGGCTGGGGGCAAAGTAGTTCCCCCTGTACATCTTACTTCACAGCCGAGCACTGAAGATGGGGATGAGGACCCATCTCTGTATCCTTCTTGCGCATTGACTCGTGCTATGGCCAAGAAGGCTAAAGAAGAAGATGATGTGGTGCCGTCCAGTACATTGGATAGTCAGGACTCAGGTGGTTCGCCTCATGACTCTGATTGGCCTACTATGGTTTCTCCGTTTGAGGACTTATCAGATACTTTTATCAGTTCTCTATTCAGCCAGCCGGATGGGTCTGGTGATTCTGATGTGTCTGGAGACTTGTCTCTGTCCAGAAAGCGGTTGATTGAGGAGCAATTTAATGATCCTGAAATTTGTGTACTAAAGAGGAGAGCCCTTCCTGATAAAGAAATAGACGCAGTTCCAGTTGGGTATTATCTCAAGGATGGTGTGTTGATGCGGAAGTGGCGCCCTCCTGATATCCCTGCCAATGCAGATTGGGCAGAGGTCAGGCAAATTGTTGTTCCGAAGGTCTATAGGAATGAGATCTTAACAATGGCTCATAGTTTACCTTTAGGTGGTCATCTTGGTGTTAACAAGACTGTTGATAAGATCATGAAACACTTCTTTTGGCCTGGGCTTCGGAAAGACGTTTCCAACTTTTGCAAAACCTGTCACACTTGTCAGGTAGTTGGAAAACACCAGTTAGACCCACCTGTAGCTCCATTGCAGCCTATCCCAGCATTTGGGGAGCCATTCTCTAGGGTCATTGTTGATTGCGTTGGTCCATTACCCAAGACTAGATCTGGAAATCAGTACTTGTTGACAATCATGTGTGCATCTACCAGATTCCCCGAAGCCATACCTCTACGTAACATCAAGGTAACTGCAATCTCGAAGGCTTTGATAAAGTTCTTCACGTTGTTTGGCCTTCCCAGGGAAATTCAGTCAGACCAAGGTAGCAATTTCACTTCAGGATTGTTTCAGCAGGTTGTGTATGAACTAGGTGCAAAGCAGATTCTTTCTAGTGCCTATCATCCAGAAAGTCAGGGTGCCTTAGAGCGGTTTCATTCCACTCTCAAGACAATGATGAGGACTTATTGTTATGACCATGAGAAAGACTGGGATGAAGGTGTTCATTTGCTGTTGTTTGCAGCTAGAGAAGCAGTGCAGGAGTCTACTGGATTCAGTCCATTTGAGCTAGTGTTTGGTCATGAAGTGAGAGGACCTTTGCTATTATTGAGTGAACAATGGCAAGAGAAAGAGCCGCATATCAGTCTGTTAGACTATGTTAGCAAGTTCAAGGAAAGATTGCGTGCAGCTTGTGACCTTGCCAAAGAGAACTTGAAATCAAGTCAGGGAAAAATGAAAACTTGGTATGATCATAAGGCTAGAAGCCGTGAGTTTAAACCAGGAGAAAAGGTCCTTGTGTTGTTTCCCTTGCAGTCCAATCCATTGCAGGCTAGATTTCATGGTCCTTATGAAATTCTGACAAAACTCAATGATCTCAATTACATTGTGAAGACTCCAGATAGGAGAAAACCAAAACAATTGTGTCATATTAACATGCTAAAGCCTTATCATGACAGAAATGCTAGGGTTGCAGCTGTCACTTCAGATTCTCCAATGGTCGAAACGTGTGAAGATGAGGGGGAGTTTCAAGATGATGAACCAAAAATTAAAGCTGAAGTTCTTTCATGTAAATTGTCAAACACTGAAGTGTTGCAAAATCTTGATGTAAAACTCCAGCACTTAGAACCCTCACAGAGAGATCAGTTTGAAAGGTTGATCAAGAAATATGAGGATTTGTTTCCTGATGTTCCAAAGAGAGTTACTATAGCCTCTCATGATGTAGATGTTGGTGATGCCAAACCAATAAAACAGCATCCATACCGGATGAATCCTGAAAAGAGAAAGATTGCTGAGAAAGAGGTTGAGTACATGTTAAAACATGATATTATCAGACCCTCCAACTCCGATTGGAGTTCACCCTGTGTGCTAGTTCCAAAACCTGATGGAAGTACTAGATTCTGTACAGATTATCGCAAAGTCAATGCTGTAACCAGAACTGATGTGTTTCCAATACCTAGGATTGATGATTGTATTGATAGTGTAGGGCAAGCAAAGTTTCTGACCAAGATTGATTTATTGAAGGGTTATTGGTGTGTGCCTTTAACTGAGAGGGCCAAGAGCATCTCTGCTTTTGCCACACCATCTGGATTGTACCAGTATGAAGTCCTACCCTTTGGCATGAAAAATGCCCCAGCCACGTTCCAAAGGATGATACAGTCTACAATCGCCGAATTGCCACACACGGGTGCGTACATCGATGACCTGATCACATGGAGTGACTCCTGGGAAGAACATCTAAAAGATGTAGAGACGTTGTTCCAGCGCCTGACCCAGGCTAACCTGACTGTTAACCTGAGCAAGAGTGACTTTGGTTGTGCTACTGTCACCTATCTTGGCTACGTCATAGGCCAGGGTAAGGTGGCACCCATAAATGCTAAAGTCCAAGCCATCATGGACTTTCCAGTTCCTGACAACAAAAAAGCTTTGCGCCGCTTCCTTGGAAGCCTTCGATCACCTGAAGTCTCTGCTGTGTCACTTCCCCGTGCTCAAATCTCCTGACTTCAACAAACCGTTCTCCATCGCGGTCGATGCTAGCGACCAAGCTTGTGGATCTGTGCTCCTACAGAGAAGTGACTCTGATGACATTGAGCATCCCGTGGCATACTTCTCCAGGAAGTTCAATCGCCACCAAAGGAACTATTCCACAATAGAGAAGGAACTGTTGGCTCTGGTCCTTTCTTTACAACACTTTGAGGTTTATGTTTGTACAGGACAAAAGCCAATGATTGTGTACACTGACCACAATCCGTTAACGTTTTTGAGTAAGATGAAAAACAAGAATCGGAGATTGTTGAATTGGAGTTTGATTTTACAGGAGTTTGACTTGGAAATTAAGCATGTGAAGGGTACAGACAATGTAATTGCTGATTGCTTATCCCGTGTTTGAATGTGTATATATATATCATGTGTTTGAATATTGTATGATATGTATATATAGACAAGTGTTCACTTAACCATTTTGTATTGAAAAGAAAAATTTTGCCTTTATGAGTCAAAATTTTTCCCTTTTGGAATGGAGGTGTAATGTGAATATAGGCCACTAGATGGCAGTATTTACCTTTTTTTTGTTAAGCTCAGACTGGAGTCATGTTTAGACATGTCCTGGACATGTCTGGGGCAAGTCTCAAAAAATTTAGAAAAAAAGGTCTAAATGTGGGTGGGGTCTGCAAAAGAGTATATAAGGAAAAGAATTGAGACAGAAAAGTAGTAGGAGAAATTGCAAGAAGATGACCAGACCTGCCATTCTGTTCAAGACCTGTGACGTTTCTTTTGTGGATTTCTTTGCCTGTGTTTGAGCATTTTCATCATCCAGGACATCACCAAGCCACCCCACCAAAAAGGGACTGTAAATATTTCTTTTTTTTTTATATTCAATCTTGGTCAGTAGTTTAGTTATTGTCTTTGTTAAAAATTAAATGTGTTTTAGTTGTTAAAACTGTGTTTGTCATCCCTTGCTGTTGCTGTTGTGTTGTAAATCTAATTACAAATTGGGGCCATAACACTACGGAGTCTTCTTTCACAAGACCAATCAGTGGGCAGCAGTGTTGCACGTCACATTTTAGTACCTACTAGTACCTGGTCGGCCTTTTTTTTGGAACCCCAGGAGAGCAGGTACCAGAAAAAGTACCTAGTACTAGGTACTTTTTCCTAAAAGAAAAGCAAAAAAAAAGTAGTGTAGAGAAGAGCCGGTATCGTGTAGTGGAAAAGCGCCATATCTGAGGAGGACCAGAGGGGAGCCACGCCCCTAAAGAATATTTGGCTTTATCCTTTATTCTATTCCATTTGGAACCATAATTTACAAAAATAAACATCACAGTAAATCGAAGGAGACTTGAAACTTGCAATAGATACCATAAAATAATGTGGAAAATCATTATTGAAATAATACATAGTATCATTACTATGTAGAGTCATTTTCTCATAGACTTCTATGGCATTGCACTTCTTTCTGCAACCACTGATGTGATACAGTCTGTGGTTGTAATCCACTGGGAGTGCAAAATTTTCCCACACAGGGAGTGAATATAAAGGGATTGTTAACAGGGATACACCGCTCATTAATCATATTTCAAAAGGTACAATTACTCGCGAGATTATCATAATCTCAACCAATCCTGAAATTTCTGTTGATTTCCGTGGTCCTTTACCATTTTAAATTATTTTTATAGCATTTCTGTTGAGCACTGGCCATTCTTGATTCCGCAAATACCATACAGCACTGTTGGCCGGGCAGGGCGACTAATGTTCAGATAAACTGTTAGGATCACAATAAAAACGCGTATTGCATGATTTCATATTTTAAAACTGCCATGTTAGTCACATATCACATAACTCTGTTGCTATTGCACTTGCACTGCAAGAGATATCAATTTTGCTTCGATATTTTTTTTTCTTTCCAACTGCCTGTTCGGAATCGAGCAGTATACCAAGAATGCAGCAGTACAATCTGTACTTCGTTCAACTGCCTGAGAGCCAGAAACTGCACCAGATGATCTAAAATGCATTAGCAGACAGTTTTTGGCTAATTAACAGAAAATTCTTGGTCCAGGCAGCGTTGATAAAAGTTAATCATGGCTTACTAGCATACACTGATCACACTGTAATAATACAATTATCTGAAAGTTGTCTTTCTCTTCAATGTTTTCGCATCCCCGAGGTTGGATGGGGATACTTGCTGAACGGATGGGAGGTGTTCAAATATTAAGACATCAACGATAAAGATATTTGTACTACTGAATATTTACGTACCACTGCAACAGTTTTCCATTACTTAGATTCCACTGAAATGAGCGACCTTCATGCTAACCTTGGAATTTGAGATCCTGAGAGATGTGCCAAACTTTTAAAATAAAGATTTACAATGCATTCATTGTTTTAACCATTCTAATTCAATTTGCTTTGTCCGCAGTGGTGTGTAGTACCCACCAGCAGTGGTCAGAGGGATGGACAAATCGTGAACCAGCAATGTTGTGTCCGACGCCCAAGGCTCATCGATGCAGGACGGCAACGAAAAGCTACACCATCTGGTTAAAACTGACAAAAAGGCTACTGTGACACATGTCAAAAGATGTTAATATTGATTCCGAAAGCAATGTGACTCAAAACAGTACATTGCACCCTGCTGAATATAGGGTTTTGTAGCGCTTGGCAGTGCTCCGCTTGAAAACACTGGGTCTGGGCATTTATGCGGATGTAAATTTGACCCATGCCGCTGACATTAGTGTGGACTAGCTGCATCCCTTCATGGCAGCATTTCTCCCTGATGGCAGTTGCCTCTTCTAGCTGAAAAATGCACCCTGCACACTGCGGGGAGATAGTTTTGAAAACGTGACAAAGAGCTCAAGGTATTGCCCTGGCCTAAAAATGACCCAGATCTCATACTAATCCGATCCTACCTCACAACTAACTAGACTTCATCTGCAGCTGAAGTCTTGGTCTAGATACACTCGGGTTCCCTTCGGTCTGGTAGGGTCCATGCCTCAGCAGCTGGGCATAAGCCCAACAGCATATTAGGCATATTTTGGCTCATTAGGTTATCCTGATATGACATGGATCCACTGTACAAAGTAAACTGAATTTCACCATTGAACAAACTCATTCAGTACTTAAGTAGAACAGTAGAGTATCATAAAAATGCAACATGTATAGCTATATAATAGTTGTAATAAAAGCAGTATTAAAAGTCCCCCAAAAAAAAAAAGCAAATAAAATTAAATAAAAATCCTTGTTACGTTTTAACTTTTTAAAAAATATTTTGAACATGAAAGCTTATCAGCAAACATTTAAATGCACATTTCCACATATTCTACAGCTAAATATAAGCCAAGGCCAGGCATGGTTGAAACGCCATATAAATTCACTGTTGTTTAACTAACGTGTGTTGCTACAATCATTGCAGCTGGATAGAATGCCAAGCTATTCCTTGACAGGGGAAAGCCACCCTGACACTTGTGCGAGTTTTGGTCCCGTAATGCCCCGCAATATGGCGTACCAAGGCGTGCCATTTTAGTGGCAAGAAACATGTTGAGATGGCAAGGTGATGCGTAATTTGCACCATATTGTGCCACTCGGCCCATTGGCAAGCCTTCTCACGCCATAGTCGCGGCTAGTTTGCTCATAGTTTACGAACTGCTCACGCAACTGGCATGAAAATTAGGTCTTGACACCATGCCCCACCTCACGCAGTCACGAGTACTTGCCTCGTTGGGGTGCCAAATTGTGTGCCATGGCGTAAATCAGGGGTTCCCAAACTCGGTCCTGGAGCCTCCCTGTGTATGCTGGTTTTTGTTCCACCCTGGTTTGCAATCATAGGATTTTAACAAGCTGTTAATTCGTCTTATCTAGGAGCAGAGCAGCAATTTATCCTCTCTTGACACAGTATTTTGACAGATTTGCATACAAACAGTGAGGAATAAATTCCACATCCACATTCCAATATATGAGTAACAATAAGCAGCGCATAAGAGGGAAAAAATGTACCCAATCAAAGGGGAAAAAAAAAAAAGTTCCTAATAGGTAAAACTGTGGGCACATGGTTGCAAAAACTAACACATTACTAAACAAGCAAATGACAGTGTCAAACCTGTTTTATGTTCTGTTTTATTTGAGTGCAAGCAAATTATTTTGAAAGAATTCTAATCACTTGTCTTCAGCAACCTAATTTAGAGGTTACAGATTTTCTCAGAACCTGATTTGATCTGTTTAAAAATGCCATTACCTCAAATTGCTTGCCACACAGGAAAGAAAAAAAAAAACAAAAACAAAAAAAGCACACAGAACTTTATATGCAAAGGCTTTTTATTCGGTCTTTTACAAATTGATATTTCAATTAAAATTTGGCTTAAAACGGCAAATAACACACTTAAACACAAAATGCACCCAATTTGGACAAATTAAAGCTCGTTAAAGTCCTATGATGGCAATTATGGTTGGGACAAAAACCAGCATAAACAGGACCGAGTTTGGGAACCCCTGGCGTAAACCATTTGTCATGCAAGTGGTCAGGGTGGCTTATGATCCAAAAGAAGCCGCTGCCTCAGTTGCAGTCCACAGCCCTATTGTCAGGATTACGTATAGGAACCACAAGCAAGCACCAGAGAGTATGAAAAAAAGGGAGGCTTTATTTCTGAAGGGGGGAGACCCCCAACAGAGCAGGCAATGGTACAATGTCCACAATCCAATAATCAGAAACCTAAGGGTGAAATCCAGAACCGTAAACAGGGCACCAATCACAAAACTCGTAGTCGGGCAAAAGGGGTGCGTAAACAGATGCAGACAATAGTATCAAAAAGCAGAGCCAAAAATCGTAAGTCGAACGGTCCAGTCAGAAGAGTAAACTATGAGTACAAGGCGAAGACGATAGCAGCACAGTTAAACAAGAGAAACATTCTGACAAGGAAGTGCTGTGAAAAGACTCCTATTATACACTCACGGGAAGTCACATGCTTAACACAACACAGGTGCAGGAAGTCAGACTGATTACAAAGGGAGCAAACATGACGGAGAACCTAATCACATGAAATGGGCAAAAGCGGACAGGGATCACAAGACAACCTATAGACAGAACAAACAGATCCGGTTAGGGATTGCTAAGTGCACAGAGTTAGTGGCAGAACAGTGATTAGACAGGTGCAGAGAATCTGCAAGAAACACAGCAAAGTAAACTGAGTGAATGCAAGAGGCGGAGACTAGAACAGGACGAATGCGGAGAAATCGTTAGTCAATTAGTAGAGCGCAGCTATGCAATCCCTAGTGCTTGTTAGTAAGTTAATACTATGTACAGTGTTAGACTTGGTTAGTAATTTAACAAAACAACAAACAGTTAGTATTGGTTAGTAAAATAGAAAAGTAAGGCGAAGGAAGTAAACGAGACTAGAAGGAATGGTTGGAATCCAGAAACCATTAAATCACCTGAAAGAGTGGCACGCAATACTGGGGCTGTGAGCAATGGCAAGACAAGAGACCAGACCGGGAGAGACAAAGTGCAATGCTTGGCAAAAACAAAAACATGGACAGGAATGTAACTGGAGGAATGGAATATGGCAAAATACAAAACATGGCAAAACTAAACTAGACAAAACATGAACATAATCAGGAATCCAAATCACAATACATAATTCAAGACATGGTCAGGCAAGGCAAAGGTCAAAATCCAAACAAGACAGAATGGCAGACAGAATATCAAAAACATGGCAACAGGGCAGAATCATAACACCTATTGCTAATTAATTTTTGTTGGGTGCAAGAGATCATACTAATGATCATCAAATGTATCTACTTTTTGAATGTTGAGAATATATCTATCAACCAAGAAGGCTGGCCATTTTTTTTCCAAGTTCTGAGCCATGTATCAAACAACATTAAACAGTGGAAAGAAGGTCCAATACACTGCTATTTCAATCCTCTGAACACAAGTCTGATCCTGAACACGAAGAACGCCCTGGGGTAGAACTGCGGCCTGAATGTACCAGTTGGAAACTGCATCCACACCCAACATTTACAACTATCAGCTGAATGCATAGAATTTCTTTGTTATAGGCGGAGAATTTCTTTGTTATAGGCGGAGTATAACTTTTCCTTTGCATTTACCAGGAACTATAATACAGTTGTGATAATTGTGGGTTTTAGTGAAGGAAATGCTCTCAAAATTCAAGAAGTTATGGGTTTAAATTCTGAAAACCATACAGTTGCCACAATTCCAATCAGCCCTTGGACCAGGCACACTAAACCAGTTGCACCACCAAAAAGAATGATTCTATTGACAAAATATTTTGAAATGTCACTATACAGGTTATCATTTTCAAAAAACATCCAGGCAATCACATTTTGATACTGCACTACTCAATCATTTGTCAGAGCTATAAATATTAGCCTTCAGAAGAGAATACCATTCCATCCCTGTGATCAACAGGTAAGTGGACTGTAAAAATTATTAGGCTCTTTTGACAGTTGAGTTCTATCTCAGTTGCAGAGAAGACTTTTTTTTTGACTGTCACAAGGATGCTTTACTGAATAACATAATTGAAACAATATATTGTGTAAACAAAAAAAAAAAGAAATTATTTTAAAAGAGGAAATAAAAAGGTTTTGAAGTTTAAATATTTTTGTGTTTAAGTGATAGATTATGGATTAAATCATTTTTAAAAATCAACTTGAGAGATTTGGGTGAGAAAGATGTCTTTAGAGGACAACCCGTTTCTGCACGTACATTGTCAGAAATCCGAAAAATGTGATCGTATAAGAGAACACCTGATGGCAGTCTGAGACTGCGTTTCACTTTGTGCACTAGCATTACAGTGTACAAGTAACCCTTAGTGCTACATACAGTCACAGAACTGTTGACTTAAATTGACCCATTATTCGATTGTTCACGTAGTGTCTACGTCTTGTTACTCTGGCTAATAGGCTCTGCGTCTAAAAATGGGCTCTGTGTTTAAAAAAAATGTATTTCTGTTTCACGATCTTCCTTGGGCTCGGTTATTAAAGCAGCGCATGAGCAAATTTTAGTTACGAACACGAGGTGAAAAGCTCATCGGCCCGAGTAAAGGCCGTCAGTAGCCTCTTCTTATCGTCACAAAAAATCAACAGCAACAAAAGTTTGAAAAGACATGATTTTTTAAAATGCAAAATAAGGTTTTTGTTGCTGCTGTAGCAATTCAAGTCAAAGTCAAAAGCAGAGGCTGCATTCAAATTGTGGGATGGTGCTGTCTATTTACACAAGCACAAATACAGAGAGGCAGTGCAAACACAAGTATAATAAATTTTAGCCTGAGAAAAACTAAAAAATTAAAGCTGTTGCAAGCATAGACTTTATACAGTCTAATAGTTCAGAATAGCATAAGTCAGTAAATTATGACAAACCATTGAGGGGAAGAAACAGCAATCACAGCAAACTCAATTAGCTTGCTTGCGGGCTAACTTGCCCCCCATTTTGTAAACAACAGAAATATGTCTTTTAGCATTATTTTACACACATGCAAATTAAGTTCTGCACACTGCACAAAAATATGCATTTTAAAATATGGAGACTCGCCAGTAGGTTTTCTGCGCTCTCCTGGAATATGCTTTCTGAACGGATTTAATTATAACACGCTTTTGTAGTTCAGAGCATCATAAACTCTCTGGTCTTATAGCCAGACAGCCATATTCGATAAATCCTTTACAGCATTGACTCATGAATGCAATATGGGTGTTGTGGCTTTTGAGTTGTCAATGTTTCTGCAGGTTATCGGTGATGTCTCTCGTTTCATTCTTTGGCACAGTAAATGTCTTCACAGTGAGCAAGATCTCACACCGACATCCTCGTACGGCCTCCAACTACACAACATTGAGGCATTGTATATTTATTGAATAAAATGTATTAAAAACAAACCAAAATGTAAAGCACTAACTCTGATATTTTGAACAGAACATATGCACTTGCATATCCATGTCTAATGAAGGGACGCAATGAGTCTCAGAACAACGTCACATGCATAAATTAATATGTAACTAGAATGTGTTTTTACTCATAAAAACATACGTCTCCCACTGGCCCCGTTCCCTGCGTAACCCACCGGATGGACAGACATACAGACAGACAAACACAAACAGACAGACAAACGTGCAAAGTTTCATTAAGATGATGTGAACGGTTTTGGCGTTACGTTCCGGAAACAAAGTGGGAACGCCGGTGTGAACACAAACGGGAACCGAGTCTAAAACAATTTGTCTCCCCTCTCCCTCCGGGGTGGAGGCATAATTGGCTTTTCGAAAATCAGGGAAATCGCTTTGCTACTGGGCTGGATTTTGATCTGCTTTTTTGAACACAAATAGGCGATTGCTCTAAGTTACAAATTTATTTGGGGAAAGAGTAATATAGAGTAGCTAAAACTGCCAAAACCACAAAAAAAGTCAGCGATGATTTAGTTCCTCTTTAAAAAGACACATGAAAGCATAGAACTAATCACAAACTTCTTTTTTTTCCAGCTTTTTTAAAACACCTTTAATATTAAAACACAATCATTGGAGTCAGAAGACTTAAGAATGATGACCGCAGGAGTTGCACTGGTTCTCCTGTTGATATCGGCTATCTCATCGAATCATGCAGGTAAAGAATAACATCTGTTTGCATTCCAGGTGCTTTGCCATTCTGGATTCCCGTGAAATTTGACCTCTTACTCAATATGCACTGGAGTATCCAATATTGACCAGGCATCTTCAGTCCACTACCAAGAATGATGGTGATTTTAGCTTTTAAAGTTTTATAAAGGAGAATGTAATGAATAGTTCCATATTTTTTTTAAGTACCAAATCAACCTGTTCACTTGTCATGGAGACTGGGGATAGTTTCAACACTTCTAGCATGTTTCTCAGTGTTTTAGAGACTATTTTGACTGGAACAACCATTTTTTAAATATTACACCAACATCTGTCGGCTAGTTGAATTTACCATTTAGAGATGATTAAATATGACACATTGCTCACAATATTTATTTGAATATAAGAACACAGATGTTGCAACTAACCCCAGGGATGGTTGCAGTATTTCACTGATTAACTTTTGCTTTTTGGCTCAGTGAGCTTAGTATGAAAAAAAGGCATTCTTTAAAAATATTACAGAACTATTTATTTGTACAATAATTCTGTTGTTGATAATTTTATTTATTTATGCAGAACTATTTAAAACAAAATAATATAGACTTGAGTGTTTATTTACCCCGCAATATCTATAATATATTTGAAGTCAATGTCTGTCTGTCTGTGTGTATGTACACGTTTTTCTCCTACATTTCTCAACCGATTATCACCAAATTTGGTGTGAATATCCACTTGGACACCAGGAAGGACTTGAGGTCGCCCGATTTTTGAAAAACGGTCATGAACGCAAAAAAAAATGGCAATTTCACTCTGGGTAGCGGGTAGCAGCTAGTCTATGTATAAAACAGCGATACAAATTTCTATTCAATACAACTGTATACAATCTAATATTATATTTAACAAAAAGCAATCAAAATTTTGGTAAATGATAACTTATACTACATCACAATGACTTTTTGCAAGTATACTATAAAACAGGAACACAAATTTGTATTCAGGTGCACTATTCTAGAATTAACCTCGCAATGATGCATATGTTGAAAATCAGGGCAAAATAAAATTGTATTTCAGTGGATTATTTTTTGGACATCAGAAGTACTTGTCCATGTATAAATGTATTGTATTGTCCAAAAGAAGTAATTATCTGGGTGAACTATCCTTATATTTACTTCACAAAAACATGCAAACATTGATAAAAGCATTACAAATTTGGATTGGATGACATACCTTTTTTGTACCCCACAATGACTTGTGTTGAAAAAATGTGTAGTGTAATCAGTTTTAATTTGGCTGCTCAGCTTTGGGATGTCTCTTGGGGATGGTTTGCAACAACTTGTTGCAACCGTACTCAACTGCATCTGCCATGACTGAACATTATATGCAAGTTAGACGCTCTGACCTTAACACAAGCTAACCATGTCACTTAGGAGTCAACTATGCAATAATTAAAGCAAAGCAAGTTTTGATTAATTCATACAAAAGGTCAGGCCAGTATGACAAACATACAGCTCATGACAAAAAAAAAAAAAAAACTTCCATACTTCCAAAACACGTTTTTTTAATAAATACAATGGCAAATATTAAATGTGTCTCCGGTCGTTCTAGTGGGGGAAGCGTCTAACTGAGCACGTGCTGAGTGTCATCACTCCAGCATGTATCTGATTAGAGGAACTGGACTTTTTGCAACTTTTCTCTGTTGCAACCATTCCCAGTCTCCCATAATTTGTCTTATGAACAATCACACATTTTTTTAAACCAAATAATTGAGTCCAGTACAAGGCCTGAAATGAATGAGAGTGATGTGACGATGATTAAGTGATAACTTGGCAACAATATGAGATTATGGGGTAGGCAATAATTTGAATAATTAACCTTAAAATATCAAAGAAGTTTGAACATCATGTGCTGTCATAGCCTTTTTTCCATCTGTCGCGTGTTGCCATTGTGAAAGAATGGCCTAATTCAATATTAGGATAAATTTATCCAAAAACGATTTTTTATTTTATTTTTGATGATAAAGACATTTATTTAAAGTGGGCAAAAAGCGTATCAAATGAGTGTTCAAAATGACTTTTAATGTTAGCCCAAGATTTTTGAGCCTAGCAAGCAAACGTGTACAAATATTTGCAGTTTCATAAGTATTTAAAGTTCCAAATAGCTGAGAGACATTCATATTTATGTCAAAAAGCTTCACAATAGACCTGATAGGCGTATGCTATCAATTCAAGAATTGGCCATTGATTCTATTGATTCATATTTGTTGACACACAAATCATTTGTTGTTCCACTAATTTAGCAATGTAAATGGAAACAGGTTGAAGATTATTAGCGACGACCAGCCACAATTTATGCTCCATTGCTGTATTACTGTATTACTGAGTAGAGAGAGAGAGAGAGAGAAAAAAGTTTTGACCACTTTAAAGTGTTGAGATTCCTTTTCGCACTGCCTGAGAAACATTCATGGACTGAAGGCACCAAATTATAAAGTACTTCAGGAAAAAATTTGTCCCTCTTTTGTCCTGTAAACAAGTCTTGAGGTGACTAACACTATGAGGTCTTTGCTGGTGCATTTTGCGCCGCACATTCTCTACTGGTGACAAGTTGGGAATGTAGGCAGAGCAGTTCAGTACTCGCACTCTGTTCATACGCAGCCGTGGCTTTGTAATGTGTGCAGAATGCAATTTTGCATTGTCTTGTTGAAATATACATGGGCGTTCTTGGAGAAGATGCTATCTTGAAGGTATTGTGTTGCTCTAAAACCTCAGTTTACTTTTCAGTATTAACTCTCTCTTGACGGCACTGCCAAATCCCAGTCATATATGACTGGGAAGAAAGGTCATTAAACTTTCTGCAATGGTACTTTTTATTACATTGCTGCTCATAAAGTTGGAATGAACTTCATTTAATTTCTTTCATGAAATGATTGTGACAATGTGATTTATTTTTGATAGATAAAGTGTCTGAATGCAAAATTATTCCAAGTTTGTGGGTAACAGTATACATCAGGGCCCGTATTCACAAAGCATCTTAGCGCTAAAAGTAGGTCCTAACTGCCGGATTTCGGAGAAACTCCTAAAAAAATAAATGGGCGTGTCAGTCGTAAATTTAGGACTCCTAATTATTTTTACTAAGTGTTATTCACAAAGCATTCTACACCTAAAAGTAGCTCCTAAGTCTGGGAGAGCTCAAAAGTAGTCAAGAGGACTCCTAACTCACGAAAACCTATTCACAAAGAATTGGAAAATGGCTGCTGCTGTTGAAATGCGGAATGACTTGGAAATTCTGAATGATGCGCAGTCGTTGAAAAGCTAACGGATCGACCGTGAAAGGATTTTATTTGTTGTTGACTTGGTGATGGAGAAAATTATTTCTCCAACCATGAGAAAAAACCCAATAAGCCCCGAAATAAAATGTTTGGCAACACTTCGTGACTTGGCCACCGGAAAAATTAAACTTTGCAACGCGGACAATATAGGGATTTCACAATCATCTGTCAGTCGCACAATTCAACAAACAATCAATAGCCTACACTCTGTGAACCCTATATTATCGGACATGTCCAATGGACATTCGCCAACAACAAAGAATCAAACTTCAATTCTTGCACATCTCAGGTATGCCCGGTATCATTGGTGCTATTGACGGGACCCATATTCAAATTATTTCTCCGACCCAAGATGAAGAGGTATTTGTAAGAAAAAAAGTTTGTTCCATCAACATCCAGATAGTAGGCTATTTGATGCCGAATACAATATTTTGGACATTGTTGCGAAATGGACAGGATTCATGCACGACTCTCGCATTTCAATGGAAAACAGCTTATGCCAATGTTTTATGCCAAATTTCCGTCTGATTAGGCTACATGCTTTCGCTCCAGCACCAACTTTAATCTCATGCAGTCGTGGGCAAATTGACAATCCTTCGGCCATCTATGCTCCTGAAGTACCCAGTCCTTCCTGGTAACCACTTTTGTTGCAAGTCATGATTACAATCATCTGCTGACATCAGCTGCTTTAAATCTTACTCAATGGGTTACAAAATTACTTTGAAATCAGCGAGTAAGAAATAAAAATTTAAATTTCACCTTTTCAATAACAAACCCATTTCCAGAAAAGTTGGGACGCTGTGTAAAATGTAAATAAAAACAGAATGCAATGATTTGCACATCATGGTTTATCAGGTAAATAGGCAACAATTGATTCAGCTATGATTTGGTATAAAGTAAGCAGCCAAAAAGCGTGTGGTCATATACTGGCAAAATGGTTTGAGGTTTGCCTCTTTTTGAAAACCTGACTTAACGGGGACCTATTATGCTGATCCTTCTTTTAATACATATTATACTGAGTCAAAAAACTTCACACTCATAAATTTGTAAATATTTTCTTGAAACTTTTAATAAAAGAGTTTTTATTAGCACTAGGGGTAAATGCGTTGCCAAAGACATGATGACACACATCAACTCCAACGTGCACAGGCACGTAGCACGTGCAAGCGTACTTTAAGCTAAAACCATGTTTTGTCGTGTTCCTAGTCATGTGACCATAGGAGAGATGTGCAACTGAGGTCACGTTAGCACGTTAGAGACAACCTCATTTCTTGTATGTTCAACTTATCGACCTCCAAACAAGTGTGAAGTTTTTATTTTAGCTTAGTAATGTTATAATGTTAGTTGACCATACTCAACCGCTGATAAGTTTCGAAACATGCTTCTCAAACCTGAAGCAGCTGCATTGATCAAGTGCTCAGAGCCACAAGCTGTAAGTAATAATATAACAGCAAATAATGTAAGTGAAGCTAATGTGTTGCGGGTGACTAGCAGGACCGCTAGCAATAGTTAGCACTAACAACTGGCCTCAAACGCAGGCTTTGTAAAATATTTGAAGATAAAGCCTGTATTGGTCGCGACTGTTAGTGACTCACAGACACAGAAACTGTAAGTTGCTTTTACTGCATAAGCCAACCTGACGTGATAGCCAGTTGATTGCGGCTGTAGCACTGCGGCTAATGTAGCCAAGTCACTGTTACTAATGTTTGTGTCCAAAATATGCAAGAGTAATATCAGTGGAAATTCTACAGAAGGTGTGTGAACATAAACCTCATTTGAAGCTAACATTTAATACTTGTTTGTAATTTTGATGCTTGGCACAACTGTCCACAGTGACGGATCTTGCTGTCTGTAAAACCTGTATTCCAAGGGTTTGCCTATGTGGTTATGACCACTCGGTTACCGGCTACTGCATGTTAGTTTGGGTGCCGCCATGCTAATTAAAAATGCTCCTGGTTAACTTATATGCAGTAATTCTGATTGGTATGCTTGTTACTTCAGTAAGCATCAATGTGGCAGTTTCATCACAACGTTGCCCAATTGTAGCCACTACAGTTGAAGTGGCTGCCTGTGATCGCTTCACTTATCCATAACCAGGATCAGCCGGATCCCTATCACAAATATCTGGGTTAGCTCTCCGATTCTACCGTGAAAGCAATCGCGAAACGCAGAAGCTCTAATATGTCTGGTATATCCAAGGATTTCTCTGCACTACCGTGACATAATTTCATCCCCCTTTAGAAATTGTTGTGGCAAATAAAAAGCCGAAAATGGCAGAGATTAAATAGGCAATTGAAGCACTGATTACTAAAACCCCACAAGTCAAGCCAAGTCAGGTGTGACTTATGGGGTTTTAGTAATAGGTGCTTCAATTCTTTCCTGTAGAAGTGATCGATTTGCTGGCTCCACATAAGCAACTTGTCCATGCTAACAGAACTTAGGGTCTGCAAAACCTGTATTATGTTCATAACATAACCGAGCTCTCCCTAGCTGTCACATACTATCCATAAAGCTGCTTTCACATCTTACGCGAAACAAATTTTTCGCTGGACAGATTACATTCAAAGTCAATGCAAAGACTTGAATACACAAGTTATGGGTGCGTTAAGCACCTTTCACACCGGATGCAAAACTAACCGATTACATTCAAAGGCAATCCAAAGACTGGAATACAGGAGTTATGGGCATTCCAAGCCGCTTTCACACTGACTGGACGCGAAACAAATTTTTCGCGCGACAGATTAGGTACATTCAAAGCCAATACAAAGACACGAATACACGCGTAATGGATGCGTTAAGCAGCTTTCACACCGGACGCAAAACAAATTTTTCACGCGAAAGATTTCATGAAAAGTACATACAAAGACAATGCATTGACTTTGAATGTAATCTGTCGCGCCAAAAATTCATTTCGCGTCTAGTGTGAAAGTGGCTTATCGTGCTCATGTTCTCCGAGCAAACGCTGGTCATTCCAACGCAATAAGTAAACCATTACCACTGGCAATTTCCGAAAAGGCCATTTAGCCTGTAGCTATCGCCCCTTCGTCATACTCCAGCGCAGAAGCTGTTCGTTACTCCACGCTAACGACACACCATAGCTATGCACACGAACCAGCAGATCCTCATACACACCGTAGTAGTCCATAAGTTGTTTGTCCACTTTTAGCTGCTCATCACTGCCCGTGTTTCCCTCTAAACTCAGACCCAATGGATTTGTGTGGTCTCCGGTCTACACTTGGGTTTGTTGATCCGTTCAACAAATCTGTCTATATGGGGTGGATTCTACAGTGCCTGACAAAAGTCTTGTCGCATAAAGACATAGTAACTAAAAATAACATATAACTTTATTTCTAACCAATCAATTGTTATAATAAACGGTCCATTATAATGTCAAGGGCTTTCACATGAATAATTTGGTGCAAAATGATACCGTCAAAAAGGGTTCTGATGTTCACAGCCTGGTAAAGCCCATAACATGTGTTTTTGCTGGGACAAAAGTCTTGTCGTCTCTTCAAATGATGCAACAAAATCACAGATTAAAGTTTAACCTATGACAAATACAGTGATTAACACATTCCCAGATGTGTGTAGAAATAACCCCAGCGCACCAGACTTTCATATGAGGTGCAACTAGACCTTTGACAACATGGCAAAGATTCAACCACAGACCAAAGTACTGATCATCAAGAGCCTGAAGACTGAGTCTGCTGCTGAGGTGGCAAGCATCTTTAATGTATTCAAATGTCAAGTGGATGGGATAAGAAAAGTATTTGAAGAAACTGGTGATGTTCGTGGCAAGTGCAGGTCAGACAGACTCCAGTAACTGTTTGAAAGGACCGTTTGTTGCTTCAACTGTACACGGCTAGCCCTTCTTCAACTACAGCAAAGCTACATCAGGAAATGTCACCAAATCCCAGTATCTACAAGAAGAGTTTGTCAAATTCTCTCTCAAAGTGGTTTTCATGGCCGAATTAGTTTACAGAAGTTTATGTCTATGTCTAAGTTTATGTCTAGTTTACAGAAGCCTGCAGAAAAAACAGAAAACAAATAACCTGCATTGCATTTGCCAAGGCCCACAGCTTGCAGAAAGGATTGATACTGGAAAAGAGGCTGAAAGTTTATTTTTCTGATGAATCATCCATTGAATTGCATCCCAGTCGCTGTACAAGACCGGTTGGAAGCCTCATGGACCCAAGAATCTCCCAGAAAACAATCATGTTTGGTGGAGGAAAAATCATGGTTTGTTGTTACAGCCAGTACGGGTGAGGTGAGAAAGATCGGCAGAGTGGATGGCAACATCAACAGCCTAAAATATCAAGAAGTTCTTGCTGCCAGACTCATTCTGCTGCTCCTTTTCATACCTCTGTCTCCACATCACAGTTACTGAAAGCGAAGAAGATAAAGGTACTCCAGGATTGGCCAACCCCAGGGCTGCCTTAATGCACGGGCTTACGGAGGCTGAAGCCCCGGGGCCCGATGCGTGAAAGGGCCTATTGCAAGGATCGGGATGAAAACAATCATCGGCAGAAACGCTAAATAATGCTTATACAGTGCACTGATTGTTGTTTGTGTTGGGCCTGCCCAGGAACAGGACGAGGCAAATTAATATTTTGCATAAATAAAAGACACCGTGATTGGTTAATGGACAAGGTGTGTGCCTATTGTTACTGTCTAAGCGTTGAATTGGAACTATACAAATATCCCAGCTATTAAGAAAAGAAAGATAACCAAGCTGACTGGAAATTTCGAAACCATGAGCTTCAACAAGACGGAAAACCCTCCAGCATTGGCGGCTATCCGGGCGAAGCTAACTGTCTACCACCGGCTAGGTTGTTGAGCGCACTGGCAGCTGAAGACTGTAACGAACCGCATGCAGCTGGTGCTGACACAGGATAAATAGCAAGCTATACGTCTGGTAGGTAGGCAGCTTAGTACAACAACAATAATAGAAAATGTAGGCTCTAGTTTCAGTTCTGCCTGTTCCAGTCCACAGTAACTGAAGAGTTGCACCGCAAACCGCAAAGTTTATGATTTAATGATTTTCATCTGCTTTTGCTGTTCAAGTAGTATCATGCAAATTTTGATTTTTTAAACGGTGCAAACAATTATTGTTCGTACGAATGATGATTTCTGAAATTGGAAATATGTTTTAATTTTACTTGGCCTTGCGTCGTAATGGAATTTGCTGTCAGCTGGAGTAATCCGATGTGATACTAAATTTGATCCGCCACAGTTTAACGGTAGCACGACAGAAAACAATTTTTTGTGTATGTACAAAAGACTGCTCACTAGTTTTGCGGTATCACTGCACAGAAGTTTGTCATTTAGTTCTGAACAGAATTATAAGATGGGCAGCTAAAGCCCCGAGAAAGTTCTGATGCTTCGTCATTTTTTCTGCAGAAAGACTGGAAGCGGAAGACCTTCAGAGAGCATCTTGAGAGCTTGTACCCTGAAATTGATACTTATGCATGCTCATTTCTCACATCTTTTCACGATCATGGTTTTAGCTGCGACCAAGCAGCTCTATGAACGCTTCTGTCTGTCCGCCTGTCTGTACGTTCGTCTGTGACACCTTTTTCACCATGTTCCTGTCGTCGTATCATCATGAAATTTTCAGGAGTTATTGATCTTCACCAAAGTGTGATGTCCATGCACAAGGTCGAGGTCAAAGGTCAAAGGTCAAGTTCACAGAGGTCACAACCTTGTTTGCAGGTTTTCGCGGTATAACTCCAGTTAGAATTCATGGATCGCTATGAAATTTTGGAAATTGCTTCTAGGCATACAGGAGGTGTTTCACATTGTTTTTCAAGGTCATCTGTCAAATCCCAAGGTCACACAGGTAAAAGAAGTGTCAATTTTGCCCGATTTGACGGGTTTTTGCACCGTAACTCAAGTTTAATTCAATGAATGGCTATAAAATCTTAGTACAAGCTTCTTGGTATAGAGGAGGAGTTCCCTATTGATTTTCAAGGCCATCTGTCGAATCCCAAGGTCACATCGGTCAAAAAAGTGTCGATTTTGCCCCGATTTCACAGTTTTCGCACCTTAACTCGAGTTTAACTTGATGGATGGCTATTAAATCTTACAACAAGCTTCTTGGTACAGAGGAAGAGTTCCCTATTGATTTTCAAGGTCATTTGCCAATTTGCCAATTTGCCAAAAAGTGTGCGATAAATGCTTTACAAAGCATACTCTGTTCACGTCTTCATCTTTTCATGATCATGAGTGCACAACAAATCAAGCCTACTCTAAGCATTCGATTTCTTGTGCTGATCATGCCTTCTTAGTGAAGTCCTGCAATATTCGTGTCAATGTAGGTGTCAATTTAATAATTTTGATATCATTTATTGGGGGGTTGAGCGAATGAGATATAAATGTCCAGTTCAGTTAAGGTACGATGAAAAATCCTTACCAAACAAGGGGATTGGGTGCCTCTGCAACTCTTAGAAGGAAGGTGACAATAAGTTTTTTGAATTATTTTGTGTGATGTACTTTTAGAAAGCGAGTCCTTGATTTTTTTTTTTTTTTCCTAATATTTAAGGAGTAATATGGTTGTTTGCAAATGTATTTGCCATCAGGAAATAAATAAAAATGATACTTAATGATCAGAGTGAAAACGTGTTATGGAGGCTAATTTGCGCTGATAGGTGTGCCTTGAGATTTTGGCTTGCCCTTTAGTGTGCTTTTGGTACAAAAAGTTTGAGAACCACTGCGCTGTGTGGACATCTATCTCCATCGCTGATTGTCGGCGAGGATATGTCACTGTTAGCAGAAAAACTTGCTTGGTGAACAGCTGATTAATACTGATGTCCAAGCATGCTTAACACTGGGCTATTGCATGTTGCTAAGGGCTGATTTCGGAACGTCAACCGGCTTGTCAAAAATTATCTTCTGGCAATGGTGGTTCAAAAATGTCCAAAGTAGCATTTTTTTGCATTTTGCGATAGTTGAAAGTAGATAAAATGATGCAGGCAAAGATGTATATTGTCCTACTGATAGCGGGTTTTTTTCTTTTTGGTGACGCAATTTCTGTATAATTTTATTGAATATATGTAAGCCTCTCGATGATAAATGTATTTTGTTTTATAATAGTCATGAATTGAAACTGCAATTACAAGATACTGTTGATGCATTATAGTATAGAAAGTTAGCAGGGCTGATGTTGCGCAGATGGAACAGGTCAGTTGTGTAATTGTGATGGTACTTGGCGTGGCGATGATGTGAGGGGACACTTGAAAAAGTGGTAGCCTTGGGGCCCATGGTTCTTTAATGCGGCCCTGGCCGACCCACTCACCTGACATGAACATTATTGAGCATTTCAGGTGTAAGATGAAGGAAGAGGCTTGGAAGATGAAACCATAGAATCTTGATGAACTCTGGGAGTCCTGTAAGACTGCCTTCTTTGCCATTCCAGATGATTTGAACATCAAGTTATTTCAGTCATTGCCAAGACATATGGATACAGTCCTCTAAGCTCATGGGAGTCTACGCAATATTAATTCTTTTTTCCAAGACACCAAGAATTTATGTTCTAATATTATGGTGGCATTTGTGTATATTCAAAATAAAGTGTATGTATAATTTCCACATTTTTTTTCAACGTGACAAGACTTTTGTCCAAGCAAAATCTGACCTTTCTGTACTTATTAAATAATAAAACTCAATGAATGACCCAAAACTCTATTTTGTATAATCTAGAGGACTTTGCCTTTCATATAAGCCATTTTTTGATTGCAATAGATCAACTACAAGTCAGGTTATTATTTGTTGTTCCAACAACTTGGATAAGTGACAAGACTTTTGTCAGGCACTGTAGCATTCCCTCAATCCTAGCTAGAGAAAAAACACCAGTGTACTCACCATAGTAGCTGTAGGTATACAGCAAATTCGAGCTTGACCTGCCAGACATTCACCCTGCATCCTCCACTTTTGCCGTTGCGTTTATTAGAACAAGTTAATTTCATTAGATTTATACACATGTACTGCGTTTGATTACAGAATATGCCCATCGATTCCTTCAGGAGACGCGTTAGTTTCAATCTCTGGAGTTGGACCCAGAAAACTGCGTTCTGCTGCCTCGTCCCGCCTAGATCAGCCCTCAGAGTTGGCCAGTCAGAAGAAAGTGGGCACACGGGGAGTGGGGGCCATAGCGGAAGAGCCACCCCAATGATGCGTTTCAGGCAGAGACTACTATGGACTACAAATGGGGTTCATTGAGGATGGCAGTATGAGCGAAATAAGTACCCTTTTTTTACTCTTCGCGATCAGGAGTACTCTAGGGTAGTCAAAGACCAAAATATAAACTTGGGAAAATAGCATAATAGGTCACCTTTAATGTGAGGTTTTTACGAAATGAACCAAGAGCAAACTCCAGTAAAATGCAAAAGGAGGCTTTATTTCTGAAGGGGGAAACCCCCCAACAGAGCTGGCAACAGTACAAAGTCCACAATCCAAAGTCAGAGTCCAAGGGGCAAAATCCAGAGTCATACACAGGGCACCAATCACAAAAATCGTAGTAAGACAAAAAGAGGTCAAAAAACAAGAATGCGGTTACAGTACAGGGAATAGGCAAAGCTCGAAATCAAGGACGGTCCAGTCAGAAAGATAAATCACTATGAATCAAGGTGAGAGAGGCATGGCACAGGAAACAAGGAAGAACGATCTGACAAGGAAGTGAATCAAACAGACATCTTATATACACATCCGGGGAGAACAAATGAACAGGTAGAACAGTTTCAATCAATGGTAACAATAATCAGGGAGTGACACATTAGGAATAAACTAATTACATGAATTTGGCTGTAGCCAAAACGCAGACAGGGATCACAAGACAAACCTATGAACAGAACAACAGCTCCGGTTAATGAGTACTAAAGTGTATAAATTAGAGAAAGGAAAGCACAAAGTATTTGTGGAGATCCACAGAAAATTGCAGCAGAGATGATTAGGTAAAGGCAAGGAGGCGGAGACTAGAATAGGGCAACTGCTGAGAGATCGTTGGTCAATTAGTACGTGCATCTATACAATCCCGAGTGCTTGTTAGTAAGTTAGTCAAAATATACAAAGTTAGTGTGGGTTAGTAATTAGCAAAAACAATAAACTGTTAGTATGTGTTAGTAAGATAGTAAAGTAAGAACACGAGATAATGAAAGAAGATTGAAACTCAGAAACCAATAAATCACCCGAATGAGTGGCACGCAAGACAAGGGACCGTGAGCAAAGATACACACATGACAAGACAGGGGAGACGAAGTGCAAGGCATGGAAAATAAACGAGGTAAGGGAAAACTGATACATGGCAAAGAAATGAAAACATGGCAAGGGGACTATGGAAACTAAAACATGAAAATAATAAACCAGAAATCCAAATACCAAAAACACAATACACAATCCTAAGAATGGTCAGATGCAGCAGAGGTGACTAAACACAAGAATCAACCTAAACATGACAAGGCCAGGCACAGAACTTGAACTAGGCATGGAGCATGGCATGGGACAGACAGAAAAAGCAGGATCACAACATTTAAGTGGTCATTCTTCGACTTGTGAATACACAGAATTTGTGGATTATTCCACCAACAGTCCAAGATATTGTAAAAAGATTCCGAGAATATGGAGAAATTTTTGAGTGTAAAAGATAAAGTGGAATACCAATATTGGATGTACAGGACCTTCAAGCCCACTGACAGTACTGCATTAAGAACTCACATGCATCTGCAATGAATGTAACCACATAGGTATGTAAATACTTCCGAAAATCTGTGCGGGGTGAACATAGTTTGTTGTAGAATCATCAAATTCAAGACTCTACCACACAAAGAGGAATCCGTATATTAACACCATCCAGAAGCACTACTGACATCTCTGGGCTTGAGCTCATCTGAAACGGGCTGACACAAAGTTTAAAGGAGTGCTGTGCTCTGTCAAGCACATCTTTCACATTGTTTTTGAGAATAATGAGCATTGTGTTCTGCCTAACGAGGAGACGGACCATCCCAACAGTTATCTGCGATGTGCAAAAACCAGCACCTATGATGATCTAGGGCTGCATTAGTGTCCTTTCTTGGCTCAGGCAACTTGCCCATCTGTGAAGGCATAATTGATGCAGAACGGTAAACATGCATTTTACAACCATACTGTATGCTGCTTACCAGACGTTGTCTTTTCAGGGACGTTCCTGCTCATTCTAGTAGGATAACGCCAAGACAGCATGTATTGCTCCACATGTATTACAACCTCCAGATGTCTTAGTTGCAGACTGCGAGTGTGTGACAGGTCTGCTTGCAGTCTGCACCTAACTCCAATTGAATATGTGCCGAATTATGAAGAGCAAAATACAATTGAGGACCCAGACTGTTGACTAAATGAAGTCCTATATCAGACAAGAATGGCAACAAATTCTACTCTCAAATTCAAAAATTAGCGTCATGTGTCCTGTGTTCGGCATATTACAGACGATCTGTAATGTGACTGAGGCCTTAAGCGGGTGTATTCCCACTCGACCCCTTTTAAGTGGGATGGCCAATAATTACCTTCTGGTTCCTGTCTGTAGTTTGGTTGGATGGGAGAAAAGTTTCCGCATACTTCTGCGATGAATGGGTAGGGATCAGTAGGGATTAAGTTTGTTCCTTGACGTCAACCATTCTGCTGGCTTTCATTTCAAACTTTCATTTGGCAAACCTGACTCGACTAATTAGCAAGACAATGCTGACCTTTAGCTGCTGAACGAGATGTGTTTTGTTGGAATGAAAACCAACAAGTTTCAGTGCTTGTGTTTCAGCTGGTATGCAAATGAACTGTTTTGCTCTTTTGAGCCCTGTTTGTCTGAGCACCTGGCCAACTTTGTGACCGTTTACGGTAAACTGCTTTCAGCAAGCAACTTGAAATCAGCTCTAAATTGTTACATTCTTTTTTTTTTTGTTGTTGTTGTTTCCAAGTGATCCTTCAGCCAAACCATTTACTTTGACTAAAGCAATGTCTGCAATGGATGCCACTTCAGTCAAATTCAATACTGGCCTCTCAATCCCATAGAGCAGAGATGAGCTTGTCTAAATGAGATGTTTGTCTGTGTGAAAGCTGGCACAGTTGCCTCCAAATCTTGACCTCTAGGTCCTGTGGTTACATGTCAAAATCCATGGATATTAATGCTGGACCATTAGGATATTCTGAATTACTAACAGGTGAGAGAAAATGGTGTGTGGGTGTGTGTGACAGAAATTTTGAAATTTGTTGGCAAAATGTCTTTTTTCATTCCCACAATAGAAGAAGAGACTATACGTGTTATGACTGGGTGTTCTCATAGTTCAAAAGAAAATGAACAATAGGTGGTAAATAATCATCAAATTAGTGTGTCGTGTCCATTTTAAACTCAGCAGCGTCCACTGCTTAGCCCACTGAATGAGCCCATCCCTTCCTTCCTTATGCCAGACCACCCAATTCGTATATATTTTTTATATTCTTCTTCTTCTTCTCATTATTATTATTAGTCTTGTGATCAGCGTTGAAGCAAAGTTTCTCTGGCTTATGCCTCACATTCCTCTTTCTCAATGTGTCTGGATATTTTCCATCAAGACTGTCACACCCATAAGGGTGTTTCCTGCCTGTGCTGAGTAAAGTCATAAAAATTCTTTGTGCCCCTGAGGGGTGTCAACCTAAGATCCAGTATATAAATTTCTTCATTGGCTTTGTAAATCAGTACATTTGTGTGCGCTATAATATTCACCGTCGAGTTATATTCAACTTTTTGTGATTTATTTTAAGAGAAGATAAGCGATGCTTTATTGAACCCACAATGGTGATTTATCCTCTGAATTTGATAAGTCTCAGTTACTAAGGAGCAGTGCGCTGCCACAGTGCAGGGCCCAGGGAACAACTCCAGTTCTAAAGCCAGAGCCTTGGTCAAGGGCAGTGGTGGGAGTGTTCCTAGTATAGAACATGTTTCTTACGGTGGGGAAAACCGGAGTACCCCGAGAAAAGCCATGCAAACATGAGGAGAATATGCAAGCTCCACACAGAGAGGTCCTGGCCATCAAGGACTGGTACCCAGAAGCCGCCTTATTGCGTGGCATCAGAGCCAGCCACTGTGCTTTTCACCAAATTCAGTGTGATTCACAATGCTTGGGACAAATTCATTTCTGTATTTCCCCATACTCTGCACAGATGAAATTTAGGTTTGTAGATTAACAGTGCACATTTGCTGAAAAAATTTTTCAGTTTTAAGATAATTTTTTTTAATTCATTTAATTTTAACTTTTATATTATCTTTAAAAGTGCAAAACCATAGAAACACTCTCTAAAATTAGGGCATTGTTATTTTCTTACACTTTTGAGTTGAAATAACACAATTCCATGTTTTTTTTTTAAATCTTTAATTATATACTTCCAAAAAATTGGTATCCCCCAGATACATTAACCAATACATGTATAGATTTAAAAAAATAAAAAATTAACAAAGGTGCCAGGTACAGCAAACCCTGCCCCTCACACAATATTTTAGCTTTTCAATTAGTTGATCCTCTTTCGGGTACATGTCTGTTGGGGTCAAACTTTCAAGGTCAAAGGTTATGATTTCATTTTACTCATCATATGAGTTACAACATATGATTAATAGTAACCAGGAGCCTGGCGCCAGTAGTTTTTGAGATGTAGCCTTCTGAAATCTCATTGCATTTGGTTTGACCTTTCATGGTCACTCAAGGTCAAAGGCCATGGTGTAATTTTAATCTCCATTTATGTATTATTTCCTCTATGTGTTTAATACTAACCAAGTGGCTATGTACAGTAGTTTTTGAGATGGGCTGTAGTGTAAATTAGCCGATTCAGATCAATAACCTTGACCCCCTGAACTGATCCCTACCAATCTTTCAAACTAAGCACTTTTCATCATAGAAGTGGATAAAATGGTATTTGAAAACTGAAAAGGAACATTTTGGTGCTAGTTTGCCGTAAACCAGGCCATTTTTGACAGAGTTATGGCCAAAAAACAATTTTGACATTTTCAGTGATCTTAAAACCTTGACCTTCACCCAGCGCATTCCAAAATGCAATATGATCTATTCTGGGTCATTGCCAAACTGATGGCCAAATTTGGTATACTTTGAGGCTGTGGTCTTCTCGTAATTTTTCTAATGAACAAACCAACGAATGAATAAACTAACAAATAAGCCAAGGCAATCACAAAATCCCAGCCCTACCACTGCGCGGGGGACAGGGCACTAAAAGTCAGATTCTCAGTGCTTGCTACAAAGTTTTAAATAAACATTTATGAAATATTTACCTGATTTTATCCTTTTTTTGACAAACAATGACAAAAAACAGCAGAAGACTTTTATTTAGTGATGGACAGTGCACCCATCCATTAAATGTGTATACTTCCTCATTTAGATAATGTGAAGGAGGTATCTGAGGGTCGTGGTTTGTATGACCTGCCTGTAAAAGACATAAATATTTATTTGTTATCGTCACACTTTTGGCTAACATACATTAAAACAGCTTATAACATTTGATGTTGGACAGCAGACACACACATTCAGCTTCTAGTTGTGAAATACCCAATTTCTGGAAATCATTTGTGGTTTTACTCTTTATCAAAATATGAAGTACCGTCTGACTTGAGTAATTACCATTTCATACCCAGGCTGTCAGTTATAGCCAAAATATTTGAATCTTTTTACAAAACCAATTAAAGCAGGTTTTATCTGATAATATTCGCAGTGAATTCTAGTCAGGTTTTGAAAAAGCCATTGTGCTATAACAGCAGCTATGGTGGTTACTGATGATTTTATGAATCTTTAGACAGTAAACAGCAATCTGTGGGTCTAATTGTTGATGTGTCTCAAGAGTTGACTCTGTAGATCACAAACTGCTATTACAAATGCTCAGCTGTATCGGCCTGAGTGAAATGGCTCTGAATTGGTAAAGAACTACTGAACCCAGTGGTAATCAACCCTGGTCCTGGAGAGCCACAGTGTCTGCTGGTTTTTGACGTTACTCAGCACTTAATTGAGGAATGAAAGCAGTGGATTTCACCCTTAACTCATCTCACCTGGTGTCGTAGGTGTAAATAGGGTGGAAAAACCCAAACTCACACACCCTGTGGCTCTCCAGGACCAGCGCTTTGTACTTCTATTTTGTCCGCATTGCAACTATGCTAAATGTCCAACCACATTGACAAATCTTGGTTTCCACGTAAACTGCTGACACAACTTGCATGTCTGTTTAATTGGCTCAAGGAGTTTTGTGGGTAGTTCCTGGTAATTTATTGATTGGCTTTTTATTCCCTTAGTGCAGGAGTATAGCTAACAGCACAGGGTGTGCCGAGAGACCTGTAGCAGCCATCAAATTTAAAATGAGCTCATTTTGTGGATAAAATTGTAAAATTTCTGTTTCAACATTTGCTATGTTATCTCTGTTCAATTGTGAATAAAATACTGGCTGGTGTGATTTGAAAGTCATTACGTTTTGGATTGATTCACAATTTACACTTTGTCCCAACTATTTCGGAAATGGGGTTGTAAGTCATTAACTGCAGCAGATTATTTTACACGCTGTATTTTAAAAGCAAATATTCCCATTGCAAAAGCAAAGCAAAATGCAAAAATGCAATAACAACCAGAGCACAAACTAGGGGAGACTGCTATATGCCTCGGCGCAGAACTAAATTTAGTCAAGCGGTGGTGTCCGTCAGAGGTGCACAATCCTGGAACAATATACCAGTACATATCAGAAACTGTGACAGCTATGTAACCTTTAAAAAAGAGCTTAAACATTGGTTAAAATCATACCAGTTATGCATGCATGTATAATATCTGTATATCATCTGTTTATTCCTATGCCCGAACCCGGGGGCATCCCGTTCACTCCGAATTTTAACTACAATATACATGGTTGTGTTAATTATAATGTTGTGAATGTGTCTTGTGTGTAACAATACTGGTGTTGCCCCCCCCCCCCCCCCCCCCCCCCTCCCCCCCATGTTATGTGTTTTTCTGTGAGGTGTTTTGTCATTTGGAAAACTTGTATGTTTTTTTTTTTTTTTTTTTTGTGTGTGTAAGTGCCTGCCTTAGGACTGCGGATGAAATTTAGCTATTGTGCTAATTCCGGCATATTTACATTGACGCATCTTGCTGATATGTTGATTAATGTGCATTGTCCTAATTCAATAAACTCAATAAAAAAAAAAAAAAAAAATCCCTTCTGTCTTTTTTATTTTTTCATTCTCTCGCACTTGCATTGGAGTGTGAACAACTAGTGAAAGTTGACTTAACATCGCTGGCATTGTTTGGTTATGTTCAATGGACCCTCCAGATTGTAATGGGCTTCGGTGTCCTTGAGGCCAAGATATGCTGTCTACTTTGAAAGCAGCCTGGCTTCTAAACAAGGCTTCAGTCTCAGTGCTTAGGTTTTATCTAGGAATAACCTCAGCTTCTCTGAGCAATGGTTGTCGAAAGACCAGGCCTGTTTGTGACAATTTCTGAACTGCTTTATAACAGAAATGGTGAGATCTGTTTTATTTTTACAACGAACCAAAACAAGTAATGATTTATGCATAATCACCATCAGAGTAGCAGTTATGATTTTTGTAGGCGAGCTCACTGACATTTGCACAGTGCTAATGTGTCCACCCTTAGCATGAGAAGCAGTGGACCCACTCTTCTACACCTTTGGATGATCAGTAAGGACCATGGCACCAAAGAGGAGCAGCAAACATTTCCAATGAATAAGGAATGGAATGAAATGCAGAGGTCCCAGGGCTGGCACCTGCCAACCCCAAATACTCTGCCAACACCTCCACTTTAATGGGCCCCACCTGTGGCCCATTCAGGTGGAGGTGAAAGAGTGAGAAAGGGGAGGGGTTGCAAGGACCAAACCCTTACAAACCCATACTTGTGTCCTCCAAACAAAGGCCCAAATAGGTTATCTATCATGAACATAAAGTAAATGCAAATATTTCAACTAAGACACTATAGGTGTCTGAAAAACAATAAATTGGCTCCTATATTTGACTTTGGAATATTTTAACATAGGCAAATGCAGGACCTACAAGTGGTGGAACCTCAGAACCCTGACTAACTAACCCCATGTTGCTTAGCCAGTGTAGCCCCGTACTCCCATTTTGGAAATGAGGCCGCATATCTCATGATCGCAGCAGGCCTTTATCTTATGTGTTGTTAATAAGTCTAGTTACATGCGTTTATGAAACAGTAAAAACACTGTGGAAATATTTGTCTTCAAAGAAGCTAGACGCATTTCTTTCAGACACTTACAGTTTGGAATTTGGGCCAAAATTTAGTTATTTAGGCAGAAATCACTTACATGGCACTTCAAGTCCTTCTTCTTTCCAAGAGATGACGTCGCTGGGATGTCACATAATTTGTACATTTTCGTTTTCCCGTCAGTGCGTTTGCAATTAAAAAAACGGGCGACAAACTTAACCCCGTGACCGAAGTAACCCCGGTCTCCCCTACTTTCACTTCGCTACTTTGACACTGGTAAAATTACTTACTTGTTTCAAATTAAAATACCAATTTAATTCATTTCCGGATTATCTGGATTCGGCGTGTTCAGGAAGAACGACGGCGTATCTTTGTGCAGGTGTGTCCGCCAGTGACGTGGAAATGCAAATTTACGCACGCAGTTACAAAATTCTATCACTAGATAGCACACCAGGATCAGTCTTTGAAAATCCATCATTGCCAGTAAACTGAAATAAGAGGTGACTCTCATTCCCCCCAAGATCTGTGCTTTTTTAATTTCATTGGGACTCCCCAGTATAATAAAGGCTAAATTAAATAATTATTTTGTGTATTTGTATCATTTTGTCAGTCACAAATGAGATTTTGCGGTACCACCTCTGACACCGGATCGGAGCAGGGTTTGTTTACAGCCAAAATACCCGGAGGGCAGAGAGCCCCCACTCTCCCCGTAACAAGTTAGAAGTCAATTCATCTAACCATAACCGCCCAAAGCTGTTAAATTGAGGTAAAAAATGATCCGTAAAGCAAATATATCCTACATAGTTCCTAGACTTTAATAAGCTCCTCTTTGACGTGTACACACAACAGCATTTGCGCACCTCTGGAAGACGTGATTAAGGCGCTGCTATTTCACCTGGCAACAAGAAATTCTATTTTCTGATTGGCTGATAGGTTGCGGATTCAAACAGAGCCCTCTGCCTTCGCCTCATTCATCCATAGATTACTAATCTCTTTTATAGTTCATGTTTCTAATGTACAGCGAGTTTTACCACTTCTCAGCGTGAGAAATGTCATGTGTGGCGGGAGAGCGTGAGAACTTCTTGAAACGCGTGAATGTCACGCCCAATGCGTGAGACTTGAGAACCCTGCATCACACTGCTCACTCCAATAATGCTTGAAAGACACACGTACCACTTAGCTAACGTTAAGAGAACATTGATCAATATTTTCAATAGATCGCTCAAATGTAAATGAGCATTAAGGTTAGATGCTGAACGAGGGTGGCTGAGTAGCCAACCAGCTAACGTTTATGTTGGCTTCGCCCTGCCCTGCCCTGTACCATATCTGATTTCTACTTGAAGCACCAATGGAGCCTCAATTAGCTAATTGCTGGCCAAATGCATGAACGCAATGTAGCCATTGTGCTTAGCGAACCTTATCACCGTCCCCAACGTTTTCATTTAATTGTCTTTTGTTAAACGTGGCAGGAGACTGAGATAATGAATGCGCGATTGAAAAATAAGCAAAATTCTCTTTATTGTATTGGATTCTCTTTATTGATTTTGATAAGGTGGTCCAACCTGGCTGGAAATGGGCCATTGTGTTGCCTAAACTGATGAGCTTAAGCCTTTATTATTATTATTATCAGCATAATATGTGCGAAAATTCCTTAGTGCAATAATTTGTCATTTTAATATTTAATATGAATGTTAATTTGAATAAATTGGTATAAGCCCATGTTCAGATACACCGTCTGGGCGTAAGATTTGGTTGGATTCACAAATGAAAAGGCAGCAGTATCTTTCATCTCGAACTTAGCAATAACTGCAGCCAGAGATGTGACTAATGCACCTGTGTCATGAGCAGCATCTGAAATAATGCAGCATATGTGATAATTCCTCCAAACTTGAAAGATCCAACCCCCATAGTATTTAAAAAGGAAATTGTCTTAGGAAAGGAAACGGGTCAAGGGGCAGAGATCGAAATCCACCGGCAAACATTATGAATTCTAAGGCACGAAGGAGGTCTAAGAACAAGCTAGCAGTAGCTACGTTAGCTACAGCTTGAAACTGGGAATTAGGACTGCACAGTGACCTTTAACTAGCTAGCTAGCTTCGGGCACGTTTTTCCAAAGCCTCGCAGTTAACCATGTCAGCAACTTGCATAGTTTTTAATTACAGACTGTAAATGGTTCCAGCAATGCAAGGTAGCAATAATGCTTTCACGCATTAATGTTAGCTGTGGAAAAAGCTCAGCTACCAAACAGAAAATACAAGGCAATTTTCATTCGCATTTGCTGAACTCCAAGACCATAGAGCTGGTTGATAGCAATGCACCTCGCTGATATGAGAGAACGACACGTTATACTTCAAACGTCCAGAAAAAATATAAACCCGACAGTGACAACATTCTGTAGGAATTAAACGAACCGAGTGAGCAGTGGGTTGGAATGCTAGCCAGCTTTTCAGTAGGGGTACAGGCAAGTTCAAGAGAGCTAGACTGAAGATAAGAATTCAGTTTGGTGCACTACATTACAAGGTACTAAATATCTCGCTAATGTTTAAGTTAAATTCACAACCAATTTGAAGTGTGACATGACCACAATAACGCATTCCTGTTGTGATCCTCATTCAAACCGAGGAAAAACGTACAGAGGCTTTCCCTGCTAACCATTGGTTATGTACCCATTACGCTAGCTAGGACAGCGTAAGCATCCTGAGATATGATTAGTACAATGCCCATGGGCACAAAACCGCTTTCTGGCCGTGTTCCTTGAAGGCAGTACCACGCGTTTGACCATTCACAGTCCGATGCGAGGCATATACAACCAGTGCCTTATTCGTTGATTAAAAACAACTCCTTATAACTTCGATCTAAAAAAGTGTCAACCAAAATTGCGCCTCGATTCATTTTTTAATATGTATTCCAGTACTATATAAAAAGGAAATTTGATTGTATGCTCTTTAAATAACAAAATAATGACAGAATAATGACAAAATAATGGAATTTTTCCATTATAGTCAATGGGAAATTGAGAGGTGCGGTTTACTGTACGTCATATTGGTTTCTTCAACTTTTCGCTTTGACAGCCTCTCCAGTTCTATATACACTCATTGGACGTCACCCATTGGTATCAGCATAAAGGAAGCCTCGATTTTGGCAATTTGTATTGCGCCTTGTTGTCATTTGGAAACCGAATGTGATTTCTATTGGGTGAGAGCGTGTACTGAAGATCCGGGGAGGACCGTGGCTCTAGATCTGACCGTATCGGACGAGGACCAGGGGATAGCCACGCACCTAAAGCATATTCTGGCTTTATCCTTTATTCTAGTCTATATGGGACCATAATTTACAAAAATAAACATCATGATATATCGAAGGAGACTTGAAAATTGATTTAGCTGTCATAAAATAATGCGAAAAATCATTATTTAAATGAAAAATCAGGTGGGAAAGCAGGGTCATTTTCTATACTTCTATAGCATTGAACTTCTTTCTGCAACCACCGATGTCGCCATCTGCTGGCCATTAAATAGAATGCAATTTTACAATACTTCCGCATGGGCTTCATTTTTCAGACCAGGGTGGTGCGTCCATCTTTTAATGCAGTCTATGAGGCTAACGTGGCAAGAGTCAAAACTAAATTTTGAAAGGTCGGATTGAGGAATTGTACTTGTACACCCGAGGTTAATGAACTCCACTGAGTGGGTAGATGACATGCGGCGGTGGCCTTGGGTGTCATATGGAAATATTTTCAATTATTTAGTGCTGTTGTTGGGCGTTGATGGGGCGCCCATGAAAAAGTGATCTGGCTTTACGGTGGAAATATACTGAGCAGCAAATGAAACACAAGTGAATTATAACTGGGTCTATGCACTGGCACTCGGCGACGGCATTTCAGAACTCCTCAGCGAATGAAGGTAATTTTGATGACTAGTACGTGGATTCGTCCATTTACATTTTCCAATCGAACAGCTGTCTATTTTTTACAGCAAGTTGCGCGAATGTGCTGCAAAAACAGTTGTACGTACTTGTCGCCAAAATTTCCCTCACGCGCAAAAGAGTTCTGAAATGCCACTCTCGCTGGAGGGGGGGGGGGGGGGGGGGATAATACCGTTGCTGAGTGCCAGTTCATAGACCTATAATTATTTTTTTCTACTGAATGTAGCCTATTATTTTATTGCTGTTAGATCACATGGGGAGAGAAGCCGTGTCTTCAACTGCCATTTGATTATTCTTGAATTAGAAAACGTGTTAATAAAGGAAAACCATCAATAATTAGCCAAGACTAAAATTGTTGCCAATAAAGGAATGGATATTTTCCCCCGAATTTTCAGGTCTAGTGCCAGCCCTGGCCCGCAATTATGAGTTATCTCGTAGTTGGCAGTCTTAATTAAAGACAAACCGGAAAATAAATTTGTGCGTACTTATAAACTAGTTGTATATTTCAATTCCTCTGAAAAGTACCAATTCACATTACTGTATTTTGATGCATTATGCATAATGAGTCAGCTGAGTAGCATCTAACGTAATGTCCATATGAGTGCATTTATAGCACTACGTAAATTCAGTTCGAACACTGCTTGGCAAACCATTTATTAACCATTCTTCATTCTTAATTAGTTAGCCTACAGACCTTAATACTAGATGACGAAACTTAACAGCAACTTGACAGATGAGATCCAAAATGATAAATATTGTTTGTGCATGGTCTGAACTTCCATGAAAAGCACTGAACACACATACACATTATTTGCGGTACAGCCTTTATTAGATCGAAGTTTTGGGTAGGAGGAAATGTCAGTATGTGAAATCCGAGCATCTGTTTGTGAGCAGCATCTGAGATCAACGGGAGTGATGCAGGTCGACGGTGTGGCTGATTTTCATCTGAACAAAGATAATGAGTCCTAAAAGAGAAAGCAACAGTTGAGCATGAGATCGATTGAGATGGTGATTATGAGATAACAGGGGGAGGACAGAAACAAGGAGCGCTCAAAGAAAGGTAAAAATAACACAATAGTACAAAACAGTACAATGTGCGTAACATTTCAGTGTAGACCCACATTTTACTTTACTCCACGGAATGGTTATGAGTCTAGCACGAAGCTAAGTTACGTTCGCCAAAAGTAAATTAGCATACCAGAATTGGCTTTAAAACATATCGGTTTATAAGGCACTTGCAGTGCATTGTGGGTTCAGTTTATCGTCTTGAATCAGGAAAAGATAATGGAGTTCACACGCAGACAAGCAAGAATCGTCTGACTCCATAAATGTACCGTAGTTACTCATCTGTTAGACAGCATAACTGAACATACTTGTGAAAAAAGGTATTGATGTGATCATGCTGATCATACTCATTAGACGCTAGCTGGCTAACGGCCAGCGATATTGATAGCTGTTATCGCTGGCAAAATATTATCTTACCTGGGAGCCTCACAAGCATCCGGCGAGCCTTTTTCGCTGGAGGGTTAGCATATCCCAAACATTTCTCGGAGTATGAGTGATGTTCTGATGGTCTGCCTTCATCAAAATAAAACAAACAGACATAAGGCTTTTTCGGCGGATTCTTTAGGTTTAGCACCTTTAGCCACATACGCCGGCCCTCATCGCTAGACGGCGGAGGATGTAGGTTGTAACGTGCCCCACAACATTCTGCCCTGCTTTTACCGTGGACAACACAGGATTGTTCCAAGAACAGCCGTATTTTCTTCCAGTTGTTATGGAAGCCCCTCACCGAACAAGTAATGCTCGACATCTTGATTTGCAAATGTGCCAAAGGGTAAGAATACCATACACAACCTCCAGCAAAATCGAAAAAAATCGCAACTTTTTCAGCTTACCTTAATGTTTAGATACCAAGTAAAGTATTCGGGTGTGGAAAAACGTCGACCGTACATCCAGTAAAGATAATTTACACTTTAATTTCCACAGTGGCTATACGTACTACTAGCTTATAAAGGTGGCAGCCATGACGCTGTTGACTATACTAGGGCATGCGCACTTTTCGCAGCGTAAGCACGCGCGTGCCGCAAGGGCGAGCGCACAGTTTCCGCGCGCTACTGTGTTCCACACCCAGCCGCTTGTGTCATTGTGAGGCTTCATTCATTCGCGCCTGGACCTCTGTTTGAGTAATGATTCGCGTTCTTAAGTTTGCTTTGCGCTTGAGGACAGTAATTTTGGAATTTACGCGAAGTTGGCTTTATGATATTATTCAATGGACGTCGTCGTAAATAATGCGGTTCCAGGCGCAAATTGTAATTGTTCTTTCTTTATACCTTATAGGAGACCTCTGCCGAAGCCGAAGTCTGGAGAGTGGTGGCGACGAGATGTTATGTGCTCTTTGGTGGCGCGTACAGCAACGGGATGTCGGCTAAAATTTGAGCAAAGTGGTCGACGCCGCTGTGTTTACGTCGCCACGTGTACTCTGCCAAATAGAACCCTAAGCCGTCGCCGCTGCTGCTCGTGTGCGTGGATGGCAAGGACCTCTTGATCTGCCACCGCTGGCACTCAATATTTTGAGTGTGCGCGCCAGGGGAGGCAGGATCGACGAAGTTCAAGGAGTGGTTCATCGTGAGATGCTGGAAGTTTTCCTCGCTGCGGCAACCGTATGCCCGCCAGCAGTCGGTTACGATTTGCGAACCGGCGGCAACATACTCCTTAATAAGGGGTATTAACGTCGCTGAATTCCGGTTCTCAACCTCGAAGAAAAAAAAAACCACCGCGGTTGTATTTTCGGCGGCTGTCAAATTTGGACTCGTCGATTTCCACGATACGTCCTGGGCCCCCTACAGCGGTGGTAGCTACTACACTGCTGGACAACGTGGAGGCAAACTTTTCGGCAATAAGTGAACCAGTCGACGACGGTCTCCTTGCTTGTGAGCTCGCCGTCGAGGCTAGATTCGTATATTGCCGCCGCTTTGTTTGACATCTGCGCCGCCCAGCAGTAGGTGAGCACCGGGACTTTTTCCAATGACCTCCTGCTGCCAGCGAACCAGCTGCCACGACAAATGCTGCGGTCGGAGGTCCGAGTGGTGGCTGCTGCTGCATCTCTGATTGTGGCTGCGCCATACAAAGTCACTCGAGAGTCTGCCTTCGCAAACCGCGAGAGGGCTCTGCGACACCGCCGACAAAGCGGAGAGCGAGCAATCAGACCCCGCTCTTTGCAGAATTCAACCGCGGCCTCTGTAGTCCGCAGCTGCCGAGACAGCCGCCACAAGTTCCACTCATCTTGCACCGTGCATTCACTCATTTTGGTTCTTGTTTGTCGGTGAGGACCCTTTATACTCTCGAAATAAACTTTGTGCACGTATGTCCAATTTCATCGCGCCCTTTATTTCCATTCGAAATAGGAAACGCGCGAGTGCATTTAAGCCTGCCCATTTATATGACGTTAACGACAATAATAGATCATTAAGAAGGAAAAGGACCTTATCTATAATTTCGCTGATTATGTTATCTGTGCCTCACACCGCGAGAAATCAATCTGTCTGCCTCATAACTTGAGCTGCAAGACTTTGGCACCGCGCACATTGTTTTTAATTTGTCATGACACTGATCTATTGTTCTGTCATAAGCAGGCGAATGCGTACAAAGTTTAGTGTCTGTGTGTGTGTATGTATATTTATATATCATGCCGAATCCCCCTCCCCCTCTTCCAACCATACTCGCCTCGTGCCGCTCGGCACACTCATCACCAAACCAACTAAACCATCTCTATCCCTATCCAACTCATAGGGAATGCTATCCCTATCCTTAACCCTCACCTTAACCCACGGATCGGCCACCAGCATGAAAGACATCAAAATGGATATTCACTCGTGTCCTCATTGACAGCAATAAATGAAAGAGAAAATGAATATATGAGAAAAAAAGGAAATATGTATATATATATATATGATCTTTCGATTGTCTTTCAAGCTTCAGCGATAAATGGAAATCGTAAATTGTCCAAAATCGAATCAGTTCTTCCTCTTTATGATACTTGCCTATATATGCAAAACTTGAAATTTCTAATTGAAATATTACTGAAGTTATCGCGTTAACATGTAGCGCGGCGGCGGCCGGACCAAAAACATAATATCCCTGGAACTCCATTCAGCGTTCGGGTATATAATTACATTTCCGATGACCTTGACCTTGACCTTGACCCGATCACCCCCAAAATTTAATCAGGTAATATATGTACCATTGGCCACTTACAGTAGGAACACACTGCAGTGGTGCGGCGCGATCAAATTTGCTGATGCTCATAACCCACAGCCACTTATGGGTGTTTTCGCCAGGTGTACACCTAACTCTGGGATACTGGAGGCGTTGGACTGATTATAATGGCGAGCACGCATTTAAGTGCAATGTATTGCAAAGGCGAGATTATAACAATTTACCATTTGGTAGACGTCATACAGTGTAAATTAAACAGCTTGTTGACTTTGCAGATATAATGAGCCAAAGTGTAGCTGGCTCTGCTACGGTTTTGTTTGCTTAGTCAAAAATCACTGTCAGGTCAAGCTGTATGAATCTGGCGCAAAATGTTGTAGGGTCATTCCATGTCAAAATAGCCAATATTGAAGTGCCTTGTACATGAAACATCTCAGATTTTGCTCAAACTTTGTCCAAAAATACTTCATGGTACCAAACAAAAGAATCCCAAGTTTCCTGTCAATATTTCTGACAGCTTTCATGCAAAAATGTTTTGAAATTTGTATTTGTAGAATTTTGGAATTTTGGATAACCTCTGATCAAATAGAGATAGGAAGGTGAAATTTCATGTGTTGGTGTATCCTGGGCCATATATCAGGATTCTGACCCCAGAATAACAATGTAACCAAGTTTTAGGATAATAGTACCATTGGTTGGGAACTTGTGGGGTCGGAAAACCACTTAGGGCCAAATTTGCCCTCACACACCCTGGACTTCATACCCGCAGATGACCATGTGGGCAGTGGATGAAGGTAATGGCATTTATTGTCGACAAACATACATATTTAAACATTCATTTACTGAAATAAAAATGTTGATTATCAACCTGCTTCTATATGAAAGTATTTTATGAAAAAAGGCATTCTGTGACCCTTTTTTGCCAGAGATTTAAGTCTGGAAAATTTAGTTTGGTGGTGGGAAAGTTCCAAAATATGAGGGAGAAACACATTTCAAACAGTAACATTCACTGAACTGAATCCTAGGGACCCCCAAAAAGCGAGAAATCACTTGCCGCTGTAAGAAAAAAAGGAATAAGGGACAATTCCAATTTTCGTATGAAAAATTGTATTTATTTCTCGTAAAAACGGCAGTGGTCAGAAATACGTGTAACGTACTCTGGGGTTCAGCGGAGTCAAAGTGAACCCCTTACAATCGAAAGGCTTTACCATTTATACCATACCACATGCATATGTATATCAAGGGGATTGTTCTTGACTTCAGTGTAAAGGTGCATCATGATTAACAAATGGTCAGAAGACCATAGTCTACTCAGCAGTGTAGCTGATTGGGTGCTAATTAAATTTAAATGGTATCAGTTTGGCTAGGATGGCTCTCAGTATATCTCCTCCAATAATTGATGGCCATCATTGGCTCTTCCTGTCTCCAGGTGTTACCATGAGGCCAGGGTGCGGGCCTTCTCTTTGTTACATTGACAAGATTACCATTTCAGAGCATGTGGCGGGTCCATGCTTGTTAATTACCGGGCCTAACTAGATTATGAGTCTCCCGCTCTCCAGCAGAATGATTCACAATTCCTTACTCCGCCTTAAAAAAATTCAGATTTTGGGGGCCCTCTTCTCACCCCTTTGATGTCTCATGGTGATTCTAGTGGCAGAATCCTGATGTATGCGCCAGGCTACACCAGCACAACAAATTTCAGCTTCCTATCTCTATTACATGAAAAGTTATGGTCCTTCCAAAATGCTACAAAACAAAATCACCAATTCACATAAGTCAAAAAGGGGCGTGGCACTAAAGTTTCAAGACATTTTCACACGAAAACCATCAGAGATATTGACGCAAAACTTAGGATTCCGTTGTTTGGTACCAATAAGTTTGAGCAAGATCTGAGAGGTGTCATGTACATGGGTGGCTGAGTTGACATGGAATGACCCTGGCATGTGTTGGATCATGAGTAGATCCTTGATTTCTTCTTCACTTTTCTTTTCCCATCTTTCCATGCAAGTTGGTCTTTTTCCTCAATGTAAACAGCATGTTATTGCTGAACTGAGCGGGACATGGGGTGTGTTTTTTTTTGGGACAAATTTTCATCTGAAGTTCTTCTTTTGAAGTTCACCAATGGTGTACATCTATAGTGGTAAGCACTATATTTACTCTTGTGAAGGTATAATTTGATTTCTGAGATTTGAACGGATATGCCGTCAACCCTAAACCATAAAAGGTTGGGACTGGATGGGGTTTCACATTGCAAGCACCAAGGGGCCCAGGGGCCTGACATTCCCAAAACTGTGTCCCCCAGTGGTGGTATTATTAGTATTAGTTAATGTATTGTGTATTTAGGAACATGGCATTCAACTTCCCACAGAAATCTTTGGCCTCATTTCAGGCCTGGCCTGAGGCCCCACTGGCGCGTTTTATAATCCAGCCTTGGCTTCAAATCACTGTCCTGCTTCATAACCCAACTGCATTAGAGGTTGAGGTTATGAATTAATGGTCGGACATTCTCCTTCTGGATTTTCTGGTGGAGAGCAGAATTCATGGGTCCATCAATTATAGCAATTCACCCTGGTCCTACAGCAGCAAAGCAGCCGCAGACCATCACACTACCAACACTAAGTTTCACTGTTGGTCTAACTTCCGAAAAGCCAAAGTCCCCCTGGCGGTAACGCTGGCGTTACAGAACTTTCTAATGACTTGCGTGAGCCTCTGACCTTGAAACACATTATTGCTTTCAAGCTGTTTCTGTTTAAGATTGCTCGATCAATAATCACATAATTAATTTACTGAGTAATCAAGACCAATATATAGGCCTGTAATTAACCCAGTTTTTTTTCCTCAATTCCACTTCCCGCTCCTGGAATTTTTTCAGCAGTTTGACCTAATTTATTTTAAGACTGAACTAAATCAAAATGTTTTCAGCCTGACCCTGTTTCTCATCTGTTCTTAGCATCATATGATGCTTTTTGCCAGCTTCACACTGCCCGAGAGGTTCCAATCAAGTGATGTTCAGTTTCAACAAGGCTGGCAGTAATCATTAGTGGGCATGTCTACTGAAATTGACCCCAATTAGCAAAAAAATATGTTCAATCGGTTGATTTAGCTGCTAAGTTGGCAATTACTTTTTGACATAGGGCCAGGTGTGGTTGGATAGCTTTTTTTTTCATCAATAAATTAAATAATTACGTATGGCTTCTTTCCATCAATGTATGAAATATTTGAATATCTCTTGACAGCTGCATTTTGTGTAAAGTAGGTAATCCTCTCTAATGCTTTCAAAATTAAATTCAGTTCTTGTCAAGGATGGCCAAGAATATCCCCTATTCATTTTTTGGGGGGAAAAAACTCAAAATCAGCATTCTGCTGAGTGTATTTGATGTAGTTACACTCAATTCTCCATTAAATTATTTCTTTTCGGCATGCTTGACACTGAGAGCTTGTCACTCTTGATGTGTGTAGTTTTGTGATATGGGTCATATAATTATAACACCTTCAAATGGCAAATGAGCTGTTTCTAAATAATTTCTGCACCACTGGACCAGCATAATAATTTGAATAAAAGATTATTACCTTCATCACTTGCTTCAATGTCAAAATTTGGCATAATTTGTAGGAAAGCTGAACTGTGAGGGCATTTGTCTCCCAGCTACAGAGAGCTAGGTTTGCCAGCAGAACAAAGCAAATGAGGTACAAAACTTTTCCTTCCCCTATGCTTCTCTGTGGCAGAGGAGTTAATGTCCTTATGAGAAACAATTTGCAGCCCTGCTGGTCCTGTTTTTTTTATATAAATTGGACAATAGCTGGTGTGTAGAATTGGTTTGAAATTTTTCACTCACAAGAAAGAGCAAAGATTCTGTTGGCAAGAGAGAAGGCTGGTGATTGTAAAAAAAAAATAGCTGTTTATAATCTGTTATTTTTGAAAGTATTTTGTCTTTGCAAAATTGTCTGTGGATGTCAATTAAGGGACGGATCGCATTAAACCTGCAAAGCGGGTTATGGGAATGGCTTGCGTTTAATAACAGCAGTTTGGCAAAAGCAAGGTTAATTGAGTTTGGGAGAGCAGACGAGGAAAGACATTGAACATTTTAGCGAGCTTTGTAGTCCGAGAAGGATCTGAATACGTCAATGTACAATGATCATCATTAAAGCAGTTCAGTCAGGTTAACTCAAATATTTGTGTGTGAACAAATTTATTGACATGTAGATATAATGACTTTAGAGCTTGGTGGAATGTTCTGCTCTGGAGGTGCTCTCTACCATGCATATCAAGAACATACTAAACAACAACAAAATTGAGTTGGGAGCAGAACTTAAGAATCCCCCCACTGTCAGACAGAGCAAAACCAAACAGGTGTTGGCTGGGGTGGAGGTGGCAAGCTATTTAGGTGGTTCCTTGGAGTTACGTTACTGCCCCCAGCTGGCAAGTTTGGCACAATTATCTGATGCACAATTTTGTCAGCAGTAGTGATGTATAGTTGGAGGGAATTACCCTTTACTTGCGACTGATCTGGTAGCTTCTGACTACTGATGGTTTCAACTTAAAATTAACAATATTTGGGGTGGTCAAAGAACATTTAAATAAGTCCACTAATGCTTCTGAATGTAAAAACACACAACTCTTCATAAAATTCTTATTTTTTTTTTAGCATACTTAATACTGTTTTTTTTTTTTTTGTACCCCAAGATGAATAGTAAGTTTATTTTTGCGAAATTGAGCATATTACTGTTTTTCTAATGAATGATCAATCAGTTCCAGCCTGATTGATCACAGGACTACACCGAAACCAATTCCAAATGAAAAATTAAGTTGATGTTATCTTACGATGTATAATGATTGCAAGTTTCTTTCAGAGTTCCTTTGTGCAGCATTCTGACAAATGTTAATATTTTTTAATAATAAGAATGCCATCTCTTCCATGTAGCCAGTGCCCAGGTGAGATTGATGAATGGAGTAGACAGGTGCTCTGGCAGAGTGGAGGTCTTCCATGATGGTCAGTGGGGATTAGTGTGTGGTAGCCTCACCTTCTTTACCGCTGAAGTGGTGTGTAGAGAGATGGGCTGTGGCAAAGCTGCACTCAATATATTCTTCAAGGACGACAGCAGGCCCTTCTTTTTGAAAAATGTGAGCTGTGATGGCAATGAATTCTCCCTGACACAGTGCCAGCACTCTGGGTATGGGAACCACAGCTGCGATACCCGTGAATATCCTGTTGTGTTTTGCACTGGTAAGAAATCCCCTGTGTTTTCATAATTTCCTTTGTGTGCCTATACCAACTATTCTTAAGCTAAAATATCCATATTTGATACCTTTTCACCGTAGCATTTTTGTGGTGGTGTCAATCAGCTAAGAATTCAGTTTCTGCAACTCTAGATTTTACTATTCATGAGTGCAGTCAAAGGTGGTGATCCCAGCGAGTGATAACACAGAGACAGAAACTAGCATGCCAGTGAAAAAGAACAAGTGTCCTGAAGTACCCTGTGGTCTGCATTACGGGACCCATCGCCCAACACAGCAGGGTGTGACCAGAAAATTTTTTATTCTGGAATGCAGGAGAGTGAGGGAAATCTGTATATGCTGCAGCACTAGAGGAGGATGACTCGCAAAGTCATGAGTCATGAAAAAATAAGTTTGTTGCTCAAACCGTAAAAATATATTTTTTCACCAAGCCCCATTGATGTTGGAGAGTGAGCAGCAACTTAAATTAACCACGTTTTAACACACAATTCACAGTATGCTCCAACATCTGTTGATGCATACTTTAGCAGAGCTGAAGCCCCCACCGGTTGGTTCCCACTCAGATTGTTATAAAGGTTACATTGGACAATATAGCTTATTGACATTAGCTGTAGTTGGGGTAATCAGCATTATCCTCAAATGGCATTAATAAAAATATCAGTTCACAGGTGCCTCAATGTTTTGCAGATTGGAGCCAGTGTTAGCAAGGCACAGTCACGGAGTTCCAGTCATCCACAAAAAAAATTATTGCAGTGACATATATGCTTTTGATTTAAGCATTATTACACGCGAGGGTGTGCTTGACAGTCATTCTTGTCACTACAGTGATGCGACCAGGAGGGAGGCGCCTGCGCCAAGAATAATGGTTGATTAAAGCAAATTTACTGGCACTCCCTTCACGTTATTGGAGTGATTCATTGTGCCCTGAAAGTCGATTCACTCCGCCCCAATACTGGGGCGGAGTGAATCACTAAAAATCTTTTTTTTGAAAACCCTCTCATCAGAGTTAAGAGAGAGTTAGCAAAGATCTGCTGCCTTGAATTGATGCACAACACTGCCCTCCTTCAGGTGTACAAACCCCAAAACCAGTGAAGTTGGCACATTGTGTAAATCGTAAATAAAAACAGGATACAATGATTTGCAAATCCTTTTCAACCTATATTCAATTGAATACACTGCAAAGACAAGTTACTGAATGTTCGAACAGGTAAGCTTTGTAATTTTTTGCAAATATTAGCTCATTTGGAATTTGATGCCTGCAACATGTTTCAAAAAAGCTGGCACAAGTGGCAAAAAAGACTGAGAGAGTTGAGGAATGCTCATCAAACACTTATTTGGAACATCCCACAGGTGAACGGGCTAATTGGGAACAGGTGGGTGCCATGACTGGGAATAAAAGCAGCTTCCCTGAAATGTTCAGTCATTCACAAACAAGGATGGGGCGAAGGTCACCACTTAGTGAACAAATGCGTGAGCTGATTGTTGAACAGTTTGAAAACAACATTCCTCAACAAGCTATTGCAAGAAATTTAGGGATTTCATCATCTACGGTCCGTAATATCATCAAAAGGTTCAGAGAATCTGGGGAAATCACTGCACGTAAGCGACAAGGCCGAAAACCAACATTAAATGCCCGTGACCTTCAATCCCTCAGGCGGTACTGCATCAAAACCGACATCAGTGTGTGAAGGACATCACCAGATGGGCTCAGGAACACTTCAGAAAACCACTGTCAGTAACTACAGTTCGTCGCTACATCTGCAAGTGCAAGTTAAAAATCTACAATGCAAAGCGAAAGCCATTTATCAACAGCACCCAGAAACGCTGCCGGCTTCGCTGGGCCCAAGCTCATCTAAGACGGACTGATGCAAAGTGGAAAAGTGTTCTGTGGTCTGACGAGTCCGCATTTCAAATTGTTTTTGGAAACTGTGGACGTCGTGTCCTCCGGACCAAAGAGGAAAAGAACTATCCGGACTGTTATAGGCGCAAAGTTCAAAAGCCAGCATCTGTGATGGTATGGGGGTGTATTAGTGCCCAAGGCATGGGCAAATTACACATATGCGAAGGCCCCATTAATGCTGAAAGGTACATACAGGTTTTGGAGCAACATATGTTGCCATCCAAGCAACGTCTTTTTCATGGACGCCCCTGCTTATTTCAGCAAGACAATGCCAAGCCACATTCTGCACGTGTTACAACAGCATGGCTCCGTAGTAAAAGAGTGCGGGTACTAGACTGGCCTGCCTGTAGTCCAGACCTGTCTCCCACTGAAAATGTGTGGCGCATTTTGAAGCTAAAATACGACAACGGAGACCCCGGACTGTTGAACAACTTAAGCTGTACATCAAGCAAGAATGGGAGAGAGTTCCACCTGAAAAGCTTCAAAAATTGGTCTCCTCAGTTCCCAAACGTTTACTGAGTGTCGTTAAAGGGAAAGGCGATGTAACACAGCGGTAAAAAGGCCCCTGTGCCAACTTTTTTGCAATGTGTTGCAATGTGTTAATGATTATTTGCAAAAAAAAAAAGAAATTTCTCAGTTTGATCATTAAACATCTTGTCTTTGCAGTGTATTCGATTGAATATAAGTTGAAAAGGATTTGCAAATCATTGTATTCTGTTTTTATCTACGATTTACATAACGTGCCAACTTCACTGGTTTTGGGTTTTGTAGGATGATATGGAATTATTATCACTCCCAAGACAGAAAAAAATCAACAAAACAACTTTTCTACTTCACTGCGCCTCCAGCTTCCCCAATGCATTCGCGATTATATTTATATTAAATTATAAACCCCCTTCTGACTCATAACCCCCCCCCCACCCAAAAAAAAAAAAATTATATATATACGACACCTTTTAATGTCATTCTGGCAAATGAAAAAAACAAATCTGATTTTACTAGACACTCAGAATAGTTTGAAGATGAGTTAACCAATCCGCCGTAATTTTTACTAGCGTGCGGACTAGCAGACTACTGCAAATTTCGCACCCTGGTTTTGGTTGAATACATTTTTAAGTTAATAAAAAAATAAATAAATACTGTAGCCTCAGTTTCACGGCTTGTGTTTATCTGGGAATGAAGTGTTTAACTCTGCCGAGTGCTGGATGTCAAGACAACTGGCCTGCGCTGTGACAGTTTCCTACCCTCACTAACTGCTTTAACAATCAACTTGACACTAACTCTAGACTTCCACATTCTTGATTTTTCCCAGTACCTGATGCTACACCTGAAACACATTCCACGACCCATGGGATGCCGATAATGAATCCATCAACCGCGCATGGCGTTCCCATGAGCACCTCGTCACGTAAGTCTGTTTCTTGAGATAAATCCAAAATTGACCACTAAATTCCACTGGGTTGCTAGGGCATGCACAATATATTTCTTTGTGATACAATATCTTAATATTAAATTATAAACCCCCTTCTGACTCATTACTAACCCCCCCAAGTATATTGATATTTAAGATCATTCTGGCAAATAAAAAACGAAACAATTTTACTAGAGGCTCAGAATAGTTAGAAGACGAATTGACTAGTCTGCCATTATTATTACGAGTGTGTGGACTAGCAGAGTAAAGCATATCTCTAACCCTTGTTTTGGTTGAATAAATCTTTAAAAAAAAAAAAAAAAAACTAAATGAATACTGTAGCCTTAGTATCGCTGCTTGTGTTTGTCTGGGAAAAGTGTTTAACTCTCCTGAATGCTGCATGTCAAAACTACTGGCCTGCGCTGTGACTGTATCCTACTCTCACTAACTGCTTTAACAATCAACTTGACACTAACTCTAGACTTACATTTTCTTGATTTTCCCCAGAACATGGTCCTGCACCTGAAACACATTCCACGACCCATGGGATGCCTATAATGAATCCATCAACCGCGCACAATGTTCCCATGAGCACTTCGTCACGTAAGTCTGTTTCTTGAGATGAATCCAAAATTGGCTGCTAAATTCCACCAGGTTGTTAGGACATGCGCAATGTAGGGGAAGCCGGGGCACAATGAATCAAGAAGCACTGTGAATCAGGAGTATTTCTGGAAAATTGACAAAAGCAATCACCGGTATGACATCATCATTTTTTGCGTTTGGAGAATACCCATCCAAGAAAGTTTAATTAATTTGTTTGGACTATCTACAGACAGAAAAACAAGTTCAAGTACGTTTTTATACACGTAAAATAAATTTCCATGCTTTCTGATCGTGTGCCGTATCTTACAGATCATCTGAAAGCAATGAATCCATTATGATGCAGGATTTAGAGCACATATTTGACACAATACCGAATGGGTGTTTTCTTAAAACCAAAGCAACATGTGACCTTGGGTGACAGTTTAAGGTAATAAAAGCACATGGGGTACAGTGAATCAGGAGATAGTGAATCATTGGAAAGGTGAGTCACTGTACCCCAGTTCGATTCATTAACACAAGGGCCCAGATTCTGTTTGAAAAAAGAATAACATGGGGATTGGCAGATATTGTGATGTTCAGTACAACTATAGTCAGTTCTGGGACTGTGCAGTATGTGGAAATCATGAGGAAATCATGAGGTCCAGTGGATATCATAGGTGTTGTTGGCCTGACTCCCCCTTAAAGGACTGAACAATCGGCAGAACAAACATGACTTTCAAATTAGGTATTGGCATTAACTTTTGAAATTAAGTGTTTTGGACTTCATGTCCCGTTGTAAATCGTTCTTGAAAGTCTTAATTGATGATTGAGCGATTAGAAAGTATCTTTCAGCCTAAGTGCGCATTCATGAAGTCCACTGGAAAAATTAGATGTTGTTGGTCAGACACTGATCTTCAAGCATTGGACAATCAGCAGTACAAACATGACTTGTGAATATGAGTATTGGCATTTGACTTTTGAATTTTAGGGTTTTGGATTCCGTGTCCTGTTGTGAATCACTGAATGATTAGAAAGGATCTGTCATTCGGCTTAAATGGCATTTATTTACTTTAAAGGAGAAATAAAAGTTGATCAAAGCAAATTTAGTGGTGTTCCCTTCACGTTAATGGAGTGATTCATTGTGCCCTGAAAGCCGATTCACTCTTCACCAGAACTGAGGCACAGTGAATCACTCAAAATCTGTTTTTCTGAATCCTCTCATCAAAGTTAAGCGAGAGATAGCGAAGATCTGCTGCCTTGTATTGATGCAGAACCCTGCCCTTTATCAGAACTAGGATGATATGGAATTATTATCACTCCCAGGGCAGAAAAGAATAAAAAAAAAAAAAGAACTTTTCTAATTCACTGTGCCCTGGCTTCCCCTATGCATTCACGACATGAAATCTTCATGTAAATTTATAAACCCCCTTCTGACTCATAACCCCTGCCCAAAAAAGAAAAAAAAAAAAAAAAAAAAAAAAAAATATATAAATAAATAAAAAAATATAAATATATATATATATACACACACACCCCCTTTAATATCATTCTGGCAAATAATAAAAAACCAAAAATCCATTTTACTACACGGTCAGAGTAGTTTACCAGTCCGCCGTAATTTTTACGAGCGTGCAGACTAGCAGACTATCGCGAATTTCGAACCCTGGTTTTGGTTAAATAAATCTTTAAGAAAATAAAAAAATAAATAAATACTGTAGCCTCAGTCTCACTGCTTGTGTTTATCTGGGAATGAAGTTTTTAACTCTGCCGAGTGCTGGATGTCAAGACAACTGGCCTGCGCTGTGACAGTTTCCTACTCTCACTAACTGCTTTAACAATCAACTTGACACTAACTCTAGACTTCCACATTCTTGATTTTTCCCAGAACCTGATGCTACACCTGAAACACATTCCACGACCCATGGGATGCCGATAATGAATCCATCAACCGCGCATGGCGTTCCCATGAGCACCTCGTCACGTAAGTCTGTTTCTTGAGATGAATCCAAAATTGGCCACTAAATTCCACTGGGTTGCTAGGGCATGCACAATATATGCGTTTGTGATATAATATCTTAATATTAAATTATAAACCCCCTTCTGACTCATGACTAGCCCCCCCAAGTATATTGATATTTAAGATCATTCTGGCAGATAAAAAACGAAACAATTTTACTAGAGGCTCAGACTAGTTTGAAGACGAGTTTACTTGTCTGCCATAATTATTATGAGTGTGTGGACTAGCAAAGTAAAGCATATTTCAAACCCTTGTTTTGGTTGAATAAATCTTTAAAAAAAAAAGAAAATAAATAAATACTGTAGCCTCAGTCTCGCTGTTTTTGTTTGTCTGGGAATAAAGTGTTTAACTCGCCTGAGTGCTGGATGTCAAGACAACTGGCCTGCGCTGTGACAGTTTCGTACTCTCACTAACTGCTTTAACAATCAACTTGACACTAACTCTAGACTTCCACATTCTTGATTTTTCCCAGAAACTGATGCTACACCTGAAACACATTCCACGACCCATGGGATGCCGATAATGAATCCATCAACCGCGCATGGCGTTCCCATGAGCACCTCGTCACGTAAGTCTGTTTCTTGAGATGAATCCAAAATTGGCCACTAAATTCCACTGGGTTGCTAGGGCATGCACAATATATGCGTTTGTGATATAATATCTTAATATTAAATTATAAACCCCCTTCTGACTCATGACTAGCCCCCCCAAGTATATTGATATTTAAGATCATTCTGGCAGATAAAAAACGAAACAATTTTACTAGAGGCTCAGACTAGTTTGAAGACGAGTTTACTTGTCTGCCATAATTATTATGAGTGTGTGGACTAGCAAAGTAAAGCATATTTCAAACCCTTGTTTTGGTTGAATAAATCTTTAAAAAAAAAAGAAAATAAATAAATACTGTAGCCTCAGTCTCGCTGTTTTTGTTTGTCTGGGAATAAAGTGTTTAACTCGCCTGAGTGCTGGATGTCAAGACAACTGGCCTGCGCTGTGACAGTTTCGTACTCTCACTAACTGCTTTAACAATCAACTTGACACTAACTCTAGACTTCCACATTCTTGATTTTTCCCAGAACCTGATGCTACACCTGAAACACATTCCACGACCCATGGGATGCCGATAATGAATCCATCAACCGCGCATGGCGTTCCCATGAGCACCTCGTCACGTAAGTCTGTTTCTTGAGATTAAATCCAAAATTGACCACTAAATTCCACTGGGTTGCTAGGGCATGCACAATATATTTCTTTGTGATACAATATCTTAATATTAAATTATAAACCCCCTTCTGACTCATAACTAACCCCCCCCAAGTATGTTGACACCCCCTTTTAAGATCATTCTGGCAAATAAAAAACGAAACAATTTTACTAGAGGCTCAGAATAGTTAGAAGACGAATTGACTAGTCTGCCATTATTATTACGAGTGTGTGGACTAGCAGAGTAAAGCATATCTCTAACCCTTGTTTTGGTTGAATAAATCTTTAAAAAAAAAAAAAAAACTAAATGAATACTGTAGCCTTAGTATCGCTGCTTGTGTTTGTCTGGGAAAAGTGTTTAACTCTCCTGAATGCTGCATGTCAAAACTACTGGCCTGCGCTGTGACTGTATCCTACTCTCACTAACTGCTTTAACAATCAACTTGACACTAACTCTAGACTTACATTTTCTTGATTTTCCCCAGAACATGGTCCTGCACCTGAAACACATTCCACGACCCATGGGATGCCTATAATGAATCCATCAACCGCGCACAATGTTCCCATGAGCACTTCGTCACGTAAGTCTGTTTCTTGAGATGAATCCAAAATTGGCTGCTAAATTCCACCAGGTTGTTAGGACATGCGCAATGTAGGTGAAGCCGGGGCACAATGAATCAAGAAGCACTGTGAATCAGGAGTATTTCTGGAAAATTGACAAAAGCAATCACCGGTATGACATCATCATTTTTTGCGTTTGGAGAATACCCATCCAAGAAAGTTTAATTAATTTGTTTGGACTATCTACAGACAGAAAAACAAGTTCAAGTACGTTTTTATACACGTAAAATAAATTTCCATGCTTTCTGATCGTGTGCCGTATCTTACAGATCATCTGAAAGCAATGAATCCATTATGATGCAGGATTTAGAGCACATATTTGACACAATACCGAATGGGTGTTTTCTTAAAACCAAAGCAACATGTGACCTTGGGTGACAGTTTAAGGTAATAAAAGCACATGGGGTACAGTGAATCAGGAGACAGTGAATCATTGGAAAGGTGAGTCACTGTACCCCAGTTCAATTCATTAACACAAGGGCCCAGATTCTGTTTGAAAAAAGAATAACATGGGGATTGGCAGATATTGTGATGTTCAGTACAACTATAGTCAGTTCTGGGACTGTGCAGAATGTGGAAATCATGAGGAAATCATGAGGTCCAGTGGATATCATAGGTGTTGTTGGCCTGACTCCCCCTTAAAGGACTGAACAATCGGCAGAACAAACATGACTTTCAAATTAGGTATTGGCATCAACTTTTGAAATTAAGTGTTTTGGACTCTATGTCCCGTTGTAAATCGTTCTTAAAAGTCTTAATTGATGATTGAGCGATTAGAAAGTATCTTTCAGCCTAAGTGCGCATTCATGAAGTCCACTGGAAAAATTAGATGTTGTTGGTCAGACACTGATCTTCAAGCATTGGACAATCAGCAGTACAAACATGACTTGTGAATATGAGTATTGGCATTTGACTTTTGAATTTAAGGGTTTTGGATTCCGTGTCCTGTTGTGAATCACTGAATGATTAGAAAGGATCTTTCATTCGGCTTAAATGGCATTTATTTACTTTAAAGGAGAAATAAAAGTTGATCAAAGCAAATTTAGTGGTGTTCCCTTCACGTTAATGGAGTGATTCATTGTGCCCTGAAAGCCAATTCACTCTTCACCAGAACTGAGGCACAGTGAATCACTCAAAATCTGTTTTTCTGAATCCTCTCATCAAAGTTAAGCGAGAGATAGCGAAGATCTGCTGCCTTGTATTGATGCAGAACCCTGCCCTTTATCAGAACTAGGATGATATGGAATTATTATCACTCCCAGGGCAGAAAAGAATTTAAAAAAAAAGAACTTTTCTAATTCACTGTGCCCTGGCTTCCCCTATGCATTCACGACATGAAATCTTCATGTAAAATTATAAACCCCCTTCTGACTCATAACCCCTGCCCAAAAAAAAAAAAAAATATATATACACACACACCCCCTTTAATATCATTCTGGCAAATAATAAAAAACCAAAAATCCATTTTACTACACGGTCAGAGTAGTTTACCAGTCCGCCGTAATTTTTACGAGCGTGCAGACTAGCAGACTATCGCGAATTTCGAACCCTGGTTTTGGTTAAATAAATCTTTAAGAAAATAAAAAAATAAATAAATACTGTAGCCTCAGTCTCACTGCTTGTGTTTATCTGGGAATGAAGTTTTTAACACTGCCGAGTGCTGGATGTCAAGACAACTGGCCTGCGCTGTGACAGTTTCCTACTCTCACTAACTGCTTTAACAATCAACTTGACACTAACTCTAGACTTCCACATTCTTGATTTTTCCCAGAACCTGATGCTACACCTGAAACACATTCCACGACCCATGGGATGCCGATAATGAATCCATCAACCGCGCATGGCGTTCCCATGAGCACCTCGTCACGTAAGTCTGTTTCTTGAGATGAATCCAAAATTGGCCACTAAATTCCACTGGGTTGCTAGAGCATGCACAATATATGCATTCGTGATACATATCTTAATATTAAATTATAAACCCCCTTCTGACTCATAACTAACCCCCCCCTCCAAGTATATTGACACCTCCTTTTAAGATCATTCTGGCAAATAAAAAAACTAAACCAATTTTACTAGAGGCCATAATTATTACGAGTGTGTGGACTAGCAGAGTAAAGCATATTTCGAACCCTTGTTTTGGTTGAATTAAAAAAAAAAAAAAAAAAAAAACTAAATAAATACTGTAGCCTCAGTCTCGCTGCTTGTGTTTGTCTGGGAAAAAAGTGTTTAACTCTCCTGAGTGCTGGATGTCAAAACAACTGGCCTGCACTGTGACTGTTTCCTCCTCTCACTAACTACTTTCACAATCAACAGCAGTTACAGCAACTTACATAGTTTGTCCATTCACAGTCAATGGTTCCAACTATGAAAGTTAGCATCTGTGATTTCGGGAAACGCACCCCTGAGCAATGTCACGTTACGCAACAGCAAGTCAGCTATTTTGCCAACATTTTTGAGTTGAAATCAATAGTATTACTTCCCTGTTAAATAACAACTGTTTTAGACATATGACATTGCATTTTTTTCGTTCCGCTCATACTTACATCAGGGTGCAGTCTGCAGTGGTCAGAATTCCATTTCCAGAGAGAAATGATTGTGTACACGCACCCCAGGTCGGAGTTACACGGGGTGCGGGCCCTTGTCATGGACACCTCGGTTACCAGCGCGTTCATGAGCCCCACACTACGCATGTGTGAGCAAAAAGTCTCACAGCACATGTCTGCGTCAGTCCAGAAGCTTGGCCCCCATGAATGGGCAGCCATTTTCCAATTGTGCATCCTGTGAAATATAAAACATCCTTGGTTTTACCAGGCTACTGCAAGGTATGCTTAGATTAGAAAAGCTGTTGAGATGGTTCCTTAGAGTTACGTTTCTGTCCCCAGCTGGCGAGTTTGGCATAATTATCTGATGCACAATGTTTTCATTGACCAGTATATGTTGACTTCAGCACGAAAGTCTTGCTTTCCTCTTGCGGTGAGAGTAACAAAGTGCATTTGTCAGTCATTCTGTAAGGCACATTGCCTGGTGTAGGGTGGCTTGTTGCTCATTTCAATAAAATTTCTGGGTAGTCTGGTACTTGTTTTGATAAAACTTGCAGGGCATTGTGTTCATTTTATTTATTTTAACTGGGGCAGCAGTAATGATATATGGTTTGAGGGGATTACCCTTTACTTGCAGAACTAGTCTGGCAGCTTTCCCCTGACTACTTATGGTTTAAACTTAAAATTAACAATATTCGGGGTGGTCAAAGAACATTTAAATAAGTCCACTGATGCACGAATGTAGCAACACACAACTCTTCATGAAACTCTCAGTTTTTTAGCATACTTAAAACTGATTTTTCTTTGACTGCCCTAGGATGAGTAGTAAGTTTATTTGTGCGAAATTGAGCATATTACTGTTTCTCTAATAAAAGATCTATCAGTTCCAGCTTGATTGATCACAGGACTACACCTTAACCACTTCCAAATGAAAAATTAACTTGATGTTTTCCAACGATGTATAATAATTGCAAGTCTCTTTCAGAATTTCTTTGTGCAGCATTCTGGCAAATGTTAAAATAATTTTTGAAAATAAGAATGCCATCTCTTTCATGTAGCCAGTGCCCGGGTGAGATTGATGGATGGAGAACATATATGCTCTGGCAGAGTGGAGGTCTTCCATGATGGTCAGTGGGGATCAGTGTGTGATGACTTGGCCATGAATGCCGCTGACGTGGTGTGTAGAGAGATGGGCTGTGGCAGAGCTCTTTCAGCTCCAGGACATGCTGTCTTCGGTCAGGGCAGTGGGCCCATCTTGTTGGGTGATGTGAGCTGTGTTGGCACTGAATCCTCCCTGACACAGTGCCAGCACCCTGGCTATGGGATACACGACTGCAGTCACCGTAGAGATGCTAGTGTGATATGCTCAAGTAAGAAATCCCTTGTTTTCATCATTTCCTTTTGTTTGTCTATGCCAACTATCCTCAAGCTAAAATATCCATATCTGATACCTTTTCATTGTGGTATTTTTGAAGTGGTGTCAATCGACTAAGAATTCTGTTTCTACAACCCTAGATTTTACTTGTCATGAGTGCAGTCATATGTGATGATCCCAGCGAGTGATAACACTGAGACAGAAACTAGCATGCCACTGAAAATGAACAAGTGTCCTGAAGTACCTTGTGGTCTGCATTACGGGACCCATCGCACACTGCAGGGTGCAACATGAAAATTGTTCATTGTGGAATGCAGGAGAGTGAGGGAAATCTGTATATGCGGCAGCACTAGAAAAGGATGACTTGCGAAGTCGTGAGTCATGAAAATATAAGTTTGTTGCTCAAACCTTATAAATATATTTTTTTCACCAAGCCCCATTGATGTTGGAGAGTGAGTAGCTACTTAAATTAACCACGTTTTATCACATTATAATCCACAGGAGGCTCCAGCATCTGCTGATGCATACTTTAGCAGAGCTGAAGCCCCCACCGGTTGGTTCCCGAAAGATCATTATCAAGGTTACATTGGACAATATAGCTTATTGACATTATCTGTTGTTGGGGTATTCTGCCCTGTCCTCCAATGGCATTTATAGAATTTCAGTTCTCAGGTGCCTCAATGTTTTACAGATTGGAGCCAGTGTTAGAAAGCCACAGTCGCTGAGTTCCAGTCATCCACAAAAAATATTATTGCAGTGACATAATTGGTGTGAATGCTGACAGCATTCACGCTATTGTTTTTCATGTCGGCCATTTTCTTGTACTTATTATTATTATTATTATTACTTCTTCTGCCGTTCTACCCTATTTCTACCCTATTAAACTAGTCCTACGTACTTTGTGCCATTTCAATAATTCATATATCAAAACGTGTGACTTTTTCTGGACATTATTGAAATTATTCTTCTCTTTCATACTATTTATACTTTCTAAAATTTTTCACTTTTTCTTATATTTTTTGTCCCATAGGAAACAATGACACTGATTTCTTAAAATGTAGCTATTTTCAGCTATTTTTTTACTCTGTCATTCAAACGGTAAAATTTTAACCTACGCTTGGATAATTTATTTACCATTGAACATTTTTGTAACTTCTATCATTTTACAATTATAATTTTTTTTTATTTTTTTACAATTAATTTGGGGATCTTCCAGTGTGAAGACATCACGTGTCACGTGTTAGAGTGGCGACCAGCTGCAAAACCGTCAAGCAGCCTTCTCTTAAACTTGCCCTAACTTCCACAGTTTTCACTCTGCATAAATGCTTTCATATCCAAGTTGTAGCAAAAGTCGTGCTGGTCACGAAAATGTAGCTATAGAACCAAATGGACAAACGGATTTGGCTGTATGAGCTGAAAAGTGACGGGACCACTCACCAAAGCTCCATTAACTCCAATGTTAATTGCGACAAGAACATGCAGGTTGCAAAGGCTAAATGCACAGTTTTCTAACTTGCTTGTGTTTCCATATTTTTGGCACTATGAACACAATATTGACATATATTGCTCTGCTGATTCTCCTCTTTCGTATGATACATCCATTTCCTAGATTGGACTTACCATTTTGGAGTTAAAAGTTGTCTGAGTCAATCTGAACGAAACGCCGGTGCTAAAATCTCCATTGGACTACATGACTCAGCCAACCTCAGATATCTTAGATATGGATCATGTGCGGTTTGATTCTGCCCTCTGCTGGCCTTTTTCCATACCTCAACACTGTCATTTTTAAGAGACAAAGATACAGACGACTCTAAAAGAATAACTCAGTGAAAGAATTTCCTGTATAGTAGTTAATACAGTTGCTGAAACCAGCTCCAGGACACAAAATCTTTGTGTACTTCATTTGAAAATGCGGTGGCCGTGTCCAATCCTGCCAATCATTTTTAATGTTTCCAGCTAGGATTGGTTAAAATCATCTGTTCAGAGCATTCATATCCTCTAGAATAGGCTGACGCAATCTTGGTCATTTTTACATAATTAGCGCTAGGCCAGTGAAGAGTAAAAAATTAACTGTCTCGAGACACTCCTTCAGAAGTCCAGCACAAGGTCACCAATTGACTGTACACAAATTAGTTTCTGTTGGTGTCCAGAACTCTAGTGGGGAAAAAACATTTCACCTCCAGTGAAAGCACAATGGCCCTCATTTATCAAATTTGCGTAGGATCTGGTGTAGATTCTGGTTTAAATATCAATGTTCGCAAGGTGTCACATCTGATTCACTAGCAGTGTGTACGTCACTGATTTCGGTGTAGAACTGGCATTGCGTTGATAAATCTGGCGGCTGAAACCATCATAATCTACATGACACGCCATAAATTCATGCTCCGGGAGGCATAGTCCTGCCCACTTTACGACACGGACTCTTGAAAGACGGCAAAGAAGAAAGAACTTCACTGGGGTGGAAATATAAATTATCACATCCGAGGTGGAGAAAAACAAAATTATTTTATTTGGGAGCCTTAAGAGTGGCCTAAAGGGGGCCCAGAAGGTAGCAGTTTGGAAAACTATTGCTGCTGCAGTAAACACCAGACGTGGAAAACCGAAATGCAGCGGGCGTTTGATTTAATTCATTAATAAATCAAAGTGACTATTCGCACTTATTTAAGTGCGTCCAAGCACAAAAGTTGATCGAAATTTCCGTTAGATGCACTTATAAGTGTGGCGAAGGTGCACATTTCTCCATTGCCCACACTTAAGTGTATCCAAAGCTATTTTTTTTTTTTCTTGGCCAAACTTATTTTAAGCGGTACTTTCTATAAGCGGCCCTGGAATGGTCATCAACTTGCACACATATAAGTGTGGCCAAGAAAAAAATTCAGCATTGGCCACACGTGTAAGTGGGAATAACATCCACCTTAATAAATTCAATTAATAGATCCATGATATTTCAGGTTATATAGTCTACATAATTGACAATCCAAATGCGTACATGTAGGTTAAAAGAAGTGGTCCGATTTTAAGATCGCCACCAAAAAACGGGTTCCTGTGCTTAGGCGCGGCAGCGCACAGACCGGTGGAGGCCAATCAGGCTCAAACCTCCAGCTGTCACCGTTCGAATAGCGCGTGGCAACACTGATAGGTGGGGAGTCCCCACCGCCTCGATCGGAGCTGCATCCAGGTTCTTGTTATAATACAGTCTGCAGGGATCACTCTTCATTGTACTTTTATTAGTTTTACTCCATGACATGTTTTGTGTGGCACCCAATAAAGAGCAGCCACTTGTCACTTTCCTGGAGAGCTTCTCTGTGCTGAAAGTTCCTCACACGTTGAACAGAAGCTTATTCCAATAACAATAGAAGATCTGCCATTGTCAAAATGTGATCACAGCCAAAGTGTCCATAGGCCTATATATATTGAGTAACAAAAGAAACTCAAGTTAGCAAGTAAGTCAATGTACTCTTATGGTTCCTCAGTCAAAGGGACCGCAAAATAAAGAAAAGTTTCATGAAAAAGGTGTAAATGCGCATGCGCTCACAATAAACTTGCTTTTTAAAAATAATTACGTGCAAACTTATTTTCCAGTCTGCCTTTTATTAACTTGGGTTTCTTTTGTTGTTCAGTATATATCTGACTGGATGAGCATCTGACATACCACATTGCATAGCTGCCAAGCCACGCATTGCGCTTAATCAAATTGATTGTAATTGTCAGCCGTCTGGCCTGACAAGCAGGTTGTCTCAAAATATAAGTTTAATTTCTCAGCACAGGTGTCTTATTTATTTATTTATTTAGCCTATTTATCTATTTTATCTATTTATTCATTTTACTAATGAGAGCAACAACAGCATGATGTCCACATTGCTGCATATGGTGTATTACTCATTTTGACAGCTGCACTCATTCCTGCATGTTGTTCGCTGGTTTCAAATTTGCGTACACCTGGCGTGAGATTTTTGCGGACCGTTTGTTCACGTTCAGATTGATAAATGCCGATCCTTGTGGGAGATTTGGCATTCACCCATTTTTTTGGTGTACGCACGTTTGATAAATGAAGGCCATTGAGTGCGGGAAAACAAAGGTCTTTTTACTGGGTGCGTCCAAGACAACACGTTACAGTTGAAATGGCAAAGAAGAAAAAACAATTGCTCGAGATCCTCTAGCCACTCTGATCTGCTTTTGATTTGCCAAAATAGCCTGGCACCTTAAAGAAAAAGGCCAGCAATACAACATAAGAAGTGAAATTTCCAGTGTGACATTGGGCCCTGTGAGAGTGACAATATTGTGAATGCAGAGTGATCCAGTGGTGGAGAAATATCTTTGGAAACTTCTTAGAGTTGGCAGGATCCACTCACTTTAAGGCATTAGTATCGTCAACATGAACCCATTCACTTTGCTGAACTAGGCCTATCCCGTTGGAGGTGACGGCTTGGGGTATATCCCTGAACGCCCCAAATCCTCCAATTCCCCAATCCTCAAATAGACCCAATACAATTTAAAGCCCCTCAGGTCATGACCTTTCATTTGAACTTAATTTCAGGTCAATCGGACAAATGGTTCTGAAGATATGGCCAAAATGGTAATCTTCCATCACAAAGCGCCACCTGGTGGCAAAATATTGAACCATACAGGTATGATGTCATCATGTGACACGTCGGGAGGTCATGACCTCGCAGTTGCACATAGTTTCATATCAATTGGACAAATGGTTCCAAAGATATGGCAAAAATGGTGAATTTTATGTGACAAAGCGCCACCTTGTGTCAAAATTTTGAAACACACAGGTATAATGTCATCGTGGGATACATTCTCAGGTCATGACTTTTCATTTGCGCTTGATTTGAGGTCAATTGGACAAATATTTCCAGAGATATGATAAAAACAGTGATTTTTCAGTTTTTGGCCCCTGGTGGCCAATCTAGAAATTGTCCAAAATTGAATCAGTTCTTTCTCTTTATGATACTTACTTATATCCAAAACATGAAATTTCTAATTGAAATATTACTGAAGTTATCGCGTTAACACACAAGGCGGCTCGGCAGCGGCGATCGGACCTAAAACATAATATCCCCGAAACGCCGTTCGGGGATTTAATTAGAAGTCAACCAATTAATACATCTTTGTAATAGCCTAAGAACAATATAGGATGACTGGGCGATGAAACTGTTCAGATTTGTGTTTGCAATGTTTACTGTTCTAAAACCTGTAGGCTATATATTGCGTTCAATACTGACTGAAAAAAATTGGTACTACATTAGATAGAATTCAGAGGAAGTTTAGATCTCATCTCTAATTAATTACTCAATTACTGTCATCCATGCAATCTCTCATTAAAACCTTTCTCTCTGTCACTCTGTCTTAATCATCAGCAATGTATTTGTATCTAACCAATTAATCAATAAATTTTGTGCAATCCTTAACTGGGAACAGGTTGAGAGTTATCCGGTAGTAAAGGGTGACGTCTCCAGTTGTATACAGAGTTTTACTTTTATTAAAGGAAACTTAAACAGTGGATGGCATAATTCGGCACAACCATATTAAAAAAAATCATAACAATGCAGAAATAGTCACATTAACCAATGGTTTGCACTTCGACAAGCCTCGGTAAGATATCTGTCATCCGCATGGGAGAGCGGTAGGGCCCAATCATGCAAGCAGTCAAAATAGCCACTCGCACAACTTTGCTTGCTTTGGCATTTCTGATTTGCAGATGTTTATGGAGAAATATGCCTGAAATTAGTAGTTGGCCAGTTTCTTAAACAAAGGCTATATGCTTTCAGACAGAGTATGATATCAACATCTGTCATCTTGTCTTGTAACAAATAACGGGAGACAAAGAAAATGGACAATTGGACAAAAAAAAAAACATAAATTGAGCGCACATTTACTTGCAGTGAAAAAATAATGTTTTCACAATAAAGGGGCCATTGATTTGAATGGAAAATTAAGTATTTTTGACTTAAACTGGAGACAACCAAGGTTGTTCCAGTGAGTGACTCACCTGAAAGAGACAAAAAAGGGCCTGAAAATATTTAAAGGGCAGGAATGGAACATGATCTTGCAGAAACAGGCAGGTGAGAAATTTGAACTCTTTCCCATGCAGTCCTCTACTTTTAAATTTAGGTTTGGTATTTTATTCGATATTTCATTCGATATTTCAAGGTCAGATTACAACAATAGATGACTCAAAACATTCTTCTTTCTGTAATAAGATTGTATTATAGAGTATGAAAATAAGCCATTGCTGTTTTTGCTGTCATAGTTCCTTTTTTTAAAGGAGCTCTGGTACTTGTAAAGTATATACAAAAAACAAACAAAAAAAAAAAAAACATGAAGCATAGACACGTCAAATTGTAAGAAAGATTTACAATATGGGAAAGCAACTCCCATATTGTGTTTGAAAAGAAAATGTGCTCTCATTTAAAGTACAAAACCCAAAACCAGTGAAGTTGGCACGTTGTGTAAATGGTAAATAAAAACAGAATACAATGGTTTGCAAATCCTTTTCAACCTATATTCAATTGAATACACTGCAAAGACAAGTTACTTAATGTTCGAACAGGTAAACTTTGTAATTTTTTGCAAATATTAGCTCATTTGGAATTTGATGCCTGCAACATGTTTCAAAAAAGCTGGCACAAATGGCAAAAAAGACAGAGAGTTGAGAAATGTTCATCAAACACTTATTTGGAACATCCCACATGTGAACGGGCTAATTGGGAACAGGTGGGTGCGATGATTGGGTATAAAAGCAGCTTCCCTGAAATGCTCAGTCATTCGCAAACAAGGATGGGGCGAGGGTCACTTAGTGAACAAATGCGTGAGCTGATTGTCGAACAGTTTAAAAACAACATTCCTCAATGAGCTATTGCAAGAAATTTAGGGATTTCATCATCTACGGTCCGTAATATCGTCAAAAGGTTCAGAGAATCTGGAGAAATCACTGCACGTAAGCGACAAGGCCGAAAACCAACATTGAATGCCCGTGTCCTTCGATCCCTCAGGTGGTACTGCATCAAAAACCGACATCAGTGTGTAAAGGACATCACCAGATGGGCTCAGGAACACTTCAGAAAACCACTGCCAGTAACTACAGTTCGTCGCTACATCTGCAAGTGCAAGTTAAAACTCTACAATGCAAAGCAAAAGCCATTTATCAACAGCACCCAGAAACGTCGCCGGCTTCGCTGGGCCCAAGCTCATCTAAGATGGACTGATGCAAAGTGGATAAGTGTTCTGTGGTCTGACGAGTCCACATTTCAAATTATATTTGGAAACTGTGGACGTGGTGTCCTCCGGACCAAAGAGGAAAAGAACTATCCGGACTGTTATAGGCGCAAAGTTCAAAAGCCAGCATCTGTGATGGTATGGGGGTGTATTAGTGCCCAAGGCATGGGCAAATTACACATATGCGAAGGCCCCATTAATGCTGAAAGGTGCATACAGGTTTTGGAGCAACATATGTTGCCATCCAAGCAACGTCTTTTTCATGGACGCCCCTGCTTATTTCAGCAAGACAATGCCAAGCCACATTCTGCAGGTGTTACAACAGCATGGCTCCGTAGTAAAAGAGTACTGGTACTAGACTAGCCTGCCTGTAGTCCAGACCTGTCTCCAATTGAAAATGTGTGGCGCATTATGAAGCGTAAAGTACGACAACGGAGACCCCGGACTGTTGAACAACTTAAGCTGTACATCAAGCTAGAATGGGAAAGAGTTCCACCTGAAAAGCTTCAAAAATTGGTCTCCTGAGTTCACAAACGTTTGCTGAGTGTCGTTAAATGGAAAGGCGATGTAACACAGTGGTACAAAGGCCCCTGTGCCAACTTTCTTGCAATGTGTTGCTGCCTTTAAATTCAAAGTTAATGATTATTTGCAACAAAAAAAAAGTTTCTCAGTTTGAACATTAAGCATCTAGTCTTCAAGTATCAACTAATGAACAAGCAGGGCCAGGAGCAACGTACCTCACCCCAACAAGCATTTCAGTGCTTGTGTGTTGACTCACATTTAACAAAAAATAAACACTGAACTTTTCTTATTTCCTTACTGCACCGACTGGCAGGTATTTTTGTGCGGAGAAATTATGTTCCATGGCTTAGAATGAGAAAACCCTGTGGCCATGGCAACTGAAAGTTAATGACCTTAGTCTCTCCATATTTGAAAAACTATGTGATAGCTGTGAATGATGCTGCTCATAAAGGTTTAACATAATTGGATGAAATCTATGGACATTTGTAATTTGTAAGTTACTAACAAACAAACAAATGAATGAAAAAACATGAGGAACAAAAAATTATACCTCCTCCAGACCTTCTGATAATATTGCTAAAGTTCTGCCCATCACCAAAGGATGCAAATATACAATGATAATTAACAAGAATGTGTTTTACACAGAGGTCAGACTGGTGGATGGCGATGATCAGTGCACTGGCAGAGTGGAGGTCCTCCATGATGGCCAGTGGGGAACAGTGTGTCATGACGCTTGGAACACCACAAATGCTGACGTGGTGTGTAGAGAAGTGGGCTGTGGCACAGCTCTGGATGGTCGTGACTTGCTCCCTGGATCTTCAAGTGTACCCATCTGGCTGAATGAAGTGACTTGTTCTGGAGACGAACTCTCCCTGACACAGTGCCAGCACCCCGGCTATGGGAAACACAACTGTCATCACTATGACGATGTTACTGTGAGGTGTACAGGTAGGGAATCTTATTTTATTTCCTATTGTTTTTCTCAGTGTTTTTTTTTTTTTTTAATACCCCGCTAGCTGAATGCTGAAAGGGATTATGATAAGGTGCTGCCGTCTTTCTGTCTGTCAAATGGGTGCCTTCGTCCACCACAGAGCAAGAGGGTCGCGAGGCTCACACCTGGGCCACTTGAAGCATGCTGGCTCATTCCCAGCCCATTGGGGAGCTTGTGTTGCTCAGCTCATGCTCGCCTGAGTCGTATCCAGGCACCTCTGGCACTCATTCTCCCTCTACAGCCCCATGTCACTCATAGTAGGCTGAGTGGATACAAAATACTTTGACATCGTCATTAACAAATATGCTTTTTATCACTTTGTCTCAAGTGCTTTTAAATTTTATATGACTAAATTAATTAAATGCTCACAAGTGCAAGCACACATTTTTAGAATAGAGTTTGCATGTTCTTCTTGTGTTCATCATGTAAATAGCATACTCCAGTTTCTTCTCATTGCTCAAAAACATGCACGCTAGGTGAACTGGTATGAGTGTGTGACGATGGTGTGTGAACCCTACGACAGACTGGAGAGCTGCCTAGGCTGTGTTCCTGCCTTTCGCCCACAGTTGGCCATCTTTTTTCTCATATTCGTGTGTGTATGTTCATATATATATATATATATATATATATATATATATATATATATATATATATGCCCACACTGGCCACTTCATTAGGTACGCCTTGCTAGTGGGCTTTTGGGCTTTGTTATAAAAATGCATACGCAAAACTAAAAAGAGTGCCTGTAGCCATCAGGGCAAAATAGTCACAAAATCAATTAAAAAAAAAACCTTTCATAGAATGGAAAAATGTATTTTCACTTAAAAATTTTGCATAGAATGGAATGGCATTGTTAGTCAATTGTGTAGAAAAATCAACTTTACATTCCATTCTTGTTGCATTCAACAGAATATATCCATTATAAAAAGTAAAGCTGACTAGCAAATCAACAAGGATAAGAGCTTCCAAAAGTTTGTTTAGCTTGATAAGTTTTAGCTTTCTTCGGAGAGATAACTTGGGCTAATAGATACATTTTTCATTTGCAAATCAAAACCGTTCACCAATTGCTTTACTTAGCTAGCTAATAGGACCGCTTAAGGTCCTGTTAGGGGTTGAGCAACGTTATAATGAACTATTTAAGCCAAATTGATTGGTCTTTATCTGCATCACTAACCATGGTCAAGTATTTTTTTCCTGACCTTGTGATGATTTTTATTATTCGATTCCAGGGGCATTTGCACCTGGCCCTCTGTCTGTCAGTCTGTTTCTTTGTCTACTGCGGAAAAAGAAATTTAACCTGCAATATTTTAACCTGCCACCGGCATCAGTGTTTCACGAACACTGCTTTGTTTTGCATCAGTCAGTCCCTTTGCCCGTCTGTCTGTCTGTCTGTCTGTCTGCCTGTCTGTCTGCAGCGGGGGGGACTTTAACCTGCAAGACTTTAACCTGCTGCCAGGTGCATCAGTATTCTACGAACACAGCTTGTTTTTCTCCTCTATTCAGACTCAGGTGGATTTTTCTACTCAGTGAGTTGTCAACAATGCATGGAAACACACTTCAATAAATTTGTGCGTGGCTCCCTTCGCTCCTCAAGCAGTAGACACGAGATTATGCATTTTCAATTGAGGGTGTTAAAGTGGTCCGCATTAGACATTTGACATTCCCGCAGATTGAATTGATTATCCTTCGACCGCCTCCTTAAAGCTTGGGTCCCTGATTTGACTGTCCCTCAGGTTCAGCTCTGGACGCAGACGCTGAAGCAAAGCTGTAGAAAAGTAACCATGTTGCTTGTAATCAATTTGTTTCACTGACTGCCACTCTTGTTAAGTTGTGCATTGTGAAAATCTATTTGTTGATACTCAGATATGAAATACAGAACACATGGCGTTCCATATTGATTTCTCAAGGAACGCAACAAATTATTTTCAATTACGGAACGATTTTGTAAAATACTGAACGGGTGGCAACCCTACCTCCCCCGCTTCTTCTGTTTTGGTTAAATCTGCTGCTTGTCCTGAAGTGCTGCTGCTGATATATCCAAAGGCCTACACACTGCTCAGAGGAGTTAGCAGCAGTGTGTGGGCCTTTGGATCCATCGTAGGGGTCAAAGGCCTTCAGAAACAATATTAATTTCATAAATAATTTAAATATTTTGCGGCATGTTACAGTGGTGGAACCATAACCTTCATTTACCTAAACTTATTGTAATTTATACTGTGAAAAACCAACTTGGTTGTAAAATTACTTAGTCTAAAATTATTCTTTGTCATGACAACGATTAGAATGGGATCAGCAATGATAACCTATATAAAACCAATATGTTACAGTCATATAGTGAACGAAGTCATTTCATGAAACGGCGGGCGCTAAACTTCAGTCATTTCATGAGATGACTAAAATATTTTCGTAAATTCACAAAATGACTGGTTTCACTGGTTTCTGATTGTAACATATATAGCCTGAAACATTAATAGAATTAAAAAAAAAAAAACTGTGTTAGATGGCTTGTCTAAAGCTGTAAGTCCCATCAGAGTTTCTGTTGAGCAACGTCCTTCTACTGACAAAGCCTGAAAATATCAGGCTGAAAAAGCCCATGGTTGATATGCTAGGTACTCCCCAGTAAGATTGTCCCTTGTCTGGTGTATGTGAATATAGGCCACTGGATGGCAGTATTTACATTTTTTTTATTAAGCCCAGACTGGAGCTAGGTTTGTTCTGGGCATGTCTGAAACGAGTCCCAGAGAAAAGAAAAAAAAAGTCTAAAAGGTGGGAGGGGTTTGCAAAAGAGTATATAAAGAGGGAGAATTGAGACAGTAAAGTAGTAGGAGAAATTGCAAGGAGAAGGATACATGTGACCTGACCTGTCATTCTGTTTAAGACCTGTGAAGCTTATAGTGGATTTTTGCCCGTGTTAGAGCATTTTCCTCACCCAGGACATAACCAAGGAACCCAACCAAAAGGGACAGTAAATATTTCTGTTTTTCTTGTTAATCAATCTTGGTCATTAGATTAGTCAGTAGATTAGTCAGTAGTTAGTTGTCTTTGTTAATTAAATGTGTTTAAGTTTTAAAATTGTGTCTGTCATCCCTTGCTGTTGTGGATGATGTAAATGTAATAACAAATTGGGGCCATAACACTGGCAACTGACTGAGTGAAATGTGATCTTGAAGACACATTAGCTGGCAAAAGCTAAGCTGAAATCATCACGCTGTCCATTTCAAATGCAGTTTTCATTTGATTTATTTGTTTTTCTGGCTTTAAACCCTCCAAAATTCCTTTGAAAAAACTGAAATGTCCCAAACTTGCTGGATATGGGGAACTTTATTTTAGTCCTGCAAATAGCCACACGGTAGATTTTTGGGCAGGTGTTGGCCTGAAGAATCAAAGTACTTGACAAAATATGCGCCGTTCAACTGACTTCAGCCACAGCTGAAATTTTTTCATCGCAGTCAAAAACGATTATTTTTGTAGACAGCAGTTATGTCACAGAAGCAAAATGTTTATCTGAATACCATACCATATCAGGTATTTCAATAGCAATGCAGAAAAGGGACCATGGAATGGACTATCATTCCCAATATAGTTTCCAAAAATTTCTTGAGTTTTACACAGAGGACGCAGAAGACCAAGTAATTTTACTGAGGCCTCCATTCTCTAATTGAGTCATAATGATAGACTTACTGGTTGATTTTACTTGTTCTGTGATGGTAGTTTGTTGAAATTCAGATTTGCAACATTTGAACTGAAAGCAGCCGAGTCCTTTGAGATCAAATAAAATTCTAACGGAATGACTTAAACTCTTAATAGATGAAATTAAATATTGGCGGAATCAACAGGCTCCGACATGGAGAAAGTGTGCAGACATGGCAACTAATTAATAAACAATACAGATGCAAAGACGATGATCACATGTCCAATTGACCTGACTCAGTCTATGATTTGATCAATTGTAAATACCCCTATCTAATCATTTGTTAATGCACACTATGTTAATATTGGACTTAAATATTCTTCAGGGCAAGACAGCCATTTCTGATATAAGGGGGATTAAGTGAGGTGATAATCCCTCGAAATTTGGAAGTGATTTGGGCTGAGACATAATATCACCTTCTTAAAACTCAGACGTTTGCGGTTGGTGTAAAAACCCAGAGGACTCTTTGGCCCCCAAGTTTCTATTTGAAAACAAGTGGGTTTGGAGATTGTGAGAAACACATCTAGGATCTACTGTCCAAGAGGGAGGGGGTCTGTAGACAGTGTATGCTTAAATGTGATAATATTTGTTATTATGACCTGTAAATAAAGGACTGGATAATTACAAAGGAGAGTCTCAAGATCATGCAATGTTTTGCTATGTCTGAGTCCGGCGAAATTAAACAAATTTACCGTCACCTAGATGCCATCGTTACAATCTTACAAACACTGACTAATGAGTTAATATTCTTGAGGGTTATATCTCAATATCTCTCATCATATTCATCAGTAGATCAATTAATGTTGAATAACCATAATCAATAATCATAATCAATACCATATTACATGTAAGCAGCAGCAACACACACACACACACACACACTCATAACATAACACACACACGTGCAAGCAGTTCACACACAGACACACACACCTACGATTCAATTCACACATGCATGAGCAGCTCACATACACAGAAGCAGCAGGCTTCTGTAGCTTTGATTTGTAGACCTCTATTTAGTTGATTCAAAAACATAATCAGGTGATGTATCTGATTTCTGTAACTTTGATCAATATTTATTCAGTAAAATCAGAAGTTTTTACTGAAAACATAATCAATTGAATCATTTATGTATCTACTCGTATCCTATACCTTTGGCTGTATTTTTCCTCTTTTGGCTTTAATTTTCCGCTCCATTTTAGGGATGAGCATGCTTATCTATTGGTTGTAGTTCTCAAGCGCAGTTGGTAGTGTTTTGGTTTGCCCATCCTGTCGTAGCATTAGAATGAAAAAGCGAAAAGACCATATTTGGAAGATATTTCCTGTGATAATGGTATAAAAACTGGGTGTGAAAGGCAAGATGTCAGCTCTTCTTGCGCAAAAAGAACTCTGATTATATTCATCAACATGCCACAATAAAGCCTAATTGTCTGAAGAATCTGTCTCTCTCCAATTGCTTGGGGACGGGGGAACCTCTTGATATGAAAATGTCTGAATGAAAACCACAACAAATTCAACAAATTTTACCAAAACACAAACACACGTTTTGCAAGAACTATTTGTGTTTGATTCAGGCAAGGGAATGCATAAGGGCACAGTGGATAGAAACGTAACATTACATGAATGATGAGGAAAGGCCATTCAGCCTAATTAGAATTTATTTTTTACTAGTAGCATTTAAATAAAAACATTTCAGACTATTAATTTTGAATACCCCCATGTTGTCCCCCACTGCCTGCTGCCCAAGCCACCCAAGCTTTAAAGGAGCTATATGTAAGTTTGTGGCCAAAACTGGTAGTGCAGTCACATTCAAAATAGTGCTGAGCGCAGTATCCCCTCCTCCTCTCCCCCAGACGAGAGGTTGCCAGCAAGGTTCACGGATCCGGAAAGAACGTCTACTACACAGAGCTACCATGGCTACGTTTCAATACCACCAATGATTTGCTCCCACAGGGTTACACAGTGTAACTAACTTAAACAATGGTCACATCAGTCAACTTGCGCGTCACTCTGGATAGCCCACTAACGTCCATACTGTAAAATGTGTAAAGAATGAATGAGGACTCATTTGACCAATTTACTGTCTCAATTACATTTCATATTGCCATAATGGCTGTGCTAATGTTAGAACGGTTTGCACAGCGTCTCAGCATAAAGCCAGAGAAACGGACTGATTATGTATTGCTAATGTTAGTAATGAAGAGCCACGACTTATTTCTCAAACAATTTGTTACCTAGTCAATTCGATGATGTAAAACCCCAAGAAAGCAATGACCAAAAGACGGATATTGCCCGGGTTGAAGGCCTTACGTGTTCTCTTAGTCTAACTTGAATTGGAGCATTCTTCTGGCTGGTGCGAATCACAATATAATGGATATTATTCACCGTCCGAGGACGGGGCATGAAAGCGCAATGGTTACGATTTATCTGACTCCATATAACAGTTAGAATACAAAATTTAGCTATAATCCTCGTTAAAAATCTGACTCCAAATTAGAATTTGAATTGAAAATTTAGGGAACACCTGCGTGAATCTCGAAACAGTGATAACAGTAACTTAAACTCTAAGGACAAACATGACGTGACTATACCTTGAATTCCAAACAGACAACCACCGCCGCTACATTAATGTTCCTGGGCATTAACACCATGTTCGAATCCTAGGTTCGTTGGTTAGATTAGAGGTTGAAGTCAACCAGCACTGCAACTGCATCTTTTGGCTTGAATTACAGTGAACCCAGATTCACTCCACACTTGGGCTATGAATCCGTATTCTGCCTAAATCAACTTAACCAACCGATTCCCACACCGGGCCGCTGGCCAGTCGTTCCTCAGTGGGGCTAAACTATTCCCCTAGGTATTCGCCGAGACGGGGCTAAGAAGAATAAAAAGATTAAAAGACAGGAGACCACGCAAGCTAGAAAAGGAATAACAATAATTTAATTCACCAGGTAGGCACAACTTGAATCAAACAAATCAATGATAAGCCAATTACCGTTACATATAATTTAGAAGGATTTAGAGTATTTTCATACCTGGAAAAGATGAATGACCACGTGCAGCTAAAGTCGCTCCACGTGGTTGGGGAGTAGTCAAATGTTCCCCCGCTCCGCAGAGCAAGGAGCCATGTGACTTTCCCACTTACTTACGCGTCAGACGTTGACAGAGAAGGGACAGGACAAGAAGAAGAGCGAAGAAAGAAGAGCCCGCCCCCTCAGGATCTCGTACCTTTAAAGACTCCAAACCACGCCTCCGAAAAAGGTAGAGGGAAGGTTGGCCGAATCAGAGTTTTACTGGCCTAGGTGATAAGATCATTTGCACAGGGAGACTAGGGTAGTTGCTTGAATGAATCTTACAAACGAAACATAATTCCAAGGGAAATGAAACATGTTCCATTCAACTCCTTGGACTCCCCCGAGAATAAAGAGACCAAACATGATAGGAATGTGTGCTAAAATGATGCAGTTGTCATGGAAAAGCCTTAAAATGGAATATTATAGCCCAATAGTGTGAGAAATATATGAGAGGTTCCCTTTAGGATATTGAATAGAAATATATTATGAATTTGATAGAAGTTTAGGTTGTTTTAAGCCGATTAAGGTAGCTGCGCTTTAACTTCGATGAAACCAGTGAGTTTGAGTTCCAGAGATGCTGGGCCTGCTAGACTTGATGGCTCCCACCCCCCGCCGTGGGGAACAAAGGATGCCACTCTCACCGGCAGGCAATAAGACCATTCTAGGGTTATAAAACTTTACTGCTAGCTTTTGGGCTGCACCAGATCAACCAAACATTCAGATTTTACATGCATAATGGGCACGTGTTCCAACAATATGATTTTTGACATATATTGTGAACCAAATTAAATATTCAGGTTCTACAATGACCCACCTGCATACGCACTAACGTACCATGAACAAACATACATAACGTTATTTGACTGTAGAGAATATTTGAAATGCCTTTGCCTATATTAAATTGAATTAAGTTAGCCAAACTTAGCTAAATCCTACCTGCCCAGGAGAAAATTTGCAACTTCGGCGTCGGTCTTCAAATTCTTCTCTGCTTTCAGCAGTCTTCATCTTTCAAAGGCATGTCCTATACAGATCCTTGTTTTGTTTCTGACTTTGTCACAACGTATTTCGGAGTCATAACGAGGCATTTTAGGTTTAGTAATGTCAGACATTAGTGCTCCGAAACGCTGGTAGCTGCAGCTCAGTGGTAACTGGCAACCTGGATGCCGAAATGCTACTGACTTTGTGATTGGGAGATAGGTGGAGGGCGGCGCAACAGGCCAAAACACAAAAAGTCAACATAAATATTAGTTGCGGGCTGCAACTTCACTTTTGCAATGAGAATATTCTGGCTGGACTACTGTTGTCAGTGATATAAGTATTTGAAATTAGCAGCATTCCTTAATGTCTGGTGATATATCAGGGCCATTTCATGATTAAACAAAATGCATTTCTTACATATTGTTCCTTTAAAATAATGGCCTCACTTGTGCCTGTAAACTTTCATCTGGGCAGTCTGCATCTCTGCATTCTTTATGATTACTTAACTCACTGCCCTCCGAGTCCCCAGCCAGCATACAACTCAAATAACTATTTCCATTTTGGCGCAAAGCTTTAATAAAGATTGGATCTAGAAGTTGTTTAAGACATCTGCTCATGATGCGGAGAAAATTTACACCCTTTCATTCTGCTTTAGCTCCCATGGGCACATGCTTCCTGGAAAAATGAAGGACAAAGGATCATGGGTTTTGACAGCTTTTTGTCCAGTCTTTCCTCCTTGTAATGGTACTATTTTTGTTATAGGAACTAAAATACAGACCTTATTGGTGTTCACATCTGCTTTTTTTCAGGTCTGGTAAGACTAGCGAGTGGATTTGATGAATGCGCTGGCGAAGTCGAGTTCTTCCATGAGGGCACTTGGGGAACCATTTGTGGAAACAACTGGGACATAAATGAAGCTGAAGTTGTGTGCAGGCAGCTGAACTGTGGAAAGGCCCTCGTTGCTCTAAACTTCACCCGCTCTGGACCGCACAGCGAGCCCATCTGGTTGGATGATATGGCATGTTCTGGAGATGAAGCCTCCCTGATATATTGTCAGCACACTGGGTTTGGGACGCACAGCTGTAATGGCAATAGATTTGCTGGTGTGGTTTGCTCAGGTAGGAAATCTTCTTGGCTGCTTTCATGACTAAATTGAATCGATTGGTACAAAAATGCATCAGAGAATATATATGCCCTGTGTTTGTCATACAGCCAGTGCCCATGTCAGACTGGAGGATGGAAGAGATAATTGCTCTGGCAGAGTGGAGGTCTATCATGGCGAGTGGGGAGCGGTATGTGGTTACCCATGGGGCATGAACGAAGCTGAGGTGGTGTGTAGACAACTAGGCTGCGGCAATGCAGTGTCTAATTCTATCTTTAGCCATGTCCAAAAAGAGGCGAGCAGTCCTGGCTTGTTGGGTGAAGTGGTTTGTTCCGGAAATGAATCCTCCCTGTTTCAGTGCCAGCATTCTGGGTTTGGGAGACGCAACTGTCAACATCATAACAATGCTGAAGTGGTTTGCTCAGGTAGGAAATCTTTTGCAATTCTTTCAGAGGTCAAAACAGTTGACAAGTACATCGATGTATTAAAACAATGCAACACATCCACTCCTTAAAACAGCTCCAAAGCATCACTGATCCAACTCTATATTTCACCATGGGAATGAGATAAATTTCCTCTTAATCGTCAAACAAGCCAATAACGTTCAGTTTTGATCTCATCCAACTATAGATAACTGCTCAGTTGACCCAAAGCGCACTTTAAAATCTATGTAAAATTGGTTGGGAGACATAAAAATGTACTGTTCGGCAATGGCCACCTTCGTCACCAGACCATAATCTGAGCAAAAGCCTGCAGGCTAAACTAAAGAATGCAGTTGCATAGCTCAAAATCAAGAATGCGACTAATCTTGAAAGGACCTACAAAGAGGAATAATCTAGCATCCTTTAGCCTTCACCCCATCAAACAGCCCAGGAAAAGACTCAATGCTGTTATTCTTACCAGAAGTGATTACATCAAGTACAAAACCAGTGATGCCTTTAATTGTGAAACCTGATATTAGAAGAAATAGATTGTTAATTTCAGATCTAGAAGAATTGGGACACTGTACAAAAATGAAAGTAAAAGCAGCAGCAGACTCTTAGTGTGTATTCAGTTGAAAAAAGTATAAAGACAAAAGCGACGGTTTGACTCGCCAGCTTCACCCCTATGTTCACCTCTGTGTATCATCACCTCTCCTTTTATTTGCACTCAGTAATCAATTTTAATATTGAGAACATTAATTGTTGGTTTTTGGAAATGTGGAATTTGTTATCATTCTTACCTCAGTGGTGCTTGAAAGTCTGCAAACCTTTTAAAATTTTCTATCATTTTTTTTTTTTTTTTTTTAATAAACGTGACTCAAAACGTCATCTGATTTTCAAACAAGCCCCAAAATTAGATAAATAAAATCACAGTAATCAAATGTGAAAATGATTTTTTTATTTGGTTACGAGCTTATTTAAAAAAAAAAAAAAATCCAATAGCACATCTGTGTGTGGCAAAAGTAGGAAATTCTTAGGATTATCATATAATTTGAAGGTGAAATTCTTAGGATTATCATATAATTTGAAGGTGAAATCAGAGTATGTATTTTCAATCAAGAGGATGACAATGAGGTGTGTAGTAGGCATTCAGCAAAGCCCGATCATGAGTACAACACATTTGCGGATACGTATCATGGCTCAAACAAAGGAGGTGTCTGAGGACCTCAGAAAAGGAGTTGTTGGTGCTCATGAAACTGGATATGAAAGGATAGAAGGCCATCTCTAAAGCGTTTGGACTCCACCAATCCGCAGTCAGACAGATTGTGTACAAATTTAGCATAGCGTTAGTTCAGGCAGGACGCCGAGTCACGCCTAGCTCACAAATCCGGCCTTTATTAGTGATGGTACAGATTTCAAGCCAAGCCCGCATCAGCTAAGAGATTGGCTGATTCCCTCCAGGCATTCAATTGGCAAATCTGGCCCCCTATTTTAAGATTTTTACCTCCCTACAATTCCCACCTTTACAGGTTTATCCTCAGCAATTTGCCTTTCATACAGTCTTCTGGCATTCCTCAGGTCTTTTTTGACCACAGCTCGCATTTTACAGTATTCAGCCTGAGTATTCCCATTGTCATCCTTTTTGTACATCTTATAAAGATTTCTCTTTTCCCTCAAACTCCTACAAATAACTGTGGTCATCCACAAAAGTGCTTTATTTTTTTAAATCTGTCCAAGTTTTAAAATTTTGTCTGTCATCCCTTGCTGTCCGATTTGCCGTAACAAATTGGTGCCATAACAATGTACAGAGCCAAGAAAGACCAATCAGAGAGGGGTTTTATGGGAAAATACATCCCAAGTGCTGTCTTAATGGCTGACAGGTCTCCGTTGAGTTGAAAAGCCGAATGATTAGGCAGTCAGTCAGTATAAGGCAGTGGATATTTGCATTTTTCAGTGTTACCTGTAAAATGGTGGAAGCTGAAGTACAATCATACCCTCATTATGAACTAGGAAAACAAGGTGTGTAAATTTCTATATGAGTCTCTAGTTACGGAAACGTGATTGATATGAGCAGATTTGGGTACATCTTTACACGGCATACATTAGTTTGATTTGTCTTCGACTTAACAATCGTTTGATGCATACAATCATGTCATTTATTGCCATGTTTTCTGCAACATTATGACTGGTGATTTCTGAGCTAACGTTATGCAAAACATGATACTTCCAAGTTAGCCTTAAAAGGCAAAAGACAGTGCTATACAATATCTCTTTCCTTATCAATAATGATCAAAACCTTGTATTGACAGCAAACTGTTCCTACACGGCTGAGTTGATTTTCTGTGAACTCATTGCTGTTAAAATATGTTCAGCCCAGTGCGACAGTTAGCCAGTAAGATGCAATAGTTTGCTGTAGCCTAACTCTACAGTTCTCAAACTCCTGGGGTGAACGAGGTGTTGTGATTGTTGGTTTTTGCTCCAACTGGAATTGCTACCGCAGAATTTTAATGAGCTCCAAGCATTAATTTTCTTAACAAGTGGCTTATAATGTTCGAGGGCCGTTTCACTCTTTTCAACTCTGTTATGTCTGAAATGGCTATGCATTCAATGATTTTCAAAAACTCAGTGCAAGTAGCAGCAATGTGTTTGTAAAAATAGACTACACCTTATGACCGAATGGACGCCAAGCTTTTGACCAATAACAATAGCCTGCGTGTTAATCCGTTAGGCTTGGTGTTGTAATTATCCATGCATGAACCAAACAATGGCGCAGTCTAAATTGACACAGTTTTTCAGTCGGACTTGTGCAAGCGATGACAGTGATTCAAAGCCTGGAACAGCCTTGATTCTTCGAAACCTTGTCTCGTGGATTATTATGATCCTTGGCCACTTACCAATACCTATTCATGTTTTAGGCAAATATAAGTGAATGAATACCACTCTTGTTTCTATATTGGCTTAGCCTACAACTTGATTTTTTGACAGGAACTGCGACTTGCTTATGAAAAATTGTCTGTAAACCATACTGAATGATAATATGGATGTTTTGCCAGTTATATGTAAGTGTTTGACTGAATTATGTAAATCCTGTGCCCCAGTTAGCGTTAATATTTAATTCAAGCAGGGCAAGTGTGTTTTTGCGTTAAAGGAAAGACCGAAAAGGGACTAGAAACCCCGGTGAACTTAAATATGGCTAGAAGACTGTATGAAAGGCAAGTGACGAAGTATGAAACCAACCCAGGCTGTAGTTAGATATCCAGGTAATTCGACAATATTCTTAGCGTTGAGAAGCTTGCTGAAGTTAGTTAGCTAAATCAGCAGCAGAAAAACCAGGTGAGAGTAGCACAGGCCTTGAAAACAATTTAGTTTTACTTTGTATATCATACAGTTTACTGAGTTAGGTAATTATTTAGCGTTTAAATTTATTTTACTTTACTTTGCTCCCTGGAGACTGACAACCCCTCCCCCCCCCAAAAAAAAGCCCCCATCACCTTTGTTTGACCAGATAAGCGACTAAATTCGGCCATTTGCCGACAAAGGGGAGAAAAGATTCTCCCTGCCCCTAATGTGACAAAGGTTATACCTCGGGAGTAAATCGTTTTACCTCATTTAATGTGTGAGCTTTTACTCACAAATTATTTCTAGAAAAAACCCGTCAAAACATGAGTAAATCTTCTGCTACAATCCCTGCACGCCTTTCTCCGTCTCAACTCAAGCAGAATGATCACCAATGAACAGTGCTACAGTTTAGCCAAGAGGTCAGCAACAGCCCCTTACACACGAAGGGGTTACTTACGTTGATGGGATTATGATTGAAAAGTCTACAGTTGTGTTCTGCATACTTATTTTATGATGATCAAGAAAAGTGGCATTTGTAAGAGCTGTATGACTGTCTTAACAAATGAATCATCCTTGAAGTTTGATCACAGAGGCACATCTATACCCTATTTTATATTGAATTGATGCTATTCTCTGCAATATGACTGCTATCCATTATGCAGCATTTGGAAAGTTTTGTATCTTTCCCTTATACAAAATTCCATGTTTTTGATGTAGCCAGCCTCAATGTCAGACTGGTGAAAGGAACTGATCAATGCTCTGGCATGGTGGAGGTCCACTATAATGAGATAATGTGGGGAACAGTTTGTCATGATCGCTGGGACATGAACAACGCTGAAGTGGTGTGCAGACAGCTGGGCTGTGGCAGCGCCGTGACAACTATAAGGTTCAACCGCTCAGGAGGGGGCATCGGGATCATCTGGTTCAATGGCATGCTGTGTTCTGGAAATGAATCCTCCCTGGGAGATTGCCAGTTCTTTATGTTCGCATCACATGGCTGCAGTACTGGTGACGCGGCTGGTGTTCTCTGCACAGGTAGGAAATCCTTTGTGTTGCTTGTATATACCTGAATTCAGCTGACTCTTACAAGGATGATGTTTTAAGAAAATAAGACCAATCCTTCTGCAGAAAACACTGTGAAGCACTGTGCCAATTATTATTAATATCACCACACTCAATTAATCATTAAACTCCTTTCTAAAGTCTTTTATTACCCCTTGGCCATTAGTAGGGTATTGTCATCATGATGGCGTCCACATGTCTGTCTCATCAACATTTTGTGCAGGCACAGTAGCTATTTATATTTACCTCTACATACTTATCACGTCATGACTTTGCGCTGCAGTTGTGCAACAACCTACTTTTCTCAGGATTTGACCTTTTACTTCTGTGCAGTGACCTTGATCATGAAAATTTTGTGCAGGCTGTTTTTCAGCAATTAATTCAAACAGGAATGTGAAACTGGCCACGTGTAAAGTAAATTGGATGAAGCTATTCATTGTCTGGATGTATTCTGCATTTGCCCTTTGATCTTTGCACTATGACCTTAAAAGCTTTTTTCACTCATGGAGGCCGCCAAGCCAATGTTGACATGGAGATTAAAAAAAAAATTGAAGTATGTATTATATTAGTATTATAGTATTAGTCATTATAAGTGGAAAACTCATTGTAATATATTGCTAAACTGTAAAAATGTAAATAATTATGTGTATATGCATAAAGTATTGAAATAAATACATTGAAACTAATTAATACTATTCTTGTCATTCCATGACAATTTGCCTCTTGTAATTCCGTGACATTGTCTGTTTGAATTTTCTTGGCCATCAAGCTGGGTTAAAGTCAATATTTGTTTCTATAACTTACAGTATTAACAAAAAACACCTTAAATATGAACTAATTGAAGTTTCATAACTTAACTATGATAGGAACATCACTTTCTTGATAGTTAAACACAACATTAAAAAAACCACGTCAATTTTGTGTAATTCCGTGACGGAGTAGTTTTTGCTTGTTTCTTCTATGAAAATTTCTCAAAACATATATTTTCACTTAATGATATTAAAGAACAAGTTAATACCTTCAATATGACATATCATACTTGATTTTATCTTATTTAGTTTTAGAGTTACAACCCAAAATGTAATGGGACTGTGATTCCGTGACAGCTTGGCGGCCCCCTTATGCAGAAAAAAGTACTCTTCGAATTTTTTGTTTGATTTGAGGGCAGTGACATGATCGTGTATGGATGGTATTCATGCAAAAAAAAAAAAATGTTTTGTGCATTTTAGGTCACTGTGACTTATTCATGCAAATTATGCAAATAGTATGTTTTGTTCAAATTCCCTCACGATCGCAATGGCAATTTATCAAACTTGCGTAGGATCTGGTGTAGATTCATTATCATTGTTTGCCAGGTGTCACATCTGATTTACTAAAAGTGTGTACGTCGCACATTTCAGAGTAGAACTGCCGTGGCGTTGATAAATCTGGCGGCAGAAACCATTGTAATTTACATAACACGCCCCTATAAATTAATACCCTGGGAGGCATGGTCCTGCCCACTTTATGACATGGACTCTTGAAAGACGGCGAAGAAAAATGAACTTTACTGAGGAGGAAATATAGTTGGCCTGCTGATAACCTCGTATCTACAATTTGATGAGAAACAAAAACTCGTATGTCCCGTATATATAATAGTATAAACATTGCCAAATACAAAATTTCATTGATTGGATACATTCTTGGAGGAAAAATATTCATCCTACCCAAACACAGCTCAACTGCATTCTTACATGCAAAATTAAACTTTTTTTTTGCTCTCCTGTAAAGTTTATCATTGTGCAGATACGAGGTTTTATCAGCAGGCAAAAAAAAAAAAAAAAAAAAAAAAAATTATTTTATTTGGAAGCCTTAAAAGTGGCATAAAGGGAGCCCAGTAGGCTGCAGTGTGGAAAACTACACTGCAAAAAGTGATTTTTTTTTTTTTTCACTTGTCAAGTGAAATTTACTTACCCCTGTTGGTAAATTAATAAAAACCAAGAACGTTGTCCCGATGAAGAAGCAGAGTCCGATTGTTCGTGGCAAAAGCAGGAAAGAGTTTATTACACAGCCGGCCGTGAGAACAACAGCGTGATGCAAAGTTCTAAAATTCCTTCATTTTGTAAGAAACTTTATACATGTTAAAGTACAGACATTTGCATATGATTTCTTTAATGTAATCAGAAGTTGAACCTCCAACTAAGGGGTGCTAGTGCCTATTGTCCTGTCGGAACTGAAGACAAACGGAGATTCAAGCTGGAAGTCGCAAATAGGCGATATGTCCTGCCGGACCTGACGGCTTCTCTTTATCACCTAATACACATTCATGACCCATTGATCAAATCGTCTGGCTCCCCGTATTGCCAACACCTGAAAATCCTGTTTCCCAACACCCCATTGGCAAGATAGTCAAATCAACTTCAAATCAAAGAAAACTTTCTTGTCTTACTAAGAAAATGGTGATGGAAATAAATGTTTTAAGTCTTAAAGTAGGTAAATTTCCCTTTCTTGAAAATCACTTTTTGCAGTGTATTGCTGCTGCAGTAGTAAACACCGTTGGGGTGGAAAACCGGAGTGCAACAGAGGTTTGATTAAATTCATTAATAAATCGAAGTGACTATTCGCACTTAATTTTTGTGCTTAGACGCACTTAAATGACCAAAATTCTTCTTAGACGCACTTATTATTGTGGCCAAGAGGCTCATTTCTCCATTGCCCACACTTATTTTAAGTGTGTCTAAAGGTAAAAATTTTTTCTTGGCCAAACTTATTTTAAGCAGTACTTTCTAAGCGGTACTGGAATGGTCATCAACTTGCGCACTTACAAGTTTGGTCAAGTAAAATATTTTGCATTGGCCACACGTAAAAGTGCGAAAAACATCGGTCTTAATAAATTCAATTTATAGATCCACGACATTTAATGTTATATTGCCTACATAATTGACAATCCAAATGCTTTACATGTAGGTGAAAAATGTGGTCCGATTTTAAGATCGCCTCGAAAAAACGGGTTGCAACAGCGCACGGAGCGGTGGAGGCCAACCAGATTCAAACTTCCAGCTGTCACAGCACTGATAGGCTCCCCCACAATCGTGGGAATACGAGCCGGTGGGGACATGGATGAGTACCCCCCGCCTCGATCGGAGCACCATGAGGGTAATTAGTAAAATACAGTCTGCAGAGATCACTCTTCATTGTACTTTTATCATTGTTACTCTATGACATTTTATTGGGTGCCACACAAAACGAGCAGCCACTTGTCACTTTCCTGGATGAGATCTCTGTGCTGAAAGTTCCTCTCACTTCGGACAGAAGCTTATTCCTCTAACAATGGAAGATCTGCCATTGTCAAAATGTGATCACGGTCAAAGTGTCCGTAGGTATCTATATACTGAGCAACAAAAGATACGCAAGCTAGCTAGTTAGTTAATGTACTCTTATGGTTACTCAGTCGAAGGGGCCGCAAAATAAATAAAAGTTTGATGAAACGAGTGTAAATGTGCACAAGCTAATAATACATTTGATTTTCTAAAATAATTACGCACAAACTTATTTTCCAGTCTGCCTTTAATTAGGCTAACTTTCGTTTATTTTGTTTTTCAGTATATATCTGACTGGATGAGCATGTGACATACACTGCATATCTGACAAGCTGCGCATTGCGCTTAATCAAATTGATTGTAATTGTCAGCCGTCGGCCTGACAAGCAGGTTGTTTCCAAATGAGAATAACTAATTTCTCAGCTCAAGTGCAATTTATTTACTTATTAAATAAAATTATTAAATAAATAAATAATGACATCTGTGTAGAGAAATTAATTACACTTAAATTTGGAAACAACCTGCTTTTATTGATTTGTTTATTCATTCATTTATTTAGTCTATTTATTTATTTCTTCTACTAAGAAGCCATGCTGTTGTAATAGCTGCAGTATGTGGTTTTGCATTGTCCTGCTGAAATACACAAGGCCTTCCCTGGAATAGATGTCATCTGGAGGGGAGCATATGTTGCTCTAAAACCTTTGTATACCTTTCAGCATTCATGGTGCTTTTTAAAACATTCAAGTGTCCCACACCATATGCACTAATGCATCCCCATACCATCAGAGATGCTGGCTTTTGAACTGAACGCTGATAACAGGAGGGGTGGTCTTCCACCTCTTTCGCCCAGAGGACACGGCGCCCATGATTTCCAAGGAGAATGTCAGATTTGGACTTATCTGTGTCACAGGACACTTTTCTGTTTTGCTACAGTCCATTTTAAATGAGCCTTGACTCACTGAACACGGCGGCGCTTCTGGATCATGCTAAATAATGGCTTCCTTTTTGAATGGTAGAGTTTTATGTGGCAAACTGTGTTTACATACAGTGGTTTTTCGAAGTATTCCTGGGCCCTTTTAGTAATGTCAACAACAGAATCATGCCCGTGAGTGATGCAGTGGCGTCTGAGGGCCCGAAGATCAAGGGCATCCAGTAAAGATCTTCGGCCTTGTCCCTTGCGCACTGAGATTTTTCCAGTTTCTCTGAATCTTTTGATGATGTTATGCACTGTCGATGAAGAAACCTTCAAAGCCTTTGCAATTTGACGTTGAGAAACAATTTTTTAAATTATTACACAATTTTTTTTACCCGAACCTTCACAGGTTGGAGAGGCTCTGGCCATCTTAACTTCTGAGAGACTCAGCCTCTCGAAGATATCCCTATCATAGCCAATCATGTTACAAACCTGATGCCAGTTAACTTTATTTCTTTCTAAATTTTCTTTCAGCTGATTCTCTTATATATTTATTGCTTTTTCAGTTTTTTTTTGCCTGTGACCCAACTTCTTTGAGGCCTGTTACAGCCAGAAAATTTGAAAAAATCTTTCATCTATGTTCTACTGTAAATAACATATTGGCTCATGAGATCTGAATATCATTGCATTTTGATTTTATTCCAATTTATACTTCGTCCCAACTATTTCGGAATTGGGGTTGTACAACCGACGACAGTCTGATTAAATGCCGATAGCATTGTCATACATTTCCCCACAAAATTGTGAGGCATTTTTTTAACACATAAATGACAACGTAAAATGTGATTATGTCTTCATTCCTGTGCTCGTGTTTCTCATGAAACGGCACACATTCGCATAAATAAGTTTGTGGGGTTCATTGAGCAATAAGCCACAAGAATCCGTTATATATGCTGAATGTAGTCACAGCCAAAGGGCATTGCTTGGACAATTGTAATGCTGCGTTTCCACCAAACACAAAACGAATCATTTGCGCGCCAGATTACATGCAAAGTCAACACAAAGACGCAAATATACGTGTGGAGGCGGGAACTCACATCCATGCATTGATGTTGAATGTAATCCGACCGTGTGAATAATTTGTTCCGCGTTAGGTGAAAACGCAGTATAAGGATGGCGAAAATAAATTCAGCGAAGTTAGCCAAAGTTTTGGATTTATTTTTTGTTGTATTCATATTGCCATCCTGACAATGCCATATCAATTATGCAAATGTAGCCAGTAGGCAATCGCTTTTTCATTATCATTTCATATTCATTATTGGTCTTGTATTGGTTTTGGTTGTTCAGTCAATAAATTGTTTGATTGGTAATCAGATAAACTTAAATGTGAGCAACTTGAGGGCAATCAAGCGGTAAAGGGTGAGATGGCTGAAGGCCCTCTGAACTTTTTACAGTACACTTCAGTATGCTTTGTGCCACGCGACGCTTTTACGAGACGAAAATAGGATGAAACTAATTTGCACACTTTAATTGTAAAAACCACAGAGCACTTCAAAGAAAAAAAAATATATATAATAAACACTCAGTGTTGAATAGGTTTTTGGAATTGTATTTATCGTTTATGTCACGGTATTTGTTTGAGGAGGAAAATTTGGAACCTCTCTGATTTGTCACAAAGGTAATTCATCTTTTTAAGTCTATTGGAATATTTGTTGGACACACTGATTACTACATTTTAAGCCACATATTGATTTTTGTGAAAATATCGCTTTTAAAGAGTGCACCTGTGAACTCGTTATCAATTTCATAAATGGTGTGATCAGTTTTAACACTGTAATCATCCTAGCCAACATACCGCAAAAGAATTCTAACCAAAAATCAAAATTAGCTTTAATATTTTGCGGCAAGTTACAGTGGTGGAACCATAACCTTCCATAAGAAATGAAACATCTGCTGGTGAGTTTATTAAAACAGAGGTATTTGTTCTGGTACCGACACTGGGAAGCCATTGCCTATATTTAAATATAACCGTTAATGTAAGTATGTTGTAGATAACAACTCCCCAGCACAGCTGATCTTTATCATGCACTTGTTAGCGTAAAAATGACTGAGATGTCAGCAGAAGTATAACTATCAGTCCACGAAAAAATGATTTTTTTCCAGCGGATGTTCTAGTTACAACATAATTGAGCTATCAAAGCAGTTTTGTGTTGCTATGTGTGGTATTTATTCAGTTTCGAGAAATTACGATGTCTCGAAAATGTAAGCCCAAGTTGGCTGGCTGACAAGGACTAATGTCAGATTTCATGTATTTCCACTGAAACAGAGAGAATACTAGCAAAAAGACTTTTATATTTTGAGAGCGAAATGTCCACAGTATGAATACGTTTTGATTACAAATTTTATTTTGTTGGTAATAGTTGTATAATCACATTATTACATGCGAGGGTGTGCATGACCATCATTATTGTCACTTCAGCAATGCTAATGGAACTTGGCGCAATTGCCTCGTTCCTGGTCAGATCACTGTCGTGACAATAATGACGGTCGAGCACACCCGCACGTTTAATAATGCTTAAATAACCTATATGTTACCTTCAGATTGTGAACCCAGTCATTTCATGAAATGATGGGCGCTAAACTTCAGCCATTTCACAAAATGACGAAAATTTTTTCGTAATTTCACGAAATGACTGGTTTCACAGCCTGATTGTGACATATTGCCTGAGACTTTCATTGAATTAAAAAAAAACTGTTAGATGGTTTGGCAAAAGCTGCTGGTTCCATCAGAGTTTCTGTTGAGCAGCTTCCTTCTATTGACAAAGCCTGAAAATATCTAATTGAAAAAGCCCATGGTTGGTAAGGTAGGTATTCCCCAGTAAGATTGTCTCTTGTCTAGCAACTGACCGAGTGAACTGTAATCTTTAAGACATATTAGCAGGCAAAAGCCAAGCTGAAATCATCACACTGCCTACTTCAAATGCAATTGTAATTTGCTTTATTTGTTTTTCGGGCTGTTAGACCCTCCAAAATTCCTTTGAAGAAAACTGAAATGGCCTAAGCTTGCTGGGAACTTAATTGTAGTCTTGCAAATAGCTACAAAGTGGATTTTTGTCCAGGTTTTGGCCTGATGAATCAAAATACGTGCCATCAACTGAATTCAGCTACAGCTGAAATTTTGTCATAACAGTCAAAAATTATTATTTTCGTTCACAACAGTGATTCACAGAAATAAAATATTTATCTCAATACCACTATCTTATCAGGTATTTCAATAGCAATGCTAAAAAGGGACCATGGAATGGACTATCATCCTCAAAATAGTTTCCAAAAATGTCTTGAGTTTTATGCAGAAGACCAAATAATTTTACTGAGGCCTCCATTCTCTAATTGAGTCATAATGATAGACTTACTGGTTGATTTTACTTGTTTTGTGATGGTAGTTGGTTGGAAGTCAGATTTGCAACATTTCAACTGAAAGCAGCCGACTCCTTTGAGATCAAATAAAACACTAAGGGAATGACTTGACTCCTAATAGATAAAATTAAATATTGGCGGAATCAGGCTCCTATATGGAGACAGTGTTCAGACATTACTTAATAACAATATAGATTCAAAGACAATGAGCACATCAAAAAGGATTGATTTTTATTTGCAAAGAAATTAGGAGACAATTGACATGACACAGTCTTTGTCTCCCACTAAGTCAAACTGAGAGCATCACAAGCAGATCACAGAGGAGAAAATAAATTGCATGCAAACAGAATGCTCAAGACCTGATCTCATTGGAAGCAGTGCCCTGGAGAAAAGAAAAACAAGCATGGAGACTGGCAGATCTAGTTTCAATAGAACACGGACACAGTTGCCTAACTATTGCCAGTGCAGATTTTCTCTTGGACACTGATTTTTTTTGTTATAAAAAACTAAGGTAAGAAAAAAAAATTGCCCATCACTGTATAATGTGAAGTGTATGCCTGCTATTCTTTGAGTGTGGTGTCGGTTTAAAATGACATGGCTTAAACGCGAGTGACCGCAGGAGACCTGCAGCAAGACTTGGAGACAGGGGGCTCTGAGGTTTCAGTTTGCACAATAGGGCACATACTAAACGTTGAAGGTTTCCAAGATATACACCACAAATAATCCAAAGCACAAGCTCCAATCTGCTCAAAACCATAAGAATAAGCCACAGAACTTTGGGGGTATTGTTCTGTGGAGTGATGAAACAAAAGTGGAATTTTTCGGGCGTATGAATCAGTGGTATGTCTGCAGAAGGAATAAAGAAGCATATGGTGAAAAGTACATACTGCCTACATTGAGGAATTATGTGGGCTTTTTGAGATTCTGTGGCAGCCTAGCTTCCTCTGGCACTGGAAACTTGCAAAGTATGGAGGGCAAGATGGATTCAGTCAAGTACTAGGATATCCATGGAGAAATTGTCGTGCCGTCTGTAGTGAAGCTAACGCTTGGGCATCAGTGGACTTTCCAAGAGGACAATGATCCTAAGCATACCTCAATATCCACCAAGACATAGTTTCAGAAGTCATCTTGGAAGATTCTAGGGGGCCCGTCTCAGTTGCCTCACTTGAACCCCCAAAAAAAAATTTCTGGTAAGATTTGAAGAAGACAGTTGCAGCATGCAAGCCCTGGAATATTAATGAACCGAAGGCCATTGTCCATGAGGACTGAGCTAATATTCCTCTGGAATGCTGCCAGAAGCTGGTGTCTGCCTATACATCACACTTCCAGCAGGTCATAGCTGCAAAAGGGTGTTGTACTAATTATTAAAGATGCTTGTCATGAGGGGGTTGAATAATTTTTAGCCTTCAGTAATCATTAAAAGTGGCATTTTGTGTTGAATTTGGAGAAGCCACTTTTAATATTTGTTGTGTTGAGCTATTTAAATTGTTCTTGTTTGATTTGTTCATTGCACATAGCTGAATGTTTATCAATTTTGCTTGTAAACCTAATTTGCAATGGGGGTAGAATAATTTTGATTGCAACTGTACATTACAGTGTAATAATGAGCAGTCATAATGGACAACCCCAGCCAATAAGCCAGCCTATTTTGCGAGCATTGCTGGTCAAGATTATCACTGTCAAGTAGCTGACTGAGTGAACTGCAATCTAAGAGGTCATATTTGTCGATAAAGGTTGAGGTGAAACCATCACACAGTTTACTTCAAATGCAATTTTGATCCGTAATATTTTCTGGCTGTTAAGCCCATGCATTTCTTCCTTGCAGAATGAAAAGGTTTAAATATTTTTGATTTAGGAATCATTGTTTTTGTTATGTAAATAGCCAGAGGGTCGATTTTTAATTAGCCGTCTGTTAAACACTTCTGAATATCCAATGAGAGCCGCGCCATACATGACTGAAAGCAACATTTAAAATTATAATTTTTGAAACTCTTATTTTCAAAAATATTACATGCCAACCCATAAAAAAGTATTTATTTACTTTTATAGTGACAGAGAAATTGCTGTATGCCAGCTAAAGGAGAGAAGATTTTTAATATCATTTTGCTGGTCACAGGAGTATATATACCTTGACCGGGGTTTGGAAGTGTCACTACTGTGGTTCTGAGCTTTGTGTGGTATTGGAGTTGCAAATCACAGATGGCATCTTGACATTTGCCTTGTTCAATTTCACAAAATCCCAAACTTGGGTCCATTGACACGAGGGGCGGAGCCAATTATTCGAAAAATACGAAAAAAGTACGAAAAAAGAGTCTAAGGCACTCTGGTAGTGAAAAAAGTAAAAAGCCTTTATTAAATGGCTAATGCATCGGCAAAATTAAAAAGCGCACCTACGCGTTACGGCCATACAAGGCCTTCATCAGGGTGACTAAACCATAAACAATTATCCATTGCTGACCATTCCTCCATTCTGAGGAGAGCAGTGGCACTCCATCTCTGCTCCTGCCTGCGCCTTTTTTCTTTGTCCTGTTTTGTCCCGTTACCCCCTCTTTCCTTTTTTTGGACCTTCCGTCTGCTTCTGAGGCTCTTCAAGTAAAGATGGAAATAATTAGCTGGTCCCTGATTGCAATTGACAAAATATTTTCACCAAGAAGCGGAGCACCTGGTGAACCGCGCTCCCTGGATGGAACTTTTGCTGCTGGCTACGTTCGGGAGGCGTGGTCGAGATGGCAAGTTCTTTGTCTGGCGGCACTATCCCTTGAAAACGTGGAGGATGTTTATCTTTTTGGATTTATGGTGACGGGATTTCTCGAAATTGGCATGAGAGTTGCTCCGATCTACCGCAAAGTACGTGAGCTGGGAGCGAGAAAAATGGCCCATGCGCTGCCCTGCACTGAAATAATCACGGAGCGCTTCAGTGGAATATCGGAGAATGGTGAGTTGCTCAAAAAGACTCTGGGAGAAATGCACAGAAAGATGGACGCTGTTTTGGGTCAGCGTGGGGAGTTTGTGCGTTTCACTGTGAATTTGGGCAGGAGACTGGACGAGAGGATGGGAGAACTGGTGGCCCTGAAGTGTGAAGTAAAAAATTTACAAAATGAATAGCGGATCAATCAAAATTGCCTGTTCCAACCCGAAATTGAAATAAAATTCGGCACCCTCCCCCAACTCCGCGTCTCCCCTCGGTCTGCCTCAGTCTCACACGGTATATGTAACATAATTCTTATCCCTCGGACAAGGACAGAACATTCTGCCTGATAAGGACTCTGGCTGCTCTCCTACATTTAACCCCTTCTTCCCCCACCTCTCTCCTTTCCCCATTCCCCTGAAAAAAATTCCAATGCGTTTCCCGCGTGTCGTGTGTATAAACCTTATGTGTATTATGTCTGATGTCATGAATACATGTTATATATGTTTGTACTGTGTTCTGCATCTGTAACCTTAATTTTCAAAGGAAAAGTTTCCAGGGCGCTTCTCAGTGTGTGACCCACTGCAGTCTACCTTCCCCGGTAGACTGAAAAAACTGAATTGCCTTTTTTAGGACAAATAAAGTTGTGTGATTCTGATTCTGACCATTTAAAAATCTATTTCTTTGTGACATCATATGGTGAAGTGACTGCCCTGAAGCAGGAAGGATTGATCAACTTCAGCCAACCAGTTAACCAGTTCCTTCATTATTCTGGGCAATTCCTCCCTATTGCAATGTCACAAAGGGTGGATTTTTAAATTGCTTGTAATGGCTAATTGTCTGTGCAACTCTTGACACGATAGGAGACCTTCGAAAACCGCAAGGGCTTCAAGTACCTTGAGTCATTGTGTTTCAGTATCGTGCTCCTAGCTCCCCCAGCAGCCTTTGATGCACACTTTGCGAAGTCTGCATTGATGTGCAGTACTTCACAGTACCATGCAAGCCCTTATTCTATGGGCATTACTACACTCAAATTATATCTCTGCATGAAGGCACCTGAAATAATGCTTTTAAGCCCATGCTCCCTGGTGGACCAGCACACTGTAGGTCTACGCTTTGTTGACTTCACTAAATGTGCTTTTGCAGCTTCGGTTCCTGGTGTAGTGTGGCACTTGAGGAAAGGAAATCATCATAAGACCTTTTTATATGTCCCATATTCTTGCTCTTAACCAATCAGGTACCATAACTCTTAATACAACTGCATCTGGAAAGTGTTTCTAGTCTTGTTTTTCTCTTTTTGATTCAACTTTGGTGAAGGGCAAATGTTAAATGTAATTTCCTGTGTGTATTTATAGCTGTAACCCTTTTGCACCTGCATATGGAAATTTCAGTATTTTTTGTTTGCCTTGGGGTCCTCTGTCTTATCCAGAAAGGTCGGGTGTGGGTGCAGGCTTTCATTCTAGCTAAGCTGGTACACACTGGATTTTACTAATCATGGTCAAATTAAGATTCAAGATTCAGAGTAGATGTGATTATGAATCTTCGATTATTTGCCCGTGATATGTAAAATCTGCAACAGTCTTTAAATGCATCCAACTTGAGCTGAGATGTAGAAGAAATGTATGATTTTTCTATGTCGTGCCACAAAATGCTATGGGTAACTCAGAATTCAATCAAAAAAAAACATTGAGCATATCTGATATTTAGTCTTGATCAATTTGGGCAGAGCAGTCATGTTTGGTGTCACCAAGGGGTGTCTTGGCGTGGTGACAAAACTGAATAAGTTGTACGACACTCTTCGGAAAGAAATCAGTTAGCTTTATTTTTTCCTCTGCTTCTTCTAGGAAGTGACCCCATTGTTGTTGAGCCAGAGGATGATCAATGCCCTGAGACAGAGGATGCATTCCATGAGGACAAGTCAGGAACAATGTGTGATGACATCCTGGAAGTCAGGGACGTCTTTCTGTTAATGTCCCGCATCCTGTCTAACTGTGAGTCCGTTTTTCTATTCATCATCTCTGAGTTTCATCTTCTTTTAGGTGCCACTGAGTATTATACTCTGATGTTAGGAAACTACCACTACCAATCCATTTATTTGATTGGCATATTTGGAATTACAGGAAGTGCCATTGCTCCATTATTTTATCAGTCTTTACACCTCTGCATGTCCTAGATTGAACTGAATCATCAGTGACACTCTTATGCTCTGTCCCATGCCGGGAGGCTTTGAATTTTTTTACATAGAGTGTGTAGTGTAGACTTGTTTAGTTTGGATAACTTTCAGTCACCATGGGCATTCAATCGCAGATGAAAACAAGGTAGAACCGCAATCTTTCCTTTCTTTCCATACTGGAATTTCCAGGATGTATTTCTGGCCGGTTGTTTAAGCTATGTGCTTGTGTGGTTTCATCCGGGGGCGATTCCAGGATTTTTGAAGTGGGGTCAAACAGGGGGGACCAACAATCAGTCTGGGGTGTGTGTGTGTGTGTGTGTGTGTGTGTGTGCGCGTGCGTGCTAGTGGTGGGCGGGGGAGTGAGCGACTTGCAAAACCTCTGCAGTTGACTTCTCTGGGCTCATAGATAATCCTCCAGCCTCTGTCCCTGCACTCCTACACCAGTCCCCAGTACTTAGTGCATTTCCCCTCATTGGCTTCCTCAGATCTGGTATGATCAGGTGTTTTGAAGCCTCAGTGATGTGATGAGGTGATGATCATGTCTTGTTGGACTGATGTTGCAGCAATGTGCTGTGGGAACTTCAGCTGCTTTCCCAGGTGGACCTGCAGCTGTGTACCTTCCCTCCTAGCCCATCCTCGCTGCTGCCAAAGTCCCACCACCCTGCTCACTCGCTCTTCCTCCACACCTGTTAGCATCTCTTCCTGGAGTAGATGGTGTCTCCCTTTGCCTTGTGCCTTGCCAACCTGGGTCTTTGGGAAGCAGTCCAAGCCCGCTCTGCCTGTCGCCAAAGTGCCTACCAGTGCCTTTTGCCTCAGGCGTGACTCTGCCACCTCCTCTGCCTTTTCTGCCCTCCATTTCCTTCCTGTCCTCACCTCAATGCCAGCTGCTGCCACTTTGCTGTCCCTGGAGTCCCTGCACTGTAAGGCTTCTCTTGTGTGGGCCACCTTAAACTCTTCAGTGAGGCCGCAGACCGGCCTGTGCAGACCAGTAAGAGATATTAACTACCATCTTTAGCCTCTCACTACCACATTTTGTCATCAGCCACAATCTTACCAATACACAATACAAGTGCATAGAACTGCCAGAATGACTATTGCCCAGTTGTTGTAACACCCATCAACACAAAATGCTTCGAGAGACTGATCCTCTCTCAGGTTAAATCAAACTCCCTGCTGACTTCGGAAAACAACAGATCAAAAGTTGACCATGTATGTTGGGATGCTGTTTGTGGACTTAAGCTCAGCCCTTAACACAATATTCTCCCACAAACTAGTCCAAAAACTGAGCAACCAGGGTCTTTGCAGCTCACTGTGCACATTGATGCTGGACGTCCTAAAAAACAGACCTCAAAATATCAGGATGAGGAATCACATCTCATGCACCCTCATCCTGAACACTGGAACATGACAAGCGTGTCCCCTCAGCCCTCACATGACTGCTCCCCCATCCACTCCTACAACACCACTGTCAAATTTGCTGATGACACCACCATAGTAGGACTGATAGCCAATAACAACCTGACGGCATACTTGGAGGAGGTTTGGCACCTGACTGAATGGTGCATCTGCAACAATTTGGACTGAAACACCACAAAAACAAAAGAAATGATAGTGGACTTAAGGAAATCAAAGCACACTGTGCACTCTGCTTTTTTCATACGAGGGGGAGGAGTTAGAGAGGGTGGAGCAAGTTCCGTGGAGTCCACATCTCGGCTGACCTCACCTGGACCACGAACACCTCTCACCTGGTGGGGAAGGACCAGGAGAGAGACTCCTACCTCAGCAATCTGAAACAGGCTGACCAATCTCAACATCTCATTTCAATTGGTCGACAATAGAAAGCCTCCTGGCTCACTGCTGTATAGTGTGGTTCGGAAGCTGCACAGCAGAGGTGGGTGGTGAGGGCGGCGGAGCTTGTGATTGGGACCACATTAAGCCCCCTCAAAGATATTTACACTGACTACCTCTGACCACCCCAGCTGCATTGCAAGAGACCCCACTCAACCTGGATATTACCTGCTCCCCCCCCCCCCACCCCACCCACATCTCCAGCAGCACTGAGATCACTGGTCGTTATTAAGTGCACTAATCCCCTATCCACAACTTGCCACGCCTTTTGCACTGTGTAAATAACTATTTTTGTTGCTCTTTTAATGACTCTGCCGCTGATGGCTGTGTATTCTGTTTCTGGTGTTATTATATTGTGTTATTGTGATTTATTTTGTCTTTTTTTATTATGCTGCGAAGTATCAAGAACTGCAAAACTGCCTTTCATTTTTTTTCCGCAATGATAATATTAATCTTCGATTTTATTCTATTTCATTTCTCCTGTTTTTCTGGAAGCATGTTTGACTAGGGTTAATTTTAGTAATATACCATCTCCTGATGGTTCTAGATTTCTTTTTGTCTCAGAGTAGAATTTCTTCTCGATCCAGGAATAAGTTGTTCAAAACTGCACTTGAGTTGAGTGAATCTGACGAATTGTGTAACACACTTCAGGATCGCTGTTGTTCTCTGTGTGTTGCAGTCAGTGCCCAGGTCAGGCTGGTGAATGGGAGTAGTCGGTGCTCTGGGAGAGTTGAGGTCTACCATGATGGTCAGTGGGGAACAGTGTGTGATGACGACTGGGACATGAACAACGCTGAGGTGGTGTGTAGAGAGGTGGGCTGTGGCAGAGCTCTGGGTACTGCAGGACAGGCTCACCCTGGTCACGGTGCGCCACGACCCACCTGGCTTGATGGCGTGAAGTGCAAGGGAACTGAATCCTCTCTGAAGCAGTGCCAGCACTCTGAGTTTGGAGAAAAAAACTGTCATCACCACGAAGTTGCTGCTGTAGTATGCACTGGTAGGACATTTGCTGATGCTTTCACAGGTTTTAAATGACCGTTATGGAACAGAAAAAGCATTGTGATAAGATGATTGCTGGTTTCATTTTCAGCATTTGTCGTTCATTTTAGTTTGAAAAAAATTGCAAATACTTTAATTGCTCTCCATTCCACTTTTGCTAAATTGTATAGGCACTCTTTCTCATTAAAAGTTATTGACTATGTGATGAATGTTTTTTCTCTTTTTAGGAATGAACCCACGCTTTGAAATGCACGAAGAAAACAGGATTTCATCCTAAATGGGAAAATTGGGAGATTCGCAGATGTGGGTGCCCTTGTTTCCTTCTTTCTTTCTTTTTTATGCCAAATTGGTGTATGCTGCGAATCACTTTCTCTCAGCGTAGGTGTGAGTACATATGTCATTGAAAATTCTCCTTTCCATCTACAGAATCTAGAACTCCGTGCAATGGAGTCTTGCACTATATTTGGTGAAGATTTATGCGGTTATAATGAGAGATGCCCTCTGGCATTTTAAAATACGATATACAAGTCAATACAATGATTTCTGATTTATGAACAGTGTACGCTTTAGATCATTGTGAGCTATAACTGCCAATACAGCCAATCATTTTACTTTTATTCACATTAACATATTACCATGCCTAAGAGGACTGCCCAACTTCTTAAGGTCAGGCTTGTGCATCTCTGAATATCTAAGAGCTGAACTTTTTCTGCATAAATAAACTGAACTCTGATGGAAATACCTTGTGACTGATTCTTTGAAGAAAGGATTCATCCCCACCCTATAAGGGCAGAAAATGAGTCATTGCCTTCAGCATGCAGCTCCTGCTGTTACTTCATCTTTCTCTGCTTTCATTGGTTGCCTGTGTTTTGTAGAACCCGACAAAACAATATCAAAAAACAGACATTGCCAGGGCTGATGGCCTCACGTGTTCTTTTTGGCTGGCGTTAACTCAAGCAACCTCCTGGCTGTGTGATTCACAATTAAATGGATCTTTTTTTCTCCGCTCAGGGAATGGGGCACAAAAGCACAACGGTTAGAATTAATCTGACTCCTTAATGAAGCTTCGCCAAAATTCAAGCAGGATGACCATCTCCCTGCACATGCGTCGTAAGTCTCCGGCATAGATTCCAGCTTGTCCCTTTAATTACACTGGCATGTTATTAACCAATCAGAGTCTTACACC